>OX243877.1:10030000-11280000 GCA_945859645.1 Amphipoea oculea
AAAACTAAAAGGGGGTAAACGGAGCCGGTCGAAACCCAACAAGGTTTTGAAAAGGCAGGATCCAAAGAAGGACACGTGCGACAAGGATGGTTTCATCAAAGTGGAGAAGAAGAAGAAGAAGAAACCTCCTTGTCGGAACCAGTGCGGCACCGCGCTGGCAGGACCCAACATGCTGCTGCGTCCAGCAATCCCGACGACGCAGCTGTACGTGTCCAGACTGCACCACTCCACGAAGGTTGAGGAGATCGTGGAGTACTTGCGTGTGAAGACCAACTGGACTTTGAGGGTCGAGAAGTTGGAGGCGCGTCACAACACGAACTTCAAGTCGTTCGTGGTGCGTGTTCCGACACACCATCTCGAGAAGTTCCTCAAAGAAGAGTTCTGGCCGAAGGGTGTTGTGTACCGCCGGTTTCGTGGCCGGCTACATGACACCAGTCAGCGAAACACGACGCCGTCACTTCGTGTTTAGTTAGTTTGTAATTATAATGATGTATTTATTTATAGTATTTTTAAGTTATATTAATATTGTATTTTATGTGTTTCCTATGGGCCTTGATGCCTGAAATAAATGGATAAATAAAATAAATTACACAGAAAAAAATTGAGTTTAAAATAAAATAAGCAAAAGGGTATGTGGAGTGTTAACCTCTCGGTGAGTAGTGTGAGAAAGTGTGTGAAGAAGTGAGAGAGGGTGAGTATAAGAGTTTACTATTTCAATATTTTTAAGAAGTTTTCTGTTTCTTCATATGTGAGTTTACTAATATATTTAATGAGTACACTTTTACATAACTTTTTATTTAGCGGGTATATTTCCAAAGTATCATTAATCTTATTATATAAGTACGGTCCCAAGAAGCAAAAGTATTTGTTTACAGATTATTTCTCTCCCGTGTAATAGTTGTATGAAACAACTATTACACGGGAGAGAAATAATCTGAATATAAATACAGGGTATTGTTTTTCAAATTAACTACCAACTTAAACTGTCCACGTATTAAAATCATAACTGTCATTCTAAGACAGTTGTATGAAATGGCTATTACACGGCAAATTTACGTAGTATGTCAATTTGATAAACAAAAAAATACATAGATTATAAAATAAAACTGAAGACCAAAAAGCTTAGTTTCTATCCCAGTTAAAAACACTGTTTTCAGGCATAAACTAGCTTGAAAATAGCCTTCGTCCGTAAGCTGTTTACAAGCAATTTCAATGTAATCTATTGCTTCATAAAAGATTGGACGTGTCTCGGAAGACTTATGGGGTAGGAGCTCTTAGTGCCTGGGTGAGTAATGCATGCATTTCTTACAGTTAAGTTACAGACAACAATACATGAAAACACTTACAATACTAGTGCTTAGTATTTGGAAACTATCAAACAAATCTTAACAAAGAATTTGAAAAAAAAAATTCAAACAAACAGTAACTAAAGTAACTAAATTATTGGACATATTATTTAACAAGGAACGGCATTATATATATAAAAAGTTTAAATTGTTGTCGCCGCACAGGTCGATCGATCAGGTTAAGCTACGCTTGCCGCGGTCGTTCTATGGATGGGTGACCATCTTTACATACCGAGGAATCAGGTACAAAATTCAAGTCTGTGCGTGAATGTCCCTGCTACCCTGTATTTTATTTTGCACTGACTCTGATAATATTCTTACGCCAATAAGACATAAGGACAGGACGATAACGAATTTAGTTAAAATAGTTATTAAAATCTTTAAGTCTTAAACTCTGAATGAAAACTTTAAGCAGGCCATTCTAGACTCCCCATGATAATAAACCGTTATGAGCGCCTCACGTAATTGAAAATTTAATCTACTACATATACCTACGACCAAATAAATTAGTAGTTCAACAGGTCGGCGGTATCACTATGTGATTATTAGAGATAGAAGACACAGCGACCATGATACAAATGTGTTTAGAGCTCCCTACATCCTGCACCATTTATCTTCCGTCGCGAATTTTCTCTGTTAATATTTCAGCAGAATCAAATTACGAAACTCGTAAAATTACGGGAACATATTGGGAGACGGATGGGGTCTTGGCTATGTGAAATACGCAAGGAAACGTCTTATGGACGACATGGGACGTTTCCTCAGAGTTATTTGCTTCCTTATGTCCGAAATCCAGGCCGTTCCCGCTATAATTTGAGGCAGTTTAAAGGGTGGACGTTTTATAGTTTTCGTAAAACGTCTGTTGGACTTTTTTTAAGGGAACGTTTTGTATTTTTGTATTCAGTGAGACCTAAAGTCCTGTGTGACTTGACTGCGATGTTCATCTAAACTTTGAATTTTGATGCGGTTTGCATCATCCTTTAGAGAATTTGTTTCAAAAGTTTTATCAACAAAAACAAGACGTTATACTTACATAAAAAAATCAGCTGTTCCCTAAATTTTGACGAGTTATGTGAACATAAATGTAGGGACAGCTGATTTTTTTTCGCGATTTTATGTTTGGTCCCATAGTAAAAGTTGTTCATAATGATGAGTACAATGACCCCTTAAGAGGAAAACGGTGATTAAAATTTCACGGTGTATAATAGACTTAAAATAATATTAATAATATGTTTCTACATGTTTAAAAATAAAGAAGGAAAAGAGGAAAAGAATCATAGGGCATCCAAAAATTCGGCGTTATTCCGGTATGATCCCCTGAACCCCCCCCCCCTCCTCCACCCTCCTCCCCACTACTCTTCTCGTCCGCATCGCTGTCAACAGGAAAAGTGGCCAAACGACGGGCAGCATTACCACGTTTTATGGCGATGCTGATTATTTGGCCAAAAAATAGGTTAGCCCTCTGGTCACGTACCTAAAGAGTTGATTCACTTAATATAGAAATCCCGATATTTTGTCCAGCCACAAAAAGCGTGCGAAGAGGTAACAAATAAATCAAAATTTGAAATGACTGGCGCCAGTTATTCAGAAAAAAAAATAGTGGCACTTTGGGAGTGCCGACAGAAGTGAAAACAAAACACAAACAGAATACTATGCCATCACTCACTGACATATCGGATATACTCGTACATTAAAACCGAGTACATCCCGAGGACAGGTGAACACATCCGAAGCGGTGTCGGTTACGGTAACAGTGGCTCGAATTCAATGGTTTTTTCCCATCTAAAAAAATACCCAACGCGCCTAAAGAAGTTTTGCACTTCAAAAATATCATAAAATTGAAACGGTAAATTTGTATGAAACTATTCCATAACTAGGTGCTTTCGTTATGAGTTTATTAGTAGCACGTTATTAAACTATGTAAAATAAATATGAGAATTTTGCTGGTGCTCTTAATTTATTTCGCTGCACGTTGGATTTATGAGATAACTAAAATAAATTATAAACTCTCCGAAAATAACTTCCTATGTATTTATTAATTCATTGTATATTTGGTAACAAATTGCCTACTCATTTACAAACTTTATTATTTTGTGAAGTCTATTTAATTTTTCTTTCACAAAGAAAATAAACTTATCATCATCTGCCTAGCCTTTTCCTAGCTATGTTGGGGTCGGCTTCCAGTCTAACCGGATGCAGCTGAATACCAGTATTTACATGGAGCGACTGCCTATCAGCTGACCTCCACAACCCAGATATTGGGTAATACAATGAACTTTGGTAAGACTGGTTGTCAGACTTACGGGCTTCTGACGACACGTAACGATTGTCAAAGATCCACAAATGACAGCCGGGACCAACGGCTTAACGTGCTTTCCGAGGCACGAGGGGTCTTGGTATGTAAAGATGGTCACCCATCCACGGGCAACCGCGGCAAGCGTAGCTTAACCTGATCAATCCAACCGTGCGACTGTTATTTCTTAGCCACAAGCCCCTGAACTTATATCTAATATAATATCTACTTTATATCTAATCGTATGCTGCATCGGTTGATAATTGATATCATCACGTCAACGCCGGCTGTCGTTGAAAACCAGCGCTGAGGCTCTGTCTCGTATATGGTCTTAGCATTATGCTGAGCGATGGCCGTTTTGCGTGGATGTGACAAATATTTACCGCCAACTTGTTTTTTTTTTGTGCTTGTGTTTTTTTGCATTATGTTTACCGTAAATAAACGTATTTTCTTTCTTTCTTTCTAAACTCCTAATGACCTCTGTAAAAGAAATCCATCAACTTTAAGAACGCTCCATTTTCTTTTAAAGAAATGAATACCAAGTAATCTGTTATTGTAGATAAACAAAATGGAGGAGCACTCTTCCTCAGTCTATAATTTATTTTACTGCTATCTCAAGATTTAGAGATATTTTAGGGCCATTTTTGAATAAGTTATTCAAAATAAGGAACGCAAAGGATTAAGACTGGCTAGCGGAATCAGGTCAGTTTTTTATTACTATATATAAAGCGAGGAATGCCATAAGGCGTCATAATAAATCTTTGTGCTGTTTCATAACTCAATTTCTTTAGTTTTACTACTAAAACGAATTTAGGCACTGTCCCACCGCCCACGAGGAAGCGACTAGATATCAACTATTTTCTCGCTCGAGAAACGCACAATGGATGTAGTTCCCGTGTCAGTAAAAGTGGTTCATAACGGGTGTAAAAAGAGTCATTTGTAATCCCCGTAATTGTAGTATTTTTTTGTACTAAACCACACCTGGGAGCCGTCTGGTTACGGAGATTTATTGAAGGTCAAAATTCCAACTGTTTGGGGGTCGGACCCGTAGTTTCTCCACCTGGGTGAAGCACGGAGACTACGGTCCCATGATCAGGTCCCGTGCTCCAACTGATGATCAGTACAGTCAAGTAATTAAGAAAAATACATAATTTAATAATATACTACTTTGTCAAAAAAGTACCGGGAAAAGATCAATAATACACAAAATGTTAGTTAATCATTTATTAACTTGTGCCAGCGACCGTTTTCGGGAGCCCATTATTGAGTGTGCAAGTCACCCCCTGCTATTTTATCCGTGTATATTATATGTATAACATTGTTCAGGCAGGGGACATAGTTCTTCCATAGTTCAAGTTAACCAATCCATTATAATCACACCCAAACCCATAGCCCAATATGTTTTGTCTCCGTGTTCTGCAATAGTCATGCACCAACTGGTGCTTGTCTTTGGGTGCATTTACACCGTGCAAACTAGGTGAAGCACGGGTCCGACCCCCATATAAGCATAATGTTTTGTGTGTGTTACATTGCGCACTACCACAAACAGCCAATTTTCACACCAAAAATAAAAGTTGTTTCCCAGCAATTATTTTCATGCAATTTAGATGACTATGTGGTGTGTTTTTTTTTTATACACCCTACACTAGTTGATAGTTGACTGGTGACATTGACTGCGAGAACCCTCTCCAATAGTATGTCGCATCGACAAGAGCTATAAAAAAAACTCGCTTAGCTACGCTAGGTTGCCGAATAAAACACTTGCTGCTCGATGCTCGCCAATTCGTTTCCAGTCGCTAGCTCTACTCGGGGTCGGACCCGTGCTTCACCTAGTTTCTCCACCTGGGTGAAGCACGGAGACTACGGTCCCGTGATCAGGTCCCGTGCTCCAACTGATGACGTTATTGTACAGTGATGCAGTAATAGTAGATTGTTATGCAAGGGTCGAAAGGAATCAATTCCTATATGAGGCATTTAGACGCCCGAGCGCAGCGAGGGCGGCTATAGCCCGAGTAGGAATTGATGACTTTCACCCGTGTTAAACACTCTACTTTTCATTTCGAATACAAGGAAAGTAAAAAGTAGTAGTTTTTCTAAAATATTTATTGATAACAATCACATGCAAAGTTTTTGAATTTCGGTACAGATTACAGGGTTAGTATCCCGCCAAATATTACTATTGTCTTCTTTTATTTTAAATATGGAACACACCGCGTCATCGCCGCGGGGTGTCCCGCTTAATAGGTTTTTTTTTTTTAATTCACGAGACTGCAGCATTTTTCTTAATTTATGTAAAAATTTCGTAGCTGACTACAGTTCTATTTTTAAAATTCATTCCCACCCTAAAGAGGGAAGTAATTACTATGAGTCTTTCCCGCCCTGTGGTGGGAAGCAGCGTCTTCCACCCGCTATTTGGATCAAACAAACACTACTTTCCGAGTATGAGAAATGAAAATTGTCTTTCCTATATGATTCAAAAGATCTAAACAATTATTTAACGGCAGTCGCTTCTCGTTAATCGTCGGTAGTGGGACAGGTGCTTTACAGACTGACTTATTTTGAGTTCCGCTGTAAAGTTGCTCAGTTTCCTTCTAGTTTATATTTTATTTTCGTAAATTTTGATTTCATCTCTAGAACTGCGAGCAATCTTGTTATTGTGTTGAGACAGTGCACTTCAATATTTAAGAGTAAACTAAACGCGAGCTCGAACTCACTGGTGGGCATGGCCAAAATCACGCTGTCTAACTTGGCTTCGTGTCTGACGGAGCTAGTATCAGTGATGAGCAGTTAGACGCTAATCTACACGCACAAAATCTAGTTCTCAGGCACAGAAACACCGTTCCGAACTGATAGGCGCATAAAAATATTTGAAAAGTGCTTTGGAAAATCGAGTTCTATGAAAAATCCACTACATAAATCAATCACAAATAAAGTTTTTTGAACTCTTCGATAACTGAGCTTTGTCGTTACGGATCTAATTTTTAATATTTTTCAGTTCTTTTATTACTTATTTACACCCAAAGTTACGTTAAAAATAGCATGAAAAACGAATCTTTGTTGGCTCATAACTTTTTAATGGCTTGTTATTTTACAATTCTGCTTCCGTACAGACACAATTAATAATTAGACAAAACGATAGAAAGTTTAACTTTAGATGTACAATGTCAAACAGTGGAGTAATACTCTCCCGAAATTTGTATGGAAAAAATATCGAATAGTGGCACCTTAACTAAACAATAGCGAGTTTTCATTTTAAGGTATTGTATTGTTTATTTACCCCACTTCAAAAATTTTTGTTTCAGTGCGGTTAGTGGAAGAGTTCAGAGAGGCAATTCTCGTCATTTTAAGTAATTTTACATTATGATCTTTGTCTTAATCTGTCAAAAATTCCAATAATTTCCCTACATTTTAGACAAGTTTTTGACATTGATTGTTGCTGACATTAGATTGCGACTAGATTTTGAACGTTTTTAATTACGGGAATCGCCTTCTGGTCAAGTGCTGTTGAAATCAGTGCTCTGAGTGGAATATGTTAATAAAAAAATAATCAAAAAACAACCGACTTCAAAAAAAACACTACAAAGTGAAAAATAACTTTAATTTCGGAAGTCGGTGTCGTTGGTTCCGGGTTTTTCGTTTTTTGGTAAAAAAGTTTTTATTTTTTACTTTTTAGTTTTACCTACCCCACACAAATTCAATTAACACTAGTGCATTGAAGAATTGAAGACACGACTCGAAGAATCATCAAAATTCCCATAGAAATGCCGGAGATGCAGTACATTTATGCATATAACTTCGTACATAAGAATATATACCTAATGTATTATATACTAAAACCTTCCTGAAAGTATGTAGATCACACTAATGAAAGAATTATCAAAATCGGTTCAGTAGTTTTTGAGATAATCGCGGACATACAAACATACATACATACATACGGGTCGAATACAGAACCTCCTTTTTTAAAGTCGGTTAAAAAGGGGGCTTTTTTGATGATTTTTTAACCGACTTCAAAAAAGGAGGTTTTGTATTCGACCCGTATGTATGTATGTATGTTTGTACCTATGTCCGCGATTTTCTCAAAAACTAATAAACCGATTTTGATAATTCTTTCACTATCGTGATTTATATACTTTCAGGAAGGTTTAAGTATATAATACATTAGGAAATTATTCTCATGTACGAAGTTATATGCATAAATGTAATGCGTCTCCAGCATTTCTATGCGAATTTTGATGATTCTTCTAGTCGGTGTCTTCAATTTTTCAGTGCACTAGTGTTAATTGAATTTGTGTGGGGTAGGTACAACTAACTAATTACTAACATATTTTAGATCTTCAGACATTCATGCATCAATGCACCATTGACAAAGTCAGGGCTCCGTATGGGATAACGTAGTACGTTACGTAGGTATATAAAGGGCTCTAACATAATTACATTTTTTTTAAACAAGCTTTCCTTGCGGTTTCCTTCGCGTTAAGGTCGTAAATTATCCCACGGGAACGTGCTACCGGAATATAAAAGTATCCTATGTCCTAACCCAGGTTATGGAAAGAGTTGCTTTTTTAATTTGAATAAGGATAGTACGCATTAGTATGGATATAGAAAACAAGACCTTTTAAGGCCGGCCGCATACGTCCAGTTTCCTGATTCGGTTTCCGAATCAGGAATTTAGATTCGGAGATCCTGAATGCACGCATTTCATACAAAATCTTCATTTAGCGCACATGTTCTTATCTTTTCCGTACGGAAACCATGACGGAAAATATAAGAACGTGTGCACTAAAGAGAAGATTGAGACACAAAAGTTTTAATCAGAACTTGATTCAAAACGTGTTCAAAACTATGTTTTGTTCGAAGAATTCAATTTAGCGATGTATGTAGGTGACAATGCATGTTTGTAATCACAAGCTACTGTAGACTCTCTTGTTCAACACATTGTTAAAGTCTTCACTGCCAATCTACATGCAATTGAAATTCTTGATGTAATTATTCTTTGAGTAGTAGGTATACACAATATTATACTATGAAAATTACTTGAACGATTGAATAACTATAAAATTTTTTGGCAGAGATATAAAATACAATAAATAAAATGCATCATGTAAAGTGTTTTTCAATGACACTATACATAAGCCCCTTTGATAAAATATTCAAAATACTATGTAAAAGTTAATCGTCGTTTTTTTCTGCAAGAATACTGTTACTGATAAGCAAGAGAGGATACTCGATGCAATTTTCACTCACCATTGATAAAAAATGTCGCAGCATCATGCTGAGATAGGAGCCTTTTGGCCTCGTATAGGAGTTTCTGTCTCATTTTTCTTTTTGTTACTTTTTGAAGTGTAAACTTCTTTAGCGGCGTTGCACACTTTTAGTAATGGGTAAAAAATGTTAAACTCGCGTCAGGACATCGCGTCAGGACACGTGACCGTCAGGAGAGATTTCCCCCCCCCCCCTCTCTTTCTACGGCGGCCCCAACCGAAGTGAAGTGATGGATGGAAGTGGAAGTGGAAGTGGAAGTCAAAATCGAACTCGAAGTCGAAGTGGAAGTCGAAGTCGAAGTGGAAGTCGAAGTGGAAGTCGAAGTGGAAGTCGAAGTGGAAGTGGAAGTCGAAGTTCAACGTTAATATTCAAGTTTTCACTTCTGCCGGCACTCCCGGAGTGCAACCCGTCTTTTTTTTTTATATAACTTGGTTTGTATTTTTTACTGTGTTTAGTTTAGTTTGTGATCTTCCTGTACGAGTCGCAATAAATAATTTTTCTTTCTTTCTTTCTTACTTTCATAACACCCACGTCATGATAAGGGTTGCTTTCATTAGCATTCCTACTTAGCCTACCCTGCTTTAATCAATCTACTAAGCCTTAAGACTTTTTCTTTTAGTATCGGATGCCAGAAGGTCGTAAAAGTTAAGGTCCTATTAAAGGCCAAACGCCTCATTGCTCTGGTAATAGTCGCACGGTTTCTCGGTACAGCGTCTGAGGTTAAATCCTCAGGTCGGGCTTAAGGTAATTGGGTTTCTGTGTCCGAGAAATCTCCAGTTATACTTCGAACTAAAACGATGTTCGATAAGCGAGAATAGTCTCCAGTAAAAGCATGGACTTTGTAGAATGTAGACAGGCAGTAAACTGTTGTGATTTCTATACTACTATAAAGACGTAAAAGATTGTTTGTATGTATCTCTGGGACTACCAGTCGGATATGAAAAAAATATTTTTGCGTTTGATAGCCCAATTCATGAGGAAGGCTATAGGCTATTTAACATCACGCTATGACCCATGGGAGCCGAGTAAAAAGAAAAAAGTCAGAAAGAAGGCTAAGCGAAAACGAAGTGATAGCGCGGGCAGGCTATGCGATGCGACGGGGTGGGTCAGGGGTACAAGAAATTTCACGTGGACGAAGTCGCGGGCGCAAGCTAGTTCACTATTAAATTGCCACTAAGTAGTGTGTACTTCAATTGACAGTATCCGAGCAGTAAGGAAACCGCAAACATGGCTGAATGCATCGTAGAAGTGTAGCATCAAAGCCACCGCAGTTGTAGCTATAGAACTCTTTGTGGAAAAGTTCGCTTGGGAAAGCACTACTGTCATACTTCCTCCTGTCAACAATACCGATGTTTTTCGGTTTTAAACGTATCATCGTAGCTATAAGATACTACTTAGTAAAGTACTTAATTCAACAAAATAATAAGCGATTTAAGAATATCTTACCAATATTTTCATTTTACGCTTCAAAAACGTTCCGCAACAAATTGAACTCCCCCCGTATGGCCGAAATACAATAGTTTTAGAGATATTTGAAACGTTTTTGAAGCATAAAATTACAATATTTGGAAGATATTAATTATTCTTAAATCGCTCATCATTTTAAAAACAATATCATTTTTAATGGTACCTATTCAATGTGTACTAGTTTTTTTTTATTTGGAATTATACCGAAAACCCCTAAAAATTCAATCTCGAAAACTATTGAATTTCGGCTATAAATATGGGGGGTTACATTTTTTGCGGGCCCCTATCAGTCCCTGACGGATATACGTCAAATTACAACTTACCCCGTATAGATTGTAGAGGTCTCATCCTAAACCACAATTACCCAATGAATTACGTGTTTCATCTACTCAAAACGTATCTTATTTTAAAAAGCTACATAAACTTAATAAGCTAAGTACCTACTTTAAACGTTTTCTGTTAAAAGCGGGTATATTTTATTAAAGACGTGGCAAAAGGAAAATTAACTCCTTTGAAGCATTAAAAACTGCTGTGCTTGGAAGGCAGTTAAATAGTCTAAAAAAAATTGCCTTTGACTACTGGCAAGGAAATAATGAAATAGGTTCTAAGAACTATACTAAGCTAAATATACTAGATGTGTGTATGTGAAATTAAAATGTTAAATAAGAATAACAAAAGATTTAAGAAAGCAAAATTTCTAATTGTTAGGTTTTGTTGAGCAGTGGTGGCCAAGTGGTAACGGCCGCGACTTACGAGTTGTAAGTCGTAGGTTCGTACTCAGACAGGCGCTTTACTTTGTGTAAATTATTTCATCACCACTGCTCTCAAAACGGTGAAGGAAAACATCGCGAGGAAACCGGCATGTACTAGAACCAAAAATTCGAAGACATGTGACATCTACCGACCCGCACTGGGCCCGCGTGGTGGATTACGGACCACTTCCTCTCACAGAGAGGAGGCCCGTGTCCCAGCAGTGGGAACATTATAGGCTGATTATGTATGTATTTAGGTTTTGTTACTATAAGGGTATACCTTATAGTACCCCTATACTCTATAGGTACTGTTGAGGCTATCTATGTAGCCTTCCTTTTTATAATGTGGGCCGGTCATAATTGATGGTGTCTTCCTTTCGAACATTCAAGCAGGTGTCAAACATTTTATTAATTATTTTTGTTTTGTAGAGTCAGTGCTAGAAATAAGAAGTCTGACGCAACTGTCTAATAAAAAAATAAACTGAAACGTGTACTAAACGTAATGGCGGCTATCGCTGTCTCGCTTTAACATGTGCAGTCTGTGCATGGTCTGTGTCATTTTTGTTATGTTGGTATTCAGTTTTAGTACAAGTTTCATACAAGCGACGTTTTTCATCTTTTTCTATGGGACTCCATCTCTTCTTACATATAATGAACATTACTTACTCTATGGAAATATGTTGATGTTGTAAGGTCCTTCTATCTTAATATACTCAACTGAAAAACCTCTCTCTATTTAATTTCATTGAGAGGCTCTCATCTAGAGTTCCCACAGTACTTTGTCATGATTTAGTATCGTTAAATGACTGCTGTCTCTGGCTATTCTTATTGTGCCGTGACTAAGGGTGAATTACACCGACGAAACTGAATGCGACCAACACATCTAAGAGCTATCTAATCAGTGTCATCATTGTTTGGGGAATATTGACACTGACAGCTCTCAAATGCGATTTAGATGTGTTGATCACATATAATTAGTTATATTTTTTGATACGTGACAGTTTTATTGGTGAAATTCACCTCAGGAATAATGAATAATAAGTACAGACGCCAGCACATCAAGCTTTTACAATTTCTCAAATTTCTTTAATAGATTTTAAACTTTATCACTGAAGCATAAGGTTCAATGTTGATTGTGAAAATTTGACAGATTCGGGTAGCTTAATGTGGTGGCTGGCCACTGTACCTACTAAATAAACTGTGGTCTAACTAACTACAGGAAGTGATAGACGTATAATACCTGCTAACTAACTTTGCTAGCATCCTATAGAAGAACGCTGCCATTCACCCTCCGAACGAAACCCCCCAAATGTGATTCCCCAGGATCACACAACCATTTAAGCTTACTACGAGTAAGGCTGAGGCTACAATAGGCAGCGTTTTGCGATGCGACTGGGAGAGCGAAACGAGATAAACATGGTATGGCTACATTATAAGCGAAAATCCGGCGTACATTCGGCAATGACTTGGCTACAGTACACATGCTATCAAATCATCCTTCGCAGTTTACTATACGCATAATGTAGCCACACGCATATTTAGTAGCACTATTGAACTAGTCGTGCATGTGAGAAATTTTCTAATAAATTCGCTTCAATTTCGCTAATTTATGTTAATGTAGCTGATGCCGTGATTACAGTAATGTTGTTCCTATCGCATAAAGAAATCAAAGATCGCTAGTTATATTTGATGTACGATGTAGCCATATACGAAAGCATTCATATTTTATTTCTTTTAATCGCTTATGTGTCGCAGGTCGCGTCGCGGCCTAATGTAGCCCCAGCCTTAGAGCCATATAACTACCTGATTCGGCTGCTCTAGGCAATAAAACCACATTGGCACCTCTTAAAGCCATAATTACCCATTCACACGTAACATACACCTTTTATCATGTCCGAAACTAATCACATACCTACTGAATACCAAATGATTTTTTTTTTATATTACATTATTTTTGTAAGTACGAAAGTTTCTGTGACTGTCTATCACGTTTTACTGCAAAACTGTTGCACCGATTTTGATACATTTTGGTATGGAGATCGCTTGAACCATGACAGGCAGCGCATGGCAGCGCCCCACGGTTTCACACTTGGCGCCATCTATTATCATAATAACGTTATTGTTGTTTTCCTCGGGAACAGTACTTTTTTCGGGATGAAAGGTACCCTATGTCCGTTTTTGTACACCTGATAACGTATATGCAAAATTTGAGAAAAACAAACTTACTTTCGCATTTATAATATTAGGATTCATCATCATCTGTCTAGCGATCGGCTTCCAGTCTAACCGGATGCAGCTGAATACCAGTAACTTACATGGAGCGACTGCCTATCTGACCTCCACAACCCAGTTACTGGGTAATACGATACCCCTTGGTAAGACTGGTTGTCAGATTTTCAGACTTCTGACTACCAGTAATGACTGACGTCTGTTTAAAATATCAAGGAATTATGTGTGAAATGTGGTGTTCTTTGTATAAAGGTCGGCTTAGAACAAACGACCGAATGCACATTATCGGATATCTATGATATCCCCACTATACCAAATTTACCTCGTATACACCGTGATAGAACATTTTTCGTTGGAATATCAAAAAATCAAATCATATTGCAAACATATTGTACAGAGGTTGGAATAAAATTAAACGTTTCAGAAATCCCACCGGAGTCCGGCGTCAAGCAGCCTGCTGTGTTTCGTCGATGCGTGGGAGTTTCAGTGCCTTAGGCATATTCTGGGCATACTCTTTCCATCATAGACCTCATCCATCGCTTTCCATCAGGCGTGATCGAGGTCAAGAGCGGGCCCATTAAGCAATAAAAAAAATAATGCATCCATATTATATTCATAAGTACAGACAGCGTCAGAGAAAAGGAACCCCCTTTGGTTACTTACGAAAGGGGACTCATTACCAAAGGGGGTTCCTTTTCTTTGACGCTGTCCGTACTAAAATCAAGATTATCAAGAAAATAATGCTCTTGTTCTGGTTCTATATTCGTTTTGTCTAAAACCTGAAAACCCACCTTGAGAATATCAGGAATCCTTGAAAGCTCAGCGAAATACCAACTTGCCGCGCTTGACTCGGTGGAACGCAGAGCTAAGAGGCTCATTGGCGACGTAAAACTGGTGGATGCCAAGCTTCACAGCTTGGCTCATCGCCGCAAGGTTGCCTGCCTGTCGGTTTTCTACAGACTGTACTTCGGTGAGTGTGCCCAAGAACTCCACGACCTCATTCCACCGGCCCCCTTCTACCTTCGGACATCCAGGCGCACTGCAAGTTACCATCCCTACCTGGTTGCTGTTCCACCAATTCGCACTAAGCGTTTGCAAATGTCGTTTATAATGCGCACAGCAAAAGAGTGGAACTCTCTACCTGCGTCTGTTTTTCCGAGCGCATACAACCCGAATCTCTTTAAAGTGAGAGTGAACAGGCTTCTTCTGGGTAAGCTCGCTCCATCGTCGACTTTGTCTCTGTCACCTTTGACCTAGGCTAGAGTCAAGAGCAAGCCATTTCAAATAAAAAAAAAAAAAAAAAAAAAGCTAGTCACCAATATTTTTTTCTTACACCAATAATAATTACAGCTAATGCTGCATGGACATTTCTGGACCCTTTTTAAGCCCCTTCATTACCCTGAAAGTAATCTCTATTTTGTTCCATTTCCATCGATTGGTGTGTTAAGATTAGAATTTGGGTCTACACAGGACTATAAACCTTAGTAATGGTCTTTTTAAGCCCCAGAAAGTGTAATTAAGAAGGCAATTGATGAAAAAGTAATGGCGTTTGAAAAGTTTGTTAATGGCTGTGCTTTTTAGAGTTCCTTAACGGGACCCTATTACGTAATACGATCCCGGTGCCGGTGCACGGTGCCACCGTCAGTCGTCACAGGGCCGTATCTTTTGAACCGTAAGAGGTAGACACTTGAAATATTCACAGAGTGCGCACTACTATGACCGCTTCACAAATACTATATCAATAAAAATAAGATAAAGTTAAAAATTAAAGGTATACCTTTAATTTTTAACTTTATCTTGTTTTTATTTACAAGACATCTGTTTTTTTGAAGTGAAAACTTCTTTAGCGGCGTTGAACACTTTTTGTACTGGGGAAAAAATGTTAAACTCGCGTCAGGACACGTGACCGTCAGGAGAGATTTCCCCCCCCCCCCCCACCCCTCTTT
Organism: Amphipoea oculea; assembly: GCA_945859645.1. Taxonomy (NCBI): domain Eukaryota; kingdom Metazoa; phylum Arthropoda; class Insecta; order Lepidoptera; family Noctuidae; genus Amphipoea; species Amphipoea oculea. Next base: position 10,045,299 of record OX243877.1, read on the forward strand.
CTACGGCGGCGCCAACCGAAGTGAACCAAGTGAGACACGATAATGGATGGGTGGATGGATAGATGGATGGACGGACGGACGGACGGACGGACGGTGACGGTGACGGTGACGGTGACGGTGACGGTGTCAGTGACGGTGACGGTGACGGTGTCGGTACGGTGACGGTGACGGTGATGGTGACGGTGACGGTGACGGTGTCGGTGACGGTGACGGTTACGGTGACGGTGACGGTGTCGGTGACGGTGACGGTGACGGCGACGGTGACGGTGTCGGTGTCGGTGACGGTGTCGGCGACGGTGACGGTGACGGTGACGGTGACGGTGTGACGGTGATGACGGTGACTGTGTCGGTGACGGTGACGGTGACGGTGTCGGTGACGGTGTCGGTGACGGTGTCGGTGACGGTGACGGCGACGGTGACGGTGACGGTGTGACGGTGATGACGGTGACGGTGACGGTGACGGTGACGGTGACGGTGACGGGTGACGGTGACGGTGACGGTGATGGTGATGGAGACGGTGACGGTAACGGTGTCGGTGACGGTGACGGTGACGGTGTCGATGACGGTGACGGCGACGGTGACGGTGACGGTGACGGTGACGGTGACGGTGACGGTGACGGTGACGGTTACGGTGACGGTGACGGTGACGGTGACGGTGACGGTGACGGTGACGGTGACGGTGACGGTGACGATGGCGGTGACGGTGACGGTGACGGTGACGCTGACGGTGACGGTGACGGTGACGGTGACGGTGACGGTGACGGTGAGTGTGACGGTGACGGTGACGGTGACGGTGACGGTGACGGTAACGGTGACGGTGATGGTGGACGTGGATGTGGATGGATGGATGGACAGCTGATGGCTCGACCGTCTGTGTAGCTACACTGCTGTGTATTCGTAAAATTCGTGAATATAAAGTGTTTCAAATATGGAAATTGAACAAAGTGCATCGATTTATAAAAAAAGTGACGCAGAAATAGTGGAAAAAAATTAGTTATATTAATTCAATTCATAATTGATTTATTTCAACGTTAATATTCATGTTTTCACTTCTGCCGGCACTCCCGGAGTGCAACCCGTCTTTTTTTTAATATGTAGTACCTATTAAATATTGTACGGTAGTACGGAACCCTTTGTGTATGAGCCCGACTCGCACTTGGCCGCTTTTTTCTGCTTTTTAGGAATTGAGTTCTTACATTTTATAAAACTTATTCACTGATTTTAGAATACCGTACGCCTTTATACAAGCTGAAATTGAAAACATGCGACAAACCGAAATTGGAGATAGTTTTTATCATTAGGAACAACTTTTACCAAGGGACCAAATCTGCAATCGCGAAAAAAAAAATCAGCTGTTCCGTACATTTTGACGAGTTATGCGAACATAAATGTAGGGAATAGCTGATTTTTTTTTTTGCGATTTCATGTTTGGTCCCATAGTAAAAGTTGTTCATAATGATGAATTTCTCATTTCGATTTGTCGTATATATTTTCAATTTCACCCTGTATTAAGTTTATATTGGCGTGCATGCTATACGAGTATACCCCGTAACATTGAGTGTGAAATAAAGTCCCGATTTTTCGACACTGTGAGCAAGCGCCATTTTTCCGGGGTATTGAAATATAGTGGAGTTCATTTTAACAAAATATGTTTACCAATATATGAAGGAAGTTTGAAAGAGTGAGATAAACGTTACTTTAACTTTAGATATAAGAAAGAAAGAAAGAAAAATGCGTTTATTGGCATTACAGCAAAATAAATACAATTTAAAACTTTAACCGGTCAAGCGGTGCGCGTCGCCCATTGGCGACGAAACAATAGAAAATCAGTTGTGTCTCATTAGCGGAGCTTGACAGATTAAAAACAGAAAACAAAGATTATAATGCCAAAAGGGCCTCAGCTCAGCATAATGTTAGATGACAACACAAAGTGTACCACCTAACGCTGATTTTCACCCACGAGTGCTATATAATAAGTGAAAAATTGTATCTCTTAGATTAAAACATTTGAAAGTTTTGACGGATAAACCAATGGACCACTCCATTAGTTTATCTAAAGAATTTTAAAGGCCGGCTCAGTGGAGAAAATTAGTAATTGAATTCATTACGCCAGACTAGACTAACGTCGAAAAGATATCGGATACTCTATTGTTACTATTTTTAACTTAGCAACAAATTGTTCAACCCAAAACGTGTTCCTTACCTAACCTTGGTTTGAAGCGGCAGCTCCGTTGTTATTGGTAACAAAACCGATTTACACTCCATCACTTTTATACCGGCTTTTCAATATCGGAACCCTATCAAGATCAGGTGCCCTAATATTGTTTAGGGCTAGAAATAAATTTCGTATCGGGTCGTTTGGGGGACAATATGTAAACTACGATACCGCACGTCTCTTTTATGTCTTCGCTATAAAATAAATGACCTGCTTTATCTTTTTCGAACACACGAAAATAGTATATATATAGCTATAGTGCTAACTTATTTATACGATATTTTTATGTAAGAAAATACCTATATATTGACTTCAAAGAAGTTTCAAACTATGAAGTTATAAAAGCAACTTCAGCAAAGCGTTTTCCAACGTAATATCTTGTGACCCAATTATAATGTATCTTTTCCTTTGGTAAAGGGAAAACGTTTGTCCTTGTTAAATTATTGGAAAGAAGACAGGAAACTGGGAGAATTCATCTCGTTACGAAAAAGCGTTATGCTCCCTCCATGCGACTTTTTATTTCATATAATAGAGAGAGTCATAGAGAGACTGAGGTCAAAATGAAAATCCACAAAAGATGGCGACTGCAAAAAAATTTAAAATGTTTAGTCATGGGTATCGTTTTAATGGTCTTCGAGGGCGCTGAAGCCGATAGTGAGGTTAAAATGAAAATCCAAGATAGTGGATGCGAATATTTTCAAATTTTCGCAACCGCCATGTTGGATTTTCATTTTGAACTTCGTTTCTGCCGGGCGTCCCCCGAGCCCATACGCTTTTTATTATCTTCGAGAAATAGGTACCTATTCTATTTACTAGCTCCTTCCCGCGACTTCGTTGGTGTGGAACACAGTAATTTACAAAAATAACAGCCACGTTTTTATAAAACTTTCCTGTATACTACGTTTGCGGTTTTGGTCTCAGCAGCCAAAATACAGCAGTTATGCAGTTAGGACTGGTGACGCGTGAGCAAGCGACGTACAGTTGTCCGTGTGAGAAGCAGCTTGTTTTGACACCTGCAGCCTTCGGTAGTCATTTCCCATTGCTTGCGAAGCTTTATCAGAAGTTGATCAATTGTGTAAAAAAATATCTATAAAAAATACCCAAGTTTTCTGTGAACGTTCAAAAACATACGAGTTTACGAGTTGATAGTATTACTGACTTTTGCCAACAGCTTCGCCCTATATACGCCGGACTAAAAGTATCCTGTGTCAATCCAGTTTATAAACTATCTGTGTACAAAAAGAAGTTCCCTCGGCCCGACAATGATTTATTATAGTATGATGTTGATATCCGTTCAGCTGTTTTTGCAAACATTCACATTTATAATATTAGTAGGATTTCAGGTATTTTATTTATAGCTGCTAAATGAAACCTCAGATTTCTGCATTCGCGAAATATGTACCTTCGAAGTTTATCGAAATGTCAACGGTGAACTTATCAATGAGTGTTTCGCGAACACTCAATATAAACATAACTGATAGCAATATCTGTTTATTCTGATAAAATTATTTGCCCTTCTCACAGTCATGGTTATAAAGCAATGACCTACAGTTCTGTGAATCACGAATCGCAATAAAATCATCTCACAAAATGAAGTTCGTCTAGGTGTAAGCTACCTTGAAGTGCGCAAGCATTACACGTACCTATTTGTCGACATTTTACACATTACCAAAATTAGATTCCACTAAACATGCAGTGTCGCACAACCCACTAAACAGCACGTTTGAATGCATATTTACCGGAACATTAAACACGATAGGACAGTTAAGTGTATTCCCTGGAACTCGTACCTACAATTAGGTACATGGAAAAGTTGCTAATTCCCCCACCGCGATGCAGTGGGACCAGTGTTGGCGAATTTCGTGTAATTGAATGGAAAATATGCCCGAATTATTCTAATTTGTAGCACGTGCAAATTATTGTTATTATTTAAGTAGAGCAGTGGTGGCCAAGTGGTAACGGCTGCGACTTACGAGTTGTAGGTCGTAGGTTCGAACCCAGACAAGTGATTTACTTTGTGTAAATTATGTCATCACCACTGCTCTCAAAACGGTGAAGGAAAACATCGTGAGGAAACCGGCATGTCCTAGAACCAAAAATTCGAAAACATGTGACATCTGCCAACCCGCACTGAACCCGCGTGGTGGATTATGGCCCACTCCCGCTCACCGAGAGATATTTTACAACTTGTTCTTTTTTGTGTTTGTGCTCTTTCTCTGGATCATGTTTACCGCAAATAAACATAATTTCTTTCTTTATAGGAAACACATCAGTAATTAAAACTTCAAGTTTTATTAGATATACATTTTATTAATACCTACCTAAAAGCATTACGTTCGTTTTATACAAAATACAATTATACAATATAATAATTTATTATGTCGTTGCTAAACAGAATAAGACTATGCCTTACTAATGTAATTTTATATGAAAAATCGTAGATATATGTAATATGAAATATTATTGTTATATTAACACGCATACAAAAATATTGGCACATGCTATTAAGCAATTATATCAGAGTATTTAGTCTTCAGCCAGCCAAATGTCAGAGGTACAGTCTCCTCCCGGGTACCTGAGAAAGATAATTTCCAAATATAGTATAAGCTGCCTTCTCATTGTGCGAAAAGCCTCTACAATGCGAGGTCAACTAAAACTGGAAATGTATAGTATATATATATGTCGATATGTCGTCGAGTAAACCTATTGTTGGTAAAATTAAATGGTTCCTTGTTCATGTACACACACTATCAATAATGCTCATTGGAAATAAGATATATCGGTAGTTATATCGTATCATAGGGGCAGAAAACCTTGCAGAAAGATTTTTGTGTTTTTCCTATAGGAAAATTGAACAAGATAAGCATATAAATGTAAAACGAACACATTAAAAGACGAAGGCTGGAGCAACCAAAACAGCCATTCACCAGTTCATCACCAGTTCGTTGTCATTTACCGGTTCCGCAACGCATTACGCATTGTGAATCGTCTCAGTATGACCATGGTACAATTATATACTTCGCCCTGCCCTGACATCAAGCTATGGACAATATTGTCAAACTTTTAAGGTATTGAATACGAGTCTTTTGACTATTTTGTATTAGTGTATTTTTTCTTTTTTTTTGTAATGTGCGTCTTGTTTGAGCAGAATAAACAAAATGTATTTTTTCAATGTTGATCAATTATTTTTATACTAAAACCTAACTTCTAGACACAATGAACAAAAAAGCATTTCTAAAAACTAAAAACGGCAAGTAAACTGATAAAGGAACAACACGTGTACCTACCTAACTAAAAACCGAACACCAAACAAAACTTTCAATAAACTAAACATACTATCACAGCTTCCATTGGTACAAAATTTCATATAGGTTTAACGTTAAAAAGTTCGTAGGTACCTCATTTCATGTGGCAAGGCCGGCCCGTCCGGTTCGTTCCCAAAGTGAACAAGGAAGTCCGGATCCAACTTCATGCCTCCATTCACCGTGTCCACGTCCAACTTTACTATCCACCCACCCTGGCGATACAATACAAATGTATTTGAATTTTGCGGGATACAGCAGAAAAATAATTTTCGGATCCGTTCCGGGAGAATTCCGAGTTTTGTTTCGAATGGGAAAAATATTTGTGAATAAGAACTGTTTGTGGATTTATTTTTTATGCTTGATGAAGCAGATAAATAGTAAAAGGTATAAGAACTGTCACTAAATTATTATTTTAGGAAAATCATCTACTCTTTCAATATTTGTAAATATGTGAGCACTATGGTATCTATCACATAATTAATATACCTGTTATTGCTTTATTTTTCATTATTTTTACCTATTGTGGTATAGTAATTTTATTCTAGCTGCATTGTCTTCACATATAATTACCATAATTATTGCATAAACATTTTTAAAAGAATAACGGTGGAGTACCTTGCCCATTTGATTCTTCTCCATACGAAACAACCTTTTGGAAGTGGCGACTAAAATAAATTCTATTTTTTTGTAAATTTTGATGTTCAAAAAAGCATTTTATGTGCCTATTTGAATTAGGTTATCTGACTTTGACTTTGTCAAACAAAGGTAAATACAATAAGGAAAGTAGATGAGCTTAATAAACAATGATGTTTAAGTTTTTAAATTAAGCGCAGTTCAAATTCCTCTGAAACCATGTTCCATTAAATAAATCATAGCAACAGACCTGCATAATTAATTAACAACATCTTTCTTCCGTTATTAATCTGCAAATTATATTCATCCCATAAAATATAATTCAAGCCCGTTTTAAATAATATTCAAGCAAAGAAAAAAAGTTGGTTCTTGGTTTAAAATTACAGCGGCTGTCAGTTATTTGTATGACAAAATATGCGACGTGGCTCATGAATTATTCATTCATCCCAGGTGACATATCTCACAAAATGTATCTTACAAAAATAACTTTATTTTTGTAGAACATTGCATAAAGGGCGAGGACGTAAATAAGACGGGGGTCGAAGGTTTTGATATAAGAGATAAGGGCTGTTTATTGCGGTCTGTGCTGGGGTGAAAGTGGACGTAAACTAATAAAATACTTTGTCTGAAGGCTTCACATACTCGGCCGCGTGACTTTTAATAAAGTCCCGGCGTTCTACATTTTTGGGATCCGCTAAGAGTTTAAGAATTTTGTAGTTAAAATCTGTAGAATTTTTAGCTAAAGGGTTATTTAGAACATGTGAAGTTATTACTTCACATGTTCTAAAACAAATTATAAAATAATAATAGTATGTAAACAAAATTCATTTAACCCATTAGGGTTAAGTGAATTTTTTTTTAGCTTTTCCAGAAGGATGATTCAAAGACAAAAATCAAGTTAATAATATAAAGGCAGTCGTACGTGACGTCAGCTTAATACTTTTCTTCGACTTTAAAAACGTTCGTGCAATAAAACTAATAGCAACAATAAATATGTAGGCAAGCCCATTTAAAATAAAAAAAAAACTAGAATAGGGCCTTACCTCTTGAGCCATTTTTGGGTAAAACTGTTTGTCCCACGGAGAAAACATGGAGGATGATGCATACAGACGCTTTCCATCAAGAGAAAGTTGCAGCATTTGCGGAGAGCCTTGTAATTTCTTGCCTTTCACTGTTACCAGCTCAGGTTGTACGAGTACCTGTAAATACAAATTTTGATGTAAAGTTTCAATCTCGTGGGAATATCGAAATAAAAAGTATCTTATATGTTAATCCTGGTTATAAACTGTGTGCCAAATTTTCATCCAAATCCGTTCAGTAGTTTTTGCGTGAAAGAGTAACAAACATACAAACACGCTCACAAACTTTCGCCTTTATAATATTAATAGTGTGATTATTACAAGATTGCCTTGTTGGTTTAGTGGTCGCAAGTTCTACTGTTGAGCATGCGGTCTCGGGTTCGATTACCAGGTCGGGCAAAGTGTAATTGGGTTTTTCTATCTGGCATTACTTAGTAGCAGCCCGGAGTCTGGATTTATGCCCGGTCGATGGCAATAGGCTCGTCCATTACAAGGGACTTAAACAAAACTGGTGATATGTGGTTGTACCTACTATATAACCTCTCTGCCTAACCCTTCGGAGAATACAGGTGACATGGTATGTTATTACAAGAGGGGCTTCTGGCTAAGTAATAATAGCCGCAAGAGTCGATCGATCAGGTTAAGCTACTATTGCCACGGTTAGTCCGTGGATGGGTGACCATCTTCACATACCAAGTTAAGCCCGTTGGTCCTGGCTGTCATTCGTGGATCTTTGAGAGTCGTTACGGGTCGTAAGTAGCCCGAAAGTCTGACACCCAGTCTTACCAAGCGTTAGGTATTGTATTACCCAGCAACTGAGTTATGGAGGTCAGATAGGCAGTCGCTCCATACATACTGGTATTCAGCTGCATCCGGTTAGACTGGAAGCCAACCCCAACATAGTTGGGAAAAGGCAGGCAGATGATGGTACTTAATGTTATTACAATTTGAGATAAATAACTATTAATATGCAATGTAATCGACTAATGATAACTCGGCTGTGCAATTTCAAAACCTAGCAACTGACATTTAAAAAAAAAACGGTGTTTTTGCATATTTGACTTGCTAGATATCTATATCAATAACAATAATATGAACTGTATCAATAACAATATAAGTAAATTCAAATTAATCACGCGCCTTTTATCAAGAGTGAATGAAAAAGTAAACAAAAATGATCAAGCAATTTATAGCAATACCACAAATGTATGAAATGATATTAATAAAATGGAAACATCGACGACACTCACAAATGGAACAAACGTTGAAAAGTAATTAAGCAAACTTCAGAGGGTAAAAACTCTAAATGAAAAGAATGACAAAGCGAAAATGTAATTGTGTGAAGTCATGAGGCGTTCATTTGAACTATTACAATTGGAAGAAAGGAATTTCTAACCTTCGACTCTCTGTCCTCGATCAGTTTAGTGCCAGGGTCTGAAGCGATAACACCTCCAAGTTGAACTTTTGCAGTCAATTTTGGGTGTTCAGGATCCGAAATATCATATTGTCTCACTTCACCATGTAACCAGCAAGAACCATATAAATATTTGTCATCCAAGGATATTATGATATCTCCCAATAAACCTGAAATATGATAAAATGTTTTATTCCACTGAAACATCTACTGAAATGCAGCCAGAAAAGTTTTAGACTTCATAAAATTTGTACGTGTGGATCACTTAGATTTATGATTTGAAGCGCTGGGAAGCGCAATATTTCAGCAGCTTGAATTGTATGAATGGCTGAGGCAGGTTAGAAGGATAAAAATGTACCCAAAACTTGTGTGTTTTCGAAGTTTTATGAAGCGAAACAAAACATTTACCCGAAAGGAAATGTTGAGTAACTAGAGAAAAATAAAAGAAAAACAAGAAAAGTTACCGTTAATCTCGGACTCAACGCCATCCTTGGAAACTTTTTTCGCTGGTATGTCGACGACTTTATCGGCTTTCCACGTTCCGTCTGATGTTTTGTAGAACCTAAATAAAGTTAATTGAAAGCTTTTACATAGTTTTTCCTTTTAGTAGCTGTGAAAAATTCACAGTGATCCGTTTCCTTTCTTCTACTTCTTTCGTATCTTTGCTCTTGTGGGGCAGTATCTGTCCAGCATTAATTTGTACAGACGCCAGCACAACACGCTACCCGAAAATATCAAATTTTCCCAATCAACTATGAACCTTATATTTTAGCGATAAAGTTGAAAATCTATTAATGAAATTTGACAGATTGTAGTAGATTGACGTGTGGTGTCTGTACTTTGTTGTACTTCTTTTATATATTATGAAGTAGGTATTATAAAGTCGTGTAAATAACTATTGATATACGATACAATAAAATTTTAAAATAATATCGATTTAAAGAGATCGCTCTACAAAGCCAAAGTCAAATCATTTATTTTAAGTAGGCCATTAGAAAGCACTTTTGAAAGTCAACAATCACAAGAAAATAGAATTGATTCTTGTTGCCTGTTCCAACAGGTAGTTGCGTATGGAGAAGAGTATGCAAGAATCTCCATAGCTCCTCTTTTAAAATGTTTATCCCCAAATAAAAACAGGCAATACCAAAAGAAACCCAACGTTCAAAACTTCCACAAGAGAAATCCTTGTAAATCTCATACCTGTAAAGGTTTGCGTTCAATGCACACCCAACAAATCCCTGCGCGGATTTAGGATCATGAAGAAATCTGATCTCGAGGGGTGCGCAGCCTTCGGGGCCCAAATCTATGACTTGCTGCAGCTCGTGGGTTGACCATTTATAAATATTCAACGAGGTTCCGTAGTGGTCCTTGTTGTAAACATCTTCTTCGTGAAAACCACTGGGGAAGTAAGTATTTGCTTCAGTTTTCGACACAGCCTTGTTTAAAGAAAATACGTGTTACTAATAAAATTCTAAACCAGGTTGATCGCAGAATAAAATACTGCTTTTCTTATTTGAGAAACGAAAAAAGAACCTTTCTTTTTTCTCATTTGCTAGGTGAAATTGTGGACGACGAAAAATAAGAACTTATCTTTTTAGTAAACTGTTAGAGCCAGGTGAAGATAAAAACAATATTTAGCTAAAGAGAAAATACTAAAAAGACCTGAAGCGCCCTTAGATGAGATCGTAATAAAGGAGATCTAAACAAAATATCACACAAAACTGCTGCTAGAGGTCCTCGCACAGACGCGCGATGGAAACGTAACGTAAATTAGATTGATTTTCAAATCTGGATGTGTCTATTTGTGGATGTGTTTGTTTGTATTTGTGTAAAACGGAAGGGTCTATTTGTAATATCTATATAAATATCATAGAAATAAATAAAATTGAAGTGTCTGTTTGTAATGTCAAAATTACAGCTTTTTTACTAAATGCATACGAAAGTATAAACGATACTTATAACAAAAAAACAATTATTTAAATGTTTGTCTCTCTAACCGTTTGTTCCGGATAATCTCCAAAACGGCTGCGCCGATTTTGACGGGAACTTCACTGACATATAGCTGATGTTATAAGAAGTAACTTTTATCTTAGAAAATAAATAAGGGTACCGCGCAAAAAAATTAAAACTTAAATCGAGAAAAGAGATTCTTCCTTTTCAATGGAGGAGTGGTACCTACACCTTCTCTAAGCGACACAATATTGATACCCGATCCTTTAGCGTTTGGGTTTATATTTTTGCGAGAAGCACAATTAGTATCACAATTAGATGAAATAGATATGAATAAAGTCCTAAACTAAGTAAATATTATGTGCAAAACAAGTATTTTCAATTTTATAAATCGTTGGAATTTACTTTACGTTTAAGGCTCACGCGGGTTATTATCGGTCAATAATATCGGATGCGTTATTGCGATATCTCTTTTCAGTACTTTTAGTATTATGACGGCCATGAAGTAACACATTGCTGCGATAATAACGACGCAATAGAAGTAGGACGCTTGCGTTCCTCCGTCCTGCGATATTCCGATATGTGGTCGTAGAATATTTTGTATTAGGACGCATACGATTTCATACACCGCGTTAATAACGTAATAACATGTAGTGCGGGTGGGGTACCTGTATTGTTGTTTAGACGCACACGTTAGAAATATCGGACGATAAAAACGTAGCTGTGTGGCAAGGAATCGGGATGCTTTATCGCAATAACGCATCCGATATTATCGACCAATAAAACGCGCCTGTGGAAAGTCTTTATTCCGCGAGTTCGTGCTAGGCCTATAGAGCTTTAGCTATACTTAATAACTTTTTTAGGCCTGATTTTCATAAAATGAATCAACTCCTGTAGTGTTCTGCGTAACAACGTATTTTTCGGAACGGCCTATAAAGGTTTAGTTAATATAATAGGTATCAAGTAGATTGTTGTTCTAGAAGAGACACTTGACGACTAGATAAATAATTTAATTTGTATTTCAAGACTTGTTTAACTTCGTAATTTAATCAGTCACCTTGAGAATTTTGATAATAATACTTTATGAATGGTCGATATTAATAACGGATGTAAAAAGACACTTAACAAAGCTGAGAGTCACTTCTACTCCTCGTCATTTTAATCTTTTCTTTTTGTGCTTGAAATGACCATACCTGAGAACCTTCTGGTTACGGAAATTTTGAAGGTCAAAATTAAAATGTTTACTGACGTTTTTTACGAAAACATGTATGTTATAACCATAGATATCCGAGTTATAACGCAACTGTAAATACACCCGCACAATGTTATGTGTGCGTTACATTGCGCACTATCGTAAACAGTGATTTTTTACACTAAAAATGTAAGTCGTTTTCCAGCAATTATTTTTACACAAAGTTACTTAGTTTGATGTACACAATGCGTAGTTGACGGCTATGTGACGTGTCTTTTTACACCAAAGACTATATAAACTCTTTGTTTTACACCCTGTATGTATATGTAATTTAATATACTCACGTCTTGAACCTTTTAGGTGTACCCCACTCAGTGGCAAACATCACATCGTGATATGGCTGGTACCAGAAATCGTAGCCAAACTTGGCCAATTTATTTCCCTTCGTCCACGTTCCTAAAAAATAAACGAACGATTTAGGTTTTATGTTTTCAATATGTCGCCTATTAAGTCGCCCCTCTGCTAAAACTGTGTAAAGGCGCGTTCACAATTTACCTGTTATTTCCAAAGTCTTCGAATCGATGAGCACAAAATCCCCTTTTCCGTTTTCGTCTTTATCTCCCATCGTCGAAATCATGATTTCGCCAGTTGCCAGGCAGTGCGTCGTGTGCGGGAAACTGCAGTTGAATGACCTCATCTTGGAGCCGTCGATTACCTGGTAATGAGATTTTCGCTATGAACCCTCTATATAAGGGAGCTGAGAGAATGAGGTCTTTAGCAATTTCCCTGATAGTAAGGGATTTACATTTAAGTTGGCTTTTTCGGAGTAAACCTTTAGGCGAAGCACCTTTTTAGTATTTACCTTGTTTACCCTCCAAAATTTTGCACAAATATCAGACTCCATTTGCTATAATTCTCAATTACAGATAAACAGTCTGAAATTTCGTTTAAACAATCATAATGGATTCATATTTAAGGCCCGTATCGCTTTAAAATTCTGAGTGGATTGCTAAAGCACTGCAAATGTTTATATAACTTCAGGATCTACGTGGAAATCACAATGTTGTTTCTACTACATATCGTTCCCGAAGTCTAAGTACAATATGTAGTGTGAAAAGGACAAGCAAAGGTCTAACAGCCAATATAACGAGTTCGCGAACTGTCTGGTTCTAGTTGGAATGTTGAAAGTTTAACGACAGATTCGGGATGAGTTCGAGAGAGCTAGTTGGGAAAATTTCGCCATCGAACTATGTGACGCTCCAAGCAATAATTATGGCGGTCAATGGGCAATGATCGATGGACATGGGAGATTATTTGCGGAGGGAAATAGTTTGGGGAGGCTAGTAGTTTCCTCTGCTATTAGGGTTATTGTCCGCAATTATGCTTGTCCAATTGAGTTGATTCTTGTTTGCGGTTGATTTGATTATGAATTTGTGATTAATTTTGTGTTTTGATTGTTCAGTTATTTTATTTAATCATCACAAATCACAATAAACAGTCCCCTCACAGTTATTTTAACTCTGATATTGCATCAATCATCATCATCAGGAGTTCCTGGAAGGACTTGGGGGAGGCCTTTGCCCAGCAGTGGGACAGTACAGGCTAAACAAAAAAAAAAAAAAAAAAAATTGCATCAATCACTAGACACACTAATAAGTTTGTCATTAGGTTGCTGCAACGGACAAGTCTGTCAAAATCATAGTGATCTTTATTCTTGTTAGAATAAGGTTGCTGCTTTGAGAGGTAATTTATCTGTGAACGAACTGTACCTACTATGAAATATCTTAGGACAAAGCAAAAGCTTCAAGAGATTGCACATTAAAAAAGAAAGGAGTTCATATTTTTATAACCTCTTTGCGTAAATTGAGAGGGGTCCCCACTTTATTAAACAGTCGAGCTCGGACTTAAGACCTTTCGATCGGAGATTCCATCTTGAAAATGAGGCTCCTTTGAGTTATAAAAGTGTACTCTTATAACCTAAATCCTAAGCTTTACTGGCTTCAAGCAGCTACCTATATTAATTTATTTACCCTCTGCCAAGAAAATAAATATTGACTTCACATATTTTTAATAAAGACACAATATGTAACTACTTAAAGCTGGGTATTTGTTAGAACCAAGAATGCCTTTGAAGTAAGAAAGATGATGTAATATGCAATTTATAAAGAAATTGGCGTTTTTATTTACTCAACGCTTGCTTGGAGCGTGGTTATTTTTTTTATAATAAAGATGAAGCTTTTGTTTGTTTGTTTGTTTGAACACGCATTAGTTATGCATTTGCTAGCCAAATTCTTGAGGAAGGTTATAAGCTAACATCACGCTACGTTCATAAGGAGGCGGACAAAAATAAAAAAAAGTGAAAGAACGAAAACGAAGTAATATCACGGGGATACAGACGAAGTCGTGGCCAGAACCTAGTTTTATATAAAATTGTATTTTAATAATGTAGTGGAGTATTTTATTCTGAAGCAAGTTAAATAGACGCTTGAGTGGAAGATAAGTTTTGATGTTGTTTATTTAACTTAGTTTGATTCAAGCTTGGGATTGTTATTGAATTTAAATAAAATGGAACATCCAATTATGTTTTCAAAGAGAACTTTAGTATTTACGTTGTAGGTTCATAATAGTTTGAGGTTGTCTTGAATTAGACTAAGACATTTCTAGTTTTTGAGTTCATTGAACCGAAGGTCAATTCTTCTAATTTAAAACATTCAACATATAGTCGCAGTCTCATCTCGGCGACAAACAAATGTCAAAAATGAGGGTTAATTGTCAAAAGAGACAATGTCAAAAGAGAGCAGTGGTGGCCCAGTGGTAACGACCGCGACTTACGAGATATAGGTCGTAGGTTCGAACCCTGACATGCGCTTTATTTTGTGTAAATTATTTCATCACCACTGCTCTCAAAACAGTGAAGGAAAACATCGTGAGGAAACCGGCATGTCCAAGAACCAAAAATTCGAAGACATGTGACATCTACCAACCCGCACTGGGCCCGCGTGGTGGATTACGGCCCACTCCCTCTCACAGAGAGGAGGCCTGTGTCCCAGCAGTGGGAACATTATAGGCTGGTTATGTGAGGGTTAATTTGATAGATTGAGACTGAGATCAGAGGGGCAATTCTCGTAATTTTAAGTACGTTTACAGTCTTAAAATACGATAATTGCCCCTGTGAAGTGGTGAATCAGGAGCCTTTAGAATTTTGTAGATAAATGTGTTAAGCCTATCCTTAAAACAAATTGCTTCATCGACATAAAAGAGAATCAACACGCTTTCAGCAGTAATGTTTTCTCGCGATTCTTTTTATTATCACGCAAGAAAATCAAACAAACTCAATCAACCGAATTAAACAGCAGCCTCTTTTTCCTGATTCGATTTTTGCCAGTAAATTGATTCGTAAATCTGCATTTAGCGTAAAACAACAATTTACTTCGGGAACAGCAGTTTGTTTCAGTTTTTTCGCTCTGGCAATAAACTTGTAGGTAGTTGCCTCAGAAAATCCGAAACATAAAAAGCTAGGAATTAAAAAACTTTCTCAGATCTGTCGACATAAACATGCAGTTTTATGATCACCCTCTGCCATTTCAG
The DNA here is from genome assembly GCA_945859645.1 of Amphipoea oculea. Lineage (NCBI taxonomy): Eukaryota > Metazoa > Arthropoda > Insecta > Lepidoptera > Noctuidae > Amphipoea > Amphipoea oculea. The sequence goes on from OX243877.1 coordinate 10,060,675, forward strand.
TAAAACACGTACAAACTCCCGAACATCGTACGCCCGCAACTGCATTTTTAAGTACCAAAACAAATTGTTTACTCTTCAATCTTGGACGTGGACGCTTGGTTGCCAAGCCGATCGTAAAATTGGACCATAAATCTAACAAACAATCTAGAAAAAACACGGATAAGTGCTCCGTGTGAGAATTTAAATTACGGTCGACGAACGTTCAGGAATCCTGAATGAACCGTAAATTGGGTCCGATATTGATTTATCGATAGATGCCTTAATCACGCTAATACATAGCCTTTCCGCAGATTAATATTGTTCGTGGAAATCCAGCACTTTGGGATGTATTTGGATGAACAATTTTTGATGTCAGAAACAAATCCTGCAGGCTTGAAACTGAAGGATGTTTTGTCAGTCTTAAGTATCTATCACGCCTGAAAATGCTACCATAGCATTCAAATCTCTTATTAACTGGTAATATGTAGGTTAAATAAGGGGCCCGTGGCTAAATAATAACAGCCGCACAGATCGATCGGTCAGGTTAAGCTACGCTTGCCGCGGTTGGTCTGTGGATGGGTGACCATATTTACATACCAAGAGCCCTCCGTGCCTCGGAAAGCACGCTAAGGTGTTTGTCCCGGCTGTCATTCGTGGATCTTTGACAGTCGTTACGGGTAGTCAGAAGCCCGAAAGTCTGACAACCAGTCTTACCAAGGGGTATCGTATTACCCAGTAACTGGGTGGTGGAGATCAGTATGCAGTCGCTCCAAGTAAAATACTGGTATTCAGCTGCATCCGGTTAGACTGGAAGCCGACCCCAGCATAGTTGGGAAAAGGCTAGGCAGATGATGATGATGAGGTAGGTTAAATCAAAATCAACCATAATATTATACCTACCTAATAACTTCTGACCGCGGCGGCTTCGTCCGGGTGAAATTTCTTGTTCCCCCGAACCACGACATCACATCGCATCACCCTGCGCTAATACTTCGTTTTCGCTTAGCGTTCTTTGTGACTTTTTTTTTGTTCGGCTTCTAAGTGTTATCTTAAGTAGCCTATTGCCTTCTTTAGGAATCAGCCTATCAAACGCAAAAAAAAATTTTTCAAATCCCGCGGGCTGTTTCAAAGATTAGCGCGATCAAACAAACTAACAAACTCTTTAGCTTTTTTTTATTAATATAGGTGATATATTAAAATTTACAGACCCCGACTTCAAATGAGACATAAAACAGTAAGTGGCAAATCAACGTAAACCCCGCATACAGAACTAAATTGACTTTACACTCCTCTTGCTCAAAAAACCCGTCATTGCAGCGTACTAGTACGAGGAAAAAATAGCATTTCTTCCTATAGGGGAAAAAGTTTATTTTTTTTATTTTTGTCTGTTTTTAACGTGCCTACAGAAACGAAATATTAGATTGTTATACGAGGGTCGAAAGGGATTGATTTGACTTTCACCCGTGTCACAGAATACTTAATAGTATTCCCGTGTTAAACACTCTACTTTTCATTTCGAATATAAGGAAAGTAAAAAATAGTGGTTTGTCTAAAATATTTATTGATATCAACAACATGAATAGTAGGTACCTATTTAAAATTAATTGAGATGTTGGAACAATTTGTGTACTATTTTAAATATGGAACACACCCCGTCACCAACGCGGGCCGTCCCGCTTAATAGGTTTTATTTTTAATTCACACTGGCTGATTATACACTCACAAGACCGCAACATTTCTTTTACTCGTAATTATGGAAAACATTTTGTAGCTGACTACCTAACCAATTTAGTTCTATTTTTAAAATTAATTCCCGCCCTAGAGAGGGAAGCAATTACTATGAGTCTTTCCCGCCCTAAGGTGGGAAGCAGCGTCTTCCAGCCACTATTCGGATCAAACAAACACTATTTTCCTAGTACGAGAAATGAAAAAGTCTTTATCCTACCTCTGGCCCCGTTCCACAAACTTGTTGTTTATCCACACTTGTGTAGTCTAAACTCTCCTGAACCTTTGCACCCATTGTTAAACGTATACTTTCCAGGTATTGGCAAGGAAGTTTATTTACTGCTCCAAGGGAGATGGATTTGTTGCGGATCGACATCCATTCTTCACTTACTCAATGTTTAGGTAGGATATTGATAGTTTGATTCGAGTTATGTGGCGAATGAGTTTGAGAGTCGACGATTGTAAAGCCGGATTTGATGGATCTGCTTAATATGGAATGGAGCAGTGGTGGCCCAGTGGTAACGGCCGCAACTTACGAGTTGTAGGTCGTGGGTTCGAACCCAAGCAATCACTTTACTTTGAGTAAATTATTTCATCACCACTGCTCTCAAAACGGTGAAGCAAACATCGTGAGGAAACCGGCATGTCCTGGAACCAAAAATCTGCCGACCCGAACTGGGCCCGGCCGCGTGTTGGTGTGTGTGTCCCATCAATGAGAACATTATATGCTGATTATGCTTGTCAATAAATAAAAGCTGCATTTATAAAAGGAAATTTAAATAATATTATGCCCAACACTAAATTCCTCTTAAAACTGACTGCTCAACTGACTGTTTTAAAACTTTTGGAATAGCTTTTTCATACCACTTATTGATAAGCTTGTTGACATGGGTGAGATCATTAATTTTGGCTACTTTTAAAAGTTACAGAATGTTGATTGTATAGTAATTAATACAAGTTATAACGAGAATCTATTTCCAAACGCTCCCGCCACAATCCGCGCGCTTCTGGCGGAAACGCCTCTCGGACCGGTTCGGCCAATGAGGGCGAGTCAAAGCTTCTAGAACATTCTAGAAGCTTCCTTTAAATCATACGACGTGCAGTATTATTTTGACATTAGCCGAGTGACGTCTGTCAACTGGGCTGCGCACCGAAAAGGGATTCTCGGTCATACAATTTACGAAACTTTATCTTTGACCCGAACCCTATTTTTTTGATATGGTGATACTGGAAATAAAGTAGTACATACTACATGTGTATGTTTTATTCAATAATGTATTAATACTTTTCAGTCACGTAAATCAATACTTGCTACTGATATTCATCCCTGCTTTTAAATAACATACTACGAGTAACTACTTAAGCGTACGTTCATATTCCCAAGTTTTGTATGCAAATAGCGATATAATGTACTACTCACGAAACCGGGTCTTAAAGCTCATATTTGCGAAGCACTCGAAAAATAATATGAAGCACTTAGTTGGTAATCTTCCCGTGATAGTTCAAGTATCAATCAAGGCAATTAGGGTCATAACGGTGTATGGAGATGAGGGCGAAGCAAAGATGAACATGGGTTGCGATTTTAACTACTTTTCTTGTTAAACTTAGACTAGACCTAGTACTTTGGGAAGGATTTGATGTTCTTTGAAGTACCTAATATAACAGTGGAGTATGCAAATTTCACGTATTATTTCTGACCTAATCAGTAACCATCTATGTGAAAAAACTTTTTTACAAAAAAAACAACCGACTTCAAAAAAAAACACTACAAAGTAAAAAATAACTTTAATTTCGGAAGTCGGTGTCGTTGCTTCAGCATTTTCGTTTTTTGACACCGACTTCCGAAATTAAAGTTATTTTTTACTTTGTAGTGTTTTTTTTTGAAGTCGGTTGTTTTTTTTGTAAAAAAGTTTTTATTTTTCACTTTTTAGTTGTACCTACCCCACACAAATTCAATTAACACTAGTGCATTGAAGACACAACTCGAAGAATCATCAAAATTCACATAAAAATGACGGAGATGCAGTATATTTATGCATATAACTTCGTACATAAGAATAATTACCTAATATATTATATACTAAAACCTTCCTGAAAGTATGTAGATCACACTCATGAAAGAATTATCAAAATCGGTTCAGTAGTTTTTGAGATAATCGCGGACATACAAACATACATACATACATACATACATACATACATACATACATACATACGGGTCGAATACAGAACCTCCTTTTTTAAAGTCGGTTAAAAAAAGGTTCCAGTATAGCTATAGCCACTCAAAAGTACAAATTACCCATTCCCCACTTACTTTATGCATCTTTGGCTTCCGAGGGTCCGAGCCAACATCCACGACGAAAACCTTCGAAGATTTCAAAGCAGGCAGAATAAGAAGGTCCCTCTTGAGAGATGGGTCGTCATAGCAACTGGAGCAAACGTTCCAGCCACTGTGATGGAGCTCGTCGCCGGTACTACCGGTGTGGGTACGTGCGATCACCTGTAACCAATAGGAGTTTTAGAATGGTCTGTAGGCCACGAATGCACGAAGCAAACGTAACGTCAATTAGAACGTTTTTTATTAAAAAATTAGCTAATGTCTGCACGCATGCGTTGCAATGCCTTTTTGTTTAGTTTTAGGAGCCTTCTTTGGCGCGCACACAAAAGCTTAACAAAGTTTCATCCTAAACGGTCGAGCCATTGTCGAGTTTTTGTAGTAACCATATTTTTTTTATGAAATTTTCAGTAGGTGCCTAATCAATAAATTGTAATTTTTTTTATATTAAAGTGTTATTCTCGTAAGTTTTACTTCATCATTATTTCAGCCGAAAGACGTCCACTGCTGGATATATCCAGCATTGGACGTCTTTCAGTAACATTAAGTAAATAAAAAGTAAAGTAAAGTTACCTAAGTACCAGACGGACATCGTAGATTAAAATAAATATACGCCCAAAGTGGGCGTATATTTATTTTAATCTACGATGTCCAAATTACTGTCTTTGGAAAGTTCGTGCCTTGTTTTAGCTTTACAACATCTCGTCTGAATGTCTGTCAAGGTAATAGAAATACATATCATCTATTAACATACCTGCCTATTAGTACGTATATACTTACTTACTTAAAAGGTTTGTTTACTATTAGTATCTAGTAAAGAAACCTTTAAGGTTAGTTTACAAAATACAACACAGTTCTCAGAAGCGATGTTTTTTATTACTAAACAGAGTTTCTGAAAACTGTTTTTATTCTGAAGTTTTTCAACGAAACAAAAACAATAATATTTAAATTCTTTGTGAAGCAAACAAGAACAACATCTAGCAATTTATTCTAAACTAGCTGTTTCCCGCGACTTCGTCTAAGATCCAGGATGAAAAGTAGGCTATGTCCTTACCCAGGCCATAGTCTGTCTGTGTGCCAAATTTCATCCAAATCTGTTCAGCCGTTTTAGCGTGAAAGCGCAACAAATAATCTAACTGTCGCATTTTAATTAGTTCGAATTCCAAGATGGTCAACGCTCTAGCTAAAAGAAATCTAAAATTGTAACATCAGTCTTCCTTTTAATCACAAACTAAAAAAAGACACTTTAGAACATCTAAAAGGAATCCCATAACCCGGGCTACAAATCCCGGGGAATATATTGCATTCCGCTTGTTAATTTAGTCTCGCCTGGTACTGCAATAGCAAAGTACACAATAATACTTCCTACTGAATCCTGAAATCCCAGGATTACTGGTACGTTATTGCCTTGCGACATTGCCCGACTAAATGGCTGGATGTAAGGTTTTATTCGCTAATACAAAAGTAGTGCGTAATTGCTATTTTCTTGTCGGGAATATTGCTCGTATCTCGTGTCGGGAATATTACTCGAATCTCGTGTCCTTTTCCGGGGAATTGTGTCGTGTGCGAACAGCTTTCGGAGAGGTAATTATTTTCTGAACGGCTGGTTGAGATGGGTTCGAATAACGTTTTGCGTGGATAATTTTCGTTGGTATACGGAAATGTCTTAGAATAAGATATTTTCCTGGGATGGTTGTTTGTGAAGTATCGTCTTAATTATGACTAATTGAAAGAATAACCAGGATCAAACTGTACAAATATGAAACATAAAATAAACAATAATTTATGAGAGCACTGTGTCTTCATCAAAATCTACCCGACCCACCGCGTTGCATCCTATCGCCCGCTCGCGCTATCACTTCGTTTTCTGCATTTTTGCTCGGCCCTTTAGGGTCGTAGCATGATTTTAAATAGCCCATGACCTTCCTCAAGAATTGGGCTATCAAATGCAAAATTAATTTTTCAAATCCGACTGGTAGTTTCAGAGATTATCGCGTTCAAACAAACAAAAAAACTCTTCAGCTGTATTATTAAAAACAGCCAGATAAAACAGGCAAAACAGCAAGCAAAACAGGAAAAAAAACAGCCAGGCTGAAGTGGGAGTGGGCCGGACACGTCTCACGAATGCACCCGGAGAGATGAGCAAAGATCGTCACTCACTAGAACGCCTGAGGCAGGACAGAGCCGTTGAGGTAGACCAAGGCGAAGGTGGTGTGACGATCTAATATCATTTGCAGGGCCAACATGGCCAAAGATAGCAGAAGACACTAGACAGGGAGGTTTGGAAGAAGAAAGGGGAGGCCTTTGCCCGGCAGTGGGATACAAAATATGCTAACAAAAAAAAAAAAAAATAGTTGAAAAAAAAATGTAGGTAGAAGAAACGCCTCTGAATTCCTTTTTCGTCGATCCTACTAAAAGTCTGCGTATTATTTTATAAGAATATCATCAAATATTCAATCTTTTAAACTATTGTAAAAACGTTTTATGATTGACATGAAACTCTCATAGGATAAGTTGAATATTGGACGCGAAATTTATATAAAACTTTTGTTATAAATCCAACGGCTTAGCTAGATTACGGGAGTTTTTTTGTGCGATTTGAAATGTAACACCCGTAAACTCCAAACCTGAAGTTATAAGTCTAGCTTATATTGTCAGACGATATTGTATGACGATATTATCAGTCGTAGTGCAGTCAACATGAAAAATACCTGTTATTCACAAGTAAAACTGATTCACGCCTCAATAAACCGGAACTTTTCCACTTTCCATTATGTTCCTAAATCGTAAATTCTTAGTGGCGAATAGGAAATATATCCCAAGTGAATTTATAACCTCTCTTTCTGTCTTTATAAACCTAACAGAGTGCTTCTATCAGCCAAAGAGTATGAATGGCAGGACGATACATCAAAATCTTCAGTTTTTTTTTTTATTTTATCGAAAAATTCGCTGATTCTCAAAAAAAATCACAAAAATGTACGCAATATGGATCGAGTTAAAGAAATACGGAGAACTGTCTTGACACTGCGTGAGCGTGCGTGTTCCATCGCCGCTCGTTCGATCTTCACCGCGCACATGAAGTAATTTTTGCTCCGTTGGTGTAATTGCTGTATGGTGTTCCAGTAGGAGGATAAACCATAATCAGCCTATAATGTTCCCACTGCTGGGACACAGGCCTCCTCTCTGTGAGAGGGAGTGGGCTAATATTAATAATAGTAGTAGGATAAATAAATAAATTTTATATACGTTTGCCAATCCGCCTTGAGAAAGCGTGGTGATAAATGCCCATGTCTTTTCTGAATGATAAGCTTTGCCTTGTAATGAGACAATTCCCCGTTCCCCGAAGAGTTGGTCAGAGAGGTATATTCTAGATATTGTCTATTATAGACACCTACATTTAAGGAGGCGACCATGTTGCGATTAACTGGGTACAAATCCAGTATCTGCACTGTTACTAAGAATTTCCTAACCTACTCTCGACCGTCGCTTTCTTCCACTACGCCAACAAGATAATCTTAAACCATCCCACACGTTACGGACATAAACGATATGCAACTGGCAGTTCCCTCAAACCCTTTAATTTGTCATCCCTTTTTGGTCCCTACCCGGGTTTACCTACCCGTATTATAATTTCTTCCCATAGATAGGACTATTATGATTAAATAATAATATGTTATTTTTTTCGGAATACACATACAAGTACACATAATCCATATAATTTTAGTAACAATGACCTAAAAACTATGCTAGTAAACTTTTACTAACTAAAACAACTAAAAAAGACGTGGCCCAACACACAATGGCACGTGCCTTCGTACCCAGTGCCATAAAAAGAGACTTTCCATTTTAGCTAATAATGTTTTTAGTATGCTGTCGGAGCTTCCGCGCAACCTACCCATTATTGACGCTGTTAAAGTAATCAATTAAATCCTCCCGATACCAATAACGGACGACACCCGAACTCGTACGATATTCACGGACGGAGCGATGTGGTCTTGACTTAAGCCATCATGGCTTAAGTTTTGGCTTCCAAGTTATCATCGTCATGCCCTGGGCTTGGATAATGGATTAGTGAATGTTGTATTTGGTAAGGGAAATTACATGCCGAAGATGTCTCACTGCACCTCATGATCGCAGTTTAGCTCGCTTCCACGATGTCACCTCCATGTAAAACAAATGCATGCTAATAGACACGCACGCACGCCCATCGATATAGTCCTTCCTTGCTTTTTACAATACCCACGGGAGAAAGGGGGATTGACTTTTGTTTAGATACTAATTTCATTAGCTAAACTGCAAAGTACTGTCCGTTCAAAGTTATTTCACCTCTGACAGCAGCCACACAATTGCAACCTTATATTGAAGAAAATAAAGATTACAATGATTTTGACCGACTTGTCAATGGCAGCAACCCAACAGAAACCTTATTAGAATGAGATTAAAGATCACTATGATTTGGACAGTGATGAAAAATCAGAGGTGAAATGTGGCCGGAGTGTACATACCGCAAAAGCATTTTATATGCAGATAAAACAAAACATATTTGAAGAAGATAATACATAGGTACCTTTTTGGTGTGTATCTATAAAAAAAAGACATTCAGACAATCGTCAAAGAATTGTGTATTCAGAAAACGTCTCGTGGACAAAAAAGTGGTAGTACTACTGAGCTGCCTACATAATTATCTCATTAGTTTACTTAATAAACGTCTTAACATAGCCTTCATAATACTAACCTGACTATAAGTGGGTGATTTAGGGTCCACGTCAACCGTGGCTAAATAGTCTTGCTTAGTTTGGTCCGGTTGGACACAGACCACGTAAAGTAGTTCCTCTCTGGGCCCATTCTTTAAGGCGTCTAAAGGAGACGCGTAGCCCGGTCCACGTTTACCTGCGAACGAATAGAATAGCCTGTTAAAGTGTATTTTCAAAAGACACTCAGAAAAAAATTGGAAAATGAACACAAAGGACTTAAGTATTTGTAAAAGCAATTGTCTGCTATATTTAAAGGAGAAAAGTTATAGTATTATTTTTACTAAGTACGTTTCAAAACTTAATCTAAAAAGTGTAATAAAATGCAGATGAGAGTCAATACAAAATCCATAATGGTATAATCTCTTCGCATACGTAAACACACATTATTATGTAACGTACATTATCTACGTGTCACTCACTCATATTTTAAAAGTATCAGCAGCTCAAACTAGCAGATAATTTTGGTATGAATGCAATATAGAGGGCTGTGGAATCCTGTTGATTCCATGTTAAGTTGATTATAATATAATACACTGGCTCACTATCACACTAAGGCTTAGCATGCCACCGTACGTGCCGAATTGGTCCTGCGCCTGCGATTGACTTCCCATAGGACTATGAGAGTGAGGGAAGAGAGAGTGCACATGTGTCTGCGCACACACTTGTGCACTATAATATGTCCCGCGCGGAAGGCTGGTTTCCACTGAGATTGGTCGCCACGGCCAAAATTCGGCCTGAACGACTATACTACTATTAATTATCACACTAAGAGCGAATTTCACCAATGAAACTGAACGTGAAGAGCACATCTAAACCGAGTTCAAGAGCTATCAGTGGCATCATTAGTGCAGAATACTGACAATGTTCAATTGGTGAAGTTTGCCCAGGGCCACTTTACCTATTCGGGAATAGCCAATAGGCTCTTGTAGTGGGAAGAGAATAGGCTCTTGTAGTGTTGTTGTAAAACACTACAAGAGCTATTTCGAAAACTCAAGAAATAGGGAAAATGCCTTGTACCCGGACCTTTAGAGTTAGTATCGTACTTAGAAACAAGCAAGAACTAATTGCGTCTCTCCTTGCCTTTTTATATGCAAAACGTTTCGAGGCTAAAAGGTCGCCAGACTACTTCAGCATTTATGAGTTATTGGCATTCTACATTCAACTACTGAAGGTTTATTTTCCTTGCAACACAAAAATCGTAGCTGGAACTTTAAATCCAATTATTTTTCAATGCGAAAAACTCTGAAAGGCATTCCAAATGCCTATAAAATAAACCGATCCCTAAATTACAAATGCATTTATAAACCAAATAATAAAAATCAATTTCCCGACTTTTCCCTCCAAATATTTATTTTGGGGAGCCCAATTTTCTTTCAAAATAGAACTGTCAATTCGTATAAATCGTCGATAGGCATCAAAACGTTATTTTTTCCTGCGTAAACGAGGGTAGCGGACAAACATGGAGGGATGCCACCCCTCGCCATTTTGGTAATCACGTCAGGTAATGCTTGCATATAAATTACTCCTTTGTTCGGTATAATCCCATCAATAACCCATTGTTTCGGCTACAAATTGCATAGCTTGTTAGTTATAGATAAACATACGGGTATGAATATTAAATCTTCTATAATATACCCTAGACACAGATACAATGTAGGTATTGGTACCTACTTATACGTGTCTGAAAAGCTAATTTAGTCACGTACACAAAATACTAAGTTGAATTTATAACTTTTTTATTGATTTGCCAGCCTAATTGCGTAACACACTATCGATCTCAATCTGAAACATTTTGAAGGATATTGCAGATCCATTGCTTCATATGTTCGTGAAATGTGTCTGCTCAACAACGTAAATAACACAATGAAAGTTGTTAAACTGTCAAAATGAAACCCATTGCTACTGATAGTGCGTTACGCAATTACCCCGCTGTTACCGGCCAGTTATCTATATTATATTCTATACAAATAAATAAAATTGAAGTGTCTGTTTACTTCTGTTTACATAGAACAACATAAAGATTTTTTTTTTAAATCTGTCTGTCCGTCTGTCTGTTTATTCCGGCTAAACTCCGATGTGGCTGGACTGATTTTGACGGGACTTTCACTGGCAGATAGTTGATGTTATAAGGAGTAACTTTAGCTATTTTTATTTTCGAAAAATTATGAAGGTTCTGCGCAAAAAAATTAAAACGCATGAAATCCGAAATGCACGCGAACGAAGTCGAAGGCACAGCTAGTTATTGATATATTACCTACGTACAATCTTAATATCCATTGCGCCTTCCTGTGATCTGAGATTGAACTTCCCCAATAGGAAATCTTTTCATACTGAGCATGTAGGTAAGTATATACGTACTCCGGATGCAGCCAATCAACTTATAAGAGGTCTATTTGAATTGACCTTACAAAACTACGGTATCGAAACTTGAGTCAATGCATAATGTAAAGAAAGAAAAATAGTTTCATTTACCACAGAAACAAGTGCATACAAAAAGATAAGTTGACTCGAATCCATACTTACTAATATTCTAAATTCGAAAGTAACTCTGTCTGTCTGTATGTTACCTTTTCACGCCTAAGCCGCTGAACCGATTTAGATGAAATTTGGTATAGAGATAGTTTGAGTCCCGGGAATAGTTTTTATCCCGATATTCCCACGGGATCGACACTTATGCGGGTGAAACCGCGGGGCGCAGGTAGTAAGTAATAAAGAAATAAAAAGTTGATCTACGCGCTCAGATCATCAATAGTCGGCAGCTCCACGTCGCGCGTCGTCTTAACTGTGACAGGAAGGCTTTCACCGAGCATGTAGGTAGCCTTTATCAAAACCTCCTTTTATTTATAACATTAATAATTGCTTGTTGCATAAACAAGTTATCTCCCCTTAATCAGATAAGGATATTTTTCTTTCTGGTCCGATGGTATCAATGTCACGCGACCATAAAGTACGTAACTACCTACTGTTTTCTTTTAATTTATACTAGTGCTTGCGTTGATAAAAAGAAGGGGCTGTTACTGAGATTACGGTTCATTGGGTTAAAGAAACAAGTTTTATAGGTGGAGTAATTCAGAGCTTCTAACGATTTTTGGGCTGAAAATTTTTGGTTATGCGTTTTATATCACACTAATATTATAAAGGCGAAAGTTTCTGAGTGTGTGTGTTTATATGTTTGTTACTTCTTCACCCTCAACGGCTGGATCAATTTTGATATTTTATGGAGGTAGCTGACACCCTAGATTAACATATAGGCTACTTTTATCCCGATATTCCCACGGGATCGACATTTATGCGGGTGAAACCGCGGGGCGCTGCTAGTAGAAGATAAATATATTTTATTTTGCAAATATGGGTGTAGTAACATGGTGATAAAGGGAAATAGGTTCAACCATATTTTACCAGTCGGCATTCAAAAGTTACAAAACTAATCCACTAAACTATAACTAAAAAAAAAAGATACCTACTTAGTTAAAAACTCAGAAGTAATAGGTAACAAAAGGAGAGAAGTAAATCGGAGTTAATGTCAAATAAACTCAAAAACGACGAAGTGACGAAATCTTTTGTCCGTGTTTGTAACATACTGGACTGATAAAATAAAATACATGTCATATAATTATGTTAGAGCTTGCCAAAATAATCTAGAAACTACGCAGAAAATCGAAACAAGAAATTTTCCCATCACCAATTTATTGATAACTGTTGTGAAGTGCACTTAAATAATGTTTATCAGATTAGTACTATGAAATCTGACAGATTCGATAAATTATCTATTGTTTAGTGCTCGAATACACGAGCGACATGTTGTCGACAGCAGCCGTCGACTTCTGCAGCTACCTCTGTCGACAACGTGCCGTTCGTGTATTTGAGTAAGGTGCTTATTGCTCATTGGCAGTTGCCACTGCCGTTGATCTACGTGTCGCTCGAGTGTATGCACACTTACTCAAATTTTCACATGGCTACCTCAAAAAAATAAAATACACAATCTATATTATTGGTGTGTTACAGATAAATGCATATAAAATAACCTTGAAATTAACAGCTTAGCCACATATGCAGACAATCTATTTAGCGACCTGTCTGATACGCTGATTGTTTGCTAAATGCAGTTACGAAGGACTAGAAATACGTAATAGTAGAGGACTATGTACCTTATGGCATTGTTTTGCAATGCTAAAGGACTATGATGTAATACTAAATTAAGATCATCGTTAATCTAAGGTGTTAGACGTTGTATGCTAGACTTGGGGTTCATAAAAGTCAATGATCATCATTGTTCTTACAATGTTTATTATGTCTGCATTGTCTCCAATGCAGACTTCTTTTAGGTTTAGTTTCTTTTTTGGAACTAGCATAAGCATAGGCCTATAATGTGCCCACTGCTAGGACACAGGCCTCCTCTCCGTGAAAGGCGAGGGGCGGGAGAGTGCGGGCTCGTAGATGTCCCATGTCTTCGAACTTATTTGGTACGAAGACATACCGGTTTCCTCTCGATGCGATGTTTGCTCTCACCGTTTAGAGAACAGTGGTGATAAAAGAGTTTACACATAGCATTGGTACTAGCTAGGTATATTATTATTGGTACCTTTGTCTATATACCAATCATTCGATGAATGTCAAGTCTTGCACTATAGAATAGTTCATCTGCCACAATAAAAACCTCGATGATACTGTTAAATCTAGAATAATAATGCCGTAATTACTTTATAGCACTGTGTGACATAAAGCGCCACTTAGACCACGCTTTTTTGTAACTTAGGTAGTCCATTTTTACATAGAAAAACGTGACTTAAATGCAGGTTTAGATCACACGAGCAATCATACAGTTTACGAAACTTGCGTGTTGTGTAAGAAGTCTATTAATGCACGGCATTTAGCGACATTTGCTATAACTTCACGTCGCCGTGTAATAATGGACTACTTAAATCCCACTTATCGTAATCAACTATTTCTATCTAGTACTGAGATTGTCCTTTTTGCCCCAAACTCAACCTCTAAATTCATTTCGGGGACGTTTTTTCAATATTGTACCCCAAATATTGGATTAAGTGCCGAACAAAAATCGTTCAATGGATTTATGAATAAATCAATTTCGTGTGAAAGGCAACAAAGGATATTAAAACAACAGCTCCTCAATCCTATTAGGAACCCATTTAAGATTATATCGACATCGTTCAGAAATTAAAACAAGTACCTACTTCTCCATCTCCACTTATTTCCGTAGCTTTGAGTTTAATATTCAGAGGACTTCTTGAAATTTTTCTATCCACAAAAAGAAGGTTTATCTAAACAGTGAGATTAAAATCACTAGGGTTCGTTTGAGGGTGGGAGCTCGTTTAAGGCGCTTTGAGGGCACGCCTTGGGCGAGGCAGGAATGATAAATTGCAACCCGCTTGATGTTTTTGACACTTTTTTTCATACCATGACCTTTACCGGTCTTTTATTTCGCTTATCATGTGACACGGACGAATAAGTTTGTTAAAGAGCTGACAAATAGCGATGTAGGAGCAGTCGTGTGGAACACGACTTGGGAGCATATTGGGTTTAAAGGGTACAGACGAATTGAATATCTTCGTTTTGAAGTCCGTTAAAATCGAATTGAATATTTTCGTTTTGAAGTCCGTTAAAATCGAATTGAATATCTTCGTTTTGAAGTCTGTTAAAATTGTACATCTTTAATGATCCTACTGTTGGGACACAGGCTTTCTCTCGATGAGAGGGAGTGGACCGTAATCTATCACGCGGGCCTAGTGCGGGTTGGTAAATTGTATATCATCGTGTTTTATGAGTGATGGTCTAGATATGAACTAAAAACAAATTGGTACAGTAGGTACTGCAGTACTGTTCGCAAGTATTTGTTCGAAGCTGTTGGCGATTTGTACGAGAGTTATAACACAAGCTTCGTAAATGTGATTTTTAGGGTTCCGTAGTCAACAAGGAACCTTTATACCGGTCCGTCAGTCCGCAGCTTAGCTCAGAGACTCTTTGTACTAGAAAGCCATAATTTGGCATGAATATACATATTAATCACGCCAATAAAGTGGTAAAATAAAATCGGGAAAAAATAAATCTTTTAGGGTACCTCCTCTATACGCATAGTGGGGGTGTTTTTTTACCCGACTGCGCCAGAAGGAGGGTTGTGTTTTTTTCTCGTCCCCACGGTGTGGGTATTATTGGATAGGTCTTTCAAAAATATTACGGTTTGTGAAAACCAGTTTTGGATTCAGGGATCCGTTTGTGAAATATTAAGCTTTAAAGTGCTAATTTTTGTTTGCTAAATGGTTGCTTTTGGATATGTGGAAAAATTCACGGCAGTAATTTATATAACGAAATTAAAAGGAAAACTATCACAACTAAGTAGGCTTTACAAGTTTACGTGTAATAGTCGACCAACTTAAATTTGCAGTTGCAATGTATGGGAGAACATGATTATTAACTACAATGTTAAGTTTGTTCTTGGGATAAATTCATTCCAACTACGGAACCCTTCATTGTGCGTGGTCCGACACGCATTTGGCCAGTTTTTTTTCTTCTTTTATGGTTGTTATAAAATAATACATACATAGTTTCCATGTAATTAAACGATGAATATTTTGTATTATTTCATGAAACTGTTTGCATAACCTTACTATCATACCTACCTAAAATTTAATTATCCGCATCACTATTTCCCATCAGGATTGTGAGTGCAAGCGAGACACCCCATATTTTCTTACCCTAGTACGTAACTACGTACTCAAATGTTAACCGGTTGAGTAAAAATGCATCTTTTATCGTTCAAAGATAAACACAATCGTTTAACTGAGGGTAATTAACAGTCCATTCTTGAACAAACATAAATTAGTTTATAACCAGGTAAACATATTATACATATGAACATTGTACCGAACGATAAACAACATAATAATTTTCCTAGAAATGTTTACACTAATCCAAACAATCACTAATAAATTTAGATGAAAACAGTGTTCTACAATATGGAGTTATAGTGATTGATATCCGAAATGGTATGAATATCAACGAACATCTATTTATAAATAAACACAATATGAATCTAAACAAACATAACCTTGATAATGGAAGCAGATGTACGACCTTTCGAAACTAATAAAGAACAAGATAAGAATAGAATTGAACTTGAAAATGATTTTGATGCTAAAATTGATAAATATGAGAAAAAGTACTTACAGCACGACATATTTTTAACACCGCTTAACTGACAGCTAGTCACACTGAAGATAGTGGAACAACTAGTCGGTGTAAATAAAGCTAGCATGCATGCAAAACTTGATGATAACTGACATGATGGTATCGGCGTCTCTTTCTATCTCCTTGAGTTTTGTGAATAAGATGTACCAGTTAGTATGACGAAATGATTTGGCATTTTGGTAGTTTTGGATTAACATTGAACTTGACTTGTGGCGCTTGATAGTGAATATTAAAATTGTGTTACTATGGATGAGGCTGTTCATTGTTTCTTTCGGTCCTAAATACTCGTCATACGTAAATTTTAAAATGTAATTATTGATGTTATACAGACGTTTGTAACTCAATTACGCTTTAATAGGTAAACATGGATAGATAATTTAAAATATAAGCTTTTTTGTCTAAATGAAGTAAGAAAACATAACATTGGAAAAGAAGACATAGCACCTATAGGAAAGTCAACATTTTCTACGGAGATGTGTGTATATTCAACCAAGCATAATAATGAAACGCAAAACCCTTTCCATTACAACAAAACCATTTAAGTAAATACAAATACGAATAAATTGAGAGAAATCGTAGAGGTGAAGCCTATTCATACGAGTAACGAAAACGTAAAGGCTTTAAGCGTTATTCATGAAAGTAATTTCGATTTAATGGAACAGACGATAAGTTATAACAATGAAAGAAATCAAGCAGCAAATATAATGAAGTTTTAAAGCTTCAGCAATGGAGTGAAATAAATTCTTAAATAAGATTAAGTTTTTAATAAGAAAAGTTTTGAGATTCAATTAAAAATGGTTAGCTATGGTTTCGTAAATTACTTTAGATCTTTTCGTGATATTTTGTTTTAATGGCCGTTTATTAGGTGACTTTTGTGATAGCTTTGGAATACGAATTTCAACATGTTAAATGGATATATGTATCATAGAATTAAGATAAACTGTCAAAATCTCTAAATGGTATTTCAGATTATTGAGTATATTGCCTTCTTTATCTTGTATTCAGTCCAATACTGCACCTAGACTTCTCTCAGGCAAAAAAAAGGCTGGGCAAAATATTTAGTTTTCTGAAAGTGTGATGGACCGAGCATATTTGAATATATTATTTAAAGTAACAAAGCTTCTTTCTTAACAACGGAAAACACTAGGAAAGTCTAGCAATAAAATCATAAACATAAATTTAATTTTCAATACTAAAAAACCAGCCCATTTTGTTAAAAAACCGCTTTAAAAAACATTAAGTGAAAACAAAATAAAACTCCGCCAATTAATCTTGTCAAAGTAAAATTAGCTTCGTCAGCCTGCCCACGGAAAACATCCGAATTTCCTTTTTTATCTCCAACGAAATCATCAAGAACGTCATTAATCAAGATACCTGAGCCAAACATAAGACAAAACGGAACGGTCCTGCGAGTAAAATGTGAGCAATAATATCATTCCGTGAGCGTAACATCGTTAAGAACCTGCAAGGCGAAGATATAGCTCCACAAAATAAAAAGCTACATGAAGAAATAAGACAGACACATCGTACATACGTGCTCTGTGATATAAATGCCTTGCACTCCGCTTCCAATCGCACTTCGAAACACAATACGACTTAAAATACGCTTATTGTCAGTTCAGAATTTAAAAAGTCTCCCACGAAACTTGTATACAAATGTCTATCAATAAACTTAGCAACTATTGATGCATTTATCTTCGTCTACGCAATAAAAGTTTTCTCCGTCCCGCCTTTCTGTTATGTGTATGCGTATTACTGTCCTGCATAATTCGTCTCAGGCTCGCGTGCTGGTGGAATTCATGTCGGATTGAAATATGTCTGCTTATATTCTTGAACAGAATATGCCACAAAGCTTTGTCCTTGTTCTTCCACAATAAATCTGCAGTCTTCTCCTTAATCCTACGCATATTTTCCTCCAGTCTCCTAGCTTTTATTTCCATCTGTATGAGGGAACGGGTCGTATTTGTCAAAAGTCGGTACAGGTATTCTTTTCTTCGCGTTTTCCTCGGCTCCGTTGCGCTCGAATTTATCATAGACTCGTATTCAGTACTGTCCTCGAGCTCTTGAATTTCGTCCAAACCCGTGATTTGTGATTGCTTATTTTTTGTGCGGAGAAATACGCCGGTGAGTAATATCGCGAGCACGAAACTTAATAGCATGAGGAGTCTGGCATGGTTGTAGAGGGGTTTGGCGATGAAATTCATGTCAGTGAGTTGTATGTTGTCGGTATCATAATAAACACGTCACGTTGCATCAGGATGCATGTTTGTGTGCGAGCGTTGGGATTTTGTTTCGAGCAACAAGTCACGTGGTCGGACCGGGAGCGCGGACGGCGCCCTCTCACGGCGTCGGCGAAAACGGCACTGGCTGGAGTGAAAACACGCCGGTGCGTCGCACCCCACGAATTTCCCCAATGACTTTTCCTCTTGGATGTGGGAAAGGGCGTTTTATTTGGATGTGACAGCTATACTTAAACACTTTGCGACGCGGGTCGGATCGTGTAATTAAACCGCAATGTTGTATGACAGCGATTAAACTGTCATTTTCGGTGTCTGAAAACCGAGAGAGTGAAAATTAAATTGTTTTAGATATTCATTAATATTAGGGACAACAACGTGAACGTTTATTCGGAAACGTGGAATAATTTCTTGTTCGTTTGAAACGCGAACTGTTGGTATAAGTTTCATTTTAACGTTTTAATGTCAAACTTTATTGGGGACTATTAACGTGAATTATTGTCGGTAAAAAAGTTTTTGGGAAAAATTAGTGCCTGAGACATTTTTATTGTAAAAGTTTGAAGTTTATTCTTTCAGGACTCAATGTTACCGAGGCTCAAGGTGCGTAAGTAATGGAGGGGGGCCGCGAAGGTTCACCTACTACAAAATGAAGCAGACATATTTTCACGCCACTATCTCACTATTGAGGAAGATTTACGGCGACCCCAAACGTAATATACTTATGACCTGCTCTTTTATGTGTTTTTGCTAAAGGATAATATCACTACTTACCTTAATAGTACCTAAGGTATCAAAGATATTACTAGATACTATCGTAGTGTAGTTACCGAAGAAGTTAAGTTCTGTCCGTTTTGTATTAATATATTGTATTTTACAGCCTCCCGAAGTTTTGACAATCCTTTGAATCCTGCACAGTGAAACTGACCGCTAAACCATGCCAATATAGCGTAGAATATTTTTTAATGTTGTTGTAAGTGGTCAACAAATCAAGTAGGTACGGCAAAATTAAAAAAAAAAATCTCTTCAACATCTACAATACGACCTCTAGGGTTCCTCTAGGGGTACAGTAATAAGAAAGAAAAAAAAAAACAAAATATTCGTTTCTGAAATGTTTCAAATAAAATAAATAAGGACACCTTAAAAAACAGTAACTTGGGGTAAAAGAAAGATAAAAATACTACTAACTATTGATTTGTATAATCAACCACTTACCTATATATAAAATAAAATGTCCCCCCAAGGTAACATACCTGCAATATCTTTAGTTTTATTGTTCTGAGGGGTCGGAGTGTAAAGCCCCTGTCGATATCTTTGTAACATTGTTTTACTCTAGTTGTAATATCACATTGTTTGCAGGCGTTAGCTGCCTAGCTATGTATTTAGGCAAACTACGCCGTTCAAGCTTTAGCATACGATTGAAGTTTGAACCAGCAATTTATTTGGGCGTGGTTAAAAATGAATGGTCATTGAGTCCTCGTAAAAACGTGATATATTGGCAGTTTACAAAGTAGGTATTCTAAAGCAAATGAAACTCAATGAAGAAATAATCTTGCTTCAGATCATTTTTACCTATTCCATCATCTGCCTAGCCTTTTCCCAACTATGTTGGGCTCGGCTTTCAGTCTAACCAGGTGCAGCTGAATACAAGTGTTTTATAATAATATGGAGCGACTGCCTATCTGACTTCCGAAACTCAGTTACTGGGTAATACGATACCCCTTGGTAAGATTGGTTGCCGGCTTTCAATCTTCTGACTACCCGTAAAAGAACTATCAAAGATCTCCAAATGTCACAAAGGGGACTCGATATTTAATGTATGGTTACCCATCCATGGCCGACCTCAACAAGCGTAGCTTAACCTTCAATCGATCCATGCGGCTGTTACTATTTAACCACGAGTTGGGAATAAATCAAGAAAATGGAATCGTTCGAATCGAATCTCTTACGATATTGTCATAGTCAGTTATAGTCAAATAGTCGAATGCTATGTTATGCCTGCAGGCGTGACAAAGCTTTGGCCATGATTCGATTCAACATCAATACCATTACCACTAGTTAGACAATCCATGCGATTATTGTGCATATATCGAATCGAATCGAATGTCGAATGAGTTATCGCAAAGTTCTGATTCGGTGAGTAGTGATCCGATTTCGAGAAAATGCGACGCGGGGAAATTCGCATGTCGCTTGCATATACATAATGTAGTGTGTTTGCGTAAACTCTGTTATACTGGGCCATTTAGTACCGTAGTTTAGGAGGACGTTAAATGCTGTGCTATCGACTGTGAAAGTGTCAATTTCCTAGAACCAAAAATTCTAAGACTTGTGACATCCGCCAACCCGCACTGGGCCCAGATGGTGGATTTTCAACCCCCTCCCTTTCACATAGTGGAGGCCTGTGTCAAGATGGATAACAACAACATTCTAAAAGTACCTCAATCAACTCGGCCTATCGCAGTCCACTGCTGGACATAGGCCTCTCCCAGACTGCACCCTGTTCTCCGCCTTCCGCATCCAGTCTACCCCAGCTACCTTCTTTAGGTCGTCCGTCCATCTAGCTGGGGGGCGTCCCACACTACGCTTGCCGGTACGCGATCTGCACTCCAGGACTCGTCTGCTCCACCGGCCATCAGTCCTTCGACAGACATGGCCAGCCCACTGCCACTTCAGTTTGCTTACTCTGCAAGCTATGTCAGTAACTCCGTTCTTTTCCGGATAATTTCATTCCTGATTTTATCCTTCAAAGAGACTCCGAGCATAGCTCGCTCCATAGCGCGCTAAGCGATCTTGAATTTGTGGACCAGCCCGACCGTCAGTGTCCACGTTTCAGCACCGTATGTCATGACGGGCAGGACGCACTGGTTGAAGACCTTAGTCTTCAAACACTGCGGGATAGGCGACGAGAAGACTTGACGGAATTTTCCAAATGCTGCCCAACCCAACTAGATCCTTCTGTCAGCTTCCTTCTCAAAGTTGTGTCTACCGAGCTGGATGACTTGCCCTAGGTAGACATAATCCTTCTCAACTTCGAGAAACGACCCTTCGATGTGGATTGGACTCGGCAAGACGTGCGAATTGTACATGATTTTTGTCTTGTCCAAATTCATGCCGAGGCCAACCTGCCGGGAGGCTCCATTTAGGCTGTACAGCATTTGGTCTAGCTGTTCCAACCTTTATAGTTTTGTTCAAAAGTACCTAGTAGGTGAATAACACAAAACAACTTCTTTTTCCCAGTATTCACAAAAAACAGACTTTGATTTGTTAAGATTACTGAAATAAAACAGTAAATTCTGTTAAGATTTCAATATTTTTCGTTTAACAAGAAAATGCCGATGTCGTCAAAACAGAATGAGAAATAAAGAAAACAAGCCTCTTATTATAAGTCAATGACTGATGTTTTAGTTTATTAACGTTTTCGTAGGAATTTGATTCTTAAATCCACTTTTAGGGTTCTGTACTTTAAAACCCTTATAGGATCACTTCGTTGTTCATCCGTCCGACCGTCTGTCACAGGGCTGTGTCTTTTGAACCGTAAATAGGTAGACACTTTTAATTTTCACAGAACTACTATTATGGCCGCTATAACAACAATTAATAATAAAAATGAAATAGAGTTAAAAGACCACCGTAATTATTTACTTACTTTAATTTAATTAAAATTCCATACAAAAAACGTGTTTTTTTTTATAAAATATTTGAAAGTGGTATTAAATATTGTACGGTGGTACGGACCCGTTACTGTGCGAGTCAGACTGAAAAAAAAAACAATAATAAATGATGATGAAATGTCGAAAAACAACAATAAATGTCGCTTACCTAAAAAGCATCTGTAACGAGAAATTTCTATACTTACAGCGTTTTAGAATAATGGGTCGTCTTGGTTATAGTGGGAACATTACAGGCAGGTTGTGATAATGATACAGCATGCATCTATCAGAAAGCGTAATTATGATGTTGTTCCCATGAAGAAAGTTTACAACAAAAGGCAAACCGTGGTTTTCTAAATTTCCTTTTAGCCGATTCCTATAATTTAGAGATATTTTTTTTAGTTAAAATAAAAACTCTTTATTTCTTTACCAATAATCAAGCCAAGACCTCATAGCTTTGCACAGTAGATCTTCTCATATGGAAGTAGCTGTCACAGGTAAAATTATTGCGTCAAGTGTACATTTTGCGAAGTGCACATTCTGCGTCAAACCCATCTATTTATATGCCCATGTTTTTCACCAGTTTGCAATAAAAATGCTACCATTGGTAAGCAAAACGAATCGTTTATTTATTTCGACAGCAGAAATAACGAGCAGAACTCGCAGGAAAGGTGCGGAACCAACAGCAGCTAACCGATTTATTCCTCTTAATATAAACGTAAATATTCCCCCACATATATTCCCTGATAATATTCTTCCTGATCTTAAGAAAAACAAGGCGAAGAGAGACAAAAATTCGATATTAATAAAAACATTGGTCCCTCAACCCAGCGGGTTGTTCAGCACAGCTGCCGACGATAGATAAGAGAGCAAGCGACCCCTTCTTTTAAGTTCCTTGTCTTAAATTGATTTTTGGCGGACAAAGCCTATAAAATATTTAACTGATATAGCGACAGAAACAGTAGATAAGTTTGTGTGTTGAGATTTTTTAGGCTAGGGTTTTCCGGATTTGTTTGGTCATCAATCATGGCCTTCCTTGATAGTAAAAAGAAATGCACACGGCAAACGACTAACCCGCATTGGGACTGCGTGGTGGATTACCGCCCACTCCTTCTCTCAGAGAGGAGGCCTGCGTCCCAGCAGTGGGCGTTCCCACTTTCAATTCAATTCTGGGTAGTAATACTGATCATAAAACTTTTTTATGATCGGTATTACTACCCAGAATTTTCGAAACTCCGGGAAAATTATTTGCCGTGTGCATAATCAACCTATAATGTTCCATTATCCACACGGCAAATAATTTTCCCGGAATTTCGAAAATTCTGGGCAGTAGGTAATTTATTATTATTATTATAAGCCTGTGTTGTCCCACTGCAGGGCAAAGGCCTCCCTTCCCTCTTTCCACTTTATTCGGTCTACACAGTAGGTAATACTGATCATAAAAACTGCAATATAATTATACTTTAAAAAACCTTACCGTTTTCATAGCCTATGCAACAAATTGGTTCATTTCTTTAGGAGACCCAAATCATAGCAGAATAATGATGATGTCTACACTCTTGGGAAAAATGCTAAATTGACAATATCAACAAATCAAAATCATCAGCATCTACTTAGCCTTTTCCCAACTATGTTGGGGTCGGCTTCCAGTCTAACCGGATGCAACTGAAAACCAGTATTTTACATGGAGCGATTGCCTATCTGACCTCCACAACCCCGTTACTAGGTAACACGACATGTCTTATTAAGACTGGTTGTCATACTTTACAATACAAAATAAAAAAAAATACAAAATTAATCCTTGCAAGAAGATTTTGAAGTTTTGGTAATATTATTTTAACCCCAATGAATTATCTACGATTTAATAAATTACTAGAGCAACAACTTACCCCTAAAACGCCTATCAGGCATCGGGTAGGTTATAATAGACTATCAGTCATCGTGGCAAAGCCGTAAACGCCTCGGAGTTCATAATGCCCGGGCAGTTAATATCTTACATGACTGGCACTTCGACCCATTGTACGGTCTCCAAATTAAAACCTGTAAAACGTCCTTTCATTTTTATTTCACCATAAAGCTTGGAGTAAAACCGGTAGCAAAAGCTGTCTATCTAAACTCTTTACAAGTACGCCGGAGCGTCAACTTCTGGTTGTTTTTAAGATCGTGTCAAAGAATATTTTGAACGTTAAGGCGAGTAAATCCATACAAATATTATACATTTGAAAGTAACTCTGTCTGTCTGTCTGTATGTTACCTTTTCACGCCTAAACCACTGAACCGATTTAGATGAAATTTGGTATAGAGATAGTTTGAGTCCCGGGGAAGGACATAGGATAGTTTTTATCCCGATATTCCCAAGGGATCGACACTTATGCGGGTGAAACCATGGGGTGCAGCCAGTATGAACATAATTTTGATATCAATGGACAATCACAAAAATACAAAATATTTTGGAAGTATGTAGTACCAAATTCATTTACAAAATTTGATCTATTAGATATAGATCCAATCTGTGCACACATGACGTGCAATAAAAGCTTGTACAATTATTTAGACTCAATGCATTTCTTCTTGTTTTCTTGTTGATGCTGAGCGATAGCCGTTTTGCGTGGATGTGACGCATGTTTCCCCCAACCCTTCCTTATTTTTTTTTTGTGTTTATGTTCTTTATTGCGTCATGTTTACCGCAAATAAACGTATTTTCTTTCATTCTTGTTTTCCATTTCGTTATGGGGGATGCGCTAAGGTATCCCGCGAAATTAATTTCAAATTTATTTACGTTTTTTTGCAATTTTCAGGTCAGTGTCAGATTGTATGTGGATTAAAATATGTTTCGCGACAGTAACAAATATAACTTTATGGATTTATAATCATTAGAATCAGCAATTTAAGTCCTTGAGTTAGAATAGGCCTCAAATCATCATCCTCATGATTTCATGAAATAGACGTTTAATAGGGTAATATTAACTTAGAGAGTTCTATTTATAATTTTTATGATTATATCCATACTGATCCATAGATACTAACTAATATTATAAATGCGAAAGTGTGTCTCTGTCTGTCACTTCTTCACGCTTAAACCGCTGAACCGATTTAGATGAAATTTGGTACAGAAATAGTTTGAGTCCTGGGAAAGGACATAGGGTAGTTTTTATCCCGATATTTATTTATTTATTAAAACTTTATGCACAAGTAAAAACTGTACAAACTGTACTTATGCGGGTGAAACCGCGGGGCGCAGCTAGTAATTCTATAAATAAATATTTTTTACGGCCGCCAATCATATTTAGATCAACACACAACTTGATACAGACCTTCAAATTGCAAAAAACGTAAGAGAGGGCTTTGATAGTCCGTGGTATACCTACCTACATAACCTTTCTCTCCGCCATTTTGTTTTTTTTTTTTTTTTCAAAATGGCGGTCACGCATGAAACCTTTATAAATCGATAGCTGACATCAATGCAAACAAAAAACATTACAATAACAAAAAAAAAAAAAAAAAATGGCGCGATACTAGGTACCTATGCCAGGTTCCATTTAAAAAGAAATCTTCAATCCCCTTTGAATTTCGCGGGCTTCCCTATTCCATTTATTAACTCCAGCATAATATTACCATCGACAACTACTTTTGCATCGATTCATTCTCATTGTACCCAACAGCATTGTTAGCTTGATAAACTTTTCCAGTATTAAGTTGAGTGTTTAGTGTGTATGAGTCTGCAGCTTAAACAAGTTCCGTATTAAATGAAACAAGTTTACGGTTGGAGCGACGATAGTCCTGAAGTACTGTTCCTCAGTTTGATGTGGGTAGGTACATTTGTTCGTTGGCTTCATTGATGTTTATTAAATAGAAGGAAGGAGTCTTCCATTTTGCAGACAAGTTTTTGATGGCAAAATGTTATCTATTATAATAAAGATGAAGAGTTCTTTTGAAAGCGCTAATATCTGAAACAACCAGTCCAATATAGTAAAATATTTTTTTGCGTTTAATAGCCTAATTCCCTTAAGAGCCGCGCGAAATAAAAAAAAGACAGAAAAAACGCTAAGCGAAAACGAAGTAATAGTGCGGGCGATGCGATGCGTCGGGGTGTGTCGGGGGTAAAGACGCCAGCACATCAAGATACTATAATCTGTCAGATTTTCAACTTTATCTCTAAAGCATAAGGCTCAAAGTTGAATGGGAAAATTTTACAGTTTCGGGAAGTTTGATGTGCTGTCGTCTGTACAAGCAATTTCACGCGGACGAAGTCGCGGGCAGAAGCTAATATTACTATCAAAGTATAGATAGGTAAATACGAACTGAAAAAAAAAGGCTATTTCTTGTAGGTTCTAGTGGTGGATTTGTTGATAGGCCTTGTGAGTAGCTGTTTTCATTGTTGTATTAAAAAAGTTGCCAAATTCAGCAAGACATCAGTTTCAGGTTCCAAATAAGCGGCAATTTTCAATAAATGTAAAAGAAGTACCGTAGTAAAACACGTCATATTATTTATACCTATGCAATTCAACCTTTAAAAATCATTCTATTACGAATAGCCCTGAAGGCCAATTACCGTAATTAAAAACGTTCAAAATCTAGTCGCAAACTCATCTTAGATACAATCGATGTCAAAAACTTGTCAAAAATGTAGGGAACTTAGAGGTATTTTTGACAGATTGAGACTGAGAACAGACTATGCATGTTCTTAATATGACGAGGATGGCCCCTCTGAAATCTCTTACCATTCTATACTCTTTCAAATATAAAAATTTCATCTTCGACCAGCTAAGTGATTAGATTTCTTTGCTCACACCAGTCTTCATATTTCAAACACCAAGCATTATAAAAATCCAGACGATTGGGAACGGTTTGTTGATTAATCGATGAACTTAGTCTACCCTCCAACCATTTTTTAACGTCTTTCCCAATAAAATATTGCTTTCGATATAAGATTCTCATAGATATCCGAAAAGTACGAAAATACGTGTTCTACCATAAAAGATCTTGGAATTCCTATCTTTTGTTTTTATTATGAAGTAAACATGCATAATACTTTTGCACGTAGCTGTACTAATAATAGTTAACTTACGGTTTCATATAGGTATGTATCTTAATTTGAATGTAGGTACAGCCCACTTAAAGAGCAATTGTGTCTTATCGCGGGCGACTTAAAACAATTCTCTTTAAAGTATACAGAACAAATTACAGTTTGGATTGACGGAAACCAATTATTTTCCCTGCCTGTTGCATCTATCCATTTATTTTTAATTTCTGGATCTTACGGGAAATTGAAATGAAATGTATTAATTTTTGTAAAATAGGTTCTATATATATTTTCGTATTTAGACAGACTAATTAAATAAAAAATTATTACCGTTACAGTGGTGGCCAAGTGGTATGTGGTGGCCAAGTGGTATCGGCCGCGACTTACGAGTTGTAGGTCGCAGGTTCGAATCCAGACAGGCGCTTTACTTTGTGTAAATTATTACATCACCACTGCTCTCAAAAACGGTGAAGGAAAACATCGTGAGGAAACCGGCATGTCCTAGAACCAAAAATTCGAAGACATGTGACATCTGCCAACCCGCACTGGGCCCGCGTGGTGGATTAAGGCCCACTCCCTCTCACTGAGAGGAGGCCTGTGTCCCAGCAGTGGGAACATTATAGGCTGGTTATGGTAGACAGACTAACAATATTTATCGATAGCCATATCTCAGCGCTATGCATCACTACCGTTGCTAGGCAATTTTCTTGTTATTTCAAAAATATTTCACAACGAAATATTTGTAAAATCCTTAAATAATATAATTAGTGCAGTGATTTTTTAATTACCGATGGTAGGACATGCCACTTGTCTTAAGGTTTGTTGTGATTGTTCTATTTTTGCAAATAAGGACGAAACAATTCTGCATTTTGTAAAAATACGAAATGACATTACACGTTTCGATACAAACATATGACTACAGCGCTTAGCCGTCGCGCACAACAACATACGGCCAGTTATGGCCTTTTATAGAGGTGACATGCGGCACGCCTCCTTGCCATATCCCTCGATATCCGTGAAGATTCTTTTATCATCCGACAAAAAAATAAATATTTCAGTTTGTCGTTCTATTGGATATAATTATGTAAATTATCTATATACTATTACTACTATACTACATAGTACTACTATTACTATTTTTCTAAAAGGTTAGAAGGGCCTACAATAGATAGGTTTATCAAGCTACATGCCAGACATGGGGCTTGATAAACCTTCCTGTAATTGGGTGCTTTTTGTTGTTTAAAAAAAAAATTGATTGTAATTGTGTGCCTAATTTTAATCTAAAAAAATATATATAAATAATAAATTATAATCTTAATGTTTTTAGGTACTACTGCCGTGACATTTGAATTTCCAACTACAACTGTTTAGTTGGTATTTTTTTAGTAACATAGAGTTTTAAGTTACTTGTAATACTAACACGCTATGGGCCCACGCTGCCTGCCTATAAAATATTTTTATTTACTATAGTACCTATAATATTTTAATAAAATATATATCATGTGCTGAATTTAGGGTGTCAGTTTGCGCGTTGACGTCCCTGCTACCCTGTGTAAATAAGTTAGTTCTTTAATGTACATAACAATGTCACTGAAAAAGTTAATATCAAAATTTCCCGTCTGTTCTTATGATTGATCGCATACGATCGTGTCGGCCTCTGTAAACAGCCTTTCTGCAAACTTTTTTTACACATTTTGGGCACCCACTGACCAAGTTATTCTTGATAAAGTTACGAGGAAAAATCTAAAAATGGACTAAGTAATATTATTTGGGTAAAAATGTTGAACTTTCGTAAGATAACAAAAAAGTTTGTTATGCTTTTATTATACTGGACTGTACAAATTAGAAAGTGTTGTATTGAAATATTGAACTTATTGTTAGGAAAAGTATGAAAATAAGGGAGACTAAATAACAATGATGACGGCCGGTCATCTTATATCCTGTTTTTTTATATTTATACTGCTTATCTATGCATTTATCTGACTGGTTTTGGATTTCTTAAACCAGTCAGATAAATGCATAACTAAAATACCTATAGGTAGGTAGACTTAAAATAAACTTTTTTAATACTCGGCCGTTTATTAGACCGTCAACTAAAGGCCGTGCTTGGACGTGGACGGACCATGCTCCGTCAGGGGCTCAAACAAAATATCGGTGTTTACATTTTCTATGAAGTCGTTCACACACGTCCGTGTCCAGGCCGGGGACGGAGCTTCAGTGCCTGCCTTGTTTGTACGACGGCCTTGTCACGTCTCGGCCACGGCCTTGATATGTGTGGATAGCCCTTCAGTCACGCAGTAGATAGGTAACGCTAAACGTGATTGCGAGGTCTGCTCAGTAGCATGTATCTATAGAATTTTTCGCAATCAGAATTTCAAGAACTGAGTTAACAAAATAACCATCTAAAGTAAAACCAGCACACTTTCTGAATTGTCCACAATTTCGTTAACCAAACTTACCCTTATAAACGAAAACTTTTTTAACCGCAAAATCACTTTTGGAATATCAAGTCAGGCCTGCCCGAGCACCAGCGTCAGACCGTCACAAAAAACATTTCGAATCACGCGGTCTCTAATTAATTTTGTTAGAAAAGTCATTGGCACACCAATTTGTTTTCACTACCAACTTGAAGGGACGCGCTGTAATCGAGTATGTTTTGTCAATTAGGCCTCCGCCCAGGGAGCCCTAAATTCCCATTTGCTTCTGAGTTGTCTGTGTGATTATCCTTTTAGAAAGGGGCGGTTGAAATTTATAGTTCTCTGGTTAACTCCATTAGGGGTCGAAGTAACTATATATAACTGTCTACTTCCAGCGACCGACCATTATCGTCGGCTGTATGAAAAATTAGATTAAAGGGTCACAAGTAACTATTAAGTTCTTGGCTGTTACAGTTAATTAGTGCTGTATGTTCATTTAAGTTGTAACGTTAATTTGTTGAATGTTGGTAGGTATCGCATTTCATATTTGTACTAAAAGATGAAGCTGAGATGTGCTTATATATGTACACCCTATGTACAGTGGTATACTTCGACCTCTATATAAAGTGCTATAAAAATATCTGCCACGGCTTCAATGGGAGACAGTATTTTGTATATAGATTACAGAAGTGAAGAAATTTTGTACCCCGGAATAGTTAAATCAATTTGAGAAAATAAAGTAATTAAATAAACATTTACTCTATTCTGTTCTGCATAACGTGGTTCACAAACTATGCGCGATGTGTCGCTTCGTCACATTTTGCGAAATCAAATGACGGTGCAGCAACAGCTAATTACTATGGGACGGTTTCATGCAACTAAATCAATTCAACTTTATACGTAAATTTTTTTTTATGAAAAAATTTATGACGTAAGATGAATAATGTATCTTTACTATTGTAATCTATATACAGAATACTGTCTCCAATTGAAGCCGTGGCAGATATTTTAATAGCACCTTATATATGAATACTGGGGCTATGGAGGCTAAAAGTCGCACGCTGCAGTTTTGTTTGTTTTTTATTTTTGTTAACAACCAGAATTCTACGCCTGCATAAATATTGAAAAAAGCTTGGCCAACTTCTAGACTGGTCCATAACATACGCTACCCCAAATAAACTAGAAAAAAATTCAATACCTACCCCGGAAGGCTCGTTAATCATCCACAAAAATGGTATGCAAAAATATTTACGAACAAAAAATAAAATACTTGTCCCTGCGCCGTCTGTGGGCCTTGAATAATCAACTTGCACAACAAAGTGCCGAACATAATTTACGGTACCCTTTCCCCACAACCAATGGTCAAGCGGTAGAGTTCAAAAGTCCCACTTGAGGCCTGAATAGGAATAAATCAAATCCCACAACGCACTGACTACGGTGGGAGGCCACACTAAGGCCGGGCCTCCATCGAGAGCAAGCCGTTTTGGCGTAGTTCCATTCCACTTGACTCGGCAGCGGGTAGTTTCCTCTTTTGGCGAATGATACGGGCGAAGTGACGCGTCTGAGGATAAGGGTGTTACTGAGATTTAGATTGCACAACTGTCTTTGATGGTCGTGTTCACTTATGATAAAACTTAAGGCATATTAAACTTCTGTAAAATCAAGTTTGAAATTTCTGTAAGGAACAATCTCTACAAGAACATTAGTTTGCACTTCGACATGCCTCATTAAATCTTATGACAAGTAGACAACATGTTTTAGACATTGGTAGATATATTCAACCCGTATTCTGTACTAACTACACCTTTAATCTATCATCATTTTATTGTCTTTATCCCAATTTGTTTAGGGTCGGCACAGCATGTGTTCTTCTTCCATAGTTCTCCATCTTCAACTTAGTAGTCAACTCTTTTCTAGCCATATTATATTTCCCACAGTCAATCCATCGTTTGTTTAGTCTACCCGACTCTTACATACCCAGTGTGAAATTTTAATCACCGTTTTGCTCTTAAGGGGTCATTGTACTCATCATTATAAACAACTTTTATTATGGGAACAAACCTGAAATCGTAAAAAAAAATCAGCATTTTGACGAGTTATGCGAACATAAATGTAGGGATTTATGTTCGCATAACTCGTCAAAATGCAGGGAACAGCTGATTTTTTTTTCACGATTTCAGGTGTGGTCCCATAGTAAAATTTGTTCATAATGATGAGTACAATGACCCCTTGAGAGGAAAACGGTGATTTAAATTTCACCCTGTATAGTTCACATCCACATTCGTACTCAAAACTTTCCTGACGACATTTTCGCATTCCTCGGCATCACATACCATAACAACTTTAATCAAGAATCCAAAATATTATTAATATTTAATAAGGTTATCATTTCTGGCTAATCTTACTATAAGCTTAGCTTTCACTGGAACCACGGTATAAGGCTCAAAGTTTGGGGCCATGCTTGAATTTTTTGCCGTAGAACCCTGCGTTTAGTTATTTACTACTAGGGTTGGTCCACGGATTCATCCAACTGTAAATGCGTTCGCAAACCCCCAAATTGAGTACGCCAACATTTGTATTGTAGCTTACGCATCACTTGTTTGATTTCACAAAAAAGGCAAATAAACGTTGCTGGATATTTTCATATAAAAATCTGTAAATATTGGTTCTTTAATTCTTTAAAGAGATTTCAAATGCAGTTTATTCAAGTTGAGAAAGTAAATTAAAATAATAAGTCAGTACATAACAACGAATACCCAATCATTTAATAAAAATAACAGAATTATATCCTAACTTAGCTAAAACTATACATAAACTAAAATACCTATAGCGTCGGAAAATTCATCCGCATCGTTGTCGACTGGTAATGTACCCAAGAGACTGGCGGCATTACCACGTTGTATGGCAATGCTTAGCCTCTGGCCAAGGTAAAACCCAGCCCTTGGGTCAGGGGAAGTATCAACCAGCCGTTTCGAAATTTCTTTAAAGAGACTATGAGCACTTGGACCCCACGGCCCGAGGGTTTCAACCTGGGAAATATTTTCATATTATTTTTTTTTTTTTACACTAAATCCTAGGTTTTGATGTGCAATCAAAACAAAATATAAACTCTCATTATTACCGACTTCACAATACTCCGCCAACTTACGACGGATTTTCAAAATTCTTTTTTTCTTCGAAAGTAGATAGTTCAGAGGTGGTCCCATTGTCCCCAAGTTAGGATCTGATGATGGGATCTTAGAGAAATCGAGGGCAACCCACAAATTTTATAGGCTCAGTTATTGTTTTTCACATATTTTATGAAGTATCTTGTGTATTTGCGTATGGTTGTCACCATCTCAGGTAGCTGGGCTGATGATGGAAGGTACAACTCCTTAATAGTAAGAAGTTACTCAAACAGGCAAGGACTGTTTTAGTAAATTGTTTTGATGTTTGATAGGGCATTTGCCACATTTGGTCTCATGATCATCAAGTCATGACCTGATGCTGCAGTCAGGATAGTCTGCAGAGTACCTAACTCCTCGACAACTAACAGCAGATATATCGTGTTTAGGCTCATTGAAAAGGCTCGATGTGTGGATAAACGTACTGTTAATGAGGAACACCGAAGTACATAGAGACCTGATGCTGAAGCCAAGAGCATCAGAAAAACTACAAACCTTGAAATAACAGCACCGTAGTCGTGTTTGGGCTCATTTTAAACAGGACTAAATTTTAAGTTCAATGCAATGTTTACATAAGTCTGGCCTGATGCTGCAGCCAGGATTATCAGCATCTAGTCTAAAAACATCAGGTCAGGATTTGATGATGGGATCATGGAGAAACCGAAGAAACTCTTCAAATATTATAGGCACACCTATAGCGATTTGGGTATTTTTTATAGTAACTCGTGCACTTGCTCTCGGAAAGCACCATTTGGTGAAGTGGAACTGATGACGAAGACCACAGATGGCCACCGGAACTACTCAATAATATCTAAGTATTTCACGGGTTGCGATTCGATTACTTTAATATGGTTGCTAAGCAATTTATGCTCGTCACAATGTGAATGGTGATATGGAGCTGATGGTGGACCTGGAGAACTCCTCAACAATTAACTTCCCTGCATCGAGAAAAGCAATAATTTGTTTGTAAAAGGCGATGAGCACTAAGCTATTGTAACTTAGATAAATTATAAGCAGACCCACTAAAAAGCGTGAAATAAAAACTTTTTAAGAAAAAAAAAAAAACCGACTTCTAAAAAAACACTACAAAGTGAAAAATAACTTTAATTTCGGAAGTCGGTGGCAAAAAACTAAAATACAGATCCAAAGACACCGACTTCCGAAATTAAAGTTATTTTTCACTTTGTAGTGTTTTTTTGGAAGTCGGTTTTTTTTAATTTTTAAAGTTATTGAGGTGCAAGGAAAACCAAATAAAAACTCAGTCTCCTCGCTTTTCAATTTCTTTCCTTCTGTAAAAAGAAAATATACATTTCAAGACTTAAATCACATCACCATGTTTCTTACGTCACTAATCTAATGACCTCATTAACTCCTAGCTTTCTCCGCGCTAACATAATTATTTTTTACAATGAGTTTAAAGTTGTCGCTCCAAAAAAAGCTAGGGTGCTAGTAAATCGTCGTAAAGCAGCAACGGCAAGAAAAACACAAAACTTCAGTCATTACGGCCAGAGAGGGAAGTCGAGAGTGCAAAGTTTCCTCTCCATCTGGGAGTGAATTGTACCCTCCCTTGACTAACTGAATCGAAAGTGTTAACATCTTGAGAAATCTTTTGGTACATTGTTAGGATTGCCATTAAAACTATTTGAGTGTGTCAGGGTTTTTCTTTTACGAGAAAATAGTGAGATTTTTGTAATGTATTATTTTGAAGGGTTGCTAGGCGATTCCAATTTATGGAAATGAAATAATCATGCAAATAATAGGTACTCTTTCCTCTAGAAAGTATGAAGGTAAAGAAACGAAAAACAAAGAAAATACGCGGTATTAGTAATAATATTTGCAGTAAAAATGACGCAGAGAATGAAAACAAACACAAAAATAAACAAGTTGGAGGAAAATATGCCTCACATACACGCAAAATAGCCATCACTCAGCATAATGCTACGACCCTAAGCAAGACCTCTGTCTTGCTTAGGTTCGTCCCCAGCGCTAGTTTTCAACGACAGCCGGCGTTGACGCGATGATGTCAACCGATGCAGCATACGATAAGATAAAAATAACAAAATAAGTAATAATATAAATAAACAATACCTAGTTCTAAATATTTATACAAACATAATATGAAGTGTCTTAGAGATCCAATAAAACGCTCTTGAAATAAGCAGGATCCCTGGTAAACAGCTATTGTTTCTCTTGTTGCTAAAACATATGCGAAGAAAGATCTTTAATGATTCAAAAACATAAATTGGTAACACTCCCTTTATTTTAAATTTTCGACCTTTTCAAAATGATAAAATTATACCAAACGTCGAAAACTTTAATAGGACTTGTTAAAATTTGATTTTATGTACATAATGTTAAATTCTTGTTTGAAACTTTTTCGTACCGCTGAATTTAGTTCTCTGGAGCCGCCTCAATTTTCTGGACGCATTTGACTTACAAAGAAAAGTTAGTTTTTCGTTAAACTTGGTCATAGTCAACCCTCTCTATTGAAGTCTACTTTGTGGATCCTTTTACTAAGTGGTGGACGACGGACTTAGTCACTGTTAAAATGATGACCATAACTTTTAGTTAACACTTTTAAAACTCATGACTGGACTTAAGTATTTTAAGTCTACCTTCACAAGACTTATTTGATTCATTGACAGAATATTTTTTGCTTTGTCGTGAAATATTAGTTGTTGCTGCCATCGTAATTTTAAATAGGTAAGTAGTCTGAATTAAAATCATCAACTAACTCAGCCCATCGCAGTCCACTGCTGGACATAGGCCTCTCCCAGGCTGCGAAACAAGACCCTGTCCTCCGCCTTCCGCATCTATTCTGTCCCAGCTACCTTCTTACGGTCGTCAATCTATCTACACTACGCGTCCCACACTTTACTTGCCAATACGCAAAAATCTTCAATTTGAAATAAAAACAATTTTTAACTTTTATACATAAGTAGTTACAATGTTTTCATATATAGAATATTTTTTTATTACATCATTGAAGATTCAAATATTTTATAATTTAAAAAGCTAACAATCTTAAAATAATAATATGTACAGGTATATAAAAAGAGAGGTGAAATAAATCAAAGGGCATCAAAAAATTCGTTCGCATCGCTGTCAACAGGAAAGGTGCCCGCCCGTAACAGTAGTTACAATTATATTTTTACTGTTGTAAATTAAAATAATGAGTAAGAAAATAATAAGTAATACCTAATTAATTAATAACAAAATTAAATCCTAATTTAACTAAAACTATACATTTTAGTAATTAATGATGAACTCTTAATATTTAAAAATAGCTTTTCACGTCTTCTTCATCTGCGACTCATCTCATTAATAATTTGCTACCCTGTTGCACAGGCTCCACTCACCTAGTCACTTTATTCATTCTCGTCTTACAAATATTTGCACAACAGCAGCCTAATTGCGGAACGCCAAATCGTCAAATGATTCTGATCAGTTGGCTTCATTTCTATCACAATTGGCTTCATTTTACGATTTTCGAATTGCGAAACTCTAGTTTCTGCGCAGGGCCTTAACGTTCATAATTGGTTTCATAATAAACTAGAGTTTCGCAATTCGAAAATCGTAAAATGAAGCCAATTGTGATAGAAATGAAGCCAACTGATCAGAATCATTTGACGATTTGGCGTTCCGCAATTAGGCTGCAGAATTCAAAATGGCGACCTTGACATAGTGAACCAGCAGAGAAAACTCCGCCAGCGTTACATTTGGGGCGAGAAATAATGATAATGGCCACTTTTATGTGGTATGTCGTAAAAGTCAATCTGAATACTTTTAGTACGAGAATGATGTATTTGTTCCAACGTTAGGCATTTTCAATGATTACAGCCGACTCATCAAAATAATATGCATTTTTCTTATAGATTTTGCAAACATTTTTATTTCTTAAACATATTGCTGGACAGGAATGGTTATGGTCATTCAATAACAAATGTAGGTTTAATAAAGTTAATTACAGATAGTGCCATCCACGATGACGCGCCCCATTCTTCGTTGTAATGCTTACAGTACAAGTATGCAACATTCCGCTAGTATTTTAGTTTATTCGATACACAGTAATCACTTATTATTGGGTAATTAGTGAGTATCGTCAAAACTAAAACACGTGCGGAATTAACTAGCGATAACCACTAACGATTAGGAAGAAAGTGGGACGCGTCTTCGTGGATGGCACTATCTGTACATAGATATTTCTGATTTATTTAATTCAGAGAAGTATCCGTGGACACAATTATTGTAAATGAAACGTCTCTATGTCCGCGTTTATAACTCGAAAACTATTTCGCACTGCTAACACAAGACTGTATCAACTCAAAAAAAGCCAATTCGAGATAACTCATTTTTCATATGTAAAATGAAATAACTTGATAACCTGCAAACTCTGAAATTACTCATAATTAAAGAAACCCCTTAAGGCGCAGATATACGACTTCTAATGATTTTAAATTCAACATCACGTCTAATCGACCGGAGTGATTTCTTTGAAAAAAATAAATGTTATACTAGACCATTTGCTTCGTAATTTGGTATGTGAATATTTGCAATTATATTTTTTTAACATAGTGTAATTAATTTGTAAAGTAATGTCTACCGCGGACATAAAAACGATAATCACGCAAACACTATCGGGTGTATTTTCATAAAACTTTCACCATCTAAAAGACAATTTAATTCCCCAAATTTTAGTATACGGTTTTTATTTGTTTAGTGTTTGAGAGTTTTTGTAAATAGATAATTGCTTCATATTTGCAATAAATTACCACGGTTGTGTCATCGCGCTTCTCTTTCTTTTCTATGCAGTCCAACAGTGACCGCGCTTTAGGTCGTGTAGTCGCCTTAATTTTATCACTAATTATAAAACAGTGTTCACTAGTAATCAGTTTTCCATCATTTCTGAAAAAAGCTTCACTTCTCCGATTTTTATGTTTTTTTTTTTTCAATCATATATAATAAAGTTCTGCAGCAAGTTTTTTTGTACTTACATATTTTGTGCCGTAAGATATCACAGTACAACCAAGTAGTACCATATAAATAAGATCTCACTCCCAACTCACTTCTATTATTTTCTCCTCAAGTGTACTTTATTGGCCACTTCGCACATTTTCGAGAATTTATCACGTTAACACATTGCCTAGCAAAGCCACTACAGCTGTAAATCTCCTTTGTCCAGCAATACGAGGCACGAACACTGCAGAGAGGTGTTAGAAACTTAGTAATAGAGTTATTAGCGACTTCTTTGAGACTGCAGTGAGTGGAAAGTACCTAAACATTTTCTTGTTTAGCTCGGCTTTCTTAGAAACAAAGGCTTTTAATCAAGGCCTGGCTTGAAGCTCATAATAGGGTCGATGATTATCTTTCAATGTTTTGTTTTGAAAATATCTAGTTCTAAGAAATGTGGGTAAGATTGTTTTCTTTTGATTGGTGTGTTAGTGTTTACGATGTTTCAGTGAGCTCTTGCTCTTGCTCTTGAAGTAAATATTTGTGAGATTTTTTTGTGAGTTAAAAACATATTTTTTCTTTCTTTTTTACTGTTGTCTGAATAATATACACAATATACATAAACATAACATCACGCCTGTAATCCGTGAAGAGTAGGGAAGAGGTGTAATGATAGTGGATAATAGTTTCGTTGTGGCAATCGCCAACGTCCATACTACATGGAATACACCGGTTCCCGTCCGATCACCGAAGTTAAGCAACTCAAACTCAAAATAAAAAATAAGTTTAAAAACTAAAACCTGACTACTGAAAAGGATGAAACAAGAAAGTACCTTCCCGTGGTCGCATGCTACCATAGCTTATAATATGTTAGTGCAGCGGCATGCGACCACGGGAAGGTGCTTCCTTGTTTGATCCTTTTCAGTAGTCGGGTTTTAGTTTATAAACTTATTTTTTAATTAATTATTTTGGGGTTTATTTCAGTAATATTTATATTTTTGAAATGTGCTCATTAAGCCCTTTCATTAGATACCCAACACGGCTTGATTTTTTTTTAGATCATATCTTGTACTTACATATTATAAATGTATATGTTACCGGCCAAACCCGATTTCAGGACAAACTAGTTTAGCCTAGGCTAAACTAGTTCTTCCTATGAACCTC
The DNA here is from genome assembly GCA_945859645.1 of Amphipoea oculea. Taxonomy (NCBI): domain Eukaryota; kingdom Metazoa; phylum Arthropoda; class Insecta; order Lepidoptera; family Noctuidae; genus Amphipoea; species Amphipoea oculea. The sequence continues at coordinate 10,099,276 of OX243877.1, forward strand.
GGGGTGCCCTTCGCTCGCCCTTGGACCTTATGTCGACGGAGCCCCGCTTCGCGGGGCCCCTATTTCTGTGTAAAGGGTTTAAAGTAACCTAACCAAACCGAACCTCGGGGTGCCCTTCGCTCGCCCTTGCATCCTATGTCGACGGAACTAGTTTAGCCTAGGCTAAACTAGTTTGTCCTGAAATCGGGTTTGGCCGGTAACATATCAGGTCGTAGGTAGGTCTCTATCGGTGTGGTTCGCTGTCAAATTTTTTTCCAAACAATAATAGAAATCAAAGTCAAAGTGCATTGGAATCCGTTTATTAGTGTTTATAGTGGCAATCAGTATTACATACATTGTAGTGAGCATTAAATAGTGCGTTTATGGGCCGTAAAATCATAAAAACATTTACCCAAATTGGTGAAATTATAATAATTATAGTTACCCACTATTATCAACAAACCTTCGCCGTCGCCTTGCCATCAGAACCATCTGTCTTGGTAGCCGCAGACAACCTATCGACCTCTGTCAGGTATCATCACTGCCATCTAGCGAACATCCTCGACACCACTTGCTAAGTAAGTTCATTTGACATCGATAACCATGCCGGGTGTCAAATGTGGAGGTTGCGGTCGTTTCATATCTACGCTAGAGGGCGCTAGGTGTGGGAAGTGCCAGGTGCATTATCACAGAGCGTGTGTGGGCGTCCCAACAAAGGCCAATGTTACAATTAACTGGCGTTGTCCTGATTGTAAAAAGAACATTGCTCGAGACAATAGGACAGAAACTCCGGTTAGAGGTGCCACACAAAGCCCCCCCACAGATAACACAGGGACTCCAAGTATTACGGGCTCTAGTACGCCCAATAGTCCTGCGGCAAGTTCTAGATGTGAGCTCACGCAGACTGTGAGCCCCATTAATGCAGCCTCGACTCCTCCGCAGCCTGAGATCTCAATTGCCGACATCACCACTCGGGAATTATCGCCTGTATCGCCTGTAGCTGGAACCGACTTGCAGGTGATCATTGAGGAGCTGAGGATGGTACGTGCAGAAATTCAGGAGTTTAGAAAGGAGATGGAGGTGGAAATGGCAGAGCTCAAAACCACCATAAATTCCTGCAGCACGCGTATCGACAGTTTGGAGGCCAGGGTGGATGCGCTGGAGCGACGTGCTGCTTCGGGGTCCACGAGCTCAGGCAACGTGGACAAGATTGTGGAGGAATTGAAGCGAGAGCTCAATGATAGGGACCAGGATCTACTGGCAAACGACATAGAGGTGTCAAATTTGCCAGAGGGAAAGGCGGAAAACCCAGTTCACATAATTAAAGCCATTGGCCATAAGCTAGGGGTCAGTCTTGACGATCGTGACATCGTCAGTGCGGAACGGGTTGGTGGAAGGCAGCTCAACGCGACAAGCTCAGCAGGACCGACTGAATCTCGTCCACGGCCGATTGTCGTGCGCCTTGCTCGTCGGGACCTGCGCGACCAGCTTCTGGCAAGCGCGCGTGTACGACGTGGTGCGACCACTGCCGATCTCGACTTGCCCGCCCCAGCGCAGCGGTTCTTCCTTAACGAGCGACTGACGAAAGCCAACCGTCTGTTGTTTCGTAGAGCGCGGGATGCAGCCAGTCTACTTGACTGGAAGTTTGTGTGGACCAAGCAGGGCCGCATCCTCGCCAGGAAGATGCCAGGAGACAAGGCGCAGAGGATCCGCACTGACGAGGACTTATCCCGTGTTTTCGGAACTGAAAAAGACACGGCTTAATTATGTTTGTGCTTATTTCTGTGTGGATAGTATTTTTGTTTTTTATGCTTGGGGAAATGTGCGTCCAAACCGTTTACTTTGTGAGCTCAGCCGTAGATCAGAGGTATATGGAGCTTATGTACCCACATTATACTTATTTTACCCATATACTACATTTACTTTTAATATTTATGTGCTAAATCTATTTATTCTAAATGATGTACAAGCAGTATTCTTAATCATTGTATTTTTCTCAATTAGTACTATATACTCTTACTGTGCCCAACGGAACCACACATACATACACTCACACATTCATTACTCATACTTTCATTTGTGCCATATCATCACATATCCACATCTAATACCTACAGCTATTAGCATTGATGGCTCCCAGTAAATGTATTAAGTTTGGTCTATTAAATGCGGGCTCTCTTGGGACAAATCAGGATGAGTTCTTGATTGCCATGGGTAACCACTCTGTGGACCTCATGGCTATCAATGAGACATGGTTACGCAAGGGGGAAGAGGACCGCGCTCCCAGTGTACCTGGGTACAAATTTAGGCACGTGCCCCGACCTGTGACTACACGGGGTGGGCGAGGCGGGGGAGTTGCTTTTTATATAAAGAATGGCATTAATGCGCGTGTAAGGGCTCATCCTGACCACCCTGACGTGGAGCAGCTCTGGCTGGGCCTGACCATAAACAAAAAAAAACTTCTTATTGGGACTGCGTACCGCCCGCCTTGGCAGGACTTGGAGCTCTTCCTTGACGCCTTAACTGCCAGTATTAGTGCATTAGCCCCATTTGATAATCTGGTACTGTTGGGTGACCTAAATGTTAATCTCTTGGATGCAAACAGCTCAAAATCAAAACAGCTTACGGACTTTTTTAAGTGCTTGAACCTAGCTCAAATAGTTCAATCGGCGACACACTTCGTGGGTAACAGTAGCTCCCTTATCGACATCATATGCACTGACGCTACAACGCGGAATGTTGAGGTGAACCATATCAGTGAGCTCGGCCACCACTCCTTCATTACGTGTGAGTCTATTTTTAAGAAGCCCAAGGTGAAACCAAGGATGGTTGAGTTTCGCTCTTTTTCAGACATCATGCCGGATCACTTCCAAATTGATTTGAACATGATACCATGGTCTACTATAGGAGATATGTGTGATGTCGATGCCATGGTATACACTTTTAGCTCATACATGCTACAGCTTTTTGATCTTCACGCTCCTATCAAGAAAAAGACCTTTTATAAGCGGCCTACGCCTTGGATCACTGACACTATTCGTCTGATGTCCAGGCTGCGGGATGAAGCTAAGGATAGATGTCGTAATACCAAAGAACCGCATCATAAGCAGTACTACCTGGACCTTAAGCATGAAGCCGCCGCCGCATTAGTGAGGGAAAAGACAGCATATTTCACAAAAAACGTCAATGAGCAAAGTAAGAATCCCAAACTACTGTGGCGAAATTTGAAGTCAGATGTACTTCCGGACCATAAAGAAAGGTTACTGCCGAGTCATTTTGACAATCCGGATAGTATCAATGCGGCTTTTTTGGATGTTCCAGGAAACTGTAATGATAATGTCTCACTGATGTCCTCCTTCGAGTCTCGCAGGCATGGTCCGGCCGAGTTCTCGCTCACTACAACAAACCAGGAGACAATTATGAAGATAGTCAGGGATTTACGGTCAAACGCTCAGGGTGTTGATGGTATCAGTCTGGAAATGTTAACACTCACATTGCCAACTACCTTGAAGGTCATTACTGATATCATCAATAGGTCCATAGAATCGCGCACTTTCCCTAGTCTCTGGCGACGCGCAATTGTTCGCCCTATCCCTAAAATTAGTGATCCAGCCAATTTGAAAGATCTTAGGCCAATTAGTATACTGCCCTGCCTGTCAAAGATTCTGGAGCGTGTAGTGTATCTACAGGTAATTGAATATTTGGAGGCTAATAACATTCTCCCTGAACTCCAGTCAGGTTTCCGTAAGGGCAGAGGCACTGCAACCGCTCTGATAGATGTGGTGGGCAATATCCTGGAGGCACGTGATAGGGGGGAGGGGTCGATCCTGGTCCTGCTGGATTTCTCACGGGCTTTCGACGCTATTAATACCAATCTACTGCTGTCCAAGCTAAAATACTATGGCTTTGACCGTGACGCTGTGGATTGGTTTACTAGCTATTTGACTGGTAGGTCACAGTACGTGCAGATCCAAAAGGAAGACGGATCGACTGTATCATCCCTTTCACTCCAGGTGTCTAGGGGAGTCCCGCAGGGATCGATTTTAGGCCCTTTGCTGTACATTCTCTACAGTGCTGATGTTACTGAATCTTTTGTAAACTGCAAGTATCATATGTATGCTGATGATATCCAGTTGTACATGTCCTTCAAAGGGGGTGATACAGCGTTGGCAGTGCAAAGGGTGAATGAGGACCTACATAGAGTGGTGTCATGGTCTGAAGAGAACTCTCTGGTTCTGAACCCACTGAAGTCCAAGTTCATGGTGCTGGGTACAAAAAAACAAGTTGCTGCAATTCTGTCTGCCAAACCAGAGATTCTGATTAAGGGGGAGATAATTGAGCGAGTGGAACAGGCATGTAGTCTGGGTCTAATCCTAGAACCAGAGCTGCGTTTCGAGGCTCATTTAAAAAACCAAGTCAGGAATTGTTTCTATAGGCTAAAGGTATTATATGGTATACGTAATTTTCTTAGTGTACCACTTAGAAAACAGCTGGTTGACAGTCTGATCCTATCTAAGCTCAATTACTGTGACACTGTCTATGGGCCCTGCCTGCTTGGTAGGACGGATAGGTTAATTCAGCGCATTCAGAATGCCTGTGTCCGTTTCTGCGTTCATGTCCCTCGCAGGGAGCATGTGACGCCATACATAAACCAGCTCAAGACACTAAAAATGGCTGCCCGGCGGAAACTTCACTTGGCGAGTTTAATGTTTGGCATTGTAACAACCCATAAGCCACACTATTTATATGAAAAGCTCACCTGGCGACAAGCTAATTACAAGTATGGTCTTCGTTCTGTAGTTGGCCCGCTAAACATGACGCGACATAAAACCGCAGCTTTCAGGGGTAGCTTCAGGTTTGCTGCCACGCGCTGCTGGAATGACCTTCCACCACCAATGCGAGGCCTAAAAACAATACAGTCGTTTAAATTTCATCTTAAGAGGTTATTGTTGCATGCACAGCTCTCTGAGTAATACATTTTTAAAGTTATGCTCACCTCATGGGTCGTGGCCTGCGGTGTTTGGTTTAGGGATCTCCAGCAGCGCTGCAGCATGGCCTTCGGTCCCCTGCTTGCCAGTTCTACCTACTGGCAGCGTTTCTCTTGTCCACATTAGTTCTATGTTGAAAACCTATTAATTGAAATATATTTTGATCATATTACTTGTCCATGTTTATTTATTATTTGTTATTATCATATTATCTGTTAAATATTTATTTTTATAATCGCGCATCTACAATCTAATTTCAAATTAAATTCCAATAATCATACCAATTATTTATTTAAGTTGTGTTGTTCTACTTTGTGTTGCTATTCGTGGCTCTAGACTTCCATATTTTACGTACCTTCCTGTTTTATTGTGGGAAGTCGCGACGCCAACGTCATGGGGCGTGACGAGTGGCGTCAGGGCTTCGCCCTCTGGCCGTTGATTGCCTTACGGTGGCTCGCTAACACGGGCCTCTCACTGGGTTCGCGTTCAATGGCAATTCGTGTGCGTGCAACTGCAATTCGCGTTCAATGGCATGTCGGGTCATCCTCCAGTTTCCAAGGATTTGTTTTGTCCGTTTATTGGGTCCATCTCATCTTGCACATTCACTCACAAACGCATAAAACATTCACAACAGTGACACATAACTATTGCATAATACTAATACATCACATTACATCATTTTGGCCATTTTGTAATTTCTTACATCATACATAATTACTTTGGTGCACGTTGGGTACACATTTTACGTCAAATTCATAAGGACGCTTCGAAATGTTGCCACTTCATAATGTGTAAAACGTTTATTGAGGATGACATTCTCGTAGCGTGTACTGTACCTATGTCTATTTCCTGTTTAGTATAATATTCTATCACTTTTAAGTTTTAACCGATTATTTTTCTTTAAGTACACTGTATTTTAATAATTGTTTGCTGCACCGGACGACGTCATTACGTCAGCGCCGGCTGTCGCTGAAAACCAGCGCTGGGGCTCTGTCCTGCATAGGGTCGCAGCATAATGCTGAGCGATAGCCGTTTTGCGTGGATGTGACGCATGTTTCCCCCTACCTTTTTATTTTATTTTTTGTGTTTTTGTTCTTTTTGCGTCATTTTCACCGCAAATAAACGTATTTTCTTTCTTTCTTTTTCTTTCTTTCTATATACATACCGGTCAACATCATAACCCTCCTTTTTGCTTCACCGTAGTCTGGTAAAAACTCAAACCATTTATTTCAATTAAACCATGTACAGGCACTTTTGAATTGTCAAAATTAAACAGTCGGTTAGTTAGTCAAAAAGTTGAAGCTAGTTGCAACATCAGGCGCGGTCAGTACTTGGATATGGATACATTTATATGGATTCTTAACAATTTGCGGTAGAACAGAGGGCACTGCATGCTATACATAGGTAGTCGTATTTCGAAAACTACATACTATGTAGGTAATGTAAAAACCATTCGATTCCCCTCTTGATTAAATGTTTTGGAATTCCAAGATTGCAAAGCACCCCTCAGACGATTGCAATAAAACTACTTCCAATTGAGTCTCACTACTAACGGTGAGGTAATTTACTGATACAGTAATGGTTTGTTTACAATGCTCGTAAATAAGTTTTCCGCGGGTTCTTGAACTGGGCGAGGACATTCACCAAGCAGGTTGATTTATTTAATGCGTAATAAATGTGATTTACTTTAATTCAGGTAGAAGAATGATGTTCTTTAGAACGGTCAGATGCATAGTATTCGCAACCGGCGTGCGTGTATGACCTGAAGGCCAATTCCGGTTATAACCAGTCAAGAGGCGCGCGTCGCCCATTGGCGACGAAACAATAGAAAATCAATTGTGTCTCATTAGCGAAGTTTGACAGATTAAAGTCGTTCAAAATCTAGTCGCAATCTCATCTCAGCGACAATAAATAATTTAATGTCTTTGGCGACAATCAATGTCAAAAACTTTTCAAAAATGTAGAGAATTGAGACGTATTTTTGACAGATTGAGACTGAGATCAAACTTTAACTGGACGTTGTTAAACTTACGTGATTTGCTCCTCAGATATGTATAAACGTAGATTGTAGCAGGTGGCATTCTACTATAGTTTTTGCCTAACCACACGGAAAGAAGGCGTGAGTTTATGAATGTATGACTTTATCGTTTATTTAAACTTGTGCTTCAAATTGTTGTTATTTCAAGTTAAACAAATATCAACTTTATTTTTATGAAAATTAAGTTTATTTCAGAGTGACTAGCATTATTGAAAAAGTTTTAAAAATGTTAGAAGTTGTTGCGTAAACTGAACTTTATTGTGTAGAATTAAATATATTTTTCCATAAACACATCTTTGTTTACATTTTTGGCAAATAAGTCGCGAATGCAGAAGAATGACTTTGCTTGAGGTTGTGGTTCTGCGCAGATGGAGGACCTGGATGCCAAGGAAGTGGTAACAAAAAGAAAAGGCGAAACCTCTCTTTTAACTCACTGCAGTTGAACCGAATGGTCCTGATTTCGGGCTATTGTAGAAAACGCCCTAAAGACCTCAGACTCAAAGATTCCATCAGTTTGTGACCGTACTCAATATTTTTTTAGACATGAAGCAAAGCCTGATGCCTAAGAAAACCTGTGTCCAGTCCACTTGTCCAGCGCGGTAATGATAATTGTGTAACACACTATCAGCAGCAATGGCTTTCTTTTTGACAGTACAACAACATTCATTGCGTTGTTTATGTTATTGAGCAGACAAATTTTTCGAACATATGAAGCAAGGGATTAGCTATATCCTTCAAAATTATTGAGATTGGTAATATTACGAAATTAGGGTGCTGTACTGAATATGTTTTGGCTGATGATGACAATGACAGCTACAGATAATATTTGTTCTTTCTTACCACTACTGCAGGATATAATAAACCAGAATAATATTAATATAATAATAAAGGTTTATTCACAAAAAAATACAGAAACACATTTACAGTGTACATTACCATTCATTACAAGTTGCAAAATCTGTACAAAATGTACTTATACAGGGTGAATTTTCCAAGTGGGCGTGGATGGCCAAATTCTAAACTATGAGGAATAGCGAAAAGTACTCAAAGGAGTCGCGGGCTCGATTTTGATAAAAACTAAAATTGCGTCATTGGATTTTTGAAAAATTAATATTTCTAGGCAGGAATCGAACCTGTTGATTTTGAAAAAAAAAACACACTGTATTATTACACCATTCGATAGTGTCCCTAATAAGGATCAAATTCTGGGAAGTAATGACATGCGGCAAACTTAAGGAAAATGTTAAACTGCTTCTTTTTTCATACCTTGTTCGAAATGATGCTCAATATTTTTACACCCGAAACACTCGTAGCGCAGTCACCTTCACAAAATTATGTTCTAAATTCAAATTTTTAATTGCAGTACAATCCTTGAGACGTCGAATCCAGCTATGTATTCAAAAACAATTGTCATAATTTTGAACAATTAATCAGTTAAGGTTTAATAGGTAGGTAGCATAAGAAAATAAAAAAGTATTTTGATAAAAATGAGCTCTTTCCTTTAGTTTGCCGTATGTCATTACTTCCCAAAATTTGATCCTTATTAGCGACACTATCGAATGGTGTAATAATACAGCGTGTGTTTTTTTTTTTCAAAATCAACAGGTTCGATTCCTGGCCAGAAATATTGATTTTTCAAAAATCCAATGATGCAGTTTTAGTTTTCATCAAAATCGAGCCCGCGACTCCTTTGAGTACTTTTCGCTATTCCTCATAGTTTCGGATTTGGCCATCCACGCCCACTTGAAAAATTCACCGTGTATAACCCTGTCCCTTAGACTAAGATACCCTGTATTCTAAGAGACAGTGTTCGGCCAAATAATTATTTAAACATTATTTAATACAACAAATGAACGGTGTTGATGTTATTAAGCTTCTGTATTTTTTTCATGTGTAGTGTAAATTAAATTAAATGTTAAAAAATTATGCGGCGGCTTAAAGTCTGGGGTGAAAATCGAAATTTTCTTATAGTGGACTGTATGAGGGGCGGTTCGAAGATGCGAGTAGGTGTTGGTGGTGTAGGAAAATTATAATTTTGTACCTGGCTGGCGAGGTATGGCGGAGACACGCTGATGAGAGTTCCTTTAGCCACGTGGCGGCGGCGAGTCATAATTCATAAACATACACGTTTGAGTTTATGATTGGGGACTACAAGTGCCTAATCATATGCATTTTTAATTTAAGAGCTGTCAGACTATGCCTACCGTCTTGGATTACTAGTTGACGTATGTGACCATCTACTCTAAGAAACATTTCACAAAATCAAAAACTTTCGGTGAAACTTAATGCCTATAAACGCACACTAAAGAACACCCTCACTTGAAAATCACCAGACAGATTTAAAATTACCTGAAATTAAATCCAAAAGTTATCGGACACTTAGCAGGCGAAGTTTCAAACTATTAATTTTTACAATCAACGGTTTGGCCGGAAGCAATCATGTTGAATGGAAGTTTCCTTCAGTGAGGTACGGTTTCAATAGTTTCTTTGTACTTGATAGTTGTAATAACAGCTCGGGGAGTTTGAGCCGAGAGGATAAATTGAGTAAAGTTGAAAGCAGTTGTTCAACACTTTATCGAGTGTTTTAGAAGAATACTTGCTTCAATTAAATGAAGAAATCTTTATTTAATTGAAGCTAGTATTCTAACTAAGATAACATTCATAAACGATTTTTCATTATCAAAGAAAATTCTTTGATAATGAAAAATCGTTTATGGATGTTGTCTAAGTTCGTTCTTCTGTCTGAAATCCTAGTGTTTTCCATTGAAAAATTATTTTCACAAGGTGGCTATTCTTCAATAAACAGATTACTTTTATCTGAATAATAAAAATAGCGTTTTTATTAAGCACCATTTTTATTCAAGTTGAAAGTTAACTGACTATTGAAAAATCGGCTTTTAGTTCATTGACTTTAAAAGACTGTTTTTATAAATGACCAGCTTCGATCTGCGAGTTGTGTATAGGTTAATTTAAACTCTATCCTCCTTACAAATAAACGTTGTATAGCCTCTGTATAGTTACACAACGCTTTGTCTTCTTCTTTTGAAAGTCAAATTACTGACGACTGAAAGAGAGAAATCGGTGTGTATTCACCTGATATAATACGTTTATTAGTAAGGAGGTAAATGTTCTTCAATTACGCAATTACTTGACTTCAAAACGTCATAGTTCCATAAAAACTGTTTCATTCCAAAGTCAGTCAAATCATTTATCTAAAGTAGGCACTTTTGAACGTCAGTCATTCTCTAAATAGTCCGAGTTTTTCATTTTCCTGACCTCAAGTAACCAACCAGATTATTTCCTATATTAAAAAGGGCTTATGAAAGTACATTATCAAAGCATAGACGGCTATTGTTGTAGACGGCGGCTTTATCCCATAGATCCCTATATCGAACCCTCCCAGGGGTAATTACGCCCGGCAAGCAGATTGATGACCACAGTATAATACGCTCAGTGCAAGGGTTGTTACGTTGTTACCGTGTGTGATCTATCGATTTAATGGACGATCACCTGTCAAAGCCCCTACAGAAGATTTGAGGACACCGTTTGTCCTCCACCCTATTTGCGTAACTCACTTTCAATCAGAATCTGAATAATTTTGAAGGATATTGCTAATCCATTGCTTCATAAGTTCGTAACATTTGTCTGCTCAACAACGTAAATAACGTAATGAATGTTGTTGAACTGTTGAAATGATACGCAATTACCCCGCTGATATTTCCTGTAGAAATCAAAGAGAAAGACTTTGGGTTAGTAACAAGATACAGTAGCTTTCTGCGAAATACCTAATATGATTTCGGTTCATTGAAATATACATTGGAATCAGCAATAATTTTATTTTCCCTAGGCATTTGTTTTCCAAGAAAATTTATACCTTCCTACTTGTCAAAGTATTTATTTTAATGAAACCATTTACAGATTCTTTTGAATTTGTGTTTACATCATTTGAAATGTAAAAGTACTGCAAAACAAATAAAATTGTCAAGGAGTTTGGCCTTTTAGTCAGAAAGTAGTTTTTGAAAAACAACTGATAATAATGGGATGCATGACAAACGGACTGATAAAGAGCTCTTAGTTTTTGCAAACATCGTAAACATGATGTCTTTATTTAATAGCCTGCGCAGACGACGGATTTTTGTCCGCGGACTTTTTTGTCCGTGGCGATAGAACGTATGGAAATCTATGCAATAACGCAAACGAAGGACAAGTAGACTGCTGGGATTTCCATACATTCTATCTTTGCGGACAAAAAAGTCCGCGGATAAAAATCCGTCGTCTGCGCAGGCTATAAAGGCGAGAAGAGGAGGTTGGTGTGCATGGTTCTCTCATCATCATCATAAGCCCACAGCAGTCCACTGTTGGACATAGGTCACACTCACTCCTGATGCACACCATTCAACATGATTTTCGGCATCACTTATCCAGCTGCTACCAGCCACCCTGCGAAGACCGTCACTTCTCCTAGCCTGAGGGCGTCCTACCTTACGTTTGCCGATTCGCGGGTTTCACTCAAGAATACGTCTACCCGCACTAAGCACCGCACTATGAAGGTACCATTTTGTTGAAACTCAGATGTGCCTTCTCGACATCCGTGTGTCACTAACGGGATGCAGCAGAATACCAGCGTCAGGTATTGTACCTGGCATATGCTGAGCTGGACTCCTATTTGGTGCAACCATGAGACACACACCGACCAGTAGTGATCGACCGTTATAAATGTCATATGAGATGTCTATGGATCAATTTATCTTTTTAATCTTTGTTTTTTTTTCTCACCTTTTTTGATGTTTTTTTTAATGCCTGTATCACAATACAGGCATTAAAAAAAACATAAAAAACAAACAAAAGACACATCTTTTGTTCCACGAAATAAACGTTTTATCTATATATCTATCTACCCCCACGCTCATCGGTACTACGGCTAATATTGTTCTCTCTTCATGCTCATACACATGAGCAACATGCGTCTACGAGAGAGGCACCTATAGCCGTCGACAACATGCCAGTCGTGTATTTGAGCACCATATTCAAAATAACAGCCGCAAGGGTTGATCGATCAAGTTAAGCTACTCTTGCCGCGGTTGGTCCGTGGATGGGTGACCATCTTTATGTACCAAGACCCCTCCGTGCTTCGGAAAGCATGTTATGCCGTTGGTCTGGGCTGTCATTCGTGGATCTTTGACAGTCGTTACGGGTCGTCAGAAGCCCGAATGTCTGACAACCAGTCTTATCAGTCTTAACTGGGTTGTGGAGGTCAGATAGGCAGTCGCTCCATGTAAAATACTGGTATTCAGCTGCATCCGGTTAGACTGGAAGCTGACACCAAAATAGTTGGGAAAAGGCTAGGCAGATGATGACTCAAATACACGAGCGGCACGTTCTCGACGCCTGTAGTTGCATCTGCCGTTGACGCGTTTCGCTCGTGTGCATGCACACTACTATAACAAATTGTCGCTACATAGTCACACTATCATAATATTATGCGCAGTTTTACGAACCGCAATCATTTCTATGCATATTTCTTGAAACAGAACAATACTCAACAATTTAAAACAATATGACTAACAAAAGTATAAAAAACGTTTGTAAAATCAACTATCTTTCAACGACAAGCTTCAAGTTCTGTTATGAAGTTTTATAGCCACAAATTGTCCATAAAATATTTATCTGCGACTAGCGAGCCGCCCGGTATTGCTTGGGTTTTTCCGGGAAATTATTGCCCATTAGAAAATAATGTCGTAATTAAATTGTTTTGTGATGATAACTATGGGGAATGAAACCATCACAATATAGATTCAGAAAAGGATGTTTCATCCATAAATGATAATGGTGCCCAGCGATTTTCGCTGCGATGGGATGCTGACGATAAAAAATATTTCCATTTTTTTTTTCTTGGTGTGGCCCGTACGGGAAGTTTGGACATCAGTAAATAAGAGTTGGTATCCTGCAGCTCCAATACTGTCTCAATCAATCCAGCCTATCGCAATCCACTGCTGAACTGGGGGAGCGTGACGAAATGCGCAAGCACTCCAGCACCCCGGCTAAAGGTAGCAGCAGGACACGGTGTGGTTTTAGTCAGTAAGAGTCTGACAGACCCCTCCGCCCACCCCGGGGTAGTGGAAATCTATGAGGATTTCCACACGATAAAGAAAGGCCTCTCCCAGGCTGCGCCACAACACCCTGTCCTCGGCCTTCCGCATCCAGTCACTTTTTCAAAATGATATTTATTTGAGGAGGTCAATAAAATGTTTTCACTCATAGTAGTGACAGGACTCACGAATCCAAGTGCGTTTAAACAAACACACAGTCACCAAAAACTATATAAACGTAGATGTATCATTCCCCCAAAGAATATAAACGCAAGTTATAAAATAGCAGTAAAATTATGCAGCGGTAAATGTTAGTGGTAGTCGTCTGTTGCGGGACAATGACCGCGGTGGGAATCAATGAAAATGCTGTTTCATGTCCCTTAGGGGTGCAGTTTCCTACCTACGGATGTCCGTAAGTATACAGGGTGAATTTTTAGTTTGCCGTTTGATGTTATTTCACAGAATTTTGTTGTTATAAGCGACAGTATTGGATGGTGTTATAAAACATGGAGTATTCTTATTTTTAAATTAATGGGTTTGATTGATGTTGCAGTCTTTTTTTTCTTCAATATTTGCCCCTTGACGTCTTTTCCTTCTTTGCTTCTCCTCTCCTCCATTTAGTATTTTTCGCTTATTCCTATCTTTTGGATTTGATCACCTAAACCCACTTGGAAGATTCACCCTGTATAGATACTGAGTTATATTTTATAGATACTGTAGGTTTGTTGACATGACTCCCCGGATATTGTTGGGGGATTTCGTTGTAATCTGAGTATGTAATTTGGAAACTTGCTTTGTTTGATCCTGGCTCGTTTGTGTTCCAGTGTGCCCGCCCGTATGGGGATATGTTTGACAAAAATTGGGTTTGTTTGTTGTGTGACATCGAATGGATGTTTCGTGTCAAAAATAGTTAACGTAAATTGTGTGCGTCGGTTTTTATGGTAACTGAGATAAACAAATCCTTTAATATTTCTAAAATTTTATGCAAAGCCACAAAGCATTAGGTATACTTACCTTGTAATTAATATTCACATACAACTGCAATAGCTTTATTAAATTGTGATCGGGCCCCATCAGAATACCAGTGCTGCGGTACTTATTTTTTAAATATCACAACATTATGCTCAAAGATTTATTTGTAATTTTTTTTTTGTTGTTTTTAATGTAACTTTGATAGTTTTAAGTCCTCATTTTTTACTACTTGTATTTCCTATGTGTGTCCCAAATAACATATTGTTGTTTCTTTGTTTCTTTCTTCCATGTGTTACAATAAAACCATGCTTGTTTTCACTGTTCGTTTTCATTGCACCACCGATAGATGGCATTAGTAACAAGCAATTTAAACGAAAGGGACCGTATTACGACTAGAAAACCTTTAATAAAACAGTTTATTTAGTAACAGAACGTGCTCCCTCGCCTTCGCGACATCGACAAAGCTTGGATATTTACAGCTTAGCACAAGAACAGCACATAATCTCCAAAAGCGTACACTGCGACACGCATCTCATATTTGCAGTAAACAATGACGTCACACTTCAATCTAGGCGCTCGTCATGAGCAGTCTATACACTATAATGAAATTCCCAGCCACGTCAGGTATCACAGATTGCGTCCAATATGCCCTGTAGGGGTGCACGAAGCACACACGAATAGCACAACACGACCAAAACCAAAAGACCTCTTATTTCACACCTCATTGCTCCGCAGAATAGCTGGTTCACTTCACTTGAGGGGGACGCGGCAGGCCTTCCGTTCTTGGTCGGGTATCATAGATGTATTTCATGCAATTTCTTGCGCCTGGAGGCAACGAAATGACATGCGGGATGCTTCGTGTTATATCGATGCCAATAATGTAGCCCCCTAAGCGGGGTTGTCGAATGAATATAAAGAGGTGAACGAAATAATAACTCAAGTTGGGTTTTCTGGAAAAAAAATGAGTTAGCATGACAAGTAAGAGACATCAGCTATATCTACTAATAAAAAAGCGGAAGAGTTGTTTTTTTTTAATCTTTATCATTACACTAGGACCCTTAGGAGCCGTCCAAAAACAAAATATACGATGCGATGGGGTGGGTCAAGGGGACATACGCAGACGAAGTCGCAAGCGGAAGGTAGTTTATAACATTTCGAATAGCTTCCAGCAGTTTTACTGTGATATTTAGAGGTGACTTAATGTTCTATTTTACTCCATGTTATTTTGTTTTATAAAAGTGACTACAAGTGAAGATTTTCAACGATGGCAGCCTCGACCAAGAATACACTAGATTCAGAATTAGCGCCTCAATTTGAGATCGAAAAAATAAGGCAACGGATAAAAATAGTGCTAGTATATAAAAAACTTTTCTCGATTCCATTTGAACAAACTCAGTCAACTCAGAGTAGGTTCAACATTTTTCCACCACTATAAATTCGCGTTCTTTTCAAACTAAAATAATTCTCTTTTTGGGGTACCCACATAAGTTTTCACCGCTGGGCGAGTGATCACGTCGCAAAAAAAAAAAACTTTTTAAAGTCCCGTAAAAAAGTTTCAGAGACTCAATCCTCTGCGGGCTACCAAAACAAACACAAACTTTAGAATTAAAGGACATGCCTGGTGTGTTAAAGCCTCGGCTTATTTGCACTGGACATGTCTTTTTTTTATTTATTTGTAGCCAACTTTTGCCTACGACTTTGTTGGATAAACTTGGAGCAAAACAGCTTACATACCTCGTTAGGTATGCGTTTAAGTAAATGCGGGTAAAGTTGGTAATAATTTTCCGAGTCTTGTCGTACCTATTCAAAACAAAACATAAAAAATATTTTAAAAGAGTAACGGTGGAGTTTCTTTCCCCATTCTTCTCCATATGAAAACTACCTTTTGGAAGAGGCGACTAGAATCAATTATATTTTATTGTAATTTTTGACGTTCTAAAGTGCCTTTTATGTGCCTATTTGAAGTAAATGTTTTGACTTTTGACAATAAGTTATAATTCCCAAGATGATTATTCGTTACAATGTAATATACATACCTACATCTAATAATACACCCCTAATCAATCAGTTGGCTATTCTTATACGTTAGCCTCTAAAAACCTCTTAAGTCAGTTTTTAATCTTCCTCTTCTTAACGTATCGATGGCAAAAAGTTCAAACATCTTTGGCCAAAAATTCAGCTGCTTGAACTCCGCTCGCTGACACAGTCATAACATCATAAATAAATCAAATACACCGGTGACAGGGCATTTGGTGCACGATGGAAGGTGTGAGTGTCTGTGAGGAGGTGCCGCATACGCACTTGAGATCTCAGCCATCCGTGAACCACCTTCTGTGGAGATTGTCTTTGCTCCGGCCTACTTTCTAAGTCAGCTACGGTAACGCGTGCCCAGGCGGAAGGCTCTCAGATGATTCGATGAAATTATCAGGGGATTTATACAGCTCCCGCCATTGATAAAATCTTATTATCGATGCGTTACTATTGG
This sequence comes from Amphipoea oculea, assembly GCA_945859645.1. Classification (NCBI taxonomy): domain Eukaryota; kingdom Metazoa; phylum Arthropoda; class Insecta; order Lepidoptera; family Noctuidae; genus Amphipoea; species Amphipoea oculea. Next base: position 10,115,827 of record OX243877.1, read on the forward strand.
CTGGACTAGCTGGACCCACGTTTGATGTTAATCATTTCAGCCGAAATCCCACCCAAAGGGCAATGGTGAGGGCTATGCTTGGAGTTTCCCTGCGTGATCAAATGAAGAGATCCGCAGAAGAACCAAGATAAACGACATAGCCCGAAAAATTGCCAAACTTAAGTGGCTGTGGGCAGGGCACATTGCTCACAGAATAGATGGCCAATGCTTTCCGAGGCCCAGTAAAGCCGTTGGTCCTGTGCCTGTTCTCTCCCCGGTCGTGTCGAATTGCCGTCCCGTAATCTCTGTTGAGATTGGCCACCGTGACCGTAATCGATCGGGAGGCTATTATCTAGATTCCTAAACCACGCATACAATATTCACGGCGTAAACTTTTCTTTCCACACAAGTGTTGCAAATACTAAGAAAAACTGTAAACGTGCTCTATGAGGTTATTGCTCTAACTTTCAATCCCTCGCGACGTGATGAGACTATGATCTTTGTTTTATTTGAACGTTTAGTTCTGAATCACTATTGAAAGGCCGTGAATCTAAATGATAGAAAAACTATACGCATTACGTGGTAATATCTAGATAAAGTTTCTACGGTGCTTTTTGAATATTTTTGGGTGGGATAATGTTTCATAAAACCATGATTTAAATGGCCAGTATGTCAATCTGCCTTTTCTTAACTATGTTAGAGTCGGCTTCCAGTCTAACCGGATGCAGCGAATACCAGTATTTTATAAGGAGCGACTGCCGATCTAACCTCCACAATCCAGTTACTGGGTAAATTACCCTTATCTTTCCCAAAAATGATAGGCAGAGGCACATCTACATATAGTAAAGCCACATTTCGCCTGCTACTTTTAATTTTCATATCAAATAGGGGTCATATTGCCACGAATTTGTGCCCGGTTGGCACAAATTTATATATAAGGTCCCATTAAAATAGATGGACAAACTTTTAGAAATCATTCAGACCACTAAAATAAGGACGATGGTAAAAAAATATATAAGAAAAACGCATTAGATACTTATAAGAAAAATAATCAGCTAACGAAAATACACTAATGTGCCGGCAATTTATTATCTTAGGTCAAAAAAAATCACCTTAATCTGTGTTTTTTTTTTGCTTAGATATCTTTGGTTAGACGTACTGAGCGCTGTGTTAAAATTTGTCCATCTATTTTAATGGGACCGTGTATTATTATATTACTGAGAATTCTCCATTCGGAAACCCAACTTTGCCCTGTCTGGGAATCCAACCCAAGACCACAAACTCAGCAATCCACTACTAGACTCGAAACAGATGATCACTGTTTTCAATACAATTCGTAAAAATAACTTTACAAAACAACAACTCAGATATATCACGCTGTTGTACAACAGGTCAAAGGTGTTAAAATTAATAGTATTAAAACAATCGTATCCGAACAAAACAACGACTGGTAATTCCATGCAGCTGTAGGTTTAAATTGATTGCGGAAGAACAACAAAATCCTTATTAGTAAGAGGTCAACTTAACGGTCAAAATAACTAAAGACTAGGTATTCCGGGAACCAAAGCCGTCGACGTAGCTCGCAGAATAATCAAGCTGAAGTGGCAATGGGCCGGCCATATTAGCCGTAAAACCGATGACCGTTGACCCCAACGGTCATCGGTTCTACGAACGACGTGTTCTTGAGTGGAGACTGCGAATCGGAAAACGTCAGGTAGGACGCCCTAAGGCTAGGTGGTGCAGTAATCTTCGCAAGATGGCTGGTAGCAGCTGAATAAGAGTTGCCGAAAATCGAGTTGTATGACGTACAATAGAAAAAACCTCTTAAGAGGTCATTGTACTCATCATTATGAACAACTTTTACTATAGGACCCAACATGAAATCGCGAAAAAAAAATCTGCTGTTCCCTACATTTATGTTCGTATAACTCGTCAAAATGTGGGACACAGCAAATTTTTTTTTTCGCAATTTCAGGTTTGGTCCCATAGTAAAAGTTATTCATAATGATGAGTAAAATTACCTCTTAAGAAGTTGTTAGTGTTTTTCTAATAACCCTGTATAGCGGCTGCAGTGGCGGCTGACATGAAAATGTTGACACCGGGGCTTGCTTTTACATTGTCAAAAAACGCTTTAGGAAACACAACATACTTTCATTAAAGTTTCAGTGACGTCATAAAACGGTAAATTGCGAAGGCTATGTGGCGGCCACTACAGTCTTGGAAAACCCTATAGGTAGTAAAAAGCTTTAGCAGTTCCTAATCGTAATTATTGTCATATGCCTATTCCATTCTTGCCAGCAATACTTTCCGCTTTCAGGTAACGGCCTACCCCTGGTTTTGAAACTAAAGTTTGTATTTTGTTTACAAAACAAAACTGCAACAGCACCAAAAACCGTACTGTAACAAAAAACCCTACATACATAAATAACGGTGTTTTGCAGCACATGTTTACAGCGGGAGTTCCTATGGGCGCCATAACTTTACATTAAGCGTCACCGTCGACTGTTCCTGCGATAAATATACATAACATTTATATGGGGACTTTATCGTGTAAATAGAATTTCATTTTCTCACTATTACTGGGAAAGGAACGGTTATGATAATGTTGATCGTCCATGTATATAAAAAATGTATCGGGTATGAGGTGTTGCTTCGTAGAATCGAAACCTTTCTTGCGATAGGAATAAGGGCTGGTTTCTTCAAGACTTTAAACGTCTTGAAGAAACCTGCCCTTATTATATCGCGACCTCTTTTCTACAATCCATATCCATACTAATATTATAAATTCGAAAGTGAGTCTGTCTGTCTGTGTCTTTTCACGCGTAAATCACTGAACCGATTTAGATGAAATTTGGTGTAGAGATAGTTTGAGTCTCGGGAAAGGACATAGGATACTTTTTATCCCGATATTCCCACGGGATCGAGACTTATACGGGTGAAACCGCGGGGCGCAGCTAGTACCTAATGTTATAAATTCGAAAGTGTGTCTGTCTGTTACCTCTTCACGCTTAAACCGCTGAACCGATTTAGATGAAATTTGGTATAGAGATAGCTAGATGCTATTGGCTAAGGTATTAAAACCTTAATGATGACCGATTATCAAAATGGCCGCCAAATATAATCCCGTTAGAAAAATTTTAATAAAAATCTGTTAGATTCAAATATGAATCTTATCGGGTTTAAAAGCACACTGTTTACTATTATTGTATTATCAGCATATTATTTTATAAATTTTAATAATATTTTCGCATGCAATCGCTAAGTTTCGTTTAAAAATTATCAACAATAATAGTTATGACATTCTGGATTTTTTTTTTATAAGTATATTTTTTTATTGCTAAATGGGCCCGCTCTTGACCCCGATCACGCCTGATGAAAAGCGATAGATGAGGTCTATGATTGAACGAGCATGCCCAGAAGAAGCCTGTTCACTCATGACTTGAAGGCAGATGGGTTAAATGTCGGAGGGAACACAAATGCCGGCAGAGAGTTCCATACTTTGGCTGTGCGCATACTAAAAGTGGAGGAGAAGCGCTGAGTACGACTCGTCGGGATATCAACCAAGCGCGGATGGTGCCTACGCTGCAGTATGTCTGATTATCCGGTGGTAAAAGGGCAATGGCGGAATCAGGTCGCGAAGCTCCTGCGCACACTCTCCGAAGTACAGTCTGTAGAAGACCGACAGGCAAGCAACACTACGCCGATGAGCCAGGCTGCTACCAACGTCTCGTCGCCTATAAGCCGTTTAGCTCTGCGTTCCACCAAGTCAAGTGCAGCAACCTGGTATTTTGCTGAGCCAACCTACAAGTGGCTGCAATACTCCATACAGGAGCGGACCTATGCTTTGTACAGACTTAAAAGCTTAACTGTTAGCGCAATAAAAACAATACCTCAGTCTAAGATTACAATTACCCTTTTAAAAGTATCACCTTTTCCCAAAAATAATTGTTCTACTAACTGTACGAGAAAATCGCTTTTGTATTTTGCGTAGGCACTTAAGCTCGTGACGTACAGCTCAAACCCAAGTTCAATCTTGAAACTAAAAGCCTTCGTAGCTCAAAGCACTCCCCACCTGCTCCGATTATTCATAGCCTTGAACCAGACACACGTTGCTTTTCACTGATAATCCGCACCGGTTAAGTAATGTCTTAGTACACTATACCAACTAACACCACGTAATTTGTATGATTATGATTAAAAAAAAATCTGGCTTGTAATATGTACCAACACGCCTATTTGTGCGATTAAAAAAAACTAAGCGTTTTAAGGTGTCCTACGTTTGGGAAGCGGCAGCGCCTTAAGAGGACTACATGACCTAAAGCGCGGTCACTCTCGGACTGCATAGAAAAGAAAGAGACGCGCGATGACACAACGCTGGTAATTTATAGCAAAATATGAAGCAATTGTCTATTTACAAAAAATCTATTGTTTGGACTAAAAAATTAAAACACTAGAGTTTCAGTATGTTGCTTGTAGAATAATCTGACAAAAAATCATAATGGTTGTATGTATATTAGTATGGTTTTTATTGTAAAAAGAAAGTTTATAGAGGTATCTTCATGATTTTTTTCTATCGTACCAAATAAGTTGTATTATATTTTCAACACACTGTCTACCTAGCATATATCCTGAACAATATCATATATTTTTTTAATTTTATTTACTGCAGTCGATCATATACTTTTATTGTTTTTAAAACTTGCGTTTTGGTCCTGTTAGCCCCTTAAGCGCAGTAACGACGAGTGGCATGCGTCGTCACTGCGTTTAAGTGTCAACCGCTTGACCAACTAAGGCCCGACGCGTCGGGCCATTTTTGGTCAATCGGTCGACGCGCGTCAACTACTTTTACTTGTTTCTGAAAATAATGCAATCTGAACACTTTACTTGCTTTTAAAAATTGTTTCAAGCTTTTCTTTCAGTCTAGTTGCTGTTGAGTCTTCTGCCGACGGCCTTTAACCTATGTATCCATACTATAGTAATATCAAGACATAGACGCAATATACAAGTGGAGCTTAGACAATAAGATGGAATTCAATCCCTCCAAATGCTTTGCAATGACATTCGGTCGAATGCGGCACCCAGTTAATTATGAATATAATTTAAATAACAATACCATCATGAAAACATCAGCCATGAAAGATCTGGGAGTCACATTCGACCGAAAGCTCACCTTCCACGACCACATCGCCACGGTAGCTAAGGAATCCTACCAAAAATTAGGTTTTGTTTTGCGTAACTGCCGCGATTTTCGCTCAGCACATGCCATCAAAATTATATTTAATGCGCTCGTACGTAGCAAATTGGAATCCAGCTCCTGCGTGTGGAATCCACACGAAAGTACCTACGTGCTTTTACTGGAAAAGGTACAAAAAGCGTTCCTCAGGTTTCTGTATAAGCGTAAACACGGCTATTACCCTTACCTCTATCCGACTAAATTTCTACTGGGATGCCTCGGATATAACTCGTTAGAGGTAAGGCGAGCAAAAGACCAACTTACCATAGCCTGTAAGACGCTCCGTGGCACTATTGACGCGCCTGACCTAAATGCTGTGCTGGCCCGCTTCTTTGTGCCAGACAACTACTGCCGCGGCAGAAAGCACAGGCTGTTTGCTGTGCCTCCATGTCGCACAGTTGCGCGTGCTAAGTCCCCAGTACCACGTACTCTGGCCGCACTTAATGATCTCTTGGACTCTAATCCAACAAACGATCTGTTTGTGGACGAGTGGACGAAGATTTTGTCGGCATGTCAGAAGTACTGTGAGAGGGATGTATGAAAGTGTTGTTAACTTCTTTTCATTTTTTATTTGATGATTTAATATTTTATGTTTCTTTTATGTGTGTCTTTTTATATTTAATTAATGTAATTGGTTTTAAACCGTTTTAATTAAATTAAATAAATAAATATAAATTCGAAAGTAACTCTGTCTGTCTGTCGGTCTGTCTGTCTGTATGTTACCTTTTCACGCCTAAATCACCGAACCGATTTAGATGAAATTTGGTATAGAGATAGTTTGAGTCCAGTGAAAGGACATAGGATAGTTTTTATCCCGATATTCCCACGGGATCGAAACTTATGCGGGTGAAACCGCGGGGCACAGATAGTTTCATATAAATTAGATACCTTCAAGCTAGTCAATCTAGCTTAGAACGATTAACGATCACAAAAATACTTTCACGAGAACAAACGTTTAAGTTAAACATACTTAACTTTTATTTTATGGACTGTAAAATAAAAGTTAAGTATGTCACTATTCTGACCTTCTGGCATCCTTTAGCAGTGCTCATCTGGATGCGCTCTTAATATCGGAATCCTTTTTGAAGCCATCACTCCTCTCTACTCAGTTCTCACTCCCCGGCTTCGTCTTGATCCGCAACGATAGGACCGGCAAAGGTGGAGGAGGTGTTGCTATCTACCTGCGTGCTGACTTACCCTACAGGGTGGTCAGTTCGTCTCCTTCACGCTATTCTGAGTCGGCTGAATACTTGTTTCTTGAAATTATTGTTCATCACACAAAAGTTTTGCTTGCAGTGCTCTACAGTCCTAATCTTCACATAGACTATTTCGATTCTCTCGACTCCATACTCAGTGATCTTTGCCCCATGTATGAGCACGTTATTTTAATGGGTGATTTTAATACCTGCTTGATTAAAAATGACACTCGCTCCCTTAAACTCCTTTCACTCTTGTCTTCTTTCAATCTTCAAGTTTTGCCTCTCTCTGCAACTCACTATTTTCCTAATTGTACACCATCGTTTCTAGATCTTATGATTGTCTTCTCTCCTAATAATGTTTCTCACCATGGTCAACTTACGGCTACTTTTTCTTACCATGATCTCATTTACCTTTCGTATCGTATCCGTGTTCCCAAGCGTAAGTCCCAGCTTTTATATCTCCGTAACTACAAGGGCATAGATCTGGAAGCTTTGCGGCGCGATGCCAGCGATCTCGACTGGTCCCCTCTGGTTGAGATCGATGACATCGACGATAAGGTGAAATGTTTTAACGCAACCGTCCTCGACTTATTTGATCAGCATGCCCCTATTCGACGTGTCAAAGTTAGACATAACCCTGCACCATGGATAACGCTGCAAATTAAAGAGCTTATGGCTCGCAGGGATAAAGCTAAGAGCAGATATAAGCGCAGACCTTCAGAGCTGAATCTCTCTTATTACAAATCATTGCGTAATCGCTGCAGTCATTTGTGTCAGGTTGCTAAGAGACGCTATTTCCACGACCAACTCAATAACCGCAGTTCTTCCGATGTATGGAAATTTCTCAAATCTGTAGGCATAGGCAAGTCACCTGCCAACCAGTGTAAGGATGTGAACCTTAATGATCTTAATAAGCATTTCTCTCTCCTTCCCTTTTCTCTTGATCCGTCTGTCAAGGCTGCGACACTCGAGAGTCTTGCTAGTTTGCCGTCACCACAATATTCTCACTTTAATTTTAACGATGTTACTGAGGATGACATTAAGAAGTCTGTACTTGCGATTACTTCTTCAGCAGTCGGTAATGATAAGTTGTGTTCAAGAATGATAACTCTTATCCTTTCCTCATTACTTCCTGTTCTCACTCACATCTTCAATTACTCATTTTCCTCTTGCTCCTTTCCATCAGTTTGGAAACAGGCTCACATAATACCTTTACCTAAAACTAACAATCCTACTTTATTAACCCACTTTAGACCTATTTCTATTCTCCCATTTCTCTCTAAAGTTTTTGAGCATATAGTTCATAGACAATTGTCATTTTTCTTGGCGTCTAACTCGATAATATCCCCTTTTCAATCCGGTTTTCGCGCGGGCCACAGTACTGTAACAGCGCTTTTGAAGGTGACTGACGACATCCGCTGGGCTATGGAGAATAAGTCCCTTACTGTTCTTGTATTGCTTGACTTTAGTAGCGCCTTCAACTCAGTAGATTTCGATATCTTACTAGGTTTCCTTAAATCTATCAATTTCTCTTCTTCCACTTTAGCCTGGTTCAGTTCTTATCTTCGGGGACGCTCTCAGTGTGTTCGCCTGGAGGAGTCCTTCTCTGATTGGTGTAACCTCACTGAGGGTGTTCCTCAGGGTAGCGTTCTCTCTCCTCTTCTTTTTTCAATTTTCATAAACTTTGTTACCAGAGTAATCTCCTCTAGTTTTCATCTCTACGCAGATGACTTGCAGCTTTATCGACATTTTACTGTAGCGAACGCGGATTCTGCAATTGCTGCAATGAATCATGACCTGGCTTGCATCAGCGCTTGGGCTAAGTCATTTGGTTTGCAAATTAACCCAACTAAATCTCAGGCCATGATCATAGGCAGTAGATTCGTTCGCAATGCGGCTGATGTTGCATCTCTGATGCCCTTATATCTCGATGGTGTTCGCATTGACTATACTGAAACCGCTAAAGATCTGGGTGTAGTTATTGACTCCAACCTTTCGTGGCGTGCTCAGGTCAACGAGGTTAGCCGGAAGGTACATTTCTCCTTTCATTCGCTGAAATGCCTTCAGGGTCTTCTGCCCTTGAAGACTAAAATTTCCTTGGCACAAACACTTATTCAGCCGATTATAGATTATGCCGACGCCTGCTACCTGGATGCTACTGAAGAGCTATTAAACAAGCTTGAGCGCTTGCAAAACCTGTGCATTCGCTTTGTTTTCGGTCTTCGAAAGTATGACCATGTTTCTCACCTTCGCAAGGAACTCAAGTGGCTCCCAATCCGCCTTCGCAGGAATACTCGGATTTTATGTCTCCTCTTCAACATCTTACACAACCCGTCTTATCCTTCCTACCTGCGTGAGCGTTTTTCTTACGCTCGCCCTAGCGACGCACCGTGCAGATCACACCTAAGATCCCTCCTTAAATCACATCCTCATAAAACAAGTTACTATTCTTATTCCTTCTCTGTCCATGCTGTGAGATTGTGGAACTCACTTCCGCCTAGCATTCGTGATTTAAAAACTATTTCTCTATTTAAATGTAGATTGAAAGAGCATTACCTTTCCTCTGTACTGTGAGTATTTATATATTTATGTATATATTTTAGCATTATGTATTTATTTAAGTATACTTATGTTATTTTTATTTTATTTTGCATTATATGTGTAGGTTTATTTAATATTTTAGTTTTAGGCTTCACACATTCATATTTCTCTCTTCTTGTTTTCACACACTATTGTCTACATTTCTTTTTTTACTTCTCCTTTCGCAGGTCTGCTGGAAGAAATTTCTTAAGAAATAAGCAGTACCTTTGTACTCAAATTATAATTATAGCATTTCCTTATGTATTTTACTGTGTGTACATAAATAATAAAATAAATAAATAAATAAAATTTGAAGTTACTTTAAATGGTCTCCAAGGAGACTAACATCTGAAATTTACCTCTTTTAGCACATTTTAGTGCTGGCAAAACTTTATTCTTCTCTAATCAAAGACCTCTATCAATCGGTTTAGCATATAGCAATCCAGTGCAAGGATTAATCGGCGTTTTTATGAGGTGCCTCGCAAGCATGTTCTGGCCCCACTATCGTTTTTATTAAACCTTATTTTACAATCATCATCAGAATCCAGCATTATCTAGAAGGGATATTTATTATACTATCATAATAACTAGAATCATAATTATCTCTTAGAGTTATACGAAATATCCACACATACATACCACGCCTTCTTCCCATAGGGGCTAGGCAGAAACTACTGAACGCCATTTCCTACGATCCTCCATACTAAATAAATAAGAAATATAATTATATTACACCGAAGCTCACCAATTATTCATATATCTATAAATCTATGGGGTCAAGTTAGGTAGCAAAACTCCGCAGACGTGATGGGTATCGATATGTAAACACGACAAAATAAAAAACTTTTTTACAAAAAAAAAAAACAACCGACTTAAAAAAAAAACAATACAATGTAACAAATAACTTTAATTTCGGAAGTCGGTGTCGTTGGTTCCCCATTTTCGTGTTTTGACACCGACTTCCGAAATTAAAGTTATTTGTTACTTTGTAGTGTTTTTTTTTTGAAGTCGGTTGTTTTTTTTTTTTGTAAAAAAGTATTAATTTTTCTTTTTTTAGTTCTACCTACCCTATACAAATTCAATTAACACTGTGCATTGAAGAATTGAAGGCACCGACTAGAAGAATCATCAAAATTCGCATAGAAATAAGAAATACCGGAGGTGCAGTACATTTATGCATATAACTTCGTAAGTACCTACATAAGAATCATTACCTAATGTATTATATTATACTAAAACCTTCCTGAAAGTATGTAGATCACATTAATAAAATAATTATCAAAATTTGCTCATAAGTTTTTGAGAAAATTGAGGACATACAAACATACATACATACATACAGGTCAAATACAGAACCTCTTGTTTTGAAGTCGGTTAAAAATAAAAAAGATTTGATGTTTTTGGGGTCAATGCTCGCTGGTATTGTTGTTACTTGAAGGTTGAATTGATACAATCTATTTTACCGTGTTGAGATATCGATACCATTACTTCTGAGAAGTTTACAAAAAAAAAACTGATTTTTTATTTCTAAACTGATGTTTTAAGTGATAACACACTATCGGCGGTTCATCAACCTGAAAAAAAACATCATCTACTAATTAATTTCAATGTTATTTTATCATGTTTGAGTATCGATACCCATCACGTCTGCAGAATTTCACTTAATAATTTAATTGTGCCCTGTATAATTACACTGTATGATCATAGATCATGATGTTCGAATTATGATAGTGTAACATCCCTCGAAAATCTAAAATCCTCGAAAACCTACTAAGGGTCAGTTCACACCGCGACGAGACGCGGCGCGCAGTATTCAAGATAGCAATACAATTATAGACCTTATCTACTACACAAAAAGGTACACATCAGTAAGGAGGGCCGCGCGTCGCCGCGCGGCGTAGCTCGACGTAGTAGGCACACAGAATTGTGTACCTTTTTGTGTAGATGGTAAGGTCTTTAATTGTATTGCTATCTTGAAAACTGCGCGCCGCGTCGCGTCGCGGTGTGAACTGACCCTAAGCGAGCGAAAGTGATGCAAATACTTTTGAAACGCAAAAGATGAGTGATGGCTATTAAGTGTGCGTGCGTTCGGAATAAAACGACGTATGTGCCAAAACGAATTTACTCCTTTTTTTAACAAAATAAATGAATTAAATTTATTATTATTATCAGCCATTTCTGTCCCACTGCAGGGCAAAGGCCTCCCTTCCCTCCTTCCACTTATCCCTATCCAGTGCTGTTACACGCCAATCCTTGTGGAAAGAGTCGAGTTCGTCCCGCCATCTCATTCTGGGCCTGCCGCGTTGCCGTTTGCTGCTGTTTGGGAACCATTGTGTGGTTACTTTAGCCCACAGCTCCTCCGGCATGCGACAGATGACTTACCAACTGAACTCCGACAAACTTTACTACGACAAGATTTTAATTCGACAATACGGAACTCCGACACGCCTTCATTTCGACAATACTTTAGTTCGAAATGCCTTAAGTCCGACACTACTGTACTCCGATAACGCGTTTCTTCGACATGACTTAACTACGAAACGATGCGACTTCGACGACGTGCTACTTCGACAACTATGGTAGTCCGACATGACTCAATTTCGACATACTCTACTCCGGCATGCTGTACTTCGACAATATCTTACTTCGACGTTATGTATCTGAGACACGATGCTACTTCGAAATTATTCTGCGACATTAGGGAACAACTAATCTTGTGTATGGTTGTTATACGTACTATCTGATATGAGTGCGGGGAAGAAGTGTCCGTTCTGTACATAGTACTATTAAGTATTCTGTGGCGGTATTATGGCGCCAACTACATACAACATACTATGTGTTAATAATAAAGGCCTATTCAAACCTAAGCGGTACTCGCTGCCGCTGTGGGTAGAAGTGCATACCGCGCGGGTTTCGTTCAGGTATTTAGTATCAAGTTCCGCGGCTAGAGCGGAATAGTTGGCGCCATAATACCGCCACAGAATACTTAATAGTACTATGTACAGAACGGACACTTCTTCCCCGCACTCATATCAGATAGTACGTATAACAACCATACACAAGATTAGTTGTTCCCTAATGTCGCAGAATAATTTCGAAGTAGCATCGTGTCTCAGATACATAACGTCGAAGTAAGATATTGTCGAAGTACAGCATGCCGGAGTAGAGTATGTCGAAATTGAGTCATGTCGGACTACCATAGTTGTCGAAGTAGCACGTCGTCGAAGTCGCATCGTTTCGTAGTTAAGTCATGTCGAAGAAACGCGTTATCGGAGTACAGTAGTGTCGGACTTAAGGCATTTCGAACTAAAGTATTGTCGAAATGAAGACGTGTCGGAGTTCCGTAGTGTCGAATTAAAATCTTGTCGTAGTAAAGTTTGTCGGAGTTCAGTTGGTAAGTCGCGACAGATGTGACCAGCCCAGTTCCATTTTAGCTTGGCAGCCGTGTGACCTACATCGGCAATTTGAGTTTTAGAACGCAGTATCTTAAATAAATTAAATTTAATAAATTAAATAATAAATTAATTAAAAAAAGTAAATTAAATTTACAAAAAAAAAAAAAAGATTAAATGAATTGAACTACTTTGAGTAAACTTTGCTATAGTAATACTCTATGTTTTAAAGTAAATTCCATTGAATAACTCTTAAGCGTTACGCCGTGATGTCGAAACAAGTAAAAAAATATATATATAACTTTGCAATTTTTTAATATCGAAAAAAAAATTGAATCGTGTAGGTATTCCTTTTACATGATACTAGACCAAAGAGTCACAAAACATGTATCAAAGTGATAAATCCCTATTACAGATACTTAACAAAATACACGAAATAGAAAAACCACATTTTTTTCACCAAGAGCATCAATATCAACAGACAGTTTTTTTAAATAACCAAATCGACCTCTGTTGAATCACAACCAAGCTTATTTAGTTTTTAATTTTTGTAATACTTCGTGTGCTATAAAATTGTCCTCAAAAACAATATAGGTACAGCTACCCGCTACCCATATTTTGTCATATCCGGCCTCGACTTGGATAGCTCTGTGCGGCTGTTGCATTTCAACGTTTTCCCCCGGCTTTGCTTCCTTCCGTTCAGCCTTCATTCATTCGGTCCCTGTGCCGATTTTCCGTCCGAAAAACGACAAAATAAAATTTTCCGTTTTTCTTTTAGCCTGTCGGTTCATCGATCTATCTTTAGCTGTCGTAGTCTATATTTAATTTTAGGGACTAACACAATGATTACGCTCTAGGACGTTCTTGAATTTATAAGAAAAATGTTCAGTCTGTAATGTGTGTTTGACATGCTATCGCTCAATTCTTTCGCTATTATCTTTCTTGGCATGTATCTAGGCCTAGGCATAAAGGTTTTTCACTTCACTTAATAAGTAGGTAACGTACAAGTAAGTTATACAAAACCGACTAAGCAATTTTGTTCTTCATGTATTTTTACAATTACGCTACAATTTGAACCACAACCATTTACGCCCTCGGAAACATTTTAATGAATTATTATTAACGGCCCAAATCATCCCTTTTACAAAAACCAAACTTTTAGGATAAACGATAATTATAAGTAGGATTATTTTTGACTAAATAAAATTCAATGGCGAAACTTCGAATTCCTGAGCCGCTCAGACCACGTACGCTAAAATTAATGGGTTTCCATTAACAGAGGACTCTATACACATTGTCCAGTTTATAATAAGTAGACACACTCAGTAAAGTATGGCCAATTTTATTTATAATTTATGGATATTAAAACGTAAAAGGCGCATTTTATTTGGCTATTGATAATTATCTATAGCCATAATTTTTAAAAAGAATACCTTGGACCATAACAACGGTTTTTTCTCTTGTTTTATATCCCAATCAGAGTGAAAAATAATTACAGGTTGTGGGTTTTTTATAGTTGACCGGAATTAAAATACCCTGGATGCAATGAAACCGATATACATTTGTAGTTCACTAGTTGTTTCAGCGAATTCGATCGCATGCAATCTTAAAAAAAATATTATTGCGTATATGCACAGAGATTTCGTGGATAGTCCGTCAGTCAAGTGAGTGGTATTAAGCCATTACTTATAATATACCTATAAAATCGTTGGACTAAAAAATTTCCACATACTTATTAATAAAGCATGAAAAAATATTCTCGTGTAGTGTAGCGCATTTGAAAACGTGCGAAAAAACGAGTCGCCCTTAAAATAAATCATTTTGAATTTGAAATCTAGAGGGTATAAACTACAGTGACTATTCTAAAGTTTCCCATTTTGTCAAGATTAGCTGGCATAACAGAATTATAATATAAGTTTTTTGAAGTGAAAACTTCTTTAGGCGCTCTTTCGAAACTGAACCGTCACGCTTAGGGTCAGGGACTATGAATCGGGTATACTCGGCTCCAGTCGTAAGGTTTTACTTCCATCGTGTAGTATGTATGTATCAAAACTATTATATATTCGAGGCCAATACGACGACCAAAGACCTACCTCAGATATTCCAAACTCAATCATTACTAATATTTGATCCAAACTAACATCAAGAACAAAGGATTTGTTTAATTATATCAACACTCACATTAGCAATTCGAGTGCCACCTACATACGAGAAATTCCAATCTTAGCACGATATGGATTACATTGCTTTGCTCATCATTTGGTTTGGAAGTCTCTACTAATTAACGTGTTAGATGTTAATTGGTAGGCAATAGTATAATTTGCTGGCTTACCCATACCTACTCGTAGAAGTGCTCCTTGCGAAACATCTACCTAGCTTTTACCTATGTTGGAATAGGCTTCCAATGTCCAATCGAATGGGATAAAGCTTAGTACCAGTATTTTATATGGAGCGACTGCCTGTCTGACCTCTATAACCCAGTTACTGGGTAACGCTATACCCCTTGGTAAGACTGGTTGTCAGACTTTTGGGCTTCTGACTACGTGTAACGACTGTCAAATATCTACGAATGACAGACGGAACCAACTTTGTAACATTTTTTTCGAGGCACGCAGGGATCTTGTCTCGATATTATAATGGATGATCATCCATCCACGAATAGACCGCGGCAAGCAAATCAAATCCTTTGATCGACCCACGTGGTTGTTATCATGCAGCCATGAGCCCCTCTAGAAGTGCTCCTTGCAATACAATTTAAAAAAGTAAGGAAAAGTAAGTTTTACAAAGACTTACTTTATCTCTAACTAACCCATTGTGACATAAAGGGTCTAAAAAAGGAAGCTACGCTTCATCATCATCATCATTTCAGCCGAAAGACGTCCACTGCTGGACATAGGCCTCCCCGAAGCACCTCCATTTCGACCGGTTTTGTGCTTCTCGCATCCAACGAGTTCCTGCGGCCTTCACAAGGTCGTCGGTAAGCTACGCTTACCTACCACAAAATCGAAGTACCTTTGAGACTTAGGTAAACTTTTACAAAATTCAGTTGAATTGAAAACCTCTTCCATTAAAAGAGTAATTGCTGCGTTCAGTTAGCTTACTTTTAGTAATTCAACATTACATTTTACGTTTTCTATTTCAGTCCCAAATTAGCTTCATCAGCTCTTCAAAGGATTAATTATACATGAACATTCTATTCCGGCCGACCGATATTAGTTCCATATCCACCGAGATGAGTCTGCGGTACAACGTTTCATCAACTATGCGTCGCCCGCAGATTATCACTATGCGGATGAATGGGACTAATTTACCAAGTCCCATTTAACGAGGCAGATTTTAATTCCAGCTCCTATTTTAGTCTCGGCGCAATATATTCTCTTCGTGAATGTACAGCAGCTATATGTTTTCTGCGATTATGCTGATTATCTTTATGGTCAGGAATATTCATACATAAAGGTACAGAATGGGGTTTTAAGATGACACTGTGTGTAAAAGGAATCAAAAACTGGATTTTGGAGGAAATAAAAATACAGATCTTTCGTTTTGTGTTCTTAAAAGCAGGCAGTTCTGGAAACTGCAATAACAGCTCGTCATATTTTTTCTTTATTTATTTATTGATTTAGGATCTAAAACAAAAAATGTACATAATCACACATACATATATCTACCTACGGCAACATCACGTAGGTGTACTCCTTCACTTATAGGAGGCCACAGCATGCACAATAAAGTTAACAACTAAGCTAACAAAATTGAAATATTATTAATACGTAACATTTGGGAAAAGGTAATAAATTCCTGAAGGACATAATTATAACCTTTTCTATAAAAAAAAACATACATTTAGTTAGATAGAGACTCACAGATGTCTACCTAAATTCGTAGCTTTAGCTAAAATGTTATAATATTGCTTATAAAGTCTTGGCATAGCGGCGAGTAATGACCGAGGTAAGTTTCTGAGCCAGGGATGTAAAATAAATTGTATGTGTTATGTGCCTAGGAATCCGAGTTGGAATTTTAATTTTTAATGAGCTCAAAAGTTCACTGCAACCTACGATAGATTGCAATAAACTTTTCACTGAATATTTTGTGAAGGATGATGCCGTCCAGTTTCTTCCTACGACTGGCTAGTGTATTCATGTGATAGTGTTTCAAGCCGTCATTTTCTGTATTGAATTGTTTAGCCAAGTGATGTCTGCAGCACAGGGCAAAGTTACCGTTTTTGGACCCTCTCTAATCGCTTGAAGTAAACCTCGTAATGTGGATTTGAACTGTATGTGCATAGTTATAAGTATTATTATCTACATGTTGTTAGTGAGGGTACTGGCACATACAGTTCAGGATTCCATTCCACGGAATTACATATATTCTAGGATATTTTTTAGTTATTCATTTAATTAGAGAATTTCATGACCACAATACGTATGACAGTCCCATCGTACCCTAAATACACACTACTACGGATTACTTTTGGGCCAAGAACCTGAACAGACTCTGCTCGTCATCCCCATTTGATTGAGACAGAATTTTATGTAATGTGCCCATATCAAGTCGGTTCAACCTCAAGACTCCAAACAGATAATTTCTATGAGATTCTAGGATTGGACGGGCTAAAGTGTTGAAAATCTGTATTTTTGTAGCGGGTCTTTTAAATTCCTTATCCCGCAAAACAAATATTTGGTTTGTAAAACATTATAGATTCATTCACATGTCAGAAATCCACGTCAATTAGTAGCATAGTTCCATGTGTATGTTTCCTGCCAATCACAACAGGGAGATAGATTGACGTCTAACATAATATTAGATAACATGACAATAGCCTGATTAAATTACCTTTATCTTTACATGATGCCAATTATCCCATTCAGCGGTTTAGATCAGAAAATTTATCAATACCTAGTAAAATTGCCTAGTAAAATAAAAGCTCAGTAGCTAAGCATAAAGACGAAAAAAAAATGAGAAGGTAGTTTTTCATAATAAATTCTCCGAAAGCTTAATTCTGCTTCTTCTCCGTCGTTCCCTCAATGCTGGGGATCGCGGCCACATACGGACACAGTGTGGACCGCTTGGTAGATGCTGCCTCCAACAGCCATCCTTGATCGCGTCTGACCATGCCGGTGCTCTGCCTAAAGTTTATTTTTTATTCTAAAAACTTCCCTAATTAACTAGGTATTTTTTCTCTGGTTTGGTTTCCTAAAAGTGCGGCTGGCTGTCATATTATAACATCCATCATGAAAATCTGTCATTTTCACAAGTATTTGACAGGATTTCATAAAACTGCTTCTTATTTGTACAGCCGTTATTATGTAATGTGACCATGTTTTTGGACCACAAAAGATTTAGTGCAAATACATTTTACAAACAAGAAGAAATTGCAGAACGATGTCGTTTCCAAAAGATTTTCTCGCCTGACGTGTAGGATATGAGATTCCTGTGTCTCGCCTCAAGGCATATATTGGAAATATCCAATCGCAGTCACAGACGCATCGGAAACGAATACGTGGATACTATGATTGCATTTGAATTTGATTCCATGAGCAAAAAATCGCATACGAAACGTCGCAGACACCGACGTGGATATAAAATGTTACGTCTCAATGAAGAAAGGGCTTAGTTTTTATTATTTTGTGGGAATGTTCCAATTTATGTCTTTGTTCAGTTTCAGTGGCATGTTGATGTAAGTAAATTTTAGTAGGATTGTGAAGGAAAAGAAATTAAAAATATTAAGTGCCTTCTTGTAACACCGTCCTGTAATTCCTTTGACCTGTCTTTGGTAAAAAAAACAACCGACTTAAAAAAAAAAACACTACAAATTGATAAATAACTGTAATTTCGGAAGTCGGTGTCGTTGATCCGCATTTTCGTTTTTTGACACCGACTTCCGAAATTAAAGTTATTTATCAATTTGTAATGTTTTTTTTTTTAAGTCGGTTGTTTTTTTTTTGTAAAAAATGTTTTTATTTTTCACTTTTTAGTTGTAACTACCCCACAAAAAAGTAAACAAAAAATTTTTGAAGAAAAAAAAAACCGACTTCCAAAAAAACACTACAAAGTGAAAAATAACTTTAATTTCGGAAGTCGGTGTCTTTGGATCTGTATTTTAGTTTTTTGCCACCGACTTCCGAAATTAAAGTTATTTTTCACTTTGTAGTGTTTTTTTGGAAGTCGGTTTTTTTTTTCTTCAAAAAATTTTATTTCTCGCTTTTTAGTGAGTCTGCTTATAATTTATATAAGTTACAATAGCCTAGTGTCAACTTGCTCATCGCCTTTTATAAAATATTGCTTTTCCCGATGCAGGGAAGTTAATTGTTGAGGAGTTCTCCAGGTCCACCATCAGCTCCACATCACCATTCACATTGTGACGAGCATGAATTGCTTAGCAACCATATTAAAGTAATCGAATCGCAACCCGTGAAATACTTAGATATTATTGAGTAGTTCCGGTGGCCATCTGTGGTCTTCATCATCAGTTCCACTTTACCAAATGGTGCTTTCCGAGAGCAAGTGCACGAGTTACTATAAAAAATACCCAAATCGCTATAGGTGTGCCTATAATATTTGAAGAGTTCCTTCGATTTCTCCAGGATCCCATCATCAAATCCTGACCTGATGTTTTTAGACTAGAAGCTGATAATCCTGGCTGCAGTATCAGGCCAGACTTATGTCAACATTGCATTGAACTTAAAATTTAGTCCTGTTTAAAATGAGCCCAAACACGACTACGGTGCTGTTATTTCAAGGTTTGTACTTTTTCTGATGCTCCTGGCTTCAGCATCAGGTCTCTATGTACTTCGGTGTTCCTCATTAACAGTACGTTTATCCACACATCAAGCCCTTTTCAATGAGCCTAAACACGATATATCTGCTGTTAGTTGTCGAGGAGTTAGGTACTCTGCAGACTATCCTGACTGCAGCATCAGGTCATGACTTGATGATCATGAGACCAAATGTGACAAATGCCCTATCAAACATCAAAACAATTTACCAAAACAGTCCTTGCCTGTTTGAGTAGGTAACTTCTTACTGTTAAGGAGTTGTACCTTCAATCATCAGCCCAGCTACCTGAGATGGTGACAACCATACGCAAATAAACAAGATACTTCATAAAATATGCGAAAAACAATAAGTGAGCCTATAAAATTTGAGGGTTGCCCTCGATTTCTCTAAGATCCCATCATCAGATCCTAACTTGGTGACAATGGGACCACCTCAGAACTATCTACTTTCGAACAAAAAAAGAATTTCGAAAATCCATCGACAATTGGCGGAGTATTCGATGAACAAACATACAAAATAATAATAATAAAAAACATACAAACAGCCGAACATAGTACCTCCTCCTTTTTGTGAAGTCGGTAAAAAGATCGTTAATGTAGACAATGTAGATAAATTTTTCGATTTTTGTTGATTTTTCAAAAACCGCTTGTCCGATTTCAATAAAATTTTCATGGGACCATTTGGAAAGTATACCCTTTCCAACAAAAGAAAATTTTCCAAATCGGTCCAGGCGTCTTCGAGAAATCGGGGAACATACATAAAAAAAAAGATTCCGATGAATTGAGAACCTCCTCCTTTTTTTTGAAGTCGGTTAAAAAGAGTTTTGAAGTCTATACATAATACATAATCAGCCTATAATGTTACTTACCCCATGCTTGGTTGGCCCCACTGCTGGGACACAGGCCTACTCTCTTCGAGAGGGAGTGGGCGGTTATCCACCACGCGGGGCCAATGCGGGTTAGTAGATTTCACATGTCTTCGAGTAGGTTATGAAGTTAGTTTCTCTAGCTTATTTAATTTGACCCCATATTGTGGTGTCTTACGACTTCCAAGCCAACGAGAAGGGCAGAAGCGAGTGTCAATTAAAATTACTACGGAGTTATCGGCGTAAGTAAATTCAAACAAAGTATCAAATAAAAATGGCGAGCTTCACAATACCGTTCCAAATTTTCATTGTGTCAGAAAATAAGTGAAGTGAAAGTGAAACTGTCCAAATAACTGATATCAGAAAATCCCGCTCATTTTGGTAAAAATACGATACTACTTTATTCAAAAAACTCTGTTCGTGGTCGCAGCTTCAGATAAAGCCGTCAACGGGGACTTTATTAAGTTAGGGCGAAGATTTATTCGGGCCCTTTTTGCTGGAGTTATCCATACCATAAATCCCATTTTGCCTCAGCTAAGCGCTTTATCGGACGGCCATTCTGCACGCAAATCAAATTAAAGGCCGTTTAGTCGACTCTCTACTACGATGCATGACCTAGATACGGAATAATAGGGATAAGACTTCAATATATAGGGCGTGATAAAAATCTGAACATGAAGACACACGGTGTGTTATCTTTGACAATTTAGGTATCCCATTTTCGATTTTATATCGTACTGGACATAAAGATCAAAGTAGCATGCGTGGAATTGACAGGTCCGTACATTGTTGCCAACTATACAATTGATCTTAATATTTCATAGCCTTTTGTTTTGTTATAGTTTAGTAGGATAAAGGTTAAGAAAACAAATACAATTAGTTAAAATGTATTGTTTAATAAATAAATAATTAATTGATTTACGTTGGATCTTTAAAGATAATAATTACAAAGACACAATTATTATGTTTTTGTGGAGGAATGAGGTATCGCTGTCCTGTCTGTTCAATGAAAGGAAACCAATTACCATATCCACATTTCAGCAAAAGAAAAACAGTTATTTCTTCCACAACCTCCATAATTTTGTTACACTTGGCTATGGCTATAAAAACATCTATAACTTCATTTTATAATTGACCATTCCTACTCCACAATTTTGTTTTTAACGCAACGTTATCTTTAACATTGCTATGTGTATCTCCATTCTTTATAGAACACTGTGATTAAATTCGGTCAGCTATAAATAAACGTTGTAAACAAGACAAATGTAAAATGTAGGGCGAATGTACATTAACATACAGCCAAGTGTAACTGACTCATTATCCTGTCTGTACAAGGATTTATATCATAACAAATTACTCATTTGTTCAGTCATAATATTGTTGTTGTAATTATACAAGTTTATTTAGTCAATTAATAGCTCCAAGATACAGTCGTGGAATCTTTTTGAGATCTTACCCTCATTAACGAACGTTCTAATAAAATCGGTAATTGAATTTAAGTACCTAAATAGATATGTAGTATGTATAAACAATTATGAAAGTGTTTGTTTATATTTTACTTACGAATTTTAAACAATAAATAAGTCAGTTACTTGATAGGAAATGTAAAACAAATGTATTAAGGAATAACACAATTTTTCAATAATATTTTTCTTTCATTAGCATTTAGAACAGGAAATGCAAATAGTGAAAATTCTAAAGTTTGCTTATTTCACTTCGAAGGGTACTTTCATTTTTCTTCCTCTCACAAAGTATTTTAAAAGCTAATAAATAGCAATCATTTGAAAACAAGTTTGCAAAACTTTATATTCCCCGTTCCCCGTTAAATAAACGTTGTATAGTGTCTGTATAGTTACACAACGCTTTGTCTTCTTCTTTCGAAAGTCAAATCACTGACGCCTGAAACAGAGAAATCGGTGTGTAACTATTCATCTGATATAGTACGTTTATTAGTATGGGGGTATGTGTATACAGCAATATAAAACGTACACACTAAGGTATGTATTTACAGAGTAAATAGAGATTATTTATGAAAGGTTAAAATAATGTAACAAACCTTTTTGAGGCTTATTTTGGACGGAGTTAAGTATCAGAGTAATAAAAATACAGCTAAGCTTCTTTCAGGATTAAAAACACAAGTCGTATACTTTTCCACTTAAATTCTAAGCGTACCTATGTACAGACGCTAGCACATCAAGCTACTACAATCTGTCAAATTTATTTAATAGATTTTCAACTTTATCGCTAAAGCATAAGATTCAAAGTTGATTGAGAAAATTCGACAGTTTCGGGTAGCTTGATGTGCTTGCGTCTGTACCAAAAATCCTCTCCGGACTAAATCCGCACGATTCGCGTGTTTCGAATAGCGCGATTCCGATGTAGCGCTCTCTAAAAGCTCTTCACGTGCATTTTCGAAGAATTATCGCTTCTTTACATAAGCTTTCCAACTCCACGTTCAAAGGGTTAGGACCCCTTGCACACGAGCACAGCACTTTACAGTCACATTGTTCTGATGACCCCACTGATTGTGCACAGAGGGAAATATGCACTAGACAGGGTCATCGATAATGTTCACATCGCAAATTATCGATTTTGCTCTTTACGTCACTCCACGTGGACGCTTGACAATCACTAACACTTTCGCTTCACTGATAAGTCTTAAGTCTCTTCGCGTGCTCACCAAGTGTCCGGGCAATATTGAATTAATTGCGACACAGAACATGAATTTTGGCAACACTCGTCCGCCACCTGCCTCTTCAGTCTCTCTTTGAATAACACAGCGGCTCTCTTCCCCCTCACCGTGGAAAGCCTGTTAGACGGTAAATCACTAATCAGCACATTTCCCGTACAAAGCTGGAATATCAGTCTTGCCAATGATCTGCTGCACACATCCTTTAACACCGTATCCATAGAAAGAGAGTTTCCCAAATTCCTTTCATTTCCGACAACAATTTCAGCGAATAAAAATACAAAATAAATCACCATGCAGACTTTCACGTTCGGAGGGATCATTTTGAGCGGAGCTTAGGTCGTATCTGCTGACTGGCGGGGAAGAAACTGGCGCTTCCGTCTAGAGTACGATACAGTCGATGTCTCTGAATAAATAGATTCGATAACCTGTGTCATCGGTGACAACAGAAAATACAAAAGTTCAAAACAACAAGTCGGAGGGCCCTCGGTGTCAAGACAAGTCGTAACAATTTGTTATTTATAGAATATTTAGATAACGAGTTGTATTTAGAAATTCGTGGTTGGTACAACGGACCCTGATTGTATGCGAGTAGATTTGTCTGTGTAATTAATTTGGAATTATGTGGAGTATCGAACGAGGGAGTAAACAAAACATAATTAATAATATTTACTCTTCTTGATTTGACAAACTGTTAGTTCCTTAGTTAAATGAGCGTCTGTTGCCCGAGCTTTTTCATTTTTAGATTCCAGACTGTTTTAGTTGGAGTCTAGAGGTGAAGACTCGTTAGCGCCTTTGACATTTTAATCAAATTTTAAAACTACGATATTAAGCTGAGCTATTTGTAAAAAGGTTCGTTACGTAATTTGACTAAATTGTACCTGACGTGGAGAACTGTCAATAATCTAATGGGAAGATCAATGTTAGCTATACTACTGTTTTCTTCTTCCTCTTCATGAGCTATGCTTTTGTTCATGCAGTGGTTTCCACTTATCTCCTTTTCTCAGTTCCTATAAGTTTTTGAACATCGTGACATTCGATTTTGCTAGTTTATGCCCTCTGGACGACTATTTAAAAACGTCTTCATCTACTTTTATTTAGTTTTGTTTTGCTATCCTATCAATATAGTTATGTCCAAATGATCGTTTATTCTTTTGAAGAACAAAAACTATAAATACACGAAGTTGAATAAATATTGGTAGTAAAAATATTCGGAGGCTTATAATAGGTTTCGTCTGTACTAAAACCGACTTCCAAAAAAACACTACAAAGGGAAAAATAACTTTAATTTCGGAAGTCGGTGTCTTTGGATCTGCATTTTAGTTTTTTGCCACCGACTTCCGAAATTAAAGTTATTTTTCCCTTTGTAGTGTTTTTTTGGAAGTCGGTTTTTTTTTTTGTTAAAAAGTTTTTATTTCACGCTTTTTAGTGGGTCTGCTTATAATTTATCTCAGTTACAATAGCCTAGTGTCAACTTTCTCATCGCCTTTTACAAAATATTGCTTTTACCGATGCAGGGAAGTTAATTATTGAAGAGTTCTCCTGGTCCACCATCAGCTCCATATCACCATTCACATTGTGACGAGCATAAATTGCTTAGCAACCATGTTAAAGTATCGAATCGCAACCCGTGAAATAGTACGGAGATATTATTGAGTAGTTCCGGTGGCCATCTGTGGTCTTCATCATCAGTTCCACTTCACCAAATGGTGCTTTCCGAGAGCAAATGCACGAGTGTTACTATAAATAATTTTGAAAGAATTTTCTTTTAACTCCAAGCCGTTGAGGAGTTGTACCTTCCATCATCAGCTCATCTACCTGAGATGATGATTATCAGATGCAAATACTTAAACAGCTTTAGAAAATATATGAAAATGGTACTATGTGCCTATAAAATTTGAAGGTTGCCCTCGATTTCCCTGGGATTCCATCATCAGATCCTGACCTGATGATCATGCAACCACTTGGGAAGTATACCCTTTCAAACAAAAGAAAAATTTTCCAAATCGGTCCAGGCGTCTTCGAGAAATCGGGGAACATACATAAAAAAAAAAAAAAAAAAAAGATTCCGACGAATTGAGAACCTCCTCCTTTTTTTGAAGTCGGTTAAAAATGCTCTTTATTTTTTTAACGTAGTTTTGGCACTTTATGTGTTTAGCAGTCTTTGAAATCTATAAATATTCGTTATGGAATCGAAATAGTCAGACGGAGCCGCGTCATAAATATACATTCATCCCCTGTCTAGACTTGTTGAGATAACAATGTATTATTAACCAATACTGGGCACAATCGGGAGCCGTTAAAATTAGTAGATGCAATTATTAGAAATGAAGGAAACATTCAGGAATAGTTTGCGAGTTGTCGCATTGTGGAATGCGTCTATAAGGGTATGTAACTTTCCATTGTTCTAATCATAATCATGTTTATTTATTTACAATATTCAATATTCAGGTCGGAAGCTTCTTTAGAAAAAGTTAAAGAAATAGGTTTTCCTCTGACTTGATAACAGGAAAAAAGTATCCATATTTAAAATGTTATATAGGTTCCCATTTCAGCATGGGAGAGGCCAGGATGATTTCCAACAAACGGCTCGCATCGCCTCGCAACAGATGCGGCGACGGCCAATTGCGTCCGGCTGCATATCGACGCATACGATCGGCTCCGTACCGTCGCTTGCGAACGTATCCGTTTTTGCGCCTAGTCAAATAGTTTCATTCCTACCGTGTTGATGTGTTCTAATTTTTGAAAATGGTTGAAGTTGACGTAGTATTGTTGGCTATTGCATTAGAAGAAGAAGAAAATAATCATAAAACACAGAAGAGGAAAAGAAAAATTTGGACAACAGCCGAAACGAATCGATTGGATACGACGACAGGCGAACGGAGCCGTACGCGCGTCGTCGCAGCATACTTTCGGTTACGATCGCGTGTCGCGGAAGACGCCCGCGGTCAAGTTGCTATGCGCGGCTTGGTAATATAGACTTTGAATATTGTGTACACGATTTAACATCCTTTAAATATTGTAAAATCCGTTCCGATCCGATGCGACGCGAACCGTTTGGTGGAAATCATCCTTATGTCCTCTGCTGGACATAGGCCTCTCCCATGCTGCGTCACAACACCCTGTCCTCCGTCTCACGCATCCAGTTTGTCCCAACCATCTTTTGCTTAACATTATATCATTGTTGGCCGTATTGTAAAACTTAAATGATATTAAGCCCGGATTTATGCCCAGTTGATGGAAATAGGCTCGCCCCCTGTAACATGGGACCCGCCTACCTGTCGAAACACCGCACGCGTCGGAGTAGTTGAACGGACGCAGTGAAGACATTGTTTTCACAACGACAATAGGACAATGACAATAGTTGTGTACACTTAGTGTACCGTTGACGATCCGAGCACTTATGTACAATTGGTGTACACTTGACGGTTGAGGGGCTAACCCTTCGGGTACCACAGGCGTGATCTTATGCACCTGTATGATGTTTACCAGCTGTCAAAAATGTCTGGTGTAAAAGTTTACGCAGTCAGAAACTATGATGGAGGAAAAAATAACTTTTAAACCCTGTTTACGTTGGAAACTTTTCCTTGTTTACTATAAAAAACTGTCGTAGTAATATTTATAGCAGAATAAAAATATTTTTATCTTTACTTACTGTTTACAAACAAGTGTATTCATATTTTATCCACTATTTATTGGAAAAAATGGCCGACAGGGACAGTTGCATGCTTTCTCACGGTACTAGTAATCACCTTATGGCATCCGTCCTACCGCCCCCGATTAACGAGAAGCGAGTAGAGCCAGCAACTAAAAACGATTTGGCGAGCAACGAGCACCGACTATGCGACGGCGACGAGCGATTACTCGCTGGTAGGCTTATGCACTGAGCCTAAGTGTTCTGTTCACCAAGCGAGTGTCGCTGAGCGAGTACTCTCTTTATAGTTCTTGTCGCTGCGACAATCGAGCACTCGCCAGCGGTGTGAACAGTCAGTGATAAACTTTTAATATATATCTCTTTTACTTACACAGGACCTATAATCTTTTGTACAGACGCCAGTATATCAAGTTACTACAATCTGTCAAAGTTCTTTAATAGATTTTCAACTTTATCGCTTATGCATAAGGTTCAAAGTTGATTGGGAAAATTTGACAGTTTCAGGTAGCTTGATGTGCTGGCGTCTGTACGTTTCTTGAACGAGAAAATCGTTGATAGCTCTTCGCTTTCTAGTCGGTGGTGGGACCAGTACCTATGGCAAGGGGTTATTATGGTATTACTAGCCGATGGCGTGGTGAACAGCACTAGTAATGAAATCTATTTTGAAGTGACGGCTGCAGCAGACGTGTTTAATTAATTTACTAACTACGGTTTTAATGGAATACCGGTTTAATGGATAAAAGCGTATCTACAAAGATGTATGTGGAAAAAATTGTATTGTAAAACTACGATACAGTTAAAAATACGTGGATTAGGATAACAGTGAAAGATTCAAAAGTCTTAACTACGTTATCGATCCAATATTATAATATAGTAATTATAATTTATAATATGGACTATGAAGCTTGTTTTAAACTCTTAATGTAGTGCAAACATAACATTAATTAGTTGCGAACAATATAGTTACCTATAGATAAAACAATAACAATAGGCAAGAAACAATTTGAATGAGGTTTTCATGTTGTTAAGTGCACTGGTCACTCACCGAGTCGCAAAAGTTCCGCCTTGGCGTTTGCCAAAGAACGATGGAGCGCAGCATCCTGGATGTAAAAAGACAGGACAAAATTCAAAACACCATGCTGCGCTCCAAAACGGGTATAATAGACGTAGGCAAGAAAGCTGCCAGACTCAAATGGGACTGGGCGGGTCACATCAGCCGCATGCAGGATGACCGCTGGGCAATAGTTTCCACACAATGGGTGCCTGAAGATGGACGGCGCCGCCGAGGTCGGCCCAGAAAGCGGTGGCGAGATGACCTGGACGCGTACCGCGAGGGCTGGTTTGAGGTGGCGCGGGAAAGGAGTTCCTGGAAGGACTTGGGGGAGGCCTTTGCCCAGCAGTGGGACAGTACAGGCTAAACAAAAAAAAAAAAAGTGCACTGAACTTTAACACGGGTGGTCTTTTCTCTATAGAAACTCTCGCCTGTTTTCTTTCTGGTTAATGACCATAAAGCAATCTTTTTTTACAGAATAATAAATATTAACTACTTGCATGTCCCTATGTTTTCCTTTTTGATGATACATTATTGTTATAAGCACTAGAACACTCAAAAAATGCTGATTTAAACCGCTGTCAACAAAGGCCTGGCGTACAAATTCGACAACTATTAATAAAAAATAAAAAACAAAGAGACTCAGTATATATCTTTCTTATTCAGTTAAGGAAATATCTTTTAAATGGGTCCAATATTGGAGGAGGAAATAGGCGAGAGCCAAACCTCGAATTACGACTTTTTACTTAGGATTTTTCAAAAGTCTCTCCGACCGCAAAACCCAATCACATGTACCACAACCACACAAGGTGGATGGGCGTTAATTTTTATGAAAATGAATAGTTCATTCACAAGAACCACATTTGGCCGTCAAAACTAAACCAAAATCAGAATATTTCATCACACTAATATTATAAAGGCGAAAGTTTGTGTGTGTGTGTGTGTGTGTGTTTATATGTTTGTTACTTCTTCATGCCTAAACCACTGAACCGATTTAGATGAAATTTGGTATAGAGATAGTTTAAGTCCCGGAAAAGGACATAGGATAGTTTTTATCCCGATATTCCCACGGGATCGACATTTACGCGGGTGAAACCGCGGGGCGCAGCTAGTTTCACATAAATCTATGTATGTAGGTCGGTGAAGGGCACTTATGAAACGTCACAAGCTAGGTGCATGCTTCCAATTGGTCATTTCCTATGGAGAAGAGCCAGAAAGAAACTCCACGGTTACTCTTTTAAAAATAATTGATTTGAATTTGCTTTTACAATGTTTTCAAATCACAGTGTTAACAGGTATGGGAGGACGGTGAAGGCCTGTCAACAAGTACCAGGTACTTAATAAAATAGAAAATGGTCTATAAATCTAGTCTACAAGGCTTGCAACGTTTTCACATTCACAAAATATCAAAGAATCTATTTAACCCTTCGTATGATTAAACGTGGATCCACGCGAGATACAATGGCTTTTTAATTGTATCTGTAATTACGGCATTCAAGCGGTTAAAAGATAAATAAAATTATAAAAACCTCATCATAATCAGTCTATAATGTTCGCACTGCTGGGACACAGGCCTCCTCTCTGTTACTGGGAGTGGGCCATAATCCAACACGCGCGCCTAGTGCGGGTTGGTGGATATCACGACACGGCACATGTTTTCCAATTTTTGTTCTAGGACATACCGGCTTCTTCACGATGTTTTCCTTCACCGGCTTGAAAGCAGTGGTGATGAAATAATTTACACAAAGTAAAGTGCCTGCTTGAGTTCGAACCCACGACCTACAACTCGTAAGTCACGGGCGTTTCCACCGGGCCATCACTGCTCTCTATACAGGCTGTTACGGAAAGGGTATATCAATACAAACGGGTTGAAGAGTGTATCTGGTCTAGAATCTCTGTACAAAATATCAGCTCAAAAGCATTAACTTTGAAAATGCTTAATATTTTTTTATTTCGACGTCACGGCGCTGCACTGGCGCGCGGCGGCGTGATGTGCGTGTACTAGGCGCACGGACACACTACAGATAATGGATAATGACCCTCGTAGTGCGGTGACACGTTTGTTATGATTTCAATTTAATAAACTATCGAAATAAAAAAATATTAAGCATTTTCAAAGTTACTGCTTTTGAGCTGAAATTTTGTACAGAGATTCTAGACCAGATACACTCTTCAACCCGTTTGTATTGATATACCCTTTCCGTAACAGCCTGTATAAAACCTATGTAAACCAAATAAAATGATTGCCAATACAACTGTAACAAATTGTGATTTAATAGGTATCCTGTCCACAAAAACCATTAACAGAGTTGAAATAGAATTATCAGATAAATAATGATATATTTAAAATGGATTATGTTATTTAGAGATACCAACAACAATGATTCCTCTCCAAAGTCCGTGAGTTCGTAGAATCAAGGCGTGCTTCCTATACGAAAACCGGAGTAAATCTGTCCTTCTGCAAACACTAGCTACAATGTAACCACATCTAGCGACAACGAAACTACATCGAAATTTTGTAGCAACCACAACACAATTGCAAGAAGCCGCAGCGGGGTAGCGGGATTGCCCGGGGTAGCGGAATTGTCCAAAAGGGTTACCGCTACCCCGGAACATACAGGGCTAAGGAAGGAACACGGGTGGGTTTTAGTCCGTAAGAGTCTGACACTCCCTTCTGCTCCAGCCAGAGCGGGAGGAGTCATTTGATGATTTCCCATACAAAAAAAAAAAAATAAGCTGCAGCGACACTACTCACACGTAACGTGGTTGTAGTACGTGTTTTCGGGACCTTAAATATGGCGATGCGTTACTAGATGACGAAGACGTGTATGTACCTACAAGTATATGAACGCGGAGTTTTACCACCTGTCATGTCTTCACCCCTAATGTAATATGCGGTAATAATAAATCTCATGCACCCCTTACATTTTTAGTCACTCTTCAAGAAAATTTTGCGTCACATCAATTTATGATCCACAAATATATAGTCGTTGAAGTCATTCTATTTTAAATGAAATTATCAGTGCTTTTTAAGTGTACCAGAGAACATATGCACATGATTAACGTATATTTAAACTGAAGGCCGATTCTTGTAATTTAAAACGTTCAAAATCTAGTCTCAGTCTCATTTCGGCGACAAACAAATGTCAAAAACTTGTCAAAAATGTAAGGAAATAAGAGGTATTTTTGACAGATTGAGACTGAGATCAGACTGTGAACGTTCTTAAAATTACGAGAATTGCCCCTCAAATATCAGCGATTCCATAAAGAGAAAGCAGGGGTGGCCCAGTGGTGACCGTCCCGAATTACGGGTTTATAGGTCGTGTAAATAAGTTCACCACTGCTCTCAAAACGGTGATGGAAAACATCGTGAGGAAACCGGCATGTCCTGCACCGAAAATTCTAAAACATGTGACATCTACCAACCAGCACTGGGCCCGCGTGGTAGATTACAGTCCCAGCCTCTCAAAGAGGCCTGTGTCCCAGCAGTGGGAACATTATAGGATGATGATTACGCTACGCTACGCACTGACTCCTAGCCTCTCTTGCAGGTTTAATTAATTACTTGGCTATTAATCTCAAAAGAAAATTGTAGTCTTTAATTAGCACAAGGGGAATGTCCACGTTCCATTTGATTGCGTACCTACAGGGAAATTAAGACATGCAATGCAGTCATATAGTTAAGTCGGAGAAATAAAAATTAGGATAACCTACTTTAAATCTCAATTCGTAACCAAGCATTACAAGCGATTTAAGTGAAAAGAGAATATCAAAACATCGCAACACAGTTGCATTACTAAAACAATAACGACACAAAACACATAATATCACCTGTATAGTGTCGCGAATGTCGCGAGTGTCGCAAGTGTCACGAATGTCGGCATCCGTTGATGTAGAGCGGTAATATATTCACCCCGACACACATGCACCTCTTAGATAAACGCTATACGATATGTATGACGGGATGAGGAATTGCTGGCTGTTGTAGGGTACAGGTAGTGGGTGGGGTAGTCTAAATGCGTGGCGGAAACCAAGGAGATGTAGTGTCGTTTTGATTAAATGTAGTGATGTCGGTGTTTTTGTGGTGGCGTGCAAGAAAAAAGTATAAATTATTTTATTTGAACGAAGTTTCTTGTCGAACGAACTTCA
Source organism: Amphipoea oculea (assembly GCA_945859645.1). Lineage (NCBI taxonomy): Eukaryota > Metazoa > Arthropoda > Insecta > Lepidoptera > Noctuidae > Amphipoea > Amphipoea oculea. The sequence continues at coordinate 10,147,396 of OX243877.1, forward strand.
CGTTACGTACTGGCGTTTGTCGTCAGTGAAAGGAACTTCGTTCCAACCGGCACCCTAATTGCCTATCACACTTTCAATCACAATCTGAATCATTTTGAAGGATATTGCTAATCCATTGCTTCATATGTTCGAAAAATTTGTCAGCTCAACAACGTAAATAACGCAATGAATGTTGTTGAACTGTCGAAATGAAAGTCATTGCTACTGTTAGCGCAATTACTCCGCTGGTGTCCATTACAATGCAATCTAGTACGTTTCATTGGATAACAAAAATGAGACACAGTGAAGATACATACAGAATAACCTAATAAATTAAGGTTAATTTAAGTTACAAATCTATTAATGTACATAAATTGCAGTTCTGCAAAGTATAGTACAGTTGGATAATAAACATTTACAGGACATGTTCAAGAATGTTATAACTGCTATGCGCAGGTAAGGTTACTTTTTTATATCCACTTAAACTTCCCAGGTCAGCATAATCAGCCTATAATGTTCCCACTGCTGGGACACAGGCCTCCTCTCTTCGGGAAGGAGTGGACAGTAGTCCACCACGCGACCCCATTGCGGGTTGGTAGATGTCACATGTCTTCGAATTTTTGGTTTTAGGACATGCCGGTTTTCTCATGATATTTTCCTTCACCGTTTTGACAGCAGTGGTGATGAAATAATTTACACAAAGTAAAGTGACAGCTTGGGTTTGAACCCACGTAAGTCGCGGTCAAGTGAAGTAATTTTACACATAGTACCGACAGGAAAAGTCAAATTTTCAAACACATTATTAATCTATAAGGAAAGCTCAAGAAATTATCGCATAGAAACCTTTTATCGAACTAAGCCATTAATTATAATTATTGCTTAATATATCTAGATTAGTTAATTAGTTCTTGAGAAAATACTAATGAAGCAAAACAGTAAAACAGTCACGTTTGTACCTACTTTTGTTGACAACTTATTCTCACGGTTTCACCTTTCGAATATGCGTCCGTTGCTGGGGATATACTCTGTAAGTCCGTCAACGAAGATACGGGCCCGTCTGAAAGTATTCGATACGTCAAAACAAGTGCCAAATTCTATTTTTCGGACAGGCAAAAACTGCCTTGGACACCATGGCTATCCTGCAGTAGGAGCGCAGGATAGCACGGCACGCCAGCATTAATGACATCATCCGTCGTGCTCTTGTCACCGCCGGGGTGCCAGCTGTTTTAGAACCCTTTGGCCTGGCACGCGGCGATGGAAAGAGACCAGACGGAATTACCATAATGTCCTGGAAGTTAGGCAGACCTTTGGTGTGGGATGCAACATGTGTCAACACTCTTGCGCCATCCCATCTTCCTGGCACAATGGGCTGTGCTGGGGCGGCTGCTGCAGGTGCAGAAAACCTCAAACGGCGAAAATATTGCAACCTGATTGGGAGTTATATGTTCGATCCGTTTGGGGTTTTTTTTTTGGGGTCCGAGTGCCCACTTAGTTTATCGCCAAGCAGTTAGTCGACTCTTCACGTGACCAGAGGGCTGGCTTATTTCTTTGCCAAAGAATTAGCATTGCCATACAACGTGGCAATGCTGCCAGCCTTTTGGGAACTGTTCCTGTTGACAGCGATGCGGACGAATTCTTTGATGCCCTATGATTATTTTGTTTATTTTTTCATATAACTGTACATATTATTAAAGTTTATATGTTAGCTTATGTTATGTAAATATCTATACAAATAAATGGAACGTTTAAAAAAAAAACTAAAAAATGACTACAATGCATATCTGAAGTGGTTGTGATACATTTCATAATGATGAGTACAATGACCCCTTAAAAGTTTTTCTGTAATTTCACTCACCCCCGTTAAAGTAAACGGACTAACAGACTTCATAATATTACGTTATAACTATGATACTTTTTAGCTATACGGAGACAATTTATCATACACGAGTGGGATTCCACTTGTTTACAATTTGGAATGTAACTTTTATGGCTGACCTTTGCTCTACGAGCACTGACCTCTATTATTACCACTGGACTGGCGGCTGTCAAAGTGCTTTTGTGCCTAATTGATAATCGCCATTTTGGCGCTGTTAGCCGTAGCGAGTGTCTGTGGTACTAAAACTAGTGATGTCGATATCATCGAGCAAATATCGATAGCTTTGATAATATTTTTACATTAATAAACGTATTATCATAATTACTACTTATATTAACAATTTACAGGGAATAATGAATAATAATAATGGAATAATGAATGTATTAAGTAACAGTCGAAAAGGTAAAATAAAACACGTTTTATATATTTAATTTATATTTTTCAAAGTCAAAGTCAAAGCATTTATTATAAATAGTTCCCTGAGAGATTCGCGGCGACGTAGATTATAAATGGCTCTGACAGCTCTCTTTTGCAAAATAAAGATGGATTCAATGTCAGCAGCTTGACCTCATAGTAAAATGCCGTACGACATAATGCTGTGAAAGTAGCTAAAATAGACTAAACGTGCGGTTTCTACATCTGTTAACTGCCTTATCTTCCTAACAGCATAAGCGATTTTACAAAAACAAAAGACAAAGAGTAGGTAACTTTTCGTTGTTGCAAAAATTCTAACATCGATATACTTAAATATAATTTGTTTAATTAATACATCATAATGACTATTTAAAGTTTCAAACAGCATTGTTTCCAAAAAATGAACGCGTAGTTCTGGAAACAAAGTATTTGATTTTGGTAGAAATTCTTTTATAACTTTTGCTGTGAGAACTGCCGGAAATATTTTTTCCACCGGCGGCTTCCCATTGGTCTTTTTGCATGCTTGTCGAAAAAGTGATTCCACTAACAAACATATAGAAACGATGCTTTGTGATGGAATAGTTAGTCCACCTCTATTTTTTTGAATAATTAGTGCGATACCGTTTCGTCGATCAGATATGGCATCGGACGGTATTGATTCACAAGCGCTCAAACAATCAATACATGTAATTTTGTTCTTGAGAGATCTAATCACAAAACCTGCTATGTATCCCACACATTGCTTCGATGTTTCGTTTACGTTGTTTGGAACAGCCCAACATATGTCAAAATTAGTTCTCTGGACACTCGCTAGTGGCGCTTCAAAAAGGCACAAAAAAATTGCTGTCAAACGCTTGGAACAGCCTGTCCAGTGGTAATAATAGAGGTCAGTGTCTACGAGTCATGATAATCATCTGAAATTTTGAAAGGAGCACACATTTATGAATCAGAAGTTTCTAAAGTTGTAACGGCATTTTTTTTTTTACTTGTCACGATTAGTGCATCATGGTACCGAACAAATGTAGAACTAGTGTCAGAACAGTTTTAAGCTGTTATGACTAGTGTCGGACTAGTTTTTGACTAGTGACGACTAGTGTCGGACTAGTGTTGGACTAGTTTTTGACTAGACACGATACTAGTCATGAGTATTTATAAACTATGTAGTTTGACACTAGTCGTAACTAGTCCGACACTATTTCGACACTAGTCCGAAACAAATCCAACACTAATTCGACACAAGTCTGACACTAGTCCGACACTGCTACACTACTGCTACTGCTGCACTAGCTAGACACTGGTCGTGACTAGTCAAAAAGTATTCCGACAGTAGTTCTACACTAGGCCAGCACATCAGTGCTCGCCTAGTGGCAGGCTTTGATAACTTTATTCTTAACTAGCTGCGCCCCGCTGTTTCACCCGCGTAAATATCGATCCCTTGGGAATATCGGGATAAAAACTACCCTATGTCCTTTTCCGGGACTCAAACTATCTCTATACCAAATTTCATCGAAATCGGTTCAGTGGTTTAGGCGTGAAGAAGTAACAAACATATAAACACACACACACACACACACTCACAAACTTTCGCCTTTATAATATTAGTGTGAAGTGTGATTAGTGTGATTATGCTGTTTTTAGTCGACTATCTTATTTTAATTATAACCTGTGTTGAACTCATAATTTCACCTCTATTTCATTTCGCGACAAAATCACCTGCTAACTAACGTTTATAAATAAAGAAAAGTTTATCATTGATTAAGAACCAACTCATGAGCAAGATAAAAGTGGCTAATCAGTGATTAGCGAGATTTTTATAAATAAGGGTGCAATTATATATGAAATACTCTTTCGCGTCTATTTTGAAAATGCTAGGTACTTTTTAAATAGTCATTCAAATAATATTATGTAGAAGATATCTCAACCTGTGTCATAGTTCATTGCCATCGGCTAACCGGCCTCAGTTATTATAAGAGGGGCGTTTCACTACACAGTAATTCCAATCTTAAAATTATTATAGAATAAAACTGTAATATTTTTAACAGCTGTCCTCGACTTTGTTCGCGTGACATTAATACCTTTTGATTTTATTTCTTTTTCAAAAAAGTAGCCTACTAAAAATACTCCTTATAACACCAGCTATCAAAATCCCGTCAAAATCGGTTCAGCTGTTTTGGAAACTAGCCGAAACAAACAGACGGACAGACAAACATTTTTAAAATTGATTTTCGTTATAAGTCCCGTATAAGGCTGTTATTTTGAAATAACAAACAGACACTTCAATGTTATTTATTTGTATAGATATATGTAGATTGTATAGATTTAAATGGGTAAAAAGTAATTATAGATAGGTACTGCCTTTAATTAGTAATATCAAGAACCAAAATAAAATTTTGCCTGGTGACGTCGTTAGGCACCTTTTATATTGAAAATGTACAAATAAGATGAAAAGGCAGACCCTTCTAAAAGCCGGGATTAACGCCAGCCAAATGTATACACGAAATGTTATACAATATGGGCTTAGTTCTGTTGGCGTGGTTACAATCCCTAGCTGAAAGAGTTCTAAGGTTTTTTTATTCATCAAACGGCATACATTGATATCTTTTGTCGTGAAAATCTACACAGTTGAGCCTTCACAGTATGAAATATTACCGACATTCGTTTAAAGGTTTCACTTTAGTTCTTTAACGGAGCTTGCGGTAGGAGTAAACTAGTAAAAAACTTTTTACAAAAAAAAAAACAACCGACTTAAAAAAAGAACACTACAAAGTGATAAATAACTTTAATTTCGGAAGTCGGTGTCGTTGGTTCCGCGTTTTCGTTTTTTGACACCGACTTCCGAAATTAAAGTTATTTATCACTTTGTAGTGTTTTTTTTTGAAGTCGGTTGTTTTTTTTTTTTGTAAAATGTTTTTGTTTTTCACTTTTTAGTTGTACCTACCCCACAAAAAAGTAAACGAAAAGATCGTTAATGTAGACAATGTGGATAAATTTTAAGATTTTTGATGATTTTTCAAAAACCGTTTGTCCGATTTCGATAAAATTTTCATGGAACCATTTAGGAAGTATACTCTTTCTAACACAAAAAGAATTTTTCAAATCGGTTGGCAAGCGACGGAGTTATGCGCGAACAAACATAAAAAAGACGGGTTGCACTCCGGGAGTGCCGGCAGAAGTGAAAACATGAATATTAACGTTGAAATAAATCAATTATGAATTGAATTAATATAACTAATTTTTTTCCACTATTTCTGCGTCACTTTTTTATAAATCGATGCACTTTGTTCAATTTCCATATTTGAAACACTTTATATTCACGAATTTTACGAATACACAGCAGTGTAGCTACACAGACGGTCGTTGCGAACCTCCTCCTTTTTAGAAGTTGGTTAAAAATCGTCACATTACGGAAAAGCATTATGCCCCCTCCATGTTACTTTTTATTATATATAATTAACGGAAAGAGAGAAAGAAAGAAAGAAAAGGTATTTATTGCGACTCGTACAGGAAGATCACAAACTAAAATAAACACAGTATAAAATAAAAGAAACAAGTTATATAAAAAAAAAGTAACAAAAGAAAAATGAGACAGAAACTCCTATACGAGGCCAAAAGGCTCCTATCTCAGCATGATGCTGCGACATTTAAAAAACGTAAAAGGCCAATAGTAAAGTCAAAATGAAAATCCAAGACGGCGGCTGCAAAAATTTTCACACTTTATATCATGGGTGTCGTTTTCGTGGTTTTCGAAGGTGCTAAAGTCGATCATAGAATTTCATTTTGAACTTCGTTCTTGCAGGGGGCTCCCGACCCTACACGATTTTTCCTTTTATGTAGCTATTATAGGTACACCAGCCGTCATAGTGTGAAACTCAACATATCACAATTAATTATGATAGAATTGTCTATGAGTCACAACGTAAATCATTATATAATAGTCAACACGTGTCAATCACATACAATGTATAAAATAACAAAACAATAGTTAAATACTACTCTTCGTACATAGATTTAAGATAGCATTCCTAGAGAAAGTCAGAGATCACACAAGACATTACAAACATCAGAGACATTTAATTATACCATCAAAGTGGAATAAAACTCATTCGGACTTTGTCTCGCGTGTTAGAACATCGTCTGTGTACAAAAACAAGTGATAAACGGATTATACACGATTTTGTCACGTGTCACCTAAATTTAAATGTCAGTGGCATAACTTGGGAATAATATTTACTTTAGTTATCTGTGTTGCTAAGTACCGACTGTTTGCCCATTAAATACTGGCAGACAGGGTTATATCACGGACGGATACTAAATATTTGTTCGTACCTACAAATGAGATTATAGGACGTCGCAGATCTTGAAGGGCGATGTGCCTCATTGTTGTAGATTAATATTTTGTGACATTTTGTACGGCTATTCTTTTATTATTGTTTACGTTAGTTCTCAATCACGAGTGAATGAAGTTAATTTTATGAACCTATATACAGTCAAAGGTTATTTGGGCTGGCAGTCAGCCCCACCACTGACTTGACTGGTTAATTATGATTAACTCTGCTTGTCAAAATTATGTGATAAGAAAAAAAACACTGCAACTGCCACCTTTGGTTGGCGTTTGCCGTCGACACGTGGACAGCAAACGCCGAGCAATGGCGACAGCTACAGTATGAGCGCAGTGCGCGCATTGCCTTGACTTTAAATAGACTATAATAAAGTTCGCGGCGCGCTACAACAATGCTGTCGACATGGTGGGCAGTAGTCGGTGTGCCGAATAAAGCAGCTGTTGCTTTTGTTGACAGCTGAAGTTGGCTCCGTCGACAGCTGAAGTTGGCTCCGTCGACAGCTGAATTTGGCTCTGTCAATAGCAAAGTTTTTTTTTCTTTTTTTTTTCTTCTTCTCCTTGTATCTGCGATCGGCTTTCTAGACACAATCAGATGGGGTCTTCGTGTGAGATTATGTTTTTGTGGTGTTCCATCAAACTCACATTATGTGGTTCAGTACTAAATTAATTTAAAATTTTCAGTGTCTGGTCCAAGTTCAGGATTTGCCACCTCTTTAGGCGGATTATATCTTCTTGTGTGTTAAGAAGTTTCTTGGCTAAATCATTGCTGTGCTTCTTCAGTCTCTGTTTATATGTTTTGAATTTTTTGCATAGTTCTTCTTTCACTGTTGGTATTTTTAAGTGCTCGTGTATTTCGGTGTTTCTGACAAACCAGGGTGCGTTTGAGATTGTTCTCAGAGCTAAATTTTGGAAACTTTGTAAAATTTCGATATTGGAGTTGCTAGCCGATCCCCAGAGTTCTATTCCGTAAGTCCCGATTGGTTTAACTATAACTTTGTAAACAAGTATTTTGTTACTGAGAGATAACTTTGATTGTTTTCCTAAGAGCCAGGAAAGACTTTTCATCTCAATGGAAGCTGCCTTTTTCTTGGCCTTAATAGCAAAGTGCTTGTCGTCTGTTTGACGCCTAAGTGTGCATAAACACGAGCGGCACGCGTCAGAGGCAGAGGCAACTGCAGCTGTCGACTGAGCCAACTTTAGCTGGTATATTTGAGTACAGTACTCAAATACACGAGCAGCATGTTGACGATGGCAGCTGCTGACGCGTCGATGGCTGCCGCCAGCACGCGTTTACGGATGCAATTGCCTCTGCCGTTGCCGCTCGTGTGTATGCATACTAAGGTAGGCAATATGCTAACACTCCCAGCTTTCATCACGGAAAAATTATGTATTGAGATTTCATAAATAGTTTATTCTGAAAATAAATTATTTACAGCTAGACCTATATACTTATACTACCTTAATACTTATCGATGAACTTCAAGTACAGAAAGATAAGTAGGATTTAGTCCAGACTGACCCTTAAAATCCTTTTCCAAACTAATGCTTTTTAGACTAGGGTATATGAGCGTATTTTTTACAACTTGGGTTCCATACTATTGTGTGATGTGTTTCGAGATAATCCGAAAAAGGTAAACGAACAAGATGAATGCCATTTTTAAAACGTAGTATTCCAAAAAGAAAATTTATTTTATAATTCCATATTATGCTTACAAAAAGTGTAATTTCAGTAATTTCAAGAGAAACAAAGTACCCACTAAAATTATGCAGCAGACTAAAATTAATAAGCGCGGGTACAAAAATTTAATATAACGCTTACCAACGCTTTTTGAAACGGTTTTTAAACAGTCTACGAAATTAGGATTTAAGCGAATAAAATGCTCGTTCACAACACTACGAGCAAAACAGTATTGCTTATCGTCTGTCTCTTGTTTTTACCATGTATGAAGAAATGAAATGGAGTATTACAAACGGTGTATAATTACTTCGTCGCTTCGGGCGGTCTGTCGCAAACGTAATGTTCTTTAACCTTTTGAACGCCAGAGTATAAACGTATCGCCGCTACGCCTGACGCCAGGCCACTTTAACAAAACAACACACACACACACACACTTAAAACAACAAATTTCTCGATATTGGTGGTTTATTTATATTAGTTTCATGCAATACAATACATATAGACGGAAGCTTAAACTTTTAAATTTTATAAATAAAAAACACACAAAAGTAATGATTAAATTGTTTGTATTTTGTCATATATTTGTGACGTTGGCGTTCAGGGTAAGATTTCGTTTGTCACATATATGTGACAATGGCGTTCAAAAGGTTAAAATTAACGAATAGTAAATTGACTTCCATCGTAAGAATATTTTTATTGAACTTGCATGGATATGAAACTGCATCGTATTTTCCACTAGTAAAAATCTAGGAGGAGTAAACACCTTTCCTAGATCTTTACTCATTCTTTCTAACCCTCATTTGTATATTTTACTAGCTTCTGCCCGCGACTTCGTCCGCGTAAAATTTCATCCTGTTAGGAGTGGAATTTCGAAAAGCCCTTTCTTAGTGTATACCAACTCTTCACTAAGAACACATCCTGCAGATTTCATGTCTTTAGGACCAGCGGTTTAGGCTGTGCGTTTATACATCAGTCAGTCAGGACTTTGAACTTTATATACATTTTATTATACATAGATATGAACAAATACATTTTTCACAGAATATTAAGCAAGCTGAAGGGCCAATGATCCAGCTATATTAGCTATAAAACCGATGACCGTTGGGGTAGACATGTTCTTGAGTGAAGACCACGTATCGGCAAACGTAAGGTAGGACGCCCTCAGGTTACGATCTTCGCAGGATGACTGGTAGCAGCTGAATGAAAGTTGCCTACAATCAAGCTGAATGGCGTGCAATTGGAGAGGCTTATGTCCAGCAATAGAGCAATAGAGAGATGGAGATGATGATGATATATATTTCAACTTTTTCTCTAAGATGACGACATACCTGCAGTGCTTCTGGTAAAGCTAGTATAGCGGGGTACACTCATCTTTGCCAGTTATGTTTAAATCCAACGTAATACGGGCGATCCTATAGCCAGCAACTGGGCACAAATCCAGACTCAGGTCTGCTAATGAATAATTCCCTATTGAAAAACCCAATAACACTTTGCGCGAACTGGGAATCGAACCCAGTACCTCATGATCAGGAGTAGCGCTTGCGAGGACTAGACCAACGAGGCAATTAGTGTTTTAATAAGAAAATAATGAAACTGTTAAAAGAAGATTAAACTTCGTAATTGTTTGTTTAAGATAGGGCTCGTAAAATTTTATCTTTAGTTATACTGAGTAATTGAACTTTAAGGGTCAATTCCCACTGAAAGAGCAGCGGCCGGCAGCGGCCATTATCCGTAGTCATTTGAAGGCAAAGGAGGGGCAGCGCGGCGCCGCGAGGCTGCGCGAGCCTTCTAGCAACTAGTCAAAAGAGGAAAGTCAATTGCTCTTACGGCCGCTGTGCGCCGCTGCTCTTTCAGTGGGGATTGACCCTAATACACCGCTTTCAAACCATTATTAACGAAAGTTTAATTAAATGCAACACCTCGTTCATTTGTTTGTATTTTATTACTTTACATAGAAACAGTTTAATTTGATTTAGAAAACAAACGTTAACTTTATTCAGACGTCTGATTTAATTTAACATAATTTTATTATGTGTTTAAAAGAAACTATAGTAATTTAATTAAGTGATATTGTGGACTTTGTACCGAGAGGACCTTCGTTAGTTAGTACTTAATAAAAGTTTCCAGTTACTGTAGTAATAAAATTAGAATGTCCAATTCAACCTATTATGACTCAGTTATGATCCCAGACATATTTATCTCCCAAGACTATAAAATCTAAAAGCTAATTTTCTTACTCAGGTAAGTACAATAAGATATGTCAGACATTAGCCCATTATATTCAGTCCACAGCCTTTTTACAAGACAAAATTTATTTTCAAGTCGTTTTTATGATTCAGCCCTTATACTTGGCATTTTAATGAGGGTTTTAAAAAGGTCTTTTAGGATGATTTATGGTGATCTTCCAAATCCCCCGAACGACTTCTGTGCCAACCTTATTATATTATATTTTTTTCTTTCTAAAACATCTTTCGAACTTTGATCTAAGCGCTTAGAATTATTTCTAATTTATTCTTCAAACTATTTCATTTGCGGACCACTAAATAAACAATTTGGAAAATTAAACAAGTCTTAGCTTTGCTTAGAAACAGAAATTAAGATATTCATTAGACATTCTGTTTAGGCACTAGCTATACAAAAAAACCTACTATAATGATCTAAAATTCTAGATTTATTTAGATTACAAGAGTAGCTTTAGTTATAATCTATTACTAATAATAAAGCTGAAAAGTTTGTTTGTTTGAATGCGCTAATCTGGAACTACCACCAGTCGGATTTGAAAAAATATTTTTTGCATTTGATAGTCCAATTTTTGAGAAAGGCCATTTAATATCACGCTGTGCTGTGACCCTTAGGAGCCGAGCAAAAAATCAAAAGTCAGAATGAAAACGAGGTAACAGCGCAGGTAGGCGATGTAATGCGACGGGCTGGCTCGAAGGACCAAGAAATTTCACACAGGCGAAGTCGCACACAAAAGCTATTTAAATCTGTTCTTCTTTAATTTTTTACAATTATTTTACTTAGTCGTTCATTCTACCATGACTATTTACATTTTTTATGCAAAATCGTGATTGGCATCCTATCTGAATTCAACGAATTTTAACGGTCGAAACCATGGATGGATGCGAATATTTTTTTTAAAAGAAATTTTAACACGTTCGTTCGTTTCGAACGCGGCACTGCATCCGGTATGTGCTGATCTAATGGAATGCTATTGATTCGTCTGACTGTACTATAAGTGCATAGCTGAAATAGCTGTTACGGTTTTATCTGTCATCTTTTATACGTTCACACCGCGGCTTGTATTAGAGTATAGAGATATGAGGAACAGGGTGTAAAGTTCACTCATCCTCCATAGAAAAGAGAGGATCCTCCGACTAAGACATGACATAATATCATGTCTTGTGGGCAAAGTGCCCGACGATTGTTTTTTTTTTTTTGAATGGCACTCGCAGGTCAACCTAGAAGGTTTTCGTCTGCTTCATCGGTCTTGCCTCTGGATGCCTCATTAAATTAAGGCCTCCAGCCAGGGCTAAAAACACATCATAACTTAGCGACTACACGCTAAAGGCACCCTTTGTGAGGTACGGACCTCAGCTAAGCGCGTCACTGGGGGAGGGCAGCAAGGGACGGGCTGGATCAGATTATAACCCGACGATTAATGTCGGGACGGTGTATATAATTATGCTAGTCGCGCGGTAAACTCTGCTTGCGCGATGCAGGATTTTGCGTGACGTCAGTGTGTTGGGTAGTTCGCATGTGGTGATGTAGATACCGCCACAAGAGCATGGGGATATGTTCACAAACAAACTCAGAAGAAAACCAACATTGTATTTTGCAGTGCCCTATTACTGTACTAAAGCCGAACAATTATCTTATTGTAAAATTTTCCCAAACAACTTTGGACCATATAATTAAGCGATAAAGTTGGTTCTATTAAAGAAATTTGACAGATTGTAGTAGCTTGATGTGCTGGCGTCTGTACATGAGAGAAAATAAATAAATATTTCGTGAAGATTATTTTCTCTGGCTTTATTTCAGTATAAATTACTTTTATTGATCTACAAAAGCGAAGCCGCGGGCACAGCTTATCCAATTATTATATTTTTTGATAACAAAATTGTAAATACTTTCTTATTTCCTTAGGCTTACTTTGTTTTTCCTAGAAACATCTTCCATCATCGATTTTCAGCTTGTAACATCGATGCCACTTTATCACAACATTCTGCCCAAGGCTTATGAGGCTTACACCATCTACTGGTATTAACGGAGGGGAAGAATTTCCAATATACAACATATTGCCTTCCCATGTAGATGTTAACAGCTGGGCCGATAGCATTCCTTAGCCTACATTCAGTTTGGCTTTATGTTCTGCGCTAATGTAATATTCAGTTTGGGAATTTAAAGTCACAAAAATTTAAACGTAAAATAAATTACAAACATTCAGAAGTATAGCACTCATATGATGGTCCTTCGATCCGGATTAGAATTATTTTATTAAAGGATCATCATCTGCCTAGCCTTTTTTCAACTATTTTAGGGTCGGCTTCCAGTCTAACTGGATGCAGCTTTACCAGTATTTTACATGAAGCAACTGCCTATCTGACCTCCACAACCCAGTTACTGGATAATATGATATCCCTCGGTAAGACTGGTTGTCAGACTTTCGGGCTTCTGACGACCCGTAACGACTGTCAAAGATCTACGAATAACAGCCGGGACAGAAAAACGTTCTTAGGAGACTATCCTTAACTACTATAGTACTTTAAGTATTCTGTGCCTTAACTTCCTGAGTAATTGCTAACTGCATTCACTGATTTTGAAAAAATGATACAGTCAGCTAGAAAATCATTAATTCTTACATTTTATTTTTATGGTGCTAATCGATGGAGTTTCATATAAGGATTTGCCCCTATTTGTATGTATTAAAAGAGCTAATGTTTTACAATGTATTGTTACTATAATGAGAATATCTACATAAAGATGTGTTAATAAAACATTTTTGTTACAAAATAACTTTATGAAGGCACAAAATAAAGGGGAATAAAAGTAAACTCGACGGCGTAAACTCTCGCATAAGGTTCTTCGTCGCCAATTAACTTTAACATTTTATTTTTTATTAACCTTGGTGTGAAAATGCTATAAAGCCTTTGGACATTATAAAGTTATACGTGAAAAACTGCTACTTAAACTGACGTCCACGTTTCTACAGAAAAAGTGGGGCCAGGATAATTAAATTTAAATCATTAATAAAGACAGTCTAGCAACCCGCACTAGGCCCGCGTGGTGGATTACGGCCCACTCCCTCTCACAGAGAGAAGGCCTGTTTCCCAGCAGCGACGTTATTACGCTGATTATAATTACGTATATTTATGTTTATTCATAAAGTGGGAAAGCAGAGAGATACATCCGGTTTTGTGTAACGAAAAAAACACAAAAAAAGCAGTGGCACTCCGGGAGTGCCGACAGAAGTGAAAACAAAACACAAACGGAATACTTTGCCATCACTCACTGACATATCGGATATATATTAAAACCGAGTACATCCCGAGGACAGCCGAACACATCCGACGAAGCGGTGTCGGTTACGGTAACAGTGGCGCAAATTCAATTGTTTTTTCCCATCTCAAATAACTGACAAATTAACTGGTGTCGTCTGCTGTGATTGGTGGACTGAATTATCACAGCCAACCCAATAGAAAAACGAGCAGTGGTGGCCCAGTGGTAACGGCTCCGACTTACGAGTTGTAGGTCGTAGGTTCGTAAAACATGTTCGGGTTTTTATATTCAATTAACCGGTCAAGCGGCGCGCGTCGCCCTTTGGGAACGAAACAATAGAAAATCAATTGTCTCATTATCGGAGCTTGACAGATTAAAAGTAGGTATTTTTCTAATGTTATGCTTAAAATACTTGATAAAACTCTAAGCTTTTTGGAATTTCGTTAATCTCAAATAGCAGCCGGGGGTTTAATGGCAGACTTTAGTTGCAATAGTAAAAATGCTCAAGATGTCATTTCCCTTAAGCAAATAGTACTTTTTTTCTGGCACTATAATTTTTGGTATAAAATATTCGACACTTGAATGAAGTCCTTTTTCGAACATATATTATGAAGCAATGGATTAGCAATATCCTTCAGAATCATTCAGATTGTGATTGATAAAGTGTTACGCAATTAGGGTATGGGTGTTAGCCTTCCAGCTACGAAATGGGATAAAGCTTTGAAGATTTTAAGATGGAACGTCAATGAAAATGGCACAGAAACGAGGCATATTGTAAAAAATTTAAAAGGTTGCATGATAAAGGCCACGCGGTAGTATTAGAATAAGGCGATTCGCACACTGCACCGCATTACCTACGCAGCGGGACGCAGATAATGTGCCCCCGCGCGTGATTTTTTACATACAAATTTAATAAAAACTCGCTTCCGTGGGGGGAATTTGGCTCCGTTTCACGCACACTGTATGAAGATACTTTCTATGATACCTGCTGCAAACACCAAGAAAATAAACCTTGTTTTGAATTAACCATGTTCCGTTTTCATAAAAAGTTTTTTTATTTTTATTGGACGGACTTCTTTTTGCCGACCCCAGCAAGCCATCAAATTAGTACAACTACAAAGGTTTTTAAACCCGATTCCTTTCCGTTCTTTGACAAGCCTTTGGTTCGAGAGAAAATAATTGGTATTTTTCGCTATAAAATGGAAAATATATTCCCAACTCCACAAGCTTTGCATTTCTGAATGCCATTAATAGTTAGCTAACAGGAATGGTTTTAAAGTGAATTATTAATTTTGTTATGGTCAAAGCACATTTATTTCACTAGCTACGCTCCGCAGTTTTACCGGTCTTACAGAAACTGAGCTATAGATATACAGGACGAAATTGAATTCATGGGCATCCTTTTAAGGGGTCATTGTACTCATCATTATGAACAACTTTTACTATGGGACCAAACCTGAAATCGCGAATAAAAATCAACTGTTCCGTACATTTTGACGAGTTATGTGAACATTAATGCAAGGAACAGCTGATTTTTTTCGCGTTTTTAAGTTTAGTCCCACAGTAAAAGTTGTTCATAATGATGAGTATGATGACCCCTTAAAAGGATGCCCATGAATTTAATTTCACCCTGTAGAAAAATTACGTGAATGCGTTGCTTCGTTGTTGCTTGAAAGCTTCATCATTTCAGCTGAAAAACGTCCACTGCTGGACATAGGTCTCCCCCTAGCACCTTCTTCGACCAGTTCTGTGCTTCTCACATCCAACGGTTTCCTGCGGCCTTCACAAGGTTGTCGGTCCACCTTGTGGGAGGCTTTCCAACGCTACGTTTTCCGGTACGTTTACACCATCCTAATAACTTAATCAAGTTACCTACTAATCGGTAGGTACTAGTCCCACTCATCAAAAATGCAGGATTAAAATAATACTAACCTGTAGATGTCCCAGAAAGCAGTGGTGGCCCAGTGGTAACTGTCGCGACTAACGAGTTTTAGGTCGTAGGTTCGAACCCAGACAGACGCTTTACTTTGTGTTAATTATTTCATCACCACTGTTCTCAAAACGGTGAAGGAAAACATCTTGAGGAAACCGGCATGTCCTAGAACCAAAAATTCGAAGACATGTGACATCTACTACCCGCACTGGGTCTGCGTAGTGGATTACGCTACGCAAAATTTCTATATGTCTTTAATTTATATGGTGTACGTAATAAAGAGTATTCTATTCTAATACGGCCCACTCTCTCTCTGCTAGAGGAGACCTGTGTCCCAGCAGTGGGAACATTACATAAGCTGATTATTACTGTACCACGAAGGGCAAAAGCTTCTTCTCATACATAGAAGGCATGACCATTGATCACCACGCTTGTTCAAGACAGGTTGGCGATTTAAGACTTATTATATTGATCATAAGTTCAGGTTCCTTTAGATACGAAGATTTCCTTCACTGATATCAGTAACGTCTAAGATAAAATCAGAAAGTATAGACGCCAGGACATCAAGCTACTACAATCTGCTAAATTTCTTTAATAGATTTTCAACTTTATTGCTAAACCATAAGGTTCAAAGTTAATTGGGAAAATTTTACAGTTTCGGGTAGCTTGATGTACTTGCTTTACATATGAATTGAAAAACCCATATTGGTATTTGCCAGGATTTGACAGGATTAAATACTAAAAATAATATACAACCATCAACCAGCGGGGTAATTGCGTAACACAAAAGTAGCGACAGTTCGTTAACATTCATTGCGTTATTTACATTATTGGGCAGGCCAATTTTTCGAATATAAATGAAGCATTGGATTAGCAATATCCTTCAAAAATAGTCAGAATTGGATTGATAGTGTGTTACGCAATTAGATGTCAGCACTAACTGACGGGGTCCGTTAGGGCCGATGCTTGCCAGGGTCGCGGGTTGTTCGACAGAGATACCGTGGCCTCTGGCACAGGCAACTGAAGAAACACGGCTGGGTTTTAATCAGTGAAAGTCTGACACACACTCCCGCCCCGCCCAGAGCGGGAGAAGTTATTTGATAATTTCCCACCCAAAAAAAAGGGCGCAGAATAAATAAAATTAACAGAAGCATAGTAAATACTGACTCCAATCACAATAAACAACAATTAGAAAATACCATCCATATCTACTGCCACAACTGAACAATACATTGATTGATTGACACTTAATTGACCTAAATACCAGAGAGTATTTGATAAAACTATTTAGAGCGTCTTCGTCTATACCCGTGAAATTAGTAAAGGGCATCCAATAAGAGGAATGACTGGACATTTGTACCCCAATTAGAACTGACCGGCCTTTGTCCGATTGATACGGACAGGCACGAATTACAAGTGATAATTCACTGTAGGGTTAAATTGTAATTCAGTTTGAGTATGGCTCAATTTGGTATTACAATTAGGGATGAGCATTTAAAGGTCAAATTGAATTCCATGGTTTTTTTATAAAGATTAGAAGGTTAACGTGCTAGTAATTTTTATGTGGCTCGACGACTCGATTAGTGCACAAAAGTTGACTTCTATAATCTATTTTACACATCATTCGCAGTTCCTTTTATGGCATTGTTCCTTTTATTCGGTGACCGCATGCGGGAATGTGGGAACCGGCCTAGAACCAAAAATTCGAAGACATGTGACATCTAACATCCCGCACTGGTTCTCACAGAAAGGAGTCCTGTGTCCCAGCAGCGGGTACATTATAGGCTGATTATGTTAGGTATGCGGGATTTGCAGTTTTTTTGTAACGTTTATGTGGCACCAGTCGTGAGTATTTATAACAAACCGGATGCGGTCACCGCACAACAATATCACCATGAATTCTAAAACAATTTACCGGTCTGACGTTATTTACATTAAAGCGACCTCCACACGACCCATTTTCTATACACGTACATAAAATATGTACAATCAGTTATAGCAAGCAATTAGCTGACCCATCTTTGCATAAATGGTTGAGTTTTCTTTTTTTGAATATGAATCGATAGAATTTCATAATTCTTTTAAACTTTGCTCAAATAAAAAAAAAGAATTATAAAATTCTATCGATTCGTATCCTAAAAACCTCAACCATTTATGCAAAGGTGGGTCAGCTAATTGCTAAAACTGACTGTACGTCCCTACTGCAGCAAAATTAGCAATTTACAATGTAGGTACATTTACGCTGTTTTGGTCTAATGGAGTTGAAACCGGCCAATTAGGGCCCGTCTTTGAATACAACGGGACTAAATGTGAAATGTATCACTGTTGTTGCGTATTTGTGGCATAATTAACGTTTATTTATTTGTTTTTAGTATAGTGTTGTAATGTAATCTATTTATTTGATAGTGAATGGGGGATATGTTCTTTTCCACGGTTAGTTTGTAGTTGAAACAAATGTCTGGATTTTAAAGAGTGTTAAATGATGCTGAACGAATCCAATATTAGCCGCGTACTGACTGAGCGAGCAGCCTCGTGAGGCAGCCGCGTGAGGCAAATCCTCGGTCGGTCAAGACGAGCCTCGCCCGAGGCAAACCCACGCGCTGCCTCGCCCGAGCGTGCCGCGGCCCGAGCCAAACATTGTCGGTTTTTGTCCATGGTATAAAGCGCCTCGGTAACTTTGCCGCGCGCACTCAAGACTGTTGTGTTTTGCCTCGCTTCTTCGAAGAACGCCATGAATAAAGAACAGTGTCTCAAATGAATACAATTATATGGCGAATATAGACTACTTTGGGATGCGCTATGTCCTGATTATAGGTACCAACAGGGGACTAACAAATTTTCAAATTCAATTTTATTCATTCTAGTGAAATTGCTTTCTGCATCATCAAAGCACAACTCTTCAAATAATCTGTTCCCAGCTTGTAATCTGTTTTTGTATATCGTTTTTATCCAAAAATGTTTAGGTTTTTTTCTTTTCTTTTTTTGTACAAGTTGATGAATTAGTATAAAGGTAGTGGTGGCGATAGCCTTCCGAACGCATGGCCTCATGACAATCTTGAGCATAACTGAATATGCGCTACGCTCGCGTGGTCTCTGTTCGACTCGTGAGTCACCACTGAGCGTTCGAGACGTTCGACTAATGGCTCAGCCTCGCTCCGGCTCGGCTTTGCCGCGCGCGGCAGCCTCATGCATATTTAAATACAGACCGAGGCTGCCTCGCACGGCAAACATTGCGAAGCAAACGTCCGAGGCAGCCTCACGAGGCTGCTCGCTCAGTCAGTACGCGGCTATTCAGTTGTTTTTCTCGTAGGTATTTGTACTCTTTTTTTGTTGTATTAGACCATAACTGGGAACTGGGAACCTACTGGTTACGGAGATATTGAAGGTTGAAGTTCCATAATTTTTTGATGTTTTTCAACGAAATCAAGTTACATTGCGCGCTACCGTAAACGGTGATTTTTTTGAACAAAAATAAAAGTAGTTTCCCTTCAATTATTTTTGTGCAATGCACAGAATAAGTAGATGACTTTGTGGTTAGTATTTTTAGACGCTGCTGATACAAGGCCCAGTCAAGTCCACGCTATTAAAGTCGTTCCGCCATTAAAAATAATGGTTAGCTCGTAAGATGGCGAATAGGGCTGACAATTTAGGCTGGGTCCTTTTAACTTGAATATTAATTATCATCATGGAGACAAGAATTTTAGGAAAGGTGGTGCAGAAACAAAACGAAATATACCATTGAAAAATAGAAGGGATTGCGTTTGACGTTTTCTTAAACTTAAGGTCTTTATATATTTATTTTTTTTGTCTTTCTTCAGATTTTTTTCAGAATGTTGATGTTAGCAAGACTAGGGTTTTCCAAGTAGTACCTACCTAACTAAGTATTTAACTGTATCAATCAGTATTATAGTAACTACCAAAAGATGAGATAGATATTAGATATTTAATGTACCTAATTGCTTTTAGCTTACCTATGTGTGTAAACCTAATCAAAATATACCTATATTTATTAACGAAGTCAATTACAGTTATCTGATTATTCTAAAAACAAAAAAAAAAAAAAAAAAAAAACAAAAAAAAAAAAAAAAAATTTTTTTTTTTTAAATTTAACATTTAAAGTTAGAGTAACGATCTTATGATGCTGATCTTAATTAACCGAAAGCTTTCAAATTAACTACTTTATTCAAGTGATACTTTTTTAACGATATAACCAGGTATCAGCTTTTTTTTTTAAGTGGAGTAATGCACATGCGTTCTGCACACGGGGAGATAGTGCAGTTATGTGCGATTCTAACCCCGTAAAACTCCACGGTGTCCTCCGCTGTCGCTTCATCAGTTTGGTAGTATACGAATTAGCCGACGAACATGATGAGTATTGTTATAATAATAAGATAAAAAAACAAAAAAAAAAAAATATGAGTTTTTTTTTGGGTCATCAACCATTGCACAAAATAGGGAAGACCTGATACTCAGCAATGGATGGATAATAATCATGATGATAAATCTGTAAACAATATTTTTAACTACATCTACAAAGTTTTGATGACTCATAATCAGCCTATAATGTTCCCACTGCTGGGACACAGGCCACCTCTCTGTGAATAATCCACCACGCGGGCCCAGTGCGGGTTGGTAGGTGTCACATGTCTTCGAATTTTTGGTTCTAGGACATGCCGGTTTCCTCACGATGTTTTCCTTCACCGTTTTGAGAGCAGTGGTGATGAAATAATTTACACAAAGTAAAGCGCCTGCTTCCGTTCGAACCTACGACCTACAACTCGTAAGTCGCAGCCTTTACTTCTGGGCCTGGGCCACCACTGCTCTCCCATTTGATGACTCAGGTAATACAAAATAATAATGAACACCAAATCTATGAATGCGTATTACCGTTACAATATTTTCAGATAAGATTTCTTATGTTTTTACGTTATCTAAAAATTGCTCTATATAATAATGCGGTAATCACGTCATTGAAGTAATCGAGGACATAATAACAAAAGTAAAACTTTTATCTGTCTTATTGCTACTGAGTAGGCTGGCAACACTGACCAGGAGGCTACCTGTCATCCGTTAATTCGAAAAAAATTGTTTTATCGTTCATTTGTTTTACATATAAGTCAAATTAGGCAACTGATATACTTATAGGAAGTGTAAAAAATAATGGGAGCGCCCTTGGATCATACAGGTAAATAAATAATCATTATTTAATTCACATTAGAATCAAACAATCAAAGACCGAGAAAAATGGCAATCTTTGGAAGAGGCCTTCACCTTGAGGGGGGTTCCTGTTACCCAAAAAATGTAAAGATTAATTTATTTACTTAAAACTTATTTTGTAACTAATGGTAAATAAAAGGCATTTTTTATATTTAATTCACATTACATAAAATAACGCTTGTTATATTCACCAAAGGGCATAGGCAGAGGTCAGTCGTTTGTTTATTCATAAGAGCGAAACCACACGGTTTTTTTTTTCAATTTAAATAATTTATTTACTTAATAAACCGTTTACAAAGGGTGTACATTTAGCCAAGAGTAGCTCCCATACAATTATAGTGCCTAAAAATAAACTAAAAGTAAAATACTTTTTACTACAGGTACAGGTAATGATGGTTCGTAATTAGTGTTAGGTAGCGACCCGCCCGAACTAGGATTATTCAAACCTGTGTTTCAGGCCATCATTTTACATTCTAATTAAATTGGGGTATTAAATTCTTAAATAAAACTGATAAGTATAAAAAAAAAAGATAATTTGATAAGTATGTTTACATATTATGCTTAATATTAGTTAATGTACAGGGAACGCCAGCACATTAAGCTACTCCAATCTGTCAAATTTCTTTGATAGATTTTCAACTTTACTACATAGAAATAAGGTTCATATTCAATTGGTAAAATTTGACAAATTGAGGTAGCTTGATGTGCTGGCCTCTGCACATTAACTAATATTAAGCATAATATGTAAACATATAAAAGTAAATACTTACAAGGGATTAAATTATGATCATTATGACAAAATTTCTAGGAGTTTTTCTCTGTCTGTCTGTTTTTTTACATTTCTATGATGTCTGTGTAATTGAGTGTTGCGATGCGTTGCCGGTGCATTGCGACGCCTGAGGCCTCATTTACGGAGACGCGGGGCGTCGTGCGTTGCGTTGAGCGGCGCGGCCCGCACTGAATTCAAATATATGGCGTTGTATGAATGCGTTTACGGAGAAGCGATTTTAGACGCGTTTGTTTGAATTAGGGCGTTTTTTGCGGCCGAGCCCGCGGATGGCACCGACGCGTCCCACGCGGCGTTTATCGCGGCGGTGCACGCAGCGGCAATTCTTAATGAAGCTATGTCCGAGGCGGAATCTTCTGTCAGTCTTATTTAGAAATCGCGCAACACAGACGAGTCACCGTCGCAATGGAGTATGATATGATCATGCTGCAAGTTGCGACACGTGCGCTCCCATCTCTCGCCAACATAAAACTAATCGATTTGATCGAGGCGAGCGTGCGCCGCCGCCGCGATGCCCGCCGCGGGCGCCGCGGCGGGCACCGCCACGCTTCCCGTCTCGCTTCTCTATGAACATGGTCGTATATTGCTATAAGTTTGTGTTTACGCGTGCGATGATGCGTGCCGCTTCACGCGCCGCCCCACCGTAAACAGAAAAAACGTCCAACGCGCCGCGAGACGCCACACCACACGCGACGCGAGACGCCCCGCGTCTCCGTAAATGAGGCCTGAGTGTTGATAGGAGATTTACACTAGGTCGATTATCGCCGTGCGGCTTGTCGCTTATGGGGAACTAGCAGCGCCCCGCGGTTTTACCCGCGTAAGTTTCGATCCCGTGGGAATATTGGGATAAAAACTAGCCTATGTCCTTTCCCGGGACTCAAACTGTCTCTATACCAGATCTCATCGAAATCGGTTCAGCGGTTTAGGCGTGAAAAGGTAACATACAGACAGACAGAGTTACTTTCGAATTTGTAATATTAGTATGGATACCTAGTATGGATTTACACTAGGTCGATTTTCGCCATGCGTCTGGTCGCTTACCAAATAAATCGCCTCACAAGCCGATTTGCCACCGCATTTACACAGATCGATAAATAAAACGCAAGAGACTTGTTCATTTCGCATCAAAATGTCGACCTTCATGTGGCGGGTGATCGACTTTTTTTTTATGGATGGGAAATCTTCAAATGACCCCTCCCGCTCTGGGTGGAGCGGAAGGGAGTGTCAGACTCTTACTGACTAAAACCTATCCGTGTTCCTTCCTCAGCCCTTTATGTTCCTGGGTAGCGAAAACCCTTTCGGACAATCCCGCACCCCCGGCAGGCTTCGGCCCTGGCAGGCCCCTTCCTTTATGCTGACATCTCTTTGAGGCGCGCGTGGAACACGTACGCGCCAGGCAGGCGATCGCCTGCGGCTGTCATTTTCACGGTCGATTTTAGTTAGAAGCCCGCATGCGTCCTGTCGCCGCAAGACAAAGGTCGAAACCTACTCTGCTTTGAAACTTGCGATGTTAGTCACCTGCGGCCTAGCCGAATTGCCATTTAGACGTGCGGCTATAGTCACATGTGTAAAACCAGCATGACGCTGCGTCTTCCTGCATATAAATCACAGTGAAATGCAACGACGACTTGCAACTTTATTACGACTTGCAACTTGCAACAGACGACGGGAACGATGCAACAGCATACGTTACATCATCAACGTACAGACGCCAGCACATCAAGCTACCCGAAACTGTCAAATTTTGCCATTCAACTTTGTACCTTATATATTAGAGATAAAGTTGAAAATCTATTAAATAAATTTGACAGATTGTAGTAGCTTGATGTGCTGGCGTCTGTACATCAATACCAGAGAAACGAAGTGGGGAAGGATGTTGCGGTGCGATACCGATTGTCGGAGCGGAATAGTAGCGCAGCGCAGTGTTGCTTGTTACTAAAGAAGACCGACAAACCCAACACCGTGACGCTGCTACATCGTAGCAAGCGGTGTTGCGTTGCGGCATCGCATAGCCCGTGTGGAACTCGTAGCGTTGGAGTCATTGCGGTGCGACGACGCGTCACTTTAAAGCTACGGTTTCCTAGAAGAGCGTTGGCCCACACATGCGTCCGTCAAATCCAAAACCTGTTTATGTAAAATTTTGGGATACATGAAGAAGCCTCCTCGTGTAGCGCAGTTTGTTCCGCAAGTTACTCAACTGAACTGTGCGCCCGGCGCATCCTGGACAGTCACACCCAACACCTTATTTGACTGGCCAATTCTTCCCTTGCGGTGGTAGGGCTAGCGCCCGCCTGGTTTGCGACCACCCTCCCACCGGAGTTCGGCGTCAAGCAGCCTGCTGTTTCGTTGATGCGTGGGAGTTCCAGTGCCTTAGGCATCTTCTGGGTACACTCGTTCCATCATAGACCTCATCTACCGCTTTCCATCAGACGCGATCGAGGTCAAGAGCGGCCCATTCGGTAATGTAAAGAAAAAAAAAATACTGGTAACATTACAGATTTTCATGATGTCTCTTATAAACATGACGAAAACGCTCTTATAGGAAACCGTAGTATATTTGGCATTTATTCAAATTAAATACATTTTGTAATGATTTTGATTACCATTATAAGTTAATTGACAACTGTATGAAAAGGTAGGTATTTAAAGCAGTAAATACTATTAAAATCGTTTTTGGCAGTCAGTTTCGTTACGCGATCAGTGCAACAACACAGTTGCCTATGATCTGTTTTAAAAGATATCGATCTGAGTGAATAATAGTGAAGACAAAGTGTGTGAATTGTGTATTGTGTCTAAAATATAAAAGTCATAGTAACAAACAAATTAAAAAATACATAATCAGGTAATCAGATAACACATTTACGTACATTCAATGCAGTATTTTTACGATAAGAGGGTATCAGGACATAGGTTTCCGTGTTTTATCGATACCTGCGTAATACCAACACTACATAATTTGGACCATTTTATGCGTCACGGACTCACGGTGGAAATTAGTGCTTTACGAACAGAACTGACGTGTTCATTTCGTTAATTTAAACGTAGGCTCCCATCCAAATTATTTTCACTAAAGGCAAATTGATGACATTAGCATATTAGCCTATAAGAGTAGCAGGAGGCCTGTGTAGGCCTCCTCCCTGTGAGAGGAAGTGGGTCATAACCCACCACGCGGGCCCAGTGCGGGTTGGCGAATGTCACGTCTTCGAAATTTTGATTCTAGGACATGCCGGTTTCCTCACGATGATTTTTTCATCGTTTTGAGAGCGTTGGTAATGAAATGTAATCAAAGTTAAGTGCTTGGGTTTGACTTCGAACCCACGACCTACAACTCGTAAGTCGCGGCCGTTACCACTCAGCCACCATTGCGTACGATTTTGGTTCTAGTAATGAAGCCAAATACCGAATTGTATGTGACATGAAATGAGCTGGAATTTTGTATGAAATGAACAAGACTTAGCTTGCAGTTTCTTCCAGCTAACACAAGAATGGTGGATATTCCACTATCGAAAGTCTGTAAAACTAGCAAGCTAGGAAATTATGTTCAATGTTAAATCAATAATAACATGAAATCAATAAAAGACCTCCGGACAACAATCTACTAATCAACAGACAATCATGATTAAAAATCAATTTCATAATATTGCACCATACCACAAAAGTCACACCTATTTTAGTAAAACTTTTACCTAAACATAATGTCCCTATGGATGGGCGATTAGCCGAAGCGCAGTTGGTCAGCCGTACTCGCCACTGCGGCCCTTAGTAGCGACCTTGCCGCATAAATATAGACTTGTTCAGTGTCGCCAACAACAAGCCGAGTTACCACAATCACGCTTCAGATACTACTTGTCTTATCAAAGAAAATGGCTAAACGATTGCGTTCTAATAGGTTTACACCAGTCCGCGTGAATCAAAAAGTGTTTACGAAGTATAAAACTGTATTGGACGCGAACTAGTGACGTTTGTTGTGGCGTTCAGCGTTATTTTCAGAATGTCATCCACTTCGTCGCCGGCTGGGAGAAAAAGTTAGTGTTTATTATTAGTAGCGTAATTATATGCTGTTATAAGTGCTTTGGTGGTTACGTTACTGGCATTCCTATATTCCTATAGTGTTCGGTTTGTAAAGTGATTTTGTAAATCTGAGGCGTGGTAATTGAAGTGTTGATTTTTGTAAAGTTTTGACCAGTATTTGCTTAAACTCTTTTAATTAATATCATCATTACCAAATACATTCCTACTGATATCTTCTTCCCCATTTATTTATACAACGTAAGGTAAAGCGTACTTCAGTTTTCGTATATTGTCTGTGTCTGAGTTAATTCTCTTCGTCTGCTCGCAAAACCTTGAACTTCTTACAATAAACTCCCAAACTCTCGCATCTGTCTTTCTAATTATTACGCTCGGATAGGTCCTATTAATACCAACTAGTTCAAATATTCCTATGAATGTCTGCCAGTTGTCATTTAATTACGTAAATTAAGTTTAAATTAACTTCTGGATATTAACTTTTTGACAGCTATTTATTAATAGTTCCCAAGTCGTTTTCTGCTCCAGCTATTAACGTCTCAATAAAGATGTAAATGGTTTCAAAATTAATTTTACTTGGAATTTTATTTTATCATATTTATATCGCATCCAACAAAGGCCAGTAAGCGTATAAGTCGACATGTGCATTAAAATATCAAGTTGATTTCTGCGAATGAAAGTAAACATGAAAATGTAAATGCATATTTTTCCATCCATATTTTTATTCGATTCCGTTCTCCTGGTGAATGCTATTATACCGTATTAAATAGCTCGAATACTACTGAATGTACGTACACCGTCTGTGTTTCGTTCATATTTCGATCAATAGCGATGAATTCTTTGTTTGTGAGGCATATAATAATTAGTGAATGGCATTTTCATGCGAACATTTTTCTATATTCTTCTACTTTTATGACTAATATAATGATCGTTATTTCAATTACTATTCCAATTATTCTCAATATATTTTTATTATTATACACATAATGCGATCGCGAGCCTAAACAAATCATTGCGAGTGGAATGTATTTCTAATAAATGATCGTAATTTTCTGCTCGGTTACGTTTATTGAAATCGACAGATATCCATTAATGTTTATTTTGGGATTACCAATGAAAACCAGTAATGTATCATTTCGGATTCTAGTAAATCTGTTTAAATTGCCGTGCGTTGGTTGTTTGTATGGTAAATATGACCTAATTTACCTACCTAACTGCGGGGCGCTACTGGTATATATATACATACTAGCAGCGCCCCGCGGTTTCACCCGCATAAGTTTCGATCCCATGGGAATATCAGTTTAAAAACTATCGTATGTAAGGACATAGGATAGTTTTTATCCCGATATTTAAGTTTATACCAAATTTCATCTAAATCGGTTCAGCGGTTTAAGCGTGAAGAGGTGATAGACAGACAGACATACTTTCGCATTTATAATATTGGTATGGATACAATAACGTAGATAACGCAATGAATGTTGTCGAATTGTCAAAACGAAGGACATTGCCATATACAATTACTTATCTTGCTGGATTACAGCACATGCAATATTAACAAACAGGGTTTATAGACTGTAGTAGTCTACGACAATAATACAATGTTCTCTCCGTTGTTAATTTGCCGAAAGCCAAATAATTTCTTAAAGCTAATTTACTTGTATCTGAGTGACTATTTGTGAGCATTTGATTTAATAATGCTTGGCTCCGATACTGTTATTGTTGACTACCTAATTAGTTGTCTATGCAATGTTATGAGTACAGCATTTCTTGAATTTGGGAGAACTTTTTGGAGAGTTAATTCATGAGTGCCTGTTTAGTAGTAGCTAGTATATACGGGTTAACCCGTCAAAAGTTTGCCGACTCGAAGTCGTTTGAATGTAAGGGTGTCAACGGCTGGGTGAAGCGACTTTTATTTATGGTGTGGAAGTTTGCTGTTTGTGGTAGTGTGCAATGCAACACACGTATAACATCGTGTTTATGGGTGCATACCACGGTACAGGGATCGTCGGGGTATTTAAAGTTGTGTTAAAATACCAAAAACTTGTTTTCGTAATAAAACGTCAGTAATAGCTTGCGCAGACGACGGATTTTTGTCCGCGGCGATAGAACGTATGGAAATCTATGCAATAACGCACACGAAGTACAAGTAGACTGCTGGGATTTCCATACATTCTATCTTTGCGGAAAATTTCTCCTCGGACAAAAATCCGACGTCTGCGCAGGCTATAAAGTTGGAGTTTTGACCTTCAATAACTCCTTAACCAGAAGATTACAAAAAAAAAATATTACATTGATGGGGAGTACAAGAGTGGCTCTCGGTTTCATTATGTGTCTTTTTACACCCGCTATTTATTGTCATTGTGTATTTTTCTTATGAAAAATCATACGACAATTTGTCAGGTTGAATATCAACCATATAGTCCATTCCTCATAAAATTTTAATCTTTTGGAGATTTAAAAAAAAACTGCAATAATTTCGTTGAAGTATTTTCAGTGTTGTGTATAGCCTCAAAATCTCGTAGATGGCAGAATTTTCTATTGTGACTAAATTTATGATTATTTTTATTTATTTCCAGTAGTCCTGAACACGTTGCTCGAGACGGATCACTACGAGGGCCTGATCAAGGAGCTGACGTGTACCAAATGTAATACCTACATGCGGCCGCCCATCCACCTCTGCGTGGATGGTCACAGTCTTTGCGCCCGCTGCTTCGAGAAGAGCTTCCAGTGTCATATTTGTCAGGTAACCCTTAAAATACTCCTTGTAATACCTATTTGCATACCGCATTACCAGCAAAGACACAAATCGTAACATGTAATATGAAAGGAGGTACATATCCTGTCGTTCCACGCACTTTCCAAAGAAACACATAAGTTTTTACTACTTTATTGGGTAGATGAAGCTAGTTCTTCAGGCTACGATAGCAAGCAAGTAGTATCCTGGCTTGGCACATGCAAGAGCTGTTTAAACGATGCTAGAAAATTATAAGCCACTAGGTTTACAGTGACATAGGCCGCGGAGTAAAATGATCCGATTATTTAGCTGGCCACACGAGGCTAGTACACAGACCAGCAGCCTAATTGCGGAACGCCAAATCGTCAAATGATTCTGATCAGTTGGCTTCATTTCTATCACAATTGGCTTCATTTTACGATTTTCGAATTGCGAAACTCTAGTTTCTGCGCAGGGCCTTAACGTTCATAATTGGTTTCATAATAAACTAGAGTTTCGCAATTCGAAAATCGTAAAATGAAGCCAATTGTGATAGAAATGAAGCCAACTGATCAGAATCATTTGACGATTTGGCGTTCCGCAATTAGGTAGCAGGGAAGTAAAATGAGTGGTGCTACTTGCTCAAAAATAAAATTCATAGATTTTGTGCCTCACCGACTATCGAGCACATGAAATGAATCTACGGAATTCGAAAAAATATTGTCGCTGAGCAACGAGAAAGTCGGGATAAAGAAAAGGTTACAAAATAAAACTACAACGTTGAATGATAATGTCATTCTGACTTTTTTCAAAAAGGTTGGACTACAGGGCCCGATCGCCTTTGTTTTAGGCTCAAATTATAACTGACTAAATTGGCCAGAGAAGTATTTCTCATTTTTTAACCGACTTTAAAAAAGGAGGTTCTGTATTCGACCCGTATGTATGTATGTTTGTATGTCCGCGATTATCTCAAAAACTACTGAACCGATTTTGATAATTATTTCATGAGTGTGATTTACGTACTTTCAGAAAGGTTTTAGTATATAATACATTAGGTAATTATTCTTATGTACGAAGTTATATGCATAAATGTACTGCATCTCCCGCATTTTTATGTGAATTTTGATGATTCTTCGAGTCTTGTCTTCAATGCACTAGTGTTAATTGAATTTGTGTGGGGTAGGTACAACTAAAAAGTGAAAAATAAAAACTTTTTTACAAAAAAAAACAACCGACTTCAAAAAAAACACTACAAAGTGAAAAATAACTTTAATTTCGGAAGTCGGTGTCAAAAAACGAAAATGCTGAAGCAAAGACACCGACTTCCGAAATTAAAGT
This sequence comes from Amphipoea oculea, assembly GCA_945859645.1. Lineage (NCBI taxonomy): Eukaryota > Metazoa > Arthropoda > Insecta > Lepidoptera > Noctuidae > Amphipoea > Amphipoea oculea. The sequence goes on from OX243877.1 coordinate 10,177,195, forward strand.
TATTTTTCACTTTGTAGTGTTTTTTTTGAAGTCGGTTGTTTTCTTTGTAAAAAAGTTTTTATTTTATATGAATCTTCGTTTCCAAAATATCGAGCGGCAAAATAAAAAATTCGGATAATTTTTTTTTCTCTGTTTCGGCCATAACTTTTATTTTTGATTTTCTTTAATATATTTTTTTTGCACCTTGCAGCTCTCGTGAATACGCGTCTTTTGAGCCTTTCTTGAATATCATATCATCACAACTCTCCGAGATATAAGGGGATCGCACTTTTTACTGAAATCGGAGCCTACACTGGAGCGAAAGAAAATACATTTCCCATGTCAAAACCCCGTCCTATTGAACTAGCATCATAGCTTACTATCTTTCTCATTGTTTTTACGAGTCTAAAAATGAGGATAGCTCTTACATGAGTACACACGAGGCCAGAATGTCTAGCTTGATTTTCTTGCTATCGTAGCCTTAAAAACTAGCCTAGTGTTACACGGGTATTTACTACGTTCTTTTCGGTGACGGTAAATTAGTTTCACTGCTACCCTAAAGGAAGCAGTTTGACCTTCACCCTAATTGCGTGTGTTAGGTTCGCATTTTCAATTACAATCTAAATGATTTTAAAGGATATGGCTAATCCATTGCTTCATAGTTCGAAAAGATTTGTCTGCTCAACAACGTAAATAACGCAATTAATGTTTTGGTTGAACTGCCAAAATGAAAGCCATTGATATTAGTGTATTACGCAAATACCCCACTAATTATTGTGGCTGAGTAATATCTCAGCAGATCCAGTGTGCTGTGCGTATATAATAATTACCCTAATTAATCCAAACTAATATTATAAATTCGAAAGTAACTCTGTCTGTATGTTACCTTTTCACACGTAAACCACTGAACCGATATAGATGAAATTTGGTATAGAGATAGTTTGAGTCCAGGGAAGGGCCTTGGATAGGTTTTATCCCGTTTTCCCTCGGGATCGAAACTTATGCTTGTGAAACCGCGAGGCGCAGCTAGTAATATTATAAATTCGAAAGTAACTCTGTCTGTCTGTCTGTTTGTTACCTTATCACGCCTAAACCACTGAACCGATTTAGATGAAATTTAGTATAGAGATAGTTAGAGTCCCGAGAAAGGACATAGAATAGTTTTAACCCGATATTCTCACGGGATATTTTTTATCACATTTTTCCTCGGGATCGAAACTTATGCGGGTGAAACCGCGGGGCGCAGCTAGGTGTATATTGAACTTTGTCACATTATTTATTTAATTCTGAGTATAAATGCAAAAGTAAGTTTGTTTGTTACGCTTTAACGCTAAAACGGCTGAACGGATTTGGATGAAATTTGGCACATGGGTAGACCTTGACCTGGAAAAGGACATTGGCTACTTTTCATCCTGGATCGCAGACGAAGTAGTGGGCAACAGCTAGTATAATCCAAACTAATATTATAAATGCGAAAGTAACTCTGTCTGTCTGTCTGTCTTTTCTTCACGCCTAAACTACTGAACCGATTTCGATGAAATTTGGTATAGAGATAGTTTGAGTCCCGGGAAAGGACATAGGATAGTTTTTATTCCGATATTCCCACGGGATCGAAAGTTACGCGGGTGAAACCGCGGGGCGCAGCTAGTTATAAATAAATAAAAAAATATATACCTACTGTAGTACGTACAGTCACGTCTAAAAGTATGTATACACTTGGCAATTTTCAATTGCGATTTTTTCGTGAAATAACGAATGCAACGTTGAAATACGACACTTAACATAAACCTGTGGGTTCGAAAATACTATTTTCGTAATAACATAAAATTTAATTCAAAAATAAAGGAGAAAATCGCCTTTGAATAAAGCCAAGTGTATACATCTATCTATATATATAAAAATGAAACCCGTTTTCCGTTGTCACGACATAACATGAAAACGGCTGGACCGATTTCGATGAAATTTGGTATAGAGATAGTTTGAGTCCCGGGAAAGGACATAGGATAGTTTTTATCCCGATATTCCCACGGGATCGACATTTACACGGGTGAAACCGCGAGGCGCAGCTAGTTACTTATAGACATGACTGTACTAATTCAATTAAGTCCAGCTACTGCCCTACCTATGTGCCTAGGTGTGTCCAAAATCACAGACGCGACATGAAATATGTTGTAGGATTAGTCATAGTTGGCAAAATTATGTATTTTACAAGCAAGCTAATATATGTTTAACAGCAATGAGTCTATTGTCTGTCTATTATAGAAGTTATCTATGGATTCAATACAAATTCATAGCTACATAGAAGAACTAGGCACTTACATTTTTCAATCGGACACAGTGTAGTTTATTTTTGAGAATTTTTAGATTATTTCTGTTAAAGTATTCTAAGGCGGATTGTCTTTGATCTAATACTGTTTAAAACAAAATAAAAAACGAGAGGTGTCGTGGGACACGCTTTTTATGAAGTCCTTTTTCTTTTCAAAACGACAATTACCTATAGTTTTGTGTAGCCCTCATTCGCCAAGTCTGAAGAGTATAACGTGCGATAATAAGGAACTTAATTTCCAAAGACCACGTTTATAATATCATTGTCTTTATCAGGCTATCAAACTTTTGCCCTTGAATAAAAAATACGGACGCTCCGATATTGCCATGACTCATCACATATTTATTCCGCCTAATCCCCGAACAATGCTATCGAAGGTGTCAATGAAAAGAAAAATCTCGGCCCTAGTTATCACACTGCGACATTGTTATCGATAATATTCATAGATAATTATTTCCTTTGTTTCATTATTTACATATAAATTATATTTTTAAATATTAGGATATAAAAAATATAAAAAACATTTAAAAATATAAAAAATAGTAGCCCACCGGTATCGGGAACAGGGTCCAAGCTAGGTCAGGTCAGGGCTCCAGAGAGAGGAACCTCCTAACAATGCGAGCCGTGTCCAGAAGTACAGCTTTCTGAATCAAACCCTTGATCCAGCTGCCCAACGAGAGCCTCCTTAGGTGTTGGTCGAGGCTCTTGGCTATCAATCCATTGGCTGTACCGACTATCGGCACAATGATCGCTGAGTCCACATCCCATATATCGACAACCTCGCAAACCAAGTCAAGATACTTAATTTGTTTAATAGATAATTATTATTAAAGTATTGTAGTTGCAAAGATACTTTTTATACGGCTTAATGATGGCAGAGCGGCACGTATCGTGCATATTTTGTGAACGCACCTTATAATACGTGGCGTCGCCTGTATTATTTATAAGTTAGTCAGGAACGCACAAAACTAAGCTACGAACCGGGGCGCTACCCACAGCGTTCCTTCTGTAGCGTCCCTTCTTACTTGTCAACCGTCGCGGGACACAGACTAGATTAAAGTTATTAGTTTATTTTGCCCCTACTAATTTATGGCAATTCTTATTCTCTAGTGACGGTAAAAGCCAGCCCTTGCGTCGCGGGTAGTGTCAACCAGCCGTTTGGAGATTTTGTTGAACAAAACATAAGCACTCAGACCCCATTGCTAGAGGGTTTCAACCCGAAACGGCTCGAAAGTATAATTACCGATAAGGTACTTTCACTGCTTGAGGTTTTTCGCAGCTGCAGCAGCAGCGCCAGCATAACACGCCGAGCCAGGGAGATCGGATGGCGCAAGAGTATCGACACATATTGCGTTGTGTTACTGACGTACTTTTTGGCAACTTCAATGTTAGCGCCAAATGACAATTTGCGCAGGCGTATTTATCGTATTATATCAGCGAGTAGTTCGTCGTCATGCACGTCACCCACTACACAAGAAACACTCTGGTAGTGAGTGTTTAAAAATCCATAACAATATGTAAAATAAAAAGTTGGACCAAACATTGAGTGAGATACAGGTTTATTCCTAGTTCAGGTAGAATCTAATTATTTCTTACCTTAAATATTTTTGTAAATCAATTATTTCAATAAAAAATTTCAATCTAGTATCGATATTGATTCTCATGACGTCGAGTTTCCCTAGCAAATTACCCTGTGTAGGTACCAGTAATACAGCTTCATAGATGTTGAAGAAAATTAAAATAATCTAAACTCTTTGAAAGCCTGAGTAATTGATTGTCTACGGCATTCTTTTACGTTAGTGCAACTCGACTTTGTATACAATACATTCTTGGCATTATAAAGACAAAATATTTCGCATTTGATAAGAATGAGCTGTATTCAGTTACTTATTTATAGCAGAATATTTTGATTGCTTGTTGAAACAATTTGTATTATTTAAAGTGAATTAGTCTGAAAAGTTTTAGAGGTATCTGTAGAACGAATAATAGATTGAATTATCTGACTTTCTTACCTTGTCTTATTTATGCTGAGGATTTTTATATTGGACATTATTTACATTCTTATTTATGTACTAAATCACCTTTGTTTTCAAATCGTTTTCTCCCAACGCGACGCTATTAAAATCCTTTTCTATTCATCGGGATAATTAATAGTGTAACACACTATCAGAAGCAATGGCTTTCGTTCTGACAGTTCAACAACATTCATTGCGTTGTTTACGTTGTTATGAGCATACAGATTTTTCGAAAATAATACGAAAAGGATAAGCAACATCCCTCAAAGTGATTCAGATGTGATCGAAAGTGTACGCGATTAGGATGCAAGCTACCTGAATATGCGGGCGCATCACGTAGATAGGAGTTTCGGTACCAACAAAGATTTGGTAAACACGGTAGAGTTTTGCAAAGGCAACGTCTTTCATCAACCTTTACACGTGGAACTGACGTTGCTAGAACATAGATAGGTCTATGTACCTACTCCCTTTGCATTCCGACCTTTATGCTGCACAAACCGACATCGAACAGGACAGGACGCGACGCCGGCAAATTATAGATGGCCTACGTTTTTGGCGAACGAGGAATTCAAACGAATACCACAGAATCGGAGAAGCACGTCGGGCAACGCCAAAAAGAGCCAAAGTTTTCAAACCGGTTTCATTGAAATATGTTCAGTTTTTCTTTTACCAAAATAAGCTTCAGTTATTTTTGGTTTTTCGTAGAAGTTTGCAAGTGTTACACTTTAGCCCTTCGAGCTTCGAATACTAGCTAATTGAAAAATAATTAATGAGCAAAAGTGCCTGTACAGGTGCCGTATTATGACGTTGTAATGCCATCATGTTTTTAGTGCGAGCCTGCGGGGAGAAGGTGCTATGCATGACCGATAACAATTCTTTTTTCGGATTGCAATCATGAGTGCATTAATACTTAAGCTCCTTATTTCAAGAAAGAGGCGTATAAAGCAAATGGAATTGCTCGTTCGGATTTTATATTAAAAAAAAACTATTCTTACCACTATTCACAAAGAATGTACCCAAAGTGCTACAAGAATCCTTTGCGCTCGAATGACATGGACATGGTGGCACTGTTGGTGATAATTTTTTGCGATGGTTAGAACCATAAACGCCATCTTGTTTTTTTTAAACGTTTCTTAGAAGAAACGTTTAAAAAATTATAAAGCGTTAGTTCCGATTTTGGCCACGCACAAATAGAATGTGACCACCATGTATCTATAACATAATTATTTCACTTATCATTGCTTTATTTGTAATTATTTTTACCTATTGTGGTTTAGTAATACTATATTCGTCGTGTGGTGTCGGACTTAAAGAATAGCACTACCCCCCTTCTTCCTATGGGTGTCGTAAAAGGCGACTAAGGGACGTACCGGAGAATGGGCGGCAGCGTTCTCTATGCATTTACCATCATACTGCGATCGCCAACCCGCATGCCAAGCGTGGCGATTATGGCAAATCCCCCCTAATGACAAGCACAAAAAATACTTGGCCCCTAGTGCCCGGCGGCCCGCCTACCCTTGGCTACGGTAGCGGCCAAGGCCACGGTGAGGCAAGGGGTGCTAAGAATCCCCGGAAGAGATCCGGCTACCAAAATCAACGGAAATTGGACCTGGCAACTTACAACACGCGTACACTCCGGACCGACGAGAAGATCTCCGAACTCGAGGAAGAATTGAGCAGGTTGCGATGGGGCATAGTGGGATTATCTGAAGTCCGAAGAGAGGGGGAGGACTCGATAATCCTTAAATCTGGCAACTTGCTCTATTTCCGGGAGGGCGACCAGCAGTCCCAAGGTGGTGTCGGGTTTATCGTCCACAAGTGCCTTGTGAGCAACGTGGTGAAGATCGAGAGTGTGTCGACCAGGGTGGCGTACCTTATACTCAGAATATCCGCAAGGTATTCGCTGAAGGTCGTACAGGTTTACGCCCCGACCTCGTCACACCCCGACGATGAGGTGGAGACCATGTATGAGGATATTTCCAGAGCCATGCATGGCTCTAAAACTCACTTCACCGTTGTCATGGGGGACTTTAACGCGAAACTGGGTAAACGAAGCGATGATGAGCTGCGAATGGGGCAATTTGGAGTTGGACGACGGAATCATCGGGGCCACCTACTGGCTAGTTTTATGGAGAAGGAAGGCCTCTTTATGATGAATTCCTTCTTCAGAAAACGTGAGCACAGAAAGTGGACCTGGCAGAGCCCGGATGGTGCAACTAAAAATGAGATTGACTTCATTATGTCGACGAAGAAGCAAATATTCAATGATGTCTTTGTGATCAACGCGGTGAAAACCGGAAGTGATCACCGCATGGTAAGAGGCACATTGAACTTAAATATAAAGCTAGAAAGGTCTCGACTAATGAGGTCTACGCTCCGCCCAGCGCCGATCCAGGTTCAAAACCCCGAGAGCTTTCAGCTCGAACTTCAGAATCGTTTCGAGTGCCTGGGGAGCTCCGTGGACAAATATAACGATGGGTTCGTGGAAGCTGTCCATACGGTCGGGTCTAAGATCTTCAAGACCCGTCGTACGAATACGAAAAAAAAGATCTCTGATCCTACTTTGCGGCTCATGAAGGAGAGGCGCGAGATGATCCTGCAATCTTCAGATGATGTTCTTAAGTACCGGCGGCTCAACAGACAGATCTCTAAGTCCTTGAAAACCGACCTTCGCCGCTTCAATACAGACCGTATTGAGGAAGCGATAGAGCAAAATAGAGGCTCCAAGGTTTTTGCTCGAGATCTGTCTATTGGGCAGAGCCAGCTTATGAAACTGAAGACTAATGATGGCAGGATCGTTTCCGCCAAACCTGAGCTGTTGAGAGAGATCGAGAGGTTCTATGGACAGTTATACACGTCAACAAGCAATCCCGTTACGAGTCTGGTAAACGACCCAAGAGCTAGATTGACCCGACACTATACCGAAGACATCCCGGACGTCAGCCTGTACGAGATTAGGATGGCTCTGAAGCACAACAAGGCACCGGGTGATGACGGAATTACGGCCGAGCTCCTGAAGGCCAGCGGAAAACCCGTTATTAAGGCCCTTCAGAGGCTGTTTGATTCCGTCATACTCGAGGGTAAAACACCACAGACATGGAACAGAGGTGTGGTGATACTTTTCTTTAAGAAGGGTGACAATGCCCTTCTTAAGAATTATAGGCCCATCTCACTTCTGAGCCATGTCTACAAGCTGTTTTCGAGAGTCATCACGAACCGTCTCGCGCGCAGGTTTGACGACTTCCAGCCTCCCGAACAAGCCGGATTCCGTAAAGGCTTTAGCACCGTAGACCACATACATACGCTGCACAGAAGACCGAAGAGTATAACCTGCCTCTCTGCTTAGCGTTTGTGGACTACGAGAAAGCCTTTGATTCGATCGAGACATGGGCTGTACTGCAGTCTCTTCAACGGTGCCAGATCGACTATCGGTACATCGAGGTGCTGAAGTGTCTGTACGAAAACGCCACTATGTCAGTCCGACTCCAGGACCAGACCTCGAAACCTATCCTTCTGCAGCGAGGTGTGAGACAGGGAGACGTTATCTCTCCGAAACTGTTCACCACTGCTCTGGAGGATGTCTTCAAGGTTCTGGACTGGAAAGAAGCTGGCATTAATATCAATGGCGAGTACATAACTCACCTTCGGTTTGCCGTCGATATAGTAGTCATGGCTGAGACTATGGAGGACCTCAGTACAATGCTCGATGACCTCAGTAGAGCCTCTGAAAGAGTGGGTCTGAAAATGAACATGGACAAAACGAAGGTCATGTCAAATGCCCATGTAACACCCACTCTCATGAAGATCGGAGACGCTACACTCGAAGTCGTGGACGAGTATATTTACCTAGGACAAACTGTCCAGTTAGGTAGGTCCAACTTCGAGAAAGAGGTCAATCGTCGAATCCGACTCGGCTGGGCAGCGTTCGGGAAGCTTCGCAATATCTTCTCGTCCCACATACCGCAGTGTCTCAAGACCTGACCACACCGCACCTGACCTGACCGCAGTGTCTTTGACCAGTGTGTGTTGCCAGTGATGACATATGGCACTGAAACGTGGTCGCTCACAATGGGCCTTATTAGAAGGCGGAAAGTCACCCAAAGGGCAATGGAGAGGGCTACGCTTGGAGTTTCCCTGCGGGATCGAATCAGAAATGAAGATATCCGCAGGAGAACCAAGGTAACCGACATAGCCCGAAGAATTGCCAAACTTAAGTGGCAGTGGGCAGGGCACATTGCTCGCAGAACAGATGGCCGATGGGGCCGAAAGGTTCTGGAGTGGCGACCGCGTACCGGAAGGCGTAGCGTTGGAAGGCCTCCCACAAGGTGGACCGACGACCTTGTGAAGGCCGCAGGAACTCGTTGGATGCGAGAAGCACAAAACCGGTCGAAACGGAGGTGCTTGGGGGAGGCCTATGTCCAGCAGTGGACGTCTTTCGGCTGAAATGATGATGATGATGAATACTATATTAGGTGCATCATCTTCACATAGGTATGTATACAAAATATTGAAAAACATTTCAAAAGAGTAACGGTGGAGTTTTTTACCCATTCTTTTCCATACGAAATAACCTTTTGGAAGGAGCGACTAGAATCAATTCTATTTTTTTTTTTGTAAATGTCGTTCAAAAGTGCCTTTTACGTGCCTATTTGAAATAAATGATTTGACTATGATCCTTGTATGGCTATACTGCAGGATTCTTGAAACAATTCTACTTTATTCCTAGTATATATAAACGACCTGTGCAGCTTAAAACTCCCAAATGGTGTCATAATGTCTTATGCAGATGACACAGCTCTATTGTTTTCAGACAAATCTCGAGATGAGGTGTATAAACAAGCCCAGAACGGTTTTAATATAGTGTCTAATTGGCTATATGAAAATCTCCTAACACTAAACGCAGAGAAAACCAAATACATGTTATTTACTATGAGAAATACTAACCTACCAACTACTAACATAAACATTTATGCGCATAAGTGCGGCACGTTTGCTGACAATGCATGTAATTGTCCTACTTTAGCAAAAACCGATCATATGAAATATCTTGGTGTAACGATTGACACAAATCTAAATTTCCGTAAACACATTGATTTGTTATGCACTCGAATGCGTAAATTAATATACATTTTTAAGAACTTACGATATATATCGGACTACAAATTAATTAAACAGGTCTATCTAGCTTTGTGTCAATCCATTCTCACTTATTGTATAACTTCATGGGGTGGGGCTGCTAAAACAATCCTACTGCCATTAGAACGTGCGCAGAGAGCTATCCTTAAGGTAGACACTTTTTGCCCATTTAGATTTCCCACACACGAGATTTACACGGCATGTAATGTTTTAACCTTGCGTCAACTATTTATATTGAATATAGTACTACACCAGCATAGCAAACTTCCTTATACCCCATACCTATAGATAAGAGAAGAAAAGACTTAGTTTGCATAAAGCCTCAATGTAGACATACTTTTATAAATAAATTTTATGTATTTTTAGGTCCGTTCTTGTATAATAAAATTAATAAGTCTCTAAATATATATAGTGTAAATTGCAAAAAATGTAGTGAAATGTTGAGTAAATACTTAGCGACATTTAATTACTCAGACACGGAAAAATTGCTAGAAGTACTGCAATAAGTTTATTTATGTTAACTCAATTTTTATTTTAAAATATAATTATTATGTATCAGTGCTAGCTCTATGTAAAGTAACATAATAGTGCACTAAAGCAATCAGCGTTGTTAAGTGATGGCCTGAAACACAGGTTTGGAAAAAACCTACATCAGGCAGGACGCTTTTGTATTCATTAGGCCTTTAACCAATATATGTATATAAGTTATACACTAGATTTATTTTAGGCATAGTTTAATATTTTCTTCACAATAGTAATATGTAACTTTGTAATGATGTAACTTTTATGTAATTTATATGTGAACTTATGAATAAAAAAATATTATTATTATTAATTATTATAATTTTTCTTTTTTTCAGAAAGAGTTCTCCCTCACTAAATCGACGGCCCTAGACTCGTTGGCCAACAAGGTGCTGTTCCCGTGCACAAACGCCGGCTGCCCGAAACATGCAGTGCTCACGCAGCTCGACAAGCACTATGCTCACTGCCAGTTCCGCATCATCAACTGCTTCATGGCTAGGGTTTATGGTAAGTTAATGAGGTGGTAACCGAATGTGACATAATTTGTTATTGCACGGTCTGGAAATTTTTGGGGCAATTTGCAGTAGCAATCAGTCACATAAGTGATTTGACACTTCGCCTAGGTAAAAAGTCTCAAAATAATATACGAGGTGGAAACGACAATACAACAATATATTAAACTGCGTATATTTCATGAAGGTCCCAGTTTGCACACGCAACTTGACTGAACTATTGGATATATTTGATTAAATCTAGATTTAGCTATTCACAGATTGGCAAAACCCATCTCATCACTACGATTTACTTTGATAGAAAAAATCACTTTTTTTTATTTCGATGCTAGGATTTATTTGATAGTTCCAAAATACACTTATGCATTATATAATCAGCCTATAATTTTCCCACTGTTGGGACGCAGACCTCTCTGTGAGAAGGAGTGGGCCGTAATCCACCACGCGGGCCCAGTGTGTGTTGGTAGATGTCACATGTCTTCGAATTTTTTGTTCAGGACGTGACGGTTTCCTCACGATGTTTTCCTTCACCGTTTTGGGAGTAGTAGTGATGAAATAATTTACGCAAGTAAAGCACATGCATGGGTTCGAACATACGACCTTCTCGTAAGTCGCGGCAGATGCCACTGGTTCACCACTGCTCGTGCTTATGCATTAGTATCTACCCGTTGCCAGAAATTTCATTTATTTTTGTATTGTTTTGTCCACGTTGTATAAATTGCGATTATTATTTATGCATTGTGCAGAAAATTTTATGATGTCTTTCACTTTTCATAGACAAGACTAGACACTTTCTCACTCGCGTTGACAGAGACTTTATACTCCCCGAGCACACAAATAACTCAAGCATAATGAAGAAGCTGTTAGTTGTCTATTTATTAACTTCTTTTGTTGTCTTTACCAACTAAAACATGGCCCTTGAATAACTAATTACAGTAATTACCATCGTCATGTACTCTAAGGTTCAATACCTTCTTGAAGGTATTATAAAATACTAGCTGCGCCCCGCGGTTTCACGCGCGGATGCCATGGAAGTAAAGGGATAAAAAGTATGTAATTATATGACTATGTCCAATCCAGGTCACGGTCTACCCATGTGCCAAACATCTAAATCCGTTTAGCCGTTTTAGCGTGAAAGCGTAAGAAACAAACATACATAAAATAAAATCTTTTCTCTTTATAATATTATTTTAGACTAACTCTTGTCCGCGATTTTGTCTGCGTGTATATTTTATACCATATTTAAAAAAAAAATGTCCAGGGTGGAAAGTAGCCTGTGTGTGTGTCTGAAGAACACTACCGCTACCTATGTGTAATTTGTTTTATGGATCGGTTCATTGGTTTAATCTTTAAAGAGATTTATAGAGAGACAGAGCGAGTTACTTTCGCTTTTATAATATTACTAGCTTCTGCCCGCGACTTCGTCCGCGTGAAATGTCTTGTTTGTTCAACCCCATCGCATCGCATCGCCTGCCCGCGCTATTATTTTGTTTTCGTTTAGCATTCTTTCTTTTTCGAACGAAGACTCCAACCATGAAGTTAAATAGCCTATAGCCTTCCTCAAGAATTGAGCGCGATTAAATGCGAAAAGATTTTTTCAAATCAGTCAGGTTTTTCCAGAGATTAGGGCGTTCGAATAAACAAAAAACCCGTCAGATTTATTATTAGTATAGAAGAAGGTTTGGCGGCTATGTCGTCACATTGGCCATTTCGTCGCTATCCCTAATAGGTCACTTTCACTAATACGTCTCCTTGTGCATTCTTAACTCGTCTCATGCTGTAATTCGACTCATTCCCAACTCGTCCGATGGATATGTACAACGTACAGTCAGCGTTAAAAATGTCGGCACGAACAGACTGTTCACAATGATCTCAACACGTAAAAAAGACGGGTTGCACTCCGGGAGTGCCGGCAGAAGTGAAAACTTGAATATTAACGTTGAAATAAATCAATTATTAATTTAATAAATATTACTCATTTTTTTTCAATATTTCTGCGTCTTTTTCATTAATAGATGCACTTTGTTCAATTTCCATATTTTAAACACTTTCGGTCTTATTCATAAAAAAAGCCTATTGAAGGTTTAAACCATTCATTAGTTAAAATGCTCAATAGGCCTTTAAAACATTCGATAAAATTTTGTATTCATGAACGCTTCATAAACGTTCTATAACTACAATGTCCTACAACTTCTAAATATTGCCATTATAATGAAGTCATCCAACAAATTGGCCAACACATTAAATCGGCATACGAGAATATCTGTCTATGAACCGAATATTTGTGTCCATAGACATTATTACGTATGAAAAACTAATTTATTGTCTACAGTTTCAACAGTTTTGACGCGACAACGTCATGGTCGTCATGGAAACCAAAAAGTACTCTGTGAAACTGACTTTTCAAACATTTGTACGTCAAATGTCATTTTCTTCGGCCATCTTTGTCGTGTCTCACTTGGTTCAATTCGGTTGGCGCCGCCGTAGAAAGAGATGGGGGGGGGGGAAATCTCTCCTGACGGTCACGTGTCCTGACGCGATGCCCTGACGCGAGTTTAACATTTTTTACCCATTACAAAAAGTGTTCAACGCCGCTAAAGAAGTTTTCACTTCAATAAAAAATTAAACTTTATTTATAATAAATAAATGATGATAATGATGATGATGATGATGATAAATGGTTGTAACATGATTTATTCCGAGTAGGTAAAAAAATACGTAAAGGCACAAAGAGATCAATCGAAAAAAAAAATCTCCAACGACGAAATAAAATAACGCTTTCATTAGAACGCTCGATATCCTTAAGGTTGATAACCCCGTAACATAAACACGACCATTTTATTTACCTTTCTTCCTCTGTAAGTATAATACAGTTTTTCTTTAAGGAAAACATCACGGGAAAAAGTTCAGTTAGTGACAAGCTCCAAATGGTTCGTGTCTTGGATGCGAGACGAAATACGTCACCACATTAGTCATTGTGGGTGATGGAACGTAAATTAAGGGTACCTACATATTTTACTTCGGCGGCTTTACTTTTTCATAAGCATTTGTATTTTTAGTTTCGAAATATATATCTGCCAGACCAAATAGTATACCTAGTGTATCTAAGCTTCTAATAACCTTTAGGGTCAATCCCCACTGAAAGAGCAGCGGCCGGCAGCGGCCATTATCCGTTGTCATTTGCAGACAAAGGAGGGGCAGCGCGGCGCCGCACAGTGGGCTGAAACGGGCCGGTAGAGGACTTAGCGTTTAAAAAAAAAAAGTTTATTTTTCTGAAATTTTAAATAGTGCGTTGGATTTATCTATTGATTATAAGTAATTATTTATATCAGGGTCGTTTAGATAACTTGAGTATTTTCGGAGTTATTAATAACCAAAGTAATTTTTGTATGAAGCAAAACAAAAAAACTTGAAAATCAAGAAATTCTCAAATTTTCTCAAAGAATTGACTTTACGTATGTATAGTACGTATTTTTGTCCTATTTTAGCACCTATTCTCGGGTTGCGATTTTCTGCGATTTGGTCGCAATTTCAAATTTTGTTCTCTATTCCACACCACCATAGAGGTTAAGAACCAGGCACGGTTTTTTTTATGTAGTGGTCTCCCCGTTAGGCCTAATCTTCTAAGGACTAATAAAATAAGTAAAAATCACAATCAGGTACTGGTCACTGCACTTTTTTAATTTAATCACTATCAAGAGTATCCATATTAACGAATGCAAAATTTTCGTATTCGTCATCATCAAATGTTTCCGTTTGTTCAATTATTAATAAACTTTGTGCTTCTTCTGACAAAGTTTTGTTTTCTGCAAAGTTTGTGGCGTTTCGCTGAGATGAGTGGATTAGAGCTGGTCAACAAATTATTTAAAATGTCTTCATTTGTAGTTTTTCTACTGCATTTCCTGGAATGGTTTTGGCGGTACCTACGAAAGTCTTTATTTCTAGCTTCAGCAGCTTCTTCAGATAGCTGTCCAATTGGTATTAGACCAAAACTTTCAATAATAGCTGCACCATGCATAAGAACTTTATGAACACTTGAAGGCATATAATACCAGCCATATAATTCCAAATACAGTCGCATGGTCACTTGAGCATATTCGTGAAATTTGACTGTGTCAATGTGGTAACCTGATGAAATTGCCTCTAAAATGGTTGCAAACCGCCTAATTAAGTCTTCACTAACACCAGTTATCTCAGCAGTCACGTTTGGGTTTGCAAAAAATCTTCTAGCAGTATTTCCGTCATTCGTGGAGCCGTGCCCTTGTTTGACAACATCTATCAGAAGTCCCATTCTATTTTTAAAAGCATCTTGTATATTTTTCTTCCTGCTTTCCATGATGCACTTGTTGTCTTCCTTTACTGTCCATGTCTTTATCGTTAATCTGCATAATAATAAGATGGAAATATATTACCGTCATTCTCGTTAACACTTTTTCTTAAAGTATTGTATTGCCACTTGGTCAGCTTAAGTGATAAAAATAATCCTAAAGCCTCATCCGGAGAAAATACAGATTTTGTTTCTTTAACAGATATGCACTTCTTAACTTTTTTTACATGTTGGGGATTCTTAAGTAAATGTTCTAGTATTTTAGCAATCTCATCATTCCCATCCGCTTTCAACTGCTCAAAATATGCATATTTTATTTCGTCCGAAGATAAATGAAAGTTTTCTGCTCGTCGTTTTTTCTGTTTAAGCGCTAATTCACAAAACGGTTTTCTAGGGCTTTGCTCGGTGGAGACACCGACAGAAACTTTTGCTGGTGATACATACTGAGTTGATGTACTCGGTGCTGGTTGATCTTCATTACTGGTTATTAAACACTTAATAAAGTCTGGCCACATTATGGTTTCTTGTAACCATTCGCTATTTTTAGTTCTGAATATAGTTTCTTTACGATGAGCGTTTTCCCATCTTCTATTTAAATTATTAAAAAAAATTGCACAAAATAACTTTAAGGTCTTTTCATATTGATCACTTAATTCGACTAAAAATTTAGACCTTATCTCACTACACAAACTTTCATTATTTTTAATACTGCCACTGTTTTTTAAAATAATAAAAAGGTCGAGGTTGGTCACCAAATCTTCATACATTTTCACAAACACAAAATAACTCACACTCACTTCACTTCTTTGTATAAGTAATAAATATGTGAGGGTAGTGCGTCTATTATGGTGGGTAATAGAACACTGAAGTACGTTTGAATGCAATAGTACATTTTGTGCCCTATTATCGTTGCACCAATCAGGTAACGACACGTGTCATAACTTGATGTTGCGGTCGCGCATTCCTATCTCTTGATTCCCGGAAATAAGTGTCAAAACAAATTACGTCATACCTACCTATATTACCTATGGTGGTGGAAAATGTCGAACAATTTTTTTTTATTTAAAGTATTAAGTAAGTATTGAAGTACTTCAGGCCGTTTAGTGTACATTATTTTCAATTTCAAATTAGCAATTACTCATAATGGAAACCTACATTGATACATATCAACATTTCAAATTAATTGGAATAAATTGCTAAACTAAAATTTCATGACTCTTCATACAAATTTGATATGGCTATATCTCCGAAAGTACGAGTCCAATTAAAAAAAGTCAAAGAGTAAAAACTTTTTAAATTTATGTCTAGATACTAAAAAAATACATTTTAGTTCTTAAGACCCAACCTTGGAATCCCAGCCCACTGTGCGCCGCGAGGCTGCACGAGCCTTCTAGCAACTAGTCAAAAGAGGAAAGTCACTTGCCCTTTCGACCGCTGCGCGCCGCTGCTCTTTCAGTGGGGATTAACCCTAAGGGTCACATCACACCGAGATGGCAGCGAAGCGCCGATCAGTTTCAGTGTCATATAATTTTAAACTTTATCTTCATTACTATAATACATAGTATCGCTTGAGAAACTTGAGTCGTCGGAGTGCTCGCGGCGCGGCGGCGCCGCGAGCGGCCGCGCAACCTTTTCAAGTTTCTCAAGCGATACTAGTATTATAGTAATGAAGATAAAGTAAGACTGTGTACTTATGCGAAAAAAAAATGGCTCTAGAACCCATTGTGCACTTTTATAATTTCTAACGTGACGATATCCTCGTAGACGTCCACGTCCACTTCACGGCATCACGATAACACACAGAAGTAAAATGTATTTATATTAAAACGCTTCTCCACGATAACGTTATAATGTGCACGTATCTACAGGGTGAAATTGAATTCATGGGCATCCTTTTAAGGGGTCATTGTAATCATCATTATGAACAACTTTTACTATGGGACGAAACCTGAAATCGCGAAGAAAAATCAGCTCTTCCCTACATTTTGACGAGTTATCACACTTCACACTAATATTATAAAGGCGAAAGTTTGTGAGTGTGTGTGTGTGTGTGTGTTTATATGTTTGTTACTTCTTCACGCTCAAACCGCTGAACCGATTTAGATGAAATTTGGTATACAGATAGTTTGAGTCCCGGAAAAGGACATAGGATAGTTTTTATCCCGATATTCCCACGGGATCGACATTTACGCGGGTAAAACCGCGGGGCGCAGCTAGTGTGAACATAAATGCAAGGAACAGCTGATTTTTTTTCGCGAATTTAGGTTTAGTTCCATAGTAAAAGTTGTTCATAATGGTGAGTACAATGACCCCTTAAAAGGATGCCCATGAATTTAATTTCACCCTGTATATTACATAAAATTCAAAGTCCTGACTGACTGATATACGAGTATCAACGCACAACATAAACCTCTGGTCCAAGAGACATGAAATTTGGAGGGTGTGTTGTTTGTGAATAGTAGGTATCCACTAAGAAAAGATTTTCCGAAATTCCACCCCTTTTTTATGGATATGAAATCATCAAATGACCCCTCCCGCTCTGGGTGGAGCGGAAGGGAGTGTCAGACTCTTACTGATTCCTCCACTAAGAGGGTGAATGGGGAGAGAGTGAAATTTCACGCGGACGAAGTCGCAGGCAGTAGCTAGTTTCCTATATATGTATTTTACGGACGTGGCTGACCACGATAGCATCGTCACGCTAGACATTTTAAAAGCGCACTTTAGTTCCTAGATCCGAACCACAATAGCATGTTTCTACACAAAGCTTTATACTGCATCCAACTCTTTTACCTTCCACCAAAACCGACAGGTCGATCTATCCCCAAGAAAACAATGAAAATTGTTCTTTTTCCTTTCCTAAAAAATTCGTAATTCCAGGGGACTGTAAATGGAAAGGTCGGGCTGGTGACTGGATGGACCATTGTTTCATGGAACACAGTGAGAAGGTCACAGAGCTACCATTCATCACGGTGAAAAACCGATGGGACGCGAAGAGAACGGAGCCGGTACTCAACTACTTCTTACTGCGGTGCTACGACCGAATATTCAATGTGTACCAGATTTATGATAAAAGAGGAGGTAAGGATATTATTGTAATAAAATATAAGATAAACCACGATGTTCTTTGAGATTTTAGGGAGAAAACGTGCTTATTGTTAGATGAAAAATATAATTTTAAGGTTTAATACGTTCATGTTGACATGGTCTTTATGACTAAGGCCACTAAGTAACACAAAAGTTATAAATTCGGAACACTGAAATTCTTCTAGAAAAATCGAAGTCAAGGAAATTAAGGTGCTGCCCAAACCTAGAACGCTCAGTTTTTGTCGCACAGCATAGCTTTGCGTATTGATACATATTACAAGCAAGAAAAAAATTAAGTGTATAGTCAAAGTAAAGATTTATTCAAAAATTTTCAATGAAAATAATATAGTATTATGATAAAACAATCGTAAAACAGAGCTCAAAAATATATTTATCGTCGCCTAATTCTCAAAATTTTAGAGCGTAAGGTATTATATTTTATGTAATGATAATAAAGGGAATTCAATCAACTAAAAAGTACCTAAAACTTATTCCACTCAGCCGTGCATTTATTTGTTAATACTGCAAAATTACTTTTATTTTGAAGGTAAGGTCGATTCAACTACTATCAAACGCATCGCTGTTTTGAACCTTATTTTTGTTGCCGCGATGCGCTATTGCCAATTACCTAAAAATTAACTCCTTACCACTGCTTATTAAATTGACACACTACGTCAATTTGCCCTTTTATAGTCATTTCATACAATTGTCAAATAATCACAGTTGTAATTAGAAAATACGAAAAACTTAAGTTGGTGGTCAATCTCATAAACAATGAATCTACCTGACTTTTGATGGTAAAGCTAAACAATTACTTTCCCTGACTTATGTTATTGCTATGAATAAGATTTACAAACATACGATTTACGTTTTACGGACTTAATACAACAATAAATTAAACTGCGTATTTTTTATGCCGTTCTCAGTCTGCATAAGAAAATTCAATCAAATATATCAAATAGTTTAGTCCCTATGGCTTGTCAAAGATTGGCAAAACCCACAGTCGGCACATCACTGCTATTTAGTTTGTTTGAAACACACACACACTTGACACATTTGTTAAAGCCGATGCTAGGATTTATTTGATAGTTCCAAAATACTCTTATGCCATGTTCTATTGCCAGTATTTTCATTAATTTATTGTTGTATTGTCATCTCCACATTGTATACCTACATACTTGGACTGTAAAGTAAAAATTTCTATTAAATATTTATAAAGTGACCTATTAAAACTGTCTAGTGGGGCTTCCCCGACAGCGTTAATCGCTGACCTGTTTAAATAAACTTATAACTCAATTAAGTGGAAGAGATTTATATAATACTCGTCATCCGCCCCTGGTTGGCACTGGTGCAATGGCGACATGTCAGAACATCGAGATTACTAAGTTAAATCGCAACGTACTACACATAAACCATCTGTAATAATCTCACTAAATAATGGTGAAAACCACATAGAAATTCAATGTGTAGTTTATAAAAGCTAAGCGGTCATATGGTCATATGACATAGGTATACAAAAAGTTTATACAAATAAAACGTTAGAATTAATTTATAATGACGTTTTGAATGATCTCGTTAGTCTAATGACAGCAAGTGTCTGCTGAGTAAGGTTCTGGATTTGTCCCGAGTGGAACAATGTGTTACTGGATTTTTTTATCCCTCACAAATTCTCAGTAACAGCCTTGTTTTATGGCTCCTGGTTTTTTACCCAGTTAATCGCAATATGCCCACTACCCGAAAGTTAAAACATTACTGTTTTAAAAAAAAAATTAGTAAACCTACACCTCTACCTCCCATTTTGAGAATTACAGGCGCGATGTTATAATTTATAACGCGCAAAATTAATTAGTCACCATTTCAAGTGCATAATTGATTTGATAAGCACTTGACCAACAAATCTGTTGTCTAGATAACTGTGCTGGAATCGTGTTATCTCGAACAATCGAAGTGGGTCAGCGCAAATCACATCCATCTGTTAGCATTACTGATCTAGACAAGGATATACGTACATGTAACTGAGTATACACCGTCCTTGTTGCATCCTTGGAAATTTAACATCTCGGAAAACACACACACACACACCACAAATGCTGAAATCAACGTGGCCACGTACTGGGCACAAACTATATAAGGTCCCATTAAAATAGATGGACAAACTTTTAGAAATCATTCAGCAACCAAAATAAAGACGATGGTAAAAAAATACATAAGAAAAACGCATTAGATACTTAATAGAAACATAATCAGCTAACGAAAATACACTAATGTCACCACTGTGCCACTTTATTATTTTAGGTCAAAATAAAATCACTTTAATCATTGTTTTTTTGCTTGGATATCTTTAGTTAGACATACTGAGCATTGTGTTAAAATTTGTCCATCTATTTTAATGGGACCTTGTATAAAAAAACAACAAGTACGAGTACCATCAATACGATAAGAAAAACACACACGGTACATACCTCAAAACGTACTTATTATTATTAATATAAGCCTGTATTGTCCCACTGCAGGGCAAAGGCCTCCCTTCCCTCTTTCCACGTACTTATTATTATTTAATTTACTTTTCTTTAAATACTTTTTAATTAAAATACCTTTGACGTATTAGTCTTGGAACAACCTACCCTCTCACTAGGAGCCGGGCGTTGGTAGCTGCGCCACAGTTTTAACTATGTACAGCTATCATCGGTAAATATTGATTGTCTTTAAATGTATTTGTTTTTAAAAAGCTAACAATCTTAAAATAATAATATGTACAAGTATATAAAAAGGGAGGGAAAATAATCAAAGGGCATTAAAAAATTCGTCCTCATCACTGTCAACGCGTAACGTGCCCAAAAGGCTAGCAGCATTGCCACGTTGTATGGCAATGCTGATTCTTTGGCCAAAAAATAGGCCAGCCCTCTGGTCACGTGATGAGTCGACCAACCGCTTGGCGATGTCCCGGATTTGTTTTTTAACCGACTTCAAAAAAGGTCGAGGTTTGGTAATTGGATGCTTATAATATATTTTTTAACGTATGTTCGGGCATAACTCCGTCGTATATAGACGGATTTATAAAATATTTTTTTAACGGATATGGTATGCCTCAGGGGGTGGTCCCATATAAATGTTATTAACGTTGCTTGGGTAGTTTTTGAGTTAGCTTCAATAATACGATTTTTTCCACTTAGTTTATATTGATGATGTTTTAATAATAACTTCCTGTTACTGATATTTACATGGCAAGTAGTGTATATAGTTATATGAATTTGTGTGGGGTAGGTACAATCAAAAAGTGAAAAATAAAAACTTATAAAAAAAAACAAGCGACTTCCAAAAAACAATACGAAGTGAAAAATAACTATAATTTCGGAAGTCAGTGTCAAAAAACGAAAATGAGGAACCAACGACACCGACTTTCAAAATTAGTTATTTTCCGCGTTGTAGTGTTTTTTTTGGAAGACGGTTGTTTCTTTTGCAAAAAGATTTTTGTTCCCAATAAACGATTATATTATTACTAGCTGCGCCCCGCGGTTTCACGCGCGTTAATGTCGATCACGTGGGAATATCGGGATAAAAAGTAGCCTACCTCCACACAAAATTTTATCAAAATTGATCCAACCGTTTGAGCGTGAAGAATTAACAAATATAAAAACACACACTCACAAACTTTCGCCTTTATAATATTAGTGTGATTACTGGGTCATTCAAAGGATTTCTAGAACAATTTTCAAACATTACAAACTGACAGTTATTCACGAGGGGTTAGACAGAGGTCTACCACATTTTTCCAGTTATGTATGTATAAGTACCTTTTACGAGAAATACGTGGGCGAGCCACACCATCAACTAGGCACAAATGCTGCTGAAAAATTCACTATTGAAATACCCAATAACACTATACCCGACCCCGGGATCGAACCCACGAGGCTAGGACCTCATGCTCAGCAGTAGCGAATGTGACTAGTTGCGCTACTACTGACGAGAGAGAAAACAAACAAAAAACGTATAAAATCAAGTAAAATTAACCACAGATATAGATACACCTAGATAACGCAAGAGCAACTACTTCGCGTGCTCAGCAACCGCACAAAAATCGTAAGCCGCCACTTTCGCGCTCAGTCCTGAATACTCCTGGCTGGGTGAGCGTGAGCGCTGGTGCTAGGCCCCGGGGGTGGGGCGAGACGGGTGCCGCACGCGGTGGCGGTGTCTTTGAATCGATTTGATTTTCTCATCACTAAATAGTGCTTGTAACGTCATAGTAGGCAGTCAAAAAATGGCACGCTTGGTTTTCATACAGATCGTGATACTTGCGTTATCTAGGTCTATCTATATCTGTGAAATTAACCAACTGTTTTTATGACTGCTAGTAAAGTACCCCAGAAGCTCAGACAGAGCACTGTCTGTAATTCCAGACACAATTATACTAAGCTGTTTTTTCAGCGACTGCGACCCTTGTGCAAGAAGCCAGACATTCATGGTTTTGGCTTCTTTATTGCCGTGAATATGCAATACCTTCTTAGTACGTACCATTTACGTACTTATTACTATTAGCTTCCAGCACAGCTATTCACAACCATCCGACAGGCTATCGTATCGAAAATGACACATTTCGATAACCTGATTTGCTTGCCTTGCCCCCCACAGCCAACAGCTGTCGGAAGAATAGCGGTCGTCTATTTGATTTAAACTGACAAAATTTTTGGGTTTTGAACTTGTGAACAGTTGTTCACAAGTTCAAAACCCAAAAATTTTCTTATGACGTTATCACATAAAATTATCGTCCGTAAACCGACTTTACTGACAACCCTTTTTTTTGTAATTTTTCCCATGTTTAATAATTATTCTGCTATTCGGGGCAAAGACAAATCCTACATATAAAAATCAGTCCAGACGTTCTTGAGCTAGGTATAATGGTACACCATTATACCTAGCTCAAGAACGGCTGGACTGATTTTTGACTGGGTTAGTTACAACTGACCCGACCTTGTTTTTACCGACTTCACAAAAAGGAGGAGGTACTATGTTCGGCTGTTTGTATAATTGTTTTTTTTATTATTATCTTTATTTTGTATGTTTGTTCATCGAATACTCCGCCAATTATTATTGTCGATGGATTTTCAAAATTCTTTTTTTGTTCGAAAGTAGATAGTTCTGAGGTGGTCCCATTGTCACCAAGTTAGGATCTGATGATGGGATCTTAGAGAAATCGAGGGCAACCCTCAAATTTTATAGGCTCACTTATTGTTTTTCGCATATTTTATGAAGTATCTTGTTTATTTGCGTATGGTTGTCACCATCTCAGGTAGCTGGGCTGATGATGGAAGGTACAACTCCTTAACAGTAAGAAGTTACTCAAACAGGCAAGGACTGTTTTAGTAAATTGTTTTGATGTTTGATAGGGCATTTGTCACATTTGGTCTCATGATCATCAAGTCATGACCTGATGCTGCAGTCAGGATAGTCTGCAGAGTACCTAACTCCTCGACAACTGACAGCAGATATATCGTGTTTAGGCTCATTGAAAAGGGCTCGATGTGTGGATAAACGTACTGTTAATGAGGAACACCGAAGTACATAGAGACCTGATGCTGAAGCCAGGAGCATCAGAAAAAGTAGAAACCTTGAAATAACAGCACCGTAGTCGTGTTTGGGCGGCTCATTTCAAACAGGACTAAATTTTAAGTTCAATGCAATGTTGACATAAGTCTGGCCTAATGCTGCAGCCAGGATTATCAGCTTCTAGTCTAAAAACATCAGGTCAGGATTTGATGATGGGATCCTGGAGAAATCGAAGGAACTCTTCAAATATTATAGGCACACCTATAGCGATTTGGGTATTTTTTATAGTAACTCGTGCACTTGCTCTCGGAAAGCACCATTTGGTGAAGTGGAACTGATGATGAAGACCACAGATGGCCACCGGAACTACTCAATAATATCTAAGTATTTCACGGGTTGCGATTCGATTACTTTAATATGGTTGCTAAGCAATTCATGCTCGTCACAATGTGAATGGTGATATGGAGCTGATGGTGGACCTGGAGAACTCCTCAACAATTAACTTCCCTGCATCGGGAAAAGCAATATTTTGTTTGTAAAAGGTGATGATCACTAGGCTATTGTAACTTAGATAAATTATAAGCAGACCCACTAAAAAGCGTAAAATAAAAACTTTTTAAGAAAAAAAAAACCGACTTCCAAAAAAACACTACAAAGTGAAAAATAACTTTAATTTCGGAAGTCGGTGGCAAAAAACTAAAATACAGATCCAAAGACACCGACTTCCGAAATTAAAGTTATTTTTCACTTTGTAGTGTTTTTTTGGAAGTCGGTTTTTTTTTTCTTAAAAAGTTTTTTATATTAGTACTTATAGGTAATAGGTAATACGGGCTGGTGTCCCAACTCCACGTCAATGCGCGTATTTTTTTATGTTAGTATATAGATAGATATAGATATTTTATTTACTTTCAGGAAGAATGATGTGGACTGTGCTCGTAAACGATGACCATGCTGAGAAGTATTACTTTGAAGTCGACATATTCCTGCCAAACTTGCCGAGCAAAAGGATTGTCTACAGGCAAGTATTATAAAAATCATAACTAGAAACTGGGACTCGTGGCTAAATAAGCCGCACGGGTCGATTTTTGAGTTAAGCAACGCTTACCGAGGTCGGTCCGTGGATGGGTGACCATCCATTAGATATCGAGATTCCTCCGGGCCTCGGCAAGCAAGCACGTTAAACCGTTGGTTCCGGGTACTCAGAAGCCTGAAAGTCTGACAACCAGTCTTACTAAAGAGTATCGATTTACCCAGTAACTGGATTCTGGAGGTCAGATAGACAGTCGCTCCATGTAAAATGCTGGTTATCAGCTGCGTCCGCTTAGAATGGAAGTCGACCCAACATTGTTTGAAAAAGGCTCGGCAGATGATGATGAGCTATGTTTCCCTTACCTTCTTTTTTGTTTTCTGTGTTTATGTACTTTTTTGCTTCATGTTCACCGCAAACAAACGTATTTTCTTTCTTTCTTTATTATATAACCCAATCAAAGGTTGAGCACCCTTGCAAGTTCACAGAAGGTAGGTAGGTACCTAAACTGTGCAAGTGTAAAAGTGCTAATAATTAATGGTTGTCCTACAGGTACGACTTAAACAACTTAGTCACAAAGAGACTCATTACTATAACACATACCTAATAATTATTTAATTTGTGATAATAACTACATTCTTTGATAATAATGTTTAATAATGTTAGTAAAGTGTTTAACTTTTAATGGTTTGAGTACGAGGCTTTTGGCTACTTCGTATTAGCTAGGAAAAAAAAAAAAGAATTGTTGTTTATTCTGAAAAAACAATTATTCTTTTTTTTTTGTATTTCCACAGGACTTCTTCCACACGACTGTTTATTACTTTTTATATTATGTATGAGAAGGTTCATGTTAATTTGATTTGAAACGTTTAATTGACTACATTTTATGTTGAAGAAACTAAAGTAAATCGCAAAATTTTCTTCGTTTTGCATTAATTTGTTAGATTACCATATACATGCGGCATAAATAAAATTATATTGTACGAAAAATGTTTATTTCGACGTTATAAATTATTTTGTCTGGATATAAAACATTCAGAGATTTTTCCTTAGTACGGCGTAGGTTGGATATAAATAATTTAGCTTGTATAATGCTACGTCTTATGAGATTTTCTGAAAATCGTACCTAATATTTTTCAATAACATTTAGGCGAAAAGGTAAATATTGAAAACGGTTTTTACGCACATACAAACTCATATTTATTCCCTTTGATTATTTAAATCTCGACCATTATCTAGCTTTTGCGCGCGGCTTCGCCCGCGTGGATTTAAAAAAATATCTCACGGGAACATACTACCAGGATTAAAAGTCTGTACCCTATGTGTTAATCCAGGTTATAAACTAACTGTGAGCCAAATGTCATCCAAATCCTTTTAGCTGTTTTTGCGCCAATCCGGAACATCCATCTAGACAAACGGACAACAATTCTTAAAACTATATTTTCGGCATCAAACTCGTTCCCACACAACAATTAGTTTTTTCATGAATATTCAATATACAGTTTTGGCTTCGTTATTATTTTACTATGTATATTTTAGATGATAATAGAGCCCATAATGGCATATACAGATAATCTAGGCTATTTATTAGGTATGATAGTTGTCTTGGCTCTAACTAAAGGCTATGCCTTCGGTTGTGGCACATTGTGTCATTAAACGGGTCTATTTGTGCCATTGATTGGAAACAGGGATGTGAATCGTTAAGTTGGTATATGTATTTAGAAAGGTGGTTTGAAGAAGATTTTTCCAAAATCCAGCACCTAATAAGAAACTAAACGATGATTAAAGTCAAGTGACGTTTAACCGTCAAAAATGTATGGATAAACAGTCCCTAATTACTAAACTTTAGGCAACGTTTATGAATAAAGGAGCTTATGTCTACCGTAAGTGGAAGTGCATAGTTTAGCTTTTATCGCGGGCTTTGTTCGCGGCGACCGAATCAAGAAATTTCGTAACGAAAATAAACCTAACACTCCCCACTCCGACCGGCACAGCGGTGCGGCGTTGAAAGCCGTGCATCGTCTAACGTCGTTTCAGTTCGGCAGACTTCGGCACGGTGTTTGTGTGCGTGCGACTAGACGTATGCGTGTAGACTGTACGAAGTTCGCATAAGTTGATAAAAAATGCTATGCAATAGCTTTACCGCGGCAATCCCCGAGTGCCACACGTATTTTTTATAGGGTCTAATTATGCCTCCGGATTCCTATTTACTATTATGATGATAGTATGTATCTGAATTTTTATAGGACATTAAATCTACATTTCGATACCTACCCAGGTTGTGGTTCCGATTCCCACTCGTAACAAGTAGGTATTTGGCATACAAATAATAGGGTAGTGTCCTGGGTAAAAAAATAATAATTCTAATTAGTCCGTCAGTTAGATTATCGAAAAATAATGGACCCGTATTTTTTCTTTTGTCAATCAAACAAAAAATGACAAAGATAAAGCACGTCAAAAGAAGAATGGGCGGTTTCGTCCCAAGTGTTGTAACATGTTTCTATCTATATCATATGGAAGATCTCAGCGAGTGTTATTTTTTTTTGTATGGGCATAACTCTGTATCTCGTGCAGGGAAAGTGTTATAGTAGTTTCATTTATTTAATAAAATATTAAATACAACTTAATTAATTAGTCTTTTAATGACAAAAGGACTAAAGCTATTTATAACTACCTACTCCTACTCTGACCCAACACCCCCAGCACCCCCTCCACTACCCTGGGCCGCGCAATGCCATTGTTTTTTTTATTGTAAGCGCAGGAACAGCGAAAAATATTTTAAGAGACAGGCTATATTTTGGAAAAAGATGGTTTTCGGTTGTTGCATGGTTGTTGCAACCTTTTTGTAATAAGTATATATTATTTATGAGTTTTATTAAGTTTTATTTTATTAAGGTTTTTATCCTTTTTATATTTATAGTTTTTAACTCTTTTTTACATGTCAAAATAAAAGTCAGTTGTGTCAGCGATTCGTAATTTCATTGATCTATGGTGCTTCTAGATGACATTATTTATCTAGGTAGTGGTAGATATATATGCACTTATGCTTTCAGTTTTTTATAGCTGTGCTGTACTACCGTATTTTAAATTGTTACTCCTCTGTTTTTTTCTGACGACTTACGCATTCCTAAAGGACCTCTGGTGTTTCTACGTTTGCAACTATCGACTTCGGCTTACTTTGTGGACTTGATATTGTTTTTTTAATTGGTTTGTTACGGTTACGAACTATGGAACATTTGTGTGTCACCTGTGCCCGGTCTTTAACTCGACAGCGAGTGCGACATGTAGTTTCAAGAACTATATTAGAAGCAAGACCGCGTTTTGCTGAATATATTTCAGAGCATAATTATGAGAATAGAACAGATCTGTTATGTGCTTTTTTTATTCTGAACTATGTTTGTGCTTCTTTCACGTCGCCGTCGCAACGAAACAACGAATCAATCGGTTTCTTAGAGGTAACTAGGGAGACATTATACTTCCATACTTATATTGTAAATGACGACACGGTAGGCGCAGTGGCTGAGCGATCGACTACTACGCTGCGTGTCGACATGTATCTGGTAGGATTTATTATTCGTATATATTGGTAAAAAAAAGACACGAAGAGAGATGCAATTGCACATTATTATTGCTCATGTTTGACTGGAAAAAGAACAGTGGGTACTTGCGCTCACATAATGAGTATCATTTGGTACCTTGGCTGGGCAAGACACCAGCCAAGAATATTGTTACCCGCGACATTTTTGGACGACATTATTATAGATAATAACCATTATTAAAAGTAAATCACCGTCAAATAGTAAGTAAGTAATGCCGCCAGTCTCTTGGGTACATTATTACCAGTCAACAGCGATGCGGATGAATTTTTTGACGATATATTTTAGTTTGTGTATAGTTTCAGTTAAGTTAGGTTTTCATTTTTTTTATTTTCGATAGAATATACAGATTACTTAATTAATCTATTATTATATCACAAGTACCAATATGTGTACAATGTGCATTTGTTTGAGGCATACTCCTACATAAGGGTCAGTGATAATTGTATCATTTTTTTTTTGTTTATGTATTTTCAAATGTGCGTTTATTAATAACTGACTAAAAGTAACTGTTACTGCCTGTGATTAATGTACAATTATTATAAATGTAATAATTTTGTGGATATGTAACACAAAATGTAAAAAAGTATTGATTGATATTATGATTAAAGCATTATTTAGTACGCAAAATACGCGCATTGACGTGAAGTTGTGGACACAAGCCTGTATTATCTACTACCTAAAGCATTATGTAATACAAAAACCTTTTTTTCATTTGAAGCCCAATTACTTTTGACCTGCACGCAATTGTAATAACAACTTGGATTATTATTCATTAAAAAGCCTAAATGAACATGTTTATACTAGTCGCAACTTGTTACAAGGGTTGGGACGCAACTCATATAATAGCGCCCATTCTCCTTTGGGAGTGGGGGGTCGTGACGTCACGCCGTGCTAAAAAGTGTCGCACGGCGTGACGTCACGACGAATTTTGACGTGCTTTATCTTTGTCATTTTTTGTTTGATTGACAAAAGAAAAAATACGGGTCCATTATTTTTCGATAATCTAACTGACGAACTAATTAGATTTTTTAGGAAACTAGCCTATTATACCGGATCCATGTTTGTCTGTACAAATGCTATACCATCATAAACATTTATGTTGGGCACAATTTCAAGTGTTATACTCACATTAACCGCTCGAACATCCGCTATTTGGTTTACTAATATTGAGATAGGTACGCCACTGACATCAAAACACTATACCTAAAACTACCAGGCTATTAGACTATCAATTCATCTCCCATTCCTCTAAAACAGTTCCATGGCTGAATAACTGACTGAAAGATAATACACAGTAAAACGTATTGAAAATAGAAACATGCAATTTGAAACGTGCCTGTTCTGATAGGTGCACGTGCTTGTGCTGGGTCATAGCATTATGTTGAGCGATGGCCGTTTTGCGTTGATAAGACGCATATTTTCCCCCAACTTTTTTTTTTTTTGTGTTCTTTCCCTGTGTCATGTTTACCGAATATAAACGTATTTTCTTTCTTCTTTTTTTGTCTAAGAAATCTTTCTGAAACTGAAGCCATGAGTGAATCAAAAGCGAAGGTTGTTTGGAGTCTATTGCCTCATACATTTTGGGCTCATCAATACTAGGTCTACTGTTGACCCAGATCTCGCCTGTTGGAAAGCAATGGATGGAGGTCTACGATTGTTACATGGCTCCATTTCAATATTACCAAATTTAATAAATTAATATTTAGGTATTTTAAATCAAAATTGTCAAAATACAATATAAAAAGTTTTAGAAAATCAATAATAATAGGCAGATACTAAAGAACGCCACCTTCTACGATCCTTACATACTCCTTTTGCTTTGTTTAGCAAAAGCATAATCAGCCTTAATGTCCCTACTGCTGGGACACAGGCCACACCTCTCTGTGAGAGGGAGTAGGCTCTAATCCACCACGCGGGCCCAGTCCAGTCCCTTCGTTTACGTTCATCATATTCATCATCATCATATCTGGCCATACACGCACTCCGGTTGCGAGTACTACTTACGTATAATGTATTACATAGTAGTTGTAGTAGTATATAGGTATTGCAATTTTAGATGCCTGTATAAGGACAAACCTTTATTATGGGGGCCCTTACCAAATGCTTCTTATAGGATTTTTTTTAACAATATTTATTATTATAAAAAATCTCGAAAATAGTGACAAAAAACCTATGTGACGGACCAAAAATGATGTTATAGATTTCGTTTTTTGCCTTTTGTTCAGAAACTGAATTAAATTAGTAATTATGTAACTATTAAATGCTTAATTATGACATTCCAGACGCCCCTGCAAGTGCGAGAAGGACGCAGACTTCCTGGAGCACACCCAAAACGTGTACATTCCCGTAGAAAACGTGTTCTCTATGTTAGATGAAGATGAATCCGTCAACTTTATTGTCAGAATTGGTAAGAAATAAATAAGAAGTGATGTCACCCAATCAACACTTCAGGATTTGTTCAATTTGATAATCAGAAAAAAAAGGGTATCATTTAAGCTATCACCAATTTAATTAGTTTTGTGTTTCTTAAATAATAGGGGTTGTCCTCCAAATAGTAGATCTGTCACCAAAATGTAGTCAACAAACAATGCAAGTGACCTAACCAAACCGAACCTCGGGGTGCCTTTCGCTCGCTCTTGCATCCTATGTCGACGGAGCCCCGCTTCGCGGGGCCCCTATTTCTGTGTAAAGGGTTTAAAGTAACCTAACCAAACCGAACCTCGGGGTGCCCTTCGCTCGTTCTTGCATCCTATGTCGACGGAGCCCCGCTATCTGAGAACGAAAATATTTCGTGGCGATAGATCTATTTATTAGGTGATACAAATATTTCGTGGCGATAGATCTATTTATTAGGTGATACAACTTGATGACAAATATAAATTTTGGTGATAGAAAATATAGTTCCCGAAAAAAAAGTTTATCTATAATAATTGGTTCATGCTTATGCAATATTTTAGTTCGAAAGAAAAAAGTAAAACGAATTGTGCCCCTAGGTACTCAATTCCTTTTTTGTACCTTCCTTTTAATAATTCATCAAAATGAGTCTGAAAGGGGATTGAGGATTTTTATATGGAGCCGCCATTTTGAAAGCCAAAACAAAATGGCGTAAGTAGGTATGCCACAGATCTTCAAAACCCTTTTCCTGGAAAATAAATGGAGAGCAAGCGGTTTTGATTAGGTATGTCTATCTGATTCAAAGGATATTGAACAAATCCAGCGGAGTTGAATGGGTGCCATTACGACGTAACTAACCACACATAGTTTAGAACAACTAATCCAGATCTAGGTATGTGTTTTGTAGAAAAATGGTGGTTTACATACAACGAAACATAGGCAAAATTCAAATTTATTTTCACCGCTTTACTCAGTGAGTAATGTGAGTATGAGCATTTATTTTCTTAGATTAAAAGTTAATTTGTAACGTGGAATACAAAGGTACAGTCAACAAAAGAGATAAGTATGCAGGATCGTCGGATATAGTTGAAGTTTAGTAAGAAACCGATGGATGTTGTCGACTGAAATTTAATTCGATAAATGAGCTGTTTGTTTTCTATTAATAAAATTAACTTTTATTCGAAAACATCCATCGGTTTCTTACTAAACTTCAAATATATCCGACGATCCTGCATACTTATCTCTTTTGCTGACTGTAAATCTTTTAATTCCATATTTTTAAACAGAGATATACCTTCGCTTCGATTTCCTATGGACATCTTAGTAACTGATGCCATGACAAACGATTAAATTTGAAAGCAGCCACATACCTACCAAAAAAAAACAATAAAAATAGAAACGCTGCAACAATCCTTAAGAACAAGCACTCACAAGCAAACGGAAACTAAATAATTGTCTTATACAAATCATCATTCTCCTACCCATCAAAAGTGGGATCCAACGAAAATAAACGATTTATTTGGGGTCGGCGCATATGTCTTTTTTTTCCATACTTCTCTATTAGTCGTCATCTCGGTAGTCACCCCCTTTTCTAGCCATATCGTCATTCACAAAAGTCCATACATCGTTTCTTTGGTCTTTCCCTACTCTTATAGGCATCGACTTTCGTAATCAATGCTTACAAATATCATATTTAATTTCCTTCCATCTAAATTCCAGGTGAGGTAGAAAACCTGCCAATCTTCGACACTCCTACGCCAAGTGAGAGCATCATCCTCCTTCACAACGAAGACCGCAAGGATGACTAAGGACATGATTAACCACTACAAACCTAACAACCACCTTCATACCTACATTCATACTAAAGTTAATTACTAATTTATGCATTAAACCAAATGTAAGCACGTATTTTGTAAAGCAAGCGTCTATTACACAATGCATGTTGACTTTTAATAAAATTTAAGTAAAAAAGACTGGCAATCGTCTAAATCTGGGGGCCCGGCAGTGCCTCGCCAAGTCGAGCTAAAATCGGTACGGCCGTACCATCCTTTTCTCGAAACAGTTCATACTGTTTAGATGGTACAACTTTTATTGTTGCTCCAACTGATGGTATGCCACAGGCAATAAAACTGCACCTTATAAATCAGGCTTAAGGGTATATGTACAACTAACAGACCATCACTGAATCAGCCTATTGGGGCTGTAATTGGAAACGAAGTACCGGCGCATGACAGTACAGCATCCAGCTAAGGGTATGGTCTGGACTGCTCTTCATCAGACTAGCTTTCCAAAAGGTATAAAAATGGTAATACTTTCTTTAACCCGGTGAAAGTGATTACTATCTTTTTTAAGCGACACTAGCTTAAACGCAGCCAAACCGGTCGTACTATAAAAATCTCACCTTGAAAACTTAGGTGAAGTGACCTTGAAGTCACTTCTTCGTTCTTCTATAACTAATACACGTGCTATTAGTTAAACTCTTGCCCAGCCGATCTATTCTGTAATAATCTTACCGTGGTGACTGTCATGCCACCTAACGTTATAGTTTGACACTTTTGACAGCACAATTCACCAAATTTTTCATTGAGATTTTTACTGAACGACCAGAAGGCCAATTCTCGTAATTTAAAACGTTCAAAATCTAGTCGTAGTCTCATCTCGGCAACAAACAAATGTCAAAAACTTGTCAAAATGTAAGGGAATTAAAGGTATTTTGACAGATTGAGACTGAGATCAGACTCTGAACGTCCTTAAAATTACGAGAATTGCCCCTCTGTTTGTCTGCATTCATGCTAGTGTCACTTATGTGCTACAAATTTTACAATAACGAATTTGTTACGCAACATTTAAAATGTTTGGCGTCGAATGCAACAAAGCTGTCATTGTCCGACCGTGAAGTTATCGAAAAGCAATGCTAGCTGTGTTTCTTTCTTTTACCTTTTCTGCAAATCACTGTCTGTACCATCCCAAACTTTTTATTATTAAATCGCCTAACGCGGTTGAGTTATTGTAATTTCCCACGGGATTCTTTTTCGTATGAAACAAAAATAATATGAATACTTGGACGAATTCATATTTTTTTATCTGAGCCTGCAATAAATATCTGTGTTCCGTTGAGATTTATTTTCATCATAATTTTTTTCCTTAGATAATTTTTCAGGTAACTGAAAAGTTTATTGTGTTTTCTCATAGTAGGAATTACATTCGTTGGAATGATAAATATGTATGATATTCAATTTTACCAAGATATCTTTAATAAATGTAAATTATTTCATCGCCACTGCTCTCAAAACGGTGAAGGAAAACATTGCAAGGACGGTCGCCTCACAATGTGCACGATATGTACTGAACAAAAATTTAAAGACATATGACATCTGCCAACCCGCACTGGGCTGGCGTGGTGGATTACAGCCCACTCCATCTCATCGAGAGGAGGCCTGTGTCCCAGTAGTGGGAACATTAAAGCCGAACTATGATGATGATCCTTGATAAAGTTTGGTCGTGAAAATATTCCCGTCAGAGTAATCAACTAGACAGGTATACAGGAAGATTTTTTTATCACCATCCAAATTTTTACAGGGTGTTCTACCCATGAATATGAACAACTTTCACTATGGGACCAACTCTGAAATCACGAAAAAAAAATTCAGCTGTTGCATACAAAAGGTCAATACCTACTTGACAAAAATGTATGAAACAGCTGCCTTTTTTTTCGTGATTTCAGAGTTGGTCCCACAGTAAAAGTTGTTCATATTCATGGGTAGAACACCCTGTAAATATTTGGATGGTGATAAAAAAATCCTTCTGTATACATCACATAGTTTATAAGGATAACATCGATACAATTTACCAAATCCGTTCACTAGTTTAGTTGTGTCCTAACTAGTAACTAATTAACCTCATCTAGTTTAGTTTTTAAAAATAGTTCTAGAATTCACTCCAAATCTTCCATACCTAATTATTATTGTTTTTGTCACGATTGTTGTTGTATTTTAAACAAACTGTACGATATGAATAAGTATACAAATATTTTCTGTTTGTGGGTTTTATTTCATAACTAGATTCTGCCTGCGACTCCGTCCACGTGGCAGCCAACTATACCATAAAATATATCCTACTCACTGTTTCCCGCGACTTCGTGTGCGATCCAGGATAAAAAGTAGCATAATATGTCCTTACCCAGGTCATGGGGGCCTAAAAGGGCCACTTTGGCAGAATCATAAAAGGATAACATTATGAATCATAATAAAAGTCTTAAAATGGTCACAAACTGACAATTCATAATATTATTTGCGTACAACAAACAAAAAAAACTTACTTTCACATTTAAAATACGAGTAGGTATTAGTTGGGAATTAGGACAGCACTCTGTAATAACGTAGCTTTCTAGCAGTGAAAAAATTGTTGTCCTACTATTCTTTTATTTTCTCCTACATCAAAACTCACAAACTCCTCTTTATAATATAAGTGTAGACTATGTAAGGTTTGATTTCAAAATTATCTAGGAATAATACATTTTTAAAGGAATACTTGTAGATAGGCACACATTATTGTGTTGATTTTGTTACTCGACATCAAATAAAATAGTCCTTAAATATGTTGGGAAAATATTGCTGCTAAAATCAATCACATTCAAGATTTTATTGATCTAAAATGCCGCTCGACGACCATAATCAATCACTCGAGTTCAATCGTTTGACATTATAAATCGCCGCAATCAAGGAACCCTGTAGGCACCTATATTTTATAAAAAAAAAAAAAACATCAAGCAGTAAAAAAGCCTAACAAACTCGCAATACTTGTATTCAGTGAAAATATTTTCTTCAAAAATCGAAACACATTCAATCCTATCGAAAAACCTCGATTTTATCAGCACCAATATTCACTTTTACACAATTTACTTAAAAAGGTTGCCGTAATACATGTAACGTAAGATTGACTTTCACACTCGATCGAGCGCGCACCGTGTGTGAAGTAACAATGGTACATATCAGCGATTCAAACTTTACCCACCAACTTGTATACATTCTTTCGACCGCAGTACGAAGCAAACGAACTGAAAATTGTGTGCAGAAATAAAAATATATTGACGCTGCAATCGATCTCCCACACAAACCATTAAACTTTAAGCGTACGATAGAAAATATCGGAAATAGGAAGCGGGACAAAGCAAAATATTCCTTTGAAAACTATTCTTCGTTGAGAGTTCATTTGCAAAGCTTTTTGAACTTTCGGCTCGTTCCATTTGATGAGTTTGCAGTGTTTGCATACATATTTATTTACTCTTGTGCGCTTCGGGCGTGCGTGGGGTTCTTGGAGACTGCCAAGAACGTTTCTTTTTTATTTACTTGTCGTCTGCCAAAGAAAAATACATATAACTAGAACAAGGTGTCTCCAGGTAGATATTTTTCTTAGCGACAAGAGCCTTTGTGTTACCTTTTACAAGTTCATAAAGACTTTCAGTCAAATATGACCGTAACTGTAACGAAAACAACACTAATTAAATTAAACTTCAGCAAAAATGTCGGAGTTAATTAAGCAATATCAGATGAAAATTTTACAAGCCCTCATAACCATTTTAATCAATATAAACATCGTCATAATTGTCTCAATATAATGACTTTCAGTTAAATAATATACAGGCTGAGGGTTAATTGGCATATTGTACAAAAACGTTGGGGCTGTGTCGCTGGAAATCACCCTGTAAATCATGCCACAAAATTATGAGAGCATGAAATTTATTACGTTAGCGCCCGCTTGCAAATTTTCGTCATGCAATAATTCTATACACACACAAATACGAATTTATTCAAATCTTTTATGATGTTTTGTTTTTTTGTTTAAAATATCGTGAATTTGGCGGAAGGGTGCGGATGAAAATTGTCGGCACACAATTTGGCAGCGTTTTCCTTAGTAAATCTTTTTTTTTTTTTGTACGAACGGAATAGAAAAATCCCTTTATGTCTCATTGTGAACTTTGCTTAGCTTAGTAATTTATCTGTACAAATTAATAAATTTGTACTGTCTGTTTTTATTGTCAAAATAACAGCTTTTGCATATGAAAGTATATATATAAGCACTGTACTTTCGAAGAGTCACCGTTATCGAAATCGATAAAGAGTACATATACAGGGTGAAATTGAATTCATGGACATCATTTTAAGGGGTCATTGTAATCATCATTATAAACAACTTTTACTATGGAACCAAACCTGAAATCGCGAAAAAAATCAGCTCTTCTCTACATATTGACGAGTTATGTGAACATAAATGCAAGGAACAGCTGATTTTTTTTCGCAATATTAGGTTTAGTCCCATAGTAAAAGTTGTTCATAATGATGAGTACAATGACCCGTTAAAAAGATGCCCATGAATTTAATTTCAGCCTGTATATTGCATACTACAGTTGAGTAGTAGGTATGGTATAAATCTAGTCTTCGAAGTTGACCCACATCAATGTCCACGAATATTCCCTTGACATCCTGAAGGGCAACAAACCTCCATCAAAACGTTTACTTCCATAAAAACAGCATAAAAGGACTGGCTTTTAAACTTACATCTCCACTCCACTCCTAGCGGCAGCAAAAAAAAAAACGATCTCGAAAATTTCAATTGGCTAGCAGTTCATAACTTCAATTAAACATAAGATACAAACAAATTACGTACTGCGAGCTCGGGGGCACAGACGTTTGACAACTCATTACAGGAGACAGCGCTGGAATGCGCTTCATTATTTCTTGGCTCGCAAACGAAGACTCGCTTTTCACAGCTACTGAATTATTTAAAATTTTACTACGGTTTTGATCCGTGGTTTTGATGTTGGGTTGACTCGTAATATTTTGAAGTAGCGTGAGAAGGTGCGCTATCCATACTAATTTATTATAAATGCGAAAGTGTGTCTGTCTATTACCTCTTCACGCTTAAACCGCTAAACCGATTTATATGAAATTTGGTATAGAGATAGTTTGAGTCCCAAGAAAGGACATAGGATAATTTTTATCCATATATTCCCACTGGATAGAAACTTATGCGGGAGAAACTGCGGGGCGCTGCTAGTTTATTATAATTTCTAACGTGACAATATCATCGTGCACGTCCACGTTCACGTCACGGCATCACGATAACTCAGGGAATTTCCGTTCACGATGTCGTTGTCACGTGGTACTAAGTACTACTACTTACTTTATACTGGTACTCAGCTGCATCCAGTTAGACTGGAAGCCGACCCCAATCATAGTTGGGAATAGGCTAGGCAGATGATGATGATGTCGTTGTCACGTGCACGTATATCCATACGTATTATGGACGACTTATTTTCGTTGGATCCCACTTTTTAATCCCATTCTTAGCTATTAACGATGGGTCCCAATTGCTATTTTTGCTATTTCCATTGAATCCCATGTTATAACAACATGTGTACTTTTCAGAAGAGAAGTTATTTACCTTTATCAAATATTTAAAAAACAGCGTTTGTTCGGCCCACCTACATTCAATGATTGACGTAGACGTCCACGATGATATTGTCACGTTAAAAACTATGAAGCGCTCATTGTTACGGAAGAGAAACGTTTAGCAAACATAGAAAAGAAGAAAAAAAGAATCAAATTCAAAAGTCATTTATTTATTGGCTGAGAATCAGCACTGTTCGAACGTCAAAATTACATAAGACAGTCCCCCAAAACACACGCTTTTCACAACTTCCTACTGCTTGTGCTAAGTGGCGCAACGAACTCCCCAGCAGTAATACTCTTAATTATATTACAGATATAAATGTAGTACAAGGGGTGATACAATGGGCGGTCTTACCTTTGGATAGATTCAAGGAGAAAGGAGAGACAATACTGCAGGTACCCTGATATAATGTTGCAATATATTTACACACACACACTTCATTACTCAACCGATACCGCAAAGCTTTGTTCTCCTTGCCAATATTATTACAAGCTCTCAATATCTGTATAAAACACATGTATCAACGCTTATCTTAGTAAGGACCACATGGCGGGTAAAAAGTTATTTATCATCTAGAAAAAATAAATCTACTTTGGTATCCTTTCTTCACAGCTGTGGCTACATTATCAATATGTTTAAACAAACGTCTACATACATAAAATCAGTTAATCATTCCGAACCAATTTCTGGAGCATTTGTAATAGGGTGCCGTTGGCATCCTATGGGTACAGAACCCTACAAAGAAAGGAATTACTCCATGATCATGATGTTGGTAATCACGATCATTCAAATGGTCATTTTTAAATGGTCCAACCAAGAAACTAAACGTACCTACATTACAAAATCTCCACTTACAAATTGGCGCCCAACAAACAAGAAGCCCATTCCAGTTTGAATATGAAATGAGAGTCCTTGTCAACACGAGAAACATTCATGTAAAAGACAAATTGCTTTCAGTGTTCGAGTTTGTACAAGGTTATGATAACTCTTGCAATGTATGGGTTCACGTATGTAATGCTAAAGTTTGAACCGCCTATCTCCCGTTAGAGGTGTGGCAACGAAATTGAAACAATGTTTGCTGCAAGATAAATGGGAAATGGTTACTTTTTTATGCTTTTTAGGGAGTGAAAATGAAAGGAAAACATGTATGTCGATACTGGGTTATGAGCTGCTTGTTTGGGCAAGATATCGGGTCAATATTGATGGCAGGGTAATGTATTTTTCTTTGGTGTAACGTTTGTTGAGTCAAGAATAACAAGAATTTCTTGGAAAGCAGTAAGCTGATTTCTATAAAACTTTTGTTATAAGTACAGGTTATTGGTTTTGTAGCTTTTCTTATCCATTGTATCTAATTGCGTAACACATTTTCCAGTTTCTTTCACAATCCGAAGGATTTTAAAGAAATTCCTAATCCATTGCTTCTTATGTTTGGAAATTCGTCTGCTCGACAACGCAAATAAAGCAAAGAATATTGTTGAAATGTCAAAATTAAAGGCATTGAAATTGTTAGTGTTACGCAATTACCTTTCTGTATTTATAAATAGTTTACCTAATTTCACGAACCCAAGAATCTTCTTGTATTATAATAGTTGCCTTCAAAATCTGCAGGGGATTGTTATTGTATTTAGTTTATGTATGTACGCAAGGAGCGTATGTAACCTTTTATTGTTTGCTTAGGAATCTTGATTTAACCCCTATATTTACCTTCAGGAATAGGTAAGGGTCTTACGAGTCTGAGTTTCAGCTAATGAAAATGATAACATACATTCGCAGATTGTGTTTATAATCACAAAGTATAATAAGGGCGAATTTCACCAATAAAACTGAACGGGATCAACACATTTAAACTACGTTCAAAAGGCGGAAGTATCATTATTTTCCTTATTTGCCGTATCATCACAGAATACTTAATAGTACCTACTGCGTACAGAAAGGACACTCCCTTGCCCGCGCTCATATCAGATACCGCACCTCACCCCGCACTTCGAGGTATTCGTGGCCGACTCTTTAGCAACACAATTTTGTGATTTAAAAGTTTTATTTGAGTTTTAATCACGATGGTTGGATATTGTGATGATTTTCCGAATTCGTAATTACATGAACTGTTTGTAAGATTTCGCATTTTTAATACCATGCGTTTAATAACAGATTATTTACAGATAAGTCATTTAAGCTGAACTATTTTAGTGTTTTTATTCCATTACGAAGCCGACTACCTGTATAAATAAACATTGAACTACAAGGTCACTTCATAATAATGCACACGTTCGGGCAGCGCCGCCGCGCCGTCGTCGTTCGGTTCCCCGACACAAATCGCTTTCCGCGTCATTTTTTACGCTACGCACGACAGCCAACCCTACTAGATTTCACGCACACATTTGCACGTATACAAACGTCATTTGTTTATGTAGTAGTAATAGGTAATTATTTTGCGAGCGCTATATGGAGTGTCCGGGGTGTGGTATTATGCTGAGAAAGGAGCATTTTTGGCCTCACACAGGTCTTTTTTGTTTCTTTTTAATATAACTTTGTAAGTGTTAAATACTTACTTCTTTTTTTTTTACTAAGTACCTATTTGTATTTTCTGTGTCATTATTTTTTTTTTCTTTATCCGTGTGTATGTGTGTGTGTGTGTCTATATTGACACTGACAACTCTTAAACGTGGTTTAGATGTGCTGATCGTGTTCAGTTTCATTGGTGAAATTCGCCCTAAGAGTACGAGCAATCTAAATTCATACACCATCGGATTTGTGGGACGATCAATTAGCGCCTTTAATTAATCTGCCTGCTATTCTATCCCGCACTTGTAATCTATGGCACGGATTTGATTTGACAGGCTGATGGAATTGAAAACGTGTCATGTACCTACTTAACGGCGCAGGATAGCCTTTACCAGAAGTGGTCATCGTATTAGTGGTTCAGCAGTATCATCAGGATTGTGCTGGCGCAGTTCCTCGTGGACATGCATGGGACATGGTATGAAAATGGCTCCCCTGACATAATCTCCGTCATCGGAAAACAGCCGCCACGCAATCATCGATGCGACGCTCTGCTAGAGTGACAGTAATCAGCCAGTGTCGCTCATATCCGACCTCTTCGGTGATTCTAGTAACTTCTTAACAAACCTAAACAGCCACTTGCTGCTCCGTCATACTATGATGAGCCCCCATTATATTCTGATGAAGGTGTTGTAAATCGATGTATCTAATAATAGTTATTTATGCAACTGTTTTATAATATCTAATTATGTACCTACAGTTGCATACAAGACTTTATCCACATCCATGATATGAATCCTCTATAAAAGGTTCTGAAACAGTTTTTGCACTAGTTATATCGAACAAAAATGGCGGCTGGCGGGATACAACGTGAATTCGAATAACCTATATTTTTATTTTTAAATTACGCCGCTGTGTTAGTGAAACGCGCGTCCATGACAATGTTCTTTTTTTGAAAAGGAGTTGCATAATGAAATTAAGTACAACATTATAACACCCGTTTGGATCATATTATGGTTACTATGACACTGGTTGTTTTAATTTTGGCAATAACTATGGCTAACTGTATCAGAAACTTTTATAGATTATTTAGAGCATGGGTGTAGATAAAACAATTAATTTCAAGTAGATAGTTTAATTGCTTAAGAGTAGGGGAAGACCAAAGAAACGATAATGAACGATATATGGTTAGAAATGGGACAACTACCGAGATGACGACTAATAGAGAAGTATGGAAGAAAAATTGCGCCGACCACAAATAAATTGGTATGGGGGCAGGAGAATAATGATGAGTATCATTGCTTAATAATATTCCTGTGTGCTTTAGAACTAAATAATAAGTTGTTAGATTATTTTTCAAAGACTATAATACATATATAGCAAAAAACCCTGGACCAAAGAAGGTAGGTACCTATTTTTAACATCGGCACTAGTCATACATAGTCCATATCTGTGAATTAAAATGATTTACGTTTAGTAGAAATCTGTTAATCTTTAAAACCAATATCAGCTAACTTTTTATTTCCTCTATAAAATCTTTTCGTGTAAAGCTTTAAATACTTTTCGCAGGAAAGGCGTCTTCATATAATTAATTGGCTTCTTCCCGGTTTCATAATCTCGAAAGACACGATTGATCGTCCCTCTGACTCAGGCTTAATTTAATTATTGAATCTTCGAAGCCGACTGCCGGATTTGATGTCAACTTTCAGTTTATTAAAATGTGTACAATAATAGCATAATCGGAATCAATTATGAACTAAATATTTCATGTTGAAAGTGTTAAAACGCTTTTGTCAAATAAAACCAAATCATTATTTGTTTTTTTATTAAGGGCTGATTTTGCCAGATAATTTTTACGGAGGAATAATTTTGAAATTTTGACAGTTCTTCCATACGAAAATTTTCAGATGTCAATTTTATTCCACGAATAAAAATTATCTGACGATTGAAAAATCAGCCCATAATGAATTGTGTTGTTTTATCAAAACACATTTAGGTATTTTATAAATGTATACATTGTTATTGTTTGAATTTATTTAGCTGGTAACATTAATGTTGGTATTAGTTAGTGTGCATACACACGAGCGACTGCAGAGGCAACTGGTAGATAGATAGACAGATAAACCATTTATTTGATGCACACAAAAGACGTAACACAACCACAACTGCAGCCGTTGACGCGTGTCGCTCATGTGTATGAGCACTTAGTGGTATTAGTTTACTTTGTTACTATTGGAAATATACAAGTATTTATTTTTTACAGTTTATCAATAAAATATAGTAATATAAACCCAAGGAAAGTATTAAAAGTCAAATTCAAAGGTAGGTACTGCTTGTTGTCCAAAAAAAAAAAAACTCCTAAACGTTCAGTACTGTCGGGTCAAGATGTGACACCATTATACACGATACTGCATTCTTTAAAAATCTTTTTAGTCCCAAATAATATAAATTAAATTATTTTTTGTTCATTATTCAAACAGAAATCGCACTTCAGTGAGATTTCAAGGAGTTTGCTAAGAAAAGATAGATCACATTGAGTTTTACATCAATTATTCCCCGAAACTACGTACTAATAATGTTTTAATTTCATAA
Source organism: Amphipoea oculea (assembly GCA_945859645.1). Classification (NCBI taxonomy): domain Eukaryota; kingdom Metazoa; phylum Arthropoda; class Insecta; order Lepidoptera; family Noctuidae; genus Amphipoea; species Amphipoea oculea. The sequence goes on from OX243877.1 coordinate 10,220,203, forward strand.
GTCACAATAGTGATCAAGAAATGAGAAATATCACAACAGACAAAAAAGCACCACACAAAAACTATCGAATCAGGCACCGAGGGTTCCATAAACATTTGTAGTTTTGATTCCCTTGCGAATGTCAAAATATGCGGCATCGTTTATCGTTTATATTCCGTTTGAACATAAACGCCTGTATCTTTTGATTGCCTTGACTTAGAAGTTGTATTTTTTCAATGCTTCAAGGGATTGCAGCAATGAGTATTTTATATTACTTTCAACTTGATAACTCCACACGTTCCTGTGAAAAAGGGTCGTGACAGACGGACAACGAAGTGATCTTATAAGGGTTCCGTTTTTTCTTTTGAGGTACGGAACCCTAAAAATGTAAAGTAGTAATGGTGTTTAACCAACCTTAGAAAATAAAGAATTTTACCGAGTAGCATCTTGGTCGTAATGCTACCTCCGGGCCCTTGAGTGCCAACAAAATTTTATGTTTCAATGCCGGTTATATGTAGAAAACTGTATGCTAATAATATTTTATTAATCCCTTTGCTCAGGATGTTGTACAGGATACCAAAAACCAAACTCAGCTATTTTAGGCATTATCGTCGTCTTCTGTGAGCTCAAAAGCATCAATTGCTGATTCTAGCTCTAATCCCATGAAACACCAGGCACACTTCCACACAATAGGCATAACGAATAGTCCTCTATGCAGGGCTTACATGGAGGCTGAGGAAACCGTTGCACAGGGGTCACCCAGATTAGGACAAAAACCCTCGGAACACCTAGACATTACACAAATGTTCTTGACAGACCGGGAGTTGTAATCAACTTCTGGAGGGGAGGTGGGCTGGTTGGAATAACCTCCGACGGCCGCCATGACCCATGCACAATGGTCCAAATAACGAAACCCTCTAACATAGAATACCAGAAAAAAAAGATCAATTTTTCGCCTTAGATATCCGGCAAAATAGTTCCCACAACAATAGGGGCCGGTTTAATTCCGTCTCAGACCCTGTTATAACCGTTGTGGGTACGTAATAAGAACAAACTGTTACCTATAAAGTGGCGGAGGTACTCGGATTAATTCTGGTGGAATTAATTCTAGGCGAATGAGTAGGCAACGTCAAGCCGCTATGCCATCTGCAGGTGGCGCCGTTAAATGGACGCCATAATTTTGTATAACTGACGTTGAGCTAAATTACTTGATGTATAACGGAACAGACAATGCATTGTCCAGAGGGAAAATGACGTCGGAATTTTGGGGGAGAAATAACCGTTTTCAAGACCATAAAGCCCATTTCCTCATCATCACTGTTGAACAAGTATAAGTATATAATATTGCGTGGATTTTTGAGATGGGGCAGTATGAGCAGGTACCTTAACCTATGTAGCTATAGGAAAATCGTCTTTGGAGACTCCTTAATTTTTGAGATATTTTGATACTTATGATTTTTTTTTATCAGCATTCACAGATTTTAAAAAAGTCCAGTCAGCACGAAAATGGGCAATATTAAAAAAAAAAAACAGTTTTGATGCCAGTCGATCCTGTTTCTTTTAAGGAGGAAAAATCTTTAGCGAACCAACTGAGTTTTGAAGTACTAGAAAAGTCAGAAATCGTTAAAAGCATACATTTCGAAGGAAATGAGACTTCAATTTACTTTTTTATGATGAATAGACTATCCTGTCTCAAAAATCCACTCTGTATGAAACTTTGACCTTTATCTTGCAGGAAATATCTGGTTCTGCGTACGATCAAGCCATGACTGTATGTTTATAGGTTCCAATATAATTTGTCACGCCTACATGTTAATACATGAACATAAAGTGTAGAGCAATTGGGGCTCAGGGGCGCTTGCAGTTCAGCAAAACATATTTTTCCTTAACGACGTGATAACTACTGTTTCAACAGTTTTTTATATGTAATTTGCTCAATAAATGTCCGTATTCTTTTATTTTTTTAACGTGAAAACAAAACGGATTTGTTTTTACTGTTATGTTTTTATCTAGGTTTTTTGACATGCAAGAAACAGCCTCTTTGCTCCTTGTTAAAAGTTTGTTTGTAATCGCACGTTGTACTTTGCACACTTGGCAAATGAAAGCTAGATCGAAAAGTGTAACAGTGTCAAACGTTATTAATTTATTTCATTGTGCCTGTTATTTAATGCATACATAAATAAAGTCCTCCAGACCAGTTCCGGCCATAACGACCAATCTCAACCAGATACTAGCCATTCGGCGCGGGAGATATTATAATAGTGCACAAGTAGGTATGTGCGCAGACACAGGTGCACTCTCTCTTGCCTCACTCTTATTGTCCGACGGGACGGCAATCCGACACGGTGGAGAGAAATCAGGCGCAGGATCAACGGCTTAACATGCTTTCCGAGGCACGGGGGTATCACACCACCAACTTCCAAACTCTGGGCTGTTACTAAGAAACAAAACACACATAGAAACAACACATACAAAATACATGCATAATTTAGATCGAAAAAAAGATCATTCCAACCGGGTGTTCCACAACACCTCTCAACTTTTTATTGTTGTGTTAAATCCAGGTTCGACATGCAAGAGTCTTTTTGGTCCTTGCTGAATGTAAAAGTTTTTTGAAGTGAAAACTTCTTTAGCGGCGTTGTACACTTTTTTTGTAATGGGTAAAAAATGGTAAACTCGCGTCAGGACACGTGACCGTCAGGACACGTGATCTGATTGAAAATTCGTAAAACGGATGGAGAGTAGACAGCCGGCGCGGCGTAGGAGAGGAAGAATCCCCCACTCTTTCTACGGCGCGGCGAAAATGTATGCCTGATGTGTCGTTTAGGCGGCGCAGGGCGCTTGCGCGAATGTTCGTGTGTGTTTATGTTACAGCGTGCCACGCGCATCCATGGATGGTGACAGCTGATGGCTCGACCGTCTGTGTAGTGGTCACACTGCTGTGTATTCGTAAAATTCGTGTATATAAAGTGTTTAAAATATGGAACTGGATATTAATTGAACAAAGTGCATCTACTAATGAAAAAAGTGACGAAGAAATAGCGAAAGAAAATGAGTTATATTAATTCAATTAATAGTTGATTTATTACAACGTTAATATTCAAGTTTTCATTTCTGCCGGCACTCCCGAAGTGCAACCCGTCTTTTTTTTATTCTTGTGTTTTTATCTAAACTCTGGTTTTTAATTTGATAGACTAAAATGACAGCTGCTATCGACCTTTTCTTATCAACATGTCATTATATATCTAGCAGCGCTCCGCGGCTTCACCCTGATAAGTGTCGGTCCCGTAGGAATTTCGGGATAAAAATATCCTATGAGTCATTCTGATGTATAAGCTATATTACTGTAAAGTTTCATCAAAATCCGTTCAGTAGTTTTTGCGTGAAAGAGTAACAAACATCCATCCATTCGTTCTCACAAACTTTCGCCTTTATAATATTATATTAGTAGGAAGTAGGACTAGTAGGATTAGCAGCCATTTTGGTATAGTAAATTAAACTTCAGAGTTTAGATTTGATACGCAAGAGCCATTTTATTCCTTGCTAAAAGTTTTGTTTTTACATAAAATATGGTTGTGTTTTCACCTAGGTTCGATACGTAAGAGCCATTCACTCCTTGCTAAAAGCTTTAGTTTTTATTTAAGTTCGATATCTAAGACCCTTTTTGGTTGTTGTTAAGTAGGCTGTTCATTCTATATCTACTATAAATAAATAATAAATCAATACTTTTCGGTAATTTCTTTCAGATGAAATGAAAAACGTTTTGGTGACAACCTCATCTAAATTCTAAGCCAAGTCGTTTGGCGTGACGTGAATATAAAGTGTAAAAATTTAAAAATATGTCACATTTTTTATATAGATGATTTATGAGCTTCGAATTTTGATTGAGTAAGCTAGCTACCAAATTAAAATAATGGCCGGAACATGAAAATGTTGCTAACCTTATTTTAAGATGTCGGTACACTAATAAAACATTCTCTATGTCTAGTGTCAAAGACATAATGTACAGACGCCAGCACATCAAGCTACCCGAAAATATCAAATTTTCTCAATCAACTTTGAACCTTACGATTTAGCAATAAAGTTGAAAATCTATTACAGAAATTTGACAGAATGTAGTAGCTTGATGTGCTGGCGTCTGTACTAATAATAAAGCTGAAGAGTTTGTTGGTTTGAACGCGCTAATCTCTGGAACTATCGGAACTATTCTTGCATTTGATAGCCCAACTCTTGAGCAAGGCATACAGTGGCATTACGTAGAAGTAATTTTCAAATATCTTTATTTACCAACGGAACAATAAACAAAATGCACTTATTCTAAGTAACAGTAACATTTATTTTAAGTAATGTTTGTTTTCGTCTAGTTAGCTCGGAGATTTAGACGAAAACAATCATTACTTAAAATAAAATGTTCTTGTATATCGATTTTATTCAATTTCGAGCGGCCATTGTTGTTTACGTCTTTGGCAAATTTAAAAACGCCAGGCCTTACACATGTAACGTCAGAAGAACAGAAGGTGATCTACACAAGAAGAAGAAATATAATCCTAATATTTATGCGATATATTTTTTTTTGTTTGTTAGCCTGTACTGTCCCACTGCTGGGCAAATTCCCTAAATCCTTCCAGGAACTCTTTTCCCGTGTCACCTCGAACCTTTGTACTCTATTGCCATTGACGTTGACATTAGCGTCATTAGTCGTTCACCCTGTGATCACAGTCTAATATTATTCAGCTCATCGCGTATTCATAATGGCTGCCTCTTATCAATCAGCTCTTAACAATAATTAGTGCTACATTATGTAAACAAACTTGTTCACTAATTCATACTTAATGCCGAGAGTGTATTAACTAATTTGTATATCAATTACCATGATTGTAGCACGTACTTCCATCAGTACTTAGTTCTAAAGCAAGTTGATGTCTCTCATTAGTTTTAATTAGGAAGGTATTTAGGGACTTCATCATCATCCTCAGCTTACAACAGTCCACTACTGGACATATGCCTCTTCTATTACACGTTTTTCAACTCGACTTTTGGCAATCCAGCCACCCTTCAACCCTTTCATCTAGATGGTGGCTGGGACAGACTGGATGCGGAAGGATGGGTGTTGAGGCGCAGCCTGGCATAGGCCTATGTCCAGCAGTGGACTACAATTGGCTGAGACGAAAGTGCAGCGAACGAGCGAGCGGGATGCGGGACGCGACTGCGCATGTCGATTGTTTTAATGACCAGCAAGTCTTCTTCCATATAGGTTAGTTGACACAATCATGCTCGCTCGCTTGCTTAGGTTTGATCCGAGCTTATCTGTCAAGCTCCGCTAATAAGACACAATTGATTTTCTATTGTTTCGTCGCCAATGGGCGACGCGCGGTCCTTGACCGGTTAAAAAGTCAATTGATAGAAACCAAGTCCTTGGGAGCAGTTGGCTTACACTAAACAAAAAAAGAAAAGAAAAAAAAGTGCTTGAAATAAAAAGCAAAATATCACAATATTTTTGCTTCTTATTTCAAGCACTTTTTCACCTTTCCCATTACTTTTTTCATATGCACTCCCAAATTAGAATTACATAACATAACATAATCAGCCTATAATGTTCTCACTGTTGTCACAGGCTTCCTCTCTTCGAAAGAGAGTGGGCTATAATCTACCACGCGGGCCCAATTTGGGTTGGTAGATGTCACATGTCTTCGAATTTTTGGTTCTATGACATGGCGATTTCCTCACGGTGTTTTCCTTCACCATTTTGAGAGCAGTGGTGATGAAATTATTTACACAAAGTAAAGCGCCTACCTGGGTTTGAATCCACGGCCGTATAACTCGTAAGTTGGGGTCATTGCCACCGGGCTACTACTGCTTTCAGAATACTTATACTAAGAATTAACTACACCTCAACTTTCCAAAGGTTTACTCTATGCTAACCTGTTATTCTAGCTCCACACAAAACTGTGTGGCTCATGTTCATTATGAGCTTCGTTACATTTAGGAAGTTATGGCTGCATTCATAGAATGAAGCCGTAAAATCTTCTAACTTAACTTCTAAGCATGGTTATATTTCCAGCGAGGAAACTCTCAAAAGTAACCCGTATTGCTAAGGCTTCAGATTGATGTTTGAAATGAAGCTGAGGCAGAACGACAATAAATAATTATCATTGCATCGATAGCTATGCCGAGATTATGATTTTGCTATTGTAGATGACAGAGATCGAGGTAATAATAGCCCTCCAGACCGAATTTCGGCTACGGCAACCCATCCCAGCGCAAACTAGGCTTCGGCACGAAAGATATTATACTGCACAATTGTGTGCACAGACGCAGGTGCACTCTCTTTTCTCTCCCTCTCATAGTCCAATGGGATGGCAATCCGACACAACCGGACAGAGATCGAGGGTATCATACCGCCATCTTTCAAACTCTGGGCAGTAACTAATAAATTCCTTATGAAAAAACCCAATAACACATTGCCCGACCTGGGAATCGAACACAAGTCTATAGAGATATGAGGAACAGGGTGTAAAGTTCACTCATACTCCATAGAAAAGGGAGGATCCTCCAACCAGACGGGTGTTGTGTCTGGCGGGCAACTGCCCAATGAGTCATGTCGGGCTGTTGTATTTATGCTAGTTGCGCGGTAAACTCTGCTTGCGCGATGCAGGATTTGCGTGACGTTAGTATGACGCGTTTTTCGCATGTGGCGTTGTCCGCTACAAGTCCACCACGCATCTGACCACGCTGATGACTGCCCTGTTGGTCTGGGGATAGTGCAGTAATAACTCAAGCGGCATAGATACCTATTCGTCCAGCGAATTGATAATTTGGGACAACTCAGAAACTATAAGTTTTTTGCGACCAAGCTTGTTGCGATGCACAAAATGTCAAGTGTGCAACATGACTGGCGAGGACTTAACATGTATAGACAGGATTTCGAGTAGGTACCTATAAGTACTCTAAATCTTATACAAGGCAGCTATTTGCTTCTATTGTGGTGGATATAAATAAATGCGGATTTATTGTCGTCCGCTTCAGGCTTAATTTTTACGCTCGTCGCATCGTATTAAGCCTAGTAATTTCCTATGTTGGGGTCGGCTTCCAGTCGAACCGGATGCAGCTGAAATAGTATTTTACATGGAGCGACTGCCTATCGAACCTCCACAACCCTAATACGATTTACCCTTGGTAAAGCTGGTTGGCAAACTTTTGGACTTCTGACTAGCCGTAACGACTTGTTTACGAGCTCGTCGCATCGTATAATTATGTATCTTGCGTTCGCAATTTATTTGCCAAAAATATAAACAAATATGAATTAATGGAAAAATAACTTTAATTCCTACACAATAAAGATCAGTTTACGTTGCAACTTCAAACATTTTTATAACTTTTTCAATAGTGCTAAGTAGCAACTCTGAAATCAACTTAATTATCATTGAAATAAAGTTGATATTTATTTAACTTGAAATAGGGTGGGAGTGTGCAGCACTCAGCACATTTACTATAGTAATTATGCTTTTCTTCACGTAATAGAAACGTGTCTCGTCATTCAGGTTGCTCATGTTATCATCAACAATATATGATACTATATCTGCGCCCCACGGTTTCACCCGCATTATTTTCGATCTCGTGGGAATATCAGGATAAAAAGTATTCATGTCCTAATCCAGGTCACGGTCTACCCATGTGCCAAACATCCAAATCCGTTCAGCCGTTTTAGCGTGAAAAGGTAACATACAGACAGACAGAAAGACAGAGTTACTTTCGAATTTATAATATTAGTATGGATGACTTGTTACAATATGCATTAGCCATGATTTGATGTCGCTAAATCGAATAATAATAATAATATTCCACAACTATCACACAACGCCATCTAGTCCCAAGCTAAGCAGAGCTTGTGTTATGGGTACTAGACAACTGATAAACATACTTATATATTTCTAAATACATACATATTATAGATAAATTACACCCAGACACAGAACAATTATGATCGTGCTCATCACACAAACATTTGTCCTGGGTGGGAATCGAACCCACGACCTCCGGCATAGCAGTCAGGGTCACTAACCACTAGACCATCAGGAATGCCAAGCGTTCACTTCGATAATTGAATTTGATTAAGTATGTGTACTTGGTATACGCAGCCACTCAATCAATGGTTAATCTGTATACACAGAATAACCTACTACATATTATGTACACCGACATGGTCTTAGATTGATGACAGTGGCTGAGGATTGAGGTCAATGGCTTGCAATTGAAGAGGCCCTCAATCAGCAGACTGCTTTATGCTGATATTGAAATGACAGTATTGTAGTCCAAAAAAAGAAAAACCGTAGTATAATAAGCCTTATCTACAGGGTGTCCCTGGAAGTATGGATCAAATCGAATAGGGGCGTGGGCAAGGTCATTTCCAAACTTTTTAACCCTGAGAATGTCAGTGAATTTTTTTTTACGGTTCAAAAGTTATGACCTATTTTAATTTTTTTTTTCAATCACTTCGCTTAGTGCTCAAAGAAAATAATCATAAAAAAAAATACTGTCTAAAAAAAATAAATTGATAGCCCTGATAGTTTTCGCGAATTCGATCTTTCTTCTCTTTTTTTACAGTATTTTTTTTTAGTTTTTTTTTTTAGTATTTTTTTTTTGCTAAAACGTTTGGTAATGACCTTGCCCACGTCCCTATTCGATTTGATCCATACTTCCAGGGACATCCTGTATATGTAGAAATGGAGATCCTGTAAAAGCCAGGGCTATTGATCATTTCTGCAATGTGAGAAAAAAGGTAACAGAAGGTAATCAATCAATCCGCCTAGCCTGTTCCTAAGTATGTTGGGGTCGGTTCCCAGCTTATCTGAAAGACCCAATTGTGAATAAAGGTTTAGGTAATTAGGACACCCAATATTTGTTTATTTAGTAACAATTATTATACCTAAGCTACGGTTTTTTTTCTTTTGACATTTTGCCAAATATTGCCCTCAACTATCTATAACTAATCATAAAGCTGAAGAGTTTGTTTGTTTCAATGCGCTAATCTCTGCAACTACCAGTCGAATTTGAAAAAATATGTTTGCATTTGATAGCCCAATTATTGAGGAGGGCTATATTAGGACCCAAGCAAAAAGAAAAAAAAAATAAGGAAACGCTAAAACGACCTAATAGCGCAGGCAGGCGATGAAATGCGACGGGATGGGTCGGGGTAAAAATAAATTTTACGCGGACGAAGTTGCGGGCAGAAGCTACTCGCAGTTGTAAAATAAACGAATTATTTTTGCAATTTCAGTCCGCTTACCTACATTTTATACATCCATACGTGCACAACAATAAACCCACGTCCTCCAGTTAAATCACAGATACCAGGTTTGCATTACACCAGACCCATCTTGTGACAGTTACTGCAAATTAAACTACATTTGTGGCATACAATTAGATACTCGCATGGTCGATCATTTGCAGAATGGAGTCCGTTTCAGTGTATTTGCTCGAAGTTGATAGGTAGATACAATTATTGTTCTTAGAATTCGATGTAGGCTTCCAAATAATTTGAAACATTGAGGTAGGCTAGTAGAGTGCGTCATTTTTTTATGTCACTAGCTGCGCCCCGCGGTTTCACCCGCATAAGTTTCGATCCCGTGGGAATATCAGGATAAAAAGTAGCAACAACAAAAGGTACGGGTGTCAGCAACCTCCATACAAAATGCTATCAAAATTGGTCCTGCCGTTTGAGCGTGAAGAAGTAACAAACATATAAACACACTCACAAACTTTCGCTTTTATAATATTAGTGATAAGTAATTTATTCATTTTTTAACATAGGTACATTAATGATGTTATATAAAGATAACAAAGAGTGCGCTATGTTATACCAGAGGGCGTTAAAATGTTTGTGATTTATTAATCAAGCCAGCCAAGTCTCGACAGTAAAATAAAATGAAAATTAAATAAGCCTGGACAGTAAAAAAATAATTATAAAAAATAGCAATAAAAACCAATGTCAATAAAACAAAAAAATATAAAATAATATGAAAAAAGTAGTTATTTTATTAGTTATTTATTTATTGGTCTAACTAACATCGTTATACGGCTCATCCAAATTAACACAAGCAAACATACGAACCAAGTGCACAAATATAGTACATTTTATGTAAAAAAGGGTTTTTATTTTTCACTTTTGAGTTGTTTTCACCCCACAAAAATTCGTATAACACTACTTGCTATGTAATCTGTGACAAGAAGTCATTATAACATCATAAATATAAACTAAGTGCCAAAAATACATAATATTGAAGCTAACTCAAAAACCACCAAAGCAAAGTTAGTAAAATTTATATGGGACAACCCCAGAGGCAAACGCTTTGAAAAAGAATTATAATATCCATTAAAAAAATAATTTTTGAAATCTATTTACAATTGCGGGAGATATCGCGTAAAAACAAAACATAGGTACAGTTGAATTGATAACTTCCTCCTTTTTTAAGTCGGTTAAAAACCATATTTTACTTAAAAAATAATAATAACAGTAGGTAGTAGGTACAGAAACGACGCATAATTTTGGACAATTTTAACACAAATAGTTGACACTAGTTGGGGAAATGTCCGTTATATATTAATGGTTATATTATATTTTAGTGGGCCAGGCCACCAAAACCTACCCGCCCAGGCTAGGTAAGTTATGTATGCAGGCCCTTTAAAAATTTGTTCAATTTTAAAATCGAACAACCATAGCACAGAAGCCTCTGGGCCAACGGTATCATCGAACTGTAGGTACCTATTGTTAAATTCTAAGGGCAACGAAACAGGGTGAACAGGGGGAGGGTGTTTGTAATGAATATTTAATCATGAAAATGTATCACACTAATATTATAAAGACGAAAGTTTGTGAGTGTCTGTGTTTATGTGTTTGTTACTTCTTCACGCTCAAACGGCTGGACCAATTTTGATAAAATTTAGTATGGAGGGAGCTGAAACCCTGGATTAACATATAGGATACTTTTTATCCCGATATTCAAACGGGATCGAAACTTATGCGGGTGAAACCGCGGGGCGCAGCTAGTCTTAAATAGAAATAGATTGTTCCATTGATTAAGCACTAGAGGTTGGTAGAAAGCTAATTGCTCTATTCCACGGAGACAGTTTCTCGCCTCACGAGGCAAGATAAATTCTGTCATTGCTTATAAATAGACGTGTATGAATGAAAAAGACTTAGGTAGTAGTACCTATGTCTTTATCTTTCATACTCAAAAAAATAAATATGTTGCAAATAAATACAGTCAAACCTGGATAAGTGAGAAAACTCTATAAGTGAGAGTAATAGCCAGGACCCGTCATTTTAAGCTCCCAAAACCTCTATTAGCGAGAAACAGAAACCTCTGTAAGAGAGAGTCGTTTTTCCCTCATAGACCTCCGTAAGTGAGACTGCTACTTATCTATACCTCTATAAGCGACAATCGAGCTTTATTTACAAATTTAACATCTGCTACTTTATGACTCATTCTTAACTTTCGTGGAACTTCCTACCATTGTTTTTGTATTAATATTTTATAATATTACATATTTACTACATTCGTACTTGCTGTGAGTTGTTATTGCTGCGTACCCCTATAAGAGACAAACGCTACCCATATACCTGCATTAGCGAGAAACTCGGGTTAGTGAGAAACCTCTATAAGCGAGAATGAGATTGTGCTCCCTTGAACTCTCGCTTATCCAGGTTTGACTGTAATTGTGAATGTATGAAAGAAAAAGACATAAGTACTGCTACCTATGTCTTTTTCCCCTCGCCCCGTATTACATGGCACTTAAACAAAGCTGGCGAAATGTGGGTGTGGGTGTGTGGAGGTGTCTGGGTGTGTGTAATAGGTACACCTTTGCCTATACAGGCGTGATGTTATGTTATGTGTATAAATGCACATTCTCGCCATAAAACGGCCAAGAAACTCGATCCATGTAAATAGGCTTATTAGGCTTAAATTCGCTTTCGGTCCACTTACAGTATTAGCTGGAGTATTTAATCGAACTATAGGTATTTCCAATTTAAAATGTTTGCATATTTGATCAACTAAGTGAATTTATTGATTAACACTGAATCTGAATCGCATTTACTCGATATACTGTTTTCTGTGCTAATATTCAATTTCAATAATTTCGGTTAGGACATTTTCTACTATTTAGTTTAATTCGTTCAATAGATACTGTTCTGTTCTGTTAAAACTTCTCTGAAAACGGTGAAGGAAAACATCGAGATGTTTTCTGGCATGGCATGTCCTAGAATTATAAATTCGAAGACATGTGTCATCTACCAACCTGCACCGGGCCCGCGTCGTGGATTACAGCCCGCTCCCTCTCACAAAGGGGAGGCCTGTGTCCCAGCAGTGGGAACATTATAAGCTGATTATGCATAATAAATAAAAATAAACGTATTTGACCACATATAACAACAACAAAAAAACACATAACACTAACAACAACTCTACAGGTTTTCTGAAACACTTGAAAGTATTTTGCTAGTGTGAAGCGATGTTTGTAGGCTATGTGTGGTGAAAGCTCCTTGTAAAAATATGCACAATTCCAGCGAAAAATAAATTTTTAAGTAATTATTGTTTTTCTCATAAAAAAAACCTTTTTTATACCCACCCATAAAAAATACACGTGTCGGTACTGAAAAAACCCTTCGTGTAACAATTTCCCTAAACCGCGGTTATTGAACCTCAATAATATAACTTTCTATTTTACGATTCATAAACCTCGTACACAATGCCCTAGAATAAATTAACGGTGTCAAATTTTCCAACAGCTTTTTGTAATTATAACGTAAACGTAACGTAACTGTATGCGGTTATGGTTACGTTATCTGCAGCAGCAATCTTCGTGTTACGAGTATTTCGCATTGTAATATTTCGGCCGAATGTTAAATGAATTTCAACAATTGCTGGAACACAATTCTGTTTGTTAAAACAACGGCTGCAGATAAATACTAACATTGTTTCAGTTCAAATTGAAATTGTCTATTGAAATAATTTATTTACATAAATATTCACAAGCAAAATAGGGCCTTAAACTAGAGGCAGGTAATAAATAATTGGATTCTACTTCATCATCAGCCTATAATGTTCCCACTGCTGGGACACAGGCCTCCTCTCTGTGAGAGGGAGTGGGCCGTAATCTACCACGCGGGCCCAGTGCGGGTTGGTAGATGTCACATGTCTTTGAATTTTTGGTTCTAGGACATGCCGGTTTCCTCACGATGTTTTCCTTCACCGTTTTGAGAGCAGTGGTGATGAAATAATTTACGCAAAGTAAAGCGCCTGTCTGGGTTCGAACCTACGACCTACAACTCGTAAGTCGCGGCCGATACCACTGGGCCACCATTCACCATTCTACTTGAACTAGGAATAAACCTGCTTGCATCATCGTGAGACATTTTTGCAACCATATTCTATTGTGTTTACGATTTTTGCAATAGGTACTACATTTTTAATAAGATCACGTTTACTTAGTCATACAGAAACATTTTCCGTGTCAACAAAATGTTAAGACCAGAATGTTCGTATTGTTTATACTCTGATAGTAAATATTGAAATGGTTTTGTAGTTTCTAAGAAGAAATTGTATTGGATAAGATATTGTAACGAGTACTTCTAGTCTTCGTTGATGACACTTGAGTAGATCCAATGACGATGACTTTTCTCCTTTTATCTGCCGAGAAGTAATAGGTATGTATTAAATTAAAACACCGCTTAAATTTTCATCATTTATTAATTTATTTAATTATTTTATTTTATTAGAACCATATCATGCAAAAAACTTATAAACTAACCCCCACAAAACCGTAGTCATGGTTTGACTTTTTTATTTAACACTAGCTTCTGCCAGAAACTTCGTTCCCGTGAAAATTCTTATTATAACGTAAAATACATAGGTATTATATCCTATGAGAGCCGTCGATAGTCGCGGTCGTTACCACTGGGCCACCCAGAGAGTTTCGAACTCAGACAGGCGCTTTACTTTGTGTAAATTATTGCATCGGCACTTCTCTCAAAACGGTGAAGGAACACATCGTGAGGAATCGAACCAGAAATCCTGAACTGGTGGAGTTGACTGGTAGAAAATGCCTATGGCGTTAAGTCCGCCTCTGTACATTTATGTGCTTGAAGTATTAAATAAATAAATAATTACATACAAAAACAATTTTTTGAAGTGAAACTTCTTTAGGCGCGCTTGACTTGGGGAGTAAACTGGCGAATGCGTTACGAAAACGTGTGATCGCGAGTAGGGAAGGTACGTAAAAAATAGCTGGAAATACCTCTGGTGTAAAAACCCGGTCCCGGTCGCATAAATATGCGACCGGGTTTTTACACCAGGTATTTGCTTCCAAGTACGCACACCGGGTACCGACTCAAAATACTTGCAAGACTATTAAGTATCTTATACGGCTACTCGCTCAAATACGTAGGTACTCAACCGCGTTAGTTTTCGCAAATGCGATCACGCTCCTTTTGGAACAATTTCATATGCAAGTATTTTTTACCGACTTCACAAAAAGGAGGAGGTACTATGTTCGGCTGTTTGTATGTTTTTTTTTTTGTATGTTTGTTCATCGAATACTCCGCCAATTGTCGACGGATTTTCAAAATTCTTTTTTTGTTCCAAAGTAGATAGTTTTGAGGTGGTCCCACTGTCACCAAGTTAGGATCTGATGATGGGATCTTAGAGTAATCGAGGGCAACCTTTAAATTTTATAGGCTCACTTATTGTTTTTCGCATATTTTACGAAGTATCTTGTGTATTTGCGTATGGTTGTCACCATCTCAGGTAGCTGGTCTGATGATGGAAGTTACAACTCCTTAACAGTAAGAAGTTCCTCGAACAGGCAAGGACTGTTTTAGTCAATTGTTTTGATGTTTGATAGGGCATTTGCCACATTTGGTCTCATGATCATCAAGTCATGACCTGATGCTGCAGTCAGGATAGTCTGCAGAGTACCTAACTCCTCGACAACTAACAGCAGATATATCGTGTTAAGGCTCATTGAAAAGAGCTCGATGTGTGGATAAACGTACTGTTAATGAGGAACACCGAAGTACATAAAGACCTGATGCTGAAGCCAGGAGCATTAGAAAAAGTACCAACCTTGAAATTACAGCACCGTAGTCGTGTTTGGGCTCATTTTAAACAGGACTAAATTTTAAGTTCAATGCAATGTTGACAAGTCTGGCCTGATGCTGCAGCCAGGATTATCAGCATCTAGTCTAAAAACATCAGGGCAGGATTTGATGATGGGATCCTGGTGAAATCGAAGGAACTCTTCAAAAAGCAATATTTTGTTTGTAAAAGGCAATGATCACTAGGCTATTGTAACTTAGATAAATTATAAGCAGACCCACTTAAAAGCGTGAAATAAAAACTTTTTAAGAAAAAAAAAACCGACTTTCAAAAAAACATTACAAAGTGAAAAATATCTTTAATTTCGGAAGTCGGTGGCAAAAAACTAAAATAAAGATCCAAAGACACATACTTCCGAAATTAAAGTTATTTTTCACTTTGTAAAGTTTTTTTTGGAAGTTGGTTTTTTTTTCTTAAAAGTTTTTTTTACTTTAATGGTTTGCAAGTATTTATTTGTAAACGCGATTTTGCTCCTTATTTATTCGAAGTCATTGATCAATTTCCTATGCAAGTAGTTTTACTTCCAACGGGGCTTTTGAATACGCGATTGTATTTCTTATCTGTATGAAGTTATGGATCAGTTTTCTATGCAGATAGAAAATACTTGAAAGTATCTCGCTCCGTCGTGCCTCGACGCTCGAGTACGTAGGTACTCAAATAGTTCAACCACCGCGTTTGTTTTCGCAAATGCGATCATACTCCTTATCAGTAAGAGCACAGAATACTTAATAGTACTACGTACAGAAAGGACACTCCCTTCCTCGCCCTCATATCAGATACCGCACCTCACCCCGCACTTCGAGGTATTCGTCGCCGACTCTTTAGCAAGGGCGCTCGCGAACCGCAGCGCTGTATTGCTGACACACAATAATTATGCGATTTAAAAGTTTTATTTGAGTTTTAATCACGATGGTTGGATATTGTGATGCTTTTCCGAATTCGTATTTACATATACTGTTTGTATGATTTCGCATTTTTAATAACATGCGATTTAATAACCCATTATTTACAGAAAAGTCATTTAAACTAAACTATTTTAGTGTTTTTATTTCATTACGAACCCGTCTATATAAATAAACAATTGAACTACTTGGTCACTTCATAATAATGCACACGTTCGGGCAGCGCCGCCGCCGCCGCGCCGCCGTCGTTCGGTTCCCCGACACAAATTGCTTTCCGCGCCATTTTTTTTACGCTACTAGATTTCACGCACACATTTGCACGTATACAAACGTCATTTGTTTATGTAGTAGTAATAGGTAATTATTTTGCGAGCGTTGTATGGAGTGTGCGAGGTGTGGTAAGAGTCTACGGAACAATTTCGTATGCAAGTATGTTTACTTTAATGGTTTGTAAAAGTATTTATTTGTAAACGCGATTGTGCTCCTTATTTATAGGAATTCACGGATCAATTTCCTATGCAAGTACTTTTTACTTCCAACAGGGCTTTTGTTTGATTACGCGATTGTTCTTCTTATTTGTATGAAGTTATGGATCAGTTTTCGATGCAGATAGAAAATACTTGAAAGTATCTCGAGCCCTGGTTTTAGGCCCTGGTTTCTTAAGGTGGACGTACTTGGAAGCCCTGGTACTCGATTTTGCAAGTACGACCCATGTGTAAGGGCTACGGGCGAGGCGAACGGGAGTTGAGTGGGGGATATAAGCAAGAGAAAGCAGTGCGCGCGCACATTTTCTTTCTCTCTTCCTCTCATAGCCAAATACGTTTGAAGTTTCACTTCAGTCGTGTGGTCATAAGCACACTCGGTTTTTTTTTTATTGTGACACGCACAATGATTGTTATCGAACTCCTCCGAAGCGGCTTGAGCGATTTTTATTAAATTTTTTGTGTATTAGTAGTTGGTAGGTCAGAGAATAGGTTGTAGGTAGTAGTTGGTAGGTCAGAGAATAGTAGTTGGTAGGTCAGAGAATAGGTTGTAGTAGTTGGTAGGTCAGAGAATAGGTTGTAGGCTATTTTTTTGTTTTGTTGGATAACAACGTTTGAGGGAGTATTCCCGTTTGAGCACCTATTTTCAGAGCACCTTTTTTTAGAGCACCAAAGGTATTCCCATTAGAGCACCAATCAATATTTTACCGTGGTGCTCAAAGGGGAACAATAAAAAATATTCAACTTTGTTCCCTTTTGAGCACCTACGATGCGGTAGCTTCTAGTGATGGGGTTTATAATAAAACATATCGATAAAAATTGGCAGTAATTTTATTATTAAAATAAATTGTAGGAAACTAAGTAATTATTACTTAATTATGACGTTGGCACTTCAGCGATTAATATCACAATCAGCCTTATGTTATTTTCTAGGTACTTGACTTACAGACAACTTGACAAATGACTGTAAGTAGACAAATAAAATAAAAGAAATCACATTCCTCGTAACATCAGTAGTCTTTACGCTTATTGTTTTTAGTAAAATAATATTTCTTAATAATACTTACATATTTATGTTTTATACAAGTAAAGTTTTTAGTTGTTTTAAAAACAAAAAATATGAACGTTATATCAGTTATAGAATCTTTTGGAAGTAGTAATAGTAATATGTTAAAAATAAATTTATATTTTTCTAAAATTCATATTATCACCATTTAACTCGAAAATAGAATAATAACGCTATGCTTATTAAAGTATAGAAACTAGTAAATACAGTATTTCTAATAACTCCCGAGCTCGCCGAAACCGACACTTAGAAAAATTTCTCAAATAAATTAGGTAAGTAATTATCAAGCAATGCATTTTATCAAACGTTATTTATGCTTTGCCTTGTTAAATTTTACAATATTTAACACAACTAATTATTTACACTAGGTACTAAATTAAATGACTAACTTAATGCCTATTTAATGAGTTAAATTTTTAGAAAATTGCGTTATAATAAGTCAATGTTACGTTTTTATTCCAAACGTTGTTTTATGAGATACAATGACAAAAAAAATTGTTTGTCAAATAATACGTTATTAAAAAAAGTTTATCGGATAATTATTTTCTTAAGTGAATTATTTGGCAAACTTGTTGTATAATGATGAAATGGCAAATCATGTTTTTGCCCATCGTTGCTTGTCAAGTAAAAATTTGTAAATTAATTTTTGTGTGAACTGGCAGGACACGGGTTTGATTTTGAAGTTATCCCTCTCCTAGACAACTTCCAAAAAGCAAGACAGAGATTCTTCTTCGACTTGTGAGACACAGAAAGTTCAGCGGCTATCTCTCTCAAACTTGCTTGTATGACAGTATGGCACTTCGCTCGGCTTTGGGTTCATATAAGCCGCGCCAGCGTGCGGCGATGCGAGCGCACGGCTCGCTTCGCGGGAAGGGTGGTAGCATTAAATGCCTACTTCACTTGCTTTACCTGGCCTTAAATACTCTTCATAATAATATGAAGCAGTATATTTATATTCTAATCTATTCTGTGAAAACACCGATTTCTTTTGTTAGTGTTACAGCCTACAGTTGGTTTGGGGATAGATAAAATTAAAGTTGAGGAAACTTATTGTAATATTAACAATAAAAGATTGAATAAGCTTTTATGTTAATGATGATATTACGTTTTTAATAAATGATAGCATTCTGCAATGAAACTGCCAATTTTTAACCGACTTCTAATTATCGATATGTTTTATTATACACCCCATCACTAGAAGCTACCGTAGGTGCTCTAAAGGGAATAAAGTTGAATACTTTTTATTGTTCCCCTTTGAGCACCACGGCAAAATATTGATTGGTGCTCTAATGGGAATGCCTTTAGTGCTCTAAAAAAAGGTGCTCTGAAAATAGGTGCTCAAACGGGAATACTCCCGTTTGAGGGGTCAATTCTATGAATCAAAGTCTGATTCTCTGCCGACGCCCCTTAAATTCGGATTATTCCACTTTGCCCCACCGGCCGCCCCACTGGTGGGGCAAAGTGGAATGTCAAAAATTTTGCAATGGAATCTGCCCCACTAAATCGAAATAGTGGGGCAGATTCCACTGCTTTAAAATCCTGTTGGATTCTGCCCCACTAGGGTTGGCGCCTTAGAATAAACGTACAAACATTTTATTTTCGCAAGTTTTGTATTTCCTAGTTGTTTCTGGAAGGATAAGGGATGTAAATCGCAGATAAATTACACGATTTGTTACATGCAGCATTGGAGTAAGAATGACCAAACCGTAATTTACCCACACAATAGACGTGCATTTGGCCATTTGCATTTCTTATCAGTATAGTTCATTTTGAGACCCACTCTTTCGGAGGCTCTACTGAGGTCATCGAGCATTGTACTGAGGTGCTCCATAGTTTCAGCCATGACTACAATATCGTCGCAAACCGAAGGTGAGTTATACAGGTACTCGTCATTGATGCTAATGCCAGCCCCTTTTAAGTTCAGAACCTTGAAGACATCCTCCAGTGCAGCAGTGAACAGTTTGGGAGAGATAACGTCTCCCTGTCTCACACCTCTCTGCAGAAGGATAGGTTTGGAGGTCTGATCCAGGAGTCGGACTGACATAGTGGCGTTTTCGTACAGAAACCTCGATGCAGCATCCACTGCCGCGAAGTATTTCCAACATTCCGTTTCAATTGTATTCGTAACAGCATCTATACTAAGACGTGGAACAATGTTTTTTGGACAATTGAAGCAATAACTGAGGTTCTGATCGACTTTCATTCTTGGAAATAATGGGAATCGCGACAAATATGACACTCTGGTTTGGCCAATGGTTTCTAGGTAAATATCAATTTCATGTAGGTAGCCCCTGAAACCTAGGATCAAGCGAAGCAGCTGACACAATCAAGTGAAAAATGTTATTAGGCGTTTACTAGACAGTAAAATAAACTTAAAAAGAAACGCCGGTTTCACGCCGGCCCCGTAACCGGCGGCGGCGGCGTGCTTCAGAACCACCGGCGGCGGCACGTGGCGGCGTGACGGGCGTGGCGGCGAGGCGCACACGCCTCGATTGTACCTACATAATGCAAACTTCTTTTATTGAATTTACTCTTAATTAGTCTAATCTGTTTTCCATAGCAACGAAAATAATATAGTTGTAAAAATCTTTGACACAATAAAATACGATTGTATGGTAGAAAGATTTCCTAAAAAAAAAAATGATGATTAATGTGTGATTTTGAATAGTTAAATAAATAGCATTTCGTTTTCTATTTACGGGGACGAATCGTACTCAGTTTGTGATTTTAAGCTTAAATAAAGTAGTAAATAAAAACAAATCTAGTTGCCATTAATAAAAAAATATTTAATTTAATTTAATAAATAATTTAATTTAAAATCGTATAATATCTGTGATTTTAAAAGTTTACTGTACAGAGTTATATTTTAACAATAAAAATTTGCGAAAATAAAATGTTTGTACGTTTACTCTAAGGCGCCAACCCTAGTGGGGCAAAATCCAACAGGATTTTAAAGCAGTGGAATCTGCCCCACTATTTCGATTTAGTGGGGCAGATTCCACTGCAAAATTTTTGACATTCCACTTTGCCCCACCAGTGGGGCGGCCGGTGGGGCAAAGTGGAATAATCCTTAAATTCACGGATAATATACCGACACAATAATTGCGTCCAGTACAAACCGCACACCGCCCAAATCGAACATCAATCCAGCGCTCAACCGCAACTACAATTGCTCTAATTCAACCCTATACATAGAACAACAATAATCATTAGTCATAGAGATCTAAACCATAGACTACCAAAATTGAATAGAAGCGAAACTTATACAGAGTGGCGATCACATTAAACAGTACAGCGGCAGCATTACAAGTTGTTATCAGTCTGTTAAAATCCTAACTAATTATTATAAATGCGAAAGTAAGTTTGTTTGTTACCTTGTTACGTTGTTTTTTTGCACCTACAACGGGTTGGTTTAGTAAAGTAGTATTTACCTGAAAACATGAGTAGTACATTACGAGGTTTCCGAGTAACACATTTCATTGTAGTTTTACAATCGGCTTCCTCACAATAAATCACTTTTCTTAATCCTAAAACATATTGAATTGTAATTAGTTGCGTTTGTTTACATTCCAAATGTCATTCAGTCAAACGTCAGTTTCTATCTGTCAAAGGCGACATCTGGTGGTCGCCGATTCACAGTTGTAGTTTAAATCGATATTTTAACATATTGATTGCTAACCATCGAAATAATATCGTATGGAGCAATCCTCAATTATTTTCAGCTTTTAGTCAAAAAAAGTCATAATAAACTAAATAACCGTAAACGGAAATCATTCATTTTTTCAATATAGACTTCTTTCTAGAAACTTCGTGTCAAGTTAATATGTTTTTTATCTGTGAATTGTCTTTGACGTAATGTGACAAGGTCATACTTTCTTAATTTGCCGAATTAAGTTTCGAGGAGATTTAAGACAATCATGATAAGTTCTAGTATTGGAAATAACAAATAATTTGTTTGTTGGTCTGGATCATGAAGATTCTAATTGTTTCAGCGATTAAACGTCATGTTGTGCAGTTGTTAGTGATTTTCAAGAATTTAAGTATCTCGGTGTATTATTTATCTTCAGTGATTTAATATTATTTTACCCGTAATCGGGGAGAATTTTGGAATGCTCCGTCTAATTCCGGTCTGTGAGTCATGACAGCATTATGGAACAGACTTGGCATCTTTCAGCCCTGAGACACGCTTGAGTGATTCCACTAAACTTGTTACACGTTCTAAAAGGATTCCAAATTGCGCATACGCAGGCAGCTTTCCAGCCGGTCAAGAATCTTGCAGTCAAGTGCTTTCTCCCTACGACAACCGTGAGTATTTCACCCGCTGACTATTTGCAACTCATCCCTATTGTCCGACCACTCAAGATTAGGCAAACCGAAGTCGTAGCTCTTTATGTTGTCATTGTAAAAAGGCCTCGTTAACCGGCTAATGTTTTAGCCTTATAGATTTCCAAGCTCCGCCACCTCAAGGAAAGTGACTTAGTTTCCCTTCATATTATTAGGCCTCCGTATTGTCGATTCCAGGAGAGGCACCTCGAGCGATTCGTCTCGCCGCCAGGACCTAGAAGATCGTCTGGGGCCTGGACGCGAGACCCGTTCCTCGAGCACGGCGAAGCCTCGTGAGGAAACGACCGTGCGGCCGGCTGAGCCCGTCTAGCGATCGCGCAGGCGGGGCGGTTTTTTCTTTTACCTACTTTAACTTTTCATTATACCTTATTACGGTTCCCGTAGGAACCAGTTGATTGTCTGGGTCCGGTTTTCGATACTGGAAACCGGCCTGCATCACAATTTAATTTGTGGATCTCGGGTTCGACATCCTACCCCGTCCGGAATAGTATTGGACACCTTCGTCGGCTCCGGGATCCGGGACTCTCAAAGTCCCTGGCGCCCATTTAATAGATTTTAAGTTAAACAATAACTGGAAGGTTACTTTCTCCTTTGTTTTATAATAATTATTAACTTTTAACTTTAACTCATTTAAAACGGAACAGTACAGGGTTTATCTCCAACCCCCCACGACCTTCGCTCTCTAGATTTCCTTATTAGCTGGCTGGCAACAATTTGTTTAGTTTTTAGTAAACTTATTATAATAGTAATGTTAGTTTACCAGTTTTTTTAATAAACAGTGTTTGAGATAGCTGTTGTTTCATATTACCATACCCACTAGTTTGTCACTACAGATACAAAATCATAATTGTAACAACCTATTCACGCCTAAACCAATGAACAGATTATCCTGAAATTTTGCATATACGTTGTCAGGTGTACAGAATCCCAGCGCAGGGCACGCCACGATAGTGGCGATAAGACCCCTCTTTGAGCCTAAATCCATCTGACTTCATCAAAACCCGTACCAATTGTGGTAATTGCGACCTCAACATCTACGGTGGTCATAGCGACTACTCCCTAAAGCATGTAAAATAAAAAAATACGTGTGGCACTCGGGGACTGCCGCGGTAAAGCTATTGCATAGCATTTTTTATCAACTTATGCGAGCTTCTACACGTCTACACGCATACGTCTAGTCGCACGCACACAAACACCGTGCCGAAGTCTGCCGAACTGAAACGATGTTAGACGATGCACGGCTTTCAATGCCGCACCGCTGTGCTGGTCGGAGTGGGGGGTGTAAGGTTTATTTTCGTTATGGAATTTCTTAATTCGGTCGCCGCGCTCAAAGCCCGCGATAAAAGCTATGCAATAGCTTAAAAAACTGATGCGAACGTTTTATGTCTGTGGATCCAATTTGATTGATATGGTACAGGTAAATCACTTCAGATTGATCTTTCCATGTGTTCAGATCAGGAGTTTCGCTTCTATACATCATTATTCTTTGTCCAAACCCATGTTACAAGCTTGCACGTGACATTGGCATATCTCTGACACACGCTCACATACATCAGGCATCAGCCCTCGAGAGGAGGTATATTTGGCACGTCAACTCCAGATGATTGATAAAGGAAATGGAGAGTCATACGCTCGTTTGTAATTTGTTGTAAATGATTGTTGCAGTGTAAACTTGAAGGGGTTTGTCCTGAAGTTATATGGGAGTTCCGTTTCGGTAGAACAAAAAAATCTTAGTAAATAAATCCACAACATGATTAAAAACTGTTTGTAATTTATGACTTGGACATACTTAAGAAATGTATTTCAGCCTAAATATATTTCAGAATAATGCTTAACCCTTTATAGGGCAGACTAACTTTAAAGTCGTTAAAATTTGCAGCTTTTTTTAAGTTATTAGTCACCCTGATCAACCAAACAAATCGACCTAGTTATTATTCACAAGCTCGTATAAAATATAGACAGCATTAAAAAAACGGTGTAACTACAAACAGACGAAAATTATAAATTTTGAATACTTTTACCTGGAAAATCTTTTCATTGGCACTGCCTCATCCATTGCCCTACGAATTCTGCTACATCACTTGTCATCAATTGCTTTGCTAAGTGCGATCCCCAGTACGACCCATCCCAACCTCACCAAAATTCTAGTCTTCCTAACATTTATCACGAAATTTAAATCATGCCTAAATGTATCACCGAAATTTTGTACAGTGCAATAAGTAAGACAAACTTAAGACGAGAAATTAAGGAAGTTTCCAGTTAAAGTTCGGAAACTGTCAGCAGTTAGTTGAGGAGGCACCGAATGAAGAAAACCTGATACCATGAAGAGGCAAAGTTTGTAGCATTGTTCCTCAGTCGCGAGAACTACTGAATTGATTTCGAATAATATAAAACAGTTGCGTTATATGTTTTCCTCAATTAAAGTACATATTTTAAAAGCAGTCTTTAATAATAGTTAGATGTACAAGTATATGAAATAGACGAGAAATAATCAAAGGGCATCAAAAATTCGTCCGCAGCGCTGTCAACTGAAAAAGTGCCCAAACGTCTAGCAGCATTGTCACGTTGTATGGTAATGCTAATTGTTTGGCCAAAAATAAGAAATTCACACATACATATATTAATATTAAAGTACTGAATGAAATTTTGGAACTGTTAGAATAATGAATGCTAAAAATATTCAATTACTTCGACCTCCCTCATATTATACAAACTTCAATAACCCATTGCTTTATCAGTGGTTTAACTTTGTTTCTATCACTCAGTGGGCAATATGGCGAGTAGATAATAGTTGAGGTTCACATTTCGCGAACCTCCTCAAAACATCACCATAAAATAAAACATAATTCAGTCACAACAAGACTACTTCCTACAAAGTTCCAACATCAAACATGCAATTTAAGCAATATGTAAGAGCGCGCTTCTTCCATACGAATTATTCACCGAACTAGGTACTTATTCAAAACTTTAAATTGGCCGTACTTCCAATAGAAGATACAATATTTCAATATCGAATGCTGGAATAAACTTAGCTACTTCAAAGAAGTGAGATGCATCTTTTGAATTATTCCATACGTAGAAACCAGTTACCTGTGCAGTTTAGACTTACATTTTGAAATGTGACTTGGTTCCTACTTCATGCAACAAGTCTTCATACAGCTTGCGACTTTGTATGCTACAGGGTATAATAACTGTATTTTGTTTCTTGTCCTAAATTCAAAAATGTTGTTTTGGGTGCACTGTTTGTTGTTATGTTATGGAGCGCTTTAAATTGTGTGGCCTACTTTATATGTAACCTGGAAATGTAAGTATGAGTAACGCTTATGTTCTCACTCAGCAAACTTATGTTTGAGGTGTTGAATAATATAGGGAAGCAAGGCATGAAGACTGTCTAGATTTCCCCGTTTCTTCGTAGGTTTATGAATGCTTTCGAATAGATAAATGTTGTATTCCTCAACTTCAGTATTTACTGAAGCTGCTTAGAATGCGGCTGAAAACTTTTGTGTGTTTTTATTTATATAATTTAAAAGTTTAAGCTTCCGTCTATATTGTATTGCATGAAACTAATATAAATAAATCACCAATATTGAGAAATTTGTTGTTTTAAGTATGTGTGTGTTGTTAAAGTGGCCTGGCGTCAGGGGTACGGCGATACGTGTATACTCTGGCGTTCAAAAGGTTAATGAATCTCCCTTGGCTTGGGCAGAATGGTGACACAGGTATGGGGGCACATGAGCACGTTGGCCAGGTGCAGGGTTACTTCGAAGAAGCGACGCATTCTTGCTATGTAAAGTCAACAAAAGAGATAAGTATGCAGGGTCGTCGGATATATTTGAAGTTTAGTAAGAAACCGATAGATGTCGTGGATGGGCGACCATCCATTATAATATCGAGACCCCTTAGTGTCTAGGAAAGCACGTTAATTCGTTGGTCCCGACTGTCATTCGTAGATCTTTGACAGTCATTATGTAAGCATAACTTAACTTAACATGTGGTTGGCTTCCAGTCTAACCCGATGCAGCTGAACCACACAATTACTGGCTGGGCTTCTGAGTAAGGTCAGAAGCCCACAAGTGTGAAAACCAATCTAACCAAAAGGTATCGTGTTACCCAGTAATTGTGTGGTTCAGCTGCATCGGGTTAGACTGGAAGCCAACCCCAATATAAAAAAGGATAGTCAGATTGATTGCACTTTCTGCGTGTACATATTGTTGCGGGTGCTGCTGCATTCTGCAAAAAAGCGTGTGCGGTCGGGAGACCCCCGTGAGGCTTACGCGATACTCGTACGCACACAAACTCGTATGTAATAGAAAGAGACAGAGAGAGAGAAAGCGGCATGGAGGGCATAACTCTTTTCCTTACGTGACGATTTCTACCAGTCAACTCCTACCGCAAACCGCGTTAAAGATAAAAAAGCCTAGATCTAGTTCTTGATTAAATTAAAACTAAATATTGAAATTCCATAACATTTTAATGTCATGGATTCCCGCAAAGCAACGTCTGATTCCATAACATATAACACATAATTTGTACACAATTTTCATCCGGGAGTAATTTTCAACGTTTTTGTAACCTACCACGTAACTGTCACATGACCCACGTGATGTTTAGCGGCAACCTTTGCCTTTTACAGCTGCAATACCTCCTGGTCACGTAATCTTTAGACGTGACATCACACCCAGAGACAAAGTTGAAAAGTTTTATGTGCTTCAAACCAAAGCACGAAATAGAGACCGTGGTAGGTAGGTACTTATTTTCCCGGTTTAACTATCCTGAGGAGCTGTGGTTGTGTCTTTGGTTTAGTTCAATCCCGTCTTGGAAAGGTCTAAAATTATACCTTCTAACTCCTAGAAATGGCAAAACTCAATAATTTAGAATTAGAATACTTTAGGTTTTTCATACAAAAATTATATTAAGATTTATGTGACAAGTTTCTTCGAGTTTTTTTTTTAATTGTATTTTCTACACTTTTTTTTAATATTATTTCTGATATTTTAGCACACGTCCGACTTATGTCAAACGTTTGAAGATGACAGGATCAGAATGTGTTTTAAATGCGTTTAGCGTTAAATGCATTTTTTTATTTGTGTTGCAAGTGGGGCAAAGAGATATTCAAACCATCAGCCCATATATGCTTACCTACTTTATAAATATTTCCAATCAATTTCTATATACTATCTTTCGAACAGTAGTAGATACTAAAAGAAACTGTCCTCATTTCCGTTATACCGACGTTCACATCATCCAGGCTGGTCACGTTTGTGAAAGATGACACACGCGGTTCCCTAACGAATGTTGACTTTGAGTCTGTAGGTATAGGCTTTTATGCGTTCAAACCACAGAAATCTAAATAAGTAAATAGAAGTCACATACGCAAAGCCTGACGCCGATATGTGTCCCAAAGGAAGCAATCGAACGATGCTTTGTTGATACAATAGATTCGTGGATGCATATACAGGGTGTAACGACGACATCGACGCGCGAACTGTTACCATAAATTCAATACAATTTCTAAACCCAGTAGCGATACATTTTGACCGTGAAGGTATTGCAATTTTAAATGGAACAACAGTTTTTATTTTTTGGGTTGTTGTGTGGTTCTAGAAAAATTCTGAATTCTTGGTAAGTTCCCGCGCCTATGTACCTTACACTCTGTACAAAATAAAAGAAAATATAAATAAAAGAGGTTTATTCCGAAAACGTGCGCTTCATTATAGTAATATGTAATCGAAAATTGACATATGAAGCGATAAAGGAGTGTCAAGAAGATGAGCAGCTCCTGTCTGCTTGTTCTGCCTGAACTTGACTCATATTAATTGGTGTCAGAGCAAAATGTTTCCTCTTCCGTACTCCTATGTTAACTGTCACGGAATCAATCACTGCGTTTTCAGATAATCATCTCTCACACAATCCATCCATGAAATTTTAAAGCGTTCAGCCCAGAGAGCGTGGATATTTAATGTATCAGTCTTTGTAAAGAGCATGTGTTATAGGTACTCGATGCTTATAGGCTTGAAATCCATACTCCATACTTTATATTACAAATGAGAAAGTATGTCTGTCTGTCTGTTACCTCTTCACGCTTAAACCGCTGAACCGATTTAGATGAAATTTGGTATAGATATAGTTTAAGTCCTGAGAAAGGACATAGGATATACTCATGCGGGTGAAACCGCGGAGCGCTGCTAGTATATTATAAATAAGAAGTGTCATTGCAAATACAGTCAATAAACTGAAAATTTGTCTCCACCTATTCAAGTAAATTGCTTGATAGTGTGGATACTTTTTAGGTTTCTCTACCCAAAGGGTGCCAAAGGAACCCTATTACTAAGCCTCCGCTGTCCGCTTCCGTCTGTCAGCGGACTGTATCTCGTGAACTGTAATTGGAAGACAGTTGAAATTTTCACAGAGAACTAAATAATAAAATAAAGTTAATAAAACTGAAAGGGACAAGGGAGAAAATATCATACAAGGAGCGTTTTTTTTTTTCAGCGTATTTTCGTGGTATGGAACTCTTTGTGTGCAAGTCCGCTTCGCACATGGCCGGGCATGTTTCCGTCCACCCACTGTACATCAGCCAGGCTACATCTGTCATTCTAAACCCCTTTCACCACTACTTCACCTCATTAAGATTCCTGTGATTTCAGTCCCATGTATTTGAATATTTTCGTTTGCTCTTCTACTTATACATGGCTGGAATATTCATCGTATTAGAACACGTTAAATTAGGTGTCCCTGATTGTGTTTCTTCCGTTCTGCTTTACACACGAGATTATTCAGGAGTGGTACTTTCATATGTGTATAGAATGTTAAGTAGGCTTTGATGTTAGGTCGGATTATGAATGTTTTTGGTGAGAGGATGTTGTAATCAATGTTAAATATAAGGTATTCCGATCAGTTTTATGATTTCTATCGAGAAACAGGATATTAGCGATAGAGTGTTCGTTCAATTGTCGTCGTAAAGAAGATATTATTTGTTTAATATTATAAAAAATATCTTAGCATGACGCAGCCCTTAGCAACAAGCACAAAAATCACAAATTCATTGTGATCTATATTTTTTTTAATAAATTAATTCATATATCATATTGAAAATCAAGTCAATGCTTGGTTTTATTGTATTGTATTAACGCAATTTTAATATTTTGTAATAGCATGTATGTTGTTTTTTTATTATTCATAATTAAATTATATATTCAGAGGTCAGATAGGCAGTCGCTTCATGTAAAATACTTGTGTTCAGCTGCATCTGTCTAGACTGGAAATCGACCCCTAAATAGTTGGGAAAAGGCTAGGCAGATGATGATTCAGAGCATTTGTACTCAATGATTTATAAGCTGTGGTTACCTATAATTAAGTGTACATTACAGTATACTGTATTTATTATACAAGTTTTATTAATGTAAAAGATAATTTGTAATGTATCTCGTTGGTAATCCTTAAATTAAATAAATAAAAAATAAATCTACGTAGGAGATGGCGAGATGAGCTGGATAGGTTCCGTCAAGGACGCGCGGGCTCGCAAAAGATGGAAGGAGTGGAGGGAAGCCTTTGCCCAGGAGTGGGACAGCGAAGGCTAGAAAAAAAAAAGACGGGTTGCACTCCGGGAGTGCCGGCAGAAGTGAAAACTTGAATATTAACGTTGAAATAAATCAATTTTGAATTGAATTAATATAACTAATTTTTTTTCACTATTGTTGCGCCACTTTTTTCATTAATCGATGCACTTTGTTCAATTTCCATATTTTAAACACTTTATACAGGGTGAAATTGAACACATGCGACAAACCGAAATGGGAGATTATACTCATCATTATGAACAACTTTTACTATGGGACCAAACCTGAAATCGCGAAAAAAAAATCAGCTGTTCCCTACATTTTGGCGAGTTATGCGAACATAAATGTAGGGAACAGCTGATTTTTTTTTCGCGATTTCAGGTTTGGTCCCATAGTAAAAGTTGTTCATAATGACGAGTACAATCTCCCATTTCGATTTGTCGCATGTGTTCAATTTCACCCTGTATACACGAATTTTACGAATACACAGCAGTGCGGCTACTACACAGACGGTCGAGCCATCAGCTGTCCATCCATCCATCCACATCCACGTCCACCATCACCGTCACCGTCACCGTCCCCGTCACCGTCACCGACACCGTCACCGTCACCGTCACCGTCACCGACACCGTCACCGTCACCGTCACCGTCACCGTCACCGTCACCGTCACCGTCACCGTCACCGTAACCGACACCGTCACCGTCATCGTCACCGTCACCGTCACCGTCACCGTCACCGTCACCGTCACCGTCACCGTCCGTCCGTCACCGTCACCGTCACCGTCCGTCCGTCCGTCCGTCCATCCATCCATTATCGTGTCTCACTTGGTTCACTTCGGTTGGCGCCGCCGTCGTAGAAAGAGGGAGGGGGGGGGGGATCTCTCCTGACGGTCACGTGTCCTGACGCGATGTCCTGACGCGAGCTTAACATTTTTTCCCCAGTACAAAAAGTGTGCAACGCCGCTAAAGAAGTTTTCACTTCAAAAAACAAAAATCTACGTAGGTATTTGACAACATAATTACTGATTATGGACCAAATCAAACCTTTCAAGAATACTCAACTCAATAGATCCCGAAGATATTATCCCGAACAAGATAACAATAACACACATATAGGTATATATCTATAATAGTGTCCCATCACATGAAATGTTCCCGAAATTCTGTCGACAATATTGATCGGAAGCTAAGCAAACGGTTTATTATGTATCACGACATTGGCACACATCGCATTATCTACGACGACAATGTCAGGATTACATGGAATACATAAAGTGGATGCTCATTTTGTCTACAAGGAAATTGGAAACTGTACAAGATTGTGAACGGCTTTGAACGTGGCCATTCATCTTTTCAAAATTAAAATAGAGGTTTGGTTAGCCTTAGACTTTCTAAAGTTTATTCTTTTTAAAATTCCCTATCTTGTTCGGTTTAGATTAAAGTTTAGCTTAGACAGTAGAAAAACGTACAGAAATGGACATTTTCAGGGATGTATTTTGAAAGTTTCTCGGCCTTATTTAGCATAAGCATAATTAGCCTATAATGTTCCCGCTGCTGGGACACAGGCCTACTCTCTGTGAGAGGAAGTGGGTCGTAATCCACCACGCGGGCCCAGTGCGGGTTGGTAGATGCCACATGTCTTCGAATTTTTGGTTCTAGGACATGCCGGTTTCCTCACGATGTTTTCCTTCACCGTTTTTAAGAGCAGTGGTGATGAAATAATTTACATAAAGTAAAGCGCCTATCTGGGTTCGAACCTACGACCTACAACTCATTAGTTGCGGCTGTTACCACTGGGCTGCCACTGCTCTCCGGCCTTATTTGCATGAATGATTTTGAATTTTCATACTGTTATTTTTTTGTCTCTAACTTTGTGATTGAAGAAGATAGCAGATCAGATTATCTATTCTTTTGCTTCAAACCCTACTTCAAACAAACAACAGACTCTGGCAAAGTTCTAAGTCCTACGCTAAATGATGAACCATCCAAAAGAATTTAGGCACATAAAAATATTAAGAAAATTACGAGACTATTTTTCTTAATACTTGGCTCTTTGGGACGATTACTTAAGTCTAATCTGTTCTGAAGACTTATGAATTATGAATCGACTATGTGACCTTTTGACGGACGAAAGTCTTAATAAAGTAGGATCTCCGGAGATAAGTATAGCGAACCTTTGAAACTGTGTTAATTAGTTTGGTAACTCATAAAGAAAAGTAATTATGTAGGAGTGTATTTTATACTTATCTAGGGTAATTTAAAAGGGTCTTCACAACTGGCATTACGTAAGTAGGAATGTCTTTCGTTGGGACGCGTCTATCCAGCTTATAAGCTTTATAATAATCTTTTTGCTGACCCGCTTATCTTTTTACCTTTGTCCAAAGGCACTCTTTAGACAAATCTCATTCAATGTCACATACTGCATCTACTGTCTGGAGACTTGTCGCTATGTATATAATAACAGCCGCACGGTTCGATCGATCAGGATAAGCCACGCTTGCCGCGGTTGGTCCGTGGATGGACGACCATTTTTACAGACCCCTCGTGCCCCGGAAAGCGCATTATGCTGTCGGTTCCGGCTGTCTTTCATGGATCCTTCACAGTCTTTACGGGTCGTTAGAAGCCCAAAAGTCTGGCAATGGTTGGCGAAAGGGTCGTATTACCAAGATAGGGTTGGAGAGGTCTGAAAGGCAGTCGTTCCATGTGAATTACTGGTATTCAGCTGCACCCGGTTAGACTGGCAGCCGACCCTAACATACTTGAGAGAAAGCTAGGCAGATAAGATGAATGACCAGCCTAGTATTGTTACACTGCATGGCAAAGGTCTCTTACAGAGACGCTTGCTCAAGGCGGATTTGCGATTTCAGACTTATACATATTAATCAAAAGGTTAGGAACTCTTTGACCATACACTTTTGACGTTTAAACGCCTTTTAACTTTAATTAACATTTATGAATATGGAGGAATAAGTCCAGGATGAAGAGCACTGGTAAAGGTCCCGTCTTACGAGTAGTAGGTCGTGAAGGTCACATAGTCGATTCATAATTCATAAGTCTTCAGAACAGATTAGACTTAATAGTAATCGTCCCAAAGAGCCAAGTATTAAGAAAAATCGTCTCGTAATTTTCTTAATATTTTTATGTGCCTAAATTCTTTTGGATGGTTCATCATTTAGCGTAGGACTTAGAACTTTCCCAGAGTCTGTTGTTTGTTTGAAGTAGGGTTTGAAGCAAAAGAATAGATAATCTGATCTGCTATCTTCTTCAATGACAAAGTTAGAGACAAAAAAATAACAGTATGAAAATTCAAAATCATTCATGCAAATAAGGCCGGAGAGCAGTGGCAGCCCAGTGGTAACAGCCGCAACTTATGAGTTGTAGGTCGTAGGTTCGAACTCAGGTAGGCGCTTTACTTTGTGTAAATAATATCATCACCACTGCTCTCAAAACGGTGAAAGAAAATATCGTGAGGAAACCGGCATGTCCTAGAACCAAAAATTCGAAGACATGTGACATCTACCAACCCGCACTGGGCCCGCGTGGTAGATTACGGCCCGTTCCCTCTCACAGAGAGGAGGCCTGTATCCCAGCAGTGGGAATATTATAGGCTGATTATGTTAAGTCCAGGGTCCAGGATTCCTCACGATTTTTTCCTTCACCAATGTCAGTGAATTCGAAGATAAATTTGGCGAGTATATATGAATTACCTTGTGTTTGTGACATTGGAATTCGAATATGCTTCGCAAAGCAGCATATTTGAGACAGTATAATACACGCCACGAAAGATGAGACTTGACGAGCTCAGTGGTGAAGAGCTTGCGCAGGTAAGTCGTGTACGAAATAGTTACCCATAATGTGTATATCTATTCAGGGATTTATCGATGACATTTAGGTTAAAATTCTTAACAATATTATAATATTTATTACGAAATAGGAGGTCCTGACCTCTCGACTTTGACTGCATCAAGGACAAAGGCTGCCTCTAGGTATTTACTTATATAGGTAAGCACACATCTAGCTGCGTCAAGCTAAACTATATGAAATAGACTTTTGAAACGGCCAGATTTATTCGCAATTTATCTTAATTTTCTTATCTAAGGCGTGTGAGGGTGTGTGAGTGGCAGGTCCTTAGATTAATAATGAGCGAAGACTTCTTGGGAATTTAATGCGGGCTTACCCTAATAATTTTGTTTGGTTTTACAGTGTCAATGTCAATTTTTATTTCTTTTCAAAAAGCATGAGAAAACTGATAGATAAGTGATAGGTAAGTACTTATATACCTGCGTAAGTTGATATTTTAACTGCGCAGGAAATACTTAAAGCTTATATCACTGTATTCGAATAAGAAATTAAGGCTTTTAGGCCGTTTACACATTATGCCGTGTGTGGGGGTTCATACAAATCCAAGGTCCTGACTGACTGACTGATATATCAACGCACGCCTAAACCGCTGGTCCTAGACACATGAAAGGAGGGTGTGTTTTTTGTGAAGAGTACCTAGGTATCCATTAAAAAAGGGTTTTTCGAAATTCCACCCCTAAGAGGGTGAATGGGGGGAGGGTAAAATTTCACGCGGCCGAAGTCGCGGGCAGACGCTAGTTTATTATAAATGCGAAAGTAACTCTGTCTGTCGGTCTGTCTGTCTGTTACCTTTTCACACCTTAACGGCTGACCTAAATTTGGATGGAATCTGTATGGCGCACTGATAGACCATGACCTGGGTTAGCACATGAGATATTTTATTTTTATTTTTTGTTGCTATATTTTTTGAAGTGAAAACTTCTTTAGCGGCGTTGCACACTTTTTGATGGGTAAAAAATGTTAAACTCGCGTCAGGACACGTGACCGTCAGGAGAGATTTCCCCCCCCCCCCCCCCTCTCTTTCTACGGCGGCGCCAACCGAAGTGAACCAAGTGAGACACGATAATGGATGGATGGACGGACGGACGGACGGACGGACGGACGGACGGACGGACGGACGGACGGAGGGACGGACGTGGATGGATGGACAGCTGATGGCTCGACCGTCTGTGTAGTAGCCACACTGCTGTGTATTCGTAAAATTCTTGTATATAAAGTGTTTCAAAAAATGAAAATTGAACAAAGTGCATCGATTAATGAAAAAAGTGACGCAGAAATAGTGAAAAAAACTTAGTTATATTAATTGAATTAATAATTGATTAATTCAACGTTAATATTCAAGTTTTCACTTCTGCCGGCACTCCCGGAGTGCAACCCGTTTTTTTTTCTTATTTTTGAATCCCTTAGTGGGATTTATAGATGTCCGTTAAAGTGTCCGCATTACAGCGGGCCGCCCTATTAGAATACTCGCGCTGCAGTATTTATTTTTTAAATATCTTAGCATTATGCTGAGGTTTTTGGCCTCGCACAAATCTTTTTTTTTTAATTCGTTTATTTTGGTTGTTTTTAATGTAGCTTTGTTAGTTTTAAATGTTCTTTTCCACTATTTGTACTTACTGTGCGTGTTCCAAATAAAATATTTTTCTTTCTAATCGACCTCCATGCGGGCGAAGCCGCGGGACAAAGCTAGTAAAATTACAATAGTTATCTATAATATTTGGTTACACTTTATCCAAACTAATATTATAAATGCGAAAGTAACTCTGTCTGTCTGTCTTTTCTTCACGCCTAAACTACTGAACCGATTTGTGTGAAATTTGGTACAGACATAGTTTGGAACTTGAGAAAGGACATAGGATAGTTTTTATCCCGATATTCCCACGGGATCGAGACTTATGCGGGTGAAACCGCGGGGCGCAGCTAGTACATACCTACTATAACAGATATCACTTACTTAACCGCCTGCTCGCTTCGACAATGGATTTATAATTGAAAGTGTAATTAATATTCAAATACAGAGTTGATAGGTTTCTCGTAGCACTTTGTTCCCTACACATGCTAGAGAAGGTAGTGTCAGCGAAAATATTTATTTTGTGGATTAATATTTTCGCTGACAGTAATATCTACTCCCAAGTTAAACGAGGGATATAGGTACTTAAGAACTTAATACTTGATCATCATCATCATTTCAGCCGAAAGGTCGGTCCACCTTGTGAATGGCCTTCCAACGCTACATCTTCCGGTACGCGGTTGCCACTCCAGAATCTTTCGGCCCCTTCGGCCATCTGTTCTGCGAGCAAAAACTTATTGACCTTATAATGATGGACACTTTTTCAACTTTTTGTACCTCTAAAAATGTTTTGCGCTTCTAGTGACTTAAAGTTTTTTAAATAATTGAGCCTCTTTTTAATTTTCTGGCCTTTTCTTACGGTTGGTCACAGTAACTAAGATAGGGTACCCCGACCAAACGGGTTTGGTTAGGTTGGAACTGTAACCAATCATGAGCAAGCTTAATTGGTTGCAGTAACTAACCTACGGGCCCCGACCAAATGAGTTTGGCTTAGGTTAGAACTGTTACCAACGATGCGAAATCCTAGCGAGCACTTTTACCAAGTTGGTCACAGTTACTTGGCTATTTAATATTTTTAGGACCCTAAAGTAGGACTTATTTGAAGTTAACAAAAAGAAGCGCATTTCATGATATTAGAGGGTTCAATAATATTTTTAGGAGCGCAAAATGGGAATTATTAAAGGTTCGATTAAATAAATGCCATTTTTTTATTAAAAAAAAAAAAAACAGCTGGTTTCCGGGAGAGCCGACAG
The DNA here is from genome assembly GCA_945859645.1 of Amphipoea oculea. NCBI lineage: Eukaryota > Metazoa > Arthropoda > Insecta > Lepidoptera > Noctuidae > Amphipoea > Amphipoea oculea. The sequence goes on from OX243877.1 coordinate 10,256,374, forward strand.
AAGTGAAAACTTGAACAATTACGTGTGTGTTTTTGAATCGCCAGGAAATATTTCGAAATATTTATTTGGTGTCGGTAACGGTAACAGTGTCGCGAGTTCAATGGTTTTACCGATCTCAAAAAAATGCCAACATGCATGTGTATCTACGTACGTACATACAAAATATATGTACATACTTATATATAGAGGTGTCGGTTACGTAACAGTGTCGCGAATTCAATGGTTTTTTCCCATCTCAAGAAATGCCCAACGCGCCTAAAGAAATTTTCCTTCAAAATATGCTAAAGTAAGATAATTTTCCCAGGATTCATTACCTAATTCGTTTTCCCTACATAACGAGAATAGCAGATGAATGGCTCCTGAAACAATGTCCCTCAATTAACCAGATAACATGTAAAAATGTATAATTGTTCAGTGGCTATTTTAATATTCGCCTGAATTTGTATCATGAAATATTAAAGCTGCTATCAGAGAACCAGACAACTCTGACGTCAAAGAAAATGTTGGCGATCTAACCTGCAACTGACGCGCACAGCCGCACATGATAGGCTAAACTAGTTTTTATTGCGCCTTCACTCGCGTTGGTTTTGTTTGAGCTCGGGGACTAGAAGTTTAAGTTGTTTGTAGTAAATTAAAGAGTTTTATAATGACAATAATTATCTCAATATCTAACACTAAACTATATATAGGTACCTACTATGCACAAGTATATAAAGGAAAAAAAAAGGGAACGGCTCGTTGGGCATAAAAAAATTCGTCCGCATCGCTGTCAGTTCCCAAAAGGCTGACAGCGTTGCCACGTTGGATGGCAATGCTAATTCTTTGGACTAATAATAGGCTAGTCCCCTGGTCACATGAAGAGTCGATCGGCCGCTTGGCGATGTCCCGAAATCGTCGTTACGAGATTTTGCAAATTCATTGCTTTATATATTCGCAAAATTTGTCTGCTCAACAACGTAAATAACGGTTTTACGTACGAACTACGATAGGTATAATTTTTCATGTCTTATCAAACAAAAAAGCTAACAGCCTAGGTTGTGCCGGATACGCTTATGTACAGGCGCCAGCACATAAAGGTACTACAATCTGTCAAATTTCTTTAATAGATTTTCAAGTTTATCGCTAAAGCCTAGGTTCAAAGATAGTTTCGGGTAGCTTGATGTGCTTGCGTCTGTGCCTATTGCCTGTTTGTAATTTTGGGACGTCTCTTTTAAAACCTACATCCTTATGCAGAATAACAATACGTACCTGTTACACAGTGATCACACTAATATTATAAAGGCGAAAGTTTGTGAGTGTGTGTGTTCATATGTTCGTTACTTCTTCACGCTCAAACGGTTGGTCCATTATTGATAACATTTTGTATGGAGGTAGCTGACACCTTGGATTAACATATATGCTGCTTTTTATCCTGATATTCCCACGGGAACGACATTTACGCGGGTAAAACAGCGGGGCGCAGCTAGTAAATAAATAAAAGTCCTCCAGACCGAATTTTGGCCATGGCGGCCAATCTCGGCGGAGACGTCATCGGCGGCGCGGGAGATATTATAGTGCACAAAAGTATGCGCGCACACACAGGTGTACTCTCTCTTCCCTCATTCTTATTGTCCGATGGTACAGCAATCCGACACGACCCGAGAGAGATCAAGCGCAGGGCTAACGGCTTAACGTGCTTTCCGAGGCCCGGAGGTATCACAACGCCAACTTACAAACTCCGAGTTGTTTCCAAGAAATTGCTAATGGAAAAACCCATGTACGAATTAAATTTATAGAGATAACAATACAAATAAAGTAGAAAACAGACTCACTATTATATTGGATGATATACGATAAAAATATACGATTAATGTCAACCACAAGGCATGTTGCTTCGCCACAATATTTTATATGAAACATTCATAATATTATTTATGTCTGTCAACGCTAAGCCTTAAATATAAAGCGGATAAATGATAATTTATGCTCTTTGAACTATTTAATATTTGAATTATGTTCATGCATCAAGATTGCTATGAAAAATAGTGATCCTGAAAGTTTTTTTTTTATTCGGTTTAGATGTCGATCCATCGCGACTGCGAAGGTTGGATAGCCAATTTAAAATAACCCTGTATTCTCAATTCAGAAACCGTGGGTCATCTTTATCGGTAAACATCCTTTACTCATCATCTGCCTAGCCTTTTCCCAACCATTTTAGGGTCGGCTTCCAGTCTAACCAGATGCAGCTGAATACCAGTATTTTACATGGAGCGACTGCCTATCTAACCTCCACAGGCCAGTTACTGGGTAATACGACCTTGGTAAGACTGGTTGTTAGATTTTCGTACTTCTGACGACCCGTAACGACTGTCAAATATCCATGAATGACAGCCGGGACCAACGGCTTAACGTGCTTTCCGAGGCACGGAGGGATCTTGGTATGTAAAGATGATCACCCATCCTCGGACCAACCGCGGCAAGCGTAGCTTAACCTGATCTGATATTTACTGCATATACGGTAAGCAGCTAAGCAGAAACTACAGAACGCCCCACCTGCTACGATCCTTAACTCCTTACTCCTTTTGTTTCGTTATCGTTTTATCCTTTACTTAATGCGTCCAAAACAGACCTTCTAAAAATACTTTATCAATAAAGTACTTTTAGAGGGTCTGTTTAGGATTTAGATATTAATATCTAATCACGAATTGCCTCTGTTATTATCGGGTTGTCGTGACGACCCTCATCCCACGCAACTCTAACATTCCGTCCCTTGATGTAGCCTATGGCAACTGACGTACCTTCGTACAGCAAGTATATGTATATAGATATAGTTTCCATTATTAAACAAAGGCTCGATCTTGGCTTCGAGTGCTCGTGTTACAGTATATTGTAAGGCATTATTGGGTTTCTGAAGGATAATGGAAATATTGATTGTAACCTTTATGGTTAACAAAGAGACGTGATTTGTACAATTTTGCAATGCGATGTAGGTACAGAGCTTGTGTAAAAAGAATCAGCCTTAGCTGATAACCATTTTCCCATTTTCTGAGAAACTGTCAGTAACTTATACATATGTATCAAATCTCAAATAAATTAAATTTTATTTAAAGAATACACATCAATACACAATTTACACCAGATTACAAATGATTAATGAATTGCAATGCCATGATTTTTGTGCATTCTCTCTAAGATGGCAACACAACTACTACGCCTCTGTACCTACGCTTTGGAATGGGCAACTAGCTTCATCTTTCTGACTGACCGACCCTTTGACAATTCAAAAGTGCCTGTAATTGGTTTAATTGAAATAAATGCTATGAGTTTGAGTTTGAGTTTTTCTGGTATTGCAAATGTCCAAAGTCGGTTGTTAGGTACTATCATGTGGGCCGCTTCCTTGTTTGTTGCCACTCAAAACAAAAAACAATGGTACTTATTTTACGTTGTTTAAAAAAAAAACTCTTGCAACCACAAAGGAAGCGACGCATTGGCGGGATAGGGGTAGTATTTTTTGGCAGTGTTTAAGCGGTTCGATAAAAATCCCACCATGATTCCGGTACCGTTTCGAACCGGCGTTTCAGAAAGAACGTTGGCTTAAAGCCAATAATGTAGAGAACAAGACAGAATGCATTATGATTAACTACTTTTAGTTGGCTTTCAGGCTTGTGCACTTTTGATGAACTGAAGAATGCCACTGGTGCCGCGATCGACTTAGGAATGTAGGAACTTATTGGGCCCAACCAATAATCCTTACCAAGCCCACGTGCGCACGGGCGCTTATTTTACGCAGTGCTCATTTTACCGTGGTTATTCAACTCTTATCGCTAAGCCGAGCGCTGAAATTCCAGTGCGCGATGAAAAACGATACGGAAAAACGGTTTTTTCTTACTAGCCTACGCTGTATCAATCCTGGAAAAGAATTAAGTTTTCCTAAGAAATTATTAGCATAATCAGTCTATAATGTTCCCACTGCTGGGACACAGGCCACATCTCGGTGCAGAGAGGGAGTGGGCCGTAATCCACCCTGCGAGCCCAGTGCGGGTTGGTAGACGTCACATGTCTTCGAATTTTTGGCTCTAGGACATGCCAGTTTCCTCACGATGTTTCTTGCACCGTTTTGAGAGCATTGGTGATGAAATATTTTACACAACGTAAAATGCCTGTCTGGGTTCAAACATACGACCTACATAAGACGCGACCGTTACCACTGAGCCACAACTGTTCGAAGAGTAGAAAGATTACAGTTGTCAAAACATTTAATATACAAGTATACTTCTATTTAGTACTAAACCCTTTCAATTTCTCAGTAATTGGAGTTTCAGCGAGAGCTACATTTCTCAAACTAGGTATTACTGAAGAACTAATGCAGGCATCGGCGCACATGCTAGCAATTTGTATTCCGTTCGCAGTTAGCATATTATATTATTAGACATTAGTGGTGCTTGTGATTACAATATTGCAATGCGATTTGTAGAGTAGTTTTAGAATCCCATTACATATAATACTAGCTTCTGCCCGCGACTTCGTCCGCGTGAAATTCGTACTTACCTCTAAAAATTTCGAAAATGTATGTAGGTATGATCTTTATCACTTACTTAGATAAATAAGTATTCGGGCCAATTTTTATAGATCAAAGGAATCAGATTTTTCAAATAAACTGTAGCCCCGCTTTCCACCTCCACAGGGGTGGAATTTTGAAAAATCGTTCGTGATCATAACTTGACTCAAAGGCCCATACCCATTTTCGAGTTAATTGAAGCAAGCAGTAATATCCACCCCTTAAACTTTACTTGCCCTTTTCCACCTTGGTAGGAGTCGATTTTTGGAAAACCCTAAAACAGATAAGTACTTCTTTTATTTTTTGTTTTGGTAGTACCTAGCCGATACCGAGTTACATATTTTTCTAACCTATCAACTTTGTCACCCCCAAAATCAGTAAGGGGTTTTTTTTTAACTAAAACTTACAATCGTTATTATTTACTGACCCAAATATTGCCAAGTTTCATGTTTATTAACCAAATAAATAAGATTTTTCATATAAAATGTATCCCCGCTTTTCACCCCCACAGGGGTAGAATTCATTACTTGACTCAAAGATTTTATTATTATTATCAGCCATTTCTGTCCCACTGCAGGGCAAAGGCCTCCCTTCCCTTCTTCCACTTATCCCTATCCAGTGCTGTTACACGCCAATCTTTGTCGAAAGAGTCGAGTTCGTCCCGCCATCTCATTCTGGGCCTGCCGCGTTGCCGTTTGCTGCTGTTTGGGACCCATTGTGTGGTTATTTTAGCTCATAGCTCCTCCGGCATGCGACAGATGTGACCAGCCCAGTTCCATTTTAGCTTGGCAGCCGTGTGACCTACATCGGCAATTTTTGAGTTGATCAAACCACACAGTAAAATCCTACCCTGTAAAATTAACTACCCCTTTTCACCCCGTTAAGGGTAGATTTTCGAAAAACCCTGATATTCGTTATTCTTTATTTATGGTCTTAAGTATAAATACCGAGTTTCGAGTTAATCGGACTTCGCGTTAAAATTCTTCCATACAAATTTTGATGCCCCCAGTCCCCCTCTAGGGGGTAGTTTAGAAAACCAAAAAATGCCAAACTTCATAATTTACTTAAGTATCGAAAGTTTCATTAAAACTGACGGACTTTCATACAAACTTTCATCCCCTATTTAACTCCCTTAGGGGTTGAATTTCGAAAAATCCTTCCTTATTCCTTGTCTACATTATAAAGGAAACCATTGTGTAAAGTTTCAGCTTTCTAGGTCCATGGGTTTGGGCTGGGCGTTGATGAGTCAGTCAGTCAGTCAGTCAGGCCTTTTGTTTTTATTTATATAGATTATTACGTGTATTTCTAAAAGTAGCCGATTTCAAAAACGCAGTATAATCTTGTAGTATTATTCGTTATTCTTTTACTAGCAGCGCCCCGCGGTTTCACCCGCATAAGTCTCGATCCCGTGGAAATATCGGGATAAAAAGTATCCTATGTGTCAATCCTGGTTATAAACTACTTGTCCGCCAAATTTCATCCAAATCCGTTCAGTTTTTTTGAGTGAAAGAGTATCCATCCATCGATCCATCAACCCTCACAAACTCGCGTTTATACTCGTAATATTAAATTAGGATTTATTGTTATTTTCTTCAAAGTTCATGAAACGTGGTATTATATATGTATATTGGTTTGTGCTAGCTGACATATGTATGGCAATTAATTTAGTTTTTTTTTTTTTTTTCGTAATGTTAATTATTTACTATTGCGTAGAATCAAGTTTTTCTAACTGAACAGAAAGCTATGCTACTGGGGAGTTTGTTGCGTCACTTCTTGTTCCCCGCAAAAGCACTAGGAAATGCTGGGCGTTTTAGAGACTGTCTTATGTAATTTTCACGTTCAAAAATTACTGAATCTCAGCCTAGTTTGAATTTTGATTTTAAATAATACTAGCTGCGCCCCGAGGTTTCACCCGCGTAAGTGTCGATCGCGTGGAAATATCGGGATAAAAAGTAGCCTATATGTTAATCAAGTGTGTCAGCTACCTCTATACAAAGTTTTATCAACATTGGTTCAGTCGTTTGAGCGTGAAGAAGTAACAAACATATAAACACACACTCACAAACTTTCGCCTTTATAATATTAGTAAGAAAGTAAGTATAAGTATTGTGCTTAATGCTAGGATACATAGAGGTACTCTTTCAAAATAACCAGTAGGCATTGTAAAATCCTAATTAAAATAAGACCATTGTTCTGAGATACTAACTGTACAAATTGGAGTACTGACATCACTCGATGGCAGACGGGCCACTGAAGCAGGCTCGTATGTGAAATGTACGCGGTCATTCAAAACCTGGGCCCAACTCCAGTTCGGTACTACAGTTTCTCTTTGTGAAATGTTGCAACATTATTCAAAATTATGAATGCTCGTATACTCGTACTATGCTCTTGACTTATGATGCTAGTAGGATGCAGAGCAGGATTTCTGTAGACTGTAAACTTGCATTTTTAACATTTTTCTTTAGTACTTGAGCACACACAATCTTAATACAACATTTCTGAATAGGTAGGTAAAATGTTTTGTTCTCACAAAGGTATCATGACAAAATATAAAGAAAAGATCATACATACACGACTTTACACGGGTCTGTCACCATCCTCCTACTTTTCATCATCATCGTCATCCCGAACACTACCAACCACCCAGAAGTTTCACAATTCCCAGAATTCCACAATTCTAGAGTTTCCAGAATTTCACCTATTATTTCACAAGAAAGAGGAAAAAAAGAAACATTTGGTTGTTTAGGAATAATTTATGCAATATTAGCAATTGGGTTATTAGGATTTATTGCTTGAGTTCATCATATATTTCCAGTAGGTATAGATATTGATACTCGAGCTTATTTTACATCAGCAACAATAATTATTATCCGGATCCCTTATCCCTAAGGTCAGGATGACGATGATGATGAAGAGTAGGAGGATGATGACAGACTCGTGTAAAGTCGTGTATGATCTTTTCTTTATATTTTGTCAAATGCTGCGCCAAATATAATTAAACTGGGAACTTTATTTATATTTGGCGCAGCACACGAACTATACGCGGTGAGATGTACAGACGCCAGCACATCAAGCTACTACATTCTGTCAAATTTCTTAAAAAGATTTTCAATTTTATCGCTAAAGCATAAGGTTAAAAGTAGATTGGGAAAATTTGACAGTTTCGGGTAGCTTGATGTGCTGGCGTCTATACATCGATGCACATCCTATTACCATGGATTCAGTACGTGATTCTGAACACCCCTGCGTTAAATTTTTCGTCGGTTATTCAAAAAAAATTTGCTGTTCCATACATTTTGGCCGCGCAGGTATTGCACTTCTCTATGAAAGAGGTGATTTTTTTATTGATAACCGACGAATTATGTACTGAGTTACAGTTTGCGCTTCAGTGTCCCTGTATGCTTAATTAAATATAAATCAAATTATGAATTAGCGTGATATGCACTATCAACACCGTAACTTTGCCTTTATATTCATCCCCTGTTAATGGTCTATTTTTAAGACAAAGAAGCAGTATTGCACTTTTCCCATTGACAGCGATGCGAACGTAATTTTTTACTCCCTAATACTTGAACATAATGTGTTAGCTTGTATATTGTTAATAATATTTGTTAAAATAAAAAGCGACCATTATTTCTTGAATCATAAAATATAAAAAAAAAACCTCGTTTCCGTTCCTTTGCCGAAAACGCTAGTCAATAACAAATCGATAGCATGACAGTTTCTAATATCCCAAGCAATAGTTCGAAACTAACGAAATCAAATTGTTTTCATCTGTTCCGGATATTGTTTCAAACTTCCGACGCGACGTCCGTACGCCCTGACCCTTTAGTTTATTTTTGAACCCAAACGGTCAAATAACGGGTTTATTTGGTCTTTCTAAAGTAACCATTGGTTTATTTTGAACTTTAAAAGAAAGGTTTGACTTTTGAGTTACTTCACCCAAGGTAGTAGAGGGAGATATCCTCACTTGGTTGATTCCTGAACAGTCGTACTCAGCGCTTCTCTTCCACATTTATGCGCACAGCCAAAGTATGTACCTCTCTGCCAATAATTGTTTTCCCTTCCACATTGAACCCGACTGCCTTCAAAGCAAGAGTGAACAGGCATCTTCTGGGTACGCTCGTTCCATCATAGACCTCATCCATCGCTTTATAGCGGGCGTGATCGAGGTCAAGAGTAGGAAAAAAAGAAAAAGAAAAGATAGGCAACATCGAGCTTAGTTTCCAACGGCGCGGTTCGCCGATCAGCGACGAAACAATAGAAAATCAATTGTGTCTCATTAGCGGAGCTTGACAGATTAAGCTTTATTTTGTTTTGAATAATACATGTATCCTTAATTAACAAAATTAAAACATAACTTAACTAAAACTATACACAAACTAAAATATAGCGTCGAAAAATTCATCCGCATCGCTGTCGACTGGTAATGTACCCAAGAGACTGGCGCCATTACCACGTTGTATGGCAATGCTTAGCTTTTGCATTTTAAAAGAGTAACGGTGGAGTTTCTTGCCCATTCTTCTCCATACGAAAACTATCTACCTTTTGGAATGGGCGACTAGAATCAATTCTATTTTAAGATAATTTTTGACGTTCAAAAGTGCCTTTTATGTGCCTATTTGAAATAAACGCTTTGACTTTGACTTTGCCCAAGGTAAAACCCAGCCCTTGGGTCACGGGAAGTGTCAACCAGCCGTTTTGAAATTTTCTTAAAAAGTTTAAGTTCGTTAATACATGAATGTTACACGTTCTCATAATCCAGGTTTTGTTCCACAAGATCATTAGCAGCCTCTTGATTATCGTTTTCTGCTTAACATGGACAAACTAGAATGTCACTCTAAATATAGCTAACCATTATAACCACAATACCAATCCATCATGGATCTGGCCAATGGATCTTCTGAGATTGAACGACCCACACTGGGCCCGACCATAATAATAATCTCTCTGGGTTTGGCAAACAATGTATCGACAACTATGATCGACAAGGATGTTACTGCCTTCATCTTCAAAGTTTCACTTCTTGGGCAGAAAGAGACAAAATTATTCAATGTAAACAAAAATAAACATTAAAAATCTAACAAGATCTTTCATGAAGCCTTCATCTACAGGTGTAGGTACTATGCCAAATCGAATGCCAAATGATAGAATGAATAATATGCGATGCGTTGAACCCTCGATCAAACAAAAATTCGATATTTTGAACACTCGATGTATTGAATGTACGCTAACGAATGTTCTATTTATATAACCATTCGATATTAAGAACGTTCGAGTATTTAGACGTTCGATTCATAGTGGTCGATCATTTGATATTCGATTACCTATTTGGCATTCGATTTGGCATAGTACACCCGTACAAAAAAAAAAACATAATAAAGGAACTACCAAGTGACTTTCGACTTCATTAAGGCCTTTTGTATACGACACGGTTTCTTTACGTGTCCGTCAACAAGCTTCCATACAACATTGACGACCGTGCCTACACACGGCGAATAAACCGTAGTTTTTCACGGCAAGAATATCGTCTGTATACAAAGGGCCAAAGGGTATTTTTACACCCGTTATTAATACAGGAGATATTCCTCGATGACCTTACTTCCTAAACGGTCCTTAATGTTCAGCTTTGCCCATTAACACCTGAGCTGATAAAGACCCATGTGGGAGGCAGTGATAGAACATCAATACAAACATTTTAGTGGTAATTGCTACCTTGATTACACTAATTGCCTCTACGAATTACTCGTTACCACCGTACTTCGGACGATCACTGTTTTGAACTTAACTTTAACCATTAAATGAGTAATGTTCGAGCAATTTGAGTTTCAGGCACATAATGACCACTATCCTAATCTAGAAAGTTTTATCGCAATTAGATATACGTTCCATTTAAAACCGATGTTAATCGATACTTTCGACTTGTCTTTCAATATCGATTGGATCCGATTGTGCGGCCAACTCTAGATCCAAGATAAGGCTCTGGCTAGGATCCAACCATGCATACTAATACTAGCGTACAATACAATCAGGCTTAACTACAATTAACAAATTACCACAACGTAATGACCATGTCAGACATTTCAAAGATAACATCGAATTTAAAGCCATGTATTAACGAGCGGAAAATTCACGTTCGCGCTTCAAAAGCCCAGTGTGAGAGCAGTGGTAGCTCCGTGGTAACGGTCCCGATTTACGAGTTGTAGGTCGTGGATTCGAACTCTGACAGGCGCTTTACTTTGTTTAAATAATTTCTTCACATTGGTGATGGCATTGGCTCACAAAACGATAGAGGAAAATATCGCGAGGAAACCGGCATGTCATCTACTAACCCGTACTGGGCCCGCGTGGTAGATCACAGTCCACTTCCTCTCGAAGAGAGGAGGCCTGTGTCCCCCCAGCAGTAGGAAGATTATAGGCTGATTTTGTTATACCTACGTATGCTTAAAAAACCAGACAGATGAAGCAGTAACATGCAATAACCGTGCCTTAATTTTCAAACAAAACACTAGCGTTGTCTTTTATTTATTTATTACTAGCTGCGCCCCGCGGTTTTACCCGCGTAAATGTCGATCCCGTGGGAATATCGGGATAAAAACTATCCTATGTCCTTTTCCGGGACTCAAACTATCTCTGTACCAAATTTCATCTAAATCGGTTTAGTGGTTTAGGCGTGAAGAAGTAACAAACATATAAACACACACACACACACACACACAAACTTTCGCCTTTATAACATTAGTGTGATTTATTTATTTAAACTTTTCGCACAAAAAGGTACAAAGGCGGACTTAATGCCTTAGGCATTCTCTACCAGTCAACCAAGGGTGGTGAAGAGATTAGATGGCATGTGCTTTGGTTGAAAGATTCAACGCTAGTGTTTTGTTTGAACAGCAAAAAAATGCAGTCATAATTAAGAATATTCTTCGAACTAATTAACATGCTATGTACGTTAACGGGTTCCAGTATTTATTGAATGAAACAAAACGCTTATTCTTGTCTTGTTAGTGTCATTCTTAGAATATAGGTCGATAGGTTCCGTTGCCAGTGCAGAATGGCAAACATTCGTTAGCTATTCCTTTGTCCCGACGTATCACAGCTTTAGTTGAACTTCTCTAAAACGCTACCATGGCAACTCGAATTTATACTGCGGATTTTGTAAGTTCTGTCTTTTATATTTGAGTTTTCTGTAGGTGTTTTGTCTTCGTTGACATTTATTTATTTTAGTGATTTTTTGGTCGTGTTCTTAGAATAGAATAGAATACTCTTTATTATGTACACCATATAAATTACAGACATAAATATAGAAACTTTACAATGGGTGACACAATGCGCTCTTGTTCATACAAAACAAAATCGCGAACTAATATAATATTTCGAGCGATTATTTACCGCAGAGCGTGGACTCTAGTATAATATTTGTATTGTTCACAGATTGGCGATTATTTTCCGCAACGATTATTATTATTTCGTGGTGCGCGGTTAGCCTTATACTTTGTACTCTCAGCCACTATAGAACCACAGAATACTTAAAGTACTACGTACAGAAAGGCCACTCCCTTCCCCGCACTAACATCAGTTACCGCACCTCACCCCGCACTTCGGCGTATTCGTCGCAGTTCTTTAACAAGAGCGCTCGCAAACACAAGTACCTCACGCACACATTCATACGTATACAAACGTCATTTTTTAATGTAGTAGTAGTAGGTACCTAATTATTTTGCGAGCGTTGTATGGAGTGTCCGGGGTGTGATAGAACATTGGGCGCTTATAAAATGTCTAACGACACGATATTATCGTAGCCGTCCACGGTATCACGATAATACAGGGAATTAAAATATATGGAAATATAACAAGACGCTTTTAAGTTTTAGTCCACGATGACTTAATATCGTGCACGTATTTCCGTACATTTTAAAGACATGAACATAAACGACGATAATATCGTCACGTTAGAAATTATAAAAGCACAAATTGTATTTGAAACATTCAGATTCAAAATTAAACTGCTTCATTTTTTATTATTGCCAAAATGTTAAAGCCTACCTATACCTTAATTGCGTAACACACTATCAACCTCAATCTGAATCATTTTGAAGGATATTGCTAATCCATTGCTTCATGTGTTCAATAAATTTGTCTACTCAACGACGTAAATAACGCAATGAATGTTGTTGAACTGTCAAAATTAAACCCATTGCTATTGATAGTGCGTTACGCAATTACCCCGCTATTTAGGTATGTCTATACAGTCGGACACAAACACTAAAATCCAGAACTGGCATTATTTCTAAACAAGAGTCGAACCTACGAAACCATCCTGTCGCGACTGTGGTACGTGTATTTGCTATTAGTAAAGGACGGCTTTAGATTTATGTTCGGTGTTTGCACCGAACACCTTGGTTAGCAATATCGGCGCGATGCGTTGTCCAAATTTTATTACTGGTTTGGGATGCATGAAGAAGCCTCCGCCGCCGCGTTCCGCCAGATACTCAACTGAACCAAGCGCTCGGCGTATCCCTGACCGTCACACCCAACACCTTATTTGACTGGCCAATTTTTCCCTTGCGGTGGTAGGGCTAACACTCGCCTGGTTTACGACCACCCTCCCACCGGAGTCCGGCGTCAAGCAGCCTGCTGTGTTTCGTCGATGCGTGGAAGTTCCAGTGCCCTAGGCATCTTCTGAGCACGCTCGTTCCATTATAGCACATAGACCTCATCCATCGCTTTCCATCAGGCGTGGTCGAGGTCAAGAGCGGGCCCATTCAGCTATAAAAAAAAAAACATTCCATCAACGTTTCTCTAACATTTTAACAATTACAATAGTTTGAGAATGAGTCAATAAGTAGTGCAACAACATAAACTTTTATTTCTCCTCAAAAATACCGATACCCCGCTACGTACCCCAACAGTTTTCAAGGCCATTTTAAGGTTAAAAGGAATGCTAATAATGTACTGGGGATGTGGAAAATATAAAGAATTTCCATTTGTGAGTTAGGAATAAAAATACGCCTCGTTCGCCAGGAATCCTGACGAAGGTAAGGAATTAATCACATTCATGGAAACGTTTATTCAATCGAAACCGTTTTAGAGTTCCTTAATATTATAAACAGCTTCTGCCCGCGACTTCGTCCCCGTCACATCGCATCGCCTACCCGTGTTATTAATTCGTTTTCGCTTAGCGTTCTTTCTGACTTCTTTTGTTGAAGTGTAAACTTCTTTAGCGGCGTTGCACACTTTTTGTAATGGGTAAAAAATGTTAAACTCGCGTCAGGACATCGCGTCAGGACACGTGACCGTCAGGAGAGACTACACAGGGGAGAACTACTACTCCTAACTACTAAGTATTCCCATCTCTTTCTACGGCGGCGCCAACCGAAGTGAACCAAGTGACACACGACAATGGATGAATGGATGGATGGATGGATGGATGGGTGTGGGTGTGGGTTTATGGATGGATGGATAGACAGCTGATGGCTCGACCGTCTGTGTAGTACCTACACTGCTGTGTATTCGTAAAATTCGTGAATATAGTGTTTAAAATATGGAAATTGAACAAAGTGCGTCTATTAAAGAAAAAAGTGACGCAGAAATAGTGAAAAAAAAAAATGAGTTATATTAATTCAATTAATAATTGACTTATTTCAACGTTAATATTCAAGTTTTCACTTCTGCCGGCACTCCCGGAGTGCAACCCGTCTTTTTTTATTACTCGGCTCCTAACGGCCCTAGCGTGATGTTAAAGTTACGTTGTTGTCTGCCTATAGCCTTCCTCAAGAATTGGGCTATCAAATGGAATAATATTTTTTCAAATCCGACTGGAAGTTCCAGATTAAATACACGTTTAAACAAACAAACAAAAAAAAAAACTCTTCAGTTTTAGTATTAGTACTTATAGTATAGTATTCTAGAAAACTTGTTAGTTGGTATCAGAAACGATGAATACCTACACAATATCTAAAGTAACTATGTTAAAGTTAATTATGTTAAAATTTAATTAAGATTCAGTTTTTCTTAGTAGAAGTACTGAATCTTAATTAAACAAGTTTTACATACTTTTTGAAATATCAAACCATTGAAAGTCAAACTATGATGTCACCGACCTAACAAAAAATTAAATAATATTCAAGCTCATCATGGAAATGCTAAAAACTTTCATTCTAATTATCCAATATACATCGAAATATATGACTTAAAAGATGATGGGTCGATATGGACATAGCATACCTATTAATATTGTGGCGGCATCTACATCGCCACATGCGAACCACCCATCATACTGACGTCACGCAAAATCCTGCATCACGCAAGCAGAGTTTAGCGCGCAACTAACATACACCGTCCCAACATCCATCGTCGGGCAGTTGCCCACTAGACACGACAACCGTGCGGTCGGAGGATCCCTTTTCTATGGACGATGAGTGAACTTTACACCCTTTTACATGAGTAACAGGGTGTAAAGTTCACAAGTTCAAATTCAGGGACTGGAAAACTGTCCATACTGAGAAGAGTGTGCTCATACATCCTTCATGAAACGACAGATACGATTTCCAGTATAAGTGAGTGAGATAATACTATTCAAATGTCAATGAAACAAAAATGTGACGACTGTTTGACGCGAGCGAAATACACAAGAAGTTTTTCAAAATAAAGGAGCACAGCACGAACGCAGTGCGGTTTGGTTCTGTGTAGTCGGCATGCTTTTGTTTTGATTTTCTGTACCGTACCAACCTATCTTCAGTTTTCAACGGTTTTGCATATATAGGTAGTTCTCGCGTTTTAGCATGGCAACAACGGTCATTGCCCTTTCCTAATATCACTCCGTAGGA
This sequence comes from Amphipoea oculea, assembly GCA_945859645.1. NCBI lineage: Eukaryota > Metazoa > Arthropoda > Insecta > Lepidoptera > Noctuidae > Amphipoea > Amphipoea oculea. The sequence continues at coordinate 10,271,740 of OX243877.1, forward strand.
ACCTAAACTATGGTAAAGTATAGTTTTTCGTTATTATTGAAGATGTTGAAGATCACTATAAGTATTGATTCGGGACGTTAAAGGAAGTATATTTCAGTTTTTGAAATAAAAAAGGTGGTAAATGTATGTTGTGGGTCAACGACCGCGATTGTCATGGTAAAACTCGACAACTATACCTACTTACAGTCCGGCCGTCGAGAGAATGCGTTACTGACACTTGTCAGTGCGACAATTTTAGTAGCTAATAAAGATCAATGAAACTGACAGGTGTTAATAACGCCGCACCGCAAACGAAAACAAACCCAATGCTAAATGACAGGCCGTCCGCTCGGTGTGTGCAAATCAAAAACATAACGATTGTTTTCGCAAAAACATGATTTAGGTTCCAACTTTAAGAAACTCGTTTAACCCTCAAATTGGTTACCGAACAAGGCTCAGCGTTCTCATTTCAGCTTAATACAGTTGGCTACTCGATATTATTAGGTTACCAGGGTTGGCTTCAATACCCAGCATTCTTATCAATTAGCGGTCTTGATTCTTATTTAGTTATTACTAGCTGTGCCCCGCGGTTTCACCCGCATAAGTTTCGATCCCGTGGGAACATCTGGATAAAAACTATCCTATGTCCTTTCCCGGGACTCAAACTATCTCTATACCAAATTTCATCTAAATCGGTTCAGTGGTTTAGGCGTGAAGAGGTAACAGACATATAAACACACACACACACACACACACACACACACTCACAAACTTTCGCCTTTGTAATATTAGTGTGATTAAAAACTAGCTGCGCCCCGCGGTTAACTCGCCATAGTTTCAATCCCATGAGAATATCGGGATAGAAAGTAGCCTATATGTCAATCCAGGGTATCAGCTACCTCCATACGAAATTTTATCAATTTTGGTCCAGCCGTTTGAGCGTGAAGAAGTAATAAACATATAAACACATACACACAACTTTCGCCTTTATAATATACACGATACACGAAAGTTATCATGTCTATCGACAAACGTAACAAGCCTACATTCTCATTCACACACATACATAACATAACACCGCGCCTATTCCCCGAAAGGTTAGGCAGAGGGGCACCCTTACACCCACACTTCATCATCATTTTCATTCATTATATTTTTCGTATTTTCATTTGTAGGTATTTCATTTATAAAGCTGATATTAGCTAACAAAGTTACATAAGAATGAACGTTCATATATACTCATTTCATTTAATTTTTCGATCATTCAACACCGTTGGATGGGATTTCTAATGAATTCATTTTTCACTTTTGATTAATTTTATATCTGCTTTAAGAGTACAAAAAAGAGTACCTATATATTCCCTATTCAATCTAGTATCTATTTCTGCCGTGCATAGTACGGTATCTCCAGATGATTCAAGTAGTTTCCGACACAGACATTGTCACAATCACAAAACTACATCAGCACAGACGACGGTCATTACGGAGCGTCTCGGGTCTCAACCGTTGCCATGACAACGTCTGAACCCCGCTTTTATAGCAAGGTGCAGACGCATAGCCGGCCAGCTAAAGCAATATTGTAGTAACGTATTAGCACGTCTGAATTTGACCTTACGCTGTAATAGGTTTGAGGTAGCGCTGAATAATTGAGTTTCACAGGAAAACCGCACATACTGCCACTTTTGGACAGTCAATAAAGCTTAAATTGGCATAAAATATTTCCAGGCGTGGAAAAGCCTTCATTTATTTGTGAATCAGCTTTTGGTATTCTGAAGTTCGGAGAAAATAGTTCTAAATACAATATGTATGAAATTCGCAGAGTTTAATAGTTGATTTGATCTATAACGAACAAATTCATATTATTGCACGACGTCTCTTTGTGTGCTATATCCATACTTCCATACTAATACTAATATGTATTATAAATTCGAAAGTAACTCTGTCTGTGTGTCTGTGTGTTAGCTTTTCACGCCTAAACCACTGAACCGATTTAGATGAAATTTGGTATAGAGATAGTTTGAGTCCTGGGAAAGGACATAGGATAGTTTTTATCCCGATATTCCCACGGAAACGAAAACCGCGGGGCGCAGCTAGTCTTTAATATTTAACAGCTTATTTAGCTTTGGGTAGAAATCCAACCAACGGTAAGAGCCAATAAGCTGTTGTTGTGTGTGTTGTTGATTTGTGTGGTATGTGTTCTCTGTGTGTGTGTATCTGCTTGTTTATTCTGTAAAAACTTCACCGTGAAAACATAGGTGAAGTGAGCTTGAAAAAGCTGTCATTCCGCCTGATGCTAGAGATTGGCAATATTGACAGCTCACTCCACGACCCACGTATGTTTTCACGGTGAGATTTTTACAGAATTGAATGGCTCTTCTCGTTCCATCAAGCCTCCGATCCGAGATTTTTTGTGGGTACTGCGGAGAGCAGTGAATACGAATCAAGCCCCCTGTTGATATTCTCCAAGCAATCTGGAAACCTATACGTGAACTACAACCGTAAACAGCGAAAAACATCAAACTGTGTCACATGACATAAATGTTCGCAGTATTTTTAAAACATTCCTATCCACGACTGTACACGTACAGTTCAATGCGAAAGCAGTAAAAATGCAACAGATATTAAACTCAATGTCACCTTTGATTATCAACCGTGAATATAAATACATACGACACTTTCTCAAGGAAATACTGACCTATTTATCAGAGCGTGCAATACATCGCACACGTGTTCAACATACATTGGCAGAAATGTCACAATATAAAATTCTCTGAACAATATGAGGCGTCTAGGTATTTCTTAGATTTGTTCTGCTAACTGCTCGTTCCAGTTAGATCGGGTTTTCTAAAGAAAAATAGCCTATACGGAGAAAAGACAGCCTTTAATTTAGAATTATTTGTTTATAATCGTGATATTATTTGTAAAATACCTAGGCTTTGTAAATAAAATTAATTTTCTAGTAAGTATAAAAATGGATATGGAAAAAGGACGACTTTCACAAGGTCAATAAATTATACACTAGTAGCTGTTGTAATGATTAAATATCAGTTTTAATCTGTCAAGCTCCGCTAATGAGACACAATTGATTTTCTATTGTTTCGTCGCCGATCGGCGAACCGCGCCGCTTGACCGGTTAATAAACTAATATAAAAAATTGGCTTTGGTTTTACGCCATCGTTCTTTCGCAGCGTAGACGCTGCGCAAACGCGACGCTAACACCGCGTCATTGTGGCGTAATTTTCTTTACGAACCATAGTGTCATCATCATTTGTCGGACTGCATAGAAAAGAAAGAGAAGCGCGATGACACAACGGTGGTAATTTATTGCAAATATGAAGCAATTATCTATTTACAAAAACTATTTAATAAAAAATAATCCATCACTGAATGCAGTTTGGCATTAGTTTATTGGCATATTTTTAATTATAATTAAAACTAGCTGCGCCCCGCGGTTTCACCCGCGTAAATGTCGATCCCGTGGGAATATCGGGATAAAAAGTAGCCTATGTCCTTTTCCGGGACTCAATCTATCTCTATAAGTACCAATGAAATTTCATTTAAATCGGTTCAGCGGTTTGAGCGTGAAGAAGTAACAAACATATAAACACACACACACACACACACACACACACACTCACAAACTTTCGCCTTTATAATATTAGTGTGATAGTGTGATATTGTGATGTGATAGTGTGATTGTTAATGAAGAGATAAACTGCTTTTAAAGACAATTAAGAGGTGTATTTGAACATTTTTTAAATGCATTAATATATATTTAATTATGATTTGAGTTCATCACTGTATTAAAATAAGACTTAAAAATATCAATTTTTTTTTTGGTCAAAATTCTTTACGGTTTAAGAGATACACTGCTTTTATCTGTCAAGCACCGCTGATGAGACACAATTGATTTTCTATTGTTTCGTCGCCGATCGGCGAACCGCGCCGCTTGACCGGTTAAAAAATCAACTTTTTGACCGTTTTCTGAAACCTCCACCTTAAATGTCCCCTACACACAGGGTATCTAACGTGTCACGTGACCCTCATATACAATGAGGGTAAGTAGAATCTATAATACAAGTATAAAGCCTGTTCTAAACTATCACTTTGACGGTACCGAACATGTCTATTGGACGTAGAAGTGCCCAGTTGAGTCGATTGATATCTGATTCTGTTTCCGACACCCAATTTACAGGGTACGCTTTGTACCTTTGTTTAGGTGGGATTGCTAGTAAGCTTGAACTTTTGCTTTTCTTGTGTGGGATATTTGTTATAAATATTTAGATTATGCCTATAATTATTTGTGTTTGTTAACTAATTAAAAACATTTCTATGAACTTGTATGATCAAAAGTAGTTGTATTGACTTCATGACGTGATTGGCCGAGACTTTGACAGTTATCGACGACCAATCATAAGCAAGTAAAATGGCGGGGATAAAAAGATAGTCAGCGGGCATTTTAGTGATATGCTTGCCATGCCTGGCCATTCGTACCTACTTCGACATCGGTGCTAGTCACTTGTATTTTATCGCTATCTTACTGTACCTATAGCAATAAAGCTGATTTTTTAAATTTATTAAGAGTGTGTTTTATATTCAAAATCCTTACTTCTGAGTGTTGAACCAGTACGGTTCACATATGTTTGACTAAGTTAGTTTGGTTTCATCTTTCGTTACAGAAAACAATTTCTTTAAATAAACGTCTGAAGAAATTAATGTCTAAAATTTTTGACAATTTTATCAACCTTTTTTATATATTTTAAATACATAATACGTTACATATCCCTGAAAAAACTGGGTGTAAACTCAAACGACCAAAAATACTACACACACACACGCACTATTTATATTTTCTCAAAATAAATTCACTACGCTACTACCCGTAACCATACAAAACCTTATTGAATTTCACACAAAGGAAACCAAAACGGGCCACGTAACAATAAAAAGCACAATCTCTCTGAAGTAAGGATTACTTACAATAGAGACGCCTCTTCCCAAATAAGGCTTTCCATACTCCTTTAGGAGATCCAGTGCAAACAAGATAATCCTCGTACGAATTTCGTACGTGACGATATAGTGGGAAAACAAATCTGCGAACCGTAGCCCTGGGAAGTCAGGGCGTGCACGTTAGAAGAAGTATCCAACGCGTGGAGAATTTTAAAAATAGTATTTGAGGCAGGGATGTTTTCGAAATTATTCTATTTGTTCAGGTAGCAATTGAATACTATGAGCATGTTGGGATTTTAGTAGTTCAGTTCTTTAAATGCTTCATTCAGGGTAGTATTATTTTCTTTCCTCTCTGCGGTCGTGTTGGATTGCCGTCCCATCGAAATAAGAGAGTGAGGGAAGAGGGAGTGCACCTGTGTCTACGCGCACACTAATTGTGCACTACAATACCTCCCGCGCCGAAGGCTAGTCTCCGTTGAGATTGGCCGCCGTGGCCGAAATACGGTCTGGAGGACTTTTATTTTTATTTTCTTACATCATTCTACTAAGTAGCGTAATGTTCGGCTGTTGTACAGACGCCAGCACATCAAGCTACCCGAAACTGTTAAATTTTCCCAATCAAGTTTGAACCTTATAATTTAGCCCTAAAGTTGAAAATCTATTAAAGAAATTTGACAGATTGTAGTAGCTTGATGTGATGGCGTCTATACAGTAGTTTATAGGATAATCATTAGTTCGATTTAAATGTCCCAGTGGCCCTATTCAAATTTATTTTATTTGTTATGACTTCTTATTATAACATAAAGCTGTAATTAAAAAGTTTCGAATATGTATCGAGGTCGACACAATATTCGAAACTTTTTAATTACACTCACACACACCTGGTATTAAAATATTATGTGAATGTCTGTGCGGAGGAAGTAGAGGTAGCCATTGTGACATTAACCACTAGATATTTACAATTTTCCTAATTATTTTATTAAACTGTCACATATGTATATTCAGATACAAAGTCACTTTTTTTTTTAGATGGGAAATCATCAAATGAACCCTCCCGCTCTGGGTGGACCGGAAGGGAGTGTCAGACTCTTACTGACTAAAACCCACTCGTGTTCCTTCCTTAGCCCTTTATGTTCCGGAGACAATCCCGCTACCCCGGCAGGCTTCGGCCCTAACAGGCCCCTTTATGATGACATCTCTTTGAGGCGCGCGTGGAACACATACGCGCCGTCCGTCACGGGCCTGAGCCTGATCGGACAGTGAGCAATTACAAAGTCACTTTGGACAAGATTCTGTTGAAATTGGGAAGTATTAAAGGCATCGTGAAATGGGTTGATAAAAGCTATACATGACGTCATCGTCATCTAGCTAGATTTCGGGTAATAATGGCGTAACACACAATGGTAATGGCAGTCATTTTGAAAGATCAACAACATTAACTGCGTCATTTACATTGTCGAGCAAATGAAATTTTTCAAACATAATGACGCAATGTGTTAGTAATTTTCTTCAAAATCCTTCGGATTGTGAATGACAGCATAATCGGCCTAAAATGTTCTCACTACTGGGACACAGGCCTCCTCTCTTCAAGAGGGAGTAAGCTATAATCTACCGCGCGGGCTGAGAGCGGGTTGGTAGATGTCACATGGAGTTTTCAAATGTTTGGTTCTAGGACATGCCGGTTTCCTCACAATGTTTCTATCACAGTTTTGAGAGTAGTGGTGATGAAATTATTTACACAAAGTAAAGCGCCTGCCCTTCTTTTTTTTTTAGATGGGAAATCATCAAATGAACCCTCCCGCTCTGGGTGGAGCGGAAGGGAGTGTCAGACTCTTACTGACTAAAACCCATCCGTGTTCCTTTCTTAGCCCTTTATGTTCCGGGGTAGCGGTAACCCTTTCGGACAATCCCGCATCCCCGGCAGGCTTCGGCCCTGACAGGCCCCTTCCTTTTTGCTGACATCTCTTTGAGGCGCGGGTGGAACACGTACGCGCCGTCCGGCACGGGGCTGGTCCTGATCGGACGGTGAGCTACCCATTAGTCTCCGTCCGCAGGCCCGCGCCTACGGTGGCCGGGAGTCGTCACGCGGCTCCCGACGCCCGGAGCGTCTTTCGCGGCGGCTGGGACGTGAGGCTCTCTCTCTCAGCCATCCCGCCACCTCCTTCGCTAGCATGACTGCTTCGCAGAAGAAGGTAACCGCCTCCCACTGCCTCTCACTCCGGAGCATGGCTTGAAACAGGGTCGGACGCGGGAGGTCGCCGCCGCTGCCGATCGCCTAAGCGCCTGCCTAGGTGCAAACCAACGACCTACAACTCGTGGGCCACCGCTGCCTCCACTACCGTCATTGACAGTGTGTTACGCAATTGAGATACAGGTCATCATATTCTAATTATACATTTATAATTAACACCATAAATTACCTACTCATTTCGGTCTAGAATAACAAACAATAACCGTTAATGTGGATAAACATAAACTAATACTGAAAGCACACTATGTTTAATGTGGTTTAACGATACACATAAGCTAATTTATTTATAATAATTTCCGTCACCTCATACGATTTCACATTACCACGACACGCGACTACGCGAGCTAAGCAGGCGAAGTTGCAGAGACTCCTTACTCATACGACACTACGGTACGCGAGTACGCGGGCAGAGCAAATATTCGTTAACTATTCCTTTGTCGCATCTCGTTTGTGATGAGCATGTCAAAGCTATGCTGTTGCCATGGTAACAATTTTAAATATTCTGGTACACCAAGGTAACGCGGTAGTCAAACTAGTACCTATGAGTTTTTGTTGAAATGAGTTTGTAATATTTTGGAGAATGTTCAGGCTCTTTTTTGGAATAATCGGGTCATAGACAGCGGTAGCTTTCCTAATAGGCTGTCGTCATGATCGTCTTTACGTGAGTAGGTTATACATAGAGACAGAAACGTTGATGTCGTTTCACAATTTGTATGATTTCACCGCAATTCTCGAAATAGTATAATCCTTCCTGAAATACTCAAATGTTTGATCTAATTTATATATTATGTCGCCGCCAACTGGTTTAATAACCCCATTCAGTTAACTGCCTAGCCTTTTAACAAAACGGCGCCGTCCAACTAGCGGCCTGAATTATATTCAGTCAATGCGTCTAATACAACATTTAACTCAGTTTTTACTGCGGAACTTGTTAATAAACATACAATAAACAACTTCCCGCTTTAATTCAATCACCAATTAATCAATCGCCAATTTAAATGGCTTGACTAGGCAAGTAGTTAAACGTTAGCGATCTAAGTCATTTGCCTAGCTGTTTGATTGAATGGCTGAATACTTATCGTTCAGGCCACTAGTTGAACGGCGCCGTTTTTTTAAAAGGCTAGGTGTCAACTGAAAGGTTGATGGCTGCGACATTTACACGTTCTCCCACTGCACAAGGTTACCTTTGAAAGAAGTTTTTTTTTTTTTTTTAAGTGAAAACTTCTTTAGGCGCGGTAGGCATTTATTGAGATGGGAAACTCAAACTCAAAGCATTTATTTCAATTAAACCAATTACAGGCACTTTTGAATTGTCAAGGGGTCGGTCAGTCAGAAAGATGAAGCTAGTTGCCCATTCCAAAGCGTAGGTACCTATGGAGAAGAACGGGCAAGAAACTCCATGGACACTCTTTTAAATCAAAATAATATGGTAACAAAGTCTTGGTTACATCATTCATGTTAAAAATTATACATGTGAGAACGATGCAGAACGTTAAAAGCGTCCATAATGAAAAGATGAGAAAAAACAACAATTCAAATATTAAATTAAAATAAAATAAGCCATGGCAGCAAAGAGATGACCAGTCCCTACTGACGGCGCCCGTTCACGAACATGACGCATGTATTAGCACCATTCAGCTCAACCATTTCGAAGGGAGCTAAATGATCCAACACATGCGCCGCCATCAGCGAGACATTTGAGTGAGCATGACATACTCTCAGCCGCCAGGGCACATTCAGTCAATGAAAGACGTACCCAGTAAATGGTAGCTTTATAGTATGTACATAGTACTCAACATGTGCTATGCAATTATACAATACTAGGAGATTGAATTTATACAATGCAAAGATAGACTTACAATCTTCAGCAGCTCCAATAGTATTTTTAAGTGTTAATCAAATAGTTGTGGTTGTGGAGCAGGACCAGCATTGAGCCAGGCATTTTTATCAGCGATGTAATCCCCTAACTTATAATATGCCTGTCTGCATAGAGTGCGTTTAATACAAGACTTGAATTTTGTCTCATTCAGTTGAACAATGTGGGGAGGTATTTTATTATAACATTTTAAACAGTACCCCATAAAAGATGAGTCTACTTTAGCTAGTCTAAATCCTGGTTGAACTAATAGGTCCCTATTTCTAGTACTATAATTATGTCTTTCACCTCTTTTACTAAAAAGATGTAAATTTTTCCTTACTTACATGATATTTTCGTAGATATATTGACAAGGTACCGTCATGATGTTAATTTCTTTAAACCGTTCCCTTAAAGAATCGCGCCTGCGGAGATTATAAATGGCTCTGATAGCTCTTTTCTGCAGAATAAAAATAGAATCGATGTCTGCAGCCCATCCCCAAAGCAAAATACCGTAAGACATGATACTATGGAAGTAACTAAAATAGACCAGTCTCGCGGTATCTACATCAGTAAATTGACGGATTTTTCTCACAGCATAAGCTGCTGAACTTAGCCGTTCTGCAAGAGATGTTAAATGCGGACCCCATTGTAGCCTTGAGTTGAGCGTGATCCCTAGGAAAACAGTTCTATCGACGAATTCTAGTTTCTCTTGATTCAATATTATCTCACAATCACTACCTTTGACATTTGGTAAAGAAAATCTTATGCACTTAGTTTTTTTTCCCATTTACATAACATACATAATCAGCCTATAAATGTTCCCACTGCTGGAACACAGGCCTCCTCTCTGTGAGAGGGAGTGGGCCATAAACCACCACGCGGGCCCAGTGCGGGTTGGTAGATGTCACATGTCTTCGAATTTTTGGTTCTAGGACATGCCGGTTTCCTCACGATGTTTTCCTTCACCGTTTTTGAGAGCAGCGGTGATGAAATAATTTACACAAAGTAAAGCACCTGTCTGGGTTCGAACCTACGACCTACAACTCGTAAGTCGCGGCCTTTACCACTGGGCCACCACTGCTCCCATTTAATACTAAATTATTAGCAGTGAACCAATTTTGAAAAAAAAAAAATTGGAAAAAACCATTGAATTCGTGCCACTGTTACTGTAACCGACACTGCTTCAGATGTGTTCGGCTGTCCTCGGGATGTACTCGGTTCTAATGTATATCCGGTATGTCAGTGAGTGAGGGCAAAGTATTCTGTTTGGTTATTGTTTTCACTAAATATTTTATTTTTTTATTGGGATTTACGACATACCAATATGTTTATAATAATAAAGTCTACACCCCACACCAGTCTCTTTATATGGGAGTTCAACATTACTGGCAATATATGGGTATACTATAATTGGGTACACCTCTGCCCAATGCTTCGGAGAAACAAAGCGTGATGTTACGTTATGTAATCTATGTTATGTACTCTTGAAAGCCCCAACCCAAAAACCTAAGTTTTTGATAGTACCCCAAAAACTTCCAAAGACCAATTAAAACTAAGATTGAGAAACCACAAAACAAACTCACAAACTGTAAACACGCCAACATAACGGGGTGATCTCACAAGACAAACGACCCCGAAGCGGTCATTAATAAAATTAGCTGTGTATAATAAATCCATACTAAGTCGTAAACTAAGTTATTTAGATTCGCATAACTAAACTCCTGGGGATACGGTCCAGTAAACTGCTGGAGATTCTGAGAATAACAAATGTTTAGCTTTATGGTTGCATACAAATTGTTCTCGAAACTAGTTGCATTTCAATCACAATACGAGGGTTTTGACAGATATTCCTAATTCATAGCTTCGTAGGTTTGAAGAAATCGTCTGCTCAACAACGTAAATAACGCAATGAACGTCGCTGGACTGTCAAAATGAAAACATCGACATCTATTGTCGTCGTATACATACAATGGCAATAGATGTCGATGGCTTTCATTTGTGGGTTACGCAATTACCACCCTGGGCCATATTAACCAATTTTCATTAATGCTTCTGCGTTATCTTCATCAACCAACATGCCTCACAAGCGAAGTACCTAATTATTTGGCGTTTGCGACTTGCAGTAAAAGTTGAACTGTAAACAACTTGGTCATGATCTTCAGCCAATAAAATCAATAAGTAAGTATAATATTACACATACATAAAGTCACGCCTTCATTCCATGGGGATAGGCAGGAACTATAGAACGCCACCAGCTATGATAATCATCCTAACATGTTCCCAGTGCTGGGAAACAGGCCTCCTCTCTTCAGAGGGACTGGCTGTGAAAAATTACACCATGTCTTCGAATTTTTGGTTCTAGGATATGCCGGTTCCCTCATGATGCCTCACCGTTTTCAGAGCAGTGGTGATGAAATGATTTACACAAAGTAATTCTGCCCTCGTAACAGCAAATGCAGTACTAGCAAAATGGCGGTTTCGAGAAAAACGCGTTTAAGTGTTCTTTTTTTTTACAATCTTTTTTTTTTCAATTTCATCATGTTCCAGCCATAGAAAAAAAAAATTCTACGTATAGCTTGAAGTCTCCCTGACAAAAATGGAAAATCGTAAAAATGACGATTACTGCATTTGCTATTACGAGGGCAGAATTTGCCTACCTGTGTTCGAACCCATGACTTACAACTCGTAAGTTGGGACCATTACCACTGGGCCACCACTGCACTCACGATCCTTACATACTTCCTATATAATATCATCAGTAAATAAATAAAACCTCACATAATTTGATTGGTGAAATAACTGAGGTATGAAGATTATATCCAGATATTCCCCCGACTATTGAAAATAAATTAGATCTACCCTTGAAGAGGCCTGAACGTGCTACATGCCACCAACAAGAGAAATCTCTAAAGTGCTTGATATAATTTCGGTTATACCTTCAATATTATACCTCTCCACCTACAATCACATCGGCCTCTTTAAATGGGCTTCATATTGCGAACTTCAGGATAACTTCTAAGAGCACACTTGACGTTTTCTTCCTTGCTAAACTTGAAAAATATGTAATAGATGAGTTTATAGCGGCGATGGCGCGTTTAAGGTCAAAAACGAATGTATGCACGATGAAAATTATCTATTTACACGTGAAACTAATATTGCGCAACTTGTTTCATAATGTAAATTCGCCTTTAAAAACGCCGTGATAAGGTTCTATTAGACATACTTACTATAAAAACCCGCATGCTTGAAAAAAAATGATAACGATTATTCATTTTTACATCCAAGTAGATATTATTTCTTCGCTGTCACCAATGATTCGACTCCTAGCCTCTTGACAAAATCCCATAACTGCCTTTATTATAAGGTTCGCTAACTGCCTAATTGGTCTGGTGGTCGCAAGTCGCTACTGCTAAGCAAGAGATACTGGGTTCAATTCCCGGGTCGGGCAAATTGTTATTGTTTTTTTACATCTGAAAATCTGTAGTAGCACGGAGGCTGGATTTGTGCCCTGTGGATGGCAATAGGCTAGACCCCTATTACATTGGACTTAAACATAACTGGCGAAATGTGAGTGTATTATAGGTACACTTCTGCCTAACCCTTTGGGGATTACAGTCGTGATGTTATGTTTATGTATGTGAAAAAAATAAAAATATACTTTCTTTGGCCAGTTTCAAACAATGTACAATGTAATCTGCATTCGCGATTTAATTGCCAAAAATGTAAACAAATATGAGTTTATGAAAAAATAACGTTTAATCCTACACCATAAAGTTCAGTTTACGCTACAACTTCAAACATTTTTATAACTTTTTCAATAGTGCTAGTGCTTAGTCACTCTGAAATCAACTCAATTACCATTAAAATAAAGATATTTGTTTAACTTAAAATAATATTAATTTGAAACACAAGTTTAAATAGACTGTACATAACAACAATCCTCTACTTAGGTACTCTATTCAAAATACCTCATTACTGTTTCAACTAACACACAGATCACTGCACATCCCAGCGCAATAGACTTCAGCTAGTGCTTTGTTGCAAACACATCCATCCCTTACTGTCCGATATATTTATGCGACAATAAATTTGTGCTGCTTCCCGAGGCTTTGCTAATGTCCTCATACATCCATCTGTATCCAGCGAGACAAAATATCGCTCAATATGTTCACTTTGTATTTGTTCTTGAACAATAAATGTGGGACCGTTTGTAGGGCGTCTTTGTTGGGATGGCTGAATGTTTGTTTCAACTTGCGTATGAAGTTTATATATCATTTTTACATTTGCTTGACGCCGAAGCACGAGTGTATAGAAAGTAGGTAGGTTGTAAGCAGTGCTCAAAAACTGTAATTCGAGAAGATCGACACTAACAAAAGTTTGTGTTGACTTCGGGCATCGAATTTTATAGGCAAATATTAGTTTTGTTAACACTATAGCAAGAAAATTTGTTTGCCTGACCTAAATGGGAAAATTAGTTCTGTACCATCTTTTGCCCGGGGCTTTGCCGCGTAGTTGTCGGAAAATGTCCCACGGGAATGTACAATAGGATTAAAAGTATCCTATGTGTTAATCAGCAAGAGCAGTGGTGGCCAAGTGGTAACGGCGTCGACTTACGAGTTGTAAGGTCCTAGGTTCGAATCCAGACAGGCGCTTTACTTTGTGTAAATTATTTCATCACCACTACTCTCAAAACGGTGACGGAAAACATCGTGAGGAAACCGGCATGTCCTAGAACCAAAAAGTCGAAGACGTGACATCTGCCAACTCGCACTGGGCCCGCGTGGTAGATTACGGCCCACTCCCTCTCACTGAGAGGAGGCCTGTGTCCCAGCAGTGGGAACATTATAGGCTGATTATGTTATGTATGTGTGTATGCGTTAATCCAGGATAAAAATGTATTAATTCCGTAATACATTGTTTTCGTATAACTTTATTGGTTTACGCGGCGCACGCCAGTAAAGCGGGAGTCGACATGATTTTTTTTCCAACATCTTCAACAACCATCGTCATATTTCAGGCCAATTTACACAGCGCCTTAATTAATTATACACCTAAACCTTCCTCATGAATAATTCCGTCCATTGGTAAAAACTGTATGAAAATCCGTTCGGTAGTGTTTTGAGTTCATCGCGTTCAGGCAGACACACACAGCGGAGGAACTTTGACATAATTCAAAAACAGCAATTTTTGGGTATGATGATTTACCTTTCTAGCTTCCTCATTTTCAGGCTTAGCGTAATTGTAGCAAAAAGAATAAAATCATCAATAATTATTTATCCCTATGGCATTAAGTCCGCCTCTGTACATATATATGTATACCTATGTGCTTGAAGTATTAAATAAATAAATATTTGCCGCGTTCACCTCAAAATTGCAGATTGTTTTAATTATGGCATCATTCGTGCCAATGAGCGATTATTATAAAACGAAGTCCCTCCGATACGTCTGTCTGTCTGAACGCGATTATGTAGTGATATAAGAGGGAAAACGTCAATTTGATACATACATAGACACAAATATACCGCTCTGATCATTGCCCTTTCCTTAACTGTACAATAATTAAGTACATTAAGTATATCATTATTATCACCCACAAGTCACAACCCAACATTATTATCTCGCCTCATATTAGGTCCTTACATATGAAATTGGCGTTTTTCGTACTGGCCACTTTAATCACGAATTTCTCCTCTTTGGTAAGGAATTCCAAATTCAAATTTGTACAGCTATTTACTCATGTATTTTTGTGCTTCGATGACCGTCATTCATTTGTTTTTTTTCTTCTGTTTTTTCTGTTTGCGTCACTCATTTTACAAAATGGAAAATTTAAAATATCGCATTATTTACGAGTACGAGTTCCGCCGTGGCACTAGTGCTGCGGAAACGACTCGAAGGGTGAATGATGTGTATGGCGGTCATGTTGCAAAAGAAAACACAGTTCGTTTTTGGTTCCAACGTTTTCGTTCTGGAAATTTCGACCTGCAGAACAAGCCCCGTGGACGGCCTGAGACCCAAGTTGATAATGGAGAATTGAAGGCTATTGTGGAAGCGGACCCATCGCAAACCACGTCCGAGTTAGCTGTAGGCTTCGATGTTAGTGATAAAACTGTTTTAATTCACTTGAAGCAAATTGGGAAGATTAAAAAGCTTGAAAGGTGGGTACCTCACGAATTGACTGAAGCAAACCGGCAAACGCGCGTCGACTGCTGCGTTACATTACTTGAATTGGAATGTCTTAGACATCCTCCGTACTCCCCGGACCTTGCTCCAACAGATTACCATTTTTTTCGCAATTTGGATAACTTTTTGCAAGGGAAAAAATTCAACTCCGATGGGGCAGTCCAAATCGCCTTCAAAGATTTTATTGATTCCCGTCCGACTGGTTTTTTTAGTAAAGGGATCAATGAACTACCTATAAGATGGCAAAAGTGCATTGAAAACAATGGTTCATACTTTGATTAATTAAATATATTATATTAAAAAATATTCGACTTTTTGTTCCTTCCATACAAAACGCCAATTTCATATGTAAGGACCTAATATTATTTCGTACGAACGAAAACTTAGAATCCCCTTGTATTTTATTACGAATGTAAAATTTCGATAACACAGTCTGTCGCCGCGAAACGTATCTTCGTGGTTTATAGCTCCCAGCAGACGCGGAACATCAGCTACTACACACAGAGTACAGTAGAACGAGCTATTGGGTATATAGGCAGCTAACTTGCAAAGTTGCAACTTCTTTGAAACAGTGTTGTGATTGCGCTGAGTAGTCAATTCTTTTACATTACTATCTATCTCTCGCTCTCTCTCTATGAACATAAAATATAAAACCTTCTTAAAACTCACAAAGTTAAAAAGTTATTACCCACACAGCGTTATAACTTTTAAGTTTAGGTACATAAAACTGAATATTGGCAGTATAGTGGAAAGATGAATATTTGTGTCTGTATAACAAAGGAGCTGCTTCTCACACTGATAACTATACGTCGCTTGCAACCGCGTCACTAATCCTAACTTTCTTCATGTTTTGGCTGCTGAGACTACCTAAAACTACAAAATTAAATGTAGTTTACATGAATCTTTATCTATACTAATAATAAAGCTGAAGAGTTTGAGCATGCTAATCTCAGTGGGATTTGAAAGATTCTTTTTGCAATTGACAGTCCAATTCTCGAGAAAGGCTATGGGTTATTTTTCATCACGCTACGTCTCATAAGAGTTGGGCAAAAATAAAAAAGTTAGAAAGAACGCAAACCTAAAACGAAGTAATAGCGCAAGCAGGCAATACGATGCGACGGGGTGGCTCGGGGAACAAGAAATTGCACGCGGAAGAAGTGGCTATTATTTTAGTAAATTGTGGTGTCTTACGACTTCCGAGTGAACGAAGTCGTGAGCAGTAGCGAGTAACAAATAACTTGTTTGACTGTACATAATATTTTTGTTTCACTAACTTCTTAAACAAAAATAATAACAAAAACCTTGAAACTGAGCTCAGATTAATCTGACAAAGATATTTTCTTCACGAAAATGTCTTGATCTTTTGTAAATAAAACAATCCGGGAGTTATTCGCTACGTGTATAACGTAGGGTTATGTTTGAGTAGAGGATCGAATTTTATCGCTTTCACTAGATACTATTTGTCTTTGTCTCAAGGAACATATAAATATACGTAGAATGATACCATTTCGCAGAATTCCTGAAAAAGCTTTGGATTATCTTTGGGGTAGATATCGTAGGATTATTTAGTGTAATGTATTCAAAAGCACGACTCTAATAAATTAATATTTTAGATGAAATGCTTTTATCTGGTATATTCCTATACTCGTATTAGCAGTTTTTATTTTTGCCTATCTTTTTAGCTAACTTTTTAATTACGAATGCATAACGCATAGTCAGCCTATAATGTTCCCACTGCTGGGACACAGACCTGCTATAGGTGAAAGGGAGTGGCCCGTAATCCACCACGCGGGCCCAGTGCGGGTTGGTAGATGTCACATGTCTTCAAATTTTTGTTACTAGGGCATGCTGGGTTCCTCACTATATTTACTTTTTCGTTTCGAGAGCAATGGTGATGAAATAAAAATAAAACGCCTAGTTAGGTTCGAACCTACGAACTACAACTCGTAAGTCGCGGCCGTTACCACTGGGCCACCAGTGCTCCCACTCACACTCACTGCTTTTGGCTCTATTTACATGAGGAACCCGAATAAAATCACACTATCACACTAATAATTATTATAAAGGCCAAAGTTTGTGAGTGTGTTTGTATGTTTGTTACTTCTTCACGCACAAACGGCTGAACGGATTTGAATGAAATTTGGCACACAGATAGTTTATAACCAGGATTACCACATAAGATACTTTTATCCCAATATTCCCACAGAATCGACACTTATGCGGGTGAAACCTCGGAGCGCTGCTAGTAAATAATAAGTTGAAGTATAAGGTAAGTACCTACATACGTACTTATACCTAATATTGTTTCATTCATAACTAACGTTCGTTCCATTTTTGTAGCATTACGCAAATAGGTTGCTAGACATGCACGCGTTTATTAAATTGTATCACTTACTGCGACTACATTCGTATTCATGTGGTCTACGAGGAGCTCTTCACCTGGTACCGAACCGTGCAGTTCTGTACTAAGAGTATAGAAGGATGGGAGATATGGTATTATGCCGCAGACGCGGACTATCTAGCTTTTAGAGTCATCTTCATCTGTCTAGCATTTTCCTAACTATGTTGGGGTCGGCTTCCAGTCTAACCAGATGCAGCTGAATACCAGTATTTTACATGAAGCGGCTGCCTATCTGCCCTCCACAATCCAGTTACTGCGTAACACGGTACTCCTTGGTAAGACTGGTTGTCAGACTTTCTGGCTTCTCACGACCCGTAAAACTAACGCAACTGTCAAATATCCACGAATGATAGCCGGGACCAATGACTTAGCGTGCTTTCCGAGGCACGGTGGGATTTCGGTATGTAAAGATGGTCACCCATCCACAGACCGACTACTTCACAACGAGCCCTGAGTAATTCCTTAAATATGTCTCTGCCTTGGGGAATGTATAAATTAAAAGGACTGCCTGTTTCATCGTTTCTCTTGATTTCTTAAGGCCATAAACTGTGTTGATACAGCCCATTGGGCCACCTCATTTCAACTCAACTTATCGTAATTTATTTTAGTTTATTGGTGAAGACGTATCACCCAAGCTGAAGTTGAAATTTAGGTATTGAAATGCATTGATAGTCGTAACAGCTATTGGTTTAATAGCCAAGAGCCTCGCCCAACAACCTAAGGAGGCTCTCGTTGAGCAGCTGGATCAAGGGCTTGATTCAGAAAGCGGTACTTCTGGACACGGCCCGCATTGTTAGGAGGTTCCTCTCTCTGGAGTCCTGACCGCCGGTAGCTTGGACCCTGTTCCCGATACCGGTGGGCTAATATTTTTTATATTTTTTTTATATTCTAATATTTAAAAATATAATTTATATGTATTTAGTTGAATAAAGGCAATAATAAATTAATGTAGCGTAAAAAACATACATTAGAGCAGTGGTGGCCCAAAGGTAAACAAACAGCCCCAGACTTACGAGACGTAGGTCGTGGGTTCGAACTTAGGCAAGCGCTTTACTTTGTGTAAATAATTTCATCACCGCTGCTCTCAAAACGGTGAAGGAAAACATCGTGAAACCGGCATGTCCTTGAACCAAAGATTCGAAGACTTGTGACATCTACCAACCCGCACTGGGCCTGCGTGGTAGATTACAGGCCTGTGTCTCAGCAATGGGAATATTATAGGCTCATTATGCATTCTGCAAAAAAACGTACTACATTTTCATCTAGGTACCGAGACGGCGAAGTTAAATTGGTCTAGAGACGCACAAATCACAAGAGAACATTTTGTTTTATTAATAGTAAGGCGGAGGTTTTAAGGAAACGGTTAAAAAGTTGGTTTTATAAAACAGTGTATCTCTTAAACCGTAAATAATGTTGATAAAAAAAAAATATTATATTTTCAAGTCTTATTTTAATACAGTGATGGAACTCAAACCATAATTAGATATACATTAATGCATCAAAAAGGTTATGTAGTCGTCTTAAAAGAGCTATATCTATAGCACTCTTTACAAACGGACAAGAAACATCTCCAAGCAACACATACTACATTGAAGTCATTTGTCACAAGCCATTATCATTCATGTCGCATCTCTTTTGTTTTTGTGATCTATGTACCCAGACATGTATCACAGGCACATGGACAAAGGAAACGAGCATTGTTTGTGAACCTGATGAAGTTGGTGCAAATATGATTATATCTTGTGGGATTGTGCAAGGGTATGACGAGTGGTGGCAAATTGTGCAGTTTGTTGGTGAAGACGTAACAATAGTTTCAATTATTGTGTAAAGTCTAGATATTAATGTGATGATACTGCCCGAATTAATACTCACATGTACCCTAATTGTGTTAATTTGACCCTTACTGCCCTAGCATTAAGGGTCCAATTAACACTAATATGATATAGCATAACATCACGCGGTCTTTCCCAGAAGGATTGGGCAGAAGTAAGTTTAAGTCCCACGTAATAAGGGGTGAGCCTATTGTCATCAACCAGGCTCAAATTTAGATTCCGGGCTGTCACTAAGTAAAACCTAATAACGCTGCCCGACCTGGGAATCGAACCCAGGACCTAGTGCTCAGCAGTAGCACTTGCGACCACTAGACCAACGTGGCTTTAACACTAGAATTTTAATAATAATAGTAGCTGTAGATTTGTTTGTCATTTAAGGTCTATTCAAATGTATGTTTCCAATTGATGTTATTTCCAGTTAAATAAATATCAACTTTATTTTAGTGGTAATTAAGTTGATGTCAGAGTGACTAGCACTATTTAAAAATATATAAAATGTTTGAAGTTGTAGCGTATACTGAACTTTATTGTGTAGGAATTAAAGTTATTATTCCAAATACTCATAATTGTTTACGTATCTGGAAAATAAATCGCAAACGGTGATTATGTTGTTCAGCTTTAGTTTTGATGCTTAATTTTAGAGTCGGGCTAAATTAAGTCCCTACAAGTTTGTCCGCTTTTTAATACACTGGAAACAAAATGAAAATTTCGTAATTTTATACAAAGTCCTTATTTTGTACTCCGTTTTCCTGTGTTTGTCTTCCTCTCATAGACTCTAGCTCCTAGCAGTGGGAACATTATAGGCCGATTATGATTATGTAATGCTTTGCTTATTTTGATCCCAAATAACATTGAGACCAAAAACTCACCTTTCCGATAACAAAGAAAGCAAGCGTGTATTGCTTATGCAAACCCATTATGTATGGATTAAATTATTAATAGGCCATGGCGGATTCGTCGAATGTGACGTAGCAGCTACAAGGTAATAATGCATGGAATACAATATGATATTTTTCGCTGTTTCGTGAAAAAATGTGAAGTTAACACAATATATAGGCACCTCCATACCCAGAATGAAACTTTTGTTAGAAATTGTGTGTATCCAAGCAGACTAGATTAAAAAAATATATATATTATATGCAATGAATCGAAGATAAATAGAATAGAATAGAATACTCTTTATTATGTACACCATATAAATTACAGACATAAATATAGAAACTTTACAATGGGTGACACAATGGGCGGTCTCGCAAAGAGCGATCTTAAAAAAAAAGATAAAGATGAAAAAAAATAATTAAAAAATAATATTCCATATCTCCTAGCTAGGAGAACCCACTCGATTGTACAAATAACATCTTTACTATAACTATGTATACCTACTACAGTCTGTCTGTTTGAGTAAATGAGTTTATTATTATTATTATCTTCGATAAAGATGTCTGTGACTCTCATACATCGTGATTTTAGCTAGATATATACAACTCATGTGAATATTTTACCTTGAGACTAAACTCGCAGAAAGCTAACTCAAGACACTCTAAACAATACCTATCACATCTCATACGTCCAAAATTCTCATACAATCGGAAACCAATCTCCTACGCGCCCATACATCACAAATCTGCTCGGCCAGCACCCCACATTTCTCCCGTGTCGCGTTCATCACATAAATAACTTGCTTAACAGTACTGAAACAAAGGAACATTGTTTATACCCGAAGAGCTCCGACAGCCTCCGAGAGTTTCCGATAGCCTCCGATAGATGCCGAAGAGCCCCGATGGGCCAATAAAAGAGCCTATTCTAGCCACAATACCCAATTCCCAGTAGAAGTAAATACCTCTCGTTGGTACTCCAAATGAGTATTTATTCGTATTGCTATTTAGTCGTTAGACCGTAATGGCCTGTTGTGCCATTATCGAAAACCTGGGAGATGGGATTAGATTTTTGAAGTATCTTATTATGAAAGTATATAGACGATATTGAGTCCGAATAGAATCCTGTTTTATGTTCTACTGGTAGTTAGGTTTGGTGTTAACGCCATTTATTAATGTTCTGTTTTAAGAAGATAGCTTTATTATGTATGAGATGATAAAGTATAACTAATAGATACTGAAATGAAATAACAAAAAGAAAAAACACAATTATCAGTAAAAAAAAAACGTAAATAAATAAATAAAAATGTTTATTGCAATTACATATAAATAAAAAACACATTAGATGGAGATCACCTTTTAAGCAAGAAGATGCTTGTGTTAGAAGGTAATGATTATTTGCTTAAACTTGTCTAATTAAAGTCCGGCCGCGCCAAATTTGCCAAAGATGTAAACAACAATGGCCGCTCAAAATTGAATAAAATCGATATACAAGAACATTTATTATTAGTAATGTTTGTTTTCGTCTAAATCTCCGAGCTAACTAGACGAAAACAAACATTAGCTAAAATAAATGTTCTTCAAAATCGATATACATCGATTTTATTCAATTTCGAGTGTCCATTATTGTTTAGGTACATCTTTGGTAAATTTGGCGCGGCGGACCTTAGTTCCTTTTGTTTACATTTAAATCTTACCGTAATCGTTATTTTCATTCCTCGTTAAGGGGACTACAGGACCGCAACTCAAAAAACGCAAGTTTTATGCGTAAAAGTATATGATCGACTACAGTTAACAGAATTAGAAAAAATATATGATAATCTTCAGGATATATGCTTGGTAGATAGTGTGTTTAAAACATAATACAACTAATTTTATACGATAGAAAAAATCATGAAGATACCTCTAAAGACTTTTCTTTCACAAACAAAAAAAACCATACTAATGATACATACAATCATTCTGATTTTGTGTCAGACAAACAATAGATTTTTTGTAAATAGATAATTGCTTCATATTTTGCAATACATTACCAGCGTTGTGTCATCGCGCTTCTCTTTCTTTTCTACGCAGTCCGACAGTGACCGCGCTTTAGGTCATGTAGTCCTCTTAAGGTAAACTGTGTATTTTTACTTTCGCTTAGAAAACTTTTATTACAAAAACAGAAGCCTTATAATTTCCTACTGTCCGTCCGTCTGTCCCTGTATCACAGCCATTTTCCTCAGAAACCATTTAGTTAGGCCATACAAATATATTGTTCAGTGCTTGCGAACACGCGAATGCGCAGAACTCATTCGATCATCAACAACATCAATAAACCAACTTATTTTATATATAAAGAGAATTCAGACCCGAACTTTATCAAACATTTATAACTAAAACTTGTAATTAAACCGACTCAATAACTGTTCTGAGGTTTCAACCGGTCCCAAGAGAATCAATTCGATGAAAATGATCGAACATTACAGTACAGCCCCTCAATTATGTAAAGGCTTGTTCAGGCTACATTTAAATCCTTAATGAAATATATTGTGTGGCACGGAATAAAGTTCGCATAGAAGCTTTTATTAATTGATTTATTTAATACTTCTGCCATTGATTACACTCTGTTCTATTTTGATTAATGCTTAATATTATGTAATTGTTATTGAGAGCAGTGGTGGCCCAGTGGTAACAGCTGCGACTTATGAGTTGTAGGTCGTAGGTTCAACCCAGACAGGGGCTTTACTTTGTGTAAATTATTTCATCACCACTGCTCTCAAAAACGGTAAAGGAAAACATCGTGAAGAAACCGGCATGTCTTTGAACCAAAAATTCGAAGACATGTGACATCTACCAACCCGCACTGGGCCCGCGTAGTGGATTACGGCCCACTCCCTCTTGCAGAGAGGAGGCCTGTGTCCCAGCCCACTGCTTGGATACAGGCCTAGGCTTAATTAGTGTCTCAATATGGAAAGCTAAAACAACAACAATTACATAATCAGCCTTGATTATGTAATTGTTATTTTAGCTTTCCATATTGAGAAACTAACTCGACCCAGGTACAGCCACCATTTTTGCACATCACAATCAATCATTAAAACCTTGCCTTAGTCCGTTCACTGCTGACGACGCCCTTCGTTTTCTGGTCCTTTATTTGTGAAGCTTTTGAGCTCAATTCTCTCTTTACGTAACCTATAAAATACTCAACTTTGTACTTTAAACCTACTATTGAAATACCAAATCCTTAGTAAATAACACACAACGGAGTATAAGTACTTACAAGTTATAAACCAGTTCACTTTGAGGTACGAAAGTTCGGTTGGGACTTGGGACCCTTCTATTTGGAGAATTCTCAAACATTGGCATACTCAGACTTCGTTGGACCGAGACCGTCCCTGGAACTGGCATATCTATTAAGCAAGTACTATGAATTTGGATGTTTTACGAACTTGTTTTTGACGTTACTTTGCATATAAAGTTTCTGTTTTAGCACAATAAACTTTAAAAAGTGAATTCAGGGATAGATCATTATTTAATTTTAGAGTGTTTATTTAATTTGAAAGTTAATCAAACAAGGTATAAAATACACGTTCGAACGATACAATCCTTAAATCTTCACACAAAGAAACCCAAACTTGTTTCAACAACTTTTAATCAGTGGCCAATTGTTAATACTTTCTGATTAATTAATTTATCTGTCATTGTTTCATTTTTTATTCTATAACCTATTGTGATATACCTAGTTATTTTATTCTAGGTGCATCGTCTTCACATGTAATTATTATGAAATATTGTAAAACATGCTAAAAGAGTAACGGTGGAGTTTCTTGTTCATTCTTCTCCATACGAAACTACCTTTTGGAAGGGGCGAAAAGAATCAAAATGATATTTTATTGTTAATTTTGATGTTCAGAAATGCCTTTTATGTGACTATTTGTAATAAATGCTTTGACATTGATTCCCCCTTCACTTTCCTAAACAACTCTATAACGAGAGAAAAAGAAAGCCGCTCAATAAAATATTCTTCAAAGTAACCAGTTTTCAACATAAACACAATAGTTATGAATTCTAAATGACTCAAAAATATAAAAAAATATTTTCTTAAAAAATGTCTGACGCAAATAAGAAATACAATCTTCATTCCGATTGGGAACGGCCTCCAATTTTCCATTGACCTATATAGATAGAATCCATTGAGCACACACTTTACTGGAATGAAAACTGAACGCTTAGAAACACGGTAAACACTACAAAGGTAGGCACTAAGAGAACAAGAGATAACAATATCCTTTATATCAACGAACGTCTTACACAAAAGGTTTGCGACGAGCACAGAGCCACAGACGTACAGAAGAACACAGAAGGTCGGCTCCATACATCGAGCAAAACGCACACACACATAGGCACACTTCATGTAGGTACAGCGAGTGCTAGCACACTCGCGACTGTTCGCACGGAAGTAAAAATATCGCGATGGAATTTTATAGCGCACTGGATTATCCCAGTGCGTCAAAATAACACACTGTTGGATTTTCAACTCTCGGCGCACTAGCTGTGCGTTAAAAGTCCAGTGCGCAAAAACAAATAGCCACGGGAAAAACGCGCCCGTACGTACCAGAAGGCCAATTCTCGTAATCTAAAACATTCAAAATCTAGTCGCAGTCTCATCTCGGCGACAAACAAATGTCAAAAACTTGTCAAAATGTAGGGATATTAGAGGTATTTTCGACAGATTAAGACAGATCAGACTGTGAACGTTCTTATAATTACGAGAATTGCCCCTCTCGGCTTATTAGGCTACGATAGGCCGCGTCTTAACCGAAAGCGATTGTCACGCTCGTTAATATTACTAAAGCCGTGTCCTAACCAAAACGATCGTCGCGCAAACACGATACCCTCGCATTCATTTTCTTCGGCAGACAAGAACGCGTGTTTGCACCGACAGAGGGCGTTTTCTGGTTTTCCGAACAAAAAAGTCTCCGTACAATAACGTATTTGCGCGACATTCGCTTGCAGTTAGGACATAGGATTCCTATTTCTAAACCTATTCCTTGTTTTTGCTCTTTGTACGAAGCCAACCTTCTGTAATACTCTGTGACAGACGTGCCGAACAATTCTTTGAAACTGTCAATGTGGACCATGTCAACAGTTATTTTTAAGGAACGTTTAAACATACTGAGTAGATTGCTTTTGTTGAATAATTTAGTTTTCCCTTCAAGCTCGACGCTCTGGGAGTTTGATAGAACTTTCGGGAAACGCTTAAGTGCCTTGATAACTTTGTACGTATAACCGTAATCTGATTTGAATGTTACAAAACATAAGCAGGATCACTTGAATACGAATTTGTTACATGAGTTTCATATAAATGTAAACGTTAAAAGTTGCAGGCTATTCTCGTTAAAGTCTTATCCTGGCAGTATTATCAAACCAGCTAGGCTGACGACCAACAGACTGTTTATACCCTTAAGCGTCAAGTGTACACCAAGTATACATAAGAGAAAGTGCTCGAAACGTCAACGGTATACCAAGTGTACACAACTTTGTCATTATTAAAACAATGACTTCACTGCGTCCATTCAACTACTCCGACGCGTAGGGTGTTTCGACAGGTAGGCGGGCAAACGTGTGAGAGGTTATCGGTACTTTTTAACCGACTTCAAAAAAGGAGGAGGTTCTCAATTCGACGGTATGTTTTTTTTTTTTTTGTGTTTATTACGCGATTACTCCGCCAATTGTGGATCGATTTTCAAAATTCTTTTTTTGTTCGAAAGGAGATACTTTTGAAGTGGTCCCATAGTCACCAAGTCAGGATCTGATGATTGGATCTTGGAGAAATCGAAGGAACTCTTCAAATATTATAGGCACACCTATAGTGATTTGGGTATTTTTTATAGTAACTTGTGCATTTGCTCTCGAAAAGCACGATTTGGTGAAGTGCAACTGATGATGAAGACCACAGATGGCCACCGGAACTACTCAATAATATCTAAGTATTTCACGGGTTGCGATTCGATTACTTTAATATGGTTACAAAGCAATTTATGCTCGCCACGATGTGAATGGTGATATGGAACTGATGGTGGACCAGGAGAATTCCTCAACAATTAACTGCTCTGCGTCTGGAAAAGCAATATTTAGTAAAAGGCGATGAGCAAGTTGACACTAGGCTATTGTAACTTAGATAAATTATAAGCAGACCCACTAAAAAGCGTGAAATAAAAACTTTTTAACAAAAATACAACCGACTTCCAAAAGAAACACTACAAAGTGAAAAATAACTTTCCTCCTTTCTTTTTTTTTTCTTTTCTTTTTTATTTTTTGTTTTAGAGTTTAATCTTGGGAAGCACATCTCGAATTCGAAAACCTTAGTGTTGTAATTAGCGAATATTTTTCACCTCTTCAGGCCCTTTGTATGTACACAGTACGGTTTATTAACGGTCATCACAATCATAATCCACACCCCGACTTCACCCACGGCTGGGCGAAGGCCTCTGTTTTCTTGTGCCAATCCCCAAACTCCTGTGCCAGACTCATCCAGGTTTGCCCGCGATGGCAACAATGTCATCTGCCCATCTCGCCGCTGGACGATCGATATCTCGTCATCCAGTCCTTGGACACCACTCTGTCATAGCCTTACTCAACGTCATCACTGCGCCTTGCCAGGTGTCCTGCCCAACTCCAATTGAGTTCCATAATACGTGTTCCGATATCGAAAACCTTAGTACATTTTTACGGTATAGCGTATAAACCGCGCCGTAGATAAAACGTGTGTATCAACAAGCTTCCATGGTGATCCGTACAATACTAAGAACCGTGTCAGCACACAGCGAATAAACTGTAGTTTTTTTCACGGCAAGAAAAACGTGAGTGTACAAAGGGCCCCATTTGCATAAAAGTTTCAAGTCTGACTACAATTTCTAAATTAATAAAGGCAATTAATAAAAAATAAAAAAACAACGAGTTAGAGTACCATCGCTACGAAAAGAAGAAGATTAAAAGCATAATGTAATTTAACAAACAAAACTTGTCTCGAGAACCAAGCAAAACCTAGCCCCAAATTGACCTAGAAACTCCCAACAACGTCTTGTGAACAAAACTTTCAAGTGTTACTCGTGTTGAATAGTTAACACAACGTTTCACCCTTCACCAACTATGATGGATCCTGATTTGAAAGCTAGTATTGCGGTCAAACTTTAGCCTAGTTAATTAGACAAATGGAAAACATCAAGACAATCTGTGAGGTGTCTGTGGTTACAAAGTGGCATGAAGTTCACACTCCCTCCAAGCCCTCACAATTATTATTGGATTCTTGCTACATAATTAGCCTACTTCGTATAGAGGAAAGACTTTAATTGTGTGTCTAAGAATAAACTCCTTATTTCTGGAAAGCCTTTATTTAAACTTAGAAAATAATAATTATATTCCTTTTACATGCGAAGGCTCCGTGGCTGAAAAATAACAGCCACACGAGTCGATCGATCAGGTTAAGCTACGCTTGCCGCGGTTGGTCTGTGGATGGGTGACCATCTTTACATGCCGAAACCCCTCCGTGCCTCGGAAAGCACGTTAAGCCGTTGGTCCCGGCTGTCATTCGTAGATCTTTGGCAGTCGTTACGGGTAGTCAGAAGCCCGACAACCTGTTTTATCAAAAGGTATATCGTATTACTCAATAACTGGGTTGTGGAGGTCAGATAGGCAGTCGCTCCATGTAAAATATTGGTATTCGGCTGCATCCGGTTAGACTGGAAGCCGACCCCAACATAGTTGTGGAAAAGGCTAGGCAGCTGATGATTCCTTTGTTATGCCTCGTTGGCTTAGTGGTAGGTGATTTTCTTGTCTGTTTATATATGTGTGTACATAAATGGTAATATAAATAAATAAATAAAAAACCCGTAAATTCTCAATATTTGTATTTCGGGAATAGACGTATCGAATGTTTCAGGAATCTACTAGCTGTCTTGTCATGTCGTGTTTCTACATAATAATATCTTCGTAGTAAACAGTCTTTGTCGTTAGCCTCCGGCCATGCATTTTTATTTTCTCTTGGCAAGCATCAGGCTCTTTCTAATCCACCGCACGCTTTACACCTTTTAATCCCGAGCAAAAACCCCTTTCTTCACACCACCTTTTTGCTCTTCCCCTTCAAACACAAACAAGTAAACATCTAACAGACTATCAGACTATATAAGCAAGTAAAAGTTGCACGTAATTCCAGTACGTCAGTTAGTTGCTGGCACGTCAGACCTGCGTCAAGCCGTAATTACGATTTACCACCTCGATTGGACAACACAGAAACAAATCAACGTCAGCCCGCTATGAACGCTGATAGGAATGTGGTTGATGAATGTGAGCTTAATTTGCTCTACTGATTGTTTTTTCCTTAAGAATACGTGTTGAAAGTTTGATACGTGTTTGTTGTTGCTTGTATGTATTTATTTGTATTGTGTGTAGGTCTTTTGCTATTTGGCTCGTCTTGTATGCTGCCTAAATTTAGTTGTGCTTAATAATGTTGTTGGACAGTTCAGCTCTTTCAACATCGTCAACATTCGCCTGCTAAGTACTTTTCTTGTTGATTATGGCAAAATCGTTATTACATTGGAGTTGGCATTGGTTTGCATTGAACTGCCCCGTTTGGTCTCGTGGTCGCAAACGCGATTGCTGAACGTGGGGTCCTGGGTTCGGTTCCCGGTTCGGGCAAAGTGTTATTGGGTTATTCTATTATAAATGTCTTAGTAACAGCCCGGGGAAATGTTGCAAGTTGTTGGTGTGAAGCCCTCGTGCCTCGGACAGCATGTAAAGCCGTTGGTCCTGCGCCTGATCTCTTCCCGGTCATGTCAGATTGCCGTCCCATCGGACTATGAGAGTAAAGGAACAGAGAGTGCACCTGAGTTCGCGCACACACTTGTGCACTATAATATCTCCTGCTCACCCGGCTAATCGCTGTTGAGATTGGCCACCGTGACCGAAATCGGTCGGGAGGATATTATTATTTACATTGGAGTGGTTAACGGCAGGCCAATGTTTAGCAGCATACGGGCTTATACTGTTACTTAAATCTACCGTAAATGAAAAATTAATTAACAAAATGAATAGGGGCAAACCAGACTCGACTGGACTGCGTATTAAAAACGGCCACCAGTAAATTAGCTTCCGTCCTTTTGAAATTAAAGCAAAAAATCTCGTCACATTTTCAAACAATTATCATTTAACCCGAACGTAGAAGGCTGGAACTAACGCTGAAATATTTTTAATGTCAGCCCGAGACTTATTAAATCTTCTTGCTAAGTACGACATTTTCACACGAAAAAACTGGTACAAAAACGTAATTATATGCATAACGTTGCCCTGTAAATTGCATTCTCTTGTTTTCAGCAAAGAGTACAATTACCGAGTTAAAGACGCCTTTAAAGATATTTATTGTACGATTCCGTGTTGGTGGGGTAACGAAGTAAACTGGGGGTGAATTTTTAATGGGTATTTCGTTACGTTGTTAATTTAAATATTTGGCTTAATTAAAAGTGTTGCCGTCTTTATTAAGCGAGAACGATTACGAATGACGCAATTATTCTCATATGACGCTTCCTGTACGGATATAATGTTTACGTATTTAAATGAAATAATTTCGGGTTGTGTGAAAATAACACGTTCATTAACAGCTGTATTAAAATTAGTGTATTTTGTGTAAATTACAATTTCATAAATTTCCTGATGGTTTATTCACATACTACCAGTGCCCCGCAGTTTCACCCGCATAATTCTCGATCCCATGGGAATATCGGGATAAAAAGTATCCTATGTCCTTTCCCGGGACACAAACTATCTCTATACCAAATTTCATTTCATCTAAATCGGTTCAGTGGTTTAGGAGTGAAAAGGTAACATACAGACAGACAGAGTTACTTTCGAATTTATAATATTAGTATGGATTATTTGGGTATTTACATATAGAAAATACGTTTTATATCAAAATCTACGGATGTGGGTTAAAGATTAGGTACTTACCGTACGTGTATTGTATCTCTCTATTTTAATCCATCCAAAGTTTGTCTTTAAAAGATCGGATCGCTTTTAACGGTAAGACCCTTGTGCATTGTGTTAGCCTTTTGAGCCTTTGTTAATTTTTACATTTATATCTGTAATGTATATGATGTACATAATAAAGAGTATTCTATTCTATTCTTACCAAAACAATATGGTATGTATGTTGCAAATAATATCATTTTTAGCGACCTTCAACTATTCTGGCAATACCAATAAGTCTGCAAATGATTGCGTTATGCTAACATGCGACTAATATTGCTTAGCTCTTAATAAACGGTGTCATATCTATTTCTAGAAGACGCAATAAGATAAACGTCATTTGATCGGCTTTACTCCGTGACTGTATTAATGATGAAATTGGGCAGTGAGCCCCGTCGACCCATTCAAAATTTGATTGAGTCAACTGAACCCGTGGGTCCAGTTCGACTGGGTCCAATTGACCAAAGACTCCTAGCCTGGGTACTGTTTGCAACATCACTTTTGTACGGTCAGTAACCTATATTCATGAAACCTATTAGGTTATAGGTATGAGTTTTATTCATAAACTAGGCTGTCCTGTTCCAATAAATACAAAAATCCCAAAGAGAAAGCACTTTCAGTTATTTCCGATTTTTCCATTTTCTCGGCAAATATTTAAATTTTTCTTTCCCTAACCGGATAACCCATACATTTATTTTTGGAACAATGGAGCTTGTGGTAGGAGTAAACTTGGAGAAATCATCGCATAATAAAAAAGCGTTATTTATTTATTTGCTAACATGTAAAACACTCCCCCAAACAAACATATGCCCCCTCCATGTGACTTTTTATTACATAAAATCGGGAGAGTCAGAGGGAAAGATAGTTTTCATGGTTTTCGAGGGAGCTGAAGCCGATAGTGAATATTTTCAAATTTTCGCAGCCGCCATCTTGGATTTTTATTTTGAACTTCGTACCTGCCGGGGGTCCCCCGACCCCACACGTTTTATTTTTTAAATCTGTTCAGCCGTTTTCAAGTGATGTGCTTACTAACGAACAGAATTTCATTTAAATTTATATGGAGCTCTTCTGGAACTTTAAACACTGTCCACAATTATTATCAACAATAAACTGTACATAACTACTGTTAAATATTACAAGTATATTATATTACATTTAAGTACAAATAACTTTCATAAAATAACATTACACAAGTAATTAAATTGGATTTCCCACAATGAAGTAGGTACGTGATATTTTCGAAAACTTTAGCGCGGTTGTTGGGTAAAAACTCGTTTTCAACATAATTTATTTTCACAGTTGTTTTGCCTTGGGGAACGAACAGGGATGACTGTTTGGTAGCAACACTAGCTGTGTCTACAGTAACATTACGTTATTACAGAGACCGTTTTTGCTAGAATATTTCGCATGCTTAATGGAACATTGACCCATTCGTAGATAGGTCAGAATTGAGTTACAGATTTTTTTGAAGTGTAAACTTCTTTAGCGGCGTTGCACACTTTTTTGTAATGGGTAAAAAATGTTAAACTCGCGTCAGGACATCGCGTCAGGACACGTGACCGTCAGGAGAGATTCCCCCCCCCCCCCTCTCTTTCTACGGCGGCGCCAACCGAAGTGAACCAATTGACACACGACAATGGATGGATGGATGGGTGTGGGTGTGGGTGTGGGTGTGGGTGTGGGTGTGGGTGTTGTTTTTACTCAGATCTCATCAATAGTTAATCATAGACGTTCAAAATACAAGCATTCATGATTGATTAATAATCAAATGAAATCAGTTTTAATTTTATGCGTCAATAAGTAGGATAAGTCCTCATAGCAAGATCTCCTTTTGCGATGACCCAAAAATCGTATTTTTTAAGTTAAGTCAGTATTCCATTAAGCATGTGATTTGTTGTAAATACGTAAATCTATACTCTATACCAGGGTTTGGCGAACCAATGGCACGCGTACCTTTGATGGCACACGACAAAATAATTTAGGCACGGCATTAATTGAGGAATTCACGTGCATATGTCGCCAGTAACAAACATAGAAATCTGAAGACTAATTCCCGTAATTATTTTCCCGTAGAGAACCGTAGAGATTTTGAACGCATCTCAGCGACAATCAATGTCAAAACTTGTCGAAAATGTAGGGAAATTAGAGGTATTTTTGACAGATTGAGGCAGAGATTAGACTGTGACCGTTCTTAAAATTACGAGAATTGCCCCTCTGAGCGCGATACACATCAATATATGACCTGTAGGTGCCGAGAAAAAAGAAAAAAGTCAGAAAGATCGGTAAGCGCTAACGAAGTGACAGCACAGGCAGGGGATGCGATGCGACGCGACGCGGGGAAACAAGAAAGTTTCACGCGGAAGAAGTCGCGGGCAGAAGCTAGTAAAAATTAAATAAAAATACTTTAATTCAGACCTTGTTCCAAATGACGTTAGTAACAGAAACTACGTATGTAATATGCTATATACATAAATAAATACAACAAAATACATGTATTACAAATTTTAGGGGACGGACCCGTGCTTCACCTAGTTTCTCCACCTGGGTGAAGCACGCGGGGACTACAGATCCGTGATCGGGTCCCGTGCTACAACTGATGATCAAGTACAGTCAAGTAATTAAGAAAACACATAATTTAATAATATACTATTAGCTCATAAACATCTGTTGCACTCAGATGATGCAACGGGTACATGCATATGTACCCAATGTGCCATACCGGCGAAATATGGCTTATCGCTGATGACCTTCAGAATGCCGTTGACGCTCCCTTGCACTCATCGCATCATGGATGAAAGCCTTTTTCGCAGGATGGTATTGAAACCATCAATCAGTATGTGCCTCGGCAAACATTCCTGATACACTGTAGTAACGCGGCAGCCCCAACAACATTCTGAAGGCATTATTATACTGAACTTAAAGGGCGTTGCATGCCCTTTGCGTATATTGAAAACACAGAGTGCACGTACAAAGATTGGCAAAAAGCCTTAAAAAGAGAATTTCTAATAGAACCTTTTCGTTTTATTGCAGCTAACTTTTTCTGATCAGGCTTCATTAAGTAAGACTTTGTTTATAGAGGTCATACAATAAGCAAACGAATTGCCTTTAACTTTAACAGAACCGATGGGTACCCATTTCATAATACGTTCAAAGCACATAATATACACGTCTCGTGCTCACTGGGCTGTGTATGTATAACACACTTTCAATCATAATCGGAATCATTTTGATGAATATTGCCTCATTTATGTTCGAAAAATTGTTATTATATTGGAGAACACAAATTGAAGCGCCTGTCTGGGTTCGAACCTACGGTCTACAACTCGTAAGTCGCGGCCATTACCACTGGGCCACACCACTGCTCTCAAAACGGTGAAGGAAAACATCGTGAGGAAGTCGGCATGTCCTAGAACCAACGAAGACATATGACATCTACCAACCCGCACTGGGCCTGTGTGGTAGATTGCAGCCCACTCCCTCTCACATAGAAGTGGCCTGTGTCCCAGCAGTGGGAACGTTATAGGCTGATTATGATATGGAGAACACAACGCAAGTACAGCTCTGACCATTGTCAATGATCAAATAAATAAATAGGTGCATCAGTCTAGACTTTTCCCAACTATGTTGGTGTCGGTTTCCAGTCTATCTGGACGCAGCTGAATACTAGTATTTTACATGAAGTGACTGCATATCTGACCTCTACAACCCAGGGAGGTAACATGATACCCTTTGGTAAGACTGGATGTCAGACTTTTGGGTCTCTGACTACCCGTAACGATTGTCAAAGATCTACGAGTTACAGCCAGGACCAGCCACGGAGAGGTCTTTATATGTAAAGGATAGTCACCATCCACAAACCGACTGCGGCAAGCGTAGCTTTACCTTCGATCGAACCGTGCGGCTGTTATTAATTAGCCACGAGCCTCTACAAATAAATAAATAGGTAACTAAACAAGCCTAATGTAGACGCCAGCACATCAAGCAACCCGAAACTGTCAATTTTTTTAACAATCAACCTTGTACCTTATATTGTAGCGATAAAGTTGAAAATCTATTAAAGTTTGACAGATTGTAGTAGTTTAATGTGCTGACGTCTGTACTACTAACCAACCGCAATAAACTCCCGGACCACTTATAAAGACGTTTAATCTGTGAAAACGTACCTTTGTCATGAAAACTCAAAAAATATTAATTCAATGTCAAAATAAATTGATTCTCCAGTTTCTTTAAATTGTGTTTACGAAGTACTCGTATCAAACAACAGTTTATCTTTCAAATTATTTTATCCTTGGCGAAAACAATGGAAGTAATTGAGTGTTCTCTAAACGTTTAGATGAAACAATTCATGATAACAAAATGACTTTATTCTTGGCCAAGGGATCATAATTATTTTGAAAACGGATGACAAGATGAAAATGTACCTTTCCTATGACATAACCCTGTCAAAGGAAGTTTGTATTTTATAAGGTTTATAGACTAATCATGCCATTTACATAACAATGAAATGAAAGCATACAGCTGGAACCAAACATCTTTTAAGTTTGGCTTGTGTTCCCACTGCTGGGACACAGGCCTCCTCTCTGTGTGAGAGAGTAGACCATAATCAACCACGCGGGTCTAGTGCGTGTTGGTGGATGTCACACGTCTTTGAATTTTTTTGTTCTAGGAGATACTGGTTTCCTCACAATATTTTCCTTCACCGTTTTGTGAGAAGTGGTGATGTAATAATTTACACAAATTAATGTCCCTGTCTGGGTTAGAACACCGTGTCACGGTCGTTTCCACTGGGCCACCAGGGATTAAATAATAATAATAATATTCCACAACTATCACACAACGCCATCTAGTCCCAAGCTAAACAGAGCTTGTGTTATGGGTACTAGACAACTGATAAACATACTTATATATTTCTAAATACATACATATTATAGATAAATTACACCCAGACACAGAACAAATGATCGTGCTCATCACACAAACATTTGTCCTGGGTGGGAATCGAACCCACGACCTCCGGCATAGCTGTCAGGGTCACTAACCGCTAGACCATCAATCCGCACTGGGCCCGCGTAGTTGATTACGGCCCACTCCCTCTCATCGAAAGGCCTGTGTCCCAGCAATGGGAACATTATGTAGGCTGCTTATGCTGGCCGACCATAGAGTTTACACAGTAGTGTCTGGACCTTTAAAGTATTGTAGTAGTAAATAAGCAATATTTGCGTCCCTTAAAGCCGCTAAATAGTTTTTAATGAATTTTAGATTACCTTAATGCATTATGTACTCTACAAACACGATAGAAGGTACAAATTACCAGGTAATAAGTATGGGTTTGTTTATTCGAGACACAATACATAATTAATATTGAGAATCAATTATTAACAGGGCTTGTAGCTAAGTAAGAACAGCCGCACCAGGTTAAGCTACGCTTGCCGAGGTTGGTCCATGGATGGGTGAACATCTTTACATACCAAGACCCTTTCGTGCCTCGGAAAGCACGTTAAGCAGTTGGTCGCGGCTGTCATTCGTAGATCTTTGACAGTCGTTACGGGTCGTCAGAAGCCCGAAAGTCTGACAACCAGTCTTACCAAGGGGTATCGTATTACCCAATAACTGGGTTGTGGAGGCCAGATAGGCAGTCGCTCCATATAAAATTCTGGTATTTAGCTGCATCTGGTTAGACTGGAAGCCGACCCCAACATAATTGGGAAACGGCTAGGCAGATGATGAATTAAGTATTAACAACATTCTCGACTAACCAAAATCGATCATCTAGGGGTCTATGCACCTTATCTATTATAATAAGTTGAAGAAAGTTGAACATGATCAGTGTAAAATACATATCTACCAACATGGCAAAAAAAATCTACACTCTTATCTCTCAAAATACAGTGCTATGTGGTGAATCCTGGGTGATGTAGTTATGGAATGAGTAGGTACATATAACGTAAAGTGATCTGATCACCAATGCAAAGTAGTATAAGCTTACCTTTTTGAGGTGCTTTGTGTCCCACATTACGCTTGCCGATACGCGCGGTCTCCACTCCAGGACTCGTCTGATCCACCGGCCATCGGTCCTTTGGCCAATATGCCCATAAATTGTCAAAGTCATTGAACTACGTTACATGAATAATGTTCATCCTTTACGAGCTGGTAATGACGAGTTTATACTGAGAATATTACCGAAGGATTAAGTTGACATCGGTATATGAAAGGCCGCATCGATCAGCGGAGTGACGCTTTCCATTTATCACCATCGAAGGGGTTGATTGAATATGGACCGATCCGCTATGACGGCACAGAATATTGGTACAGAAGGCCAGGTCCATACAAAGAGCGAAAATGCACGCACACATAGACATGATTCACATACCTACATAATCATACTATAATGTTCCCACTGCTAGGACACAGGCCTCCTCTCAGCGAGAGGGGATTCACTCACCTACAGGAGCGAAATAAAGAAAGAAAGAAAATTTGTTTACTCTGCACAAATAAGACGCGATATTATATCGTATTTGTGTCTACAGGGTGAAATTAAATTCATGGGCATCCTTTTATTGGGTCATTGTACTCATCACTATGAACAACTTTTACAATGGGACTAAACTTAAAATCGCCAAAAAAAATCAGCTGTTCCTTGCATTTATGATGACATAACTCGTCAACATGTAGGGAAGAGCTGATTTTTTTTCGCGATTTCAGGTTTGGTCCCATAATAAAAGTTGTTCATAATGATGATTACAATAACCCCTTAAAAGGATGCCCATGAATTCAATTTCACCCTGTATACATAATATAAAAAAGTTAATTAAGTATCTGTTTGTAATTTTAAAATAACAGCTTTTTACTTAATGCATATGAAAGTATACCAACTCGCACTGGGCCCGCGTGGTGGATTACGGCTCACTCCCTCTCACCGAAAGGAGGCCTGTGTCCCAACAGTGGGAACATTATAGGCTGATTATGTATGTATATGAAAGTATATACGGTACTTATGACAAAACAATTTTTAACATTTTTGTCTGTTTGTCTGTCAGTTTGTTCCGTCTAATCTCTGAAACGGCTAAATCGATTTTCATTAAATTTGGTATGTGGGGATACTTTGAACCCTGGGGAAGGACATAGGATATACTTTTTATCGACATACAACGCGGGCGAAACCGCGAGCGGAAGCAAGTTTAAAAATAAAAATTAAATAATCTAACGAGTAATAACCTCGTATGAAGTAGTTTAAGAGATTGAAAGATTGCCGTACAGTCACGAGCACAAATATATTGCTATGAACAGCTTGGCAATAATATCTGATACCGTCATCTTGACGACAGATATTAATGGATAAATCATGAAATCCGATGTGATTGCCGAGCTGTCCATAGTAATATATTATTTATGGTCGTGACTGTACGTAGGCGTCTATGTGTGCGTGCGCCTGTTTTTGCTAGTTTTATGAAGCTGACCTTCTGTACTTATCTATTTTGTAACGATGGGCTGTCGTTTCAGACGTAAGCGGCGCGGCGATGTCGTAAACATTTTCGTGGAATTACTTTATTTATTTGCGTTGAAATGTTTTTTCGGGGTAGCCAATCTTCGGGAGTGTTTTAAAGTTTAGCGAATTTGTTACAATAGCTAGTGGATGACAAATCGATGGTAACAACATCCAAGGGCACATAGAAAAATTCCTAAGAAATGTTTTATTGCGCAGTTTAGTCATCATCAAATCTATATTCAGTTAATATTATGCTAACAATCTTAAAATAATAATATGTACAAGTATATAAAAAGGGAGGGAAAATAATCAAAGGGCATCAAAAAATTCGTCCGCATCACTGTCAACGGGAAACGTGCCCAAAAGGCTGGCAGCATTGCCACGTTGTATGGCAATGCTGATTCTTTGGCCAAAAAATAGGCCAGCCCTCTGGTCACGTGATGAGTCGACCAACCGCTTGGCGATGTCTCGGAATACTAAGTGGGCACTCGGCAGTTTAGTTGGGTATCGAATACCTATTAAGTAATTTATGAAACATTGTGTTTCATCATTGTATACATCATATCAGCCTGGAATCACTCACTGCTGGGTATAAGTCTCTCCTTTCTTCTGCCATACTTCCCGGTTCCGTACGTCCCTCATCCAGGTGCTTCCCGCTACTTTGTCAACCCAACGCGCTTTTGGACGGTTCTGGCTTCAATGCACAGACGCCAGCACATCAAGCTACCCGAAACTGTCAAATTTTCGTAATCAACTTTGAACCTTAGGCTTTAGAGATAAAGTTGAAAATCTATTAAATAAATTTGACAGATTGTAGTAGCTTGATGTGCTGGCGTCTGTATATTGTACTTGACAATATATAATCTCATAGGCAACTCAACATTTTAGTACCTAATTGTACTTAAATGGGACAACCATTTCATATGAAGTCCACAAGTTATTATAAGTTCTGTAAAAGTAAATTTTCCAAAGATAAGAACAGATAACCTATAAAGGCACCAAATCCTATTTCACAGAGACATTGAACGATCCCGATATAATTTCGCCATAAGATAACGTTATAAAGGCAATCTTATCAAAAGATTTCGCGAAACCCTTGATGGAAGGTAATTGATTTGACGACGTCGATTCAATCACTAAATTAATAATTTTTACCAAAAGGTTTCAATATTTTTATACAGCGTTATTATAGGAACGGTGTATAGTGAACTGAGTACACTTGGAGCAAGGTATAAAGAAAAGTCATTATAAGCACTTATTTATTTATGAAGTGAAAAGATTGGAGCAATTTATGAAACAGTGCCATTTATTAAAGAAGCGCTCCAGTAAGTAGGTTTTATATTTATAAAGTTACTTTTATAGTATGCATTATTTTATGATGTGTACTTAAGCGAATCCTCTTAAGTTGACAGATTTACTTATATGCTAATTAAAAATGTCTGCTTTATTATTGAACTAGCTGCGCCCCGCGGTTTCACCCGCGTAAATGTCGATCCCGTCCGAATATCAGGATAAAAAGTAGCCTATAAGGTAATTCAGCGTGTTAGTTACTTCTATACAAAATTTTATCAAAATTGTCGTTTGAGCGTGAAGAAGTAACAAACATATAAATACACACACACATACACTCAAAAACTTTCGCCTTTATAATATTATGAGTGTGATTAAGAAAAAAAATCAAAACTTACATTTATACGAAAACAACACATAATATTCAAGATGGTTCCTAAAGAGCTTCTAAAAAAGGTATACAGAAAGTGTTTTTTTGCAAAATATATAGAGGGAATTGGTTCTCTACGCCAGCACACGTAGCATGGCTACCATAGAAACGGGTTTTGTCGTCGGATGAACAGACAAAATGACAGATTGTAGAACGATTTCTGCCGTCGTAAGCATGGCGATGAAGAGTAGATGTCTCTATTATTCAGTCGAAAAAAGTCTGCAATGATTATGTGAAGCATGACGACCAATTTTTCTCTACTTTTGACACGGGGGTTAAAACATTTCTTCTTAACAAGTATCAAATAGTTTACATCACATTTGACTTAGACAAGAATCTTTATTGATTTTAGAATTCGCTCCTCGTTGCTATGGAAAGAATAAATGTGTCTTGTCTTCATAGAAACGTAACTCTACGGGTCACCCCGTGCTCGGGCAGAAGAGATGTCAAATTGGGTAGAAAGAATTTTGTCTATTCTTGGTAGAATAAAGATAGAATTTGGGCATGCTACCCGGGCTGTACCAAGTATTACAATAAATTAATTAAGTGGTAGGTACTGTCCTCGTAAAGATTTCTACGATTATATTGCCCGAAGTCATAAAATCAATCTGCCTAGGCTTTTCTCTACTGCCTACTATGTTGGGATCGACTTCTAGGTCGGGAGGCAGCTGAATACCAGTATTTTACGTGGAGCAACTGCCTGTCTGACCTCTACAACCACTACTTGGGCAACCACTACTTGGGTGGGTAATACGATACCTCTTGGTACGGGCCGTATGGTCGATGTCTTGGTAAGACTGGTTGTCAGACTTTTAGCCTTTTGACTACCCATTACGACTGTCAAAGAACAAATGACAACCGGGACCTTTCTGTGGCACATTTTGGCCTGAGTCTTCCCCCTGAATTGGAGTAGCTAATTTGATAGTTAATCCGTAATACCAATTCGCTTTCCACATTTAAGAATTAACTATACTCCATTTGTTAGGTAATTAAATAAAGGTAAACAAAAAAAACACGTGCCGTGGTTAACCGACTAAACGTAATACGAGTCAATTCAGTTGTCATGCTACGTCACAGTTGTACTCTTCAATTTAGCAACGTAATAATTCGTTAATAACATTGCTAAATTGAAGAGTACAGCTGTGACGTAGCATGACAACTGAAGTGAGTGGTATTACGTTTAGTCGGTTAACTAAGTCGCATGGTTTTTTTGTTTACCTTTATTTAACCCCTCCTGATCAGAAGGTCTAAGTAGCAAAATGTCCAACAGCGCGAAATGTCTAATGAGCAGTAAGTCTAATTAGCAAAATGTCCATGTAGCAAAACGTCCAACTATCAAATGGTCTGTATAGCAGAACGTCTATTTAGCAAAAAGTCATTTTTAAAATGTGTACACTCATGATAGAAAGTAAAAGTCATTTGTAAATTAGAGTATTTGTTAAAAAAATATCAGAGTTAAAAACCTTAAAGCCTCATAATTATTAAGATATTAGGCGCACAAATTCCTCTGCATTTATTTACCTAATATCCTTTTGATATGGCCAATATTTGTCAAAAATTCAAAGGGGCTAACTTTTTGGCCCTCAAGCTTTTGCAGCTTTCTTTTGTATTTGGCATTAAACATTAATCGATCTTTCTTCTTTTATTTCCTTCAAATAACATATTCTTGTATTTGCGATCTTGCCAAAGTGCATCTCTTCTAAGAGCTTTGAGGAATAGTAGCAGGGTTGGCTTTGATTTTATATTCGTGTTTAGCCGCCTGTGCCACCCCTTTTTTTTTGCTGGGAAATCATCAAATAAGTTCTCCCGCTCTGGGCGGAGCGAGAGAGCGTGTCAGACTTTTACTGACTAAAACCCACCCGTGTTCCTTCGGTTGCCTGTGCCAGGGGCCACGGTATCTCTTTCGAACAACCCGCGACCCCGGCAGGCTTCGGTCCTGGTAGACCCCGTCAGTTAGTGCTGACATCTCTTTGAGGCGCGCGTGGAACACAACGCGCCGTCGACCCGGGCCTGGTCCTAACCGGACGGCGAGCTGCCCATTGCTCGCCGTCCGCAAGCCCGCGCCTACGGTGGCCGGGAATCGGCTATAGATTCCCGACGCCCAGGGCGTCTCTCAAGATTGCCTCTCCCTCACGCGCTCCGCCTCCTCCTTCGCGAGCATTACTGCTTTGCAGAAGGAGGCAACAAACAACAAATCGCCGCCGTGAGGACGCGGCGGTGCTCTGCCCAAGCTGGACAGGCCTCCACCGTATGCTCCACCGTGTCCTCCGGGCGATCCACACAATGGTGACACCCGGGCGTTTCCTCCCGCCTTATTCGAAACAGGAACCTCCCGAAGCAGCCATGTCCGGTGAGGACCTGCGTCAGGCGGAAGGTGAGGACGCCGTGACGCCTCTCCAGCCACTCCTCAAAGAGGGGACTTATCGCCGCAATAGGTATGGACAAAATAACACAGCTCGTTTAATCTGTATTATTATTACATCATCACAGCTCGTTTCATCGGTATATATTTTTCGTTATTTTTTTTTTTTTTGTTGGGCGCTGGGGGCACGACAACTGATATAAAGTCCGGCGGTTAAAAGGTTAAAAAGATATTATATACGCTACGAGTACATAGACCAAAGAGTCTGTATGTACATATTATAATACCGTGTCCGTTTCCTTCCCGATGCAATTTGTGTGTTGAATTTTCTGCCTGAGTATCCAGACATTTTGAGAATCTGACTTTTTGCTAAATAGACGTTCTGCTATACAGACCATTTGATAGTTGGACGTTTTGCTACATGGACATTTTGCTAATTAGACTTACTGCTCATTAGACATTTCGCGCTGTTGGACATTTTGCTACTTAGACCTTCTGATCAGGAGGGTATTTAACTACCTAAACAAATGGAGTATAATTCGTGCCAACCATCAATCGAGTGTCCACAAAATCATAAATGAACAATTAGTCAACACGAAATTACACTTAAAGCCAAAATTATTGCTTTAATAATAAAACAGGCTTTAAGATTCAACAGTAGGTATTTAATAATAATGAAAAATGTAGCCGTTTCAGAGACATGGCCAAGCACTTAAGTGCGTTAGAGATTAATGAACTTGTAGAACTAAATGGTTATTTAGAATTTAAGCATTTTAGATTTTACTGACACTTTATAAATAAACTACGAGTGCCGTCAGTAGGGACTGGTCATCTCTTTGCTGCAATGGCTTATTGTAATTTAATATTTGAATTGCTTTGTTTTCTCGTCTTTTCATTACGGACGCTTTTAACGTTCTGCATCGTTCTCAGATGCATAATTTTTTTAACATGAATGATGTAACCTAGACTTTGTAACCATATTATTTTGATTTAAAAGAGTGTCCATGGAGTTTCTTGCCCGTTCTTTTCCATAGGTACCTACGCTTTGGAATGGGCAACTAGGTTCATCTTTCTGACTGACCGTCCCCTTGACAATTCAAAAGTGCCTGTAATTGGTTTAATTGAAATAAATGTTTTGAGTTTGCGTTTGACTCTAATAGGCCTGGAAAATAGAATATTTTCTGCGAAAAAAGTTCTACTGAAGAATTTTCACAGAGATTATTTTTATTTAGCCTCATTGAGGTTCAATATTGGTCAAATAGGCAGTCGCTCCATGTAATAAGCTGCATCTAGTTGACCAGGCTGGAAGCTGACCCCAACATAGTTTGGAAGAGACTAGGGGGATTGATTGATTTAGGTCCAATATTGGTCGTTTTTTCTTAAGCACATACCCATCAGTTTATTGGCTATTAGTTTGCGATAAATGTAGAGCTATCTACGCTTATCGCAAACTACTGTTCGTTTAGAACAGTACCTATTTTGCGCTTTACTTGACATTTTCTGAACCGTATATTTCGAGAACCATCGTCCAACCACCCCTACGTGAACCTTATTTAGACTTTTTATGTACGAATTAATTACCGAAGAAACTTGTAGTAATATAAATAAATTGACGTAAAACCAACCAACCAAAACGTAAAACCAAACAAACAGATTTTTGAATACATTTTAACAACGTTGCCTGAATGTGTTGTTACTGGTGAGCGCGCCATCATTGTTCTTCTTTTTCATAAGGCAACACACATTGATACACTGACCAAAAGATAGACTAGGCTCATGCCCACTTTCACGAACACTAAGAGGCACCTAAATAGCAACGCGTTGTTGAATTATCAACTTTCAGTGCGGAGCCGAGCGTTGAAAGTCCAAGAGCGCGCTTTTATTATTTTTGCCATTCATTTTGTGTCGCTTAGAGTCATTGAAAACGGCCTGGACATAGGGTTGAATGCCGTAATTACAAAAACAATTAAAAATCCATTTTGTCTCGCTTGGATCCACGTTCCGACACGAAGGTTTAATACACAACATTGACGTCTATTTCCTATGAATCATCAATAACAAACTCAAAACAAACATTTATAAAAAAAAAAAAATCCGCTTCGAATTTTAAACAGTTTTTCATCACGTTTACGCCTAGCAGCTGTCTAAAGTGCCTGCAAACATCAATCTTTGTGTCATTTTCTGGCAGTGGACTTAGGAAAAATGGCTTCATCGACTTTATATCCTTTGAGAAATTCCGAAGTCATTAATCTTCGAAATACCAGGCGGATAATTTATACTTACAGGAGACTGTTCATTTTTCAATAGCTCCATATGAAAAGCCGTCTTCGGAATGACGTTATGGCTCAATACAATAACCAATGAAGAAATGGAAATATTATGTGGATGTTTGATTGAGTTCCGCCATTGTTGTGCAAAAGTGATAGGTCCTGTGAATGAATTTTCGATATTGCAAAATCGGATTATTATTATTATTATTGCATCCTATATGATTTTTTATTTTTTCAGGAAAACTGTTTTGTAGCAGAAAACAATAGTAATCGGGTTTTTATACA
This sequence comes from Amphipoea oculea, assembly GCA_945859645.1. Taxonomy (NCBI): domain Eukaryota; kingdom Metazoa; phylum Arthropoda; class Insecta; order Lepidoptera; family Noctuidae; genus Amphipoea; species Amphipoea oculea. The sequence continues at coordinate 10,316,191 of OX243877.1, forward strand.
AGTAAAAATTAGGTACCTATCTACTTACATATTTAAATTTTAATGTAAGAGTTCATGAAAGGCATAATCCTATAACACACACACAGGACACAGGCCTCCTCTCCGTGAGAAGGAGTGGGCTGTAATCCACCACGAGGGCCCAGTGCGGGTTGGTGATCTTCGATTTTTTTAAATTCTAGGACATGCCAGTTTCCTCACGATATTTTCCTTCACTGTTTTGAGAGCAGTGGTGATGAATTAATTTACACAAAGTGCCTGTCTGGGTTCGGTAACTCGATAAGTCGGGGCCGATACTACTGGGACATCACTGCTCCTGAAAGGCAATATTTTTTAATTAATCAGCCCTATAATCAGCCGTCCCATGTATTTGGGTCAAGTAGGTATGGGAAGTTTTGTATGGGACAGGATCATTTTATCGCGATTACGATGTTGGTCCCACGGAGAAATCGGTTATGTTTGATGGTCTGCACACACCCTTAAATATGACCACACCTTTCTTATTTATGCTGTATACGGTTTTCTCAAATTCTTCGTTCCTTTCCTTCGTCGCCGGCGTGTGTACCCACGGCGGCCCGCGCTGCCATAATGACAATATTCTTACCTTCCATTTAAACAATATGTCTATATCTGTTTAAATATTTAATCAGATTGTTGATGCCAATTTTTTTAAGACGAGCGCTAATCCTGCCGACAAACTGACACACAGTTTGGCAGGCTTATGAAATGTGTACAAGTGTAAACACTTATCCAAAATAAATTATTTATTTTAGTTTACAGTATGGTTGAGCTGAATGGTGCTAATACATGCGTCATGTTCGTGAACGGGCCGCCGTCAGTAGGGACTGGCCATCTCTTTGCTGCCATGGCTTATTTTATTTTAATTTAATATTTGAATTGTTGTTTTTTCTTATCTTTTCATTATGGACGCTTTTAACGTTCTGCATCGTTCTCACATGTATAATTTTTAACAAGAATGATGTAACCAAGACTTTGTAACCATATTATTTTGATTCAAAAGAGAGTCCATGGAGTTTCTTGCCCGTTCTTCTCCATAGGTACCTACGCTTTGGAATGGGCAACTAGCTTCATCTTTCTGACTGACCGACCCCTTGACAATTCAAAAGTACCTGTAATTGGTTTAATTGAAATAAATGCTTTGAGTTTGAGTATCAATAATATTGTAAGCACTTGTTCTTGTTGCTTGTTCTTCTTTGTGACAATTTTAACAAAAAAGTAGGCAAGGCTGCAACCAACTTTTTAAATCCAATTAAAAACAGCGCCATGTCGAAATTATTCATGTAACCATCGAGCTATTTTTAAACGTCCTCACAAAATTATTAAAACTCCAGATATCCCCAAATATTATTCTGAATATGCAAAGCTAAATGAATTTATTCCCGGTTGTATGTAAAATCGCGTACCAACGAAATTTCCCAGCGATTGGCGAAATTAGCGTGGCTTAACGCGCCAATAGAGTAAATCCGATTTGTGGGTGATGAACTGCATATATTCGATAAAGATACGAACGTACGAATGCATTATGTGATGTGTTCATTCATATCACCATTCATGGCGGTTTTAATGCTGGCGTATTCAAAGGCATTATGAATTTAATACGTTCATTTTATTATTTAAACTGAATGATTTTTGTCAGTTGGATAAACTTTGACTTGGAAATCGGCTTGAAACACATGATAACCGACTTCAGAGGTTCTATGTTCGTCTGTCTATGTTCATCGATATTTTCATAAATTGTGGACCAATTTAAAAAAATTTTTTTTTTGGTGGAAAGGTTTGGTATATACTCCTGAGGAGGTAAAAAAAAGTGTTTTTGAATTAGCTTGAGTAGTTTTTGAGTTAGCTTCAATAATACGTACTTTTTTCCACTTCATGAATGTTGTCGATGTTATAATAACTTCTTGTCACTGTTTACATAGCTATTTACATAGCAAGTAGTGGTAGGTAATCAAATTTTGTGTGGGGTAACTAAAAGTGATATTATACAAATGTATATTATTGTTATGTAAGTTTTTTTTTGAACTGCTTCATGATCATAATCTGCCTATAATGTTCCCAATGCTGGGACACAGGCCTCCTCTTTGTGAGAGGGAGTGGGCCATAATCCACCACGTGGGCCCAGTGCGGATTGGCAGACTGCTTATTCCCTATTAATAATAGGTAAATTGGCATAATTTTTCCGTTGAATAGATGTTTCTCACAAATCGATAAAATATTATTTTGGATAGGACTAGTAAAAACTGGCGAAAACTATAATCATGTTAAAAATTTGATGTGTTTTTAGAAACCTGGACTGGGCATGGAGTTGAAATACTTAATTTTATCGTCATTTATTAAAAAAGGCCTATAATGTTCCCACTGCTGGGACACAAGCCTCCTCTCTGTGAGAGGGACTGGGCCGTAATCCACCACGCGGGCCCAGTGCGGGTTGGTAGATGTCACATGTCTTCGAATTTTTGGTTCTAGGACATGCCGGTTTCCTCACGATGTTTTCCTTCACCGTTTTGAGAGCAGTGGTGATGAAATAATTTACAAAAAGTAAAGCGCCTGTCTGGGTTCGAACCTACGACCTACAACTCGTAAGTCGCGGCCGATACCACTGGGCCACCACTGCCCTCTATGTATTAAAAAGGGGCCATCATTTATTGAAAAGGATATTAATATCATCATTTCATTTCGTCACTTCATTTCATCATTTCGAGGAATTATTTAACATCCTTTTAGCCTACCTACAAAAATATAGAACACTGTTATATTATAAGCCTAGTAATATAATGTAATGGCGCAAGGTAATGACAAAATAGAAACTCCACCACAAATGCAACTGTAAGCAGAGCGGTATTATTTCTCACTTTGGCACGATACATGAGTTTACTTGATGTACTTGAGTTTTCTGTAATATTTTCCTTGCTTGCAGAACTGAGCTAAATATAAATAAAAGACCTAAGCGGAAACGAATGTTTAATCACACATACACAACTAAGTAAAATTTTAAATGCAAATAAAGTTTTATCCTGTGATAAAAACTTTTTTACGTAGTTTATTTTAATAAAAAGTTTTTTCAACTTCGCGTCACTTGGCCAAAAAAAGTTGTGAATTTTTTATGAAGTTATTTTTTTTTCCGGAAATACCTACCTACAATGTTTTTATGATAGAATTTGTTCCTAAGTTTCAAACTAGCGCTATGACCACACCTTAGATTGTCAAGATTTGCATTACTTTTATATGTAATAACCCAATTAATAACCCTGTATAATTGTTTAGTTACCTAATACTTATTTATAATAATGTCGAATATCATCATCATTTATTTTCTTTATTTTTGAATGGGCCTCGACCTCGATCACGCCTAATAGAAAGCGATGGAGTCTATGATGGAACAAGTGTGCCCAGAAGATGCCTAAGGCACTGGAACTTGTTTTTTTGTTTGTTTGAACGCGCTAATCTCTGGAACTACCGGTCGGATTTCAAAAATTCTTTTTTCATTTTATAGCCCAATATTTAAGAAGGTTATATGTTATTTAACATCACGCTAGGACCCTAGGGAGCTGAACAAAAAGAAAAAGTCAGGAAAAACTCAAAGCGAAAACGAAGTAATAGCGCGCGTTTTCACGCGGTCGAAGTTGCGGGCAGAAGCTAGTTTATTTTAATATGAGTAGGTATAATAGAAGTATGGATATGGTTAGTATGGATTCGTGAGCTCGATCTACCCTATGGGAATAAAATTAGTAAGCCTTACGATAGAATAAATTAGTATTGAATTACTAAGCTAAAAGTAATGGATTATACTATTGTGCGTACATCACGTTAATGAGGCCGTAAATTGTTGGCTTACACGAAAATATGTAGGTACTTCAAGGCTTTTCACGAACAATAGGTATGTAGTGGGGTTAAATAAATAAAGTTGTTATGGGTACAATTATTCCACCACCAATTTTCCCACTAATTGAAAATTGGACGAATTTTTGTATTGAAAATTGAATGGAGTAGTGAAGGACGGGCGTTTTGGGAAACTGTCTTATGTAATTTTAACGTTCGAAAAGTGCTAATTCTCAGCCTAAGTTGAATAAATAACTATTGATTTTGATTTGGTGGTAACGGCCGCAACTTAGGATTTGTAGGCCGTAGGTTCGAACATTGATAGGCGCTTTACTTTGTACTAACTAGTTCATCACCACTGCTCTCATAACGGTGAAAGAATACATCGTGAGGAAACCATGTCTTAGAACCAAACATTTTAAGACGTGATATTACGACACACTGACACAGAGAGGAGATCTGTGTTAAGAAAGAAAGAAAGAAAATACATTTATTTAGCACAGAGTGCACAGACTAAAAGACACACTATACACCAGATATACATCAGATAAAAACAAATAAAAAAAAGACGGGTATCACACCGGGAGTGCCGGCAGAAGTGAAAACTTGAATATGAACGTTGAAATAAAAAATAAATCAATTATTAATTGAATTAAATATAACTCATTTTTTTTCACTATTCTGCGTCACTTTTTTCATTCATAGATGCACTTTGTTCAATTTCCGTATTTTAAACACTTTATATACACGAATTTTACGAATACACAAATCAAATCAAATCAAATCAAATTATTTATTTGCTAGAATGCAGGTAAGGACAAATAAGGTCGTGAAGAATTAAAGATGAGCCATACATTCTGCCCAAGATTCGGCATGCAAAATTTAAATGAATGAATGAAAGATGCTTTAACTAATAATAAAAATAAAAACATCTTAAACAAACTTTTCAGAATACAAATAATAATAGTAATAACAATCCAATACAATTAATAATACATAATACCTACTCAAAAAAAAAAAAAAAAAATTAAAATGTCAAAATTAACTTGGACAAAATGCAATTAAAATGTCAAAGTACAATTCAAAATACAATTCACCGGATCTTAATAATATTAATTATATTTATTATACATATTGCTAATTAAAAAGTTTTGTCCATTAAAAAATCATTAATCGAATAATAACATTTTTCTATTAGGAGGGCCACTAATTTCTTTTTAAAGTTTTTAATTCCACACAGCAGTGTGGCTACTACACAGACGGTCGAGCCATCAGCTGTCCATCCATCCATCCATCCACGTCCACGTCCACGTCCTGATTTTTACCCATTACAAAAAGTGTGCAACGCCGCTAAAGAAGTTTTCACTTCAAAAATAAAGACCCATAAACAGACCTTCTCCCTGTGAGAGTCGAACATTTAGGGATGCATTAACATGGCCGTCTGGCGCAACCTAGTCTACCTCGCTACTATAAGGTTTCATAGCCAAATCATCATAATCAGCCACAGGACACAGTCTGTGTCCCAGCAGTGGGCACATTAAAGGCTGATTATGCTTATGTTATGTTTTGCCACTATTTGTGATGGTCAATTTGAAATGTAAATAGTTTAATTTTTAATAAGCTTCCGACCGAAAGCTCGATCCGCACCCTAATTGCGTAACATACTATCGAAAGGAATCTGAATCATTTTGAAGCAAATTGCTAATCCACTGCTTCATTAGTTCGAAAAATTTGTCTGCTCAACACCGTAAATCACGCAATGAATGTTGTTGAACTGTCAAAATGAAACCGATTCCGATTGATAATCTGTTATGCAATTGTCCCGACGGTTAGCAGTGATTAGTTTTAAATATAAATAAACTAGCTTCTGCCCGCGACTACGTCCGCGTGAAATTTCACCCTCCCCTCATTCACCCTCTTAGGAGTGGAATTACGAAAAACCCTTTACAAAGAACACATCCTCCAAATTTCATGTGTCTAAGACCAGCGGTTTAGGCTGAGCGTTGATATATCAGTCAGTCAGGACTTTGAATTTTATATTATATAGATTAAATAATATAAAACCATAAAAATTATACAACTGCTATCGTACTTAGTTTTGTAATTTGGGTATATTTTATAGTCTGACGTTTAAGCTTGAAGATGGTATCAGAAGCATTGAAAAACGGTTTAGTTGTTTTCGAGTAATTGCTATTTCAAGTCGAAATGCAAGGGAAACTGGAATTTAGAAAAAAGGATTTCAGGAGAATGTATAAAAAAAATCAAAACAGGAATTACATTTTGTTTTGTAACATGTAAGAGAAACATCTTAATATTTCAAATTGTTTGATAGGTAGAGTTACCTATCTATTCTTGTTAAAACGGAAATAGTTCACCTTGGGAAAAAATAAACCACGTGTGTTGGATCCCGAGTTTTCCCTCAAGCTCGATAGAAGGCGTTGTACCATTTGGGTATATTTCTGAATCGCGTTGGCAAGAGTGTCCGCGTATATCGTATAAGGTCTAGAACAAATTAAATTTTTTTGTACTCTCTTTGGAAAGAAATTGTTTTATTTACACCAATCGTCCTCGGGCAGTTGTCAAGTACCGATCACGTGTCTATTATCAGGCGATTTTCCTCTCAATGTATTATATTTTTTCCTGGAAACACCTACACTATGTTTATATGAAAGACAAGAAAAATCAAAATACTGAGTTCTCCTTTCATTCGCAGATAAAACAAAGTTAATAAATCCACAATGGACAGAGCTACGTCAAAAAATCCATCATTCGTTTGCTGAAACAATACCTACGTATTTGCACAGACAGACGGCTGAAAAACCGGATTTTTCAGATGGTTAGTAGTACAAAAAAAGCGGCCAAGTGCGAGTTGGATACGAACACTGAGGGTTCCTTACCACCGTACAGTATTTAACACTAAATCCATACTAATATTACAAATGCGAAAGTGTGTCTGTCTGTCTGTTACCTCTTCACGCTTAAACTGCTAAACCGATTTAGATGAAATTTGGTATAGAGATAGTTTGAGTCCCGGGAAAGGACAATGTGTCGATCCCGTGGGAATATCGGGATAAAAAGTATTTTATCCCGATATTCCCACGGGATCGAGACTTATGCGGGTAAAACCGCGAAGTGCAGCTAGTATTTTATAAAAATACTTTAGTAAAAAAAACACGTTTCGTATATGGGAACCCCCTTTATTTTTAACTTTATTTTACTTTTATTATTTATTGTTATAGCGTAATAAAGAAAGGAAAGAGAAAAAAACATTTATTTAGCACATACTAAAAGACACACAATACACCATTATAGTAGTACACACTCTGTGAAAACTTTTACGGTTCAAAAGAGAGGTACTGACTTGTGACAGACGGACGAACACCTAAGCCTTAGTAATACACGTTGGCACCCTTGGGTACGTAACCCTTAAAACCAAATACCATTATAAAGAGAATTTACGTCGAGTACCGTCGAAATTCATTTCAAAATGGCCTCTGTAAATATTGCGCTGCATTGAGACTATCGCAGTGTTTTACCGCTATTGCACTCTTTACAATCCATTGAATCTTTAGTGAACAACAAATAAAAGCTGTTTCATAGAGATGTGGGCATAAAACGCAATATTCCGTATATTTTCTGAATGTTCGGCGCATACGATGCAGTTATGTGGAATGCGTGAATCGCTGTTATGTATTTTTATAACACGCAGTGACGCGAAAGTAATACGATATTCGGATATGCTTAGCGGTTTTTGTAGCGCCAAATTGTTTGCGTAAGTGTTATACTCGTTATAGGCATCTGTGTTTAATGAAAATGATTAAACGAGTAGTATACAGGGTGAAATTGAATTCACTGGCATCCTTTTAAGGAGTCATTGTAATCATCATTATGAACAACTTTTACTATGGGACCAAACCTGAAATCGCGAAAAAAAATCAGCTCTTCCCTACATTTTGACGAGTTATGTGAACATAAATGCAAGGAACAGCTGATTTTTTTTTCGTGAGCTACAGACTGCCGCATAAGCGGCAGTCTGTAGCTGGGGCAAGTTTTTTACGTTTTTGACTTTACGTAAGCTTGCTGCAGGCAACGCTTGTTGTAGAGTATTTACCTATAGTTGTCGCATTTTAACATGGCAATAGCGGTCATTGCCCTTTCCATAATATCTCTCTGTAGGAAGCCAAACAATGAACTATTTATGGTTTTTCGCAATTGGAATATGTTGAAGATGACAATAGATAGACGTTAACGGACTTTATTTCAGTTTTTTAAATTAAGAAATTGTTGGAAAATATTGGTGGGTCAATGACCGCTATTGCCATGCTAAAACGTGACAACTATAGTTCGTAACCGGCCATTTTTGTTACCGTTATAAATACTGTCTAGCTCATTAATAATTGTTGAATTTTCTTGTTTCACGTATTGCACTAAGAAATTATAAGAATCGCCCATGTTGTGGGAAAATAATGGCGAGTTTCCTAAGAAAGCGGTGCTATCATGTAACAGCTGTTGACATTTTGCGATTTAACTAGTAGCAAGGCAGGTTGCGCCGGGCGGCCATATAAATGCTCCCCTAAATGGTTCAATGGCAGATTTGGGACGTTCAACGGACGATCTGTGAGGTACCATTATCATATAATGCTTGTATGCAAACAAAAAGATGCGTAGTAGGTACTGACGATACTGGCCATCACACTAATATTATAAAGGCGAAAGTTTGTGAGTGTGTGTGTGTATGTGTTTATAAATGTTTGTTACTTCTTCACGCTCAAATGGCTGGACCAATTTTGATAAAATTTTGTATGGAGGTAGCTGACACCTTGGATTAATATACAGGGTACTTTTTATCCCGATATTCACATAGGATCGACATTTACGCGGGTGAAACCGCGGGGCGCAGCTTGTCTGGAATAAAAATAAAATAAAATCCCTTTTACTGTAAATTAACGAAGTATGTGTTTAACTGTTGTCATTTGTTACCGATAATAAAATTCCAACCACCTACCATTGCGACTGCTTCAACCAATAAACCACACAAAAAGAAATATATGAGCACTTACAGCCCCCCCAAAAAACCGACAATCATTTCCTCAAAACGTTATATCAATACAAAGTGAGTGTAATAAGTGCGCAGAAGACATATCAGTCTAGTAAACTCCAATTTCCGTCCCCTATTTTTTCGAGTCCCTCTGCGTAGCTCACATATATACAGGTGTGTACCTGGGGCTAATAATTTAGGGGAGGGCATAACTATTTGGCGGCAAACAGAGGGTGTTAGAAGTAATAGCTGCAATCTCGGGCGACGCACCGACAACTGCGCGTCTCACGAATTTCCCAAGAGAATGTTGGAGTTCGGTACTATTGATTCTCGAATTAATATTGAGCTAAATATTTTGTAAGACATCGTTTGAAGAATTTGGGTTTTAAGAGCCCAGTAGGTTGGATAAACACACGTGAGTTTCTCGACATTAATGAAGTTACATACTCATAATTGGACAGTTGAAGAGAATATTATCGTTGATCCAGATTTGATATTTATGTACCTAAATCTTTTGATTGGTTAAACATACGAGTAGTTCACTAGATAAACGTACTTAGGTACTCTGTGTTCATTTATGAAGTGGACAGTCATAAAGAAGTGTTGTAAAGAAGAGTTGTTTTTCCAAATAATTGTAAAATGTTCATTATATCAAGTGAATTTTCGAGGATCGAGATCAAGAGCAGGCAGGTATTTAGCAATAAAAATAAAATAAGATTAAAATCTGATTTAAACAGTTTTCTGCAATGTGTTTTACCCAGAATTACTGTAATAGCTTTGATTACAAAGGATTAATTTCAAGGACGTTCGTACTTGGAATGAATCCTTGTCAGAACAAAAGGAAAACGCAGAATCTGCTTTACCATAGTTCCTGCTTCGAAAGAAATTAATATCATTTCTACGAAGGAAGGTTCATCTTTATACCCACACACGCCATTTCCTCCGTTCGCAGTTAGCTTCTAGTAGTTGATTATAGGTGCGCCCACTGGTTCTAGTTCATAGAGAAAGGCGATATCCGAGTGACTAATTTCTGAGAACAAGTGGTAGTTAGATAGATATAGGAGGTTTAATTTTACCTTTAGGGAATTATAAATTCATTTCAGGCGAGATGTGGGGGAAATCTATTTATTTTGAAAGTGCAGTCGCGGTCTTGCCTCATAATAGGGGTTTCACATGAACTTATAAAATAATGTATGTATTTTATTTACTTTATGAAAACTATGGGGGCAGTGGGGGCCCAGCGGTATCGGTCTCGACTTACGAGTTATAGGGTCGGAAGTGCGAACCCAGACAGGCACTTTACTTTGTGTATTTATTTTAATAACCACTAAGTACTCTCAAAACGGTGAAGGAAAACTATTTTCCTATTTTTGGTTCTAGACAAAAATTCGAGGACATGTGACATCCGCCGACCCCTACTGATTATGACTCACTCATTCCTATGCAGACTATGAGAGACTAAAATACAAAAAACCGGTCAAGTGGGAGTTGAACTCGCTCACCGAGGGTTCCGTATGTACAAATTTGTAGGTATATAGATAGTTTCAAAATTATTTTTTTTGTAATGTAACTACAAATTTACGATTTTCGGATTGTTTCCTTTACTTGAGCTACATGACATTGCTTCTTGCCAAGTTTTATGATTCTGTGTCAACGGAAAGTACCCTATAGGTTTTGATTCCTTTGCGAATGTCAATATATGCATAAACAGAACATAAACGCCCGTATCTTTTGATTACGTTGACTTAGAAGTTTGATTTTTTCACTGCTTCAAGGGATCGCAACCCAAATATTTGATATTAATTTCCACTTGATAACTCTACGCGTTCCTGAGAAAAAGGGCCTTGACAAACTGACAGACAGACGGACAACAAACGAAGTGATCTTATAAGGGTTCCGTTTTTCCTTTTAAGGTAGGGAACCCTAAAAAAAAAGTTTTAGGCCTTTTTTTGTGGAAAAGAAAAGGCAGCAATGTAATTAGCCCCAGTCTAGACATTAATCAATTCAAAGCCTAATTATATTCCTAAATTAAAATTTTCTCAGCACAAAATAAAAATATTTCCGAGGCCTTATTTCATCTCCAAGGATATAATAGAACACTAATGACATCATAACTCCTGTTTTAAGACTATAGTCATCGTAAAAAGCAACAGTTTTTGTTGTAAGAGCTTTCGAACGAAAAAGTCTGTTGTCCATAAAAATTGCGACATCTAATAACTTTTTATGATCTAACGAGTGTAATATTTCATAAATTCATGACTATTAAAACTGAGTTTTGTTGTAATTAGTACTTAGCCATTATTTTACTGTTTATTTAATGTTCACTGGCTTGATTTTTATGCTACATTAACCGGTCAAGCTCCACGCGACGAACCAATAGAAAATCAATTGTGTCTCATTAGCGGAGCTTGACAGAAGTATCGATGGAAAAAGTTTCATGGATTTACTATCACATTAAAAATTTACGCGTTGGACTATTTTCGAGTCTTTTTCAGCAACTATAATTCACACCCAGTTTTCCAGAAAGGTTTTTAATATTTAATAGGCTAAAATATATATACAACATTATTTTTAGTATATGCGAAACCTGAATATAGTTTGTTCAGAATAAGTAACTGAATCGATTCCAATAATTTTTACCCCATGTTATATTTTGGCCCAAAAATATTTAAAAAAGGTTAATAGTTGGACACCCCGAGGAGCGACTAAGTAGGTAGTTATCTACCATACGCGCACAATGGCGCGGCGCAGGCGCACAGCGAGCGGGGCGACCGGGGCGGGGGTGCAGCAACCTCAGTCGCCCGGGTACTTCAGGTTGGCGCGCACGTGTCGCGTGGGTCCAACTGCATAATCGCGAGCGCGCGGCCGCCGCGCCGCGGGCCTTACAGTGTTGTGTTTCGGTTGATCGTGTACTTACCTATCGTATGTAAAAAGTGTCGTGTAACCATGACTTTCTCATACACAAACGTCCAGTACACAGAAACAACGATAACAGTGATAACGTTTCCCTGGCAGTGCGGCGGTACGAGGAGCAATCAGAGTATCGTGAAACACAATGCTTTGCCGTGATGATTAACATTTTTAAACACGCCAAGATGGTTAATTGTAGAAAGTTATTATTTGTACCTACAGCCTGCTGTGGTTAAGTAATGCGATGTTTAACACTTTTCATCCACTTTGAACAAATCGCATTGACTACATTGTATCACTTACGGCTTACGAATAAGTAATTACTTATTCGTAGCTTACGGCTGCATTTATTTACGAATAAAGTACATTATAATAACTACCTACACTTGACCATTACGACAGTTCAAAGCCCGCAAGTGTGATGGAAAATGTTATCACCAGTTAATTACAATACAATCGCCGCGCCGCCGTACCGAACGGCACGCGGTGGGGGAGACCATGTTTTTGGACGGACAAACAGGTAACATAACAAGCTTATAACTTGGTGATTATTTATGATACAGTTTTGAAATGTTGTACATAGATTCTTTACATAAAAATACTAGACACGTGTTTCGGGTTTCGCATATACTAAAAATAATGTTGTATATATATATTTATATACAAGTATATAATAACAATTGAAGCAAAAGGGAGCAGCTCATTGGGCATCATAAAGTTCGTCCGCATCGCTGTCAATGGGATAAGTGTCCAAAAGGCTGGCAGCATTACCACGCTGGATGGCAATGCTGATTCTTTGGGCTAAAAATAGGCCAGCCCCACGGATATCGAAGCCCTTAGGTCACGTGGAGAGTTAACTAACCGCTTGGTGATGTCCCGAAATATTCGATAGGTAACGTAGGTAATTACTAGATTTTGCAAATCATTTTTTTTTCTATGAAAACAATTGCTGACCGATTTACTTACTAAGCGCAATAAAAAAAAAAGACGGGTTGCACTCCGGGAGTGCCGGCAGAAGTGAAAACTTGAATATTAACGTTGAAATAAATCAATTATTAATTGAATTAATATAACTAAGTTTTTTCACATCATATCACATCACATCACATCACATCACCACCACCACCACCACCACCACCACCACCACCATCACCATCACCATCCACATCACCATCACCATCCCCATCACCATCCCCATCCACATCACCATCACCATCCATCCATCTATCCATCCATCCCTCCATCCATTATCGTGTCTCACTTGGTTCACTTCGGTTGGCGCAGCCGTAGAAAGAGGGGGGGGGGGGGAATCTCTCCTGACGGTCACGTGTCCTGACGCGATGCCCTGACGCGAGTTTAACATTTTTTACCCATTACAAAAAGTGTGCAACGCCGCTAAAGAAGTTTTCACTTCAAAAACCACGAATAACAATACAACCAAAAACTTCAACACACGAACAAATTTTTTCGAGATGTTAGTGTAGGTCCTATGTACACCTCTACCGAACCCTTAGAGGATTATCTTCGTGATATTGTCCTATTACAAAACAAATTCAAAACAACCCATTCCATTTCCAAAACCCAACATGCAAAAACCCTTCCCTACTAAGAAATGACGTCACACAGTAAATTGTCACTAAAGAAATCCACCAGAATATCGGAGTGTCCAAATGAAAACGACGGTAATGTATAATTAGAGCTTGATAAGGGTCTGACAGTCGTATTTGGGACAGGAAGGCAGGCTCACTAGCAATTTGGAAAGGTGCACCTGACATACAGATAACATAAATATAGGTAGTACCCACTAAAATAATAGACAGTGTTGAATGTTGTTTCGAATATGAATTGACAAGTAAAATGGTTGGGGAGTTAATAGTCATTGAATTCGGTTACTATTGTTCTGAAGAAAATATGTTTTGTGTTGTGTGATGTTTATTTTTTTTTTATTATTACCACAACTGCTCTCAAAACGGTGGAGGAAAACATCGTGAGGAAACCAGCATGTCCTAGATCCTAGAACCAAAAAGTTCGAAGACATGTGACACCCACCAACCTGCACTGAGCCCGCGTGGTGGATGTTGGTCCACTCCCTTTCACAGAAAGAAGGCCTGTGTCCCAGCAGTGGGAACGTTATAGACTGGTTATACTTATTATTTCTTCTTTTTTTCTATTTTCAACATGTAATGGCTTGGTTTCCTAAAATAGTGGTGAACGGTCACACAATACCATCCCAAATACAGAGCGTTTTTAGACATTTCAAATACTGGCGTAAATGAATTTTTTTTATGAAAGCCGTTATAACACTTTTTTTTTTGCTGAATGGGCTCGCTCTTGACCTCGATCACGCCTGATGGACAGTGATGGATGAGGTCTATGATGGAACGACCGTGCCCAGAAGATGCCTAAGGCACTGGAACTCCCACGCATCGACGAAACACAGCAGGCTGCTTGACGCCGGACTCCGGTGGGAGGGTGGTCGCAAACCAGGCGGGCGTTAGCCCTACCACCGCAAGGGAAAAATTGGCCGGTCAAATAAGGTGTTGGGTGTGACTGTCCACGATGCGCTGAGCGCTCGGTTCAGTTGAGTAACTGGCGGAATAAACTGCGCCACACGAAGAGGCTTCTTCATGCATCCCAAAAAATAACAACAAAACAATATCAACATGACGGAACCGCTTACTTAGAAAACCAAAGCAAAACGATAGTACAAAATAGTAATAGTAGTGATAAACAATGCTGATACGTTATGCTGATACGTTAGTTTGTGCTACAATGTCTGGATTTAAAGCCATGGACATTAGCTTTCAGTAGAGAAATTTGCAGTAGGCAAATTTACAGAAAAAATCTAATACAAATTGAATTACTTGGTGCCACGATCCATTGAAAATTTTACGAGTATCATGACGGATTAAAACGTTAACAAATCCTGTTACAAACACAACACGAAACTTGCAACAACTTGTGACATCCAATGTTGTAGATAGTAATACACTGTGACATCATTAATGTTCTTAGACAGCTCTTTTCAGTACCACCCCTCTGAGGGAACTAATCTCCTAATACCTTTGTAGGGAGAGGTGCACACCTAATCCGTATTACGTCACCCAATCTCTATACTAAATTTACCTCACTGCCCATCACCCTACTATCCGTAGATTTACCTTAAATGTTGGACAATATTAAAGTCAATAAATAAATCCTCGGGACTTTATATTCTACTTCACCTTTGTCCAACGAAACGGAATGAAAGGGACGTGAGAAGATTTTTTTCCTTAAAAGTAAAACAGTGTGAAACCTTTATTTTCCTCGATTAACTAAACGTGGAAAAAGAAAATGTTGGAACGAGGCTTCTGCGAAACATACAAAGGAAGGAGTTCACGTGAATTCGCAATTGTGTTCATAGAAATGATTCATCGTTGAATCGTTTAACTATAGTGAAGGTAATTCCAACTAGTTTATTATCATATTAGTCCCAAGGTCATCTATTGACCTTCTCATGTTCATGAGTTCTATTAAAGGAGTCTCTGGCTGATAGGTATTTAAGTAGGTACACTACAGTAGGTACAGTCACAGTTAAAAATAAGTTCGTTTATCTATTTTTGTTTGGTCTGTGCTCCATAGAATCCTCTTTGCTGCTTTACCGAATCAATATTGTCATAATTTCAATGTCACAGAATGACACTGTGGAGAATTAAAGAAATGTGATACTAACATGGGATTAGTATGTACAAGCTACCACTCCAAAGCTAATACTCCAGTTACCTTTCAGCCCCATTGGCCATCTGCTCTGCGAGAAATGTGCCCATCATTCAATAGTATTAAGTCCCACAACAAAAAGGCAGCTACTAAAAATATCCAAAATGAGAACCATGATCCATTCAACTTCGAATCCATACGAGTAACTACGGAAAACACGTTTGCGGCACTAGGACACGCTAGAGAAATTATATTATTAGTTAATTAATTTACTTAAACGTTGAGCGACAGGAACGTTAGTTTAATAATTACTTATAACTCTAACTCTCATGTAAGCGGCTTCACGTTTGCCGCTTTTAGTTATAACCACATTATTTTAGTTATAACTAAAATAATTCTCGTATATCACGGTTTTCATTTCTGTCGTCAAAAAGGCTAAAATACTCTCTTGCCTTCAAAAATGCAGAGCTCACTTTTCGCTTTAATTTTAAAAATCCTTTCCGTGTCTATTGAATTTTTAAACAAAAAAGATTTTCGCCTAACTAAAACAAACTTTATAATTCAAACTTTTGGATTAGGCGCAATCTTTGTTAACTTTGAAAAGGATATTGGCAGACAATGAGTCGGGTTTAGATAGATACTCCGGTTAGTTCTTTCGCGATGTTTTCTTCCTTCGTTTGAAATTCCTCCGGCTTTTACCTGCCCTGCCACTCCGTGTGGGAAGAATTCCCGTAGGATCTGTTCGATTTCTGTGTAAAATAGAATACCCTGTGTGTTGGACGTAAAAAGATCTAACGCCCGTCTGTTCAGTATCGATTGAAGGAGTTAGTTATTACTTAACAAAGAGACTCTCTTTTGTTAACTTCGTAGTTTCTTGTTTAGATTGCACTGCAAATGTTACTTTACTTGTTCTAACATTACCCAATTAATTTGGAAGAGACTATAGTGCTGACAGAGTTAAATGCAATAAACAATCTAACTAACTATAAGTTTACAGGATATTTTTCGACGGTTATGTTTCATACTACAATACTTACGCGGTCAAAATGTATGGAACAACTATATTTTTTTTTATAACCGGCGAAAAATGTTTATTCTAGGTCTAGAATTATATGCTGAAATCCATAGTTATCTATCTATACTAATACTAAAACGTTTGTTTGTTTGAACGTGTTAATCTCTGGACGACCAGTCGAATTTGAAAAATTATTTTTCAATTTGATAGCCCAATTCTTGAGGAAGGCTATTTAACATTATGCTATCGCGAGCAGAAGCCAGCTATGAATACATTAAAAACGTTAAACACAAAAGTAAAACTCCTATCGTATTACCTAATTTCAACAATGTGTTAATTTTCTCTCGACCAGTTTCCATCAAAAACTTTTAAATATAATAAAGGATAATTCGAATTTATCTCTTAAAAGGTCTAAGTATAACACTCATTAAACAATTTCAAGGTTTTGTTTTGAACATGATATTCATTAAATAAAACAACAATAAAGCACTCATGAATTTATTTAGATTAGTAATTAGTCTTTGAGTATAAAGCAAAGTATTTACACATGTTATGAAACATAATACCTTTCGTCTAGGACTGAAATAGTAGTGAAAATAAACGTTGGTCGTGAAATATTAATATCCAATTAGGTATCCTCCTGAAACACGGAGTATAAAAGTAACTATAATATTATGAATATCAGCGTCAAATGTTTTACAATGAGCTTAGGGTGGCCAAATTGTAAATGTTTTTAATATTAGATGCTATCTCTCAGGTAATCTTTTTAATGTGGATTTATTATGAACCAGCGACCCGCTCCTGCTTTGCACAGTTATTACGATTTGAAAAAACATCGAAATTACTTTATTATAAGCCGTAAGTTTTTAATATTAACCGGTCAAGCGGCGCGGTTCGCCGATCGGCGACGAAACAATAGAAAATCAATTGTGTCTCATTAGCGGAGCTTGACAGATTAATATTTTATACTCTTACCGGAACCCTCCGGAAGAAATTATCTAAATGATCGTCGGCTATTGTTACTTATAGTACTTAAGTTATAGCCAGAAGCTGTTGGTGCACCTTCATAAAAAAAAACCGGTCAAGTGCGAGTCGGACTCGCGCCCCGAGGGATCTGTAAATAGTTTTTAATTTTTTTTGTTATATAACTACAAATTTACGGTTTTCGGATTTTTTCCTTTACTTGTGCTATATGACACTGCTTTTTGCCAAATTTCATGATTCTAGGTCAACGGGAAGTACCCTATTGGTTTTGATTTAGGAACATAAACGCCCGTATCTTTTGATTGCGTTGACTTAGAAGTTTTACTTTTTCACTGCGTCAAGGGATTGCAGCCCTGAATATTTGATTAATTTCATCTTGATAACGCGTTCCACGCGTTCCTGAGAAAAAGGGTCTTGACAGACGGACAGACAGACGGACAACAAAGTGATCTTACAAAGGTTCCGTTTTTCCTTTTGTGGTACGGATCCCTAATAAATGATGGTGAAAATCATGTCAAAATGCGTTGCGCAGTTTAGAAGAACATTGCGGTCACACTGACATGAAAAGCGACTTCAATTTATAATAATTATTTATATTAGATCCAGATAATTATAACAAAAAAGGCTGTATATTTTGCAGACAAAAGAAATAACGATAGAAAAGATGTCTGCAACGTGTATTGAGAAATAAGATCTCTATTTCTATAGAAATGTTTATGGTCTAGTGAGCAACCACAAGCGTCCGGTATTATACTGATGCAATCTCGTTACAATCAGGGATTCACTTACATTGTAGGTTTTACTTATATGAGAAAGCTTTCTGCTATTTATATTTGCAAAAATGGGTTAGTTTTTCAACATCATATTATTATCATTAAGGTGCCTGGTAAGGCTAATTACGTAACAGAAAAAGTCCCTTTTATTGATAATTCGATTAAACTCATTTTAAAATTCATTATTTTTACTAGGCATATACCCCAAAATTCTGCCCAAAATGTGTGATTTGCTCGTCACGTTACATATCAATCATTGCATCATTTCAATAAGCATCTCAAACTGTCGATAATTATGAAAATGTACCTACTTAACTGTTGTATTTTATCAGAAAGGAAGACATTACTGTTCGTTTTCTATATTATGTTCAGCCCTATACAGGGTAAAATTTTAATCACTTTTTTGATCTTAAGGGTTCATTGTACTCATCATTATGAACAACTTTTACTATGGAACCAAACCCGAAATCGTGAAAAAACCGAGTGTGCTTATGACCACACGACTGAAGTGAAACTTCAAACGTATTTGGCTATGAGAGGAAGAGAGAAAGAAAATGTGCGCGCGCACTGCTTTCTCTTGCTTATATCCCATACTCAACTCCCGTTCGCTTCGCCCGATCACACTTTTCGTAACACTTACGTCACGCGTTCGCCAGCTTACTCCCCAAGTTGAGCGAGCATAAAGAAGTTTCACATCAAAAAAATCAGCTGTTCCCTTTAGCTTCGCAAAACTCGCCGAAATGTAAGGAACAGCTGATTTTTTTTCGCGATTTCATGTTTGGTCCCATAGTAAAAGTTGTTCATAATGATGAGTACAATGACCCCTTACGAGTAAAACGGTGATTAAAATTTCGGCATGTATACAATACAATACAATTCTTTAGGGCGAATTTCAGCAACGAAACGAGCCCCCAGTGACCATAATACACAATATTAATGACACTGACAGCTCTTGAACGTGGTTTAGATTTATTTATTTATAATTATGATGATCCCGTTCAGATTCATTATTGAAATTGGCCCATAGTCTTTTTTTACGACTTACCAATGAGGCTAGTCTCTGTAGTCCTATTCTGTAAAAAATCTCACTGTGAAAACATAGGTGAAGTGAGCTTAAAGTGAGCTGTCAATAGTGTCAATCCCTAGCATCAGGTGGAATCACACCTCACTTCACCTAAGTTTTCACGGTGAGAATTTTTACAGAATAGCACTACTGTACAATATTGTGACACAAAAATCACACAATTTGTCTGTTTTCATAAAGCAAAGGCCATTAAACCCAATCTAACTTACGACAATTTTTTTGACTTTTCCATCAAGTCACGCTGTAAATCCACTTTATCCTCGTCGAATATAGGTGCCGCGTTTAAAAGGCACTTCATTTACTTTTTTAATATAGCAAGCAATCAATCACCGCCATGACAGGTGCCCAACTGAATGGAATGTCGATATCGCGAGTCAACGCGCTATTTTTATACGCTTTTAGATTTTTTTTAAGATAAAGAAATGGAAATTGATGACTCATTGCCGAAATTTTGTCGGTGACGCGTTTGTTGGGTTAAATAATGTAATAACACAAACCTAATTACATATTACTCACCAGTAATATGTAATTAGGTTTGTAGTATTATGTTTTTTGAGTAATGTCGGTTTTCATTTTTTTCGTTGTATTATAATTTCTTTTTCGAGGGTACTGGTGAACAGTTTAGGAGATAGCGGGTCGCCCTGTTTGACTCAACTTAAATGGGACTGGGCAGGACATATCTGCCGCATGCCGGACAAACTGTGGGCCCAAATAGCGCAGAATTGGTGCCCTTAGACAGTGAAGCAGGGTCGCGGTAGACCACGTAGGAGATGGCGGGACGAGCTGGATAGGTTCCGTCAAAACTGGAAGGAGGACGCGCAGGCTCGCGAAAGATGGAACGAGTGGAGGGAGGCCTTTGCCCAGGAGTGAGACAGCGCAGGTTAGTAAAAAAAAATAATAATACCTACATCATTACCGGAGTGGCTCAAAATATAAAAATATCTATAAATTGTATAAAACAAAGTCGATGGTCCCTATTAACAATGTCGGTTCCGCAAAACGACTACTGTTCAGTAGAGCAGATCAAAGTTTGAAAAAAAAAATTCAAATGTTAAAATTAAAAAAAAATTAAGACTGTGGATGTTCAAATTTGCACTGATTGTTTTATGTATTGTTTACTATGTACTGACATAGACAAAATATAGAATTGCAAAAATAAACTTTGAATTGTTCTACTAAACAGTAGTCTTTTTGCAGAACCGACATTGTTAATAGGGACCATCGAAGTCACTTTTCGTGTCTTTGTGTGACCTTGTTGTTCTTCTAAACTACGCAATGGATTTTGTTGAGGGCAACGCCGGGACCAACGGCTTAACGTGCTTTCTAAGGCACGGAGGGGTCTTGGTATGTAAAGATGGTCACCCATCCACAGACCAACCGCGGCAAGCGTAGCTTAACCTGATCGATCGATCGGTGCGGCTGTTATTATTTAGCCACGGAACCCTGCAATAGTCAATACTATTGGAGGGTTCCGTGGCTAAATAATATCCTTCCAATGAGGGTTCGCACCCACCAACCCAGCGCTATACGGTGTTCTACTTTGGGCAGCGTCTTGAATACTACACTAAACTCATTCTAAGGTTATTGCTCTTTCAAATACCTAACACTGCTACATACCTCACTACTAAGTTGTTGACAACAAACTATTCGCAAGCTCTGTGGTTGTAGATTCAAGAGCTCTAGTACAACTTTAAACATGCACATTTTCATTTACTGGATGTCTACACAAAGAGAGAGGTGGTACAAATGTTCTGAGAATTATTTAAATCTTTGCGAATTAAATAAAAAGAGAATACATGAGCGATGGTAAAAATGGTTCTGTTTAAAAATGCTTTCAGCGGTTTGTAATGATTATTTTATTTGTTTTGAGCCAAATTTTTTAAGACTTAAATCCACTGAGAGAAAACACACAGCCTGAACCGCTGGGTCTAGAGGCTGGAAATGCTACAGAAGAGTTCCTTATAGAAAGATAGCCAAGTAATAATAGCTGCACAGGTCGATCTATCTAAAAAATGATATATCACTAATATTATATTATTAATTAAGCTAGTTCTATATTATTATTAAATTATATTTTTTTTCTGTTTCCATGAAATACTAAGATTTGATTGTAAAGGATGGATCGACACACATCTATTTTTGTCATTAACTTGTGAATTAACTGTGTTTAAGACCCTGGGTTATAATTACTTGAGTACAGATTTTAACATAGAACCAGATGTATACAATGTAGAGTATTTCATAATGAATCACCTAGGTTCCCATCTGTATTTTTATGGCAAATAGATTTAATTATTATGTATTTATTATTATTTAATCAGGTTAAGCTACACTTGTCCAGGTCGGTTCGCGGATGGATGACTATCTTTAGATAACGTAATCCCTCCTTGCCTCAGAAGTTACGGGTCGTCAGAAGCTCGAAAGTCTAACAAGCAGTCTTACAAAGAGATACCAAGTAACTCAGATAGGCAGTCGCTCCATGTAAAGTACTGGTATTCAGCTGCATCTGGTGAGACTGGAAGCCGACCCCAACATAGTTGGGAAAAGGCTATTCAGATCCTGAGTACAAACTTTAAACATGCACATTTTCATTTACTTGATGTCAACACAAAGGGCGAAGAGGTACAAATGTTCTGAGAAATAGCTTTGCGAATAAAATTAAAAGAGAATACATGAGAGGTGGTTTCTATTTAAAACAAACCGAGTGTGCTTATGACCACACGACTGAAGTGAAACTTCAAACGTATTTGGCTATGAGAGGAAGAGAGAAAGAAAATGTGCGCGCGCACTGCTTTTTCTTGCTTATATCCCCCACTCAACTCCCGTTCGCCTCGCCCGATCACACTTTTCGTAACGCTTACGTCACGCGTTCGCCAGCTTACTCCCCAAGTCAAGCGTGCGTAAAAAAGTTTCACTTGAAAATGCTTTCAGAGGTGGGTCCGTAGTGGTTATTTTTGTACGAGTGTAAAATACATACACACGCAATCTTCCCATGGGGGGCAGGCAAAACCTACAGAACGCCACCTACTACGATCCTTACCAAAAATCAATAAATTCAGCCAGTACCAGAATGTTAAAGATAAAAAAAAAATTAAATAATAGGTAACATTCAAGGGAGGGGGGAGTGGAGGGGGGTTCTGGGGATCAGACCGAAATAAATCAGAGAGATTAACTCTCAACTACCAAGTCATAATGCTAACATTTCAGTAAAGTATATAGGTACGTATCTAAATATAAATATAGTCATGAAAAGATTAGCCATTCTGTGAAGCTAGGGTTTTCTAAGACTGCAGTTCAACGTCAAATGACGTAACTAAAACGTCATTTAAGAAAGTAAGTTGGTGTGTTTCTCTACCTAGAGAGATTTTTAACACCGTAAAATTAAACCCCCGTCAATTTTATGACAGCTGTCATTGCGGCCTTTATAGTACCTTAACTGTCTAGACAGCTCCGGACGTACGCACGGCTACATATCAAGCTATATATTTCCAGAATTAGCTGACCTCGCATTGGTTCGGCTTGCCATACAATAAGAGGTCAGCTAGTACTGGAAATGTACAGCTTGATATGTCGCCTTATGTGCAAACAAAATAAAACAACGACAAATATCTATGAAATAAAATAAAAACAAAATGCGTCAGAATAGCCGCGATCAAAATAAAAAAAGCGTATTTTTTAGAATATTTGTCTAGTTTGTACGTGCATTGGCTAAAATTTTAGAATTGATTGTTATGGCACTGTCATTGTTATATTTTGGCACTCGCGGTAGTAGTAATAGAAACAAATTATTTTAGTACTAGATTTTTCCCGGGGCTTCGCCCGCGTGGATGTCGGGAAATATCCCACAGCAACGTACTACCGGGATTAAAAGTATCCTCTATCTGTGTGCCAAATTTCATCCAAATCCGCTCAGCCGTTTTTGCGTGATTGAGTAACAAACTTCCAAACATACAAATGTTCACATTTATCATAGGTATCATACGAGTACGAGTATGTATATAGTGGGATAATATAATGCTTTCACATACAAATCGTATGTACTGTAAAGGTTGTCTGCTAAAGTCGACCTTATGTAGTGCTGGCTGGCAATAAAATACCTCTGGTTGCATTCAAACAGTCAAGCGAGTTTAGAATGAGCTTTAAAATGTTTGTATTAGGTTTTTTTTTTGGATGAAAACACTGATAATATGGCGGAAGGGATGTAAAGATGATCGCTTAGAATAAACGTAGAGAAATCATAACGTTCTTTGATTTTTTACAGTACTTCTTGCCTTAATATTAAAACTAAACAAACACATTATTTTTCCAAAAGGAATGTCAGAGTCAGAACAGTCCCAAGTCTGAATTTCAGTGGACAATAGTCTTGCTCCCGACACTGGCCATATGTCGGTGTATTGTACACCGCTGCCTACTCCGTCGAGGAATAAAGGCGTGATATTCTGTTATGTTCAAGAAATATTTACAGACTGAAAATACGACAATCAACTTATTCCTAGCACCTACCTACCTACATATTTTGCTGACAGCAATTTCTCTCAGAATGTTCAAGATTTTATTTTCGACTTTGTAATCACCTCGCTCTAATCTATAAAACCCTCTAAAAGGTCAATATTTGATTTGAAGATATTCTTTTGTCTTAATTTTTTCCATAGTATAAAACAATGACGTTTTTGTGACTTTGTGACCGCTAGAATACAGTTTTCTAGAAGAGCGGTGACAGCCACATGCTGCCTTAATGACCAAACATTTGGAAAATCCAAAAGTGCACGTCTCATAATACTCATTTGATCGTCTAAAAACCATAGATACAGATATTATATACTACGAGTATTAAGTAGTTAGTTTTTTATTAATTATAATTAAACTGCTTTGAATAAAATAACCATTTTTGATAGGGTTCCTCCTGGGTGAAAGGAATTTATTAAAAAAAAACTCAATTAATTGATTTTTCGCAAGCTACAATGTTTTCAAGTTTCACACACAAATATTTTGATGTTTTTTTTCGTTTCTACTGCATTAAATCAATTTTTCAAAAGTACAGAAATATTCTCCATTGAATTATCTATACAATGGTATATAAATTAAGTAGGTTATAAGTACCAACAGGAGTATAAAAATAGAAACAGTTGCAGAAAGAGGGCAAAAAAAAAATTCGATTGTAAAGCACTCTCTAATGCTTCGCATTATGAGTCTTGCAATACAGAGCGATTTTTTACATCTTAAAGTCAAATATTGGTAAAAATGACAGATTTTTGTGACGTCTGTTATAAAGAGGTATGTTGGAAACGCTTTTCTAGGAAACCGTAGTTTTAGTCTTTCTTGTTTGTCGAGCTGCGTCTTTGACGTAATGCGAATCTGACGAGATGAGTTTCTGTCTACATGCGTTTTCTGGCGAAATGCGTATTTGGCCACATGCGTTTCTGACGACATGCAAGTTATCCTTCTAAACTACACAATGGATGAACAGATGCGGATTTCACCATAATTTAGATAATTTATTCCGGCAGAAATCTTGAAGTTTTGAGATGTCACCATTGCGCAGTAGATAGGGTCGGGTCGCTACTCTATATCTATATCTATACATTATTATAATACAATAGTAACGAAGAATTTTTGTCTGGATGTATGTTTCGGATTGGCGCAAACACAGCGGAACGGATTTAGATGAAATTTGTCACACAGATAGTTTATAACCTAGATTAACACACGTACAATCCCGTGGGAGATTTTTCGACATGCATGCGGGCGAAGCCGCGAGCAAAAGCTAGTTTTACATAACAGCAAATAAAATTTCAGTAGGAGCAGTGGTGGCCTAATGGTAACGGCCGCGACTTACGAGTTGTAGGTCGCAGGTTCGAACCCACGCGTTCGACAGACGCTTTACTTTGTGTAAATTATTTCATCACCACTGCTCTCAAAACTATGAAGGAAAACATCGTGAGGAAACCGGCATGTCCTAAAACCAAAAATTCGAAGACATGTGACATCTAACAACCCGCGCTGGGCCCGCGTGGTGGATTACGGCCCACTCCCTCTCACCGAGAAAAGGCATGTGTCCTAAAAGTGGGCACATCATAGGCTGATTATGAAGTAAAATATCATATATACATTGAAAACATAATTCTAAAGTAATATTGAAAAAACCATCAACGAAAAATAAAAAAGTACTAGGAGCACAACATTACGGAAGAGTCAACAGCACACACCATTTACCATCACGTCGCGTCGATAGCAATCAATATCTGTCACGTTGTAATGGCTATTAATCAATTATGTATATATTCAATTATTTTTGTTGCTCCTGTCCCGACGGCCGCCACACGCAACTGTCTCGTTATGTACAGACGCCAGCACATCAAGCTACCCGATAATGTCAAATTTTTCCAATCAAACTTGAACCTTATTTTGTAGCGATAAGGTTGAAAACCTATTAAATAAATTTGACAGATTGTAGTAGCTTGATGTGCTGGCGTCAGTACCTTAAGAGTGTTATGTACTTATATGAACATTGAATATTGTGTAGATATTGAGACAAAATATTCCATTAGGTGTTGTTAAATTACTCGTTAGCTAAATAATAACACCAGCACGTGTTAATCCAAGGTTAAGCTACGCTTGCCGAGGTCGGTCCGTGGATGGGTGACCATCCATTACGTATTGAAACTCCTCCGTGCTTCGGAAACCACGTTAAACCGTTGGTCCCCGCTGGCATTTGTAGATTTTTGACAGTCGTTACGGGTAGTCAGAAGCCCGAAAGTCGTACCACCTGTCTTACCAAGGGATATCGTATTACCCAGTAAGTAAATGAGTTGTGGAGGTCAGATAGGCATCAGACCTCCACATCTTATTTACTTATTGGGTAGTCGCTCCATGTAAAATACTGTATCCGGTAAGACTGGAAGCCGACCTCAACATAAAAGGCTCGGCAGATTATGGGGTGTTGTTAAAATAATATATTTAATTTAAAAATAAATGCCTTCTTCTCTCTCATGTCGAAGACGGCAAGGGTTTTTTTTTAATACCTATTAATATGTCAACAAGGTTCGTTATTCATAAGTACTATGTCTGATTGCTGGATGTCGTAGATCCCTACTTGGGAAATGTCACTTGTGAAGGCAAGAACCTAGTCAGAAGACGTACCTACAGTATTTTTATCTCGCGAAGCAACGCGCGCTTTACTTGTGGTAACCTAGTGCACATACACGCTGTGAATATGTGCGTTAAGACGAGTAGCGTCAGCACATAACACACGCACTGCCGACTTCGCCATTGTCTGGGAAGGTACCAAGAGCTCCTGCGCTTACACACACACATTCAAAGCGTGTTTGTATACTTGGTAACCACAAGTAAAGCGCGCGTCGCTTAGTGATATAAAAATACTATAATATAGATTGTTCAAAGTTTTTTGGGATCGTTAAATATGTACAATTCTATTCTATTTATAACGGAGGAGGCACTTAAAGTAATAATAAATTAACTTCGTATGGTTATTTTCTACAGCTTACTTTTTACAACCATTTTCTTCTAGAGAAATCTTTTCTAAATAACTGAAAACAATACTGAAATAGTTTTACATTAAAACAAACGACTACAATTCCGTGCATAGATCTAAGAAATTTATTCGTCGCGTAAACCTCAATAAAATAGGATTTGTTTGTTCTTAAAAACGTTTTCCGAAAAATCTAGTTTATTCAAAAAAAGGCAGCTTTACGTATGAGATTTTATGAACCACTCATTCTAACTAGGTCGGTCTACTAAAGTGCGTAAGTGTATCTGTTCGTTGCTTTTATGAATATTAAAACGCATAAAATAGTCCCGCACTATACGACCTCGGTGTCATATTATTAGCTTTATACAGACCCGCATCGACCATGAAAATATATTTAGTTAACCTCTTTTTACGTCCTTAGGGTCGTGAGATTTCCTCCTATAAAGAGGAGTACGTCATCAATATCTATACTAATAATAAAGCTGAAGATTTTGTTTGTTTGCTTTAACGCGCTAATCTCTAAAGTGGGTGATCGACGGGCGAGCCGTATACCGCGGTTTTGGAGACGACGGTTTTTACTCGCGGAGTCGTGGCTCGTAGCTGCTGATCGACTAGCGAGCAAAACAGTCGAGTGTGAACCGCAAATGAGGCAATATGTCTTGTTCGAATATTGAAGTTTTGTGTTACCTCGGTATAGCATACCACGAAATGAATAAAAAAAAGCGAAGACGCCCTAAAGTTTGGGTTAAAAGTTGGATTCAATGAAGACAACAGTTGTCGCATGCCCATTTGATCCGAAAACTGTCGGCTCGGCTCGTCAGTGGTGATCGACACGCGGTCTTGCGCAGCATGCCGAGCAAAAAATTAAACATTAACTAACGAGCCGCGAGCCGGGCTCGTTATTGCAATGATCCACGGGCGAGCTTTACCGACGAGCCATAAAACGGCGGCTTTACTCGCCCGTCGATCATGGCCTTAAAACTATCAGTCGGATTTGTTTTTTTTTTTATTATTTAAAAATGGACCCGCTCTTGACCTCGATCACGCCTGATAAAAGCAATGGATGAGGTCTATAATAGAACGAGCGTGCTCAGAAGCAGCCTGTCCACTCTTGCTTTGAAGGCAGACGGGTTAAATATGGGAAGGAACACAGATGGCCGGCAGAGAGTTCCACACTTTTGCTGTGCACTTTGTTATCTTTTTGCATTTGATAGTATTGATAGCCCAATTCTTGAGGAAGGCAAGACCCCTCCGTGCTTCGTAAAGCACGTTAAGCCGTTGCTCCCAGTTGTCATTTGTTGTTTTTTGTCAGTCGTTACGGGTAGACAGAAGCCCAAACGTCTAACAACCAGTCTTACCAAGGGATATCGTGTTACCCAGTTACTGGATTGTGGAGGTCAGTTAGGTAGCCGCTCCATGTAAAATACTGGTATTATGTACATCTGATAGGCTAGAAGCCGACTCCAACACAGTTGGGAAAAGGCTAGTAAGATTGATTGAAACGTATACAATGCGTACAACGAAAGATGAGACTTGACACACCACGTGGTTTGACTTGCGCAGTACCTACACGATTTTAGGTCTCTTTAGCGGTATGAGGTCTGAGCGCAGGACGGGTCCAGACGTCATAGGGGCAGCGGAAAGAGCGCGGAAGGCGGGGTCAAGTCTCATCTTTTGTGGCGCGCATTGTACCTACTAATACGCCATAATATTTATTGATTTATTTATTAGGCTTTGCAACAATGAGTACACTGTTACTTTATAATTTGTACATTGCAAACTTAGGTCTAAGCACCTCTTACATCATGCCCTACATTATGCGCAGATAATAACATAATTTATTAAATAAAACAAGTATCTAATACTTAATTTGAAAAAAAAAACCGTTAGAGCTAAATTGATTAACATAGATTAAATTAAATTAGATTAAGGGCTGATTTTTCAAACGCCAGATAATTTATCCGAGGAATAATTTTGAATTTTTGACAGTTCTATACAAAATCTGTCAGACGTCAATTTTATTCCACGAATAAAAAATATCAGTCGATTGAAACATCAGCCCTAAATTAGATTATATTCTATTTTTGATATTTTTTAGAGAAGATTACGTAAATATTTGATTTTAGACTAGAGACATCCATTAAATGGTAAACGCGGCTTTTTTTAGAGCAGGTAGGTACTGTAGAGGTCGGCTCTAAAGCAAGCCTGGCTAGAAAGCCACACCTCTACAAGACTCGATGGTTATATTTGTATTAAGTTCCTTTCAAACATTCAAGCAGATGTCATATGAGAGTCATAGGTTTGACGTCTATAAAATAAGTCGAATATTATAATTAATATGAAAAAGGGATAAAAGTCTTTCTTAAAATATATCCTGATAAACAGTGGATGGGATTTTATTCCGTAGAATAGAGCCCCCTATTCCACATTTGGTGGAGGTGTGTTACGATCGCCGGATTTTCGCTAAGCTTGCGAAATAGTTTTTTGTTTCAGCACTCATAGAAGTGAACAAAAAACCTCTTGTATGCCAAGCGAGGCCTCAAAGTATACTGTGAGTATTTATTAGATGCGAAGAAACGTCGCCAGGAGGATAAAAAGCTAAGTGGTTATATGTATTTTTTTATATAAGGAGAGAAAGATGGCTCAAGTTTTTACAGGCACGGACGGTGTATGCCTGGAAGATTTTCTTAGGCGATTTGAAGTTGTTGCCGCCTATAATAAATGGCGTGAGAGCGACTGGGCGCTCATATTAATGGCATATCTTGAGGGTGCTGCCCTAGCAGTCCATAAATGGAAATATGAGGACGACATGCCATTTGAGGCTATATGTGATGTGTTATGGGAAGAGCTTCCATGCAGATGTCACAGAGACAAAAGAATTAATAAGGTGCAAGTAGTCGAGATAGCACAAGATCTGTCTGAGGAAAGCAGACAAGAAAATGTTGTTGTAAATATTGTAAATGTAGATAATGATGCTTCTATATCATTTAGTGGAAGACAAGATGACCCGCTACAGAACGAGCAGTGCTGCCTAGAAAGCAGCGTGGAAGTTGGCAGTGATGGAGATGAGGACGAGCGCAGCAGCGAGGCGTGCATCCTCGCAGAGGAGGAGAAGGAGCCGATAGAAGTGTTCGAGAGCGAACACAATGATGAAAACAACGAATCGGGTCAGTTCTGTCCAATTATTAATGTAATTAGCAATGTTTCAGAGCCACAGAATGAGCACGATGATCGCGATGTGGGAATAAATAAAATTAACATCGCCGCTGATCATTTTGATGTGGATAATGTGTCGATCGATTCGTCCGAAATGAAGGAGAATGGTCATTTCGATTTTTCCAAAATAGAGAAGAAAGATCACTTCATCATCGACATGAATAATAATGATAAGATGATTAGTGATGAGTTAGTTGAGGATGATATGAACGTGGATGCGGTCAGAGATGAAGATGCAGCGTCGAACAACTCCGCACAGTTGATAAACTCATTTAGTTTTCCTACGGATGAGGTTGTAGTTCTTAGTTGTAGTGATTTTATATTACATTATGTAGATATCCCCAAAATAAATAAGGTTTTTTCGCAATGTGCTGCAAACAATAAAAGAAAAGCACGAAAGAAGAAAAGAATCCCATTGATTAAAAAAGCGAAAACTAAAATATTATTTCCAAAAAGTTTTTTGATAATTGATAATTTTATAAAAACATTTTTTGTAAAGAAACATCATTTTATAAAGAAGTTTTCGATTTTAAAATATAAATTCAGAAAAAGGAAGTTTAGAGATAGAAATCTTTTTAAGTCAGATTATTTAATTAAAACCTTTTCATATTAGTATGTTAATAGTTGTTGTTTTTTTTTTTTAATTGTCATGTATCTTGTCATGTAATGTAAATATGTCACTTGAATGTAAACATCATATTTTAGTGCATTATTTTTATTTGGATGATTGTTACAATTTATTAATGTGTGTCCATGTGTGTGTTACATATGCTGAGAGAAAATACATCGGACGCGGCCGGGAGCGTGTGAGGTATCCGCACCTCCCAGAGGGCTGTGAGGTGCGCCCTCACACCTGCAACGGGTCAAAGGGAGGCCTGAATAGATTGTCGATTTCAACGTGATTACAAGTAGGGAGAACATGCGAGTACTCCAGTATATAATGACGCGAGTTATAAGAGGATAGTTGTTGTTATAACTGTGGTCACTCCTATAGAAGGGGGGGTGACAGACACTCGGCATAAGTTGTCACCGACTTTGCTAACAGGGGTATAACCCTTGCAAAGTGTGTTTGGTTGACACTTTCGGTTCAACTTGTGTTTGAGGACCCACGGTTGTATCAGTATTGACTGATATTTAATGATATTAGAATTTTAGAGAACGTAGTAGGACTTTAAAGTTTTTTTTCTGGAGTACGAGTATAATATATTAGTTTTTTTTATTGATCCCTGGCCTCTTAAACTTTTCCCTCCCTCTGGCTCAATCCCGTCCGATGGAGTTAAAAGAATCCGATGCTAAGATCGTTTAATTCTCTTAAGCCTCTTCTAGGTCGATGTGAACTCTCACATCAAGTGTTAGTATTAGGAGGCCGCGTCGCGCCTTTTACCGGGGTTTTGACACGACGAGGTTTAAGCATGACGGCGTTAGTTTGTATGGGTGCATATTGGCACATATAGATGTTAGCTTGCTTGACACTTAACGTAGTGTTGGATTCGCGATTCGTGCGTCCTGACTTAAGCTTACTCTTGCAAGAGACGGACCTCATCTTGTAAATTTCTTCCCCGGATTTAGGTAAACTTATAATAGGATAGGTAGATAGGGCTTGGAAATTCGAATGGTGTGAATAAAAGTCATGACCTATGCTCAGACTGTTATTCAAGGGTGGGCGTAGCTCATGTAGAGGTCGGCTCTAAAGCAAGCCTGGCTAGAAAGCCACACCTCTACAAGACTCGATGGTTATATTTGTATTAAGTTCCTTTCGAACATTCAAGCAGATGTCATATGAGAGTCATAGGTTTGACGTCTATAAAATAAGTCGAATATTATAATTAATATGAAAAAGGGATAAAAGTCTTTCTTAAAATATATCCTGATAAACAGTGGATGGGATTTTATTCCGTAGAATAGAGCCCCCTATTCCACAGTACTGATGAGTGAATTTATTGCTCGCCTCCGCTTTAAAAAAAGCTCGGTAAGTTCTCATCGCCATCTGATGAGAACATAGAGCTTAGCTTTTTTTTAAACACGGTATGTTCTATTTTCAAAAAAATAATTGCATCAGGAAAGAGTTTTTATGCTGTACATACGAAGGAGTTTTGCATTGAAATATTTTATCTACAGCGTGAAAGCGACGAGTAACAGCTCGTTAAAAAACTTTACAGCGCAAACGAATGTGGTGACTTGAGTAACAGTAGTTATTATAGCAAATTTTACGTGTGACTTCCTCTTGAATGCTTGCGAAAAAAGAGCATCATTTATGAAAACAATTAGGCTAATGGTTCTTTTTTCTTAATGGCATCTCAGAATACTTCCTAGGACGTTATCGGCAGTTTATCCTCTGGATTCCCTAATAAATTAAGGCCTCCAGGTATGGGTACCCCGTGGTGTATGGACCTCGGCTTAGGGCGTCGCTAATCGAGCCAGGACAGGCTAGATCGAATCAATCGGGTTATCTAATGGTTCGCGGATTCTTAGGTACCATGAAATGTTAATGATTATTTCCTTTAAAATGTCAAGGACAAGTTGAATTTATATTGTTAACACGTTCATGCATCGTTTGTAACATGTTTGGAGTTTAAACCGTTAAGTGCTTGTTGAATATTCTATAATGCTTGAAGCATAGGTAGTATCGCAGCTTAAAAAATCCTTGCCAACTAAGTTATTGAATTCTGATTAAAATACTCGGTTTTATTTACATAATCAGCCTACAGTGTTCCCACTGCTGGGACACAGGCCTCCTCTTTGTGAGAGCCGTAATCCACCACGCGGGCCCAGTGCGGGTTGGTAGATGTCACATGTCTTCGAATTTTTGGTTCTAGGACATGCCGGTTTCCTCACGATGTTTTCCTTCACCGTTTTGAGAGCAGTGGTAATGAAATAATTTATTCATTCATTCATTTATTGCATTTCATGTTGTTTACAGGTTGTTACATTATGATAGTTCCAAACAATGAACCCTGCTAGGGCACAGCAATGTATAGGCGATAGGTTTTAATTTATTTAACATGCTATCATTATTCATATAATTTGTTGATATAGATTAATTTAAAAATTATTAATTATTATTATACATTATGTCATTCTTATAAACTAAATAAAAACAAAATAAATAAATTATCATTTTCATATTATAATCTCATACTTACTACAATTTATTTACACAAAGTAAAGCGCCTGTCAGGGTTCAAACCCGACCTATATCTCATAAGTCGCGGTCGTTGGGCCACCACTGCTCTCTCTGCGCTTTTATTTAACCATTGCCAATGCCAATGCCTTCATTAGCCAGACCCACATTAGGTAGTGTACTGCGATACGATCAAATACGTCAAGTGTGGGTCTTATTACGTACGCAACTTGTAGGCGTTCTATAGGTACCACTCACGACATACACACTGAAATCTATACTATAATATTATAAAGAGGTAAAGTTTGTGAGGTTGTAGGGTGTAATCTTCGGAACTACTGATCCGATTCCGAAAATTCCCTCACTAATGGGAAGCTACAATATTGCTGAGTGTAATAGGATATATTTTATAATAAAACAAGACATTTCACGCGAACGAAGTCGTGGGCAGAAGCTAGTATTCTATAACATACTCTATAGAAAAGGGAGGATCGTCCGATCAGACGGGTGTTGTGTCTGGCGGGCAACTGCCCAATGATTCATGTCGGGCTGTTGCGCGGTAAACTCTGCTTGCGAGATGCAGGATTTGCGTGACGTCAGTATGACGCGTTTTTCGCATGTGGCGTTGTGTATATCGCTACTCAGTAATCAGATACAAATTCCACAAGTATAAAAGTCATGCTTCGTTTGAATACTATTGGCC
Organism: Amphipoea oculea; assembly: GCA_945859645.1. Lineage (NCBI taxonomy): Eukaryota > Metazoa > Arthropoda > Insecta > Lepidoptera > Noctuidae > Amphipoea > Amphipoea oculea. The sequence continues at coordinate 10,350,057 of OX243877.1, forward strand.
AAGACAGAAATCAGGCAAAAACCCAATTCCACAAGTATAAAAAACTTGATGTATGTCATGCCTCGTTTGAATACTTACATAGACTACTCGGCTTTCACGCCACACTTGCCATGCCAGTGCCGCCAGTCATACGAGTCAACTGCGCGAAATGGATATTGTGATCGTAGTTAGCTGGCAGCCTGCCACTATTCATGCTACTAAATCCAATATGTTACTGTTACGAGTAAACTGTGGGACTGTATAGAATAGTAGCGATAGGCAGTGATTTCAAAAGAGTTGCTGTCGTGTTGGAATGACAATTGGAACGCGACAATGTCTTTTAACATTGCTGACTGTCCAGGGTACGCTTGATCTTTAAAACGTTTTACCACTCGTGGAAAACCATCTTCTATCTATATAAAGAACAAAAAAAAAAAGAAATACATTTATTGAGTTACTAGCTGCTGCCTGCGACTTCGTCCGCGTGAAATCCTATCCTAACATTATTAATATTATAAATGCGAAAGTAAGTTTGTTCGTTTGTTTGTTACCTTTTCACGCCTAAACCACTGAACTATTCGTCCTGAATATCAGGATGATCGGTTCAGTGGTTTAGGCGTGAAAAGGTAACAAACAAACTTACTTTCGCATTTATAATATTAGTTGAGGATTCCGGTCTGATCGCATGAACCCCCCCCTCCACCCCCTCCCTCCCCCTCCCCCCCTTTTTTCTATGATCCTCTGCTAGTTCGTCTTCTGTTTATAAATAAAAATGAAATGCTGTTTGTTGGTAAGCATTACTCGACAACGGCTGGACCGATTTGGCTATTTTTCGGTTAATAATGTTCGTCATAGGTCATCCGTATTAGGTTTGTAAGGAAAGAAAGATTGAAAAAGTTTGCCGGGTGAAACTGAACGGCTTATTTTCTATGGGATTTTTGTATAAACTCTATGAAGATTTACAGAACAACGTCTGTCGAGTCAGCTAGTATTATTATAGTAATGCATGCTAACATGAAAGGTGACGCTCTTTAGAATTATTCTGTTCCTCTTTCTATACGTGCAGCTTGTGGAAGAGATATATTCGCAGGCATCGTATGGAGCCCTTCGTGTCCAATTTAATAATGCATTCAGAAAACTGATTCGGTTGCCATGGCGTTGCAGTGCGTCAGGGATGTTTGAGGCGGCGCGTGTAGACTGTTTTTACACAATAATGCGCAAACGCGCAGCATCGATGGTGGCTCGAGTCATGGCCAGCCCCAACAGGGTTCTGAAAATGATTGCTGACAGAGTAGACTGTCCGTATATGATTCACTGCTGTCACTGCCATCATATCGTGTTGTTTACTAAAACTTAGTTATAAGGAAAATGTTAGTAACCCTATCATAATCAGCCTATAATTTTCCCACTGCTGGGACACAGGCCTCCTCTCAGTGAGAGGGAGTGGGCCGTAATCCATCACGCGGGCCCAATGCGGGTTGGTGGATGTCACATGTCTTCGAATTTTTGGTTCTAGGACATGCCGGTTTCCTCACGATGTTTTCCTTCACCGTTTTGAGAGCATTGGTGATGAAATAATTTACACAAAGTAAAGCGCCTGTCAGGGTTTGAAACTACGACCTACAACTCGTAAGTCGTGTCCGTTACCACTGGGCCACCACTGCTCTCCTACCCTAATAGTTTTTTTAACAAAATAAGTACCAACAGCCGTCCAAACTACCTCCAGTACGGACTATCGATTGATCACTATTAAGCAGAACCCAACAGTGTGTAAACTTTCAGAGTTTGAGTATTAAGGCCACTTTAATTCAATATTTGCATAGGATTATCGAACCACGAGTGAAGCTTAGCAACCGAATTGTGAAGCATTAGTTAGCCCTTTGAACAAATGGGTCAGTTTGCGATTATGTGGCCGAAGCAACCCAGCAAAATATGCGCTCTAAATTTTAATTTGACCTCTTTTGGAATGCATTGATATGACAGAGGTTAAAACAGAAGAATAACTAGCATGGGATCCGGGGATAGGGGGGGGGGGTTCAGGGGATCGGAATAACTCCAATTAATGTGGTGAGTTATGTGTTTGCAAGTATGAGGTTTAATCAATAAGGTTTATAGTGTAGGGATGTCGAAATTATAAAACCGTTAGTAACTAACCCTACAAAAAAAAAATAAGTAGCAAGTACCTAATAGTATCTAATAATATTCGAGAAAATAAAAATATTTTTCCTTTTCTTGGTTTTTTTTTCTTTCCTACAAATATTATAAATGTAAAAGTTTGTATGTTCAGATGTTTGGATGTTTGTTACTCAATCACGCAAAAACGACTGAACGGATTTGGATGAAATTTGGTACACATACAGTTTGTAACTTAGGATACTTTTATCCCGGTACTACAAACCTCCACGCGACAATTTCCAGTGACAATTTCAGACTTCCACGCGGGTAAAGCCGCGGGGAAAAACTGGTGGACAAATAAAACTTAATTGCTCGTTTTCGCTAACACTATGAAACACCTAATTGATAATATACCTAAATGATTGTTAATAACCGGGAGTTGAAAATCAAACTTTTATTTAGACGTCCATTTAGGTGCCTCTTAGTTTTAGTGAAAACGGGTACCTATAGGGCCATGCTTTCACCAAAGCGTATAGACGGCCTCCGACTTCGAACGTCCAGACCAAAATATATGAAAAAACACGCCGACTGACTGTCCTTTATTAATTAGGGTTTTGTACCCAAAAGGTGCCAACGGGACCCTATTACTAAGCCTCCGCTGTACATCCGTCCGTCCATCCACCCGTCCGTCTGTCTGTCACCGGGCTGTATCTCATAAACCCTAATAGGGTAGACAGTTGAAATGTTCACTGAGTGTATATTTCTTTTGCCGCTTAAAAAATAAATAATAAATTAAATTAAAGAGTATCTCCATACAAGTAAAGTGTTTTTTGTGGTACGCAACTCTTCGTGTGTGGGTCCAACTCGCACTTGGCTGGTTTTCTTTCATACATTTTCACAATGGCCGACTAAACGCTTCGTGTGAAGTGATTAGGTAGTAACATACTGAGTATTATAACAATGAATAAGTGGCCCTGTAGTAAACTACACCCTGTATTAACTGAATTAGAGGCCTTTTTAGTAGCAATATCGCCTCGCCCCCTATTACACGGGACAATTTAAATTACAGCCAAATGTGGGTAAACTAGGTACCTTTGGGCAATTTCCAGGTATTATTATACGGCCCAACTAAACAGCAACTATTTTATCTTACTGTCTACAGTGCCACCACTTAGATTTTTAGAGTTCCGTACCCAAAGGGTGCCAACGGGACCCTATTACTAAACCTCCGCTGTCCATCTGTCCGTCCGTCTGTCTGTCAGCGGGCTGTATCTCATGAACCGTAATAAGTAGACGGTTGAATTTTTTATAGTGTGTTCTTCTATTGTCACTGTCCATTCCAAGGTTGCCTGGAAGAGATCGCAGAAAGCGATAAGGCCGCCCATTGTATATTTTGTAGTGTTTAATGTGTTTATTTCATGTTATGTATTTTTGTGGTGTACAATAAAGTATATATAAATAAATAAATATTGCCGTTATAATAACAAATAATAAAATTAAATAAGGTAAAAATTAAAGGGATACAAGAAACGTTTTTTTTGCGGCGTGTTTTGCCTTTTTGTACGGAACCCATCGTGTGCGAGTCCGAATCGCACTTGCCCGCTTTTTCTCGTTTATCGTGGGTGTTTTCACAATGCGCATTCAGACCCGTAATATTCTTGTTGGTTGATTTTTCATACAAATACTTCTCCTTTCATACATAGACAGTATTATGTCCCACGCAATAATATTGATAATATTTCTAAAACACCCATTCAAAGGATAAAAATAAAATGTTCTAAACATATTTTCTTCATTCTTTTGCTACAGACTAGAAATAAGCTCAGTTATTAAATTTTCCTGTTATATAATATACTAGCTTCAGCCCGCGACTTCGTCCTCGTGAAATTTCACTCTCCCCCCATTCACCCCCTTAGGGATGGAATTTGTAAAAACCCTTTCTTATTAGATACCTACTCTTCACAAAGAACACACCCTCCAAATTTCAAGTCTCTAGGACCAGCGGTTTAGGCTGTGCGTTGATAGTCAGTCAGGACTTTGAATTTTGTATACATTTCTATGTTGACTCCCCTATTTATTATGAAACCCACGCAAAGTGTGACTTGTGCAGGGTGGCAGGTACATCGAGGCACAAACTGAAACCATGAATTGAGCAAATGATTCTATTAACTCCCTAGTGTAGAAAATTTTCGTCGGTTATCAAAAAAAATTATCTGCTGTTTCATAGAAAAGTGCTAAACCTACGCGGTTATAATCTATGGTATTACTATCCTCTCTATCATGAAACCCACGCAAATTTAACGTATATTTAGCTTTCATGACGTAATCTCGTCTTCATCTTTACTTACTACCAAATGTATTTGCACTCTTACGTCAAAGCACTATATATATACTTCCACAGGGTGATATGAATCTTAATTTCCTTCAGAAAGCTTATAGCTATAACAATCTTCCGGAAAATTCGGTCGCAGCCTGCGTGAATATCACCATTTCCTTAGTACAATCTATTTTAGGGGTTAATGCTCACACCGATATAGCACCGGGTTATAAGAATGTCGGTAGTCACCCTGCATAGTGCCATAAAAATATACGAGAGTGTATAAACTTGTATAGATATGTAGGTACATAAATATTTATAGTGTCTTTTTTGACCGGATTGTTTCAAGTATCTCTGTCTATCTAAAAAAACTAATATTATGAAGAGAAAATATTTGATTTTTGTATGTTTCTTTGTATCGCTTTCACACTAAAACGGCTGAACGGATTTGGATAAAATTTAGCATATGTGTAGGCCTGGATTAGGATAAGGTTACCTTATACCCTGATATTTCCACGAGCTTGAGATTTATGCGGATTAAACCGCAGGGCGCAGCTAGTTTGTGATAAAGCACTTACAGGATTGGTTTTAAACATTTTAAGTGTTTTATATACGTACAACGAATGTGAAACAACAAATTGGTGATTTTTACATTACTCGTACATTTTCTATTATAAAACGTTGGTCTTGGTGTGACTATTAAGTTGTTTTGACCTACCCTGACATCAAGCAATGGACAACATTGTCAAACTTTAAACTTGGCTACTTTGTAGCAGTGTAAGTATTTTATGTCTTTTTTGCAATAAAAAGAAAACATTTAATTCAGGCAAAACTCATATTACTTACATAAAATAAAATTTCACATTTGTGCAGAATATTTTTTTAAAACAAATTTTTCTGCTACAACTACGTTTTATTAAAGATTCAAATATTTACATAAACTCAAACTCAAAGCATTTATTTCAATTAAACCATTCACAGGCACTTTTGAATTGTCAAGAAGTCAGTCAGTCAGAAAATATGAAGCTAGTTGCCCATTCCAAAGCGTAGGTACCTATGGAGAAGAACGGGCAAGAAACTCCATGGACACTCTTTTAAATCAAAATAATGTGGTAACAAAGTCTTGGTTACATCATTCATGTTAAAAATTATACATGTGAGAACGATGCAGAACGTTAAAAGCGTCCATAATGAAAAGACGAGAAAAAAAACAACAATTCAAATAATAAATTAAAATAAGCATAATTTAAAAAGCTAACAGTCTTAAAATAATAATATGTACAAGTATATAAAAAGGGAGGGGCAATAATCAAAGGGCATCAAACAATTCGTTCGCATCGCTGTTAACCAAAAAACGTGCCCAAAAGGCTGCCAGCATTGCCACGTTGTATGGCAATGCTGATTCTTTGACCAAAAAATAGGCCAGCCCTCTGATCACGTGAAGAGTCGATCAACTGCTTGGCGATGTCTCAAAATACTAAGTGGGCACTCGGGCCCCATGGCCCTAGTGTTATTAATATTTCTGCTACAATAATTGATTCACGTACCATCAATGCAATCGTCAATGTCGAAGTTTTAATGGCATCATAAAAAACTACGTGGAAGTTAGAAATTCACCCATTAATTTTAGTAATTTCCACAAGTCCAAGTCCAGTAGTTTTCTTTGAACCGGACTGTCCGTGACAGACGGAAATAATTGTGGGAAGAAACAGCTGAACCTTACACGTTCATAGCATTTTTATTCACATTACATGAAATTTACGCACATTAGGGAATGTTTTCGCTTAGTAAAGGTCGAATACTCCAATACATTAGTAAATAATGAGACCGCAGTCTTTGACACGTCTAGGCGTATTAAAGTAACTGAAGGACTTGCTGTCAATACAATTAATCTTAGTTAATTGATTAAAAAACCATTAGTACAAGTGATGTGACATTTTAACTTCCCCAAATGTAATTACGCAACAACCTACCCCCACAGCAAAATACTTTATTATTTTTATGAAAAAACCTGCGATGAATATATTTAATATAATTATCAACAAAAAGTTACCAAACTCACTAACCCGATTTTGATAAAACCTGATGACTTTAGCAGAAAATTCTATCTTTATTCCGTTAAAACAAAAATATAAGATATTGTGTTCTTAATTATTTTTGTCACCCCTTTCATTTACCCCAAATGTTCTTTGTCACCCCTTCATTAATTGAACTTGTCACAAATAAAACAAAAGTTTCATACAAAAACCATTTTATTCATACTTTTAACACGATGAAATGTTAAAGTACTGAGCAAATTAAATGCTGAATCGTATCGTAACAAATTAAATGGATTCATACAATTAACTTTGGAAAATGAGGTCCCATTGAAACCAAAACTTTTTGAATATAAAGCACCGACATTTTAGGCTGAATATAATATAAACCGGCATAGACAGATTCATTATATTTCCCGCTTTTTTGTGTGCGTGAGCTGATCAATATCAGTTATTTTTTGTGTGATGTCGTATTACTCTTAACAATACATCGTCGCCACTCTTTCTCCTCTCGAATCTGTATGAACTACATGACAATAGCCCATAATATTAGCTAATTAACAAGGTGGTATTAGTGCTGACTGCCCAGGGAGATGCCTTGTTACTTGAAAACATACAGTGGTAGTCACTGTATATTTTTTAAACTCAAACAAATATCGTTGACTCCAAAAATGAATCTATCCACACCTCTTCTATTTGGTTTCAAAATAATACAATTATTGATCTCACATTAAAGAAGGAAATACTATTTCGATGACAATGATACTAATATTTTAAATTAACAAATAAAAAAATCTCAACCACTAAATATACCTAATAAATGAATTAGGCCAAAATTATTAAAATCACAGATTTTGTATGGCATTTCTACGATTAGAATGACAACATTTTGTTAAAAGATTTTTTCTATTAATAAAACCTATTATATTCAAACAGCAAAAATAATGATAACCATAATCACATTAAACTATGGTTATAATATTGTTCTCGTATGATGTTAGAACACCGTGTTAAAACGGTCAATGTTAATCTTAGCAAAATATTTCCTATGTTAAACATCCTTAATATTTAATTCCTGGATATTTGCAAATGAATATAAGTACCTAAAGTATATTTTTCCAAGAGCTATGTTACATAACAACCGACCTACTGCAAACATAAATCAAGAAATACAACCAGAAATACAATTTAATTCTGAAACATTTCCGACATAATTTTCAGATATTGTCTGAAGTCAACAGACATTTATTTAATTGTGCCATATCATATTTACAATTATGTCAACATTATATATTTACACATAGAATACAGTCATTTACATTAAACCGACGTACAAAATATTTACAACATACTATCATTAAAATGTTTCCACTTAACACGACCTAAATTGAATCGGACTTTATACGAATTGTTGCAATAATATGAATCATTTTCCTGCACAGCGAGGTCAGTGAAAATACAATATTTTGAGTTGGAAACAGTTCCATAGAGAATCCGAAGCAATTTCCGCAAAACGTTATTCAGTAAACGGTTATTTATTTTATGTAGGGCAGGTTTGGAAGGACGTCGGGTCTCCGCCGGTGGTGAGCGCCGTGGTGCCTCAAATGTATCAAAGCTTCTCTCATTTTTTGTTCCCTCAATGTTCGAATATATTCCTCATCAATCGTATGTCTATGCTTCCCGCCTCGCAACGGCTTCTCCATCCTCCCATTCTCTTTAAACAACACACACCACAAAGACTTGTCCTTATTATCCCACAATAACGACTTCGTATACTCTTTTAGTCTTCTACTATTTTCCTCCACCCGGCGCATGGCTATCTCTATTTTAATCAAGTCTTTATAATGGTCCGATACAGGCGGTGTCGTCGAAATATTGTTACTGTCGCTTTTAACGGCGCTTATATTAATTCTCGACAAGTAATAATTCTCATATTGGCTAGAGGAGCCACTCGTTCGCAATAACCACACCACACTGGCGACGAATGTACACGACACTATGAAAGTTAATATGAGGAGAGTTAGTCGGAATACTAGGCTCGGGGACGCACAACTCATATCACTATTTGTTTATGTTTGCGGACGCACTGTGCTGGCTCGTACATACCGCGCCGGCGTAGTCGCTCGCTACGACGGGCTACGGGCGACCGCTCGCTACGTACTGCCGCTACGAACTGGCGTAGACCGCGTAGACGGAGCGGCGTCGCGGCTCGGCGCATAGCCACTGTTTATCTCAGCTGTAATTTGCAGTCCAAAGCTGTATCCAAGCTGCAGATGCTTTCAAATCTCTTTGTGCGAGTTTTCTTTGCACTTTTGTGCAGTCATTGTACTGGAATTTTTAAATTCGTAACTACGACGTAGTCATAATTGCTCGCAGCATTTTATAAAACTGTATCCTTTAGAAAGTCTTTCGAACATGAATAAATATGGTTTATTTTTTAATTTTAACATTAAACGAGGGTGTTTTATGTTAAAAGCAGTACGTATGTAGGTCGGTGTTTCGAAGCTTAATTCAGTAATTTGGGTGGGAAGGCGTCAACGATAACGATCTGGTCGCCACTGCAATTATTGGGTGGCCTTTTGTGTCAAAAATTTATACTTATATGAAATTACTGAGTAAATACGCATTCGGGGTTAATATTGTATTTAGGTACAATTTTGTGGCTCAATTATTGTGAAATGAAATACGGCGCGAATACGTTTTGATGAACATTAACTTTTGATTATGGCCTATGACGCTTAATGGATGTACTCGTACTAGCCACGTAATATGACTAATTCTATCTCTATTCTACGAATACAAACTGAGATTTATTTTCTTCATAAGTATTTGACATGGCTCCGTAGAAATCTTTCTAGAATGTGTTATTTTGTCTTTAGTTTCTACAGTGGTCACTGGTCATGCTACGCGTGCTGATCAGTTAGCATAATCAGCCTAAAATGTTCCCACTGCTGGGACACAGGCCTCCTCAATGTAAGCGGGAGTGAGTCGTAATCCACCACGAGGGCTCAGTGCCGATTAATGCAGACAGGTCAGCAAAGCTTTGGTTTCCTAAGAAAGCGGCGAACGGTCAAAGAAACAATGGCTGTCCAAATATAGAGAGCCCAAATACAAATACTGGTGAAAATCACAGATTTTTCTCACTTTCCTAGGAATCCAAAGCTTAACTGTAAAATGATTCAAATTATGGGTAACCAGTGTAACTTGCATTAATATCCCAATATTTTAGTTTGTAAAAATGCGCTGCAATAAACTGCAAGGATATTTTGGTCATATTTTAATTTTATTTTCCATTTCTCTAGACTAGCTAAGTAGGTACTCTGTTACAGTCTGGATTCATATTAAAATTACTCTCGTTCTCCATACACAAAGCCCCACTAAACCATACAACAAAGCCATTAAAAGATACACGTAAAAAACTCGAAAATTACAATGTCAGAGAAGAATAAATACAACATAACTCTTTGGCGCTGGAAACCGTGTAATTTCATACCATCCGTACATTTAGTACCACGGTAAAGTTCTATTTAAAAAAAAATAGCTTTTGCCTGCGACTTTGCCCGCGTGCAAAAGCTAAAAGGTAGGGATACGACAAAAAGAACGTGGTAGTCCCTCGGAAACGTACACACGACGACATCGACATAATTATCAAGACACGACATTTCAAGCTATACATACCCAGGTTTAACTGACCTCGCATTATACAGGGTTATTGGAAAAACACCAACAACCTCTTAAGATATTATTGTACTCATCATTATGAACAACTTTTACTATGGGAACAAACCAGAAATCGCGAAAAAAAAATCAGCTGTTCCCTACATTTAGGTATGTTCGTATAACTCGTCAAAATGTAGGGAACAGGTGTTTTTTTTTTTGTGATTTCATGTTTGGTCTCATAGTAAAAGTTGTTCATAATGATGAGTATAATGACCTCTTAAGAGGTTGTTGGTGCTTTTCCAATAACCCGGTATAGGCTTTTCGTACAATGAGAAGACAGCTTATACTGGATATCCAATCAACTTTCAACCATAGGCTGTAGCGATAAAGTTGAAAATCTATTAAAGAAATTTGACAGATTGTAGAAGCTTGATGTGCTGGCGTCTGTAGATGGTCATGGTCATGGTGTATTTATGAGCCAAACTTCACGCAAATCCGTTTAGCCGCTAAGCCGTCATTGATTAAAACACGCAAAATTCATAAACAAACAGACTTTCACGTTAATATTGAGTAGGAAGTAACATTTTTAAATTTCCCTCGTATAATGAACGCGGAACTTGACCTGTGTTGAGCCTTTATTTATTCAACAAGGCTGAATGTTTACTTTGCAAGTTTAGAGTGAAAGGCTTTGTACGCTGTTGTGTGGGTAATTTCAATTGGAGGAAAATTTTGTCGTGATAGCGGTGAAAGGTAAAGGGGGTTGTGAAAAATATTGCACGACGAACTTTTTCGAATCATAATCAGGCTATAATGTTCCCACTGCTGGGACACAGGCCTCCTTTCTGTGAGAGGGAGTAGGCCGTAATACACCACGCGGGTCCAGTGCGGGTTGGTACATGTCACATGTCTTCGAATTTTTGGTCTAGGACATGCCGGTTTCCTCACGATGTTTTCCTTCACCGTTTTGAGAGCAGTGAACTTTTTCGAATACTAAGGTAAAAACAATGTTTTTGCTGGCCACGTCTGCCGTATGCCCAAGGGCCAAAATATAGATAGTGCCATCCACGAAAACGCGCTCCACTCTTCTTACTAATCGCTTAGTGGTTATTCCGCTAGTGTTTTAGTTTTTTGATACACACTAATTACCCACTAATAAGTAAATTACTGTGTATCGACAAAACTAAAACACTAGCGGAATGTTGCACATTTGTACTGTAAGTGATTAGGAAGAAGAGTGGGGTGCGTCTTCGTGGATGGCGCTATCTGTACATAGGACTTAATCATAACTGGCGAAATGTGGATGTACCCACTAATAGATGCACCCCTGCCTGAGCCTACTAGGGGCGTCCGTCGTCCGACCAGACAGGCCCGAGTTGGTGCTGCAGTGTTCCACGCGGGCCACTCGAGAGTGGGTGCGGCCATTATAGGAATGGGCACACGGAGAGGCGGGACCCACTGAGGAACAACGGGTCGAGGCCTATCGGGGGAGCGGTGAATGCTTATGCGAATCCCGCACCCCCGGCCATAGGTATAGGTGAAACACCGCGGTGGTTTTAGCCGGTAAGAGTCCGGCATACCCCTCTGTCACCCCCATGATAGAGGAAGTCCATGAGGATTTCCACAGCGAGGAAAAAAAAAGTTAATACAGGCGTGATGTTCTGTGCCATTAGGATGCAATTACCACATAATTGAATTTAAAGCAATTTCATGTTAATTTTCCGAAAATCTGTGAATTAATGAGAATTTTCGATAATCAAATTAGGCTTAGTTGGCAATCACTCTTTCAATTAACTTTGACGTATTAATTACTGTAAATATTTTGAGTGATCGTTGATTACATTTAGTATGGATAATTTGATTAGTTCGTATCAATTATATCGGTGGTCTGGTCAACGTTTTACCTACCTATTTTCCGAATATTGTGACTAATATGTCACAATATTCGAAAATTATGTATCATGTGGAAGTCAGATAGGAAGTCGCTCCATGTAAAACACTGGTATTCAGCTGCATCTGGTTAGACTGGAAGCCAACCCCAACATAGTTGGAAAAGGCTAGGCAGCTACTGCCTTTCTTTAACGGAAATATACATAGAACCCTCCAGGTAATAATATAGGTCAATGCGATTGTATAAACGATTGCACGTATAATCTGCTAAGTGAGGGTTGGATTTAAACTAGTTCCAGCAACTTGATGAGTTATTGGGTAAGCAAATAGCTAAATATAGTAGTACTGGCCTGTTCGCAGAATAAAGTCATACCACGAATTATTTACCTACTAGGTGTGTCCCGCGGTTTCCCCGCATAAGTCTCGATCCCGTGGGAATATCGGGATAAAAAGTATCATATGTATTTATTCTGGTAATAAACTATCTGTGTGCTAAATTTCATCCAAATCCATTCATCCGTTTGTGCGTGAAGAAGTAAACAAACATATAAATACACTCACAAACTTTCGCCTTTATAATATAGTGTGATTTCGCCTAAATAGAGCTGCCTCTAACGGCCTCTGTTGGCCTCCAGAGGCCTCTATTTCTGTTTATATTTGCCTGTTCAGTGTTCATGCAACAAGATTATGCACTAACTGATCGTTCAAACACGACGTGTGTTACGCCGGCTCCACATTTGGTCCCAACGTTGGCCCGCCGACCGTCCAAAGTTTGGATTGAGAAATTACCATCGGCCAACGTTGGAGCCATTGCTATTTTCCTGGAGGCCAATTCCCGTAATTAAAAACGTTCAAAATCTAGTCGTCAACTCATTTCAGCGACTATCAATGTCAGAAACTTGTCAAAAAATGTAGGGATTTTAGAGGTATTTTTGACAGATTGAGACTGAGATCAGACTTTGAACATTCTTAAAATTAAGAGAATTGCCCCTCTATTCTATACGTTGGTCATGTGGTGTTGGGGCCAACGTTCGGATCATTTTGTGGAGCCGGTGTTACCGATCAGTTGCGTGATATGTGATACGAACTCGGCAGTGTATGCCTTGGAACTTTATCATGTTGTATTTGACAGTGTTGGCAGGAGACAGGTTTAGAGTAGATTGAACTTAGTTTGTTGTAGTTGAAGTAGGTACCGGAAAGTAGGGAAGAGGCTTAGTACATTAATAGACTGATTAGAAAAATCCCATTGGGATTCAAATTAAGACAGGAAACAACCGTTTTCACGGATAGTTTTTTACAAAGAGAACAGAGTTCTAAAGAGTCCCGCAGGCAGGCGTGACGCGACGGTGCGACGCGATTCTAGAAAAACAATTTCCACGAAATTTTCATATAAATTGATCTACTAGAGTTGCGTCGCGCCTGTTTGCTCGAGCCTTAAACACCGATTTCAAAAATTAAGAATCCATGCCACGTTGGATAGAAGAACAAATGTCTATTGTTCTCAGTATCGAGATACAACAGGTCATACTACGTGTGCTAGGAAAGCAAGACACCAGCGTCTATTTTACCTTCCTTGTGTAACCCGTCAGCCTTCAAAGCAAGAGTGAATAGGCATCTCCCGGGCTCGCTCGTTCTATCATAGACCCTCGACATCTATCACTTTCCACCAGGCAAGATTGAGGACAAGAACTGGCCCATTTTGCAATAAAAAAGTATAAAAAAACCATAATTGAAAACATATTTCAAGCAATATTTAATACTTTTATGTAACTAACTATGAAACCGCCAAACTAACACAAAAAACCGCATAATTTTTCACCAGCAGTTTCCTTATCATGTTAAAACCACTGCCTCATAATCTATGTACTTTAGACTGAGACCATCTCTTCACAGCTCGCCTTCTCTATAACACGATAGTCTGGGGGGTAATCTGCGAGGGTAAAAATGGGGTAATAGGGAGAGCACTACTTAACAGGGTAGATAGGGACTAAATAGATATAATATATATATAATAGATATATATAAATGTTTCGCGGGTAGGTGTTAAAAAAGTATAGACGTTTCTCTAAAATCGGAATTTTATTTAAAATATAATTAATTTATAATACTGATTAAGTTTACATCCGTACTTAGTCTGCAACAGTAAACAACAAGTACTCACGTTTGTGGCACATATATGTGACATATACACTTTATAAACACCGCCTGCCAGCTGATCATCTGCACTATTATCTAATATTTGTCTGCACTACACAAATCACACGATGTCTCAATTTGCCGAAGTCCTTGCTGCCCAGAAAGCACTTGAGGATAACTTTTTGAGGAAGATGGGGGAGCTCGAAGCGCAAATCCAGTGTGCCGGTCCTGCAAAGGACACAGTGGCGAAGATAGCTGAAGAGTTTCGCAGTTTCCGGGAGCTCATTTTCTCCATGCTTGGTCTGCTTCGAGGCCAAATCAGTGAGTGTGCCAAACAAATTGATGGCTTAGAGACCAGGCACCGGCAGAAAGCTTTGGTTTTTCAAGGTCTTGCTGAAGTGGAGAACGAAGACAGCACGGCGGTAATTATGGAGGTTCTCAATAACAAGCTTGCCCTCAAAAATCTATCAGCATCCTCAATTAAAGCCTGTCACAGGCTTGGAACTCAAGGTAAGGAGCATCACAGGCCTATCCTTGTTAAGTTTGCCAGTGTGGACATCAAGGCCTCAGTTTGGAAGGCAAAAACAAGCTTGAAAGGCTCCAAAATATCTGTGAAGGAGTTCTTAACCAGGGCCAGGCAATCCGTCTTCGGAAAGGCGCGCGAGCACTTTAGCATGCGGTCGTGCTGGACTCAAGACGGTACCATCTGCATTAAGGCCTCTGATGGAAGTCGGCATAAGGTTACTTCCCTCGACGAGCTGAAGCCCTTGATGTCCAAGTACCCTAAGGCGCCAGTCGAGACTCCATCAACGAAATAAGGAAGTGTCCATGACGCCGGGAGCCTGAAAAACACATAACGTAATATTATAATATGGTGAATGTTTACATTGATGTTTGTTGTTGGTTCTATTTTCTTGTTTCTTATATTCATAATCTTTACTTACCGTTATGTAGTTGTCCCGTCTCATAGTTATCTTTCTTTTGCTTTGTGCCTCGACTGTTTACTTATTTTCTGTTTTTCAATATTGAGGTGCATTGGTTTTTCATTTTCTATACCCTCAACACTGTTTACTTTTCAATCTAACTCACGTTTTTTTTGGTGTCTTGTGATGTGTAAATGTCAGCGTGTCAAATTGACGTTGACGTATCAAGTAAACGTTCGGAAATTGCTCATTACATAGTATTACTAACGGGCAGTTGGGTGTGCCGAGTATATTTAAATTTTTTTTTTTCCTTGTTTCGTAACTTTTTTTATTATATTTTTTTTTTTTTTTTTTGGGAACTACTCTTTTCGCTTTGTTGAATAATCATAATTCTGATCAATGCTTTTTTTTCCTTTGTGTAATTTGTGCTGTATACTGTTAATTTTATTGCTTTTAGTGTTGGTGTTAAGCTGGCGGGTGGTGCAGTTGCACCTGTTAGTTACTCTGATTTTAGTAATAGCATATTTTTTTAAATATATATTATATTTATTTATTTTAAGTTAATAGCTACCTACTTATAGTTATGTCAGACAATGAGTCTTATTTTTCTGCCAACCAATCTACTGCTTCTTCTTGCGATGAAAGTTTTTGTTCATTCAGCTACACTCTTGGGGACTTTCTACAACAGACTTTCAATGATCAGTCTAATCGGCTGGTGAATGTGTGTCACATTAACGCTCAAAGTGTTCCAAGCCACTACAGCGAGCTGTACGACGCGTTTAATAACAGCAATGTTCACGCCATCCTGATCTCTGAAACTTGGCTCAAACCACATCTCCTGTCCACCACTTACCCTCTTACTGATTTCGTTCTTATACGGAACGATCGGATTGGTAAAGGAGGGGGTGGTGTGGCCATATACCTTCGCTCTGATTTTCCTTACAAAATACTTGCTACATCCTCTTCAAATTATTCTGCTTCTGCGGAGTTTATTTTTCTTGAAGTCTGTATCAAAGGAGCCAAAACCATTATTGGTGTTGTCTACTGTCCCCCCACAGTTGATTACTTCACTGAATTCGAATCAGTACTTGAATCTTTGGGTTCGGAGTATGCACATCATATCATCATGGGTGATTTCAACACAAACCTCCTTGCCCTCAACTCCCCCCGGTCCCGTAAGCTCCTCCATCTTATCGAGTCAGCTAGTCTGCACGTATTGCCGCTCAAACCTACTCACCACAACACTGTTGGCGAAGACACCTGGCTCGACCTGATCCTCACCTCGAATCCTTCCCTCGTATCTTCCCACGGTCAACATGACGCTCCTGGCTTTTCTCATCACGACATGATTTTCCTTTCCTATATCCTGAAACCTCCCAAACCTAAGCCCAAAGTCCTGTACAGGCGTTGTTTTGCGCGCATGAACGTCGACAAGCTCAAAGAAGACGCATCTGTGGTCGATTGGGAACCTATGACGGAAGCTACCTCAGTTGACGACAAGGTTGCCATATTCAATGATGTTGTAGTCAACCTTTATAACATCCATGCCCCCGTCAAAAAGGTTAAATTAAAACGGCCACCTGCACCATGGATGACTAGAGGTATACAGATGGCAATGCGACGTAGGAACCGCGCGTTCCGTAAATTTAAAAAGGATCGTACTGATGAGAACTGGACATCATTTAAGGCTGCAAGAAATAGATGTAATCAGATGATACGCAATGCTAAACGCCGCCATATTCTTGATACTATCAATTCTTCCTCTTCTGCCGATATTTGGAAATTTCTTGGAACTCTTGGTATCGGCAAATCGCGACATTTAGATCTTCCTAGTTCAATTGACTTAGACGTTCTCAACCGGCATTTCTCCACTGTTTCTACCATGGATCGTCTAACCAAGCAACAAACTCTGTCTCTAATTTCTGGTCTATCGCGTTCTCATACTAATTCTTTCAGTTTCATTCCAGTTGAACCGGGAGAGATCAGAAAGATCATTCTCTCCATCAAATCGAAAGCGGTGGGATGTGACAATATCACCCGTGGTATGATCGTTACCATTCTGGATCATCTCCTACCCGCGATTTCCCACATTATAAATTTTTCTTTGTACTCTGGAGTATTCCCTTCCCTGTGGCGCAAAGCCTATGTTCGTCCATTACCTAAGGTTTCCAATCCCTCTCTTCCTACTGACTTCCGTCCAATTTCTATCCTTCCCTTCCTATCCAAAGTGCTCGAGGCCTGTGTCCACAAACAATTCTCCGACTTTGTTCATTATAATTCAATTATTAGTCCTCTCCAATCTGGGTTTAGGCCTGGGCACAGCACTGTTTCCGCACTCCTTAAAGTGACTGGCGATATAAGGGCAGGACTGGAAGACACCAAAGTTACTGTTCTAGTGTTGGTTGATTTCTCGAATGCCTTCAATACCGTCAGTCACGACATCCTGTTAGCCATTCTGTCCTATATAATGGTCTCTCCCGAAGCACTGGAATGGTTCTCCTCTTATCTTCAGG
Source organism: Amphipoea oculea (assembly GCA_945859645.1). Classification (NCBI taxonomy): domain Eukaryota; kingdom Metazoa; phylum Arthropoda; class Insecta; order Lepidoptera; family Noctuidae; genus Amphipoea; species Amphipoea oculea. The sequence goes on from OX243877.1 coordinate 10,367,623, forward strand.
AACGTCAGCAGTCCGTTCATGTTGGGGATTCTTCTTCTAGCTGGTGTGATTTGGAAACTGGCGTTCCTCAAGGCGGTATACTTTCTCCTCTTCTGTTTTCTATTTTTATTAATCTTATAACTTCCGAACTTCAGTGTGCGTATCATCTGTATGCAGATGACTTGCAGTTGTACTGTCAAGCGAAGGTTGATGAATTACCTGACGCTATCGATAAACTAAATAAGGACTTGATAGCCATAAAATCCTGGTCTGATAGATTTGGCTTAGCTGTAAACCCTACGAAGTGTCAGGCGATCATCATTGGCAGTTCTCGTAGTATTAGCAAAGTAGATGGTAGAACCTTGCCACCAGTTCTCTTCAATGGTACGATCGTTCCTTTTGGTACTGACGTGAAGGACCTAGGCTTGCACATTGATTGTACCCTGAACTGGCGGACTCAAGTTGCTAGGGTGAGCCAGAAGGCTACTGGAACTCTGCGGGCTCTGTACCGCTTGAAAAATTTATTACCATCAAGTACGAAGACAATGCTTGTGCAGTCCCTTATTTTCCCTATCATCGATTATGGTGATGTGTGCTACTATGACCTGAATGCAGATCTCCTCAACAAACTTGACCGTCTTCTCAATAACTGCATTCGATTCGTTTTCAATCTGCGTAAATATGATCATGTTTCTGCGCATCGGTCGCTTCTAAAGTGGTTGCCCATACGCCAACGTAGAGAACTAAGGGCGCTGACCACCTTGTTCTCATTTCTTGATTCTCCGTCTTCCCCTGGTTATCTAGCCCCCCATTTTCAGTACATTTGCGCCAACCACAATAGAAATCTTCGTTCATCACACAATCGTCTTCTTCAATGTCCCACTCACCGCACAGACTTCGTTCACTCTTCCTTCTTCGTTCAGTCTATCTCTCTGTGGAATGCGCTCCCCCAGGAGATCAGGATGGCAACCAACCGATTATCCTTCAAAGTTAAGGTTCGCGAGCACATTCGCAAGAAGCTGGCAGTATCGTCACAACGGTAATATTTTCTCATTGCTTGTCTTATTTTTTTTTTTTTTTAGTTAGTAAGTATATTCATGTATTTATGTATATTTATTTGTGCTTATATTTATATATAATTAGTTATATATTGTATTCATAGTTTTAATAGGTTTATGCGTATCTTTATATTTAAAATATTTATTCCTTCATTTTCATGATTGCACCTACCGCTGTTTGTCTCTGCATCACCCAAAGGTTGACTGGTAGAAAATGCCTATGGCATTAAGTCCGCCTCTGTACATTTATGTGCTTGAAGTATTAAATAAATAATAAATAAATAAATATAAAGAGACTTCATACTAGTATTATGATCGTTGAATACTATTACTGTCATCGATAGTAAGGATGCTTTAATAATTTAACACTAGACGATTCGATTACGATACGACATTGCAGAAAAACTAAATTCGTCATGTTACGTCACAAGGATTTTAAATGTATGTAATACGAATTTCAAGTTGGCAGTATTACACCACAGGCAGTAGGTTGTTAAATACAATTCTGAATGTTCACCCATTTCAAAGTACGCAAAATTCAAAACAAAAAAAAAATTGGGATTTGAAACAAGCTTCTTCTATTTACGCTCAGGGTAAATTGTATATCACATTGACACTGTCAATTTGCCGTGTTTATAGCCACTAGCCACATTTCAAACAACAGTCAACGAATGACAGTTGTGATTTGAATATTTTAGTTGGTAGTCAATTTAATGAGAACAGCGGTCCCAGTGGTAACGGTCGCTACTAACGAGTTGTAGATGGTAGGTTCGAACCCAAACAAGACTACTACTTTGTGTAAATTATTTTATCACTGCTGCTCTCAAAATGGTGAAGGAAAATATCGTGAGGAAACTATACATAATTATGTACTAGATCCAAAAATTCGAAGACGTGATATCTAGCAACCCGCACTGGGCCCGCGTGGTATATTACAGCCGACTCCATTTGGAACTTCTGGAAGAGGCCTGTGTCCAAGCAGTGGGAACATTATGCAATTTAATAAACAATTATTTTTCGAGATATATCAGACGTATAATAGAGGATCGTTATCGTATCGTTCTCGTATCGTATTGTGTAAAAACATAATAGCGAACAGTGACGATGTTTCATCCCTATCTTAATAGGAATGGAACATTGTCGTAAAAAACCCGTTCGATGGGAAAAATCGTGCGCTGAAAATAGTGAAGGTATACAATCTTTCAAGGCTAACTAAAAATAGGTGAAGGTACCGACAACGAACCATGTGTAAATTCACTCAAAAATAAAACTAGCATTTACTGGGAACTGGACATTTTGAGTCCCTACTTACAAAGAAACTTATTTTTCAACAAAAAACATACGGTTTAAGACATTTATTCCTCAAAAAGAATAAAATTCATTTTTGTGAAAGAAAGAAAGAAAGAAAGAAAGAAAAAGTATTTATTGTGACTCGTACAGGAAGATCACAAACTAAACTAAACACAGTAAAAAATAAAAACCAAGTTATATAAAACAAAAAAGTAACAAAAAGAAAAATGAGACAGAAACTCCTATACGAGGCCAAAAGGCTCCTATTGTGCATGATTAAACTTCAGAAACTATTTATTTTCAAGGAATTTACTTGAAATTTTTACATGAGCATCTACTAGGATATTTATTTAATAAGATTACGGCGACCGCCTATGTGATCGAATCAGAAGAGACGAGATTCGCGGGAGAACCAAGGAAACCGACATAGCCCGAAGAAGGAATCTGCTGGAAGCGGAAACCAGAGAACCGGGCCAAGTGGCGGTGCTTGGGGGAGGCCTATGTCCGGCAGTGGACGTCTTCCGGCTGAATTAATGAAGATTACGGCCGCGTTAATCATAGTGATCGCAAACGTGCCTGCTGAGCATGGGGTCCTGAGTTTGATACTCAGGTCCAGGGTCAAAGTGGTAGCCTAACCAAATAAGTATGGCACGTCAAGCTACCCGAAACTGTCAAATTTTCCCAATCGAATTTGCACCTTATGTTTAAGCGATAAAGTTGAAAATCTATTAACACCTTCCGGCGCGGTTACGGCTATAACCGTATCTTAAAAGTTCATGGAATGCCAGTACGGCGATAGCCCTAAAATTTGGTACTTTCTTTACGTCAAACACAGATACCGCATTGTAAAATTTATTTGCTTATTGTATAGACTTTATGCTTAAAGCAATAAGGCTGAGATCACGTTGATATACTGTAAAAAAAACAAGTGGTGTACGTGGTCTCAATGTGCCATACCCACACGTAAACAGATTTCATCCACAACGCTACATACGGATACGGTTGTAGCTGTCTACCGCCCTAGGTAAATGATTTAATTTTCCGTAATATTGTTGGTACGGTTGTGACAGTATCGTGATTGTGTATGAAAAATTCTACTATCTTTCCCTAATAAAGGACCGCGGTGAAAAGTTAAAGAAATTTGACAGATTGTAGTAGCCTGATATGCTGGCGTCTGTACAATTTACTCGCCGGCCTAACTCTTCGAGGAATACAGGCATAATGTTATGTTTCTTTATTATTTACAATAACAAAACTTTTTTACAAAAATACAACCGACTTTTGGGCAACGGGACATTTTCATGGTACCTACAAATAAAAATATTTTTCAACAAAAAACTTACTACACTTAGAGAACTGCCGCAGTTAGTCGCACCTGTAACATCAGATGTTACGTTATACTAGCAGCTAGAGCATTAAATAAATAAATAAAAAAAGAAAACTGGTGAAGTTTTTTATGGCGTTGGATTTCGGCGTAAAGTTCCGTAGACAGAATGCTTCATTTTCATCAAGATAGTGTTTAAACTTCTGAAAGAGTTCTGACGATTACCATCTAAATTATTCAGTCAGATTATTTATGACAAGCTTCTGCCCGTCACTTTGTCCGCGTGTTTTAACATAAAATATATCCTATAGCACTCGGCAATAGCGAAGCTTTCTATCAGTGATAGAATTTTTGAAATCGGATTAGTAGTTTTGGAGATTACGCCACAACAGATTAAATAAGGTTGCACGGGCGTAATGTTATTTTTATTTAATATTCAAATTTTTTAAATGACAGGTGATATAGCAAAGCGTTTATAAGCATATTCGGCCTATAATATCCTGTGCCTGTCTGTGTGTGTCCTGTGTGTATAATAGACTGGTGTGACACAGGCTCCTCTCTTCGAAAGGGAGTGGGCTGTATATAATCTACTACGCAGGCGCAGTGCGGGTTAGTAGATGTTGGTCTTCGAATTTTTGGCTCTAGGACATGCTGGTTTCCTCGTTGTGTTTTCCCGCACCGTTTTGAGAGCAGTGGTGATGAGATTATCAACACAAAGTAAAGCGCCTGTCTGGGTTCGAACCCACGATTCGTAAGCTGAGGCGTTTACCACTGGGCCTTCACTGCTTCTGATGAAGCAATGACCTACATATAAATTCGATTTTACTATTTCGTTGTTACTGAATCGTTTGTAGAATAAAGCGGAACCCTAGAAGTTACGCTCTGCCTCGCCAACAACAAAAAACTTTGAACTACTTTAAGTTGTTCCTACATTAACATAGGTACGGCACTAAATTCAGCACAGAATTCAAACGCATTTCCAGATCTAGTCATCAAATCACATATGCACCGCTTCGGCCTAATAAATAGGCAGATGTCGTTAAATTTAATAAACACGTCAGTTCGACCTATTTAAATTTAACTTGCAAATGCCATTCAAATGTGTATTAGCCGAGATAACTGCTGTCAATGTGTCTCGTAGTGAATGCGAGGCCGAATGCCGAATGCCAGCGTATTAAATATTCAAACACTAGTGGACTGGGCCTATTCGTCTGACCCAACTATCCGCCGAATTTTATTTTATTCATTTGATGGCCTCCACACGACCGATATGTAAGTACTTTCCGGAAAAAAAAAGTAGGACACGCGAACTGGCAAGTTTAAAAACGGGGAATTTAACATTGAACATATTTGAATTTAGGACATACTTTTTTGAAAGTGCTTTGCAATCTGTGGTCGCAAATGTAGTTGGTGATATAAGTTTAGTACCTGCCTATATTTTTTGAGGGGCTTTTTTTTTTGAGGTTGGGAAATCATCAAATAACACCTCCCGCTCTGGGTGGAGCGGAAGGGAGTGTCAGACTCTTACTGACTAAAACCCACCCGTGTTCCTTCTTTTAGCCCTTTATGTTCCGGGGCAGCAGTACCTAACCCTTTCGGACAATCCCGATACCCCGGCAGGCTTCGGCCCTAACGGGCCCCTTCCCTTGTGCTGACATCTCTTTGAGGCGCGCGTCGAACGCATACGCGCCGTCCGCCACGGGCCTGGTCCTGATCGGACGGTGAGTAATGCTCTCCGTCCGCAGGCCCGCGCCTACGGTGGTCGGGAGTCATCACGCGGCTCCCGACGCCCGGAGCGTCTCCCGCGGCGGCTTTTTTTTTTTTATTTTTTTATTTGAAATGGGCTTGCTCTTGACTCTAGCCTAGGTCAAAGGTGACAGAGACAAAGTCGACGATGGAGCGAGCTTACCCAGAAGAAGCCTGTTCACTCTCACTTTAAAGAGATTCGGGTTGTATGTGCTAGGATGTGAGGCTTCTTTGAGCTCTTTTGAGGGGCTCGTGGCTAAATAATAACAGCCACGCGAGTTGATTGCAACAAGGTTAACCTACGCTTGGCGCGTTCGGTTCGTGTGTGGGTGACATACGATCCATTACAGTTCCAGACCCCTCCGTGCCTCGGACAGCACGTTAAGCTTTTGGCTATCGTAGACCGTTGACAGTTGTTACGGTAGTTAGAAGCCCAAAAAGTCTGGCAACCAGTCTTACCAAGGGGTATCGTGTTACCAGTAATTGGGGTGTGGAGGTCGGGTGGGCAGTCGTTCCATGTAAAATACTGGTTAGCTGCATCTGGTACTTGGTCATAATGTAGTTGAGAAAAGGCCAGGTAGATTGATTTTTTTTATTTAATGTGTTTTTGCACAACGTGGCAACTTGGACAAATGCTAAGGATAAGATGTTGTACAATATTGGTCAGAGTTATAATTTCATAATTCTATATACAAATAAAAGCCTTATGCAAAAGAAAACGTTATAATGCCATTTAATTCAGTAAAACTATTTTTAAACATATTTCCAAATAATTAATTTAAATTTGATTCCGAAAGAGTACAGATTTTTTTATTATCATTTGAGAACAGCCAGTGGTCGTGTTTGTCTTGTGTGTGCATATCGTCATGAGGTTGGCCCATGAAAATGTATTTTAGGATTCTCGTGTCTGGTCTTTAGTGACCTCAAATAATGATAGGTAATAGGCGTAGATTATCCACAACACAAATAACGTCCGCGTCGGTTTTGGGGCAGTTGACTGTTTGGAGGTAACAAACTGCTCAAGCCATTTTGTCGCCTCAGTGATAGATTCTGCAGACTACTTGGATGTAGGCCTAGCTGTTGGTCTTGCAGACTGCTCAGTTGGCTTCCGTGGCTTGATGTCCATTGCGGCTTCGCTTGACTCACGATGACTAAAGCCAAGAAGCATAATAACTGAAAAAAAATATTGGGATAGGCAATACTGAGTTGTTACATAATAATTCAATGGCATAGTTATTAATTGTTGTTCTTTCCAGAATATACTGGGTATGTGTGTACCTATGTTACAAGAAGTTTGGGGATTTTTTTAAAGGATTTTTAATTCTTAATTTGAAGAATTTAGGTACAGTCAACGAAAGAGATAAGTATGCAGGATCGTCGGATATAGTTATGCCCGAATTTACGATTTGCAAGATTAGAGGTACCACAATAACAACTTTTTAGAAATTTAACAATTATTTAGAAATTTAAAATTATGGAAACATAAAATTAACTTACCGGAATCAAGGCCCTCATTTTGACGAACGCTGTGAGTGTGCTGGAGCAAAGGATTTATTTCTTGCGTTTTATAGGTAAATTCAATAATAGAATCAACTCACAATTCGTCAAGGTACCCCATACAATATATGTCATCATCACAACGATGTAATTGTATTATTCAAATATTAAAACATGCAAGTTTATCCTTGAGTTAATAGTTCTTTACTCAAAAATCAAATATAGCTTGTAAAATACATTTTTGTAGTCACTATGGGTGAAATGTATGTGTATGTACAATGCCTGAAATAAAATGATTTATATATTTATTATACCAGGAAATGGCATCTATATATTTATTTATTACTGCCTTCCGCCCGCAGCTTCCCCCGCGTAGTATGTCGATAAGTAGCCCCTGTCCTTCCCAAAGGTTCATAGTATCCTCATAGCAAATTTCATCAAAATCGGTTTAACCGTTTCGGAAATTAGCCGGAACAAACAGACAGACAGATAAAAAATTTAAAAATAGTTTTTTTTTTGTTATAAGTACCGTATATACTTCCATAATTATGCATTTAGTAAAAAGCTATTATTTTGACATTACAAACAGACAATTTATTTTTATATAGTATGTATGTATTTGCAATTTGCACCACACATACAAGTTATCGGTCAATAACGGCCCAATATAGAAAAACAGGCTACTATGCACAGACGCCAGCACATCATGCCACTACAATGAAAATTCTGTCAAATTTCTTTAATAAGTTCAAAGTTGATTGGGAAAATTTGACAGTTTCGGGTAGCTTGATGTGCTGGCGTCTGTAAATTTTCCCTTTTAGGCTCATACTCAAAGGGCGCCAATGGTATCTTATTACTATGCCTAAATCGGCTGGCTATCTGTCTGCCTGTCACAGGGCTGCATCCTATAACTGTTATAGTTAGCCCGTTGAGACAGAATTCAATTAACAATAAAAAAGCAACGCAAGTGCGTTTCTTACCCAGACAAAAACTGAAATCACACTTAATATTATAAAGGCGAAAGTTTGTGAGTGTGTGTGTGTTTATATGTTTGTTACTTCTTCACGCTCCAACGGCTGGACCCATTTTATTAAAATTTTGCATGGAGATAGCTGACACTCTGGATTAACATATAGGTTACTTTTTATCCCGATATTCCCACGGGATCGACATTTACGCGGGTGAAACCGTGGGGCGCAGCTAGTAGTCCAATAAATTAGTTAAATCTACCATTGCATAGCGTAGTATAAGGTCCAAGTTTCGATTTCTATGTCGGGCACAGTGTTATTGGGTTTTCCACGAGGAATTCTTAGTAGTAGCATAGAGTGTAGACAGTGCCGTGCATTGCATGTAGGCATATAAGCAGTGCCTACCTCGATATATCAACATAAGCCTGTCAATTACATTTTAGTGTGTGAGGCCCACAATTAAGAAACTCACTAAATTATTTTCATTTTGAACTTAGTTCCTGCCGGGGGTCCCCCGACCACACGTTTATTTTTCTGATTAGCCACCGCGTCTGCTTAGACTAGACCCGAACTAGTGCCTACCAATTGGCTATTTGACAGTTTTCGAAAAGATATTTTTAAATATACGTAGGTTTATTTTATACCTCTTACAATTATTTTTTTCTTAAAAAAGCGTTGTTTATTCGAAAAAAATGTTTTTTTCATTCCGTATTTTGAAATTCGCGCGGAAACAGCCGATCACGTGACATTTATGGCTGTGACGTCACATTTCAATAAACTAAGTAAAGCTAACTACGACGCTTCAACTCTTAAACATATTTTGTGTGGAAAGTTTGCATAAAAAGTATATTTTGTGTGGAAAATCAGCAAACTGCCAACGATGATAAAACACAGTAACACACAACGTTTTATTTATTGTGATGTGACGTCATACGATGCTCGATCATGGCCGTTCGCGTTTCAGTTTTTGTAATCCACAGATAAAAAATCTCTAATTTATTTTTCAAAAATAAAATATTTACAATTTATTTTAATGCATAAAACCTATTGTATGATTATTGTGAACCTATATGCTACTATATCTAACATATTATATATTTTATCGTTACAACTGTCAAATAGCCAATTCTAAAAACCAATGCACGCCACTGAGTGTAGATTTGTGCACGGCTCATGGCCAATGAACTCGCCCCCTTTTACATGGGACTTAAACATAACTGGCGAAATGTGGGGACACTTCTGCCTAACGCGTCGGGGAAAATAGGCGTGATGTTATGTTATCTACCATTAAACTGTTTAAAAATTACTAACTGTAAGCTAGCGCAGAGAAAACTATCCAAGGCAGGTATCACTTACGCTAACAACAGCAGTGGGTCGATTTAAAACGACGAGCGCTATCGGTACGGGTCGGATATCCGTCGGGAGGAGTTTCTCCGAAAATTTTCAATAGCCGCAGATAAGTGGCTCAATGGAAAACTTTAATTTTTTAAATGCATTCTCTATTTCAATGAATATCGGATTACGTCAACAAAAATAAGTAAAATTGAAGGGTCTGTTTGTAATGTCAAAATAGCAGCTTTTTACGAAATGCATATGAAAGTAAAGATAGTACTTAGAACAAAAAAATTTAAAAAATCTGTTTGTCTGTCTGTCTGTTTGTTCCGAATAATCTCCGAAACGGCTGGACCGATTTTGACGGGACTTTCACTGACAGATAGCTGATGTTATAAGGAGTAACTTAGACTACTTAATACTTGTATTTTAGAAAAACTTGTTTTGTTAATTTCACTAAAACCAGGATGTATTTATGACGTATATTTTTTTCTGGACCTAAATATACTAATTGGATTATTTTCACTAATTGATTCTAAAACAGGCAAATTCGGATAACTCCCCATTAATACACAAACCTTTCGGAATAAATTCTCTAAATTATGGTGAAAACCGCATCACAATCGTAGTTTAGAGGGAATATGCGGTTACACAAACAGACACGAAAAGCGACTTTAATTTATATTTTGTACAGATAAGTATTTGGCATTAGTGGAATATTATATTTCCTTGCTTGGCACAGGTCTTTTCGCTAAATTCTGGGTTGACTCTATATAGATTGCCATCGACATGCTAACAAGAAGAAAATCGCTAAAGACGAGGTTTCTCTTTCCATGTTAATGGTATAGACCAATTCGCACCACTTAGGTCTCCTAGTGGACAAGAAGAAGACCCACAGTAGAATAAATCGTAATTCCATGTAGGTAATAGGTAATACGGACTGGTGTCCGCCACTCCACGTCAATGCGCGTAAATAAATTCCATAATATTTCCCCATCGGCATCGGTCTGTCCCTACTCTTCCAGCCATTCACAATCATACTCTAATTTTTCTTCGCGTCATTTTCGACATTTTCGCATCATAAATACAGTTAAGTTTGTCTTTGCAAGTGTTGATAGGAGTCGGTAACACATATGAAATGAATAAAACACAATACCTTTCAGTATCAGAAATCAATTTATTATCCAGTTGTTGCTAAAAGAATATTGTGTAATTTTAACACTTTTAAATTTAGAAAAATATTTTTTTGATATTTTAAATCCAACGTTATGGTATTTTACAGGTCCATTTACTACTTTTCCTGACTAATTTAATTTGATTTACTAATACACTTGCGTCCAAAAAATTCGAACCACCTCGTAACCTTCTATTTTTGAGAGACAATATCGACGAAATTCTTATTGCCTAACCATAATAAGGATAGCCACCACCAATAACACCACCACCGAGCCCACCGTAACCATAGCCGCCAGCACCAACACCTATACCTGCATCGATACCAGCGCTTAATCCTGCGCTGATACCACCACCAACCCCACCTCCGACGCCACCACCCAGCACACCGTAACCATATCCTGGATAATACCGTCGGTTATCCAAGTTTTGCGAATGCAAGTTACTATTAAGCCTTCTGCTGTTTAGGTTGTTTTGTGATAAGTGTGCTTGACACATCATGATGACCATGGTGGATAGACACAACTGGAAAGTAAAGTAGAAGATTAATTAGATTGTAATTGAAACAAGCAAACATAAATTAATAAAAAAAACACATTCTTGAAATAAAATTCAGCATAGTGAACGTTGATTGGAATTCAAATAAACAGTTTTTTTAACTAGTTTTTAATATTATTTTCCAGCTTATTGAATAACTAGCACTGACCCTACTCGGTTGGTATTTTTGGCTTGGGGTTATTTAAAAATAATAGACTTGCAAATATTTTTTGCACACCTGTTGAGAGAGGATATAGTTTACAAAACTTTTGTACTCTGTATCACCAATATGCACCCATATTGAAGCAAATCAATTATTTGATTTATATTAATCATCAGTTTAATTAATAACTAGTACTCTAGGTTGATATTTGGCTTCAGGCTATTTAAAAATAATGTTTTTTAGTTTGTTAAGTATGGATCCCTAATTGATATCGCCGACCTTGTAATTCTTTTTTTTTTTTAAATCTTTATTTATTTAGAGGCTTTTACCTTACAAAGGTATGCCAGCCTCATCATACCCTAATCTAACTAATGGTTACACGTAATTATAATATTAATAATACAAATATATTATTGTGTAAGTGAGGGAGATAGTGATGCAGCAACCATTTCATAGATCAGTTTCGCATCTGCCGAATTAAGTGAAGATAATATTCTAATGAAAGCCCCAACATTATACATATTAACTTTTAACTCCCGTATCACTATCTTCCTCTCTCTCTCCTGTTCTTTTCACATTCCACCAGCAAATTTTGGACATCTTCGACTTTATTACACACTTGGCAATTAGGGGAATCGACTTTCTTCATTAGGTATCTAAATTTCCTGGATGGAAAATGACCAGAACGCAATCTATGTGCCATAACAACATACGACCTCTTTGCATGACTTTCAGCGAACTAAGGAATTCGAGGAGGCTCACTTTGCGTAGTCTTGTACCATATAATGCCTTTTTCTTTAAATCAAATTAATAAAAAAAATTAATGTCACTAAGGTCACAAAATAGTCCAAGAATTACATAAACTATCGGTACACCTCTGCAACCAGAGGCGCATCGAGCTAAATGCATGAAACAACTTTTGCTATCCGTGCATATACTCGTAACAATGTTTTGATTCACAGAATGGTTCGCATTGTGTAATTCTTTCAGTTTACTATTATACAGGGTAAAATTGAATCCATGGGCATCCTTTTAAGGGGTCTTTGTAATCATCATTATGAACAACATTTACTATGGGACCAAACCTGAAAACGCGAAAAAAAAATTTCTCTTCCCTAAATTTTGACGAGTTATGTGAACATAAATGCAAGGACCAGCAGATGTTTTTTCGCGATTTTAGGCTTAGTCCCATAGTAAAAATTGTTCATAATGATGAGTACAATGACCCCTTAAAAGAATGCCCATGAATTTAATTTCACCCTGTGTATATTCTGTGGCCGAGTGCATAGAAACTGTGATGACGTCCGTCCAGCCACGAGCCGCCGACGCAGTAAAGTTCGACATCGGCGCCGATTCCCTTGTTCACAAACTAAACTAAATTTAAGTTCAGTGCATCTTATTCTTTCTATTTCATTAAGAAAAGGACAGAACATAAATATTAGTTTAGTCCTGTCAAATTAGTCAGCGCCTGACATAAAGTGACGTATTTGTAGTAGCCAATTTTTTAATTTTTTAATCAATTTTTTAAATTGTCTATGGAGTATCGTAATTTGACAGGACTAAACTAATATTTATCTCCTGTCCTTTTCTTAATGAAATGGAAAGAAAAAGATGCACTGAACTTAAATTTAGTTTAGTTTGTGAACAAGGGAATCGGCGCCATTAGCTATTAGTTATTTTATAAGTATTTTAGTCATTCCATATGAAAAAAAAGCATCGAAAAAATAATAACAATTTTCCTTATAATAAATTATTTTTTAAATGAGTGGTTTTTTTCACCAGCTTCAGTTTACGTAATTAGCTGGTAAAATTTTAATTAGCACTTACCAGAAGGTAGAATTTCATTTTTGTTTCTTTTTCTTGTTGTCTCTCGGTGAGCTGAGCTACGATTAGGGCAGGTTTCCAAGATTACCTGACTATTTGTAGGCTATTATAGCTGTTTATCGATATAACTAAATCGCCATTCGACACAGACATAATACATACTAATCCATACTAATATAATCCATACTAACATATAATATTATAAATTCGAAAGTAACTCTGTCTTTCTGTCTGTCTGTATGTTACCTTTCACGCCTAAACCGCTGAACCGATTTAGATGAAATTTGGTATAGAGATAGTTTGAGTCCCGGGAGAGGACATACAAATCAAATCAAAATCAAAAGTCATTTATTCAAACTAGGCTGAGAATCAGCACTTTTCGAACGTCAAAATTACAAAAGACAGTCCCCCAAAACGCCCGCCCTTCGCCACTTCCTAGTGCTTTCGCTGGGGAGAAGAAGTGGCGGAACAAACTCCCCAGCAGCACAGCTGTCTGTTCAGTTAGAAAATAATTAATTTTATACAATACTATGTATGCAAAGTAATTAACATTACAGGACACAGAACCTTAAATTAAATTATTTGCCATAGGTTAACTAGCCACGCCAATATACCAACAAATACAATAAACACTATACGTACTCAAGCAAAAAAAAAATTAAAAATATAACCAAAAAAAAAACTTACTGACCAAATAAAAGCCTCCAGGTATAAAGGGCGTGACAGCTTACATATGTATGGAATGCTGGGTTCTGTTTACATAGCTGTCACTTGAAGTCACAAATGATAAACTAGGACCATCGAAGTAAAATAAATAAACAAGTTATTACTACTAATAACAACAATAAAACCATGGTCAGCAAGACGACCAGTCACCACAAGCAGCATCCGTTCACGAGCATAACGCAAAGATCAGCCATTACCCCCCTCGCCATATTTGAGGGAAGGAGGCAATCCGACCCCCGACGCTACCGCAAGCAATGACATCTAAGGGAGCATGACGAACTTGCTGCCGGTTGCTCAAGCAAGAAAAATAATATGATCATTCGTAGAGGTCGCTAGCTAACCACATATTGCAATCAACTCATTAAAAGACATTGAAATGAGTAGATTATGTCAATAATAAATTACAATAAAATTAAACCGAATTGACTAAAACTCTCAACTAAAAAAAACAAAAAAATAAAATAAAAACAATTATATAAACTCATATAACCTGTCAGTAAGCTAATTCTGGAGAAAGAACATAATAATTGTCTTGAGTTAATCAGGGCGACCAACTATTCTTATCGTTTAAGTAGTCGTTGATGGAATAGTATGCTTTTGAACAAAGGTTGGATTTTACTTGAGCTTTAAATCTATTAAAAGGCAAATCTAGCAAGGAAGAAGGTAGCTTGTTATAAAAGGTTATACCAAGCCCAACAAATGAGTTATGAACCTTATGAAGCCGGTGAAAGGGAGCACGTAGTTTGTCCTTATTTCTAGTGTTAACATTGTGAGTATCACTGTTTTTAGTGTACAAGTGTATATTTTGCCTAACATATAAGATGTTGGCAAAGATGAACTGTGATGCAACCGTGAGAATACCAATATCTTTAAAAAAATCTCTTAGAGAAAATCTGATTGAAAGTATGAAATACGATACTTTTATCCCGATATTCCCACGGGATCGAGACTTATGCGGGTGAAACCGCGGGGCGCAGCTAGTATATTATTATTATAAAATTCGAAAGTAACTCTGTCTGTCTATATGTTGCCTTTTCACGCCTAAACCACTGAACCGATTTAAATGAAATTTGGTATAGAGATAGTTTGAGTCCCGGGAAAGGACATAGGATACTGTTACGAGCTTGGGGTTCGTGACAATAAAAACTGCCGATTTAAAAACCAAAAAAAAACACTTTAATTAAAAATAGCAATTACAACTTTAACACACTAACAATAAAACACAATCGCACTACAAGATCACTTGAAAGTCGCACTTGAAGATCGCTTCGATGTTATCGCTTGTATCGCTTATCCAATACTGAATGCCGGGACGCGGCGACACCGGTCTTATATAGGCCTCGGATAGTTCCAGAACCTTCTATCGTAGAAACATCTAGAATGTTCGAGTACATATCGGTCCCGTCCGACCAGACATCGATAGTTCTGGAAAGTTCTATCATCGAAGTTTCTAGAACGGTCGCGACTATTAGTTCTGCTACTCGATACTAGATGGCGCTAGTGGTAGCTAATATCGCCATCAATTGTGGCGCGCAACACTGCCCCCTCCTAAAACATGCTCGTCCCGAGCATCATTGGCCCCATGATAACGCGCCAGTCGATCCACATGCACGATCTTAGGAGTACCTCTCGCACCTTTCTGTATCCGGTAGGTTACGTCATTGATCTTTGTCACAATCCGGTACGGTCCGTCCCATTTAGCTTGAAGCTTAGGAGATTTCCCTTTGCTGCGGACTGGATTGTGCAACCACACTAGTGAACCTTGGTCGAACCCTTTATTGTTCATTTTGCGGTCATAACGGGTTTTCATCTTCTCAGACATTTGCTGGCCCGATTGTCTGACGTGCTCATAGATGTCATTCATTTTGTTCCGCAAGTCATTCGCATAATCGGTTATACTGCGTGGGGCATCAGGTGGTATTCCAGTGATCAGGTCTGCAGGCAACCGTAATTCTCTTCCAAAGTTTGCGAAAGCTGGTGTCACCGATGTACTTTCGTGAACAGCACTTCGATATGACAACAAAAACGGTTGTATGTGCTTGTCCCAATCTCGTTGCCGATTTTCCACAACTTTTGCCAGGTATCTCTCCAATGTCTGATTAAATCGTTCCACCATTCCATCCGATTGTGGGTGGTAAGAAGTAGTTCTCGTTTTATGAGTACCCATAACTCGACAAGTTTCCTGGAATATTTGGGACTCAAAATTCCTTCCTTGATCACTGTGAATCTCTAAAGGTACTCCAAAACGGCAGAAGACTTCATGAACCAGTTTATCTGCAACTGTTGAAGCTTCTTGGTTTGGAATGGCGAAGACTTCCGGCCACTTAGTGAAATAATCCATCACAACCATGAAATACTTGTTACCAGTTTCACTCTCCGGGAAAGGTCCCGCAACATCAAGGGCTATCCTCTCCCATGGTGCACCAACATTGTACAATTTCAATGCACCTCTACTACGAGTCTGAGGTCCCTTTACAGCTGCACAACTCGTACATTTGCGGCACCAGTCCTCGACATCGTCCCGACAGTGGACCCAGTAAAACCGTTCTCGTATCTTCAGTAGGGTCCGTTTAACTCCCAGATGGCCTCCTGAACAACCATTATGGTACAGCTGTAGAACATCCGGTACTTGAGCTTTAGGGACAACCATTTGCAAATGACAGCTGTCTCCCCGAGCATTTTCCCATTTACGGTACAGGACTCCATCCTGAATCACAAAGCTGTCCCATTGGGCCCAATAGCTTTTTGTGATCGAACTCATCGCTGAGACGTCGCTCCATGTGGGCTTAGGTGCACCGGCCTTCATCCACTCGAGAATCGGCTTGAGGTCTGAATCTTCCTGCTGTGCACGTTGTAGGGTTTCTTTCCACTCGTTGCTGAGGTCTGTCTTGAGCATCCTCACAGGTACGACTTCTTTACTTTCTTGCCTAGTACAATGCTTGCAGTCTTCAGGACAAGGTCTTCTTGACAATGCATCCGCGTTGCCATGAGATTTTCCGCTGCGATGTTCGACCACGAAGTCGTATTCCTGCAGTAGTTCAATCCATCTCGCAACTTGACCTTCTGGATTTTTGAACTGCAATAGCCATTTCAGTGCAGCATGGTCAGTTCGTAAGTGGAATTTCCGCCCCAGAAGATATTTGCTAAAATGCTGCAATGACTTTACCACAGCAAGCAATTCCCGTCTCGTGACACAATAGTTCCTCTCCGGCTTTGACAACGACTTGCTGAAGTACGCTATCACAACCTCTTGATCACCCTTTCGTTGAGACAACACACCGCCAAGTCCTATGTCACTTGCGTCTGTGTCAACTATAAATTGCTTGCCTGCATCAGGGTACCCCAAAATAGGTGTTTTGCACAGTCGGTCCTTTAACTTTTGGAATGCGATGTTGCAACTTTCATCCCAGCAGAAATGTCGCTTCTCCTCGGTTAGCTTGTGCAGGGGTTTGGCTATATCCGCAAAGTTCTTAACAAATCGCCGATAATAAGAGCACAAACCCAAAAATGCTCTGACCTGCGTCTTGTCTTTTGGAACTGGCCAATCCTTGACAGCGGCGATTTTCTCTGGATCTGTGCGGATACCTTCTTCCGACACTACATACCCCAAAAAGCTAACTTGTCGTTTGAATAGTGAACATTTCTTTGGACTCAACTTGAGGTTGGCACTCTGGATCTTCATGAGCACACGTTCCAGGTTTTGAAGATGTTCTTCAAACGTACGGCCTACGATGATGATGTCATCCAAGTAGACCAGGCAAGCATCGCCAATTAGCCCGGTAAGTACAAGTTCCATCAGTCTTTCAAACGTTGCCGGAGCGTTGCACAATCCAAACGGCATAACTTTAAATTGCCAAAGACCCTTTCCTGTCGAGAATGCAGTTTTCTCCTTGTCCTTGGGATCAATTTCAACTTGCCAGTAGCCACTTTTCAGGTCCAGTGTGCTAAACCACTTTACTCCAGTAAGCATGTCCAGCGTGTCATCAATTCTTGGCAAAGGATAGCTGTCCTTCTTCGTAACGTCGTTCAGGCGACGATAGTCAACACAAAACCGCATGCTGCCGTCCTTCTTTCTTACCAGCACTACAGGTGAACACCATGGACTAGATGAAGGTTCAATAACACCATCCTTCACCATTCCTTCAATCATGGTTTCCACTTCCTTTTCACGTGCTACCGGCAATCTCCTTGGCCGCTGACGGATAGGCAATTCTTCTCCTGTGTTTATTTTGTGTTGAACTAAGCCAGTCTTCCCAATGTCAGCATCGTTTGACGAGAAAACATCGGCGTACTTGAGTAACATCTTCTTCGCCTTGACCATTTCATTTTGGGACAGAGCGCTGCGGCAGTCTTCTAAAAGTGTGGACACTTTCGTTTGTGCATCCTTGCTGAGGGTCCCAGTCGATAGATATTGGCATCGATGTAACCAATCCACTTCCTCGCAAGTACCAACTAGTGTGCCTTTTTCTATAATCTGTTCCTGATCACAAAGGTTCAGCACACGTACCCCTGAGATGTCGGTGGCTCTGACCAAAGTTCGTGCCACTTTCCATGGAAGGTCATTGTCTACCCTTTCCACGAGTACACAACGATTAGTTTGCCCAGGATTCCGAGGAAGACTAACCGGCACAATCGTTTCTGATCTCGGCGGAAGAACAATCTTTTTAAGGCTGTACACATTCCCTGGTAATGCCCCTTCCATAAAAAGTTCCTCTTGTCCACATTTCAAAACACCTTGCTTGACGTCAATCTCGCAACAATTCTTCCTCATAAAGTCAAGGCCCAAGATGCAGTCGTCCATTATATCAGCCACGATGACATTATGCAGGTAGATTCTGTTGCCTAGCTTCAACTCCATCTTCTTCTCTCCATGGACGGGTATGCGCTGACCGGTGGCTGTTACCAAATTAATGCGTTCTCGGTTGTATGCGGAGTCCCCAAGGACCGTACGAGAGGCTCCAGTATCTATGGTCAGCTTACACGGCGTTCCGTTGACCTCGCCCTTGATGATTAAGCTGTTCCCGTCAAGGGTTTGTGTGATCAAAATCCTTGGGGCTCTTTGAGCATCAGCCAGCACCCGCCCCGCAGTCCTGGCTATTACTCGTTTCCCTGCTGCTGTTGCTGGGCGGTGCTGCTAGCCGCACTACCCTCTGGAGCTCGGTCTTCTCTTTCTGCAGTTCGCTTAGGGCAACTGGATCGAAGGTGGCCCCTTTCCCCACAGCCGTAGCACCTAGGGCTGTATCCTTTATTGCGGTCGCGAACTGTAGCCGCTGCAACCTCCCTGACGCGATGGGAACGATGATCCTGCCGCACAGCTTCCACCTCCAGTGCATGGGCCAAGGCGTCTTTAAGCGTCCCGTGGTGACCGAGCCTCACAGCAGCTCTAACTTCAAGGTCGCGGATGCCGTCGATAAATACCTGCACCAGGTTCCCATCAATAAGCGCAGGCAAGGACTGGTAAGCTTTACGAACCAGCTTCTCCACTTCAAGGGCCCACTGCTGCAGGGTTTCGTTACTGCGTTGCACACGATCCTTGAGCTGCGCACGATACACGTGTTCCAGGTGAGCGTCACCATACCGAGCCTCCAATGCCTCAAGGAGCTGCTCGTAAGTCACTTCTTTGCTGAGAGCTTCCAGCACAGTTAAGGCCTGATCGCGCAGGCCTAGGGTGAGGGCAGTCATGGCCTGACTCTGATTCCACCCGTTCGCCTTCATAACAGCCTCAAACTGAACTTTGTAGGCTGACCAGGAAGAAGTTCCGTCGAACGGTGGCACTTTGAATCCCCGTAGCGAAGGTGTTGTAGCTACGGGGGCTGCGATTCCATCCTCAAGTTTAAGGTAATCCAGCGTTTTCTTCACGTCAGCCATTACGGTTTTCTTCACGTCAGCCATCACGGTGTCAACCCGATTATTCACTTGGTCGATTCGGGTTTCAGCTTCCAACAGGCGGTTGTCGTGTTGAGCAACCTTATCCTTCATCTCCTTCATGTCTTTCCCGAAGGTAGCGTGAAGGTCCTTCAGAAGGAGCATCTGCTCTTCCTGGCGGCGGGCCTGTTCCTCCTGTCGGCGGGACTGCTCCTGCTGACAGCGGGCCTGTTCCTCCTTGTCTCGCTGGAGCTGTTCTTCCAACCTACGAGCCTGTTCCTCCTGTCGGCGAGCCTGCTCCTGCAGCATCATCATTAGAGCAGCAAAATCTGGTGCTGATGATGCTGGAGCAGCTGTGGACGGGCCGGCCTCCATGATTGGTAGTTGGCCCTCCGACGTCTGTGGCGTTGCTCCACCGAATCGCCTCTGGTCCGTCTCTTGCTGGCGTTGACTCCGGGTACGGATACCCTCCGTGTCGTCCTTCGGTAGAATCGGCATGATTTTAATCCTTGCTTCTGACACCAATTGTTACGAGCTTGGGGTTCGTGACAATAAAAACTGCCGATTTAAAAACCAAAAAAAAACACTTTAATTAAAAATAGCAATTACAACTTTAACACACTAACAATAAAACACAATCGCACTACAAGATCACTTGAAAGTCGCACTTGAAGATCGCTTCGATGTTATCGCTTGTATCGCTTATCCAATACTGAATGCCGGGACGCGGCGACACCGGTCTTATATAGGCCTCGGATAGTTCCAGAACCTTCTATCGTAGAAACATCTAGAATGTTCGAGTACATATCGGTCCCGTCCGACCAGACATCGATAGTTCTGGAAAGTTCTATCATCGAAGTTTCTAGAACGGTCGCGACTATTAGTTCTGCTACTCGATACTAGATGGCGCTAGTGGTAGCTAATATCGCCATCAATTGTGGCGCGCAACAATACTTTTTATCCCGATATTCCCACGGGATCAAGACTTATGCGGGTGAAACCGCGGGGTGCAGCTAGTAGTTTATATGTAATGGTCGCAACTTGGTCAAACGGCTTTATAGCTATTTGACCAATTGGCGAGCATACACTTGCCACCACACACAGTGTGTGTGGTGCGGTTTCGATTAACGTGGGGACACCGATAATGGGGACAACGGGAATAGACGATTTATAAGGTTGAATGTCACTTGAACATCTTAAAATGTCAAATTTGACAGCAGGCTGGGTGATGGTAAGAAAAATACCTTATGAATTTTGCATTGTAGAATGAATGAATTAAGTTGATTTTTTATATTTTTAGCTCACAACGAGCTAAACATGTTAATAAAAAAAAATCAACTTAAGTAATTTTGTAAATGATTTTAGAATTATTTTGATTTTTGCGAAAATAAATCTACCGAAAAATATAATACTCTGTCTGAGTTTTTTTTAACGCACACACACTTTACAAATAAAGTTTGAAACTGGCAGATTTGACAGAGTGAAAATCCTGAAGTCACTTGAGCTGCCATCTAGGAATCAGTACTGCCATGATAGAACACCCCGTTTTTATAGTCAAAATTAAATTAGGTACGTTATAAAAATTAGTTCTCTTAATGTTAATATTTCGCTGAAATGTTCATGTTTTCAAGTGAATAAACCACAAGGAACATTACTAATTGTTTTATTTAAATCCTTCAACTAGCTTATTACATTTTTTTTTTACATTTTATGAAGTTTGTTTCGTAGGTACTTCAACTTTAATTGAATTAGAACCATTTTTATCTAAAATATGACGGTAAAAATGTGGATAATGATGAAAGCGTAGTAATATTTATTATTCTAGAGTGTATGTTTTACTTTGCACAATTTTTTTGTTTAACAAATATAAAATACTGCTATCTGCAAAAAATTTAAAATTTTTCGTCGTGGGTGTCGTTTTCATGGTTTTCAAGGCTACTGGACCCGATCGTGAGGTCAAAATGAAAATCCAAGATGGCGGCTGCAAAATTTTAATTTTTTCGTCTGCGAAACAAATATTTTAAATTTTCGCAGCCGCCATCTTCGATTTTTCGAACCATGAAAACAATTTCATGGTTTTCGAGGGTGCTGAAGCCGATCATTGAAATTCACCAAAAGCGTATGATAAATTCAACGTGTGTTGACAAAAACTAAAAATAAAAAAGAATAAAAAACATTATAAATAAGTACAATTAACTACATGTCAGTTATGTTGTATTTGAGTACCGTGAGTCTAGTACGAACGCACGAAGTAAACGAATCGTAAACTCGAAACATTTAACATACACGCACATAATATTTAGTCTGTACTTTTGAATCTTCATTCATATCTATAAATGATACTCATTGTGCTTGTCGCAAACATTTATACCAAAATGCTACGGAATAGTTGTGTTTTCGATTCAAAACACGTTAGAATTTACGTTAAGTACCTACGTTAATGTCGAACGTTCGTGCTAGGGTCTCCGGTTCTTATATGTATAGCTCATATCATAATAATATAAGTATGAGGTGTTAAGTAGTAGTTAAGACGTAATTAAACATGACTTTACGGGGAAATCTACTCGCACTTGATTAAATTTTCTATTAGGATATTCTCGGAAGCGGTCGGGAGCTTAGAAGTGTGTGCGGAAATAAGCTTGCTCACTACCTATGCTACATGAAGCCTGATATCGTGACGGTGCGGTGGTGCTGTTTCACATTCACTTTCGCATTTATAATATTTACTAGCTGCGCCCCGCGGTTTCACCCGCATAAGTTTCGATCCCGTGCGAATATCGGAATAAAATGTATTCTATGTGTTAATCTTTGTTATAAACTATCTGTGTGCCAAATATCATCCAAATCCGTTTAGTAGTTTGTGCGTGAAGAAGTAGCAAAAATACAAACACACTCACAAACTTTCATCTTTATAACTATACTAGCTTCTGCCCGGGGCTTCGCCCGCGCGGGTGTCAGAAATTATCCTACGGGAAAGTGCTGGCAGGACAAAACGTAGCCTATGTCCTTCTCCAAGATGCCATCTATTTCCTTGCCTTGTCGAAATCCGTTCGGTGGTTTATCCTTGAAAAGGTAACATACAGACAGACAGAGTTACTTTCATAGATAACTAGCAGCGTCCCGCGGTTTCACCCGTATAAGTATCGATCCCGTGGGAATATCGGGATAAAAACTATCCTATGTCCTTTCCCGGGACTCAAACTATCTCAATACCTTTCATCTAAATCGGTTCAGCGGTTTAAGCGTGAAGAGGTTACAGACAGACATACACACTTTCGCATTTATAATATTAGTATGGATAGTACTTGGATTATTAATATTATATTTCTAGTTAGGATTCGTATAGTAAACCGCACGTGGCTGGTAACACATTGACCTTGAGCTGACCCAGGATAGTTTGGAGTTACAATAGATTATGAAGGACAGCGAATATTGGCTTTACAACCACAGGCTGCATAGCTTACTGTACCTAGTAGGTAGATTAAAGCGACATGAAAACAATTTATTCAGCTATGAAAGGAAACAAGTTAACAATTTATTGATATTGTGAATAAAATATATTTAAAATGATGTTTCTTGTTTTGTATTAAAAATGAACAAGTACCTCATTTTCCGGTTGATATTACTTACTTAACATATCGCACCTTCGGTGCAACAACGTCACAAAGTCACAAATCGCCAAAACCTCAAAATTGAGTACCTAAGTATGCCAAATTGTCTCTGAACCATGCCTATACTTTTAAAAGTCCTCTCCTGTAAAATTGAAAAATGAGCTGTTGTGACTTTGTTTCACCGAAGATGCGATATGACGTTTTATTGCAATTTCTTTATTTTTTTTATTGCGAAGTGGGTCTGCTTTTGAACTTGATCTGGCCTGGTCGTAGGTAAGGGATAGTGTAGGGGACGATCATAGATATAAGATTTAAATTTCTATGGGGACGATGGAATGAGCAAGCCCAGAATATGCCTGTTCATTCTTTATTATTACTCTGTGCTCACAGCCCCGTTGGACTCGAGGTCGTAAGCGCGACTATTGACCGTAGCGTTTTTGGTTCGATTCTCAGGTTGAGCAGTGGTTTTCCCATTAGAAATGTCTTAGTATCACAGCCCGAGTATGGCAGTGTGATACCCCGGTGCCTCGTTGGTCCTGCGCCTGATCTCACTTTGGTCGTAGCGGATTTCCGTTCCATTGGACCATGAGAGTCCACCAAAGAGGGAGAGAGAGTGCACCTGTGTCTACGCACAAAATTGTACACTATATCCAAGATAAAAAGTAGCATTTATCATTTGTCATGGTCTATCTGTGTGCCAAATTTCATCCAAATCTGCTCAACCGTTTTAGCGTGAAACAAAATAACTTTCGTATTTATAATATTAGTTAGGAAGTTAGGGTTCTGGCAATGTTATGTCTACGTTATGATTGTATGTTCATATCAGTGATTTCCATTGACAATCGACCTCAATTAATCTAAATTCCAGCATGTCCTAGAACCAAAAATTCAAAGACACGTGATATCTACCAACCTGCACGGGGCCCATGTGGTAGATTACTGCTCACTCCCTCTCACAGAGAGGAAGCCTGAATCCCAGCAGTGGGAACACTATAGGCCGATTATGCTGTTATGTTGTAATCTAAAGAAGCTGCCAGTCAGCGTTTCTGCGTTCCGAAACTTAGGCTGGAAATACAGTTACGCTGACATCATCGGTCCCGTACCGATTTATATGGACTCGCGCTCACTGACCGTCGGTGCTACACTATAGACGTCCATTTATCGTCAACGTCTTGGTACGTGTGAACGACGGTACGCGACCGACGACGTCAGCACAAGAGGATTTCAGACGTCCATTTATCGTCAGCGTCTTGGTACGCGTGAACGACGGTACGCGACCGACGACGTCAGCGAAAAGGATTTCAGACGTCCATTTATCGTCAGCGTCTTGGTACGCGTGAACAACGGTACGCGACCGACGACGTCAGCGTAAGAGGATTTCAGACGCCCATTTATCGTCAGCGTCTTGGTACGCGTGAACGACGGTACGCGACCGACGACGTCAGCGAAAAGGATTTCAGACGTCCATTTATCGTCAGCGTCTTGGTACGCGTGAACGACGGTACGCAACCGACGTCAGCGTAAGAGGAATTCAGGCCTATGGTGTTCGATGTAACTAATTTCAGACTCATAAAATGACGTAGATAACCCAGATGGGTTACCTACGCAGATGGTTATATGCAGATGCATAACATATCTCCATAGGCGACGCGCGACGGCGACCACTTGTCACATGCGGATCGCCACATTGATTATAGGCAACGATTATAAATATTGTTACTGTACCAAATGTGACAGCGAAAAATGCGAAATTAACGATACTTAAATGATAAATTATTTTTCTTAATCAGATAACTTATATCTGAAGTATAAATATTACAGTTTGAAATATTTTCTATACAAAAGCTGTCAAATCGCAATATTTATTACTCAGATAAAAAATATCTGACTATTGAAAAATCACCTCTAAGTAGGTTAAGTACTAACCGAAGCGGCGAGCAATATCAGCGTCATACAATTTTAAACTTTATCATCATTACAATAATACATAGTATCGCTTGAGCAACTTGAAAAGGTTGCGCGGCCGCCCGCGGCGCCGCGAGCACTCCGACGACTCAAGTTTCTCAAGCGATACTATGTATTATATCAATGAAGATAAAGTTTAAAATTATATGACACTGAAACTGCTCGCCGTTTCGCTGCCACATCGGTGTGATTTGAGCCTTACACGTCAGTCATAATATCTTAAAAACTAGATGAGGCGTTTCCTATCTAGCTACTCTAAGATGAAAGGCCGAAACAAACTGAGATTTCACAGTCTCTTTTAAAGTCCAAACATAATCTTTGTCAGATCACGTGGAGAGGGAAGATTAGAAAACCAACACAAAAATTCATCATGAATTATATTTGAATACGTAGACACCAGAAAATTAATAAGTGTTGTAGGTATTATATTTGAAGTAAGTAGCTCACTCTCAGTTTTCGCAGTAAGATGCACTGGGTTTAAATTAATTTGGCGAAATCTCCGGTGTCTTATTATTAGGCGGGGTTCGCATCGAAGCAAGTTTACTAAAAGGCTTCGTTTAATAAACTGTACGGAAGATAGTCTTCCGCGAAAATTGGAAGCAGTTGCGCTAGACGGATAGCTAATTTAATTTTAATTACGCCAACGTTTTCAACTGTTTGCGAAACAATGAGAAAACACGTGCGAGCACGCTGAAATGAGCACTGTTTAATGATACATGGATAACTTTTAGATTCTCTTATTTCCTAGGAAAACCTTCCTGTGGAAGAAAATAATTAAAATAAACCAGCTTATAACTATCCCTCTGCAGGCCAAAGGCCTCTTCTCATATACAGGGTGTAATTTTAATCACCGTTTTCATAATGATGAGTATAATGACCCCTTAAGAGGAAAACGGTGATTAAAATTTCACCCTGTAGAGGAGGCATGAGCAGTGATCACCACGCTTGCTCAAGACGGGTTGGCGATTTCAGATAGCTGACCCGGCGAACTACGTACCGCCTCATAATTAAACTAAATTAATGTGACAACGTTCAATAGACAAGTGGCGCCATCTATTTTCATAATAACGTTATTGTTGTTTTCCTCGGGAAAAGCACTTTTTTCGGTATGAAAGGTACCCTTTGTCCGTTTCTGTTCAACTGACAACGTATACGCAAGATTTCAGGATGATTGGTTCAGTGGTTTAGGCGTGTAAAGGTAACAAACAAACTTACTTTCGGATTTATAATATTAAAAATATAGTTAGGATAGTTAGGATTAGGATAAGTCCAGGGTTCTTCACGATGTTTTCCTTAGGAAAGCACGAATAAATTATTTAAAAAAAATCATGTTAGTACTTGCCTGGATTTGAACCCACAACCTCGTACATGAAAGGCCTGGCCCACTGGGCATCATGGCCTTTAAAAATAATGGATTCACAAAAGCCTCTTAAAATCAGCACACTTGGAATGGGTACCTAATAATAAAATTTCAGTAACAAGGGCAGTATGAATTTAAGAATACATACCTACTTGTATAATTATATCCTCGCTGTTGTGACAGCAAAAAAAAGTTCTTGATACTTGTGACAAAAAGTACCAGCAAAAAGCTTAACTTTAAATCGTTAAGTACGTAATTGTTCTGTCCTAGTTCCGTATTCATATAAAACTGTACATGTACACTGTGACAAAACTTTCAAAATAAAAAAGTGAACGTTTCGCACAGTCGAATAGTTTTAGACTGCCTGGAAAAGTTGTCCCTGCGTTGCGACTGGGAATAGCTTTTTTTACTGGATTTTAAACACGAAATGTTTAACTGGTATTTAACTTTGAATTATGTCCTTCAGTGGTCTTATTGAGAGAAAATTCATCATTTTTTTCCTCATCTACAACTCGGTCTTGAAGCCAATATGGACCTACGGGATCCAATTGTGGAGTTTCCTTAGCAAAACTAACATCAACTCAGCCTATCGCAGTCCAATGCTGGACATAGGCCTCTCCCAGGCTGCGCCACAACACCCTGCCCTCCGCTTTCCGCATCCAGTCTATCCCAGCCACCTTCTTTAGGCCGTCGGTCCATCTAGCTTAAGGACGGCCCCATAGTAATGTCTTATGTCTATGGGTGGCCCACACAACGCTTGCCGATACGCGATCTCCACCCTAGGACTCGTCTGCTCCACCGGCCATAGGTCCTTCGACAAACATGATGACACTGGGCTATGTCGCATATCAATTACTCCGGTTCTTCTCCGGATAAGTTCATTTCTGATTTATCCTTCAAAACCAATATAATCTACTTGAAAAGAGTCCAAGATGGTATCCTAAGAACAAT
Source organism: Amphipoea oculea (assembly GCA_945859645.1). NCBI lineage: Eukaryota > Metazoa > Arthropoda > Insecta > Lepidoptera > Noctuidae > Amphipoea > Amphipoea oculea. Next base: position 10,394,992 of record OX243877.1, read on the forward strand.
AGAATGTCCCTTGGTTTGCTGGGAACGAAGAAATCCTCGACTATCTACAAATGCCAACAGTAAACTCTGAAATCGACCGGAACAACAAACAACACAAGGTACGCCTAACCTTGCATCCAAACCCACTAGCTACTGAACTGTTAAATCCCACAGCAGTGGTAAAAAGGCTGAAGAGGAACCACCTTGCACCAAGTGGGAGGCGCAGTATTAACTGTGCCATTTGACCTAGAACGGAATCCGCTTATGGTTCGAAGGTAAATTACATTTAAAAAAAATGTTCTGAACACAGAAATATGCCTGGTATATACACATAACGCCTAAGACTAACAAAGATGATTTTCTTGACTTGTGATTTCATGTACAGTCAACCAAAGAAATAAGTATGCAGGATGTCGAATATGGTTGAAGTTTAGTAAGAAACCGATGAATGTTGTCGACTGAAATTTAATTTGATAAATGAGCTGTTTGTTTTGTATTAATAAAATAAAATTTTATTCGAAAACATCCATCGGTTTCTTACTAAACATCAACAATATCCGACGATCCTGCATACCTATCTCTTTTGTTGACTGTACCTACCTAATTTTAGATTAAGATGCAAACGACCGTTAGCAGTGTAATTTCACTTTTTTTTGTTTTCATAAAATATGAGACCCATAAAGTCTCAAGTTTCACCAGCTAATTTAATTTGACTTCTTATACTCGTATTAAGATGAAATGAAAATCATACGTCTTATTGCAAGAAAATAACATAAACAGGAAAATGAATATGAAACTTGTATAAGGTATTTTATAACAATTTACGTCGGCTTTATGCGTCGACCTACTTTGTGCAGACGCAAATAAAGGAAGACCCGCATCACATCTTTCTAACTTACGCCAACCATTTGTCATATAACAACGGTGGAGCCTTACCACAGAAATCTAAATAAGATTATAGAAGGGAGTTTTCTGAGAACAGTTTTTCGAGACGTTACCAAGCGCTGGTTGGTCGACTCTTCACGTGACCTTAATTTATTGCTTATTTTTTGCCCAAAGAATCACCTTTGGCACACAAAGTCGCAATGCTACCAGCCTTTTGGGCACTTTCCTATTGAAAAACGATGCGGACGAATTTTTTTTGATACCCTATCATTCTTTCCATTCTTTTATTCTTGTACAGTCACGTCTAAAAGTATGTATACACTTGGCAAATTTTCAATTGCGACTTTTTCGTGAAATAACGAATTCAACGTTGAAATACGACACTTAACTTAAACCTATGGGTTCGAAAATATTATTTTCGTAATAACATAAAATTTAAATAAAGGAGAAAATCGCCTTTGAATAAAGCCAAGTGTATACATACTTTTAGACGTGACTGTACATATTATTATTATTTTAAGGCTTTTAAGCTTTGAAATTATGTAAATATTTCTGAAGACTGATACTGTAGGTATGTTTTTTTTTATAAGCCTTTTTGTGTCTCACTGTGGGTAAAGGGCGCCCCTTCCTGTTTACAAACCTTCGTGTAAAATACTAATATTCAGCTGCATCTGATTAGCCTAGAAGCCGACCCCAACATGGTTTGGAATACGCCATGCGGAATATTGCGGATGATTTTAGAACACTGCAAGCTGTCATTCCCTTTATTTTATTCAGGGTAAAAATTATACATAGGCGTACATTGTGAAATTAAATTAGCTGAAATTTAATCGTGATTAGATATCGATTGTAAAGTTTCGCAAGCTAGTTTTATTTGACCCTGTAAAGTTCTACAAAAACCTCGTGTCCAATGGTCCATTAACAAGTTCACCGAAACAATGTAGTTTCTATTTCTGTGGTTGCTATGAAGCCATTTTTTACTCCAAGGTTATCTTAAGCGAGGACCTGGCTGCGATTAAGGAGTTATCCTCAGGTTATGTCAGTAAAAGGTATGCTGTCAGAAGTGAAATAACGGTAAACGGACGGTACATAAATGATGGGGCCGATCTTTTATAAAACAAAAAAGACTTCCCGTTTTAATTGTAGCCCATGTGTCCTCGGCTCAAAAGTCGATAATGACCAAGTTAATTATTGTTATCTTCTGTGATCGACAGAGTCGCGTGTTAGAAATTCATTTAACTTTACTGTCTCATAATTATAGTGATAGACATAATTATTCAGTGTGACTGGATAAGCCAGAGACTTTTTAAGACTTCAGACTGTTCGAATTAAATTCTAACACTTGACTGGTAGAACATTTATGTTCACCTATCTTTTGTTCATCATCATCAGCCTATAGCAGTCCACTGTTGGATATAGGCCTCTCCTATTGCACGCCCTTCAACTCGATTTTCGGCAATTCTCATTCAGCTGCTACCAGCCATCCTGCGAAGATCGTCGCTCCACCTAGCCTGAGGGCGTCCCACCTTACGTTTACCGATTCGCGGTCTCCACTCAGAACACGTCTACCTCAACGATCATCAGTTCGAATATGGCCGGCCCAGCTTGCTTATGCACTTGCGTTTATTTTAAACAAGCAAAATGGGAATTATTTGAAGTTCGATTAAATTCATGCAAAACTGAGCTTAGGAAAGGCAAAAATGAGAATGCCATATGTATTTCCCTCTATAAATGCCGTCTTTTTTTTTTGACAGTTGGTAATCAAATGACTCCTCCCGCTCTGGGTGGAGCGGAAGGGAGTGTCAGACTCTTGCTAACTAAAACCGACCCGTGTTCCTTCCTTAGCCCTATATGTTCCGGGGTAGCGGTAACCCTTTCGGACAATCCCGCTGAATAAATGCCCTTTTCAATATGTCCATAGTTTAACTAGTCAGCCAGTATGATTTGTATAAAATATGTCGTGTCTAGGCGAGGTCGAGGAATATTAGGTATGTTTATCAACTTGATGAACGGGCTAGATAATCTGTAGATATTAGTATTTTATTCCACGTCATTATGAATGGTCGAGTTGAAAACAACAATATGTCAAACATTGAGATAGCTAATGATAGACTTTATAAATTTCCACAGCATTTTATCTAGGTGTAATTATATCTTTTTCATAATGAAGCAAAAAAAGATTATGTATTGTAAAATTAAAGATGATAAAAATAAATGTACTGGGTAAACTTCTTATACTAAATTAGCTAACTAATATTAAAATTAAAATTTAATAACCTAAACTGACTAAAATTATACCAAATTAAAACATTAAAAATAGATTTAAATATAAAACTAAAATTAGTATAATTATGTAAAAAAAATGGATTAATATGTAGCGCGTGACGTCGGACTATAAGGAAATCGCAAACAAATAACTTGCACAAAACACATCAACTTCATTCGCATGACACTTGAATAAATCGAATCATTAAACACAATGTTTTTGATATGAAAGAGAATACACAAATAGTGACACACAAGCGCCAACACTGTTTAAACAAAGAACCGAAAATTATTCATGTGAAAATTGACAAATGAACCAAAATCAACTGGATGAGTGAAAACCGCCCATGAAAATTGAATTAATAGCCTATGAATATGTATAACTGGACCTTGTTCCCGAGTGTTTGTTCGATTAAGCCCACATTGTTTTCCATTCCTGATTATTGTTCAATACTACAAATTGTAGCTCCAACGACCTATTGTAACCGTCACAAGAGATCTTCCTCATCACATCGAGTTAGACGCAAATTGATTTCGACGTCGAACCATTTGTTCTTTACAATCGAATCAAATTATTTTTCGTCATTGAATGTAACTTCAATAATAATAACAAAATGGAAGTCAAACACAGCGCGAAATGTGTTCTAAACGCAATTAATTTCGCTACCTTGATTATTATAGAAGGCAAAATTTGTTATTCATTTTTCGATTTACTCAGACGCAAAACACAATTTGTGGATCGTGGGATGAAATTGAAAAAGTTTTCAGTTATTTATTTGGAACGTTTTGCGATGCCGGCGGCGTAAGCATTAAATTTATTTTTGAACTTGCCCGTAACAGTTCCTCAGGTTCGTTTGAGGGTCTCGTAAAGGAGTCTTTAGGTTTCTTGGTGACGTTAAATTGTATTTCCTTATTCAACTGCGGGCGTGAGAAGAGTCAAAGTAAATTGATACACTCATATTTTGGGCAACACCGATTACTAAAGGAGTTGGCGGATCAAATTTATCTAGTAGTGTGAGACAACAGGTCATCTGTGTTCGAAAATAATCCTTATTTGAATAAGGATAGGAATGATTAATCTTTTTGTTCAAGATCACAATTAAATTATAATTTCGTTGCGATGATAATTTGCCTAGAAATGAACATAGGCCACCCAATAGGTATTCTGTTATTAAGCGAGAGAAGAAAGCTATTATTTTTTAAAAATTGAACAGATGTCGAGTAGATGCTTTCAGAACGATAATATTATGATCATGTCACAAAAAGTGAATATAAATAATATAGCTGCCTAATACCTAACTTGTAAGTATGTCTTAGAATAGAGTACTAATATTCATTTAGACTATTTAATGCCATTTGTAAACCAAAATAAGATTGCCAAGAACAAACATGTTTGCCAGCGGACAAGTCAATATAATAATGTGGTTTTACTATGTTTGCCAATACACAACTACAGGGTAACAAAATAAACAACGTCTCTCCATCAATCCCGCTTCAAATCAAGGTCTCAAAGTCTATACCCAACTAACTTATAACTCCCATAGTTGAAACTTAATCTTGAAAGTTAGAATCAACTGTGTTGCAGGAGTTGCGAAGTAAACACATCAATGTAATGAACTCTATAATCAAAGGAACGAGCAAAGTACAGTCAAAAAATTTGGTACAACGGTGTACTAGGATCTTTTGGCGCGTGGCCAAAATCAGGACTAACACTGCCATCTTGTTTTTAAATACTGTTTTACCATTTTTTACCAACAACAAGTCCCTGTGAATGTCATTCAGACACCCAAAGAGTAACCACACATGATCCAAGACCAAAAAAGTTATCAAAAAAAAAATCTGCTGTTACAAAAGTGCGATACCTACGCGGTCTAAATGTATGCAACAGCTATTTTTTTTTTATCTTCAACGCAGGGGGTTCAGAATTATGTAGTGAATCCATAGTAACAGGTTGAGCGTCGATGTCCTTGCCACCCTGTATACAAACTAACTTGCAACCACTTTTAGACAACTTGACAGTGTGCTGAGTAGTCAATTATTTTAGATCAATCTCTTAAGTATGCTATAAGCTTATATTTTTTTTTTTTGTTATTACTAATATCTCCCATACCTATCAACACTGTAATATGAAAAAATTGTAAAGACCAGTTATTTTTTAAAGAGTAACCATGGAGTTTCTTGCCGGCTCTTCGCCATAGGAAACGACCAATTGGAGCCGTGCGCCTAGCTTCTGAGGTTTCAAAAGAGGCCATGTAGGTTTATGTGAATTAAAATATTTTGATTTTGTAAATGAAGTGAAAAAATTACTATGTTATGGATTCATGTGTTACTTTGAAGTTAAACAATTTCTTTTTCGGCGGAATAAAAACTAAATAAGGATAATGCATACCATTTGTATATTGTTGCGTAAATGCCGTACCTATACCAAATAGCTAGTTTAACTGTACCTACATTATGTGAAACAGTCACGCGCATACACAAGTGCTTATTAGGGATGTCCTTTCATTATTACGTCAGATAATCATAAAGGACTTTAATAAAGAACTTACTGGCGCATAATGTTACGGTTAGTGTCTAGGCTATAATCACAATATAAGCTAGGTAAGTCAGAAAGAGGAGTTCGATAAACTGGGAAATGTGTCAAAGTACCTATAACAAGGTGTCTGTTCGGAACAAAAATCTACAAGGTACTTATATCAAAATATATTTTTTACCAAAACGAGAAGTTATTAGGGAAGATATACAGGATACATTTTTTAACCAGTGCGCAAATTGTAACCATGTATTTAGTATATGATTCTAGACCCCAGTTAAAAATTTTCGTTGGGTATAAAAAAAAAAACTGTTGTTTCATAGAAAATTGCAATACCTACGCGGTCAAAATGTATGGAACAACTTACTAATATTTTATATGACTGTACACCGTGATATAATTAAACCTTTTGAACCCCAGAGTATAAACGTATCGCCGTACCCCTGATGCCAGGCCACTTTAACAAAACAACACACACTTAAAACAACAAATTTCTCGATATTGGTGGTTTATTTATATTACTTTCATGCAATACAATATAGACGGAAGCTTAAACTTTTAAATTATATAAATAAAAACACACAAAAGTAATGATTAAATTGTTTATTTCATAAAATGGTGCGACCCGTGAGACGTGTATTTTGTCATATATTTGTGACGTTGGCGTTCAGGGTAAGATTTCGTTTGTCACATACTCGTATATGTGACAATGGCGTTCAAAAGGTTAATGTAACATCTTACCTGCCATTTTTATGTATACAGGGTGGATTTTTGTGATGTGGCAGTACCTTAACAGTACTATAGCTACTGGAAAGCGGTCTTAGGAGACTGTCCGTATTTTTTTGAGTAATTTTGATGACAAAAAAAAATGTATCTTATCTTATGTTATACATTAATATCTCAAATCATTGGGCTACATACTACAAAATCTAAATCATAGTTTAGTGTATCATGAAAAGCTTTTTTCCACATACGACTCATGAATACTAAGATATCAACTAACTGTTCTAGAACATTATGTGTTCACCAATAGAATACAATAAAATTGTAGTCAGGTTCATTTTTCGGCTGCACGAAATCGAATTTTTGTCACATGGGTAGACCATGCTTGGAGAAGGACATAATTAGGCTTCTTTTCATCCTCGATTGCAGGCAACGTCGCGGGCAAGAGCTACTTTCTAATATCATAATAATCAACATTCCACAAAGGTTCGCCAAATTATTTCAACACGAAATATTCAAAATATTCAATCAAAAAATTAATTAACTTATGTTTTGATAAGCCTCGCTTATTAATTTTAATGGGTCAGTAAACTTGAAAACTAATTTCGTTTTCAGCCAATAAATAGCCCTCAATATTTTATTACCAAATAAAGGCAGGCTTAAGGAAAATATCAGAAAACTGAACTTGTATTTCACTTTAATGATAATTATCTTCTTTCCATCTACAAGGTGAAATTGAATTCATGGGCATCCTTTTAAGGGGTCATTGTAATCATCATTATGAACAACTTTTACTATGGGTCGAAACCTAAAATTGCGAAAAAAAATCAGCTCTTCCCTACATTTTGACTAGTTATGTGAACATAAATGCAAGGAACAGCTGACTTTTTTCGCGATTTTAGGTTTAGTCACATAGTAAAAGTTGTTCATAATGATGAGTACCTACAATGACTGTACTGACTGTATATCTAAATTAATTGTCACGTTTCCGTTATATTTGGAAGTAAACATCACCATGTATGAACAATAAAAATTATTAAAAATGCAGTAATTACGTGTGAATATGTGCGTGTGTGTACGCATTCCATTGTATTGAAATAATAGTTCCCAGGTTAATTTTACTATTTATTAGTCTTCTAATGAATAATACTCACACACACTTCTAGTACTTATATAACTTTTTCGTGCAAATATATATACTATCTTTAGTATAAATATTTGCACGAAAAAGTTATATGGGTAAGCTATAATTAGTTACATACGAATTGCACGCTGCTGCGTTAATTCCAATTCGACATTTATGTCGGCAATCAGTACGACTAGCATAATTTAAGCAGTTTTAAAACTTTGAGTTATTGTTTCAAACCAAATAAATTGTAAAATAGGTTATGTGTGTTAGAAATAAAAGAATAAATTAATGAAAACAAAAGAATAAACTCCCAAAAATCATAATTCTTAGGGCGGTTTCGCACTACGTCCGATCCGAATCCGAGAAATAGTCCATAGTCCTATTTGTTCGGATCTAGTGCGCAATCTCTCATACAAATAGGACAATGGTCACTTCGGACCGGAATTTCTCGAATTCGGATCGGATGTAGTGCGAAACTGCTCTTAGTCCATACTTTAAAATAAACCGGAAAATATTAGTGATTAAACTAGGTAAGCAATTTTACGATCAACTTTTTTCTGCTTAAGGATAAGTAGAGGTACCAGATAGCCTCAAAAAGATATACATCTTTTTAGATATACTCCTCGGCAAAAATTTATTTAGTTGTTTACAACCTGTTTTCAATGTGTGTGATGTATAATTATTATACATTGATCACTTACCTGTATTATACATTCTTTATTAGAGGTCAGTGACATTGATACAGTATAGTAAAACAAAAATTGTAGACAGTCAAAAAATGTACGTCGATACTGTATGTAATGTAGAGATACTATCAGCCTGAAGATGTTCTAATTTTCTTTAAATAGAAAACTTTCCGTCAACTAATGTCCAAATACACAGGGAATTACTCACTTTGGAGATCTAACCGCAGTTTGTTTCCTCCCAAGTTCCTGACAGTTGTGACAATGGCGGACTTTAGGCTCGTCTAAAAAGTTCCCCAGAGGTAAACAATAACGTTTTTTCCATAACAAAGTTGACAATTGAAATGAGCACAATACTCAGCTGTTGAAACGTAGCGAGCAAACTTTAAATTGCATTAAGGATTTTGTTCTAACGCTTTCTGTTTGCCGATCCGGTTTACACGTTTGTTTTTAATACTTTGTTCTCGCGAAACAAAATGGGAAGCGAGGATGTTTGTACATGAAGTTTAAAAGACCGGGAACAAAAGATGGCGGGTTATTGGAGAATCAATAAGCTGTGCCGAAAACTGAAACATACGAAATAAGTAAAATGAAATTTTTTGACTCTCGAAATGGGCTTTGAACCCGCGGCTGTGGCATACCTAATGCCCGGAATTTTATTTTATTTTTTCAAAATGGCGGCCACGCATAAAATATCACGTGGCATCTATATCCATTTCAAACATCTACCTATGCAACAAGATGTAAGCAAGTTACTAAAATACTGATGTCACGTGATAATCTTTGAACGTTAATATCTCGAAACCGAAACGCTTTCGGGGTTTGGTCTCGATGTATACAGGTTTCATGTGGCCGCCATTTGGAAAAAAATAACGGCGAACACTCTAGGGATGCCAGGCTCCATATAAAAATCTTCAATTCCGTGGATAAAAAATGAAACTAAGTACAAAAACTGCCAAACTATTCTGTTAAAAAAACTCACCGTAAACACTTATAGGGTGAAGTGAGCTGTCAATGGTATCAATCCATAGAATCAGTTAATATCACAGCTCACTTCAAGTTCACTTAAGTTTTTTACAGAATAGACCGGCTGGACCACGGTACTTCTTATCTAAGTACTCATCAGTGATAAAAGTACAATGCCCCCACTTAACATTAACACAACTTCCTTATTCACCGTGATAGGTTTTCCCAAAATTGCGTCCTTAATAATTAAAGCAGTCCAACCCTTGTTTTTAACGTCAGCGTTTTTAACGATAACATCAAGTTTCACTCACAGCTCATAAATAATGTAATCCGCGAAAGTTAATTTGTGTGGGTCACAGTTTGTCATCATATTACGTTAAGCCGTTGGTCCTGCGTCTGATCTCTCTCCGGTCATGTCGGATTAAGTGCCGTTCCAACGGACTATGAGAGTGAGGGAAGAGAGGATGCACCTGTATCAGCGCACACACTTGAGCACTATAACATCTCCTGCGTCGAAGGCTAGTCTCTATTGAGATTGGCCGCCAAAGTCGAAATACGCTCTGGAGGACTATTATTATTGTTATCATCATGAGCCTCGCCTTTTCCAAGTATGTTTGGTTCGGCTTTCAGTCTAACCGGATGCAGCTGAATCATCATTTCAGCCGAAAGACGTCCACTGCTGGACATAGACCTCCCCCAAGCACCTCCACCTCGACCGGTTTTGTGCTTCTCGCATCCAACGAGTTCCTACGGTCTTCACAGGGTCGTCGGTCCACCTTGTGGGAGGCCTTCCAACGCTACGTCTTCCGGTACGCGGTCGCCACTCCAGAACCTTTCGGTCCCATCGGCCATCTGTTCTGCGAGCAATGTGCCCAGCCCACTGCCACTTAAGTTTGGCAACTCTTCGGGCTATGTCGGTTACCTCGGTTCTCCTGCGGATCTCTTCATTTCTGATTCGATCACGCTCCAAGCATAGCCCTTTCCATTGCCCTTTCGGTGACTTTCAGCCTTCTAATAAGGCCCATTGTGAGCGACCACGTTTCAGTGCCATATTATTATGTCATCACTGCAGCTGAATACCAGTATTTTATATGAAGCGACTGCTTATCTGACCTCCACACCACAACCCAGTTATTTGTTAACACGATACCCCTTGGTAAGACTGGTTGTCAGAGTTTCGGGTTTCTGACCCGTAACGACTGCCAAAGATCCAAAAGTTATAGCCGGAACCTATGGCTTAACGTGCTTTTCGACGCACCCCTCCTTGTATTTGACAGTCGTTACGGGACTTCAGAATCCGAAAAGTCCCGTAACGACTGTCACAGGTCCATAAATGATAGCGGTACCCGGCTTACACAGACACGGAAGGGCCTCAATACGTAAAGATGGTCACCCGTCTACGGACCGACCGCGGCAAGCGTAGCTTAACCTGATCGATCGACCCGTGCTGTTATATTACTGAGCCACACCGTTCATTAATAATACGCGAAAGTTCATTCGTGTGGGTCACAGTTTATGAGCTCTACAAAATTAATTAATACTAATGAATGTACTTACAGGTCCGGAGTCTGCCCAGGATTATCCCCGGGGTACAGTTTAATTTCTTCTCGTTGAATGTAGCAGCATTATGTTAAGTAGTAGAGATTGCTATAAAGGCGTGTTATAAAAGCGTTATAACGTTTTCTTTGCTGCCCTTTGTGCGCTGTTTGCTGACTATATTAATTTCTTTTGTGTGAAAAATGTTTGCTACGGTAATGTAATTGTGGAGTGAATAAACTGGTGTTCTTGTAGTTGTGTTAGTTTAATTTTAGATTTGCTCCTGACTTATACTTAGTGTATTAGTGGCTAGTATAATTTACAATCAAGACTACTAACCTGTACGTTGATGTTCAATTGTTCATATTCTTAAGGTACAAACGCCAGCACATCAAGCTACCCGAAACTGTCAAATTATCCCAATCAACTTTAAACCTTATTCTTCAGCGATAAAGTTGAAAATCTATTAAAGAAATTTGACAGATTGTAGTAGCTTGATTGCAAAATTAAATTTTTTGTCGGGTACAGACGCCAGCACCGTCTGTACCCGAAAAAAAATTGAATTTTGCAAATCAGCTTATAAATAAATGGAGTTCTGATGTAACACACATAAAAAAAAAAATTACCGAATTGATAAAATCCTCCTTTTTTGAAGTCAGTTAAAAAACTAAGTCACCATTCCCCTTTTTCAAAGCAATTCATTCATTTATTTATTGATTTAAAAATTCAATTAGTTAGTACTTACACACAACTTAAACACTACAACAAAGTTACAAATTGTTAGTTACGAAGGTCTTAAAACTATGTTAATATTACACTATCGGTAAACTAAGTTAACAAAACAATGAGATTGTTACTTAAAATAAACCATACGAGTATAATGTAATGCATTTTACGAACTTTCTTCCTTTTCTATTACAGGGAATTTTTGACTTTATTTGAATTAGGTACGATTCAAAAGTTCCATTTAAAAAATAATCCACTTTTCATCAAGGAATTGGCCGTGCCAGACTAGAGTAGAAAGGACTTTCGGCGGAGAGAGCCTTTTTCACTTTACGTATTTCTTACAACCCTTTAAGCTCAATTTGCTTCAAAGGAATCGAAACGCGAGAAATCAAAATGTCTGGTTAAGTAATGAGTGGAGAACGAGTTGCAAATATCGACCGTATTTTGTATTTATTTACCATAATTTGTGGTCTACATAAATGATGTGGGAACTATAGTCTGCACGGAACTAGTAGGCCGCTGAGGTGGGGACAGGGGTGAGTCGGCGTTTCGCAACGCACGTTCTGAGTAATGCACAACGGCCCCTCCGTCCCACCGCTCACATACCTAAGGCACGGCCAAATAGTTTCGCGCGGACTATAGGAGGGTTAAGCTAAGGAGTACATTATTTTGTTTTTTACATACGTATAACTCATATTAAACTCTTTAGTAATAAGTAGTAGAACTTTTTTTGAAAGAGATCGACTGTGAAAGTACCTAGTTACTATTACAGTCGTCGGCACGTAACTTGGCAGGAGTCGTAAGATGCGTTACGTCTTTTTTTAACTTACTTATAAAAAGACGACAGGTTTAAAAATGAATTATGGCAAAATAACAAGCAATAAAAGTGACCATTTTTTGGTTGCAGTAAGTATACATGCGCAACTTACTATAACTACGCCAAAACCCTGCCATGTTATGTGCCGGCGACTGTACCACTATATTAATCTATTTCTGCCGGGTTTGGGTGCCGGTGTAATTACAGGCACATCAGACATTTCTCTTTGTCTCTGGGCTGACAACGCATCTGCAATGCCGCTGCTAAAATCGGGCTGTCGTCGGCTCCGGCTTTGTGTCTCATAATAACATTTCCGTACACTAACAGTTACCGTATGACACACCGAGAGGTAACAGTTATTTTAGTATTATCAGTACTTCGCTAAACCAGACCGCTCTCTTGGTAACGGAAATGGACGAACCGCTCGCCAATAGTCATCAGCTGCGGTAAAACGCCACACCGCTAGGGAGAACCGTGGCTATGGAGAAGACACAGCGGATCGTTTGCACTTAACAACTGTTTTAAAATGTGATAGTCCACTATATCAGTGCATTTGTGTTATGTCAAACAGTTGTCTTCTTAACGTTAGAGAAATCAATTGGCAAGTATGCAATCAAAGTGGCGGCTTACGATTTTCGTACGTAAGCTGGTGCAATTTTTGGCACGCGAAGTAGTTGCTCTTCCGTTATCTAGGTGTATCTATATCTGTGGTTCCGGATTAGTGCTCGTATAGACGAGCGGCACGCGTCAATGGCAAAGTCAACTGCTGCCGCTGACACGTGTCGACGGCTTGAAGGCGAGTGTGTATGAGCACATAATAATAGGTAGGCCTGTAAACGCGAATAAAATACTTACGCTAAATCAAATAACTTGCGCCAAAGGCTAATATTTCAGAGTACATCTACCGACGAAAGCCAGTCTGCCTAATCGATTTATAGCTTACCCGTACTTACAAAAATATATATATACCTATATATTTTGTTAAACCAAAACATACTTCGTTTTTCCATCCATTAGATAAATGCGAGCTTGCTGTATCTTCTTACAAATGGACGCTGAACAGATGTAAAAAGTATAAAATATATTGTACAGCAAACGTGAAAACAGGTCGATTCATTGCCCAGTTCTTTTAAGAAAAGGTTTTTTTAATGGAGTATTAATAAATATTTTAAAAGGAACGTATCTGAATACATGCATGTAAAGACTCGGCTATTTATCTGCCAGCTATAAACATTGTCCTCGTTTTGAACATCGCTGCATTCGGGTAAAAAAGGGCTCTCAGCAGAAGCAATAGGTAGGTAATAATAATAATAAACAATAAAATGTATTAAAAAATATAAGGACTATCGTTAATTACATTTTTTCTTAAATCTATGTCAAGTTCGCCGTAATTTTTGCCTAAACTAGGTAATCCTGTGTTTCAGGCGTTTGGAGGTAACATTAATTGATTAAATAATCACATAGGTAGGTATCTAAACACACGGTGGCAGGGACATCGGCGCGCAACCTGAACAACCATGGATTCTGAATCCCCCAGAATTGAAATTTTTCGACAGTTACGAATTAAAAAAAAAATTGTGCCACCATGTACATATTATATCAAATATACATACAACAAGTACCTTACTCGCTGGCAGTCAGTGAAAACTGCGCAAGTTTTACCTGAAATCACTCGAAAAACTTATTAGAATTATAATTGTCCGTCGAAATACTTACTACATTATACAAATTCTTTCCTCAAAAGACCATTTCAGACACCAATCTACATGGTCCTCACATGATCTGACTAAGATTTTGTCTGCACTTTAAAAGAGACTGTGACCTCTGAGTTTGTTTCGGCCTTTCATCTCAGAGTAGTCAGATAGGAAACGCCGACCTCATCTAGCTTAAAAAAAATGTGTTAAAATAACTATTTACAAAGCAATTTGTATACCTAAAGCTTTCCACCTATTTCTCCATTAAACCTCAGTGGAATCAGGCTTTTCAAACTAAACAATCGTCTCTGTGTTTATGTGCCTACCCCTCACTAAACCTAACTAACTAAACCTACCTAAGCAAAGCACACAAACACACGAATCTATAAATAGTAGTAGTGAGAGCACGATCCAGCTTTTAGTGCGAGCAAACATTACTTAAACGTCATCCGGCTGTTGACTTCACACTGAACACATTAGGGCCAATCCAGTATCAACAAAATTATCTACCCATGTCATTCTACAGACGAGAAAGTGGTGAAAAGAGACAAAATATATACAGAGTAAAGGGTGTAATCCCGACATCGAGAATATACTGCATGAGGGTTGATTTGTTTTTTTAAATCATTTTATTTACAGTATTTTTATCACACGAAGCAACGCGCGCTTTACTTGTGGTAACCAAGTATACAGACACTATGAGAATGTGTGCGTGAAGATGAGTAGCGTTAGCACATAGCACACACAGGCACACATACACACTTCTGACTTCGCCATTGTTTCGAACGATACTGAGAGTTCCTGCGCTTACACACACATTCACGGCGGGTTTGTACACTTGTTAAACAAAAGAAAAGCGCGCGTCGTTTCGTGAGATAAAAATACTATAGGCATTTTGTAACGGGAAACATAATAAAACCTTGTAAAAAGACACGAATTGTCTTTTTTCAGTTAGTAAATAAATTATGCTGTTCTTTGTTTTTCTAAATTCTTAATTAGGTAGGTATTTCAGAAAATAGTTTGCAAGTAAAGCAATATAACACCAAACCTCCTCCCTTCTAGAAACTAAAACAATCTATCTAGCCTTTTCCCAAGTATTTTGGGATCAACTTCCAGTCTTACCGGATTTAGCTGAATACAAATATTTTACATGCAGCGACTGCCTATCTTACCTCCACACTGGGTAGCACGATAGGTACTTATGATGAAATGTAGTTCACATTCCCGTTCCAAAACTATTTTAATTAACTATTCACAAATAATTACAACAAAGAACAACTATATTGTAACAAATTCTATTTTGTTGCAGTATTTTGTGAAACAGTTATTTCAATATTTTAAAGAAAATGTTTAGTAAAATAACAGCAGCTCGGTTATTTGAATTCTTTACATTTCTAGTAGAATTTATTGCACAGTGTGCAGTATCTGAAACAGTAAATAAAAGGTAAAGATAATTTAAAAACTTTATTTTCTTAAACTACACGGCGTTGCGCTTGATTTGTTATTCGTACTTAAAATCACTTATGTAAATAATGTTTTTTTTTAGAATCGAATGAAGAAATGAAAATATCTTCAAAATAATATTACATGTATAATAAGAAAAATATTATGTACTTTTTACAAACTCTCTGAGGGATATACTTATGCATCTAAAAACAGGTTTTCGAAATCAATGATCGTAATAAAATAAGTGTAGCAAAATCATTGATACGCTTATTTTATTACGATCATCGATTTATACGGTTATATAGTATACACTGAAAATAGAAATTATGATAATTGATTATTATCATAATTTCTATTTTATAATATATAGTATTATAATATTACTGAGTAGGTACCTACTACTTAAATGTAGGTAATAAAATAATTAAACACGCCAATTTCCTATGTCATGTTTGAATAATTCAACTAGAAATCGATTTGAACTTCGCAAACGATTGTACCGTGTATGAAAAAAAATCACACTAATATTATAAAGGCGAAAGTTTGTGAGTGTGTGTGTGTGTGTGTGTGTTTATATGTTTGTTACTTCTTCACGCCTAAACCACTGAACCGATTTAGATGAAATTTGGTATAGAGATAGTTTGAGTCCCGGAAAAGGACATAGGATATTTTATCCCGATATTCCCACGGGATCGACATTTACGCGGGTAAAACCGCGGGGCAGTGCTAGTAAAACATAAAATAATAAATAAACAATTTAGTGCCTACAGTACTTTATACGCACAGCATTACGCTGACCAAAAAAGTATGATCATCATCTGCCTAACCTTTTCCCAACTATGTATGTGTAGCGGTATCTACAACGCCACATGCGAACAACGCGTCATACTTACGTCACGCAAATCCTGCATCGTGCAAGCAGAGTTTACCTCGCAACTAGCATATATACAACAGCCCGACATGACTCATTGGGCAGTTGCCCGCCAGACACAACACCCGTCTGGTCGGAGGATCCTCCCTTTTCTATAGAGCAGGGTTTCTTAAAGTGGGGTCCACGGACCCCCAGGGGGTCCGTGGCGTGTGTGTCAGGGGTCCGCGGTAGCTTAGTTAAACCTTAACATACTTATCAGGAAATTATTTAACTATGAAGCAGTGTCGAGCGACGGGCTAGCGAATTCAATTATAATTAATAAGTACAGTCAAAATCATTCAAGCTGTCAAGAGTCTGAATGATTTACTTGCCTTACTAACTTTAAACTGTACTTGAGCCACGAAAACCCCGATTGACATATTCAAAAACATTAAGAACATCGGCAGACATGGGGACTGCCGACTGAAGTAAAAACTGAAAGCCATAAAATGACAGTGGGTTTTTTAAGGCGCCTAATAAATATTTTCCTTTAAAAAGCCTGTTATAAAAATATAGAATCAAGGATTCAAGAGCGAGCAAAGCAAATTCGGGATATTGGGCACCCCGCTCGTACGTAAGGTTGAAAGGCTTAGGCAAGGCTAGATCGAAAACCTAAACTGGTGTAAAACGAGTGTAAGCTTTTCGTCATAATTCGACAAAGTAAATTTTTGTATGATGTGTAAAAGAAAACAGAGACTATTCAAGATGGGGTGCTAAAATTTTCAGGCTCGCTACGCTCGTTCTTGCAAATTTTCATTGGTTCTTGAGCTTTTCTTCAAAAGTCGACAAAACAAGTAATTCCTAGTCCTTTTGGAATGATCGAAAGAAAATCGAACCTATCCGAGAGGGTGCCAAATTTTCGAGCTCGCTTCGCTCGCTCTTGCATTTTAGGTTCTGATAGCTGCTTGAGCTTGCCTGCATAAGTCGACAATGTAACTCCTATTTCTACTTGAAAATATAAAACAAAACACCTAATCAACAGAGGCGGAGTGTTAAAATTTTCGAGCTCGCTTCGCTTACATCCAGCTTGCGAGTACTAGACCAACGAGAAGATGTACCTCCCTTAAAATATTCCTCGGCACCCATGATGACCCCCCCCCAAATCTTGGGCTGCGACCGCGCCTGCGAGCAGGTCGAGTTACAAATGTGATTTTTAATATAATACATAATTATTACATAAACAAGGTTTGTTTTCTTTTCCTAAAATATTGTTTGACAGGGGTCCGTGGAGGTTTTAAATTCTGGAAAGGGGTCCGTGACTGCTAAAAGTTTAAGAAACCCTGCTATAGAGTATGAGTGAACTTTACACCCTGTTCCTCATACCTCTATACTGGTGACCCCGAACATGGACGTCAGCGCAGCCTTCGAGCACCTACTTCAGCGTGACGTCATCATCATCACTCCCGCAAGCTTTAGCGGCGAGTCACCCAGCCAGCCAGCATCCACGGCTTCAACGGGTATCCTGACCACGAGCATGCAGCGACCGCGCATACCTGGTCATCACCCTCAGCCTCATCAGCAACCTTGGCACAGCACACTGCACTTTCGGCCGGTCTACAAGCAGAGCCCTTCTCTCCTGGTCGACGCCAGCAGTCAGCCTCAACCCGGCGCTGTACTACATCCGACGCACTGGAGCATAACGCAGCGCCACCCCGACTCACTGGGGACATCTTCGCAGACAGTTCCGACTCACCGTGAACTATGCGGCACCCGGTTCCGACTCACTGGAACTTCAGCTGGCCTGGCAAGCATCGCAAGATACAAGACTCAGCCCACTATCGACCTCCGGTCTCCGGGGGGGAGTGATGTAGCGGTATCTACAACGCCACATGCGAACAACGCGTCATACTGACGTCACGCAAATCCTGCATCGCGCAAGCAGAGTTTACCTCGCAACTAGCATATATACAACAGCCCGACATGACTCATTGGGCAGTTGCCCGCCAGACGCAACACCCGTCTGGTCGGAGGATCCTCCCTTTTCTATAGAGTATGAGTGAACTTTACACCCTGTTCCTCATACCTCTATATATGTTAACCTCGGCTTTCAGCCTAACCGGAACGCAGAATATCAGTATTTTACATATACCAGTACCTACTGCCTATCTTATTGTAGGTCATAGGTTCGAACCCAGGCAGGCGTTTTACTTTGTGTAAATTATTTCATCACCACTGCTCTCAAAACAGTGAAGGAAAATATCCTAGAACCAAAAATTCGAAGACATGTGACATTTACCAAATCGCACTGGACCCGCGTGGTAGATTACGGATCACTCCGTCTCAATGAGAGGAGACCTGCGACCCAGCAGTGGGAACATTATAGGCTGATTGTGAGTGCCTATCATATGGCCAACTCTTTTAATTTAAAACGCTCAAAATTTTGTCGCAGTCTCATCTCGGCGAAAAAGAAACGTCAAAAACTTGACAAAATGTAGGGAAATTAGAGGTATTTTTGACAGATTGAGACCTGACTGAACGTTCTTAAAATTACGAGAATTGCCCCTCTGATCTCCACAACACAGTTACTGGGTAACTCGAAACAAAAAGTTATGGTAGTCGTTGAAAATAAATATCAGATCATTTTATCCGGATGTTCGAGCGAATTCAATAAGAGAGCGAACTTGTGCACGCGAATCGGATCTAACTAATGTAATAGTATAAAACAATTTCACTTTTCGTGTCCGTCTGTATGACCGCTGAGATCTTCTAAACTTATTTATTTATTTATTTATTTATTAATCACAAAATCCACAGCTCTTTGAAATTTTCACTTAAGATATTTATGCTAGTCTTACAGCCAATTACGGATTTACAATTTAATAATTATACATACATGCAACAGAAACAGAAATACGGAATGACGTGAACTGCTAACACCATCTGAGCATTGCTAAGTGTACGGTGTGAGTGAGTGTGTAGGAGTGTGCATGTGGAGTTGCGAATGGGTGTGTGAATATGTTATAGTGGTATGTGGTGGTGTTATAGTGGTATGTGGTGAGCTAAAAGTCCAGACAGTTTAATTGCATACACTACTTAGCTTCTGCCCGCGACTTCGTCCGCGTGAAGTTTCCTGATCCTCCGACCCACCCGGTCGCATCGTATCGCTTGTCAGCACTATTAATTCGTTTTCGCTTAGCGTTCTTTCTAACTTTTGGCGCGGCTCCTAAGGGACCTTTATTTTTTATGGATGGGAAATCATCGAATGACCCCTCCCGCTCTGGTTGGAGCGGAAGGGAGTGTCAGACTCTTACTGACTAAAACCCATCCGTGTTCCTTCCTTAGCCCTTTATGTTCCGGGGTAGCAGTAACCCTTTCTGACAATCTTCTTCTTCTTTGTCCTAAGGGTCCTATCATGATGTTATCAAATGCAAAAATATTTTTTCAATTCCGACTGTCAGGCCCGAATTCCTCTGTCGCTGATGTCGGTCGCTGATGTCGGTCGCGCGTACGAATATACGTTGTGTTCTATGAAGCACCACACTGTGACGCTGACATCGGCGGCGCGCGAGTTGCTACGCGCCGCTGATGACGCGCGTCGGTCTCGCTCGTCAGCGCCGCGTTCGTCGGTCGACTGACGCGCTATAGAACGCTATGAGCGTCCTCACTCTGTTCCCGACCGTCGGCACGCGCGCGTACAGACGCCCGCCACCATGAACGTGTTTACTTTCATTCTAAAATAATTAAAAAAACTTTTCCTCGTCCTGACGTAGCTTTTCAAATAAAATAGAAAATTCACCATTCGTCACCCTATCAGCAACAATTGTGTGAATGTGATATCTTTTTTTTCTATATTGACGCCGTCTCCGCTTGCGTAAGTATGCTGCAGCAACTAAACAATTTATAAACGGGTTCATAATAATATCCCAAATTCAAACTCCGCTTCACAAATCCACTTGGAGACGCCTGTACTGTGAGCGGTCAGTATCGCACTACGGATGTTTTCATTGGCGCTGATGGTCAGCGCGCTACGCGACTGACGGTACGCGACCGACGTCAGCGACAGAGGAATCCGGGCCTCTGTTTCAGAGATTAGTGCGTTCAAACAACAATTACAACAACAACTTCAACTTTATTATTAGTATATATTGATATTAATATTTAACTGAGATATAGATTAGTAGATTGCACCCGTGCAAAGCAAGGGCGAGTCCCTAGTATATCAAAAACAAAGTCGCCACCATTGTTCGTTTTTGTTCACGGATATATATCGCAGTAATACACCAGTAGCCGTAACACGTACGGGGGGTTCTCGTCATCCCTTCAACGCCAAATTGAGTTACCCAACAGAGTTAATAAAGAGGTCTGATCGTGCTCAGAATCACGAAAGTACAATAACAGTCACGACTTTACTATAAAGCAATGGAGTTAGAAAAAAAACCGTGAGCCACAACAGAGATGGTCTTTGGTCGATGGAATTTCGGAAATCACAAGCAACCAGGCAACAAACTATCTAGATTCTATTTTCAAAGCAAATTAAATTATGATGCGTATTCGTTCGAAATTCGAAGGTTCATTTTTTTTATATTTTCGACCAGTCTTCATTGTAGCGGTTAGTCTATGCTGGAGTATCCTAAGTGCACGTTCACCTGCACCTTGGATGTACCTCAAAATGTTGCCGCACCGCAACGTGGCCACTGGCCACCTACATGGCTTAAAGTATCCTAACTATATATATAGTTAACATATACGTTATTAGCATAATAGATGGCGCCACGTGTATTGTTGTTTTTCTCAGGAACAGCACTTTTTTTCGGGATGAAAGGTACCCTATGTCCGTTTCTGTACACCTGACGACGTATATTAAGTATATGCAAAATTTCAGGACGATCGGTTCAGTGGTTTAGGCGTTAAAAGGTAACAAACAAACTTACTTTCGCATTTATAACATTATTGTTAGGATAGGATTTTACGCGGACGTCGCGGGCTGCAGCTAGTATATAGAAATAAACAACAAGAAACAGTACCATGGACACGAAAAACAAGAAGATTTATAAAAAAAAAATAGACGAAATAAGAACATTCTTCTTTTAAAGGTCGGTTTAAAAACTGGCACAACAGAGGTAGGCTTTCTTCGATACAAATGGCTCCCTTGATGGTTATTAAATCCGGGATTTATAGGCTCCCAAATCACGAGTCGTGGGCTATTAGAGAATTAGCAGAGTTTAAAGATTAGATAAATGTGACAAGGCTTTTAGTTAGCATGTTTATAGCCAATCTGAATGCTAATTCCGAGAGCCATTTAAATAGTGACTTGTTAATAAGAAGAAATAAGTACTTAAGTTATTTAGCTGAAGCGACGATCTTGGTAAAAATGACTGGTTTTGGGTTCAGATGAACGTGAGTAGAGAGGCCTATGTTCAGCATTACCTAGACTGACAGGTAACTATTGATTCCTATTTGACGTTGGAAGTGCTTTTTATTACTAAAACTAGCTATGCCTGCGACTTGGTACGCGTGCATGTTGAAAAACAAATTGGATTTCAGGGGCTTTTTTGCGCGGAATCCTAAATATATTTCTAAAATAAAAATAGCCTAAGTTACTACTTATAAAATTAGCCTCAAAATCAGTTCAGCCATTTCGGAGATTAGCTGGAACAAACAGACAAAAATGTTAAAAAATTGTTTTTTCGTTATAAGTACCGTATATACCTTCATATGCATCCAATAAAAAGCGGATATTTTGACATTACAAACAGTCTTTATATTCTATTTATTTATATGTATATGTACCTATGTATAAAAAAATTAAACAAAAATAAGCAAAATAAAACACATTAAACAATGACTGACAAATATAGGTATATAGATTCGCAGTGGTTTTACGAGTACAGTTAGGTGCTTACAAGCATAAATACCTAACATTTTCAAAAGTGATTTTATACTAAAATACTGACAGAAATTTTATGGTGTTACGAACATACTATTCTCGAAACCAAGCCAATTGAAAAAGGTATTATCATTTTCTTAAAAATGCAATCATTATTTAACGAGAAAATTGCTTATGAATGTAGCGTAAATGTAAGATTGTGTCTGTTAGATGTTCGTGACAGTACATTTTATTTTCATTGCACAAATGCACGAAAAACTGTTTAGGATATGCATTAAAACTGTTTTTTATTGCTAATCCTTGATACCTCACTCTCACAGAGTTGCCAACAATAATATTCAGTACTAACGTTCCAACTTAAACATACAATGTCTGAAACCTCAATCCCTTATCGCCAATATAAACTGTTAGTCCAAACAACGGTACACTAACGTAGAGTTTACACAATAACATCAAACGTTTACCTAAGCAAGTAAATTAACACTTTAAGAAAATGTAGGATACGGGAATATATTGTATGTACATTTTCTATTTTCATTTTCATTTTTTTTTTAGAGCAGTGGTGGCCCAGTGGTAACGGGCGCGACTTACGAGTTGTAGGTCGTAGGTTCGAACCCAGACAGGCGCTTTACTTTGTGTAAATTATTTCACCACCACTGCTCTCAAAACGGTGAAGGAAAACATCTTGAGGAAACCGGCATGTTCTAGAACCAAAAATTCGAAGACATGTGACATCTGCCAACCCGCACTGGGCCCGCGTGGTGGATTACGGCCCACTCCCTCTCACCGAGAGGAGGCCTGTGTCCCAGCAGTGGGAACATTATAGGCTGATTATGATGATTATGATGACATTTTCTAGAATAAATATATAAAATTACACCACGCCTGTATACTCCGAAGATAGATCGGCAGAGGTGTACCTTATTATACATATTTTATTTCACATAAACCTATAAGTCCTGCCCTGGTTCAAGCCATGGTCCGGAGCGAGAGGGAGTGGGAGGCAGTCACCTCCTTCTGCGAAGCAGTCATGCTAGCGAAGGAGGTGGCGGTGGCCGCGGGAGACGCTCCGGGCGTCGGGAGCCGCGCGACGACTCCCGGCCACCGTAGGTGCGGGCCTGCGGACGGAGAGTAATGGGTAGCTCACCGTCCGAGCAGGACCAGGCCCGTGCCGGACGGCGCGTATGCGTTCCACGCGCGCCTCAAAGAGATGTCAGCATAAAGTAAGGGGCCTGTTAGGGCCGAAGCCTGCCAGGGTAGCGGTATTGTCCGAAAGGCTTACCGCTACCCCGGTACACAAAGGGCAAATCAAGGAACACGGATGGGTTTTAGTCAGTAAGAGTCTGACACTCCCTTACCCTCCATCCAGAGCGGCAGGGGTCATTTAATGATTTCCCATCCAAAAAAAAAAAGACCTTAATTACATTGTTAGTAAGTATCCACTCTATTGCATTCGTTGTGACCGGGTAATTAAAACAAAATTCGGTCTGGCGAGTCATATTAAATAATAAGGTCGCCGTTATCGGAATAGATGAGGACTATAATTATAATAGGTAGGGAGGACAGTGTAGGTATCAACAAGTACTACGTATAATATTATATACAAGGTGAATTTTTCAAGTGGGCGTAGATGGCCAAACCCGAAACTATGAGGACTAGCGAAAAGTACTCAAAGGAGTCGCAGGCTCGATTTTGATGAAAACAAAAACTGCATCATTGGATTTTTGAAAAATCAATATTTCTAGCCAGGAATCGAACCTGTTGATTTTGAAAAAAAAAACACACACTGTATTATTACACCATTCGACAGTGTCGCTAATAAGGATCGAATTCTGGGAAGTAATGACATACGGTAAACTAAAGGAAAGAGCTCATTTTTAACAAAATACTTTTTTATTTTTCTTATGTTACCTACCTCATCATCATCTGCCTAGCCTTTTCCCAACTATGTTGGGGTCGGCTTGCAGTCTAACCGGATGCAGCTGAATACCAGTATTTTACATGGAGCGACTGCCTATCTGACCTCCACTACAACCCAGTTTCTGGGTAAGACTGGTTGTCAGACCTTCGAGCTTCTGACTACCCGTAACGACTGTCAAAGATCCAGGAATGACAGCCGGGACCATCGGCTTAACGTGCTTTCCAAGGCATGGAGGGGTCACGGTATGTAAAGATGGTCATCCATCCACAGGCCAACCGCGGCAAGCGTAGCTTAACCTGATGGATTTACCTGTGCGGCTGTTATTATTTAGCCGGGCCCGGGTTATGTTACCTACCTACTAAACCTTAACTGATTACTTGTTCAAAATGATAACCATTGTTTTCAATACATAGCTGGATTCGACGTCTCAAGGATTGTACTGCATTCAGCATTAAAATATTTATTATTGATTCCATTAGAATATTTTCCAAAGATCGTAATAGAAATTTGAATTTAGAACATAATGTTGTGAAGGTGACTGTGCTGCGGGTGTGTTAATAAAAATATTGAGCATCGTTTCGAGCAAGGTAGGTACGTAATGTAGGTATGAATACTTTAAAATAAGAAGCAGTTTATTAAAATTCAACATTTTCCTTAAGTTTGCCGTATGTCATTACTTCCAGAATTTGATCCTTATTAGGGACACTATCGAATGGTGTAATAATACGGTGTGTTTTTTTTTTTTTTTGAAAATCAGCTGGTTCGATTCCTGGCTAGAAATATTGATTTTTCAAAAATCCAATGATGCAGCTTTAGTTTTCATCAAAATCGAGCCCCGCGACTCCTTTGAGTACTTTTCGCTATTCCTCATAGTTTAGAATTTGGCCATCCACGCCCACTTGGAAAATTCACCCTGTATACACGATATTATATCGTTCGCCCTACCTTCTCGTTCAGTAATATTCAGTATGATTAGCTAAACTACTTCACTCGCAGACAGTCGGAAGTAGTTAGCGCCACGCCGCCGCCACTTAAATGTTGCAAGACTGAACTTAGTTAAACAAGAATAGTTCTGTACAATATAGTCCCTTATATTCTACAGAACTGTTATTAGTTGTTAAATTAATATGTGAAACCATCATTGGCCTAGCCTTCTCTCAACTATGTTGGGGTCGGCCTTCCAGTCTAACCAGATGCAGCTGAATACTTGTATTTTGCATGGAACGTTTGCCTATCTTTCCACAACCCAGTTGTCGGGTAAGACACCACTAGGTAGGGCTGTGTCCAGATATGTTTTTTTGTCCGTACCGTACCTCCGTTTCTGCGTTGGATCGCGACGCCTGATACGAAACGGAGGTGCGGTACGGACAAAAGAACATAATATCTGGACACAGCTTTAGGCTTCTGAGTAATGACAGCCGCGATCAACGGTTAAACGTGCTTTCCGAGCACACAGAGGTCTCGATATGAAATGGATGGTCACCCATCCACGAGCCGACCTCGGCAAGCTTAGCTTAACCTGCGCATTGCGATCGACTTGTGCGGCTGTTATTATATAGCCACAATTAAATGAATATGCAAAAAAATGCGGTGTAAACAAAAAAAAAATAACTTCATTCAACGAAAACCAAGTTTACCTCTCTTGAACAATGTAATTATTAGGTATTATGTTAATGATAAGTACTATTAAATTGAACTAAACTAGCGGACTGTAGGTGCAATATTTACCATTTGTAAAGATATTAATTAGGTGTTACTGTTGTCTCCGATTTCATAAAATAGAATAATAAGTAAAATCGTCAGCAGCGCCCTCAGTTCTTGACGGTTTTATCAGTAAACTACATCTACTCATTAGTTTGTCATACTTTTCTCTTTTGAGGGATTATAATAGCTATCGCATTACTGCGAATCGCTAATATCAAAAATATTTATAATAGGAGAGGCCTATGTCCAGCTTTTGTGGGTAGGCAGATACTCTGTCGCGCAGGGTACTTATACTCTGCGCGGTAACGAAACCATAGCGACTTCTAATTCGACGCCAACGCCATCTAGTTAGAAAATACGAACTAAAATACAAGCATTTTTGCTTTTTAATATTTTTTCAGTGTTGTGTGCGAACAAAATGTACAGTCAAACGGGGTGAATAGAGATGCAGGGGTGAATCGGGACGAAACTTTAAATGCGATTTTAACATTGAAATAATAATGGTTTGTTGCCAAATAGGACTCTAATGTGTTTACTGTATGATAATTAACGAATAAGTGCCCTTGTCGGCAACAAACTATATTATTTTAACGCTAAAATCGCATTTAAAGTTTCGTCCCGATTCACCCCTGCATCCCTATTCACCCCGATTGACGGTATTGAATATTTTATTTATTCTCAAAAATAATTATTCAAAAGCTATGTTACTATTTTCAACCAGTTTTCTAGTGCCATTAAACAATGATCATTTTACCGTGTTAGCTCGAATGTGTTTTCTCATTGTTTCGCAAACAGTTGAAAACGTTGCAGTAATTAAAATTAAATTAGCTATCCGTCTAGCGCACTGCTTCGAATTTTTGCGAAAGACTATCTTCCGTTCAGTTTATTAAACAAAGCGTTTCAAGGAACTTACTTGTGCGAATCCCGCCTAATAATGAGATGCCGAGGAGTTCGCCAAATTAATTTAGGTAAACCCAGTAGTGCATCTTACTACGAAAACTGAGAGTACTGAGTAAGCTACTTCAAATATAATACCGAAAACATTAATTAATTTTAGGATAAGTACGGATTATTTATGACTAGCAACGCCCCGCGGTTTCACCCACATAAGTTTCGAAAGACACGTGGCGCCATCTATTATCATAATAATGTTATTGTTGTTTTCACCCGCATAAGTCTCGATCCCGTGGGAACATCGGGATGAAAAGTATCCTATGTTCTTTCCCGGGACTGAAACTATCTCTATACCAAATTTCATCGAAATCGGTTCAGCCGTTTAGCCGTGAGAAGGTAACATACAGACAGACAGACAGACAGAGTTAGTTTCGAATTTATAATATTAGTATGTATTTTTATTTTGTTAGATTTGAACCGACTTCAAAAAGTCTTCTCCGGGAATTGTAAATCGATTTCAAAAATTATATTTTTAATGGATAGGGTATGCCTCAGGGGTGGTCCCATATACATTTTATTAACTTGGCTTGGGTAGTTTTTGAGTTATCTTCAATAATACGTATTTTTGATTTTATATTGATGATGTTAAAATGACTTCCTGTCACTGATATTTACATAGCAAGTAGAGTTATACGAATTTGTGTGGGGTAAGTAGGTACAACTTAAAAATGAACAACAAAAAAACTTTATAACAGAAAAAAAAAACCAACCGACGTCCAAAAAAGACTACAAAGTGAAAAATATCTTTAATTTCGGAAGTGGGTGGCAAACAACATAACCTAAATAAAAATTATCGGCTGTTTTTTTTTTTTTTTTTTAAAAGATTTTTTTTACAATGCAATCTATGTTGTAATGTAGCAGCATTATAATATTCATTATCATCATTCTTATCTACTAAATCTAGATAAGTACTCGATCCCTATTTACATTTATCTAAGAAAAAACAATTTTTAGGTCAAAGAATCACTGAATCAGCATTGACATCCAACGTGGCAACGCAATCAGCACTGCCATTCAACGTGGCAACGCTGCCAGCCCTTTGGGCAATTTTCCCACCGAAAGCGATTCGAACGAATTTGCTCATTCGTTTTTTTCCTTTATTTGTTAGATTGTACCTATAATTTGTTTATTTGTTAAATGAAAAAATAAAAACATGACTGTAATCTGAAGTAAAGTCAAGGTTCAGAGTCCGATCTGATCTGAAAGTCAAACTAACCAGTTGACTATGTTTACCTTTAAATAAATCACCACATAGCATAAAAGCATATTCATATAGTGTTCCCACTGCTGGGACACAGGCCTCGTTTCAGTGAGAGGGAGTGGGACGTAATTCACCACACAGGGCCAGTGCGGGTACCATTCACCTTAACCATTAAAATAAATTAAACTCAGTATTCGAAACCAACGTTGTTCGATTTACTAGGACTTAGTTCCGTTGGACTTTTCCATTTTTTTATTCGAAGGCGCGAATGTACTCAACCACAGATGGCGAATGACTTTAACCAACGCAAAACGAACGTACAACGCACTCGAAAAGTTACATCATTTTTACCAGGAGTTTGTTTTTTCGTTTGACTGAACTTTCCAGCTGGGGAAAAGGAACAAAGTAAAATAAATTTAAATATTATATTGAGAAAAATCTGTTTTAATCTTGAAAACAATTTCTTAAAGGGCTAAATCCTAAACCTTGTAACTCATGTTCACTCACACCATGTTCATGTAGATACGATCTGGGAATTTAATTTTTTATCAATTTGACGTGTTATATCCATTTCATACAACTGACAAAGAATGAGTCTGATTTGAATATTCGAACAGTTTACGTACCAATTTGACAAACGATGAATTACTCTGAATTTATAGATACTGCCCGCGACTTCAACTGCGTAAATTTTCTTGTTCGCCCGACTCACTCCATCGCATCGCATCACCGGCCCGTGCTATCACTACGTTTTCGCTTAGCATTCTTTTTGACTTATTTTCTTTTTGCTCGGCTCGTAAGGCTCATAGCGTTAGGTATATTAAATATAGCCTTCCTCGAGAATTGGGGTATCAAATGCAAAAATAATTTTTCAAATCGGACTGTCATTTCTGGAGATTACCCCTAAATACAAACTTACAAATACCTCTTTGTAGATTACTAGCCATGCCTTGCGGATTCAACCGCATAAGTCTCAATCGCGTGGAAATATCGGGATGAAAAATATCTTATCCTTATCCCGGCCATGATCTACCCATATGTGCCACATAGCGCGTGATATCGTAACAAACAAACATACAACAATTCAAATATTTTTTCTTGATAATATTAGTTAAGATTCACTTACTGATTATTACTCTGTATTATTACTCTGATTGACATATTATTTAATAATCAAACGAACTTACCTGAAGTGAAGTTCGATTTTAATTATCCTGTCTTCGTCGGAGAGATTTAAATGTTCACCTGTAGTAGCCTCGCTACGCTTTGACTCACTCGCACATAGTTTAGCGCCATAGGAAAGAAAGAGATAGCACTATCCCCGTAGGCGCTCGATCACCCTACTACAACATTCCTCATTCAGTTCAGAGTACCGGTCTAATGGACGAACTATAACATTGTTTAGGGAAATGAAAGGTCCACCTGAATGTCAGGGTTGGGAGGGACCTTAAATCTCTCCGACGAAGACAGGATAATTAAAATCGAACTTCACTTCAGGTAAGTTCGTTTGATTATTAAATTATCCTGTCTTCGTCTTTCGAGATTTAAATGTTCACCTGTAGATGTTTAGAGAATAGACATTTGCAATGTTATAGGTAGGACTAAATTGAAAAATGAATTCCTTAAGTAAATAATACATGTATTCTTATTTCAATTAATACACACAAAAAAAAACAAAAGATAACTTAAATGATTATATCCAAAGAAATAACAAAACTTCCTTATTGATTACTGAGAACCGCGTTTGCAAATTCACAATTTGTTTGAGCGATTGGCCGATTATAAAAATTGGCAAAGGTGGCAGATTGATCTGACCACCCAGCGGTTGTCCTAATGACATCGACACTGATTCCTGCTTGATGTGCAGCAGAAGATGATGCATGTCGCGTGCTATGGGCACTGAATATTTCAGTGTCGATGCCACTAGCAGCCAAACCCTGCTTTATCCATCGCCCTATAGTTTGCGAAGAGGCGGCATGATGAGGTTTTTTAAAAGTTAGAATCAATCTATTATCTACAGTACTTCGTTTGGTGGATGTAACATTCATGTAAGCTATTAAAGTCTCTGCAGGACAGATTGCAGGACGCTGTCGAAAAAAGGGAAGGTCAAGAATTGGTTGAGATTTACCTATACCAGATGTCTTAATCAAATCAGTTATTGTGATTAAAACTTTATCTTGATTGATCATAATATTGGGCAACCTAATCAATGAGAGCGTCTGACATCTTTGACCTGTTGACAAAGCCAATAATACAACCAGTTTTTTGCTCAACTGCTCCAAACTTAAATTATCGCTGGGGTATAAATCACCAAAATAATTAAGGACGATATTGGGGTTCCATGTATAATTATACTTATGGAAGGAAGGCTTCAACTTAAATACTCCCTTAAAAAATCTTTTGACACGTTCGTCTTGTCCCACATTATTTCCGGAAATAAGTGATAAAGCCGAACGGTGATTGTTTAATGTTCCATACGTGGAACCATTTGTGAAACATTGAGACAAGAAGTCTAGCAAATGATGTACTCCGATCTGGAACGGGTCTAATTCCTTATCGTGACAGTATAACCACCACTGTTTAAAGCTAGAAGTATATTGTGTTTTAGTGCTTCCAGAAATAGATGACGTCATTACAGTCAGTGCTGATTGAGGGATCCGCAATCGCGCGAAGGCTTCCCGGATAATATGGTCGCCGCCAGGGAAAGGTGGCGATGCAGAGGATGAGTTTCCCTGAAATTAGATGATAACAGAAATTTATCTGGAGGAAATATCAATATTCTACTTACAGCAAGAGATCTGAATACTGGGAACCATGCTTGAGATGGCCAATGAGGCACTACAATTATACCGGTTGCCTCATCAGCAACAATCTTTTGCAGAACCTTTAAAATCAGTGAAAATGGTGGAAACGCATAGAAGAACATATCCCATTTAATAGTAAAAGCGTCCACGTTGTATGCATAGGGATCGCGCTTCCATGATATATATTTTTTACATTTAGCATTCGTTCTCGATGCAAAAATGTCCATCTCAGGTTCACCAAATTTTGAAACAATAGTATCAAATGCTGTAAAGTGCAATTCCCACTCAATATCAATGTTTCTGGACTCAGTATCTGCTTCAATATTCTGGGATGACGCTATGTAGGAAGCAAAAAGGAATATGTGCCGTTCTTCGCACCACGTCCATATTCTACGGGCAATTTCATTGAGATGTGGGTATTGCACTCCACCCATTCTATTTATGTAAGCGATCGCCGTAGTATTGTCAATGCGTAGGAGTATGTGACAATTAGCAACCTTGTTCGCGAAAGATTTAAGACCAAAAAAGGCTGCAAGGAGTTCCAAATAGTTAATATGACGAGAACGCTCGTCTTCCGTCCACGAACCACCTATACTTTCTCCCCCAGAGGCTGCACCCCAGCCGATACTAGATGCGTCACTAAAGATCTCTAATGCAAACGACATTGGTCTGATAGGGTTACTCGTGTTTAAAATTGAAGATTTCCACCAAGTCAAATCAACGCGTAAACTATTTGGAACAGTCATCATCTTGTCATAATCGTCATTATCTAATAAGGCTAGATATTTGGCCCGCTCTAAAGATTTTGTATATAACCACCCGTACGCAACGGCCGGGCAAGCGGCTGTCAGGGTACCTAGGTAGCGAGCAAAAGCACGAATAGTGATACTCGTCGAAACTAGCATATTTTCTGTACGAGACAAGATGTCGCGTCTTTTCTTTAAAGGGAGCTCTAGGGTCATGTTTTTAGAGTTTAAAATAAAACCCAAAAACTGACAACATTGGCTTGGTACCAGTGAACTCTTTTCATAGTTTATTACAAATCCTAAGTTCACTAGGCACTTAATGCTTTCATTAATGTTATTTAAGCATTCTTCATAACTGTCTCCGAAATAACAACTGTCATCTAAGTAGAATACTGATTTAAAACCTCGCGATCGCAAAAAAGTAGAAACTGGTTTCATAAGTTTTGTAAAAGCATGAGGAGCTGAGCTCAATCCAAAAGGTAAAACCAAAAATTCGTACAGGATATTATCAAAATAAAATCTCAAAAACTTTACATGATCATTGTGGATAGGTATCAAAAAGTAGGCTTCCTTCAAGTCCAAGTTAACCATATAGCAGTTAAGTGTCATTAATTTGACAGCTGTCCTAGCATCTTCCATCTTAAAATGACTAACATCGACAAATTGGTTTAATTTCTTTAAATTTAGAATTAAACGTTTTTCACCATTACTTTTAGGAATTATAAAAATACTAGATACAAAATGATCGCGGGTAGGATTACATTTACGTATGACATTTGCTTGCAACAAACGATTTAATTCTTGTTTAATATAAAACCTGTCGTCTTTCGAGAAAGATGATTTTGGAACCATACCCGGATGTTGTACAGGATGCTTAAGAAACGGAATTCTATAACCAGAAATGGTCTCAAGGATCATTTTGTCATCAGTAACCTTTTTCCAGGCTTCAATATAATACTTTAAGCGACCAGCATGAGAGTGTACCTGAGAAGTTACTGCTTCGCGTTCGTTGTGGAAGCCGCCCCCGCTACCTTGTGGCGTGATGCAGGGTGTTGGTGAGGGGAGGACGCTCGTGGAGCACGGGTCATCGCCGGCGCCTGCATTGTCCCGCGGCGGCGGTAGTTCGATCCTGTTTTGGTCCCGCCGCCGCGTCTTGGTTGCCCACGAACGTAGCGGTGATAAGGCTGGCGTGACGGCGGGCCTTTGTAGTTTAAAGTGCTGGTTTGAGCCGTAGGCTGGATCAGCTTGCCTGTCTTCTGTATTCCACGCGAAGATTTAATAAATTCTCCTAGTTTCTCACCAAAAAGATGACTGTCTCTCTTTCTATCCCTAAAGGGCTCTAAAAAGGTCTTGTCAACCATTGGAGTGATAAGAGATCTTCTAGTCTCAGTCTCCAAGTAATGAGAATCCGACAACAGCTTTGTCGCGTCTGTAAGAAGACGAAGGATGTCGGCAATGTCACTGGATTTGGTCAATATACCTGACATCGTCCTTCCTAAGATAGTTAGGACGCATCCCATTTGCGATTGCTTCTTCTGAATCCTTACGTCACGATTTTTTGTGGACTCATTTAACATTGCAGTTATTTCAGGATTAAGCACTGGAGCTTTAATTAAGGGACAGTTTTTAGGAAGTAAGTATCTTTTTATTAGTTCCTCTCGTGTTTCCTTTTTAAGGCCCTCTTTAAGAATAGGGTCCCATCGCTTCGACAAATCAGCTACGATATCTGGACCCCAAGCGGCGGTCTCAGCTTCGAACTCCCCTAGAGCCCTTAAGAGCTCGGGATCTGCGATCGGAGGAACGTTATCGTTCCCATTAGCGTCATCAGCCGGGGCTGTCACACCCTGGGGGTCAGCTGGCTGTGATGCACTTCCCCCCGTTGCTGAAAGTTCGGGTGGCACGGGTGACGCAGAGCGCGCAGAGGTGCCTGGCTCATCCACTAGCCTCGCTGAGTCAGCGGGTATTTCTTCCGCCGCCGCAGCCGTCGGCGAAGGCGAGCGGTCAGGAGATGAAGGCCTAGACGCACCGCTGTCCAGTTCCAGATATTCTGGAATATTATTTTTTTTTTGGTTAATATCTCGTATTAACTCTAATAAAATTCATTAGGTCAATATCTCGTATTGACTCTTAAGAAAAAAGTAAACAGGTCAATATCTCGTATTGACTCGAAAGTTTGATGTACCGTCTAACATCTCGTGTTAGATCTAAAGTACCATTGTACAAGAAATTATAAATTTAAGCCTTGTATTTTGCACTATAATAATGACCACTAAAATTATGTGGGTAGAATAATAATAAATACCTTCTATTGACACACGTCTATGACGACTTTTTTTCTTGGATAATCTTTGTTCATATTTCTTTAATTTCCTTCGCCATTTATCCTCTTTAGTTTCTTCATGCTTCCTTTTTGGCATTTCTTAAGTTTTTAGAACTGTTTAACACCAATTAAATCCGAAAAACGAAAAAACTTATTTCACTATGTGCGGTAGCCGCGCGCGCACGGAAACGAATGAGGAATGTTGTAGTAGGGTGATCGAGCGCCTATGGGGATAGTGCTATCTCTTTCTTTCCTATGGCGCTAAACTATGTGCGAGTGAGTCAAAGCGTAGCGAGGCTACTACAGGTGAACATTTAAATCTCGAAAGACGAAGACAGGATAATTATTATGGTTTGACATACTTTTACTCCGTTTGACATTTTTCTTTTTTTAATTTTAATTTTTATGATGGACATTTATTTTATTTTTTATTGTATTATGTTTCAATTAAGTATATTAAACTGAAACTGTATGTACACTATTTTCATGCCCATTAGACGGTAAAATGTGGAGAACTTGGTTATAAATATGAAACATCTATATGTCTTGTACCCATGTTTGCAAAGGAATAAAATTATTTAATTTGATTATTTAACCCTGTTTTGGTTTGTATTATATTTCACTATATTAAAGTAATAATTAAGTAAGTGTGAGCTCGTTTCGACTTCCGTGTCATTACTGGGTAGTTCAGAATAAAATGATGCTAACGAGCATGTTTTTCATTTTCAATAATCCAATTACATTGTTTCTATGGAGTCGCTATCGGTGACATTTCATTATTTGGGTTACCTTGACGAATTGACTGTTAGTTCTGCTCTAATTGAATCCACTACTTAAAAGGCCTGAAATACATCGGTTGTTCACAGCGCCTTCACCAGTCGTCAAAATGAAAGCTTTGGTTTTGGTAAGTAACCTGAATTTATTATGCGTTAGTAGGTAAATAATATTTACTTATATATCAGTGCAAAATCACTTTCCATTATAATACAAATAATATTAATTGCCTCTCTAAGGAGGGATACAAACTTTGTAACAATTTATAAATACATTGAAAGACAGGTTCCTGTCACAGCTTAAGACAGTTTGAAAATACATGTATTTTTGAGATGGACTTAGATAGGGTAAGTCCGGGAAGGTACTCCCTTACTTCTCCTAAAATTGTTTGTTCGAAAATCATTATCCATAACACGTTTGCTATAAACTTCAGTAACCATAATGTTCAAAAATTCGAAATTTTGTTATACATAATAATTTTTACTTCTAAAACTATTCTGTCATAATAATATCGGGTACTACCCAATAAACATTTAAGACGTTGAGTAGACGTTTTGGTGGCAATTTAATGTTATTTAGTATAATTGTATAAATGTCATAGGGACGTTTACTCGACGGCATTAGGGCCCATTTTATTCAACTTAAGGCGCTAAGAGTTTCGTGTAACAGTCCTATAATTACCTATTTAGTCGCATAGTAGTCATATATACGTCGATGATTTGACTACTTGTCACACAATATGACTTTTATATAATGTAATCGCTGTGTTATTGTCATTTAAAGATGATGCTTACGAATTATATTATAAAAGATTAATTTAATTTGGCAGTGTTTTTGACAGCTGTATTAATATTGCATTTTTCTGTTATTTGAGGTGATAAAACCATTTCATCAGTTGTAAACCATTGCGCAATCAAGTTTACTGATAAATGTGAGGTAAGTTTGTAACAAATTTTTTATGCGCTTTTAAAATTTGAATGTTTTTACATATTTTTATTAATAATTTATTAAGTGACTGCGTTATATGACAACTATATAACTTCCCGACCTATAAACTGCGTGTTCATTGTAAATGTGTACCTATTTTATACGCCATGAAAGTTAATTTAGGGATCAATAATAAAATTATAAACGCCTGGCTAACTTAGTTCAAAACATTTACATTTTAGAACAGAAGGATTTACGTGACATATAACTTAGTTAAGTCTAAATAATACTTTTGTTTTAGGTAGACCCCACAATGATCTATAATTATGCAGATGTTGATAAGTTTGTATCAAAGAATACTGCGAGACGAGGAATATTAAAATCAATAGACCACTTTTTATAATGGTCTCTGAAGTCATCGATTTTGGTTGACTAGTGTCTTCTTTATCAACATTATCTTCATTTTCGGAGGATGAACTCTCAACTTCGGAAAATGAACAAGAGTCCTGAACTTTGGCAAACATTTTGGTTAAATTGATTGGTTAAGAGTCCCTATCAATTTTGGCGCGCTACTAGATTAGGTAACTATCGGAGCGCAGTGTGTCTGTGTGCGTTCGAATTATAGCTGATAATGGTAGTGTGCGTTGAAGCGGGAACAAATAATCTTGGTCCGTAACCGCTATTATCAGCACTCCATAGTTTTTACTTACTATAGGTTCCGTAATACTGGATGGATTTTATTGTGATTATGACATGTTATGTTTAGGTACCCTATAAAAATATGGTAACCTAGTACGGCATTCACTATAGTAAAAGCAAATTATAAAGTGTGACCAGCGAATAAATATAAGGTACGTCTGAAACGAATTACACGTGTTATTGTTTACCTAATACAGAACGACGGGGAGGTCTGTAGTATTCGCTCGCTACAGGACCACAGACCATGAGAGTATAGTATAGCGAGCCATTTTGTCGTATTATAAAGCTAATCAATTTATTTGTATACAAGGTGGAAAAAACTGGCGGGACCTGGAGGAAGTACTTTAATATTGAAGATTGCTTTTATTCAAACAAAACATTATTTTGTTTTAGCCTACACTAATCTAATTAAAATTTATATTTTCCTATAATTACGTTTTTAATTTCAGAATAGCGTGAAAAAATAAATACAAGACCATGACAAAAACTAACAGAAAAGAGAGAAAAAAAATTATAACACGTATCTTTACACGCATTTTATTTATTTATTTAAACTTTTCGCACAAAAAAAAGTACAAAGGCGGACTTAATGCCTTAGGCATTCTCTACCAGTCAACCAAGGGTTGTGAAGAGATTAGATGGCAGGTGCTTAGGTTGAGAGGAACAATGATAAAAAAAAAACTATTAGAATAGAACTAGCATTTAGCATTTTATTCGTCTTAGGAGTTTAGTACGAGGTGTTTCGAATATCCATAGAACGTGCTTTTCTAGAGTCAACAATTTCGGGTAGTAAACATGTCATATAAAATTTTTTAAGTTTTTGTTCCATTTTATTTGTCCAGAAATCGTCGTCTTTTAGTATTCTTTCGACTTTCAGAGGCTGATCCGGTCCAGTCCACACAGCAAACAAACATAATGGTTTTTTTGTTATATGTAACTGGCCCTGTATTTGAAAGAACCAGTCGTGTTTGGTGTTTACAGTAGTTCTTTCGTTCTGAACACTCCAAAACTTGATTTTTTTCGCTTTTATGGCGTCATCGGCATTCATGCCAAAAGCTGATAAAGGGCACTTTATTTCTATTAAACCTTCAGCAAATAAGGCATCTGGCGTAGCACCCAAGAAGAAATATTTGTCATCAATGTGCAACCCACATTTTTGAATCACGATATTTTCCTGCTTCGCTAATTGTTCCAGGGCAATTGATTCATTAGTTTTGCCATGCTGGATGGTTGGAACGTGGCTTATTGAATAGCTATAAAGCATGTTCTTTACAAGAGGCGCTGAACTGATATTTTCACGTCGCTTGCAAACTTTTGAAAAATTTGATGCTGTTAAAAGACACCTTCTTAGTTCCAGCCATAGAGCGCTTTCAGCTTGCAATATGGTATCTCTTTCGATTTCGTGACGGTCCTGTATTTGTTGCTTCAGATTTTCCAAAAACAGTTCTTTGGCGGTTTTGTATTCATCCGATGGCATGTCAGGTTTTTGACATGCTTGTCCGTAGTCAGTAGTGTCAGTG
This sequence comes from Amphipoea oculea, assembly GCA_945859645.1. Taxonomy (NCBI): domain Eukaryota; kingdom Metazoa; phylum Arthropoda; class Insecta; order Lepidoptera; family Noctuidae; genus Amphipoea; species Amphipoea oculea. Next base: position 10,432,681 of record OX243877.1, read on the forward strand.
TTAAAAAAAATAAGTTTTTTTGGTAATATTTTCTTCGTCCTAGTATTTTGTATATGTTTTTGCTGTTCAAATTTTTTTACAGTAGCAGATGGGCTTTTATTAAAAATAGTTTTATTTAGTGTATATATTGGTGTTCCTGTATTATAAGCGACTACTGCCGCGTAACATCTTAGCTCGTAAGAGTCTTTCAACGCATAGTTTATACGTTTTCCTCCTATATATTTTGCGACGATAGCATTGAACTGCTCAGCTCTATTGTTATTTACGTTGTATAGGAGGCTTCGAGCATGATATGCCAAATTGGATGCATTCACCTTCAGTTTTTGCATCAGTGTTTTAATTTTCGGTACATTGTTCGGTTCCAGTTTTTTTTCAATGGTGCAGAAATAGTCTTCGCAATTACTGTGTTCCCCAAATATGTGCTTTGGACTGTTTAAAATGTCATTTTGTAGATTTTTTATTTTGGCTGACAAAGGCAGATTTTGAGCTGTCCTATATCGAACTGCTGATTTAACGGCTATCCGTAAACGTTTAAGGCGATCACTGTTGAGCAGTTTTCGTTCACCTATTGGAATCGATGTATCCTTCGTCAAGCTCAAGTTCATTCCGTTATAATTGCGTAATAAATGATTAGAACACTCAATTTTTTCCACGCTAATATTTGGATAGGGTCGGCTTTCCAAAATATTCTTATACGTACTCGCGTCGCCGTCTGCAATCAGTTTAGAATACACTAAATTATGTACATCCACAGACTGTTTGAAGCCGTCTACTATCGCCGCTTGCTCCATGCTTGTGGACGATCCTTTATGATTCGCATTGCATTGGTGTTCAGGAGGATCTTGTTTTTTATTTATTGCACGCACACAAACTACACAGTACTTATTTTTTACAGCAATATGCAGTACTTTGCCTGAGTTAATGCCTATTATAGCACCAACACCTGCCAACGAAGAATAATTTGTGCGGTAGGATCGTTTACACCAACTCGCGTCTGCTGTCACGGATATCTTTGGTATTCCAGTGGGAGTTTTTTCAGTAGCTAGAGCACGTTCTTCAGCAGCTGCTTCTTTCATTGTGTGTTCGGCGGTTGATTTCCGCCAGTCATGCAGATTTTTATGACATTTGGAATAAATATTATTGTTCATTGTTGGCAAATTCATTGAGGAGGCTAATTCGTTAAGATTTGCCCGGCCACATCCTGCCATAATTGTACCAGATACAACAGAATGATTAATATCCATTCCACTTTCTTCTTCGTCGCAAGCGTTTAGGTAAAAAATACTTTCACACATAGAACAACGCAATACAAATTTTGATGAAAAACCTTGCCGCTTTTCCTCAATTGTTTGGAGACAGCTTATTTGACATCCAAATTTTAAAGAATGTCGCGAAATCTCTACGAGTTGGTCAAAAAAGTACTGGTAGTCTATTATTCTTCTTCCTTCAATTTGTATTGGCGTAGCAGGCTGAAATAATATAAGGTGTTTGTTATTATTTTAATCATTGAAACAGGTGAAACAGAAAGGTGTGGTCGGATATTATGAGGAGTAGCATCCATATGTACAACTTTCACTATGAGACTTTGGAATCGCAAAAAAATCTGCTGTTTTATACAACCTTTCAGCCCGCTCGACTAATGTATATGGAACAAGTGATATTTTCTTCGATTTCAGATTTGATCCCATACTAAAGTTGTTCATATATCGGTAGTTGATCACACCTTTCCTATAAAGTAGTACAGTAGATAATAGTGTTAAGACAAATAAATGAATGTTTCGAACTTTTTATTCTAATTTGGTACATGTAAGTACGTACTTTATCCAACTCCACGACTAAATCTTCTAACGAATCATCGAGAGAACCAAAGTTCGTTGGGAGAGGCGTTTCTTGAATTAAATCCATGTTCTGAAATTACATTAATATTTTAAATGCAAAATCTTAGATGTTTGTTACTCAATCACGACGATAAGACTAAACATGTTTACATAGAACTTGGTACAGACGGATATAGATTATAATCCTGGACACTGGGTACCCTATAAAAATATTATAATGTCCTTTCACCACACCCATATAGCTAAGACACATTACAGTACCCATTTGCTAGTAACTGAATATGTTTGAAAAAGACATACTTCCGTAGTTTTGTTGTTTTTTGTAAGTGACCATGCTCCTGAACTCCCTGGTGACTTGTTCTCCTTTTCATCCCTATAGAATATAAAAATAATTTTAATTTATTACAAAGAATACAGTGTTTCCACAATAATCAATAATTGAAAAATACATTGTTTCCCCCTTTTCACCTACTGATAACGCGCCTGGTGAAACCTGTTTGTTAGTGTTACTGAAAATAATGAATAATACATTTGTTAAAAAACTAGCTGACCCGGCGAACTAGGTACCGCCTCAGAACCAATAAATGTTGTTCAATCCGTTCTCGAGATTTCATAAAAAAGCCGTTCCATGAAAAATGTGTGAGAAAATGAATTATCTTCATTATTATTTAAAATAAATACCTTGTGTCCCCATCCTTTACGCTGATCGATGATGTTCCAGGCAATATCAGATTTTTGGAGGACTTCTGCCTGTGTAATTCTCTACAAGTACAATTAACATATTTTTAGATTACCTATATTAATAATAGTAAATTATAACAATTTTCTTAATTAAAGTGATGGCAACAATTATTATTTACCTAAGAACTTCACATGCCTTTCGTGTTTTTTCAACTTTTTTCTTTTTGCCTTTGATTTTTCCTTGATAATATAATTCACTTTTTCGACCCATTTTCTAAAAATATATACACTATTTTACTGATAGTACAACAATACAAAACATTAATATGATGTATGAATAAAATTAACAAATCACTAAGTTTCACACTATGAAAATAAAAAAATATATACTTACAGTCTCAAAACTGGTTAGGCGTAGTAATTGTAGTAAAAAATCACGCGCGATTCGCGAGTTGCGTCGGGAGCGGCGAACGTCACAGGCGACACAGGTCCGTCGTCGAGAAGCCCTTGGGCGCGACTGAATGCATCGAGCGAGCGCATCGATTTATAAGGCATTATTTAGATATTTTACTACAATTAAATAAGTAGTCATAATTAAAATATAAAAATTGAGTATGGTAGATAAACACCTGAAATTTTAAAATATTTAACACTTATTGTTATTTTCAATCAATTCTTACGCGTAGACGACGGTTTTGCACATGATTTTATTGGGTTTTTTCAGCGTGTTCAACATTTTTTTACAAGTACTAATTCTTTAAACTTTAAAAAAATAAATTGTACACTTACTAATATACTATATGCCCAGTATTTAGGATTTTTTTTCAGATTGTTATTTGCTTCCAGTAGGCTAAGAAAGCAATTGAAAAACTTGGTGTTTCATGCTTACGTAAAAACGTGTGTTAGATTTTTATTTTTCCTAATTTATATTAAGTACTCATCAAAATTTTAATTCGTAGACATACTAGATTAATAGGTGATAATTAACTGTGTATTTAAAAAAAACACTAGATAAGTTAATTTTATTGAGAAATTTGCGCTGAAAAAAATTGAATTTTCTGTTTTTAGACCGCCAAATTGATAGGGACTCTTTGTATGGACCCCATCCCCAGCAGTGTAGTACTATGGGCCATGTGTGAAAAAATCGATGTTATTCTGAATAACAAATACTGAAAGAAAGTATGAAATAATGAATGTGGCAAAAAAATTGTTTTTCTTAATTATTTTATATTAGACTGCTCTGTATGGTTACTATTTTATGATTTTTATCATGTTCATAGATTTTAAAAATAACAAAGTAAGTAATCATAAGATATTACAAATGAATCTGTATACGTATGGTTCAGTATAATAATCATTATGGTTGTAGAAATGAATGCTTCTAAAAATTATATTTATTATTTATGTTAATACTATTTTAAATACAAAATAATCATAGAGGTTAAGTAATCGTAGGAGCTTGCGAGTTAGATATCGTATGTTCCTAGACTAAACAATACGATATCTTCCTCTTTAAATACAGGAAAAGGCATATCGATGGAATCGTCAGTTAATGTCACGAATGACGCTCGCTGTCGATTAATATTTTGTTCCGTTACATAGCTTCCTAAGCTGTTAGGAACATGCTCCACGAAATTGGCAGCGTTAAAGCGTCTCTAAACGAGTTCAGAAGAGCTCCACCTATACGAAAGTCAATAAATAGGTTCGGAAGGCTTTTATCAAAAATTTGATTTCTGAATGTTTTAAAGTGTCTCTTGAACCAAACGTTGACGACTTCAATGACCCATCGTACAATTGTTAATTTTCCTGGATTTAAGGTTAGTAGGTACTATTATTTATTCTGTGGCTTTAGTGTAGGTAGACTGGCGCGATTCTCAGTCGCAATGATTGTTTATTTTAAGCATGTATTGTGTGCTCAAAAATATATCTTAATAAAAATTATTTATTGTGTTTCTCTTTGTGGATGAATAACTTTTTTCCCTTATTATTTACACATTTACTGTCATACAATAAAATGATGTATTTTTTACGCTCTTTTATTTTATATATGAGAAAAAGTGCTACAAGGGTGGGGACGTTTTTTCCCAATGTTCAGCATTTAAATGTGATACGGAACCCTTCTCATTTTTCTCACTCTCAGCTTGACCTCTATTACTTTGTATTAAATTACGTGCTTGAAGCGCTTTAATATGAATATTAATTATATAGCGGTCGTATTATCATGTTTGTGATACTTTAGGATGTATACAGGTTGCACTCGTAATACTTATTCGACTTATATATAATGGTTACAAATACTATGTGTAAACAATTATCATCCGTTTAGCAGATGTTTAAAAGGTAATTATATGACCAAATTGACAGTATTATGACATTTATACTACGAAAACGTTTACACGACGAAAAGTTGTATAAGTAAGTTTTATAGATGTCATCGTAGACGCTATTATATGACGATTGTATAAAAATGTAGAAATAACGTCTACATGACATTATTATACGACAAAAAATGTATATGACTATTCGGACACATAATGCACCAGTATATGACGAAGAGTTTAAAAAAATACTGTAAAATAACTTTAGTACGACTCAAGGTCATATAAATGTTTGATTATATAACAAAAATGTTTGCTGGGTAGGTATAATGTTTGAAGCTTCTAATTTTGCATGAAATAAAGTCATATGTCCTAAGTATTGTATTATATAATGTGTATTATTCCGAATGTTCATTTAAATAATAAAATTGTTAGTCCTAAAACATTTGCTAAAAATTAGGTTAGAACAATGTCCTAGAACCAAAAGTTCGAAGACATGTGACATCTGCCAACCCGCACTGGGCCCGCGTGGTGGATTACGGCCCACTCCCTCTCACCGAGAGGAGGCCTGAGTCCCAGCAGTGGGAACATTATAGGCTGATTATGACACGATGAGGTTAGAACAGAAACGAATCGCTGTAAATCCGACCCCACGCAGTCTCCTCTACCCTAGCCCTAGAGTGTAATTGAAAATCGCGTAGGCGCGTAGGGGCGAGGCGGCCCGTGAGCTGAGGAGCAGGAGGCTGCGCGGTGGTGAGCGAAAGCCGTCTGCGACGATTAGCACGCGTGGGACCGCCGGAGACCCGCAGCGCCGGGCCCGTGACAGAAACCATGCCTGCTGCATGCTTGCTTGCATGCTGCATGCTTGCTAGCATGCTGCATGCTCGTTTGCCTGCTTGTTTGCATGCTGCATGCTCGCTTGCATTTCGCATGCATGCTGCATGCTTGCTGCATGCTTGCTTCCACCTACATGCCTGAGAGAAGATCATAGCAAAAGCTTTTTAATACAAATTTGTTTTAAACACATTATTGAGATAAATAAACATTACATAATTTGAATTTAGGACTTATAACTTTTATTGAAAACAGTTTTAAGTTCTTTGTATATTATTGATTGTAATATTTATGACAAACTTTACATATTGTATTTAGAGATTTCAATTTTATGGCATGTGATATTATGTGACTTTAAGTTCGGGCAAGTTATCATTCGGACAAATGATGATTAGGACAAAAAAAAAATTATGGCACTTTAGATTATGGATAAAAAAATTAGGTTAAAGAACATGCATAAACTGGTTGCCGATCACACAATGAAGCGAACTAAATTACTATTTACGCCATTTGTTGTTTGTAACACGCACTTTTTTCTACTGGTCATCTCTCCCGTACGGCCATCTCCCCCGGACTTACCCTACAGGGTGACAGGGACATAAAAAACCGGCCAAGTGCGAGTCGGACTCGCCCATGAAGGGTTCCGTAGCAGCAAGTAACATAATATAAAAGTTCTTGTAGTTCGTTGTAACTTTGTGAAAGGTAAATTGCGGTTTTCGATTTATGACGTATTAAAAAAAAACTACTTACTAGATCTCGTTCAAACCAATTTTCGGTGGAAGTTTACATGGTAATGTACATTATATATATTTTTTTAATTTTATCATTCTCTTATTTTAGAAGTTAGAGGGGGGGGGACACACATTTTACCACTTTGGAAGTGTCTCTCGCGCAAACTATTCAGTTCAGAAAAAAATGATATTAGAAACCTTAATATCATTTTTGAAGACCTATCCATAGATACCCCACACGTACAGGTTTGATGAAAAAAAATTTTTGGAGTTTCAGTTGTAAGTATGGGGAACCCCAAAATTTATTGTTTTTTTTCTATTTTTGTGTGAAAATCTTACTGCGGTTCACAGAATACATCTACTTACCAAGTTTCAACAGTATAGTTCTTATAGTTTCGGAAAAAAGTGGCTGTGACATACCTACGGACGGACGGACAGACGGACAGACAGACAGACAGACATGACGAATCCATAACGGTTCCGTTTTATGCCATTTGGCTACGGAACCCTAAAAACCAGCTGTTTCATAGAAAAGTGGTCAACCATGATGAACTCGGTCCTAATGTACTGAACAGCTAATTTTTTTATTCATCATTGGGCTAAATTCATGGTTTCAGTTTGCGCATCGATGTCCCCATCACCCTGTGTTGTTCTGTCAATATTAATATTCAATCATTTGTATTTCAGCTCTGTTTTTTGGCTTTAGCACTCGTGTGTCATGCGACGCCACATAGGCGACTCCTAAGCAGCTTAAGCAATCTGGAAGAACTACCGAATCTAAGTCACCTAAGTAGTCTGGATGGCCTACTGCAAAACAGACGCCTGCAGACCAACCAGTTGCAAGCGTTGAATGGTATTCCTCTTTTAAGCAGTTTGGAGCTACAGCAACTCCGACGTCTTTTGAGCTCAGTGGACGTGGACACTCCCCCAGAAATAAACAACCGGATTTATGATTTTGGACTTGGCTAAATATTTGAACGCTATCTGCAATGAAAAAACAAATAAACTTAATATGACCTGCCTGTTCTCTAATATTTAAAAAATAAATTATCTCTTCTCTCTTCTCTATTAGGAATGTGATTAAAATTGGTTTTACTGAATTAAAGAGCATATAATTATCAAAATGTATTTTTAATTGCCTTTATTTACATATTTAAATAGATACATTTTTATTTGTGTTTATTATAATTACAGTTACGACACTTTTCCCTATATTTATCCAGTTCCTGTCCTAAGAAAGTAAAAACAAGACTGGGAAGGGCGCATTCCACAAAGCTTTTATATCTAGAATAATTATTATCCTAAGAGAGGAGGCCTGTGTCCCAGCAGTGGGAACATTTATAGGCTGATCACCGGCTAAATCTTATCCTGAGAACAAATTTTGAATTTTTGGCAGTTTTTCCATACTAGAACTTTCAGATGTCAATTTTATTCCACGAATAAAAGATATCTGACGTTGGTAAAATCAGCCCTAAGAAAGTAAAGTAACTTGCCGTGTAGGCACACGATAACCTATTTTATTCGTAAGAACCCCAAAATTAAAATTATTTGCCAAAAGAAGATTCTAGACAGCAAATCTACCAAATATTTCATTAAGGGTGCTCAGTTAAATATTTGGTAGATATTTCATTATCCACCAACCCATCCACTGCCAGACTAAGCCTTTTCACAGTGATGGGTCCTACAATTACCCACATCAAGCGGATTTAATAGGACTTAGTTCCGTTGGACTCAACGTGGTGGCACTCTTCCGTGTATTCGATGCCGCGAACGCACTCAACCGCAGATGGCGGATGACTTTAACCAACGCAAAATGAACCTCCAAACGCATCCAAAAAGTTCCATCATTTTTACCTGGAGTTTGTTAAATTGTTTTTTTGTTTGACTGAACTTTCCATCTGGGGAAAAGGAACAATGTTAAATAAATATTTTTAAGAAAAATCAGTTTTCATCTTTTTAACCCCCGACGCAAAAACGACGGGGTGTTATAAGTTTGACGTGTCTGTGTGTGTGTGTGTGTGTGTGTGTGTGTGTCTGTCTGTGGCATCGTAGCTCCCGAACGGATGAACCGATTTTGATTTTGTTTTTTTTGTTTGAAAGGTGAATTAGTCGCGAGTGTTCTTAGAGCTATGTTTGAAGAAAATCGGTCCAAGATGGCCGCCGCCAGAAAATGGCGGATTACATATTTTTTCACAACTCCCTCAATATGGGTATCAAATGAAAGGGATTGACAAGTAGAATACCAAACACTATGATAAATTTCAAAACCAAGATGGCCGCCACCACAAAATGGCGAATTATATTATTTTTTTCATAATTCCCTCAATATGGGTATCAAATGAAAGGGCTTGACTAGTAGAATACTATACACTATTACAAATTTAAAATCTAAGATGGCCGCCACCAGGAATGGCGAATTCACAGAGGAATACGTTAGTATGGAATGAACGCCAACGACCACGAGTACCTAACTAGCTTCGCTTCACTGTGGTAAAAAAATACGCACAGCTGCGCAGATTTCGGCTAATCACATGTGGATCGTATAGTATGTTTACTAGTAATATAATATTATAAAGTTTAAAAAGCAAGAAATAAAAATTAAATTAAAAATTTAAAAAACCCCCGACTCAAACAAAAACCTCTAAAAAGTAAAATAATAATATATATTAGCCCTTTAAGTTTAATATAAGTTGCAGGAAATATTTTGATCCAAGCGTCCTTATGTCGGGGGACGGCTAATGAAAACGCCAAACAGATGAGGCTTAAACCCAGCAATAATGAATGTAGCTATTGTAGAAACATAACTGTTGTTAACTTCCAATTTTCATTAGCCGTCCCCCGACGTGAGGACGCTTGGATCAAAATATTTCCTGCAACTTATATTAAACTTAAAGGGCTAATATATATTATTATTTTACTTTTTAGAGGTTTTTGTTTGAGTCGGGGGTTTTTTAAATTTTTATCTTAAAAAGAAGTCCAAAATAATCTGGTTCTTTCATAAACCTTGTAACTCATGTTCACTCACACCATGTTAATGTAGGTACGATCTGGGAATTTAATTGTTAGTCAATTTGACACACTAAGTCTATACATGTGAGCCCTACTTCACTATGACCACTTAATGATTCCTCACTTCGAAACCACGTTGATTCCTTAATTAATCACGACATTATGACACTATGAACGAAACCGCACGAAATGAACGCGAAGTACCTATGCGTGGTTTGAACTGTCAAAATACATGTGACATTTCGATTCCTTGCCAATACGACTGCCGAAGATACGACGACCACCATAGTTTCGGCTACGATCGCGTGTCGCGGAAGACGCCCGTGGTCAAGCTGCTGTGGCGGCTTGGTAATATATACTTTATATACTGTGTAAACAATTTAATATTGTTTAAATATTGTAAAATCCATTCCAATCCGATGCGGTGCGAGCCGTTTGGTGGAAATCATCATAGTTTATATGTATCTCATTTAAAAAATATCCAATTACATTATTTTTATGGCGTTGCTGTCGGTAACATTTCATTGTTTGGATTACCTTGACGAATTGAGTGTTAGTTCTACTATTGTATCCACAACTTATAAAATGGCCTGAAATAAATCGGTTGTCCAGGGCGCCCTCACCAGTCGTCAAAATGAAAGCTTTGGTTTCGGTAAGTAACATGAATTTTTTATACGTTTGTTTTTATATTTACTTATATTTCAGCGAAAAATCAGTTTCCAATTTAACACAGATAATATTAATTGCCTCGTTGGTCTGACGGTCGTAAGCCCTACTGCTGAGCAGGAGGGTTCAATTCTCAGGTCGGGCAAATTGTTATTGGGTTTTCTCATCTAGAATTTCTTATTAGCAGCCCAGAGTCTGGATTTGTGCCCAGTTGATTACAATAGGCTCGTCCCCTATTACATGGGGCTTACATATAACTAACAAAATGTGGGTGTACCTACACCTTCGCCTAACCCTTCGGAATACAGGCGTGATGTTGCTGTTTATAAATAATATAATAGGTAAATATTAGTAATAGTACAATCAAAGGCCTCCTGATTCCTGAATTCTTTAAGTGGAAGGGTTCCTGTCACAGGTTTTGACGTACCTACTGACTTTATAAATAGATTTAAATAGGAATCAAATGTTTTGAATTTGAAAATGCATGTATTTTTTTAGATGGACTTACATACAGTGACAGGGACATAAAAAAAGCCTGCTGTTTCATAGAAAAGTCATCAACAGTGGTAACCTCGCTCAAAATGTTCTGAACAGTATTTTTTTTTTTTATTAAATAAAATAATTTAATTCTGCACTAGGGTGTCTAGAATCATGTGCTGAATGCATGGTTTCAGTTTGCACGTCGATATCCCTGCCACCATGTATTGTTGTCAATACTAATATTCAATCATTTGTATTTCAGCTCTGTTTTTTGGCTTTAGCACTCGTGTGTCAAGCGACGCCGCATAGGCGACACCTAAGCAGCTTAAGCAATCTGGAAGAACTACCGAATCCACGTCACCTAACTAGTCTGGAGGACCTACAGCTTACCAGGCGCCAGCAGATCAACCAGTTGCAAGCGTTGAATGGTAACCCTCTTTTAAGCAGTTTGGAGCTACATCAACTTCGAAGACTTTTGAGCTTAGTGGACGTGAACAGCCGTGAGAATCCTCCCCCAGAAGTGCATACCCGGCCTTATGAATTTGGCCTTGGCTAAATATTTGAACGCCATGTGCAATGGCAAAACAAACACGACCTTCCTGTTCTCAAATATTTTAAAAATTTATAATCTCTTCCGGAATATAATTTCAGTATTTTCAGTAATTGGTTTTATTGAATTAAAGAGCATACAATTATCTTAATGTATTTCTGAATTGCGTTTTTTTTTTTCATATATTTAGATACATCTTTGTTTGTGTTTATTATAATTGTAAAAACAAGACTAAGAAAATGAAATAACTTGCCGTGTAAGCACACGATTAGGTATTTTATTTGTAAAAACCATAATATTAAAATAATTTTCCAAATGGACATTCTAGACCAACCCGTCCACTGCTAGACCAAGCATTTGCAATGGATCCTACAATTGCCCACATCAAGCGGATTTACGAGGAATTAGTTCCGTTGATCTCGTGGTTGCAAGCGCGCTAGATTCGATTCCCAGGTCGGGCAAAGTGTTATTGGATTGTCCTTTTAGGAACTTCTCAGTAACTTTGGAAGTGGACGGTGAGAAACCCCCGGGCCTGAGGAGCTGATCCGTTGATCCTGCGCCTGAATTCACACCGGTCGTGTCGGATTGCGTACCGGCCCATCGGACTATGAGAGTGAAGCAAGAGAAAGTGCACCTGCGTCTGCGCACACACTTGTCCACTATAATATCTCCTGCGCCTAAGGCTAGTTTTCATTGAGATTGGCCGCCACGGCTGACATACATATTGGTAGTAAAGTTCTTTGTAAAAGAGCTTGGCCGGAGTATTAGTACTACCACCATAACCATTATGCCGTGAAACAGCTCTTTGCTCTCCTCGATTTGAAGGGCATGGTTGCCTAAATTGTAACAGGCATGTATAAGACATTTCTTTGTCTTTGTCTGTGAAAGCACGTTACGCCGCTGTGTGTCACTTGTAGATCTTTGACAATCATTAAGAGTAGTCAGAAGCCCGAAAGTCCAACAACTAGTCTTACCAAGGGGTATCGTGTCACCCAGTAACTGGGTTGTGGATGTCGAAAACTGGCACCAAGACCTACTTGCATATAGCATGTCACAAAGAAATCTATATATCTTAAAATAAAATCGTGTTAGTTACATCATGTATAGGTAACTCAAGAACGGCGGGAGCGGGACCGAGTCTTATGATCTTTGATTTGATGGATTTGTGTCCGCCCCGAATAGCAGAATAACTATTAAAACATGGGAAAAATTCACGAAAAAATAAAGATAATTAATTTCCTCATACATATCTCAAGAACGGATTAACTGATTTCGATGGCGTTACGAAGTTCGCCGGGTCAGCTAGTAAGAAATAAAACGCTACATTTTATAAAAACTGTTTATCAATCATCAGTTATTTAATTTTGTTTAACAAAAGATGCATTTATACATACCTACCTCCAATAAGTCTAATTTTTAATTTAAGGGTTTTCTTATACAACATAAAGTATTTTATCTGTTCTGAAGTTCTTCACTTAAAATCTAATGAATGCACGTCGGATTTATCATGTTTGTTTACAACACATTGTTACCAGAACAATGAAACTGAGTTTTTAAACGTTTTTAATTTACTAACCAAAACCTGGGTAACCATAGCCTCCTCCATAACCTCCTCCATAGCCTCCTCCATAGCCATAGGCCCCTGCCCCTGCATGCGCGCTCAAACCTGCACTAATTCCAATTCCAGCACTAATTCCACCACCAATACCACCACCAATTCCACCGCCACCACCGCCATAACCACCCCAATTAGGATAACCGAACCTGCTCTCAGACTCAGGTGATAAAGTTACATCCAAAGATGGTGACGCAACATCTAGTACATAATCTGAATTTCCCAAATATTTGGCAATGGTAGCATTTAGATTGTCACTGGGTAAAGTATTGTAGTCTAGGTTAATAAGGTCCAGGTTTCCTGTGTGGCCTGGAGTTCCAAGATTTGGAATGGCGGCTGGTTGGAGATTGGTAATTGGTGCGTAAACAGGGTTTATGGATCCTTGTCTACCAATATGTACTAAGTCACTAGGCGATAGGTTATGACTTTCTGAGTTTAAAAGATTTAAGCTGTTTGAGTTTCCTTCTCTGCCAATATTCAGTAAATTATTTGGTAAAAGGTTGTTATTTTCAGAGCTCAAAAGATTATTGTTGGAATTTCGTTCTCTGCCAATGTTGAGTAAATTATTCGGTAAGAAGTTGTTAGTATTCGACAATAGGTTGCTATTTTCTGAGTCTAAAACATTTAAATTGTTGGAATTCCTTTTCCTGAGTAAATTATTCCGTAAAAGATTATTATTGTCAGAGTACCGAAGATTATTATTTGAATTTCTTTCCCTGTCAATATTTAGTAAATCATTTGATAAAAGTTTGTTATTTTCTGAGTTTGAAAGATTATTGTTTGAGTTTCTGGCTCTGGCAATGTTGAGTAAATTATTTCGTAAGAGATTGTTATTATTCGGTAGTAGGTTGCTACTGTCTGAGTTCAAACGATTTATGTTGTTGGAATTCCCTTCCCTGAGTAAATTATTCCGTAAAAGATTATTATTGTCAGAGTATCGAACATTATTGTTTGAATTTCCTTCTCTGGCAATGTTGAGTAAATTATTTGCTAAAAGGTTATTATTATTTGGTAAAAATTTGCTATTTTCTGAATTCAAAAGATTTATGTTGTTCGAGTTTCCCTCTCTGCCAACGTTTAGTAGGTTACTTGATAAAAGATTAGATCGTCTTGAGTCCAGAAGATTTGAATTTGTTTCTCTGCCCACGTTTACCAATGCATTTGGCAAGAGATTGTTATTTTCAGAATTTAAAAGATTCCTGTTTCTGGAGGACCCTTCTCTTCCAATGTTTTCTAAGTTTTTGTATAAGTTGTTTGGTAGACTTTGTCCATTTTTATACTCCAAATTGCTTGACTCTGCGGAACACGTGATGACTATGGTGAAAAAACATAGCTGTAATGTAAAAATAAACATTAGAACTCAAAAAATATCAAAACTAGAAACACATTAGAACATTAAAATACTTACATGTAAGCATTGTACCATATGAATATAAACATCTACTGCCTAACATGGACATGCTAGATTCTGGATACCTACTAGTAGAAGAGCTTTTCCTTTATTTATCGTTACTAATACTAATATTACTTATAAAGAGGTAAAATTTGAGAGTTTGAATTTAAAGGGAATTACTGATCCGATTCCAAAAATTCTTTCACTAATGGGAAGCTACAATATTGCGGAGTCTCAAGTTATTTTATGTTATACAAGAAATTTCATGCATTTTTTTGTAATTTACATAACAATTAAGTTTGCGTGGGATTGGTCCATATTGGCGCAGAATCGAGTTGACTCCTAAAAAAAGAAAAGGGATGCCTTTGTCCTGCAGTGGGAAAAGAAAGCCTATAAATTTTCAAATTTATTTATGTTTGCTAGTAAATTACCTTTAAAGTATAGACAATTATAATATACTGAAAATAGAGGAAACAGTGATGCTGACACGACAACGTGTCATGATGTCAGCATCATTTTATCATAACACTGACAATCCTTCTTATAGTAGTTTGGTATCAAACCATGATGAAACGCTTCACTTACCAAAAGATAGTCTTTCATTTTAGTCTCTCACGATGCTACAGAGAGTAGGTCTTCTACTGCCAGGACATCTAAAACTTTAATAATGGTCATAATATAGCAGACTTAAACGCTACAACCACATCACCATTGGTCACGCCTTCGCAAACAAATTAATTCGCAGTTAACAGGTGATAAAAACCCATTAATCAAATCAATTTAACACAATGCAATTTTAAGATGATAAGTATTTGTTCATGAAATTGAAAGGGAAAGTGGCCGAGGCTTAAGAAACCTGTAGGTAAAAATGTAAAAAAGCGCGCGGCACGTCCACACTGACCGTGTATTTGGATCGCGATCCTGCCGCGCCCGATCGGAGCGCACTGGATCGTCCGGTATGGACCTAGCTACTAGCTTTGAACTTTAAACGCAAGGCATGTCCAGTTGACAGTCATGCATGTGATGTGTACCGCATATGATTCAAATCAGTTGATCCTACTTCGCATGTCAGTTACCTTTTTGTCAAATTTTAAAAATATTAAGCGTTTGGTAACCCTTAATTAAATTGCCCTACTAAGAGCCCAAACCATGATTTATTTATTTATTTATAGTTAAGCAAAACCGTACAACACCTATTACATGAATTAACATAGAGGCATAACAAGGTACCAACATAATGTGGTCAATTATCTTGTAAGTATATAATTTAATTAAAAACTATCATGGAACAGTGGACTCCTTTGCATACATTCTCTCACAGAACACCAGACATATTCGCATAACTTTACTCCATTCATCCACAAACATCACATTCAGGGTTGGCAGTCAGAAGGGCGTTGAGCTTCTTTAAAGCGCGACACACTTAGGGATTCGGCTCTGGCAACAATTTTGAATTACGGTCACGCAAACAGATTGTGCCGGCGACTCTGACGGTGTCCTATGTATTTTTCGGGGGCAAATAGTCGCCAGAAAAAGCCATAGAGCTCTGGGCAGTCGATACATACCTGTATTTTTTACAGGCTACCGTGAGCTGATCATGGCCTCTTCTTACTTTCAACGAGTTAACCCCAAAATCTCAAAAAGATAGTTGGTAGCCACATGTAGGGAAAGATTGGGACCTTTGGGCGATTTATTACGAGTCGTCAAAACTGTCCAGGTCCATTTAATAGTAAAATTAAACTTTTCCGAGACTAGAAAAACAAATAGTTTAATTTAATCAACCTTGTTTTTGTTCGTGTACAACGCCTAAAAGGTATTACTTTATCACAATCAAAATAATAAATAAAAGCACCATTTCATTTCAAAAAACAGTTTATTATGTCTTGTTAAAATTTTACTAAAGATAAGGGTATTTTTTGATTTGAGGGTTTCCATACAAAGCATCTCTAAACATATGTATAATAAGATCATTACTTTTATTTTTTTTGGCGAATACATATTAAATTTATTTTATTTGTTAGCGAAATATTCCTGAATAAAAAAAGGGACTTGTCTTATTTACTAACCAAAGCCTCCATAGCCACCTCCATAGCCATATCCGTGACCACCAGCCCCTGCCCCTATAGAGCCACCGATGCCAGCGCTAATCCCAATGCCAGCACTGATACCACCACCAATACCAGCACCGACTCCAGCACCGCCCCCACCACCGCCCCCAACACCGCCTCCACCACCTCCATAGGGGGGGCCACCATATCCAGGACAGCCATATTGATTACAACCCCCTTGTGGAGGATAACCCCCTTGTGGAGGATAACCCCCATGATGTGGATAGCCCCCGTGACGACCAAACCTGCTCTCAGCCTGAGGAGTTGCATTTACGCCTGGAGGTGGTAAAACAACAGCTACAGGTACAAGATTCATATTTTCATTTTTTTTTTCTAAATTTTCATTTAGATTGACACTAGGTAAAGTATTGTAATTTCCTGGAATCACATGGGTCGGGTTTCCTGGGTTGCTGAGGTTCCAAATCCATCCTGGATTTGGAACCTCAGTTTTTTGAAGAGAGCCACTTACTGACTTTAAAAGATTTGGGTTTAAAGTGTTTGGGTTTCCTTCCCAACCAGCATTTATTACGTCACTTGGCAAAAGATACAAATTGTTTGGATTTCCGTCTCTGCCAACATTTTGTAAACTATTTGGTAAAAGGTTGTTATTTTCTGAGTACAAATTATTTAAATTGTTTGAGTTTCTTTCTCTAAGTAAATTATTTCGTAGAAGATTATTATATTCAGAGTTCAAGAGATCATTGTTTGAATTTCCTTTTCTGCCAATGTTAAGTAAATTATTTCGTAACAGGTTGTTATTATTTGGTAACAGGTTGTTATTTTCTAAGTAAAAATTATTTAAATTGTTTGAGTTTCTTTCTCTGAGTAAATAATTTCGATGAAGATTATTATTTTCAGAGTTCAAGAGATCATTGTTTGAGTTTCCTTCTCTGCCAATGTTAAGTAAACCATCTCGTAACAGGTTGTTATTATTCGGTAACAGGTTGCTTTTTTCTGAAGTCAAAAGATTTAAATTGTTTAAGTTCCCTTCTCTGAGTAAATTATTTCGTAAAAGATTAGAACTTCTTGACTCAAGAAGATTTGAATTTCCTTCTCTGAGATTGTAGATTTCTGAATTTAAATAATTTAAATGGTTTGAGTTGCCAACGCTTGCATAGTCATTGTATAAGTTGTTTGATACATTTTGTCCATTATCGTACTCCGAACTGCCTGACTCAGCTGAACAGGTGACGACTTTAGCGAAGAAACAGAACTGTAATATGAAAAAATACATTTAGAATTCAAATAAACTTGGATCTTAAAAATTTCGGTAATTTATTATATTATACCTACTAACCCCCTTACTAATAAACGTATTATATCAGATGAATAGTTACACACCGATTTCTCTCTTTCAGTCGTCAGTAATTTGTCTACACAGTAATTTGACAACTCTATAAATAAATAGTTTTATTACATCGCTTTTTTTCTATTAGATCCTAAGATTTCCAGTAAAACCTAGAATACTCCGTAGGCCTACCTTCTGGTACCGTTCTGTGATAAATAGTTGTATCGCTCAGTAAATCTTTGATTTTACCTCAGAAATGGAACCAAGAATGCTTAAGCGAGCGAAGCGAGCTCGGGTCGCTTGCGATGACGGGGGCTAGTAGGCAAGCAACGCAAGCGGACTAACTCCCAGTCATCGGTTTGTTTTCTTTTGCACTTTTCATTGGAATAGAAACTCCTCAAAAAAAATATTTTTGTTTTAATGGAAACTTAAATTTACCAACTCATGTTGGTAAATCCTTAGAATTATTGACAATTAGTTAAGTACAGCGAAAGGATGTAGAATATAGGTATACTAAACTTACCAAAAGATAGACTTTCATTTTGTCTCTCGCGGTGCCACGCAGAGTAGAGGCTCCTACTAATCCGAGACTTCATTAAGCTGTTAATATAGCAGACTTAAACGCTACAATGTAATCATCATCATTTGTCACGCCTTTCCTAACAAATTAATCTCCAGTTAACATGTGATAAAATCGATTAATCCAATCAATCATTCTTAAGAACACAATTCAATTCATAGATGATTTTAATTGTCCATGAAATCGGAAGGATTTTTTCTCTTTGTGTTTTGCCGAGGCATATTATTGTAACCTTAGATTTTAATATAAAGATGAGTTCAAGATGAATTCGGGTTTTCGATGTCTGTGACTAACTTTTAACATAATCAAATAATTATGTTATCCCACTGCTTTCTAACCACACACCAATCGTTAGGTAGCCAAGCCATTGACAAAGGGAGACAAAGACCTCAAACATCTAATCCTCATCAAAATTTTCCATTTAGTAGTTTTGGCGTGAAAGAGTAACAAACATCCATCCATCATCCATCCATCGTCACAAACTTTCGCGTTTATAATTTTAGTAGGAAGTAGGATAAATTATTTTATTTCTATAAGTAGGTTTGTACAAACACTTTTAAACGTAAATCATATTTTTTAAAACTAGATGAGGTCGGCGTTTCCTATCTGATTACTATTGGTAGGGGAGCCCAGAGGGTTTTTGAGCAAGCATATTCAGGGCGAGAAGTTGATAGCTGAGTAGGTCTGGCATGAGGAGAGAACACCGAAAATATATTTAAAAAGTTTCTGATAGGAGACCCCTGGTCAGGAGACCACTTTCAGATTTCAAAAAAGGGCCGAAATTAAAGTGATCTTCAGAGGCGTTGGTTTTGGCATGATCGGGTCTGGCCTAACCCATAATGACTTAAATAGGCAAATCTGACGGAGAAATTGTGGGCTTTCCCCAAATCTGACGACTTTGAAAACTCAGATTTGGGCCATTTCTAAAAGGATATTCAGGGCGAATGAAAGTTATTCTATGCAATAGTGTTACGTGTCCTGATAGTGAATATATAAATATCTGACGGGATGATGGAGCCTTTTGGCAAATATGAGGAAATTTCATCAATTCAGAAAATTACCCAAAAGTGGCCATAATTTTGCATTTATCCCTAAATCAAGGAACCTAGTAGCTTCGATTGCTGTTTGCATTGGAAGGTGACACGTTTGTGAAGATTTCTCCATATTCAGAAGTTTCAAAATACTAAACACTTGAACGTAATGATTAAAAGTTAAGTAGCAAAATTAAAACATCGTCGGAGTACACCATAAACAAAGTTGATTATTTCAATATTTTACTATGACACCAATCAAACCAATTATTTCAAAAACATCCTCATCTTATGGGCTATCTAACGAACTAGTAACGTTTTAAAAAATATTGAGAGATGCCCGTCAATTGTTTGATAAAACTGGCAAAGGTGGAAAGCCATACTTACTAAAATTAACGAAAACATTAAAGTAACGACTTGTTTACGTCGTAATACTTTTCTATTCGAGGTTTTATTGTAACTACGAACCTCTGCGCTCGATATCGTTACTGATATCGCCTCCAATTGTCAGTGATAGTTCGTTATGAGAGTTTTGTTAAATAAGTCCCAACACTTCTGCTTAGGCCGCAAGCTGCTAGTTAACTAGATTAAATGACAGATCATAAGATACAAATTTATTTCTAACCGATTTCTAAAAGAGGGAGGTTATTAGTTCGTCTGTATATACAGGATGAATGTTTCAAGTCATCATGTGGATGGCCAAATCCGAAACTATAGCTAATACCGAAAAATTCTTAAAGGAGTCACGGGGTGGATTTTGACGAATACTAAAACTGCATCATTAAATTTTTGAAAAATCAATTGCTCTAGCCAGGAATCGAACTCGTAGATTTTGAAAAAAAAAAACACTGCCTGTTTTATTGCACCCTCCGACGGTGTCGTTAGTAAGGATCAAATTCTGGAAAGAAATGATACACGCCAAATTAAAGGAAAGTGGACATTTTTAAAATTAACTAAAATCAGATAAACAAATTGATTAATTATGGTTTAACAATGAATTCAAAATATAATTTATTATATTAAAAACATAAGTTAACGGCCAAATAACTACTGCTACAGTGCAAACGAACAAATACATTCTAGATACTTAAAAACTGTTACTATCTTAAAATAATTGCTTTTTGTTAAAATGCGCCCTTTACTGTACTTTGTCGTATATCATTTCTTTCCAGAATTTGATCCTTATTAGCGACACCATCGGCGGGTATACGACAAAGTAAAGGACGCATTTTTAACAGAAAACAATTATTTTAAGATAGTAACAGTTTTTAAGTATCTAGAATGTAAGTGATTTGTTCGTTTGCACTGTAGCAGTAGTTATTTGGCCGTTAACTTATGTTTTTAATATAATAAATTATATTTTGAATTCATTGTTAAACAATAATTAATCAACTTGTTTATCTGATTTTAGTTAATTTTAAAAATGTCCACTTTCCTTTAATTTGGCGTGTATCATTTCTTTCCAGAATTTGATCCTTACTAACGACACCGTCGGAGGGTGCAATAAAACAGGCAGTGTTTTTTTTTTCAAAATCTACGAGTTCGATTCCTGGCTAGAGCAATTGATTTTTCAAAAATGTAATGATGCAGTTTTAGTATTCGTCAAAATCCACCCCGTGACTCCTTTAAGAATTTTTCGGTATTACCTATAGTTTCGGATTTGGTCATCCACATGATGACTTGAAACATTCATCCTGTATATACAGACGAACTAATAACCTCCCTCTTTTAGAAATCGGTTAGAAATAAATTTGTATCTTATGATCTGTCATTTAATCTAGTTAACTAGCAGCTTGCGGCCTAAGCAGAAGTGTTGGGACTTATTTAACAAAACTCTCATAACGAACTATCACTGAGAATTGGAGGCGATATCAGTAACGATATCGAGCGCAGAGGTTCGTAGTTACAATAAAACCTCGAATAGAAAAGTATTACGACGTAAACAAATCGTTACTTTAATGTTTTCGTTAATTTTAGTAAGTATGGCTTTCCACCTTTGCCAGTTTTATCAAACAATTGACGGGCATCTCTCAATATTTTTTAAAACGTTACTAGTTCGTTAGATAGCCCATAAGATGAGGATGTTTTTGAAATAATTGGTTTGATTGGTGTCATAGTAAAATATTGAAATAATCAACTTTGTTTATGGTGTACTCCGACGATGTTTTAATTTTGCTACTTATCTTTTAATCATTACGTTCAAGTGTTTAGTATTTTGAAACTTCTGAATATGGAGAAATCTTCACAAACGTGTCACCTTCCAATGCAAACAGCAATCGAAGCTACTAGGTTCCTTGATTTAGGGATAAATGCAAAATTATGGCCACTTTTGGGTAATTTTCTGAATTGATGAAATTTCCTCATATTTGCCAAAAGGCTCCATCATCCCGTCAGATATTTATATATTCACTATCAGGACACGTAACACTATTGCATAGAATAACTTTCATTCGCCCTGAATATCCTTTTAGAAATGGCCCAAATCTGAGTTTTCAAAGTCGTCAGATTTGGGGAAAGCCCACAATTTCTCCGTCAGATTTGCCTATTTAAGTCATTATGGGTTAGGCCAGACCCGATCATGCCAAAACCAACGCCTCTGAAGATCACTTTAATTTCGGCCCTTTTTTGAAATCTGAAAGTGGTCTCCTGACCAGGGGTCTCCTATCAGAAAATTTTGACATATATTTTCGGTGTTCTCTCCTCATGCCAGACCTACTCAGCTATCAACTTCTCGCCCTGAATATGCTTGCTCAAAAACCCTCTGGGCTCCCCTACCATATGAGAAGAAAGGCCGAAACAAACTTAGAAGTCACAGCAGTCTCTTTTCATCATCATCATGAAGACCATCATGATCATGTGAGGACCATGTCGATTGGTGTCTGAAATGGTCTTTTGAGGAAAGATACACACAGATTGAGTGGACCTGCCAAGTCAGTGCACGCATTTGACAGTAATCATACAGCTCAACTCAAAACTTAAGGAACTCAACGATTCGACGAACAATATAAAAATAAGGACATTTGGGTAGGCCGCATAAATTACTCAAATTGCCAGACCATGAATAAAACGATTATGCTCACTAGTTCCTTCGCGTAGTTCCTTTGAAGGAACTACTGAGAATTTTTGAAAACTAACTGAGAAAAAAAAAACAAAAGACAATTGACCCACATAGTCTTCACATTCATACGAATTTAAAGTAATATAACAATTTGGGACTTATGGATCTACTGAAGGTCACAGAAACGTAAAGTAGCGCCATCAGAATGGAATTTGGTGTGGACAAATTTGCAGTCATGCATGTAAAGCGAGAGGGGATTATGGAATCCGAGGAAACCCAACTTTCGGATTCCATACACCGTACATGAACGTTTGGTTGAACCTTCTTCTCACTGTGATAAGAATGTATGAATGGTTACTATTGATAATGACATAGGAATTGTTTCGTGTGTTAGTGAAAATTCAATAAGATAGAAATTGTGAGCACCTCATTCTCGTCTCCCTTACTGCTTATCCGCACTTCACGTAGGTGTACTCCAGGGTCCAATTCTAGGCCCTTTTCTTTTAAGCTCAATTTCAAAATCAGACAAACTGACAGTATTGCTCAAATATTTAATAATTATACTTTTTTTTTCATATAACTGTACATATTATTATATTTATATGTTAGCTTATATTATGTAAATATCTGTACAAATAAATGTTCAATCACTTAATATTTAATTGATATCTAAGGCATTAAGTGTGGAATGTGTGTAGGCGAGATAAAAATAATGTAAGGGACTCAAATTGTAAGGTTTTATACTTAAACCTACATAAAAAGTATATCATGGGTAGGTCAAAATAAAAATATAATAAACACTTTCATTTCTTGAGCTAATTTATTTTTTCTGTTCCTAATTGTTTTATTCACACAAACTGGCATTATATTATGTTTTCGTTCAGTCGACAATCAAAAATCTATTTTCAATTTTCAAACAATCCCAAAAAAGGGTGATTGTGTATTTATTTTATGGTTTTCTTCTTTTATTTTCTTACGTAGCGGTAACCATAGGGGGAAACAAGACCTAGACCACCTCCGACATTAGCACCGAGGTGTCCGGCGATATGGCCACCGATGTGACCGCCAATTCCGAATCTAGATTCCAAATCTCGTTGAGCCACAAGCTCAGAATCGTACAGAGAATTTGCCCGACGGTAGATACCACCACCGATGCCACCGCCAATGCCTCCACCAATACTTCCGCCTATACCACCATAAGCACCGCCGCCAATACCACCGTAAGCACCGCCGCCAATACCACCATAAGCACCACCGTTAGCAGCACCATAAGCACCGCCGCCTATACCACCGTATGCGCCACCGTTAGCACCACCGTAAGCACCGCCGCCTATACCACCGTATGCGCCACCGTTAGCACCACCGTAAGCACCGCCGCCTATACCAGCTTGAGCCCCGCCACCTATACCACCATAAGCTCCGCCGCCTATACCACCTTGAGCCCCGCCACCTATACCACCATAAGCTCCGCCGCCTATACCACCATAAGCTCCGCCGCCTATACCACCAGAAGCTCCGCCGCCTATACCACCGTAAGCACCTCCACTAAGACCACCATAAGCGCCTCCACCAAGACCACCATAAGCGCCTCCACCTACGCCGCCACCCAAACCGCCTCCTATACCACCACCCAAACCACCTCCTATACCTCCACCCACACCACCACCCAAACCACCTCCTATACCTCCACCCACACCACCACCAATACTACCGCCTAAATGGCCACCAATATGACCACCAATACCACCGCCAATGCCTAGCCTACTACCAACGAAAGGTAGGGAGCCATATGCGGCATAAGGGATGTACGGGGCATATGGAGCATACGGGCCATATGCAGTATACGTGCCATATGCGGCATACGGGCCATATACATATGAGTGATAACTGGCTTGTCTGGCAAGAGCATCTTCAAGCAGCAGTTGCTGATTAAATGGTGGCCAATAAAGCGCTTGGCATGCGCTGACTATTGCCCAAAGCAGAACCTTAAAACAAAAACGTAAATATTAGTTCTATTTGATTGTATTGAAAATGTATGCTCATAAATTTTACTAGATGGTGACATGAGCGACTTAAAATAAACGATGGATGTCATATTTGGTCGATAACTTTAATTTTGAAATGACTTTACCCAACGTCGGAATATTATAGGCTACAAAAGATGTACAGTCTGGAGTTTCTAAAAACCATTTTAAGAAAATTTCACATAATATTTCGCAACTGAATACTTATGGGCTCCGGACACAAGGCCACTTTGTGCGTCAGTTCAGTTAACAGTTCAATGACAGGCCTTTCACTGGCTTTGCTCACGAACATATTTGAAGACAGTTCAGTACTGACTTGCTTTGTGTGTCAGCAGCACAGTCACTGAACTGACTAAACAAACAAACCTGCCAAACTGGCCATTAAAACCTAATCTATCTCATCATCATTTCGGCCGAAAGACGTCCACTGCTGGACATAGGCCTCCGTTATAATCTCTCTCTCTCTGTTATAATCTATCTAATTAAAATAAACCATTGAAATAAACAAAAATATAAATGAATAACTTCTTTTTAGATAAAAATGAGGTTGAGGTTACTACAGGTTTAGAGCGGGAAAAAATAAAGACTAGCACTTCCTTCTCACTTACCAGGCAGTATGCTTTCATTGTAATATTTGTTCCGGTAGTATTGTGTCCAGCTTAATTTCTGCTCTGAGAGGAACCAAGGCTTATCGGGGTTATTAGCGGGGTATTATAACAGAATCCAATGCTAGAACTAAATCGCTATTCGTCATGGCTACTTCAATCAATTTATTATATTATTTACATCTAACATAAGCCGATTAAATTAATATATGAAATATTACATTTTAGAAATAAAATATTTACCTGTTATTGACCGCGGTTGCTCTTGACATATTGTATAATTATTTTTATTCACTTACAGATATTTATTAATATTCTTTTGTTATCTCACAAAATAAATCTGGCATCAAGGAATAGGCTTAAAATATTGCAACTGTGTACATTTATATGTGTATGTAGTTAAAATGTCATGTGTTTGCCGATGCAATCAAAATAACCCATTCAGCTCCCCACCGGGAGGTGGTACGATCAGCGCTCGCAACAGCGCTCACCTAAAATGGTTAAGCACTTTAAGCTTGGTCATTGACACCCCTGGTATCCGGGGTGGGAGGGGGTAAGCGAGAAGTGCGCAACCGGCGCAAACGCAACAATGCTGGTTGTCTTTAAACGTTTCTTACGCCATCTTTTGCAGAAATTCGTACCTACTATACAGGGTGAATTTTTCAAGTGGGCGTGGATGGCCAAATCAGAAACTATGAGGACTAGCGAAAAGTACTCAAAGGAGTCGCGGGCTCGATTTTGATGAAAACTAAAACTGCATCATTGGATTTTTGAAAAATCAATATTTCTAGCCAGGAATCGAACCTGTTGATTTTGAAAAAAAAAAATAAACACATGCTGTATTATTACACCATTCGATAGTGTCGCTAATAAGGATCGAATTCTGGGAAGTAATGACATACGGCAAACTAAAGGAAAGAGCTCATTTTTAACAAAATACTTTTTTTTTCTTATGTTACCTACCTCATCATCATCTGCCTAGCCTTTTTCCAACTATGTTGGACTCGGCGTCCAGTCTAACCGGATAGAGATGAATACCAGTATTTTACATGAAGCGACTGCCTTTCTGACCTCCACAACCCAGTTACTGGGTAATACGATACCCTTTCCCCTTGGTAAGACTGGTCGTCAGACCTTCGAGCTTCTGACTACCCGTAACAACTGTCAAAGATCCAGGAATGACAGCCGGTACCGACGGCTTAACGTGCTTTCCGAGGCATGGAGGGGTCTCGGTATGTAAAGATGGTCACCCATCCACAGACCAACCGCGGCAAACGTAGCTTAACCTGATGGATTGAACCTGTGCGGCTGTTATTATTTAGCCGGGCCCGGGTTATGTTACGTACCTTCTAAACCTTAACTGATTAATTGCTCAAAATGATGACCATTGTTTTCAATACATACGAGTAGCTGGATTCGACGTCTCAAGGATGGTACATCATTCAAGGATTGTGCATTCAGCATTACAATATTATTGATTCCATTAGAATATTTTCCAAAGATCGTAATGGAAAGAATTTAGAACATTAGGTATGTTGTGAAGGTGACTGCACTGCGGGTGTGTTAATAAAAATATTGAGCATCATTTCGAACAAGGTACGTTATGTAGGTACGAATACTTTAAACTAAGAAGAAGTTTATTAAAATTCAACATTTTCCTTAAGTTTGCCGTATGTCATTACTTCCCAGAATTTGATCCTTATTAGGGACACTGTCGAATGGTGTAATAATACAGTGTGTGGTTTTTTTTTTTTTTTTTCAAAATCATCAGGTTCGATTCCTGGCTAGAAATATTGATTTTTCAAAAATCCAATGATGCAGTTTTAGTTTTCATCAAAATCGAGCCCGCGACTCGTTTGAGTACTTTTCGCTATTCCTTATAGTTTAGAATTTGGCCATCCACGCCCACTTGGAAAATTCACCCGGTGTAGCTTATGAAATTTAAATCAGGTACTAAATGCTATGAAACTGTACCTGATATAGTTTTGAATGGTACCCTTTTAAAAAGGGTTACTAAATTTAAGTATTTAGGTCATTGGGTCACTGAGGATTTAAAGAACAGTACTGACATTGAGAGAGAGCGCAGGTCGTTGTCTGTTTGATGTAATATGCTGGCTCGCAGGTTTGCACGCTGTACAACACAAGTAAAGGTAAAGCTTTTTAAGGCATACTGTCAATGCTTTTACACGTGCAGCCTGTGGGTTGGCTATTTGCAAAGGGCATACAGTGACCTGCGAGTTCAGTATAATAATGCGTTCAGGATGCTGATGGGGCTGCCGCGGTATGGCAGTGCCTCCGGCATGTTTGCCGAGGCCAACGTCGACAGTTTTGCGACAATCATGCGTAAACGTTGCACCTCGACCCTAACTCGCATGCGAGCTAGTTCCAACAGCATCTTGAGCGTATTGACGGACCGGTGGGATTCTCCGATGCTTGAGCGCTGGATGCGGCTGCACGCAGTGAAGTAGCATACATGCGTTCTGTCGGATTGTCCTAAAATCTGTTTTATTATATTTGTTTGGTTTTACTAACATTAGCTCTTAAGTATTTTCGTGTTACTAACAATTTATATTGAGAAATCTTAAATAAATTATTATTATTATATATATAGTAGGTAATTATGTATGTATATTAGTAAGTATAATTATCATTAAGGTAGTGATAAGCTACTTTATATTATCCCAGAAATGTAACAATACCATAATATTCTATTTCAATAAACATACATACAGTCGCATACACCATTAATTAGACGAACATAACGGGAAAACAATATATGTTCTTAAAGATTACTATAAAATATTATAAAATAGTGAAACATATCCATAAAAAAGCAATAACTATCAACACGACACTATAATTTTATATCGCAGAAGAACAAGGTAAATAATATTTTAATAGAAAAATGAATAGCTACATTATTCGAAAGTTAATAGAACAATCGGAACTCAAGCCGCAATTTTGTTTTTCTCAGCATAATATTTTTTTTTTTTTTTTTTGTTGCTGGGTATATAATAAATCATTTTTCCGTTAGGCGTGATCGAAGTCAAGAGCAGGCTATTCCCAACTAAGTTGGGGTCGGCTTTCAGTCTAACCGGATGCAGCTGAATACCAGTCATGAATCGATTGCATTTATATGATGTCACAACCCAGTTACTAGGTACAGTCCGTTCACAATAATTTTACCTCTGACTGTTAATTGGGGTGGTAATTGCGTAACACATATTATAAAATGATAATTGATCGCAATGGATTTCATTCACGGACAGTTCACCCACGTACATTGTTGAGCAGACGAATTTTCCAAACCTGAATTTTTCAAAGCAATGGATTAGCAATAACCTTCAAAACTCTTGGATTGTGATTGAAAGTGAGTTTGGTGCTGCTTCCCAATTGCGTAACATACTAACAACTGCAATGCCTTTCCTTTTGACAATTCGACAACATTGATTGCTTATGTAAGTTGTCGAGCAGAGGAATTTTTCAAACATATGAAGCAATAGGTTAGGAATTTTCTACGCAATTGGTGTGCAGGATATTCATGAGTACGCTTTAGGTCAAAGTTAAGGTGATATTTTCAGCTCATATCCTTAACAAGTGGCTGAATGTCCAGAGTGCACCGACCATTGTTTAAGATCGTCAACCTATGGGATAATTGCGTAACACAATCAGTATCAATGCCTTTCATTTTGACAGTTCATCAACATTCATTGCGTTATTTACGTTATTAATAATAATTCATTTATTTTTCAGACAAAGTCCATTCCATTATTACATTAGATTAGACACATAAAAATAGATATAATAATCACACATATGTACACAATAAAATAACACTCAGACATTTAAATCAAACAAAATTAAAATAAAATAAAATAATTAAAATAAAACAAAATAAAAATACACACACATGTCATTCAACATCAAATATTATTGAGCAAGTACAAGTACAAGTTATTGAGCAGACAAATTTTTCGAACATGTGAAGCAACGGATTAGAAGAATATCCTTCAAAATGATTCAGATTGAGATTGATAGTCTGTTAGGTAATTAGGGTGCAGGTATCTCATTAAAAAAAAACTATTTTTTGTCTTCGTAACATTACTACTTTCTGTGCCATCATTACCACCATTGGTGGCTATCAACCGCATGGTAACCAACGCCGCGGTTCATTGTAAAAAATCATCGTTCCATCATTTGCTTTTACCGCTTCGACACCAGCATTCATTCAACTCGATTTCAAATCTTAATAATCGGTATCTAAGAGGATTTCCCTACAAAATAAAAATAAGATGGGACAAAGTTATTGAGTTTCATCACCATCATCATCCACAGCTCGACTTCACCCACTGATGGGCCTCTCTTTTCTTGTGCCAATCTCGACACTCCTGTTCCAGCCTAATCCAGCAGGGTATTTGCGTAACACACTATCAGTAGCAATGGGTATCATTTTGACAATTCAACAACATTCATTGCGTTATTTGCGTTATTGAGCAGACACATTTTTAAAACATGTGGAGCAATGGATTAGAAATATGCTTCAAAATTATTCAAATTGAGAATAATAGTATGTTACGCAATTAGGGTGCAGGACCACGATGGCAATAATGTCGTCCACCCCGTTATTGAGTTTACCCATTAGGATGTTTTCGGTAGCGGCACTGAGTCTAGATTTGAAGGCATTACACTCGTCCTCTATTACATGGGTCATTGAGCTCCAATTCATTGATTGTCATTGAATTATGAGATACAATTGATTTTCTATTGTATCGTACTACATAGGTTACGCGCGGAGTTTGACCAGTTACACATAACTGAAGAAAAGTAGGTTTATAAAATACACCCAAACCGGAACATAGCAAAGTCACTTTTCGGCAGAAATACACGTATAGGAATAACTTCAGGAAATAACCATTTTAATCCAGTTCAAAAAAGGAGTAGAAAGTTTGATATATACAACGAGCATTATTCATTATTTTATTTATATATCTTATACTTTATTGCACACCACAAAATACACATCAGGATAAACATTTATTTTAAAAATATATTGAACAATGAGCGGTCTCGCACAGGGCGATCCAATATTTCATTTCTACCTGAGGATATCAACAGTGTCCATATATAATGAGATCGAACATTTATCCAAAAGCATTCTAAATTACCAATAACTTGAAATTAGTAGACTGTATCTGCAGTACGTATTATATTTGTAACGTTGAGTTGTCTAATTTTGAATCTCTCCAATAGTAATGCTTCAATTATCGATGTACTTGCCGCATTTCTCAATCCAGCTTTCCGGAGAGATTTGGTGTCAAATGAAACTTCAAGTTAACTCGCTTAAGTACTCTTACAGCATTCACTGACTTAAATATCAAGTTTACTCAGTACCTTACTTTCGAATGTGAAAATCGGACTTATAAGCCATTAAATTAATTGAACATTTATTATAAAAACTATAATGAACTTATAATTGTTTCGTACTAGTAGATTATAAGATTCACTAATTATTCACCATTACAGCACCAAAACCACCTATCGCGGCACCATATTTAATCCCATTATTAGGAAGAGGTGTAGTGTCGTCAGATACAATATTAGATACCATGTCCGATACCACTTTTGTCTTTTTTACGAAACGACTAGCCGCGGCGGCACCGAGGTAAGCTCCAGCGGCAGCTCCAAATTTAGCCCCTAATCGACCAGCGAGCTTGCCGCCAATATAGCCGCCTGCACTAGCGCCGATCTGAGCAGCAGCTCCGGAGAGTCCGCCCATTACAGAACTTAAACCACCAAATCGATTTTCTTCTCGAGGAAGAAGATCATCGAGTTGGCCGTCTTCTAGTTTGACAAGTAGAGCTTCTCGTTCAGTTGGCGATAGTTTACTCTCTAAGATTTCTCTATCTTCGTCAGATAATTTGCTTAGTGCTTCTTTGTCTACGCGAGCAAGACGGGCTGCTCGTTCAGCGTTAGCTTGTTGCAGAAGCTGAGCTTCAAGGTCAACTTGAGCAGCCTCTCGGAGTTGAACCGATTCATTTATAAGAGATCTAGTATGAACCCCCGGATTAGTAAAACGAGAAGCAGCGTGATTAAAATAATGCTGATGAAGTGCAGGATTGTTGATACGAGAAGGAACGGGATTCGGATCTAAGTGGATAGCAGCAGGATTCTTAATACGACCATTTACATGTGGCCCTGGTGGTGTTATTCCACGTGACCGGAAATAACTAGGCTTGTAAAAATCTGGAATCAAAAGTGTTAGAGGATTTGGGTCTACTGCATCATCGAGCATATACTTTTTTGCCAATTCCTTAAGTTTTTCGTAAAATTTATCATTTACAGAAGGTTTGTTAGATTCCGGGTCTCCATGTCTTGCTATTAGTAGGCGCCTATTGAGTGGCAACTGATAAGCTTGACATGTGACAACGATGAAAGGGAACAACTGAAATCAGAAATAAAATAATTCTATATAATATTAAAATTTCTATAATAACTTCAAATAAAGTAATACTAACGTATAAGATATAGCGGTGGGCGTTATGCCCATGACAAAATACTATATTTAAGAATTAAAATATTTGAGTATATATAACTAAATCACTAACGTTTATAATAAAATTCACTTTCTTTTAACCGATTTCTCAATATACTAATTTAGTTACAGTGGATCCTTTAAGCATTCTCCCTCATTTACAAACATGCACTTTACTTATTTCACTAACATTTTATTATATTTAAACTTGGGAATCGTTCTGCAGCTACTCCTCACAATATTCTTGATATACATATTCCTGACTTACCAGAATAAATACTTTCATGTTTGTTCAACTTCCACGTATGGTACGTGCGGACAACTCAGGTACAATATGTTACAGGCGGCATTATAACAAGTTTCAATCAAAGGATTATATAGCCATTAGTAACGGCTTCGTAAACAAATGATTACGCAGTTTACAAGAGTGATAAGAAATTATTATTCGAAAGTTCCCGTGAAAACAGGTACAAACCAATAAATGTTTGATGGCAACTAATTTTAGCGTACGGCTTTGTTCGAATTTGATGCAGTCAACATATTGAACACTGCATGGAGAGCTTCTTTAGTGGTAGTAAAGTCAGTCATCTAGGGCTGTTCACAGATGTATTTTATTAAAAATTTAGAAAAATCGGGGTACCTTATTATTGGAAATACATCGACATACCATTGGCAATATAATTGTTCCTTAATAAATATATTGGTTCCAAGAAAATTCCAACCCAGTTTCTAACGAAATTATACAATAGGTAAATTTAAAATAGAAATGTGTGTTAAAATTTAAGGGTGCGGTCCTTAAATTTGAACACACATTCTGATATATGCTGTATGGGATACTACAACATAATCAATCTTTTAAAAAAGGGCTAATCCAAGATTTTATTATAATTTTCCAAAAACAAAAAAGGAATCGTATTTTATGGGACTAACATATTCAAATAACTCTAGCTTTCTCAAAAATTTTCAATGTAAGGATCGAATTCTGATTGCCATGGTAACGATGTTTAATTTGTGATCTTTCTGTACGAGTCGCAAAAAATACTTTTTCCTTCTTCTTCTTTTCTTTTCACACCTCTTACTATTGGATGTAAACAGTTTTTTATACGATACTCAAATTCTTAAGCATATTCAGCCTATAACGTTCCCACTGCTGGGACCCAGGCCTCCTCTCTATGACAGGGTGTGGGCTGTAATCCAACACACGAGTCCAATGCGGGTTGGTAGCTATCACATGTCTTCGAAGTTTTGGTTCTAGGACATGCCGGTTTCCTTACGAAGTTTTCTTTTACCGTTTTGAGGCAGTGGTGATGTGGTGGTGAAATTACACAAAGTAAAGCGTCTGTCTGGGTTCGAACCCACGGCCAACAACTCATAGGTCGGGGCTGCTACCACTGGGCCACCACTGCTGCACTGCTCCGAAACATCAGCAGTATATTATTTTGAGCTATTCTGTTTGTGGAAGATTTATTGTACTCATTTAATCCCAAAATTAAAGCATAGATTGTGTTAATTTTCTGCCAATTTCAGCAAACACATTCAATATCTTGGACTTGAATTGTTAAAGCCTTAAGCCGAAACTAATCTCTGTTGATGTAAGTTCTTTCTGCTAATCAAGAAAAAGCACGTGATACCTAATTATGTTTGTTTTATTTCAGATTTCGATTTTCACCTTCATTAACGAAAATTATGTTAAAGTAGTGTTCAATTGTTCATCATATTATTATCGCAATTTAATTTGTCCCTATTAATGAACCGTGCCTTAAAGCTCGTGTAATTACCTACTTGACATAATTAATTGGAAATAATTTAAAGCTTTGTTAAAGGTCTTTAGTCATATCGTGCACAAAAATTATGAAAAGAAACATACTTACTAAAAAATAACGCCTTGAATATTTGGGCTTAAAATCTTTTATACTAGTAGCTTCAAAGTTGACTTTAACGTACCTAATTTTATAATAGTAAATATACCTATATCATAAGAATTAATGTTTCTTTGTTTTTTCTTTATCTTATGCGTGTCCATACTATTCATCCAATTGCGATAAAACTGTGGTAAGTTGTTGTATACGTGTACGAAGATTTCTGATTCAGTATAGTGAATCAGTGAGGAGGTTATTTACCACATTAGAACAAAATTCTTATTTTCAGATTTAGTTTTTGGGTACAAAATGTTCAATGTCTGAATGACCTACTTTGGCTTTAAAATAATAGGTTTATCAAAAAATGTGTATCTAGTTACTATTATAGGGTACGTTACATAGAATATAATATTATGTGAATTCAAATCAGGACATTCGTATAAGTTAGTACTTTTGTTCTAAGTATTTCTCACATTTTGTGTTCTTTTTTGCTTTATGTTCTATTTCCCCCAATTTTTTTAATGTTGGACTGCTCGCAGTTCAACCTAGGACCAACCTAGGAGTTTCAATCTATAAACTCAAAAAGAACACTTTGTTCTACGATCGTTTCGTCATCTAGTTTATAACACACACGGTGCACACGTAGCATAATATATACTGTTCATAATATAACTTCGCCATGTGACTGAAAGGCATTTACCATTTCGCCATTGAGTGTAATGTCCATACATATAGAGTAAAGATAAACCAATCAAATTATTCATCAGAAAAATAACATTTTACAAAAACTGAAACGTAGGTGATTCAATTAATTATTTAAAATCAAAGTCAAAGCCTTTATTTCAAATAGGCACATAAATGGGGTGTGTGTAATATACTAATATATGACATAATAACAGATAGTATAATTGAAATAACGTTCACATGATTTAGTTTTCATATGCTATAAAAACGTATAACCTAATTTCATGTGATAGAATGTTATATTTCATATAACCTTCTTTTGCTCTAATAACATTTAGTATAACGTTCATTGCATATAATTTTCAATTTGTATAATGCTCTTTTTATATAACGTTCAGTTGACCCAATTTTCATATTTACTCATTTTCAGCCAAAATTCTGTAATGAATAAGTAAATATCAGGAAACATCATATTGTTATAACCTTATCTATCCCAAATGATTCACCAACAATAGAGGAGACCTAGCTGGTACACTCGCTTCACTCGCTCGCCTTCTGGCGTTAATGGTTACTTTTCTATCAAACCTAACAAAAATGGCAGGCGTTTAAAATATAATCAGTTTTTGCAAAAATGTACAAAACAAAGTAGACGTTTCTAAATTATATTAATCGCTACTTATACATTTTGAATATTATAGAAACTGAATATTATAAATACTAAATGAATATTAATTTGAATGTGAATTATAGAAAATGTTTATTATACCATATAAAATTAGGTAAAATGTAATTATAACAATAATTCATTATTTACCATTTCATCATTATATTAAACAATAGTATATTAAATGAAATAAGGTCATACGATCATTAGGACTTTTGTTATTATATCAAACGTTACACACCCACATAAAAGGCACTTTTGATCGTCAACAACTTTGTAACGTTACATTAAAATATAGAATTGATTCTTTTCACCCCTTCCAAAAGGTAGTTTCCAGCGTAACTGATTCGGCAGTCGATACCATGTTTTGAATTATGTAAGACATTCGAAAGCTTGATATATTATGATGATAGTAACGAGAAGAAAGAAAAAAAAAACCGAGTGTGCTTATGACCACACGACTGAAGTGAAACTTCAAACGTATTTGGCTATGAGAGGAAGAGAGAAAGAAAGTGTGCGTGCGCACTGCTTTCTCTTGCTTATATCCCCCACTCAACTCCCGTTCGCCTCGCCCGATCACACTTTTCGTAACGCTTACGTCACGTGTTCGCCAGCTTACTCCCCAAGTCAAGCGTGCGTAAAAAAGTTTCACTTCATAAATACGTTTATTTTTGTAGTGAACTCGATGTCACCTGATGCCAGCTAGGGATGGACTCTATTAACAGCTCACTTCACCTAAGTTTTCACATCTCAGCATGGTCACTTCTTTTCAAACTTTAACTACATATTTGACTATTGTTTTTATTTCATACATACCATCATCATCATCTGCCTAGCCTTTTTCCAACTATGTCGGCTTCCAGTCTAACCGGGTGCAGCTGAATACCAGTATTTTAACATGGAGGGACTGCCTATCTGACCTCCACAACCCAGGTACTGGGTAACACGATAGCTCTTAGTAAGAAGAAGTTTATTTCATACATATCATTCCAAATAAATCAAATACCAAATGAATTTCATAAATACATTTATTAACTAAAAATAGTTACCGAATAGAAATTTTATGTCAGCCAAAATGTATAAAATATGAAAGTAATTAAGGTCCAAGCAATTACATAAACCAATATTGCCTAATTAATTTAATTTTAGACTATATATAAAATTTTTGATAATTTATTAGTAGCAACACTTCAACCAATTTAACGGCCATATCCAGAATATGAGTTAGCGTTGGCGTGTGCATTGGCGTTGGAGTAACGGGATCCGTAACCGCCATATCCGCCACCGCCAGCGCCGGCGGCAGCAGCAGCGGCAGCGGCTGCGCCCACGTGTCCGCCAACATGACCACCAACATGACCGCCGACGTGACCCCCAACATGACCCCCAACATGCCCGCCGAGGTACCCTCCACCGGCAGCGCCAGCATGGGCCGCAGCGGCAGCAGCAGCAGCACCACCACCGTAAGCGCCGAAGCGCTTTTCAGTGTCAACTACAGGTACTACGGTAGGTTGGCTGAGTAATTGCCAACTTGGTGTATTATGTTGTTGTTGCTGTTGTTGGTAAAGCGTATATTCATCGTCTCCATTACTTCTTGTAATTGGATGTCTGTTCAATGAGTTGGCTTGACTAATGGTGACTAACGCGAAGAAGAAGAGCTGCAAAATAAAATAGAACGGTTAAAGAAATTGTTAAATCCTTATCGATGGTAGGTGTCCTGCGGTAACGAGAAACAGTGGTTCCTGCGATCTGAAATCAATTTAAGAGCTGGTTGATTCTGAACATATATTTTGCTGCACTAGTGGGGTTCATTTGTTTCGTATTGATCTTAAAATAAACCACTGCAGACCCACCGTACACCTGGCCGTACCTCTGATGGCCAGTTTAACCTGAAAAATATCTAAAACTGCTTTTTTGACTGCTTATTATTAATAGTGCCGCCATATAGGCACGTCTTCATTATTTTGAAAATGAGCTCGAAAGAGTAAACCCTATGGTAAAAAAAAACAGCATTTGATTTCGGAAATACGAATTCTTAAGAGGAAATGCGGTCGGAGAGACTTTTGATAAAGCCTAAGTAAAAAGTCGTAATTCGAGGTTTGGCTCTCGCCTATTTCCTCTTCCAATATTGAACCAATTTAAAAGATATTTCATAAACTGAATAAAAAGTAGGTATATTTACTGTGTGCCCCTGTTTTTTTTTTTTTCATTAATTGTTGTCAAATTTGTACGATATGCGTCTATTGACAACGGTTTAAATCGGCATTTTTTGAGGGTTCTAGTGCATATAAAAATAATATATCATCAAAAAGGAAAACATATTGACATACAAGTAGTTAATATTTATTATTCTGTAATAAAAAACATTGCTTTATGGTCATTAACCAGAAAGAAAACAGGCGAGTGCGTTTCTATGCTGCCGTAATGTAACTAAAATGCCGTTATCCGACATCTGGTCGATTTCTAACTTTTGATGCTAATATTTTTTTTTTTTAAATATTATCTGTCGTTTCCTAATTTTCAATACCTTGAATAGCTATTCAAGATATTAAAAATAGATTTTTTTCACATTAATAATAGCATCAAAAGGTAAAAATCGACCAGATGTCGGATAACGGCATTTTAGTTATTCCCCGGTAGTATGGAGAAACAACCACCCGCATTTCCTCTTAAGAAAATTGACACACTACTTCGATTTTCCATGTTATAGACATTTCATACAACAGTCAAAGAATGACAGTTGTGATTTGAATATAGCTACTGACAATTTAAGTTGGTGGTTAAATTGCTTAACAATTAATTAATTTTTCTGACTACCAAAGAAGTATAAATAATTGTACGGTTCAAAAAGTTTTAGATAGACTTCATAGTTAGCCATTACTCTTTATTAATGGCAAAAAGATTTTAATAAGCTCCAAAAATAATAAACACGCCTCGACGGGTTTTTTTTTTTTTGTTTACCCTTTACTGTCACACAGCTGGACAAAGGCATCCCCAAGTTTTACCAGGAACTCTTTTCCCGCGCAACCTCGAATCAGCCCGCGCGGTACGTGTCCAAATCATTTCGCTACCTCTTTTTGGGCCGGCCTCGACGAGTTAAATTAAAATAATGCCAAGGTAAGATCAATAAGATATTACTAGTTATCTAATGTTATTATTTTTTATTATTGATGGCTTTCTAGGAATTACAGTCATAATTTGGTATACAGAATGGATTTTTGAGATGAGGTTATGATACAGGTAAAAAAAAGTTACCGTCATCAAGAAAATGGGCCACTTTCACAATAACTTTTTTTGATGCCAAACGATCCTGTTTCATATATGGATCAAAATCTCTATTGAACCTACTGAAGTTCGAGTACTAGAAATGTCAGATGTCGCAAAAAACTTTTCCCATACATTTCATAGGAAACAATCCCAACTTACTTTTTTACTTTTGATAGACAGGCCATCACAATCTTTTTTTCAAAATCTGTGAGTAGGGATCAAAATGTCTCAAAATAAGGACAGTGTCCTAAGACTGTTTTTGTGTAACTACAACAGTTAAGGTCCCTACCCTTATTGCCCCGACTCAAAAATCCACCCTGTTTAAAAGAGTTAAAATGAATTTAAAAACTTACCAAGACGCATGCTTTCATCATTGTTGGTTCAATATCCTGGCGGGATCCAATGCTTCCACGTACGGCTGGTGTGGATGAGAAAGACTGATCGCCTTTAATAATCCGGCATTACATATAGCTGGTTTTAACGCTACAGCATAATTGCCATTTGTCTCGGTCTCCTAAACGAATTATTACTTCGTTTACAAGTGATTAGTTTGTTAAATACTGATTAGCCAAGTGTTTTCGGTTAAACCATATTGGATAAGCAATCCGATAAATTTATGGTACCTATTTACTGGTTTTAGCCCGCAACTTCTCTTGGTTCTGGACTTAAATTTCGGTTCTTATTTTTTGGTACTTACAACAAACTTTATACATTTTCAAGATTTTATTTTTAGATCATGAACAATATTATAAAAGGTGTGATTGACATCCATGCTCAATAAAATTAATTGATAAAATGCTATGATAGAAGTGAATAGATAAGGTGAAGGCTGACGTGGGAGAATAAATGAAAAACACCTACATTTTGCGCAGACCACGACTTGGTGTTACATAAGACCCCAGAAACAAAGAATGTTCGAGCTGTTGTTTTCATCTTGCATCTCTTCCCGCTCGATCTACAGCCGCCAGGATTCAGCAAATAGAAATTTTAAAAGAAGGTCATGCCTTATTCAAACTGTAACAGAGTATAATTTAAAAAAACCTAATCATCATCCATGCATGATGAACTCACCCTGCTTGCAAGCGAAAACTGATTGAGCAAGCTTTCTTATTAATCTTCAACAAGAGAGTGAAAATGTCATAAAGTGGTTTAATTAGGTACCTACTAGTCGCAAGGATTAGTGATTTGAACGTTGTAGTGTCAGATTAATCAAAACAAATTAGCAAAGTTAAGGCACAAAAATCAATCCTTCTTCGTTTCAAAACTACACTTAAACGTCACTACAACAGCAAAACCTAATAGTAATATTTCACGGGCAATTACAAGTTCGTATTTCATGCGGTAGTAAAGTAAAACACGAAATTAGAATTTTAACATTTCCTAACCGTTAATAATAGTTGAGCTTAGTTAGAACCACCTAAACATCTAATCGAACAAGAGAATTCGGAGATTGACTATTGTACCGAGGTATTTAATCAGTTTTGAAATAAGGCTATATAAGAAACGCATAACCTGAGCTGAAGAAAATAAAGGTAATTGTTCAAGTGATCGATAGACACAGACTGCAAATAAAATTTCACTTCATAATTCTTATAAAAATTAAAAACCATTAATATTGTGTAAAATTCCTCGAAAAGAAAATCATGACGTGTTTTCAACATAAAAGGGCCTAAGATTGAACCCAGAGGGATCTCTATTACTGTTTTATAGACTTAACCATTATAAACGCTCTTCTAAATAAAAACTTTTTAAGAAAAAAAAAACGACTTCCACAAAAACACTACAAAGTGAAAAATAACTATTTCGGAGGTCGGTGTCTTTGGATCTGTATTTTAGTTTTTTGCTACCGACTTCCGAAATAGGGAAGAGTTCCTTCAAAGAAAACAATTATCTACAGAGAAGCACGTTTAAAAATAATTTTGAATTCTAAACTGAACATACACACATACAATTTATTTTATGCATTTTTGTTGTTGTAAAGTTCTATTAATATTATTTATAGAATACTTTCAATTCAAGGTTTTCAGCGAACGATATTTTTACAAAATATTATGTAAGAGAGTTATAAACAACTTAACAAATGTTTAGAAGTGGGAATTGCATAATATAACGTGGAACTATGTTAAATGCTTGTTCATAACCTTATTATAACAGTGTTTGATCGATCTAATATTTTAACAATGGTTAGTGGAGGGTTATAAGGGGATTTTTTGCGACCACATGTATGCTATTAGTATTTTTAAATCATCATCTTCCTGTCTTTGTCCCATGTTACTTGGAGTATTGACTCCAACTCGTTTTCAAACGTTTTGCATTGGCAAAACGTTTTCTTCTTCCATTCTCACCTATCGACTGTCACGCTATCATTCACTCCCTTCTCTTTCATGTCATTCCTCAAAAAATTCATCCATCTTTTCTTTGGCCTTTTTCTCCCTCTTCATTCAGCAAAATCAAAATATTTAATTTCACATAAACCTACATGGGCACTTATGAAACGTCAGAAGCTAGGTGCATGGTTCCACTTGGTCGTTTTCTATGGAGAATAGCCGGCAAGAAACTCCACGGATCAACATTTACATTTATCGCTCTCATAGTCATAGCGTTTCCTCCCTCCTTATCACACTCACACGCCCATACCAAGACAAACGATTTCCTTCTAACTTTTCTCTCACTGGCGCCGCTTTCAAATTTCCTTACTACTTACTCCTTTTACTTACTTATTCCTTCCTTTATCCATTTTCGTCACGCCACACATCCATCTCAACATTCTCAACTCCGCTGCATGCAATCTTTTTTCGTCTTCACGACCCTGCATTCCGATCCGAACAGTGCTAGTAGTATTTTTAAATGTGGATTACTTATTGTTTTCTTCTTCCATAGAATAACCTTAATAAATATCAAACTCATCAATAACCTGTAAACGTTCCTTGATACACTACATGATTTTTTTAAGCTCACTGTAGCTAATGTCTCTGTTTGATCGCACCTGGCAAATGAATCGGACTTATACTGTCATAAGTGTGTTTCTATGTACGAATCCATGGAAATCGGGAATTGGCAAGCGAATCCTGGGACGCCCTCCAGCTAGATGTACTGAGGACCTTCAGAAATGGCTGGGACTAACTGGATGCGGAAGTTTCTCCGAACCGGGTGTTGTACTACTGCTTGGGAGAGGACCAGCAATGGGCTACAACAGGCTGGTTTGATCGATACCGCTGCTGCTGAGTTGATTCATGGGACTTTAAGGGAATGTTATTGCCCACTCTGCTGAAACATTGTCCCATTTCGAGATGGTCTTTTCTCTCAGCATTCTGTATTTTATCAACTCATGTCGCATTACATTACATCCGAGCATAAAGATTAGAGATTAAAATTGATTGATTGATTGGACTTTAAAAATTGTGCATCGTTACTTTTTCACTATATCACCGTAGATGATACGGATACAGTGTAATGTCATAACTATCAAATTGGTTGTACAACAAATACAGGAACGCGCAAAGCAAAAAATAAATTTTTAATGTAAGTAATTTTAAGTTAGTTGAGCCGCTCTAAGTTTTTAACTACATGAATCATGTCTATGAAAGTAAAATTATCTATACTTCAATGTCTTTTATTGGAAATAGATCCGAAACTCATCCATTAAAGAAAAAAAGTAATCGAAATAGCATTTAGATAAAGTACCTAAATGAAATTATTTAGGGAATAAATAATGTAATTTCAATAAGTAATAGAGAAGAATCCTTGAGTGAAGGCAATGAATGAAGAAAGTATGAGCAACCAAAAAACTTGGAAAATGACTGTATCAAATTAAAAAAGTATCATTCACTCAATAAAATATGAATGACGTAAAACCATTAGTAATTAATTGCACTGTAACTCTTATCTCATTGTTATCTATACTATTAAATCACGTGTTACTCTGTTCGTACACCCTAATCTCCAAAGACACCTGAAAGATGGTTCCAGCTTGAAAGATAGGATAGTTTTGGACCCGATAGGTGGCACTCCGTGGGAAGCAGGAGGAGGTCGCTAGTAATACTACACACGGAGAGAGCAAATTTTGTGAGTTTGTGTACATATAAGGTCAACTTTTATCAAGCACAAAAATTTTAAGGACAGATTCAATAACTAAAGATAGACATTTTACAAAAAAAATAATAAATTTTTATACGCTAGTTTCCAAGAAAAACACCAAAAACCATTTTGTTTAAAAATTCAAATAACAACAACCTGTGTATTAATGGCTAACGTACTCTAGGCAGATAACAATGGTTGCGCCTGCACACGTGCGGCGGCGGCGTGTCCCCCCCCCTTGCTGCAC
This sequence comes from Amphipoea oculea, assembly GCA_945859645.1. Lineage (NCBI taxonomy): Eukaryota > Metazoa > Arthropoda > Insecta > Lepidoptera > Noctuidae > Amphipoea > Amphipoea oculea. The sequence goes on from OX243877.1 coordinate 10,474,817, forward strand.
CCGCCGCACCCGCCTTGCGCGGCTGGCATTCAGAGCTGGAGATTGTCTTTCAGTTCGCCAAAATCAAGTTACCGAATTGTGTGTTGTCTGTGCGAAAATTTTCGAAATCCCGTATCGGTATTCATCCCGAGAATACATGAATATGGCTATGTGCTATCACGACGCAGGTGAAATAATGTTGCGGGCATAAGAACTGTACGCCCAGAGGTTTGGACGAGTGGTCAATATTCGCACCATTCTTCGAGCCGTGCAGCGCTTCAGAGAGAGTGAGAACTTCCAGGCTCGTCTTATTGACTCGGGGAGGCCACGACACCCAGTGTAGCTTGAAGAGGAGGTGCTGGATTTCTTTCACCGGCACCCAGTGGCGAGCACCGGAGACGCTGCCCATGTGTTTGGCGTAAGCCAGAATTACGTGTGGCAGCTCCTGCGCAGTGAAGGTTACCATCCCTTCCATATCACTCGGGTCCAGGAGTTGCTGCCTGAGGATTACGCGCCTGTGGGGTAGGGCCAAAGACCTAATGTATGGGAACGACGGTCATACAATCCGTACAGTGGAAGAATTACGTGCGCGAATTGTGAGTGCATTTAACGTGATGTCCAGTGACCATCAAGTGCTTACTGAAGTGCGGAGGCATTGTCTCGATCGCGTTAGACAGTGTGTGCGACAACAAGGGCGTCACGTCCAACAATTGATGTGATATGTGTAAATAACTAGTAAATTGTGTAAACAAGTGTAAATCTGTTAATGAATTTTGACTATTTTTAACATGCTAAGTTAATGCAAAAAGTTAGGTAAGTTGTTAACATTTTTACATTAATTCAATACTAAAAAAATAACAAACTGTATTATTACTTATTATTACTTATTGTTAGTCAAAAGCCTGAAAAAGTGTGATGGAAAATTAAAATACGAGATTAGCGCAAAGGTTAAAATCGTTTCTTAACATGTGTCACAGTCTTAGTCAATGCAGTCCGAGCGATGACGTAATACCGGGTTAAATGACCCTGGGTTTTTTGGGGGTGCAGACCCGAACAACTGAGTCGGTATACAGTATGCTTTTTAAAATATTGTAATTTTTGTGTTAGAAAAACTGAAAATAAAAACTAGCCTGATTATTTGAAATAAAATGTTAGGGCCGTATTTCTATCGTATGGATAGACGATCTGTTTAAATTTTTGTACTTGATAAAAGTTGACCTTATATAATGTGGAGAGTAATCTCCGGCACCACAGCTCCTAATTAAGATATTCTTTAACCATTTGAAATATGCATTATTCCAGATGGACATATGCTATATAGTATGTAAATACATATATACAAAGAGAAGTACTTAAGAATACCAATGCAATGCTATCTTGAATTCATGCAAGGCTAGTATTTGTTGTTAGGTTACTGCTCAGAACTTGTGCACACCATGTCCGTCTTCACATGTAATTTGTAAATTGCACCCATGCAAAGCCGGAGCGAGTCCCTAGTAAATAATAAATTAATATCATTGCCCTGAGTTTTATCAAACTCTCGGCAATCATCTTAATTTACCGCACCTTAACGAGATAAAAGTTCAATGGCAATGACTTACTAATGGTTTACATCGACCGTGAATGACCTGCCTTAAATCAACATTTCTTATATTTTTTTGTTTTTCTTGTTAAGCCTATAGTGTTCCCACTACTAGGATACACAATAAAAAAATCATGTCAGTTTTCATATTCCGAGTATATTTTAAAAGAAGCCTGAATAAGCTCTTTTCAGGTATACGGGACATTATGAACAACTTTTAAGTACTATGGGACCAAGACTGAAATAAATAAAAAATCAGCTCTTCCATACATTTTGACGAGTTTTGTGAACATAAATGCAAGGAACAGCGGATTTTTTTTTTCGCGATTTTAGGCTTAGTCCCATAGTAAAAGTTGTTCATAACGATGAGTACAATGACCCCTTAAAAGGATGCTCATGAATTTAATTTCACACTGTATATAAATCCTTTTTAATGACTAATTGTATAGGTATCGGTATCAGGATGTTCTTATTCTATTATATATTGACAAAACGCTGAGTAACACTTCCAGGGTTCCGTATTGGTTGATTGCTATGTTTATAACAAGTAATTTTGATTATGCTCTTGTGCAGAATATTCAGTTCCCTAGTGAGAACCAATTATTGTGGGTAACGCTTTAGAAAAAATATAGTAAGTTTTTTTTTATAATTATATATTTTTTTAATTATTGCTTTTAAACCATGAAAAGGGGAGAAGACCGCGTATAGGTAAGCGTAGTGTGAAGCGACGTCTAGCCAAATGAACCGACGACCTTAAGAAGGTGGCTGGAACTGGATCCAGAAGGCAAAGGACAGGGTGCTGTAGTGCAGCCTCCGAGAGACCTATGTGTGGACTGCGTTGTGTTGAAACCATGAATTAATAAATGTCAATATTATTTATTTATTCCAAATTCATAATAATGTTTGTCTTTACAAATTATATTGACTGTTGTATAGAGATCTTTCATGTATGCAATAAATAGTACGGGTCCTAAAATACCACCTTGAGGAACACTATAATCGTTCCTTACATTTTTTTTTCCAATATTATGTGTATTAGATTTAACTTAGGTAAGCTAAAACATTTTTCTCCAATACCACAAGCTGTTATGGTCTACATACAGTTTGTTATGGTCTACATAATCGAACGCTTTATAAAAACAGGAAATATAACAAATTAGAAAAGAACTTATAAATTAGAAATATAAAAAATAATTTTCAAAAACGGTCCACAATTTTTATTGACGAAAATATCGATTAACATACATAAAAAAATTACTTGATACCGCCGACAAAGAACCTCATCTTTTTTTGAAGTTGGTTAAAAATAGTACGGATTCTCATAAGATTTTGTGCCGATAATATGGATAAAATAAATGCTTTACTTTATTTATGTCAGTTTTATTCAAAATGTGTATTTATACAATTCTGCTCTTATTTAAAACGGTAGGATATTATTATGACAGTGTAAAATCTATAACAGGTAGATGTCTTAATTAGCACCGTGAAATAGAAACACAAATAAAAGCAAAAAATTACATGACATCATAAATAGATAGAATAATTTACTATATTATTCACGAAAATTGTAACATAGCTTATACATAGTTTAATATTAACGATAATTTATATAAATAATATGACCATATACTTTCACAAACAATAATTACTAATATTACTATAAATAACAATTATGTTAAAAATAAAGTACATACTTAAATTCCATAGCTAGGCTAGCAGTGCATAGCTATGAGAAAAATATAACAATATAAGTTAAAGTAGAATAAACAGGCACAACGCACACATTTTATTTCATTTTAACCATTGTACAGGCAACTGCTGCTTCAGTGATAAAAAATACAGTAACAGTGACTTTTAAGTGTCGTAAGATTCGGTCTCCGAATCTGAATTCCGAATTAGGAAACAGAACGTATGCGGCCAGCCTAAGGGCGGTTTTCGTATTGCAAGTGTTCAAACTGATGCGCGATTGAATGTATAAGATATTTTATGAAAAACGCGCTCCACACCAGCAACTCATAATAAAATATTTTATATAGGTGCATACAATTCCTTTTATCACTTTCTTATTCAGTCAATGCCCACAATTACTGCTGACATTATAAAGAAAGATCTTTAAAATATTAACAATAATTATTATATTCGTTATAATTTGACAATAGGTAGTTTAAACTTTTCTATCATTAACATCTACACAATAGCAGAAGTGAAACTGTGAGATGGTGGACGAGAGAGGAAGATGAGATATATTTTTTAAGCTTAAAATACTTGGAAACTTTACAAAAGAATCATCTATACTTTTGTGCCTTATTTTGCAACCATGATTCTATGAGTCATGATTGACTTTTACTTACTCTACCAATTCGATACTTATGTATAGTCACGCACTTTTAGTGAGTCAACCTAGAACATTGCTGATCGCATTGGCGTTAGCGATACCATATCCACCACCGTTAGCATAAGTATTGGCATTAGCGTACCCATTTGCGCTGCCACCACCGTTAGCGTAGCCAACAGCCTTAGTATAAGCATCAGCGTCCGCGTATCCTTCAGCATTGGCGTACCCAGCAGCGTTTGCATTTGCAAGGGCACCTGCATTGGCATAACCATCAGCGTTTGCAAGGACATTCACGTTTGCAAATGCGTCTGCATTCGAGTATGCCCCGCCATTGACATAACTAGCAGTGTTTCCATATTCGTTCGTATTTAGGAGGCCGCCCGTGTTTCCATAAACGTCCGAGATTGCATTGGCATCAGCATCTAAGTATGTACCGCCATTGAGGTATCCATCAGCGTTTGCATAAGCGTCCGCATTTGCAAAAGCGCCTGAGTTTCCATAAACTTCTGCGTTCACATAAGCGTCTGTGTCATCATAAATGTCTGCATAACCACCATAAATGTCAGAAGCAGCTTCTACAGAACTGTAAGCATTACCGTAAGTATCAGCATTTGCATGGCTTTGAGTGTTACCTCCACCATTTATGTAACTGTTAGCATTTGCATGACCTTGAGGATGACCACCGCCGTTCACGTAAGTACCTGCATTGGCATATCCTTGAGCAATACCTTTGCCATGAACGTAACTATCAGCATTTGCAAGACTTTGAGCATGACCACCACCGTTAACATAAGTGTTAGCATTTGCAAGACTTTGAGCATAACCACCGCTGTTAATGTAAGTGTTAGCATTTGCATGACCCTGAGCATTACCACCACTATTTATGTAAGTGTTAGCATTTGCATGGCCTTGAGAATGACTACCGCCATTTATGTAAGAGTTAGCATTTGCATGACTTTGAGTATTGCCTCCACTATTTATGTAAGTGTTAGCATTTGCATGGCCTTGAGAATGACCACCGCCGTTTACGTAAGTATTGGAATTTGCATGACTTTGAGCATGACCACCACCGTTAATATAAGTGTTAGCATTTGAAAGACTTTGAGCATGACCACCGCCGTTAACATATGTGTTAGCATTGGCAAGACATTGAGCAAAACCTCCGCCATGAACGGAACTATCAGCATTTGCAAGACTTTGAGCATGACCACCACCGTTAATATAAGTGTTAGCATTTGAAAGACTTTGTGCATTACCACCGACGTTAACATAAGTGTTAGCGTTTGAAAGACTTTGAGCATGACCGCCGTCGTTAACATAAGTGTTAACATTGGCAAGACTTTGAGCAATACCTCCTCCATGAACGTAGCTATCAGCATTTGCAAGACTTTGAGCATGACCGCCACCGTTAACATATGTGTTAGCATTGGCAAGATTTTGAGCATGTGCACCGCCGTTAACATAAGTGTTAGCATTTGCATGACTTTGAGCATGACCACCGCCGATAACTAAAGTGTCTGCGTTTGCAAGACTTGCAGCAATACCTCCACCATTAACATAAGTTTTAGCATTTGCATGCCCACCGCCAATAACTAAAGTGTCTGAATTTGCATGACTTTTACCTCTTCCGGCAACTTGAATGTCAGTTTGAGCATTTTCATAACTGTGAGCATTATCATCACTCTCAACGGAACGTTCGGCACTTGCCTCAATTTCGCTGAATCGATTATTTGGGCGAGTGCTGCCGTATCCCAAACTACTTATATCGGTACCTGCATTCGCATGACTGCTGCCATGGCCCCAACTATTTACATTGGTGTCTGCATTTGCTTGACTGTGGCCATGGCCCCAACCATTTACATTGGTGTAAGCATTTCCATGACTGCTGCCATGGCCCCAACCATTGACATCGGCGTCAGCATTTGCATGACTATGGCTATGGCCCCAATCATTGACATCAGCGTCAGCATTTGCATGACTGTGGCCATGGCCCCAACCATTGACATCGGCGTCAGCATTTGCATGACTGTGGCCATGGCCCCAACCATTGACATCAGTGTCAGCATTTGCATTGCTGTGGCCATGGCCCCAACCATTGACATCGGCGTCAGCATTTACATGACTTTGACCATGGCCCCAACCATTTACATTGGTGTTAGCATTTCCATGACTGCTGCCGTGTCCCCAACCATTGACATTGGCGTCAGCATTTGCGTGACTGTGGCCATGGCCCCAACCATTGACATCGGCATCAGCATTTGCATGACTGCTGCCGTGTCCCCGACCATTGATATCAGCGTCAGCATTTGCATGACTGTGGCCATGGCCCCAACCATTTACAATGGTGTAAGCATTTCCATGAGTACTGCCGTGTCCCCAACCATTGACATCAGCGTCAGCATTTGCATGACTGTGGCCATGGCCCCAACCATTGACATCGGTGTCAGCATTTGCATGACTGTGGCCACGGCCCCGACCATTGACATCAGCGTCAGCATTTGCATGACTGTGGCCATGGCCCCAACCATTGACATCAGTGTCAGCATTTGCATGACTGTCGCCATGGCCCCAACCATTTACAATGGTGTAAGCATTTCCATGAGTACTGCCGTGTCCCCAACCATTGACGTCAGCGTCAGCATTTGCATGACTGTGGCCATGGCCCCAACCATTGACATCGGTTTCAGAATTTGCATGGCTGTGGCCATGGCCCCAACCATTGACATCGATGTCAGCATTTGCATGACTGTGGCCATGGCCCCAACCATTGACATCAGCGTCAGCATTTGCATGACTGCTGCCGTGTCCCCGACCATTGATATCGGCGTCAGCATTTGCATGACTGTGGCTATGGCCCCAGCCATTGACATCGGCATCAGCATTTGCATGACTGCTGCCGTCTCCCCGACCATTGATATTGGCGTGACTGTGGCCACGTCCCCAACCATTTACATTGGTGTAAGCATTTCCATGACTACTGCCGTGTCCCCAACCATTGATATCAGCGTCAGCATTTGCATGACTGTCGCCATGGCCCCAACCATTTACAATGGTGTAAGCATTTCCATGAGTACTGCCGTGTCCCCAACCATTGACATCAGCGTCAGCATTTGCATGACTGTGGCCATGGCCCCAACCATTAACATCAGCGTCAGCATTTGCATGACTGTGGCCATGGCCCCAACCATTGACATCGGTGTCAGCATTTGCATGACTATGGCCATGGACCCAACCATTGACATCGGTGTCAGCATTTGCATGACTGTGGCCATGGCCCCAACCATTGACATCAGCGTCAGCATTTGCATGACTGCTGCCGTGTCCCCAACCATTGACATCGGCGTCAGCATTTGCATGACTGTGGCCATGACCCCAACGATTGACATCGGTGTCAGCATTTGCATGACTGTGGCCATGTCTCCAACCATTTACATCAGTGTCAGCATTTGCATGACTGCTGCCGTGTCCCCTAATATTAAAAATGCTGCCAGCGTTTGCATGGTTTTTGATGTGGCCACGACCATGAAAATCTGACCTAATTGGCAGTTGTAACAAGTTGACTAAACCACCATTCTGTACAAAACCGGCAGCACCGCCCTCAGGAAATCCTACAGTATTTCCACCAGTTTGAACATAGCCTCCAGTATGGCCTCCACCTTGGACAAAACTGATAGAACTGCTTTGAGCATTTCCACCTGCATTGCCATTTCCGTTAACAAAAGTGACAGAATTGCCACTACCTAGGGCATTACTACTAACACTGCTACTTTGAGCAAATCCTCCATCTCCACGTTGTTGGATGAACGTGACAGCACCACCAATTGGTAATCCATTTCCACTTTGTGTAAAGATGTAACCAGTGGCATCACGGTTGGAATGACTGCTTGCACCGACTTCCCGGCTAGCACCAGTGTTGAGAAGACCGTTCAGAGTTCCATCTCCGGAAACAAGTGCACCCGCACCCCCACTGATAGCGCCATTGAGTTGAGTGCTACTGAGTTCACCAGCCTTAGCACTGGCGCTGCCACTGACTTGGGTAGTGTCAACACTTCTGCTATGACTTTTCTTAATACTGTCATTTGATGAGAGGAGACTGCCTTCTAACAAACTATCAGACACACCTTGGTATCGTCTTCCAGGCAAGGCAGTAGCTTGACATGTGATAATTACGCCGAAGAGGAACACCTGTAAAAAATATTAGGTTTTAATTACTTTCATTATTGATTTTGATTGAGACTACTTGGACTTATACTATGGGCCCTGATCTAGAGGGAGTTCATCATTATTCTATCTATTATACAAGCTATTTAATCTGTCATCTGCAATGATTAGTTCTTCCTTGGTGTTCTATGCGCCTTGTGTCACATACATTACCTCACTATATTACATCTGTCATGGCGCCACACTGCTATTGCACCTATCTGCTTGTAAACCGCTGCGATGTGTAACCTTCAGCCTATCCTGCCTTCCACACCGTTCTATGCATGGTTGCAGTCTTGCACCGTTACTAACATGTGCACATTACACGCACTTGCAGGGTTCTATGACCACACTGAAGGCAGGACGACCACACACTGCACGCTGGTCAGAACTGCACGCTGCTCAGATCTACACGCGAAGCCAAACCGCTTGCTCTTTGCGGTCCTACGGACCGATCTCCCTGTACGCTGCATAGAACTGCATGCTGTACTGAAACGAATGCTACCTGCGATCCTACGGCCAGATCAACAAGACCTACTCTGCGGAGCCAGTGCTGATTAGCCACCACATCTGCCACGTGCTGCCAAGGACTGCACCTTCTTGTCCTACCCTATCCTTTGACTTTACCCGCGACCAAGCCGTGTTACTTATTTATATTTATACTAATCTATCTATACTATACTAAAGTACTAGTAGTACCTAATAATAAAGCTGAAGAGTTTGTTTTTTGTTTCTTTGTTTGAAAGCGCTAACTTCTGGAACTATCAGTAGAATGTGAATTCTGTTTGCATTTGATAGTCCAATTCTTGAGGAAGGTTATAGGCTATTTAACATCACCCTGCGATCATTATAAAGCGAGCAAAAAAAAAAAACTGGAAAAACGCTAAGCAAACGAAGAAAATGCGCGGGCGGGGGGCGATGGGATGCGACGCGGTGGGACGGGGGCCAAAATTTCACGCGGACGAAGTCGAGGGCTGAAGCTATATTTATATAATTGTTATGTATAAACATAACCTGCTAGTTTCTTTTATCTCTCTACAATTCATATTATTTGACGACCTAAGAAGCCCTAGCCGTTACAGTGGCGCCCAACCAAAACTAACTATTACAAACACGCTGATCTGACTAAGCCCACGTACATATTTTTCGATAAAGATCTTAGTGGCCCAGTTTTAAGCATATTCTTCCTATCGTATTAACCTAATGTCACATAACTTCTTAAGTGTAAATAGTTTTGTACATAATGGGATCCCACCCGATGTGTAAATTAAACAAAAACTTAAACTCAGAGCAGGCAGCGGTGAAATGAAAATTCCACTTGAGACTTCTACATGAAGTAACTACTAATAGCTGTCAAAAAAAAAAAGAAAGTAGTAAAAAATTTTATTATATTCTATTTTTTTCATTTAGCAAGCAAAGCAGTGCAAATTGGAAAAGCAAGTGTACCTATATTGTTGTAAATTAAAAAATAAAACAGTAAAAAGAATTATAAGCCTAAAAATGTGACAATTAAAACTTCAAACATACTGATATAAAAAATAGTAACCAAACATATCTAAGTATACAAGGGTTATTGTTAAAACATGAACAACCTTGCAGGACTGGATTACTAACATCATGAAAAACAACTTTTGTTCTTGTGAACTTAATAAAATATTCTATTTTATATATCCCATAACATGTTACCACTTTTTAGAAGAGTTTGCAAGACAGGATAACAAATTACACAGTATGTGCTCAAATTGATCACACATGCTGAAATATCCGTGCTACACACCGCAATTTTGCAGGTATCTGCTTATTTTAAGATATGTCTGGCACCTCATTTATTTAATGTGCCAGGTCTTACGTGCAGTTTACCTATGCAACACTAAATTTACGATGTCCACGCACTTATTTACCTACATGATAATTTTCTTTGTAGTGCCTTAACTTTGCATGTTGTATGTACAGTCAGGGTAGTAGATTGTCGAGCAAATTGACGTAATACACCAATTTGCCTGGTATTAGTCATTTCATACGATTTGTCAGTCATTTGAAACAGCGAATGTGAGATGTGCGATGAGAATGACAGTTGTGATATGAATTTACACACCGTGTATAAGTCCCTTAACTAATTGAGGATTACTAGTTTATAATAACAGTCGTATTACTTGTATGTAATTAAATTAAGTATCAGTTTAATCGGGATTTCACCAAGGGTTCATACTAGGACACCAACTATTTGGTCTCACCACACGATTATAAAACGATCGATTTGTGATCAATAGAGTATAATTATCAATTCTCATCCATGCTCTACCAGCCACCCTGCGAAGATCGTCACTGCACCTAGCCAGAAGATGTCCTACCTTGCCCTCCACTTATGAACATGTCGTCTCCATGGGCATCGATTTACGTCTTATTTACTATGCTTAATAAAAATGCACCTTACTTACCAGAGAATATATTTTCATATTTATTTGTTCCGATATCTTGTTTGGTTTCGGCATTGCTATCTATGGCAGTCGACCAAAATGCACTGGTTCCGTTAAGGTGGCCTTATAGCCAATATAAACGCTAGAAATAAATTGCTATTGGATACGGTCACCCCAAACAAGTTATTAAATAATTTATAAGTTGATAAGCGCTGATTATCCGTATGTTTTCATTTAAAACTATATTATAAACAATACAATAAATGTCATACTATAGAATAAATGGTATTATAACTAGTTCTTGTCCCCTTCTTTGACGGAACCACATTTGAAATGAACCTTAGCTATGTAACAAAAGAGTATCATTTAGCATGGCATCTGTGGGTCAGATCGTGTAATCGATTTTTTATTCGCTAACCATATCTAATTGATTTTATTTGCACACTTCAGCTTATATTTCAGATGATAGCCCGACACTGCGTTTTTGCTGTCCTGATTGATTCACCGTCTGAACTTATAGAACTGAAAAATTTAGTGTTGTACAGGAAAATTGTTTTCATGGTAGCGCTCTAGATTGCGTATTAGCCCATACCATTATTGTTTCACCTTTGTATGGATGGACTTCATGGGGACTTAGCAGGCGGCTCTCACGTCCAGGTGTTCGCCAAACACGTATTCTTCTTGAATCTGGATGAAAGCCGAACTGGGATTAATAAAATTGAAGTTTGGTTTGAGGAACGCTGCCCAAACTTTCCAGAGGTTCATCGACGAAGTTCTGCTTCTACCAGTACATCACGTCGGGGTCACCAATGTAGAAAATCAGTATGGTCACTGATTTCTACTGAATCGGGAATCGAACCCGTGCTTTAAAGCTAATATAGCCATTAGCACGGGTTCGATTCCCGATTCAGTAGAAATCAGTGACCATACTGATTTTCTACAAGAGAATCTCTCTACCCCATTGGCTATCATTGTCATTCATCATTGTAATCGTCGCCTATTTTAATCTTGAAGTATCAAACTATTTGGAGAAACTAAAAGTCGAAACAGATGCAGAAGACCAATATAATGCAATAGTTACCGGAATAACCAAAAGCAGTAAAAACATAAAATACATACCCAGAAATAAAAACAAATTAACAATTCATAGTGTGGATTTGATTGAAAAAAGAACAAAGAACGAAATGTCGACAGCATAATACAGAACAATAGATAGTAAAGTCAAAAGAAGTTTTAGGAAAGACTTGAGAAATATCGGAACACATTTAGTAACACACAGCTTTAGAAAAACACTCATCTTTAAGGGTTTTGAAACAGAGTCATGAAGGGAAAAACTTGGATCAATAGATTTAAAGACAATGACAGAATATAACACCATAGTTGAGATAAAATCATGGAAATAGCGACCAAATTATATCATCATTGTATTCAGATTATTCACGACCCACGATCAGCAAAGAATACAGTCTTCCAGATCCCTTCTATAAGCGGTTATGAAATGCACCGAGCGCTTGCAACTATGCGCTACAACAGAAGTCCTAGAGAATCACTACCGAAGTAGTAATTCCATCTTCATCATCATCGGCATTGAAAATTGGCACTAACACATTGTTGCCCGACCTTACCAACCTATTTAACACAATATTACCATCAGGTACACACACAATACGAGTAGGTACGTTACCTACTCGTAAGTCAATGTGCCATTCAAACATAGTCTTTCTGTACAAAAAAGGCGACAAAAAGGGTACACTACATTAATACGAAAAACTTTATTCCGAAAGTCACAAATACGAATTTGAAAATACCGATTTTCATAATTCCGAATGGTTCAAAATTCCTTTTATAACAACTCCGATTCATTCATCCTATTTTAATCATTCGGAAATTTCAATATCCCTAACGTTTATAATTACTATTCTCAAAATATCGGGTTTCAATAGATCGAATAACAAAAAGTCCGACTTAATGATAATTCGAAACATCAAAAAAACGAATTCCGATTGTTAAAATACCGATCAATTAGAATTCCGAAATAATAACGATTTGTAAAACTGAATAGCAAGACAAATAAACACATATTTCCAATTGTCAGAATATAGATGGCACAAAACCAACAATAGAGCCCCATTTCTGTGTAAAGGGTTTAAAGTAACCTAACCAAACCGAACCTCGGGGTGCCCTTCGCTCGCTCTTGCATCCTATGTCGACGGAGCCCCGCTTCGCAGGGCCCCTATTTCTGAGTAAAGGGTTTAAAGTAACCTAACCAAACCTAGCCTCGGGGTGCCCTTCGCTCTTTCTTGCATGCTATGTCGACGGAGCCCCGCTTCGCGGGGCCCCTATTTCTGAGTAAAGGGTTTAAAGTAACCTAACCAAACCGAATCTAAGGGTGCCCTTCGCTCGCTCTTGCATCCTACGTCGTCTATTGCGTTCGTTGAGTTCGGGTGCGGTAACGGTTACGGAAATAATTCGGAGTAGTAAAAATCGGAATGTCGTTTTTCGGACCGAGAACCCATCGAGCATTTGATTCTTCGAATATATGAAAATCAGAAAACAAACAAGTCGCATTTATGACTTTCGGTAAAATAAATTTCGTGATTTTTAATAATAGACATTATGATTCTTAGGTATTATGAAATTCGGACTTTTGAAAATCGGAACATCGAAATTCGGAATAAAATATTTCGGAGTATTTGGGTGTTCCCCGACCAAAGTGATATCGGCAGTAACTCTAACATCTCATATCTATAAGAATTTTATTAAAATGATACACAATAGTATAGACGGGAAACTGGGTAGACGTCAGCCACCAGAACAAAACGGATTTCGCCCAAGTTTCTCAACAACCAATCACCTTCAAACATTAATTGATAAACCATATATTTACCTCTTAAAAACCATTTACAACAATAGCTCCTACTAATACTGCTGGACCGTCATTTCAAATTCAAAAAGGAGTTTTAAAAAAGTGACCCGCTCTCTCCCAAATTGTTTATGAACACACTTGAAGAGATATTTAAGTCATTGGCAGCCTCATGGAAGACTAATGGCATTGACGTCGGCAAGAAGAGGCTGACAAACCTCTGATTTGCCGACGATATCGTTCTTTTTGCCCCCACAGCTCTATAAGTCCAGACTATGCTCCAAGACCTGAGCACGGTCAGCTTCAGGGTGGGACTATCTACTTGGACCAGTTAGTTTCTTTCGCAAACAGGCAGGAAAGGTAAATAGATCGCCGAATAGAGTCCGCCGTGAAAAGTTACCGGTCCATGAAGATGCTAATGAAGGGTGATCTGCCGATCTCCATGAAGCGCAAACTTTTCGACATGTGTATCCTGCCCGCCCTAACCTACGGTGCTTAGACCTGGTCGCTCACCGCTCAGTTCCGCCTTGGAGATTTTTAAAGACCGAAAAAAAGAACTATCAGGGCTACTAAAAATATTAAATTGATGGCCCTGTGGCCCTGTATCGGGACACTTAACAAATATTCCAACTTATATGTATACCTACATTATGAGCAAATAAATCATTTCTTTCTTTCTTTCCTGATAGCTTTTTTTTAATTACTTTTTTCCTTTAAGCACTATGCGAAGCGATTGAAAAAAAACAGAAATTGGTCATAACTTTTGAACCGTAAAAAAATTCACCGACATTCTCAGGGTTAAAGGTTTGGAAATGACCTTGCCCACGTCCCTATTCGATTTGATCCATACTTCCAGGGCCATCCTGTATCATTTTAATATAAACATATGTTTCACACGTCAAAATGCTGGTGAGCTACGTAACTAATATAGTAAGCGTATTTTTCGATAGCATCTGTCAAATTAACCCTAAAACCCCTCTCCTCGCCTTTCGCCTCAAACAGGCGTCAACCTAACGTAAGCACCTAACCAAAGCGGATCAGAAACTCCGATACGTCGACTCGGCTACGGCTAGGCGACGCCACGCTTACGGTTCGTCGACCGAGGGAGGGGTGAGAGGGGCAAAAGTGGACGAAGAGACGTAAGCTCGGGTAAGGAGAGACGTAACCGCGGGGACGGAGAGACGTAAGCGCGGGAGCGACAAGCCGTAAGCGCGGGGACGACGAGCCGTAACGCACCGCACCGCGGTTCGTGAGCTTGTCCCAAGGCGAGGGGATCAAGTTTCGATTCCGATTAGTGTGCGTTGAAGTAGGGAGTTTCATACAGGGGGAACCCCCACAGCGCATACTTCCACGTAGTTTCCCCCGGGCAACGCCGTGTCTGACCACCGTAACGGAGTGGCAGACCGGCGGCTAAAGTGCGCTGTGATTCGCAGACATTGATGCGGTCGTCTGCGAACATGACGAAAGAAAAAACCATGCGTGACGCCTCAGGGCGTTTTATTTCGAATCGTTCCTCCCAGGGCGATTCAAACGGCCCTTCTCAGGGCCAATCCACCGGCCCTTCTCAGGGCCAATCCAGCGGCCCTTCTCAGGACCACGCCGGCGACGCTTTGGCGTCGGAAGCTGACCGCGCACCGTCTGCGGCCAGCCTGTTTAGTAGGCCAGACGAGTTGTCGGACTCCGACAACTCCAATATGGACACGTCGGCGGCCGAAAACGGCCGCCTCAAACGGAAGAGGGCCTACCTGAGGCCCGGGTCTGAGGGCTCCTCGGAGTCGGCCGAAAGAAGGGCCAAGAAGAAGTCGAAGTCTAAAAAGGCTCCGACTTCTACCCACGATGTGGGCTTGGTGGACGCCGAACGCCAGTTAAACCTGGCGAAAAGGGTGCAGCTCCAACAAGACCTGGAGGAGAGGGTCGCTGCGAAGGAGCGCCAGGCGCAAATCGCCCGGTCGAGGGCTGGCTATGGTGCATCGATTGTACTATACGCTGACCACTCCCTGGCGGACCTGGAGCGCATGGCGCAGGCGCCGCTCCGAAGGCGGAGGAGGGGTCGAAGAAGACGTCAGTTTGACAGTCATCTCCGACTCCTCCCAGATGGAGGCCAGCAGGCAACAGGTGCGGGGGCACCTGTGCCTGTATTGCACAGGCCTCCATCAATGTTGGACGGGAATGGCCAGGTGTTCTCGGCTATTCCCGTAGCCCCCCAGCCTGGGGGGCATGCGGGGCCCGCTAGCTAGGCGGGCATGCGCCGGGAGGGTTGTGGAAGTAAAGGCTGAGCCGGTTTCCCATGACCCTCCCATCACGGCGATGCGGGAACACCGCTGAGTTTTAGTGGGTATACTGTCGGTGTCATTCCGACAGGAGTCCCACATACCCCGTCTCGTCCCCCACGAGCGGAATGCGTAATGCATCTCTCAGCGAAAAAAAAAAAAAAAAAAAAGGGAGTTTCATACAAAGAATACTGAACGGCTCGAGTTGCTACGGTGCCGATCCCATTCCGGTTAGATACGTGTGTATGGCGACAGCTGAAAAACGTTAGTGACTATCAAATAGATTATGTTAGGTTTCTTACCTATTGAAATCTATAGTGCTCATGGTATGAATTTTAATTCTTTCTGTGACCGCTACAATATTTCAAACATATTATTTACAGAGACGCTAGCGAGTTTTGGCTGTGCAAACTCATGGTAGTGCTACAGAATTCGGAACACCACGCTGCGTTCCAAAACAGGCATACTGGATGTAGGAAAGAAGGCTGCTCAAATGGGATTGGGCGGGTCACATCAGCCGCATGCACGATGACCGCTGGGCAACACCGTCCACACAATGGGTGCCTAAAGATGGACGTTGCCACCGAGGTCAGCCCAGAAAGAGATGGCGAGACGATCTGGACGCTTACCGCGAGGCCTGGGTCGACGTGGCGCGGGATAAGAGGTCCTGGAAGGATTTTGGGGTGGTCCCGCTGCGTCGTCGTAGTGCTGAAATCCGAAGTGGTCTACGAGCGTAAAGGTTGATTTCTCTAAAGATCTATTTTGTATTTTTTTAATTTACCTTTTTTAAACCATGTGTCTTTCTTTTTCGTTCTTTCTATCATCAATCGGGTCTTTATCCTGCAAACGATGTGTAGGACAATCATATAATATTCTCAGCCCTTTACACTTTTAAGTTTTACTGCAATCATCTCGTGCCTTATAGTGTGCTCTCAGATGCCAAAGCCATTTAAAAGAGCGGCAACTAATGTAATCTGTATGTGATATATTTTTTTTATAAACTTACTAGCTAGCTAGCGGCTTGCGGTAGGAGTAAACTTTCCTTTTTGCGACTTTCTAGGACTTTCTAACAGAGAGAGAGAGAGATGGTTTGCATGGTTTTCGAGGGTGCTGAGGCCAAGAGTTAGGTCAAAATGAGAGTCCAAGATGGCGGCGAAAAATTTTCAAATTTTTCAACGTGGGTGTTTTCGAGGTTTTCGAGGGTGCTGAAGCCAATAGAAAAAAAAAAGAGAACTGTTTGATATATTCTAAAATCATATACTAGGTGGCTCAGTATCAAAAACGCGATTTTATTTCACACTATCTCTCTCATGCACTCTCTGTCTTTCTATTATATAAGTACTAAATTAAAGCGAGTACCGCGTAAGGAACTTCGTTCCTGACAGGGATCCCACGACTGCATAGGTTTTTTCCTTTTTCCTTGCATTTCTTCCTTTCTTTCATATTCAGTGACTGGATTACTCACGAATTTGATATAAAGAGGAGATTAGATTTTTTTCTGTAGCTATATTTTTCTTAGGAAGGTTCAAATGTGATGAGTCCAAACTACTATACCGCTGTTTTCCACCATTTATTAATTTTACAAAATACGTTAGGGTAACAATATTCGGCTTAATAATTTAGATCCAATCCATATAAGTTGTTTGTTTTTAAGTTCCAGGATAAAATTAGGCAATCTCAATGCAACTTGTTGTTTACCGGAGCTTAGGAGTAGTTATACTGGTATAACATAACCACCTGGCTCACCGCCGATATATTACCGTAAGTCGCCGTAATGGTTATTGCCGTATCCACTGGCCTCTCCTCCAGCGAATCCACCAGCAGCTGCGTTAGCGGCGCCTAAGCTGCCACTGACGCTACCGCTTATGTAACCACTCGCGGCAGCATTGACGTTAGCTGCTGCACCACTATTGACGTATCCACCTGCGGCACCACCACCGTAAGCACCAGCAGAACTACCACCATAGCCTGTAGCGCCTCCAGCAATGGCTCCACCAGCAGCTGCATTTGCACCAGCAGCTCCTTCCGCGTAACCACCGGCTTCACTTCCAGCATAACCACCAGCTTGGCCACCAGCAAAACCACCGACTTGGCCACCAGCATAACCTATAGCTTGGCCGCCGGCAAATCCACCAGCTTCTCCTCCAGCATAACCCATAGCTTGGCCACCAGCATAACCACCAGCCTGGCCACCGGCAAAACCACCAGATTGACCGCCAGCATAAGCACCAGCTTGGCCGCCTGCATAACCCATAGCTTGGCCGCTAGCATAACCTCCAGCTTCTCCACCAGCATAACCCATAGCTTCTCCACCAGCATAACCAATAGCTTGGCCGCCGGCGTAACCACCTGCTTGGCCGCCAGCATGAGCACCAGCTTGGCCGCCGGCGTAAGCACCAGATTGGCCGCCAGCATAGCCTCCAGCTTCTCCACCAGCATGACTCATAGCTTGGCCGCCGGCATAAGCACCAGCTTGGCCACCAACATAACCCATAGCATGGCCAGCAGCATAACCTCCAGCTTCTCCACCAGCATAACCCATGGCTTGACCACCAGCGTAACCTCCAGCTTCTCCACCAGCATAACCTATAGCTTGGCCGCTGGCATAACCCATAGCTTGACCGCCGGCATAACCTCCAGCTTGGCCACCAGCATAACCCATAGCATGGCCACCAGCATAACCTCCAGCTTCTCCACCAGCATAACCCATGGCTTGACCACCAGCGTAACCTCCAGCTTCTCCACCAGCATAACCAATAGCTTGGCCGCTGGCATAACCCATAGCTTGACCGCCGGAATAACCTCCAGCTTGGCCACCTGCATAACCAATAGCTTGGCCACCGGCGTAACCTCCGGCTTCTCCACCAGCATAACCCATAGCTTGGCCACCAGCGTAAGCACCAGCTTGGCCGCCAGCGTAGGTGCCAGCTTGGCCGCCAGCATAGCCTCCAGCTTGGCCGCTAGCATAGCCTCCAGCTTCTCCACCAGCATAACCAATAGCTTGGCCGCCGGCGTAAGCACCGGCTTGGCCGCCAGCGTAGGCACCAGCTTGGCCGCCAGCATAGCCTCCAGCTTCTCCACCAGCATAACCAATAGCTTGGCCGCCGGCGTAACCCCCAGCTTCTCCACCAGCATAACCTATGGCTTGGCCACCGGCGTAAGCACCAGCTTGGCCGCCGGCATAAGCACCAGCTTCTCCACCAGCATAACCCATAGCTTGGCCGCCAGCATAACCTCCAGCTTGGCCGCTGGCATAACCCATAGCTTGACCACTGGCATAACCTCCAGCTTGGCCACCGGCAAAACCACCAGCTGCTGCATTTAGAGCTGCAGTCGCAGCGCCACCGGCATAACCTCCAGCAGTACCTCCCGCGTAACCAACAGCTTCACCACCGGCATAACCACCAGCTTGACCGCCGGCATAACCACCAGCTTCTCCACCAGCAAAACCACTGGCTTGGCCGCCGGCATAACCAACAGCGTCCCCACCAGCAAAACCGCTGGCTTGGCCGCCGGCATAACCACTTGCTTGGCCACCAGCTATTGCTGAGGCTCCTGCTGTTGCCAAGGCTCCAGCTGTTGCACCTCCACTTATGAAACCGCCTGATCTTGAAGCACTGTCTACCTCAATTTTTTCCCAGCCACCAGTGTCACCTAGTGGATATTTTGGTTCACTAGCTGCGCCACTGACGTCATTAACAGCCTCGCCTTTTTTGGGACTGCCGGATCTTGTCGCACTGACTGCTTCGGTATAGCTATTTTCCACATCTAGGCGCCTATTACTTGGTGACGCCACGCCAACCCGATATGTGACGGAAAGGGCGAAGAACAACAACTGAAAATAAAAAAAACATAATGACAACATCGCTGTACTTTATAAGTTTATATGTGAGTATGTATTAATAAGTACAAAATCAATAACTAAGTATTAAGTTAGTTTTCTAAGATTGCTTTATGTGTGTCAACATCCGGACAAACCTATTGAGGTTTTTGTGATGTCTATGATTGTATTTTGTTCCTTAATTAATAAGCAAAACTAAAAAAAGAATGTTTCTTGTTTCTACAAAACTATGATACAAAAGACACAAGGTGCGGGTGGACTATAAGTTATTATTTATTTTATAAGTTTTGTGTATTTTTTGTTGTTTTTTGTTTTGTTTATAAATTTTATGTTTTTTTATGTATTGTTTGTTTTACTAATTATTATTTTCCAGCGTTTCCTACACTGGAAGTGTTGTTAAACTATTTGTTTGCATACACCTTTCAATTCATATTTATCTTCTGCTAGCTAAGTAAGTATAGCAAAGCTGTATTTGCTATGCAAGCCTATCAGGCGGATTATGTTAGAAAATACTCAAATAACACTAGGTATTGTGCATTCTGGTGTAAACGACGCGTCGGGCTATCCCAATTTAGACTTTTTAAATACGGTAGCCAAAAATAAAGTATCCAGAATAAAATGTATTAAGTAGATAATATATTCTTATTTACATGTGACGTTAATAGTTCGAAACAGGATACATTGTAAGTAGATACTTATTTTAAAAACAGCACACAACAATAGAAAAGTTGCATGTACTAAAAGTTGATTGTATTTTAAAGTGATTTTAATAAATATTTTTTATAAACAATAGTTTTTTTTCTTTTATCAGTGTAATAAAATTGACAACTGACAGTTCATATTCAAAATTTATTGTTCTAATTATAAATCTATCTATTTTTAATCTAGTTATAAAAGTTTGGTGGGATTCACCCTAAGATGAAAAAGGTGCATTTTGCTTACAAAATACAGGTAGGTATGGGATAACGCGCTCTTAAAACATTCATTTTGCACGTATTATGTGTACACTATTTCAATATTAAGTATGTTATTATGTTCACTGAAAAACGGCTCCTGACTTACCAGGACGCTAATTTTCATTGTTGTTTGCGGGTATTTTTCAAGCTGCAATGCCAATGGTGAGGGCAAACGAGACTGCCTGGCTTTAAGGCGACAGTAGCAAATATAAATGCCAGAAATTAATAGCTATTTGTTACGGTCCTCCGAGAAAATTATTACTTAATTTACAAGTGATAAGAGCTGATTAGTTTTGATTAATTTTGTGTTTAACTTGAACAATACTGAATACTATTATTTTGCCACTTACTAGCTTTGGCATATGATCATACTTGTAATAAAAGTGATACAACCTGTGATTTCGATCTTTATAACGACTTTGCTTGGCACTCAGTTTGAAACAATAAATTAGGCATGAAATCAATTAGAAAGTATACAAACAGCTACCGCAAATCGGGGCTACTTTGACTTCCAGGGTTACTTTGACAGATTTTGGAGCTACTTTGACAGAGCGCCAAAATCGGTTTTCACGTGTGCTCAGCAAGTGTGCGTGACCTCGAGTAATATTGCGCGAGGCGCGGGGTGTGGGGAACGCGTCATAGCGTTGTGGTCGGCCTGGTCAAAGTAGCCCCGCCTGTTCAAAGTAGCCCCGTTTTACTGTACTACACTTAAGGTGAAATGTTGAGAAAAATGTGGTTTTTCTATTTCGTGTAACTTGTTAAGTAAGTATGTGGAATAGGGATTCAACATTAGTAAAAGGAATACACGATTCAATGGATTTTTCTCAATACAAAAAAACTGCAAAGTTATACCTATTTTTTATCGCTGCCAATGCGATGAAGGTGTCGACTGCCTCGGACACCATGGCTTATCCTGCAGTAAAAGCGCAGGCCGGATAGCATCAATGACATCATCCGTCGTGCTCTTGTCACCACTGGGGTGCCAGCTGTTTTAGAACCCAATGGTTTGGCACGCGACGATGGTAAGAGACAAGACGGGATGACCATAATGCCTTGGAAGGTAGATAGGCCTTTGGTGTGGGATGCAACGTGTGTCAACACCCTTGCGCCATCCCATCTTCCAAGCACGGTAAGCTGTGCTGGGTCGGCTGCTGCAGGTGCGGAAAACCTCAATCGGCGCAAATACTCCAATCTCTTTGGAACTTATATATTTGAGCCGTTTGGGGTTGAAACACTAGGGCCATGGGGCCCGCGTGCCCACTTAATATTTCAAGACATCACCAAGCTGTTGGTCGACTCTTCACGTGACCAGAGGGCTGGCCTATTTTTTGGCCAGAGAATCAGCATTGCCATAAAACGTGGCAATGCTGTCAGCCTTTTGGGTACGTTTCCTTTTGACAGTGATGCGGACGAATTTTGTGATGCCCTTTGATTATTTTCCCTCCCCGTTTTATATACTTGTACATATTATTATTTAAGGATAGTTAGCTTTTTATATTATGTAAATATATAAATAAATCAATGCTTTACAAGGTTTTTTTTTACTTTTTTCGATATCACGGCGTAACGCTTAAGAGTTTTTACTTTAAAACATAGAGAATTATCATATCAAAGTTTACTCAAAGTAGTTTTAAATTTAATTCATTTACTTATTTCGTTAAAAAAGGAGTAAATTCGTTTTGGCACATACGTCATTTTATTCCGAGCGCACGCTCACTATAGCCATCACTGTTCTTTTGCGTTTCAAAAGTATGTAGTTGCATACCTTTCGCTCGCTTAGTAGGTTTTCGAGGATTTTAGATTTTCGATCTTAAAGCCAAGGAAATTGAGTACCAACTTTAAATGCGCGTACGTTCCGTAATTTTTAAATCACAACTGTCATTATTAGACAGTTTATGAGCTTATCACTTTCCAGGCAAGGTATACACATGCAATATTCCATCATTGATACTACTTCGGAAATCTATGATACTACTGGTTCACGCGTCGCCTCTGGCTTCAAGTTGGATAATAATAATAATAATTGTTTCATCAAATGGTTCTCGAGTTCATTGAATGATATAGCATCAGGTTGTTTTTAACTATATGTTGTATGTAATATTAAAGGCCATCTAGAATTATCTTTTAAGCCATTAGCAGCGACATCAGGCATAGATACCTGACGCTTGTGTGTAACCTACCCTCAATAGTTTTTGGCCCAGTAGTGTTGAAGAATGAGCCAGTCGATATCGTTTTTTTATTAGAAAATATGGCATTTGGGAGCCTGGATAATGCTAATTTCATAAATAAGAGTACCATTTTTCAATTCCTTGAATGTATTTATTATTAAACATGTTGTTTGAGATCTTATTCTATACAAATCATTTTAGTATTAGGCTTTTCATTTCAGTAAATGTACACAAAGTTACATTCATGGAGCACCAAGTGCAATTTATGATATTTCTGCAATTATAAAATTAAATAATATGTTTTCAAATGTTACAATTATTAAGTGCTGAAATTTTACATTGATTATGAATGAAATCGGACAAACGGAATAACAGTGAACAGATTGCAATCTATGAATATTACACGGGTTTTAACAATAATAGATAGGTTATAACAATTATGTGAAACATGTACATCATTTTATTAGTACATAAATTCATATTGGCACCCCTTAACAACTTTGACGATTTGCACGGGCCGATAGGCAGATAATTAGGAGTACCACGTATGTACATCAGTCTGTCTTGTAATTCTGTCACAATATTATGTCATAGGGATACATAATAAGTTGCTTAATCTTCAAGTCTTGCTTTACAACTTATGGATTCGTTGAATTTAAGTTTTAATGTATTGAAATAATTTAAGAACAGATATTCTAATTAAACAACTAAATGTAATGCGACAGGATATTTAATTTAAGACTATTTGTGATTTTCAAGTTATTTGAAGCCATACGTAGTAGTGTAGGTATAACCACCAGCGCCACCTGCAGAGCTAGCTCCAGAGCCAGCACCAACATAGCCTCCAACACCACCTCCGACAAGACCACTACCGACGCCACCACCTGCATATCCACCCGCCCCAGCTGCAGCTGCAGCACTACCGTATGCACCTCCTCCACCACCCAAATAACCACCTCCGTTACTGCCGATATATCCTCCTGCTCCAGCAGCTGCTGCAGCACCACCGTATGCACCGCCACCACCACCCAAGTAACCACCATCACCGCCTATATATCCTCCTGCTCCAGCAGCTGCTGCAGCTGCCGCTGCAGCTCCACCGTATGATCCGCCACCACCACCCAAGTAACCACCGGCATCACTACCAATATATCCACCTGCCCCAGCTGCAGCTGCAGCACTACCGTATAGATCAGCACCACCAACGAAGTAGCCACCTACTTCACCGCCTATATATCCACTTACATCGCCGCCAACATATCCACCCGCCTCAGCCGCACCTCCAGCACCGCCGTATACACCACCACTACCACCACCACCTACGTACCCGCCAGCCCCAGCCGCAGCCGCAGCTGCAGCACCCCCAACTCCATAACCACCTGCATCACCACCAATATAGCCACCAGCACCTGCCGCAGCTGCAGCCGCAGCTGCAGCACCACCAGCTCCATAACCACCTACGTCACCACCAATATAACCACCAGCACCTGCCGCAGCCGCAGCTGCAGCTGCAACACCACCGGTTCCGTAACCACCTATATCACCACCTATATAACCACCACCACCACCTTGGTAACCGCCAGCCGCAGCCGCAGCCGCAGCCGCAGCGGCAGCACCACCACCTGCTCCATATCCACCTACGTCACCTCCTATATAACCACCAGCCCCTGCCGCGGCTGCGGCTGCAGCCGCTGCTGCAGCACCACTGTATGCACCACCACCACCACCTACGTAACCGCCAGCCCCAGCTGCAGCTGCAGCGCTACCAGCGGCGTAGCCACCTACGTCACCATTTATATAACCACCTACGTCATCACCTATATATCCACTAGCCCCTGCCGCAGCCGCAGCTGCAGCACCACCGTATGCACCGCCACCGCCACCAGAATATCCACCCGCCCCAGCTGCGGCTGCAGCTGCAGCTGCAGCACTTCCATACCCACCACCTACACTACCACCATAGGCATTAGCATTAGCGTTAGCGGTGCTTTCTCCGTATCCGCCATATCCTCCAGATGCACCACCAGCATGGGCATTAGCATTAGCGTTAGCGGAACTTCCTTCATAACCGCTATATCTGCCAGTTGCACCACCAGCATAGGCATTAGCATTAGCGGCACTTTCTCCATATCCACCATATCCACCGTATCCACCAGCTGCACCACTGGCATGGGCATTAGCGTTAGCGGCGCTTTCTCCATATCCGCCGTATCCACCAGCTGCACCACTAGCATAGGCATTAGCGTTAGCGGCACTTTCTCCATATCCGCCGTATCCGCCGTATCCACCAGCTGCACCACTGGCATGGGCATTAGCGTTAGCGGCGCTTTCTCCATATCCGCCATATCCGCCGTATCCACCAGCTGCACTACTAGCATGGGCATTAGTATTAGCGGCGCTTTCTCCATATCCGCTATATCCGCCGTATCCACCAGCTGCACCACTAGCATGGGCATTAGCGTTAGCGGCGCTTCCTCCATATCCACCGTATCCACCAGCGGCACCACTAGCATGGGCATTAGCAATAGCATTTGAAGCACCACTTCCGTATCCACCAGATACACCTCCGGCATAGGAATTAGCATTAGCGTTAGCAGCGCTACCCCCATATCCGCCAGATGCACCACCATAGGCATTAGCAGCTGCCCCAGCGGCGCTTCCTCCATACATGCCAAGACCACCTCTATTATGAGCATTGGCAGTAGCACCAGCACTACTACCCCCATAGCCAGCACCACCAGTGGCGTATGCATTAGCACCAGCTCCTGCATAACTATTACCGCCCCCTAAGGCATATGTGCCCGCGCTACCACCAGCTTCAATGTCAGCTTCTATGCCTCCTTCAATTTCAGCTTCTAGGCCACCACTGAGGCCGCTTTCAAAGAGACCGCCGATGGCACTTGAGATGATACCACCTATACCACCGCTAGCGCCTGCATCAGCACTGGCTTCTACGCCACCATCAAAGCCAGCTTCGATCCCACCGCCAAACCCACCTTCAATGCCAGCTTCAATGCCTCCTTCGATCCCACCACCAAAACCTCCGCTGAGGTCACCTCCCATACCAGCTGCAGCTGCAGCGCTCGCGGCAGCGCCACTGCTACCTTGGTAACCGTATCGCAATGCATTTTTATTAAGCTGGTTGTTACTTGATTTGCCAACGGTAGGGTCTTCATAGGCTTCTAAGCCAAGGTTGTCGCTTAAACTGCTGCTTGAAGATAGTCGTCTACTCAGTGACACGTCATCAGCTCGACATGTGATGACTATAGCAAACACGAACAACTGAAAAGATTTTTTTATTTAATTTAAGTTTGATTGGTGACAGCAACACTATATTATATCATTCAATATGTGAGCGAAGAAGAATTATAGCGAAAGGTGCACGCATTTCTTTCCATGAAATCCAGCTGACTAATAAATCCGGTATATACAATTAGAAGTAGAAACATTAACTTCATTTATTATAAGGACTCCTAAAAATGGGTGAAAACAGGATCTCGTTTCGAATTAAGTAGAGTAAGGATGGATAGAACCTTATATTATTATTATTGCATATATTACCAGCAGCCTAATGGCGTAACTCATTCAGAATGACAATCCTTTACAATTTGACAGTTCATCAATACCTATTGTGAGACAACAAAGGTTTCACAGACGAATTTTTCAAACAGGTGAGGGAACAGGTCAATTGAATAATCTTTTTATTCCAAGTGTATGCGCAATTCTGCATTGCCTATCTAGACCTTTTATTATACATATTTTAAATTGTGTTTATGAAATACTTATGTATAAAAATCCTGCCAAGTGCGAGTCGGACTCTTAGCACCGAAACTAAACCGTTTAACACTTACAAAGTTACAGCTCTGACCAACAGACAGGCTGACAGACGACGTAGTCTTTTTAAAAGGGTCCAGTTGGCATTCTTTGGATACGGAACCCTATTAAAACACTTTCATGGTTAAACGAATGAGCGTGTAATGTATTATAATAATCCTACAAATATTTTGTACTACAAGACGTGACCAATTGCTTTTTATTTAAAAGCTAGCTGAGCCCAGGACGCTCACGTTGACAGATATATTTATACTAAAAGTCTAGCTAGAGGAAAATATATGACTTTTAAAAAAGAAATCCTTGATCCGTCAGCTGCCACGTCAGGCACATGTGCCTGACGCTAATGGAACCTTAACCTACAATATTGTATACCCGGCAGTGTATGTGCTAAACAGATAGTAGATAGAACTAGTTCTCGAATTTTAAGTGCACTATCAGATAGACAGATAGAGAGACGTTGTATTATATGAGATATAAGGGTATGTTTTAAAATGCACACTTAACTTACCAGCGAAACTTTCTTTCTCGCTTGTTCCGCCATCGTGCCGAGCTTCAATGCTCGCTCGTATGGTGTGAGAGACCAAGACTGATCGACTTTAAAGGCGGCATTATAGCGGATTTCAACGCTAGAACTAAATCGGCTTTTGTCACGGTCTGCCAAGCAAATTATTACTTAATTTACAAGTAGTAGGAACCGATTAGACAAATGTTTTTTCCTGAAACAATTTCGGAAATGCTATAAAAAAAATGTATTACAAATATAGGAATTTAACTGCGGGTTTTTTCAGAAGTGTTGCAAAGATAGCCCTTGATGACTTAAAAATACTATAAAGGCATAAAATACAGAAGCCATTGTTTGACGATCTTCTATATGAATTTCATATATATCTGGATTTTGTTGAATCCTTGTTGGTCTCTAAAATCTGATGATGAATCTGGTCTCGAATTTTTTTGCTTAACGAATAATGCAAATTGTTACATATATTTTAATGGCAGTAGGAATTGATGGTCTGTGTTTATTTATTTATTTATTTATTTATTTATATATACTTTATTGTACACCACAAAAATACATAACATGAAATAAACACATTAAACACTACAAAATATACAATGGGCGGCCTTATCGCATTCTGCGATCTCTTCCAGGCAACCTTGGTATGGACAGTGATTTCCCTGGACATAAAATGGGGCTGTCGTTGGTGCAAATATTATGCATACAATACAATAAAATAGATACACAGATAAATACATATCCAAAATTATAGATACTTAAATATATACATACTAAATAATTATAAGCACTGAAAATAAAATAAGACGGTAGATGATAGCAGTTAGGACAAAATCACAACAACAAGTAGTGTTCCTTTACAAGTCTTTTGAACACGTGTAACGACTGCGCGCGTTTTATTTCAACTGGCAACGCATTCCACAAACGAGCGGCCTGGACAGTAAAGGATTTATCAAGGAAAGTTGTGGAATGCGTTGGCATTTTGAGCTTTAAGTTATCTGATGACCTTAACAATTTCGTGTGGGAGTCACAAAGAAACTGAAAACGTTTCTTGAGATAGAGAGGGGTGGAAGGGGAAAAGAGAACATTGTACAACAGGGAAAGAATATGAGCATTCCGACGAAGGCGAATTGGTAACCACTTGAGCTTCACACGAAATTCGGAAACGTGGTCATATTTGCGCAGACCGAATATGAACCTTATACAAAAATTTTGAAGCCGCTCAAGTTTATCGAGTTGGTCTTGGGTAAGATCAAGATAGCTGGCATCAGCATAGTCAAGGATGGGTAGAAGAAGTGATTGTGCAAGCGCAATCTTAGTGGCAGTTGGTAGAAAATTACGCAATCTCTTCAAAGACGCAGCGGATGCAAATAGCTTGCGGCTAACTTCCTGTAGCTGGGCAGTCCAAGAGAATTCCTTATCAATAAATATCCCCAAGTTTTTAACTTTGTCACTAAAGGGAACCACTGAGTTGTCAAAAGAAACTTGGGGAAGAGTCGTCCAGTCGATTCTTGAGACCGTCCTAGAACTGCCCACCACTACAACCTGCGTCTTTTTGGGGTTGACCATAAGTCCATATCTCTCGCTCCAGTCGCATATACGGGCCAAATCACGATTAATCGTTAAGATAGCCTCGGACAGATTTCCAAGAGAAGCTCGCGAGTATATTTGTAAATCATCTGCATAAAGATGGTAGGAAGAAATTAGTCCGTCAGAGATTGAGTTAATAAAAACTGCGAAAAGTAAAGGGGATAGAACGCCACCCTGAGGTACACCGGCAGAAGTATTACTCCAGGAAGACAAGGTCTCTCCGATGCAAATACGTTGCCGGCGACCGTACAGGTAACTACGAAACCAGACAATTACCGATGGAGATATGTTAAGAGAACAAAGAATGCCAAGCAAAACATCAAAATCAACAGTATTAAAAGCATTACTGAAATCTAGCAAAGCTAAAACCGTTAGATTACCGTTTTCCATGGCTGACCTTATATCATCCGTAATGTTCAGAAGCGCTGTGGTGGTGCTATGACCAGGACGGAAGCCAGACTGGAAGGGGTTGAGGAGATTATTTTTAGAGAGGAAAGTGCTTAATTGATTGAATAATAAGAGTAAAAAAAGAACATGAAAAAAAATTACAAAAATTACATTTATATGCTTGAAGTATTAAATTAATTAATTAATAATAACCTGGAGCATCCGCCCCAAGCCCCGGACTTAAAATGATTTCTCATCACTACAGAACGTGCTAGCACAATCGTATAATAATACTCGTAAAATAATCTTCACCCGCATTGAGTTTCACACGTGCTTTTTCTAGCATCAAATTATCATTTGACAATCGGGAATAGTGTGGATTTCTATCAGTGAAAGATTGTTTGTAAGCGGATGTATATTTCCAGATTCTCTTTTCAACCCACAAAATTTTTTTTTTGTTCTAATTGTACGGAACCCTGAGTGCGATCCGACTCGCATACAGCCACAGATATAGATAGACCTAGATAACGCAAGTATCACGATCTGTATGAAAACCAAGCGTGCCATTTTTTGGCTGCCTACTATGACGTCACGAACACTATTTAGTGATGGGAAAATTAAATCGATTCAAAGACGCAGCCGAGTGTGGTACCCATCTCACCCCACCCCCGGGGCCTAGCTTCAGCGCTCACGCTCACCCAGCCAGCAGTACTACAGGACTGAGCGCGAAAGTGGCGGCTTACGATTTTTGTACGTAAGCTGGGCACGCGAAGTAGGTGCTCTTGCGTTATCTAGGTGTATCTATATCTGTGCATACAGCCTATTTTTTATATGATATATAAAAATCACAGTAAGCATGCTGATGTTTATAATGCGCTAATAAAACATTGTCATCGACATCTAAATCAAATTATTCATTTTGATATTATTACTATTTTAATTATAACATTATGATTATGTACCTACATAAAAACATTTATTTCAAATTCCATAATAATTTCAGGCGTAACTCACCTGTTTAACTAATTCTGTATGTGTACCTACCAAAGCTTGAACATTGTAAATGAAATACTAATTTGTAACTGTTGGTAACTTATTTTTGACGATTAGTGTACACATATTTATAAAATTATGCACGTACATGAATTTAATTATGAATGTAGTTAATATATATGCGGATGGATTTACCGTTAGTTCACACTCTAGGGCTTAGCCTGTATAAGTTATTACGTACCTTCCGTTTTGGGAGTATTCTTATTTGTAGCTATACGGAATGAGAAAGTTTATAGTGGATAATAAGACAGAGATTAAAACAGAAGAAGAAATAGCAGGGGCTCGGGAGAGGGGGTTCAGGGGATCTATCGGAATAACAAGTTCATATATATACCTACATTGTTTATTTTAATTTTTAGTCGGTTATCAAAAATAATTGCTGTTTCATAGAAAAGTGCAATAGGTACTACGCGGTCAAAAAATATGGAACAAAGAATTTTTTTTTTATATACTACGAAAATCTTTCTACGCTAAAGGGTCTATCATATGCCAAGTTCAAGGTTACAGTTTACTCAATAGTTATTTTTTTACACGACTGCCCAAAATAAGGAGTGTTATGTTTTCAGGGTTTATGTATGTTTGTAAGTTTTTTTCCTGTATTTTTAATTAGTAGAATTTTGGTACATTTTTTTTTTTTTTATGGATGGGAAATCATCAAATGGGGGTCCCGCTCTGGGTGGAGCGAAGGGAGTGTCAGACTCTTACTGACTAAAACCCATCCGTGTTCCTTCCTTAGCCCTTTATGTTCCGAGGTAGCGGTAACCCTTTCGGACAATCCCGCACCAATTTTGGTACCTAAGCTTTACTTTTTTGTGCAAATCTCACAAACAAAAGTTTCAAGTGCCTCTTTCAGTTTGCGATACCATTGCAGAATTTGTACGATTATCCCCATTTTCTTTCTTTCTGAAGGATCTCCGGACACTGGGAACCCCGGGGAATCGGCGGAAGTAAAACCACGTCAATCGCGTAACGTATTTATTGAGAGACTGGCTCACACATGCAAAGTTGTACATACCCACTTATAGAAATATAAAATATAGAACTACCTACATCACACCTCCACACTTAAACTTCTAGTATATAACTAATATCGGAAGTTATAAAACAAAACGTTAACATTAACTAACACACTAACTTAACCTAATTATAACTAGACTTTTACTCTATGTACTATAATAATATTAACAATATATTCTTACATCTAATCGAACTCAAATCCATATCTAACCGGTTTCTTGCGAATACGGATGGGACGGTTCACGGAATCCGGAACGGTCGCGGCCGTTGGCGATGATTTACTGCCGACTGGTGGTGACGATGGTGCCTTACGGGTTGGTGAGGTCTTAGTGACTGCTGTATCCACCGCGTCACTCACTACTGGGCAGTCGCCCCCGACTTCGCCCCTACTCGTCCCCTCACGAACCCTTGGCTCTGATATACTTGGAGACAGCTGTTGCTTTTGCGGTTCAACGACATCCCCACTGACTTGTCCCTCGGACCTTACGTCTGGGTACATTCTACTTGAACGTCGAGTTCTATGCCTAATTTGATCGCTATGCCGTGTGAGAAGTCGACCATCATCGCTGTTTACTACATAACTACGTGAACCTTGTTGGTTTACTACCGTTCCTTTTAACCACTTGTCTTTGCTACCGTAGTTCCTGGCCCATATCGTATCACCAACGGTGTGTTGCAATGGTTCAGTGCCCGAACTCATTGACTGCTGACGCTGCACCCCTTCCACCCGGTCCTGACGCGCGCGGTCTGCGCGCAAAAGGTCTAACCGGGAACGCAACGGCCTACGTTGCAACAGCATGGCGGGACTTTCCCCTGTAGTGCTTTGAATACTATTTCTATACGCTAGTAGGTATGTCTGTAATGCTGTGTCGATGTCTACTGCCTCTCGGACTGCCTTTTTTATTGTTCGCTTACATAATTTGACGGCATTTTCTGCTGCCCCGTTTGAAGCTGGATGATATACTGGGGAATACGACTGCTTAATACCGCTCAATTTTAAGAATTCTCCTAACTCCGTACTAGTAAATGGTGGGCCCTGGTCGGATACAACCTCCAAAGGCAAACCGAATCGCGCAAATAATGACCTCATAACCTTAATGACTGCCGAAGCATTTGTTTTATTCATTTCAAAAATTTCAATCCACTTTGTACTGGAATCTATAACTACGAAAAACGTTTTTCCCTGGTATGGGCCTAAAAAGTCTACATGTAATCTACTCCACGGCTGGGCTAAATACGGCCAACTGCGTGGTGCAGCCTGCGGCGGCGCAGCTGCTTCCATCGCACATGTTTCGCAAGAGCGGCATGTCGATTCGATGTCTGCGTCTATATTGGGCCACCACACAAAACTTCGAGCCATCGACTTAGTCTTAACTATGCCCATGTGGCTAACATGAAGCTCTTTTAGTATTGTGTCCCGAAGCGTTGGTGGTACAACAATTCTATAGCCCCACATAATACAACCCCGTTCCACATATAATTCGTGTCGCCTATTAAAGTACGGTTTCATCAGTTCGTCTGTGCAATGCGACGGCCACCCTGACTGTACGCTCACCATCACTCTACTAAGCACCTGATCCCGCGCAGTTGCTAGACGTACATCATCATTCGTCACCGGCAAAAAACTTTCTGCAAAATTTAAATAGGTATATTCACGCCCGATTTTATTCTTATCTGTTGGTTGAGACAGTCGCGACAATGCGTCGGCACAGTTTTTAGCAGACGCAACATATTCTATATCATACGAATAACCTGTTAATATTATTGCCCACCTTTGTAACCTGGATGCTGCCATAACCGGAATGCCTACTTTATTCCCGAAAATGTATGTTAAGGGTTTGTGGTCTGTTCTTAAAGTAAACTTCCTACCGTACAAGTACTGATGGAATTTTTTAACACCGTATATAATCGCTAATGCCTCCCTGTCTATTTGAGCATACGATCTCTCCGCGGAGTTAAGTGTGCGTGACGCGTATGCGATTGGGCGTTCGCCTTCCGGCGTGATGTGCGAGATGACGGCGCCTATCCCCGTGGCGCTAGCGTCTGTCGTCAGCACAAGCGGTAGCTCCAGGGAGTAATGCACAAGCACTTCACTCGTGCTCAGTGCCCGCTTAACCCGAGCAAAGGCTACCTCACAAGCATCGCTCCATACGTACTTCACCCCGGCACGCAACAAATTATACAATGGTGTAAGGATCGAACTTACATTTTTTATGAACTTACCATAATACATGACCATCCCAATGAAAGCTTTCAACTCCGACACGTTCCTCGGTGTCGGAGTTTTAACAATTGCTTCCACTTTATCTTTGCACGTGTGAACACCTTCCTTACTTATTACATACCCTAAATATTCGAGCGATTCCACAAAGAAAGAACATTTTTCTTTTTTTACTTTCAAGCCACTCGACTTCAGGCGTTCAAAAACTTTATGTAGGCTACTTAAGTGTTGGGGTGTGTCCTTTCCTGTTATAATAATATCATCTAAAAAAACTCCTACGTGGGGTATATCTGCAAACAATTGTTCTAAACTTCGTTGAAATATTCCTGGGCTCGACGCCAGCCCATACACTAATCGTTTATACATGAAAAGCCCCTTATGTGTGTTAATTACCGCGTATCTCCTAGTATCATCCAGTTCAAACTGAGCGTATGCCTGTGACAAATCGATTTTACTAAATCTTTCGCCTCCGTGCAACCGAGACAAAAGATCTTCTACCTTAGGTAATGGATAACGGTCGACTTCTAACACTTTGTTCAAGGTTAGTTTAAAATCGGCACAGACTCTAATGGTACCATCTTTCTTGACTACCGGCACGATTGGTGTTGCCCAGTCTGAGTGGTGGACGGGAGTGAGGATGTCGTCGCGTACCAGCTGTTCCAGTGCGCGCTCAACCGGCTCCCGCAGCGCGTACGCCAACGGGCGCGCGCGCAGGAACATCGGCCGCACCCCCTCGCGCACGTGGATGCTCACTTGTCCTCCCGTGAACCACCCCAGGCCATCCGCAAACACCTCATCGTATCTGGAACTGAATTCCGAGAAATTAAAATCCAAATTTCGATTATTATTGACTTTATTATAATGCATAGTCGCCACCGATATATTTAGCTCCGCTAACCACTGTCTACCTATTAAAACGGTATTTCCCTTGTCAATAACATATAAATCCAATATCTTTTCAGTATTATTATATTTAACAACAGGTTTAATAACACCTACAGGCCTAACTAGTTCACCCGTGTAATATCTTAAAACCAACTTAGTGGGTTTAATACATAAACTGGAAAACTTTTCCTGATATAATTGGTAATTAATGCACGAGATTGCACTCCCCGTGTCACATTCCATTTTTAAGTCACAACCGTGCACACTTACAGAAATCATAATAGGTTCACACTGTCCAAGTGATAAGCGATTAATAGGTACTATTACCTCGTCACTGTCGCTCCCCGTCGAGTAAGCGCCACACCTGTCGTCGCTGCCATGCCCGCCTTCTTGTATGTTATTTAAGAAATTATTCTTGGTCAACTTCGGACACATCCTCTTCAAATGTCCCTCCTGGGTACAAATTCTACACACATACAGTTTGAATTTACACGTATTCGAATTGTGTTTGCCTCCACAGACTTTGCATTCCTCATTTTTAGCGCCCGCTCGAAGTAAGTTGTCACCCGCTCCGCCTATGGTACTTGGACCGCCGCCGCCGGATTGTCGTGAGTCACGCGTCGAGCGAGTGTTTCGCCTCGCGGCCGGCCGATAGCCACCGCCGCCGCCGCCTCCCAACGCCCCGCGCCGTCCTCCGCCGCCGTCATGCCCGATCTTATGAACGGGTATGGACTCCGCATCCGCTGCACTGCCGCCGGTCCTTCTTCTCGTACCGTCTTCCACTATTGCCGCGTTTGTCTCAGCCGCCTCCATCGATAAGGCCAGCTTATACGCCCGGTCGATACTGATGCTGTCGTCTTCAGTAAACAACTTCTGCCGAATGTCATCGTTTACTAAGCCGCACACAAATTGATCTCTCATATTTTCTTTTAAACTGTCCGCCGTAAAAGAACAATCTTTACTCAGCCTTTTAAGCTCCGAGAAGTACGTCGCGATATTTTCACCAGGTTTTTGAATCCGTTGCCGAAATTTGAACCTCTCAGCGAGCATACACGGTTTGGGGTTTAAGTGTCCTTTCATTACTGCTATTAACTCCGAATAAGTCTTTGTAGATGGTTTAACGGGTGTGCATAAATTAACCATTAACTCATATGCACTATTACCAATGACCGTAATTAAAGTTGCGACTTTTAATTCACTTTTTACACTGTTGGCAATAAAGTATTGATCTAATCGATCCACATACGTGTCCCAATTGTCTTTCGTTAGGTCAAACGCACCGATCTTTCCAACCGCCATTTTAAGTCCGTTATGTAACTTTACACCGCACCTTTTGAGTTTTCTGGTCGCAACATAAAATTCACACGCGTGTAATCACTTAATCGTCGCCACTGAAGGATCTCCGGACACTGGGAACCCCGGGGAATCGGCGGAAGTAAAACCACGTCAATCGCGTAACGTATTTATTGAGAGACTGGCTCACACATGCAAAGTTGTACATACCCACTTATAGAAATATAAAATATAGAACTACCTACATCACACTTTCCATCACTATTCTTACACTCATCTTTCTCATCATCATTGGCTGCGTAAGATTGCGTATGGAAAGCTGTTGATAGTTTTCTCAACATTAATAAACGTCACCTTTGATACAGTTTTTTTGAGCCGGTAGGTAAGGCTGGTACAGCCTGGTGTCCGCAACTCCACGTCAAAGCGCGAGTGCATAGGTACTATTTTGACGTTGTCTCATTCTCCAATCTCATAAAGAGTTAGTAAACCCAAAAACTACTACTACTTTGGCGTATTTATCTATGAATATCTCTATTCTATCTTGATTTACAATCAAACATAACTAAAATCCCTTTTCTTGTTTTCAAGTCCTTGAATACTTACTTTGCATAAAGCGTACGAAGTACCAGGACCACATAACTAGCTGAAGTTATCAAGTACACTAAGTTCGGTGTCTGTCCTGCACATAAGTGCTGCTGGTCAGCGCTCTTCAAGTTTCGCAGCTCTGGCCGTGTCAGCGGTTTTGTTAGTCTCTAGTTAAACTTTATAGATAGGTAGTAAATCCTTTCAAAACTCTAATAATATTCCTCCCAGTTATAAAAGAAAAAAAAAACGAAACATTTATTGTGCAGTGTCCTGGATCAGTTAATTGGTCCTTCTGGCAAAAAATCGCTCCTCTTGGCAAAATATGAAACCCTTGGAAGTAAAGTCTACCCCGTGCAATATTGTGTATACCTTTAGCGGTATTATTTATGTTCGTACCAGAAGTATTCGTAACAAATACCGCAACTGAGTATTTTATTACTGGCTATACTATTTTTTTTTTTGTATCTACCTACCTACTTCTCCTATCAGTACCAAGATTCACGTCACATTATACAGGCGCTTGCTTGACTACACTTTAACTGCAATACACTACATAAAGCCGTATCCGGCGCACATAAAACGGGTAGGTTATGAAAGGCCCGGGACAAAAACGGTCGGGCATTTTTAACCTACACCCGCGATGCGTCAATGATGTTTACTCTCCCTAAAAGCCTTTACGTGGAACGAGTTTATACAGCGTATGGTTATATACGTAAAGTAGAAAAGGTTTTAATATAAAAGTCAGATTGGATCAATAGGTATGAATGCGCAAATGTATGCAGAGGTAGGCGTATGTATGCAAACAATGCCTCAGGCAATTAGTGTGGAACTCACAGCACGGCTCTTGTTATTCCCTATGGAATACAGACAAAAAGTCGTGAATTGATTGCTCGGTATACGTAAACGTGAAACAAAAGGTTTGGCAGTAACCAGTTGAACAATTTAGCAGAGATTTGAGGTGAACTTTTTATCACCATGCTTTTTATCATCCAAAAAGGGTCGATTCGCCCGTTTCGGGCGAGTAAATTCGTGCGAATCAACCAACAAGCCATTATTTCTTGCTAAAGAGAGTTTGAAATTACGTCCATACAATGATAATAATCATTTCTTACTTGCCAACTTTGCCATCACTTCTATTCACCACTCTCACGCCAGTCATGATAAAAATCATTTCCGTCTTTCCATTGATTTCCGATGAACAATTATTTTCCAACTAAACATTTCCAACTCAGTTTACGAAAAGAATACATCTACGTACTTAAATCCACGCAAACCAACATCTGTTATCATTACAAGGACACAGAATCAGGCAGTTTATCAAACTTGAGTAAAATTACACGGCTTTGGTTAACACGTGTAGTGCCGCTCAATAACAACAATCTTAATTTGAAGAACTTTCCCTTTGTTGGAAGTTGGTTGGAGGGAAGCGACTCAAAGCGCTAATAGTGACAGCGCACGCGGCTCGAAAGTTCGCATCGCATTCAAACACACGACCAGACTTGTTTAGCACACGTAAACTTGTAACTGAGACGAGTTCAGAACTTTGTGTTTACTTAAAACTGTTAAAACTCCCCGCTATGAACTTTATAAGTGAAATAAAGTGTTCCAAGGCGGATTTATCTGGGTACGTATACATGAACATTGTACGACACTAGGAAGTTTGCTTAAGCTTTCAAAATATATTTTATGCTTATAAAGATTGTCTGCAACGTGTTACAAAGTGTGTTAACTAGTATAATGCCGCAACTTGAACTGCTTAATGAGGGTCTAGGCTACAACTATGTGCTAAATTCTTGAATTTAAGCTTGTTTAATACATTTATAGTCTCAAATGAATTCCTTGAGAATTGTGTTAAATTCTTCTTCTTTAAGAAAGTGCGATAAAGCCTTTTCTTAATTAATTAAAAATCTCACTTCATTAAAAAAAATACAAAAGTGGTCCAAATTAAAGAACTTGTACCAAAAAAATACTTTACCTTGATGTACAAGACAAAACATTTATGTAATTATAATTTATTATATCAAAAGATTTCTGCAGTAAACCAGAAATCAATTACACAGAATATTCTATAATGATCTGCAACCAATTTTATGAAAACTTGAAACTTTTAAAGTTATTTCGAACATTCGAACTTCGGTAGAAGGAATTCACTTCATATTTCGCAAGCAACATTAAACATTCAATAAAATGCTGCAATGAAAACTTCCATTGAAATAGTTCTTAGTAAAAAGATTCAGTTTGTAACTATTGAAGTGGGAGTGCCTGCTACAGACAGGAAACCGTTTTAAACGCAGCTCTGACTGAGAACGGTTTAGATACCGTGTCTTTTATTGCAACTGAATGTACTTATGAAATATTTATATTTTGTATTTGTTGACATTTATTGAAGACGTTTTAAGACCAGGCGCTTGATAATGGTAAACATTACACCCAAAGAAACACTAAGATCTATAGGCACTTTATGGGGAGTCCTAACGACAGATGGAACAAATCTCTGAAACATCCATTCACAACCATTTTCCAGACTTCTATTTTTATGTCAACAACTTCTGGGTCAAGTCAGACGGTTACAAAAATTAGACAAATTGCTACGGTAGGCACCTACATTTTTATAAAATTATATACATATACCACCATGTATTTGCCCCGAACGATTCTTTTCGCAACCCCAGTCACGCCATTACTTCCCAATCTTAGTCATAAGGCTACTGTAATTCAAACTTAACCCACAACTAACAAGCTTCCGGCTATAAATCCATAACTGTATGCACTATCAGAATAACGTGTTATTCATCTTGGACCACTGCCATGTTGTTTTGAAAAATTAGAGAGCCAGGGAGGAAGCAATGCGCGACAGGCCAGGGTTGGTCCGCAGCCAAGAACCACGTACCCTGTGACACCGCCCTGATAAAGGCTACCCCGCAGTTTGAAATATCAGCTACCAGCTTCTAATTTATATGAAAGGAAATTGGCTTTTCTACTATGTGCTAGTTCGTTAACTCGATATAGAACTCGAAAAGCGGAACTATATTTTTCTGAAAGTTTTGCTGATATTACAGCTTTGAGAGATTTTTAGTCTTGGCTGGAATGCGATATGGGAAATATTATACTTTCACTAGAAAACTAAAGAGTGTATTTTTTGAAAAATACGTTTTGTTTTGATTCATGGGATAAAGGCTGGCGTGGCTGAATAATTCAATACATACCTTTACAAAAATATTATGATGACTCTTGAGTGATTTATGCGGTATTTATAATAGCAAAAGCGGCACTGCTTATTATATTTACTAATTACATAATCGCGAATGGATTGGTCAGGCAATATGTTTAGATATACTTACCATTTTATTGTGCAATGAAAAAAAGCAATTGAATTTATCCTCAAATGTAAATACCGTGACACAAACATATTAAATAAAATAAATTTAACCGCGTCTGATCAAAATCCGGCCCGTTGAAAAGTATTATTCTTACCTAGTTTTCCATTTCCCCACAGAAACGAACCTTTTACGAAATATCCGGCAAAGTAAAAGCAATAAAAGTCGAATTACTGTTCGAGTCATGCATCACGAAAGTTTTGGGTTCGAGAGTTACAAATTGAATAAAATTAAGGTCAGTATTTCGCCTTGTGTCGGACTGTCTGTACACAGTGTGTGCTGACTTCAAACAAAACTATCTCTACGAATGTAACCTTCTAACCTATTTTACGTGGAGATGAGTTGCGATTTTATCAGGTTTTACAGGCAACGTAGCGGTTAGCGCGAAATAGAATACCTATAGATATCTAAATTTTACGGATTTTTATTGCCTTAAAAAGTTCATGCTTAGGTATAAAATTAAGTATTACTTATAAATTATCCGAGACAACATTTTCTCTCATATTTTTTTATTTATTCCACGGTTTACGCGATTACAATACAATATAAAAGTTGTGGATGAATCAATAACAATATACAACATACACACTTCGATTAACGATCCGAATGCTACACGTCGTCATGATAAATTAGGTATCAACTCTCTTTTGACTAGTAAATTACACAGGGTGACGATTTAGCTACCTGCATCCGTCAAGAAGAGATTTTACCCACTATAATGAACAATTTTCGCAATGTAACTCATATCCGATTCTTAAAAAAAAAAACCCTATACCTACAACAGTCGACAGACTATATTTCGATGCATCTATGAAAAGTTTATTTTTTACGGAAGGGAAATGAGTTTCATATCGAAAGTTCTTTAGTGTGATAGGTAGAATCACCCCCTTGGTGCAGGTGACTAAATCGCCACCATCATCATTATCATTCTCCTGCCCTTATCTCAATTTATTTGGGGTCGGCGCAATATGTCTTTTTCTTCCATACTTCTCTATTAGACGTCATCTCGGTAGTCACCCTCTTTCTAACCATATCATCATTCACACATTCCATCCACCGTTTCTTTGGTCTTCCCCTACTCTTATAGCCATCGACATTCATACTCAAAACTCTCCTCACGACATTTTCCTCATTTTTCCATAACACATGCTCATACCATGACAACCGATTTCCACACAACTTTTCAGTTACCGGTGCCACTTTCAAACTTCCTCTTATGTACTCATTTCTTATCCTATCCATTAATAATAATAATAATAATAATAAAAGCTTTATTTATCCAAAAACATACAGAGTTTGAACATACAGTTTTTATATCAGGTTTAAAAATATATATATTTATTTAGTTTATGTTGCACATTCTGTACAAAAATAATACTCTACCCCTTAAGCTAGGTTATACCTGTATTTTAAGAGGTAGTTGACGGTCAAGGTTTACAAATCAACAAAAACTATCTCACGTGGACTGTGTCATCCTACTGTATGATTTAAAAAGAATAATAAGAATAAGAATAAAATTTTATGTATTGTATAACTGTGTTGTGTGATTGTGAGTGAGTGGTGTGTGTGTCGGCGTGTGTGTGTGTGTGGGTGTATTACACAAGATATGCGAGTAAAGACTCCGTGTAAGAGTAGTCCTTAAGGAGCAGCCACTCTGTTACTTTAGATTTTAGTGCATGTGAGTTTAAATTTATAATATTGAGGTGTTTGTTAATGTTTTTATAAATATGAGTACTTAGTATATAATATTGGTGTTTAGCGAAAGAAGTCTTGTGTTGAATGCTTGGTGGAAGGTACGTGCGTTTATTTGCAATAGGAGGAGGAAGGCCTGCGTGCTTTCTAAAACTTCTTCTTTCGTTTTTCTTTCTTGCTTTCTTTCTTTCTTTTCTTTTCTTTGCTTTCTTTTTTCTTTTTTTTTTCTTTCTTTTTCTTGCTTTCTTTCGTGTAACACCACAAATCCCTCATAGCATTCTCATCTTAGTTGCTTGCAATTGCCTTTCATTCATCCCTTTTGTGGCCCAACATTCTGATCCATACAAGACAGCAGGTCTAATCATGGTTTTATATATCTTCCCCTTAAGTTTAAGGGAAATGCGGGAGTCGCAGATTGTTCCCGTGACCTGCCGCCATTTCATCCATCCAGTGTTAATTCTGTGCTTAACCGTCCGGTCTACTTCGCCGTCGCTTTGCACGAGTGAACCGAGATACTGTATTAGAAACTATGAAAATATTTCAAGCAAAATCTCTGTGATAAAACATCACAAGCAACAGTCTAAAACCCACTCCAAGTTAGCCTGACAACCACGTGCTGAGGCCGCTTCGCCGTTTTCCTTTGATACGTATGACACGATTCATACAGGGAGCCGTGCATCGTGCGATACGGGCCTGCCGCATCGTTCCTTATAGTTGTTATAATAGAACAACTGTCACACGAAGCTAGGTAGACTGACTGCGGTAAGCCTGCAGTTCCCTGGTGTTCTTAGTTTTGATATAAAAGATTTATCTGTGTTTTATACGAGTATAAAACTGAGTGACAGGAAACCGTGCGATTATATATTAATAAGCGCTTCATTCGTGGTGGCCCAGTAGAAACGGACTCAACTTACGAATTTGT
Source organism: Amphipoea oculea (assembly GCA_945859645.1). Lineage (NCBI taxonomy): Eukaryota > Metazoa > Arthropoda > Insecta > Lepidoptera > Noctuidae > Amphipoea > Amphipoea oculea. The sequence continues at coordinate 10,516,798 of OX243877.1, forward strand.
AGGTCGTGGGTTCGAACCCAGACAGGCGCTTTACTTTGTGTAAAGCACCCACACGATGTTTTCCTTCACCGTTTTAAGAGTAATCTCTCAAAGATAAAGGAAAACATCGTGAGGAAACCAGCATGTCCTAGAACCAAAAATTCGAAGACACGTGACATCTACCTACCCGCACTGGACCCGCGTAGTAGATTACAGCTCACTACCTTTCGAGGCCTGTGTCCCAGCAGTGGGAACATTATAGGCTCATTGTACTAAGAGCTTCATCTTCCTGCCTGCCTTTAGTATAACCAAAAAATATTATGCAATAGGTGTCTTTTTTAGATTATAGCCACTCAGATTTCGTTGAACAGACAGGACCAAATAGATTTACTTTTGATTTTATTTCATATGAATACGTACCTATAGCCACTTGATATACAGGGTGAAATTGAACACATGCGACAAATCGAAATGGGAGATTATACTCATCATTATGAACAACTTTTACTATGGGACCAAACCTGAAATCGCTAAAATAAATCAGCTGTTCCCTACATTTTGGCGAGTTATGCGAACATAAATGTAGGGAACAGCTGATTTTTTTTTTCGCGATTTCAGGTTTGGTCCCATAGTAAAAGTTGTTCATAATGACGAGTACAATCTCCCATTTCGATTTGTCGCATGTGTTCAGTTTCACCCTGTATTAGGTATTATAGCAAAATGACACTTTACAAAGGTTGGATCTATCTATATCTATATTAGAATATATACTTGTAAATCTGTAGCCTTGTTTACATGATATTAGAATGTTCTTGTCTAATCTGTGGTAACTGCCATATAGCCAACTCTTTCTTAGCGTGCCATCTCGCTCTTCTCTTTTGCACGTCTGCCGTTGCAAAGCTCGCATGTGTCGCTCTTGTATTTTTACTGTTATTCAATTTACAACTGTTATTTTATCAAAGGCTTCGTTTCATTTAACAATCTAACTGTCACATTGACAATGTTAAACCTTAGGGTGGTAATGCAATTACGAGGTGAACTGTACAATATTTACAAAAAGTTGTATGAAAAATATTATTTCTGTTTCTATACCATAAATAAACTTACGTCTGTGGTACAAAAGACAGCTTTTAGTACCAGATAGGTACACATAACTGCCCACCCAAAGACCACAGAACGAAGAACTAAATCCTCACATATACTCCGCAGTCGGCATATTATGCGCATAAGCACAAAATCAGCTTACCTCACCTGTGAGTCCTGTGACCTACGCAAGCCGCTCAGCGCCGCATATACAACAGATTACAGAAAATTTCACTGCATCCAGAATGGGTATATTTTTGTGGTTGTAAATACATGACTTTTGTTTTCGTCTCGCCATGTTTTCCTTTGTAAACTGTGTTGGTTTAGTACCTACTTACTGCTTTCAATGATGTACGTACTGTGGTTAAAGGCAGACATTTTGTTGGCGACTGTTTTCTGTTTTCAATTGAGTTCGCATTATAAATACACATACAAATACACATTATACATGAAAGAAACTAAAATGAAACAAGCATTATTAATCTACTTTACCTATCGCAATCCTCTGTTAAACATCAAGAGTAACTGTGGAGTTTCTTGCCCATTCTTCTCCATACGAAAACTACCTTTTGGAAGGGGCGACTAGAATCAATTCTATTTTATGGTAAATTTTGACGTTCAAAGGTGCCTTTTATGTGCTTCTTTGAAATAAATAATGTAATAATGATTTTCCTTATTGATCATAGAAATGTAACATATATCTATGTTATTGATACACTAAACGAAATAAGCAGTAAATAAAAATGAAAAAAAACATTGATCTGAACCACTTTAATCAGTTTCATATGAGCCTAACATTCAAAACAGTTTTTTACTGATCCGAAAACAGTTGAAGCTTGACGCAAAATGTTACTGTCAGTCATGAAAGTAAACTTTACCGTTTTAAGTAGCTAAAAGGTCACAAAATAACTGTTTTATTCATTTGGTGATATCGTTCAAACTATTAAAAACTTACGAGTACATTACAGTAATGGTAGTTTTCCTTTTTTTTTGTTGCTTTTTTTTAGTAAATAGTATGTTCAATCATTAAAAGTTACTGTTTTGTGTTTTACAAACATTTCTTCTTATTACTGTATAAAGTCAGTAAGTCTTAATAAAATCGCTTTAATGTTTTGTAGTAAGAAATTATTTTTTTCAGTGTAGTAACATGTATTTCTTTACCTATGATATTATGTAATGACACAAATTCAATGAGCGCATTTCCAGCAGTTCAAGCTTTTAGTTTCCTTTTCATATTGTATCCCTATATATCCTACACACATTATACCTACTGTGTAACATCTTACCGACATCGAATTAGTTACTCATGAAGTTACAAGACTCATCTTAAAAACACGTAGAACTTATATCACATACTTACCATAATTACATTATAACCCAACCTGAGTGTTAGGGCACAATGACTAAGTTTCAGCGAGGGGCAATTTTCATCAAAACTTCAGGATTGCTCAAATTTAGATCGACTTCACAAAGTTCTAACTTAGATGGATATGAGATTCCATCCAAATGTAATGAGGTAAAAAATTCTACTGGAATAACCATCATCGTCTTCGTAACCATATTAGACGGAATACAGTAGAAATTCAATGAATAGGGCCACTTTTAATAGGTTTTATTTACACCCATGCTATAAATCCTCTTTATAACTTTCTGAAACAGTTAGCTTATTGCCAACATTAAAACAACCAGTGTCATAGTAATCATAATATCATCCAAACGAGTGTTATAATGTTGTACGAAATTGCATTATGCAACTCCTTTAAAAAAAGAACATTGTCATTCACGCGCGTTTCACTATCACAGCGCCGTAATTTAAAAAAAAAGAACTTATCGGTTATTCGAATTCACGTCATATCCCGCCGGCCGCTATTTTTGTTCGATATTAGTATTGCAATAAACTGTTTCAGAACCTTTATAGAGGATTCATATCATGGGTGTAGTTAAAGCCTTGTACGCAACTGTACATAATTAGGTATTAAAACACCCATGTGATACTATTATCACACTCGGCTTCGCGGCTCGATAAACCGGCATTCGTGTTTTAATACCGCTTATTATACAACTGTTACATAAATAACTATTGCCTTTACAAAACACGGGGATTTCTATAAGACATGAACTTTAAATGGTTATTTGAAAATACTAAATACTGATCGAACATTTGTTTTGTAATTAGAAAGGAGAACAGTGTTGCCCTCTCAAAATGGGTGACTCGCATTTGGCCGTTTTTTTTTTTAATTCGGCTATAAAATAATCGTCACTGGGTCACTAGAATTAATTGCCAGTTGAAACCTTTTCGCCCAAGACAATTATTCACGAATACACTTTGATAAAAAAAGGCCATTATGGTTGCCAAATTACAAGTAACATAGTCATTACAAGTGCTCAGTACTCGCGTAATGCCTTACGATAACTTTAATCAATCGAATTAGTCAGGCCTTAAACGAGTAGACATAGGTAATATATGTATAGCTAAATAGGTATAGGCGAAGTTATTAAGTAATCTGTGATAGTGAATACACGTTGGTGAGGTTTTTTGCTGATAATGTTTCTTCAAAAGAACGCTTTGTAAATAAGTGTTTCCATATTGACTTTAACATACTTTGACAGTGGTTTACTAATTTCCTTTCATTTGGTTGGACTGGAAGCTGACCCCGATAAAGTTTGGAAAAGGCTAGGCAGACAGGCAGGCAGACATTTTGGGGTTTCTTTGGTCTTTTACATGTAAATGTGTTCACCGATGCATTTGGCATGATTGTGACAATGGTAATTAGTATGTTTTACTTTAAAGAGTGGTTATTGCGGTAAATCCCACATGCACCTATGCTTTAGGTAAACTTAGACAAATAAATATATAACAAAAATAAATATGATAACGGAAATCATTGATGTTTCAATAATAAACTGAACAGCTGTGTACAAAAAATGTGTACCTACGCACGACGACAATATATCTCGATATACTGTCGTCGTGCGTACACATTTCCAGTATAAGTTGATTTCTCATTGTACGAGAAGCCATACATACAATGCGAAATCAGCTGAAACTGGAAATGTATAGCTTGATATATCGTCGTGTGTACCAAGGCAACGTTGGAGTAAAATAAACCCACATAAACTTTCTTCCCAGGTAACGTTGACAAAAACGAAACAAAATTGGGTCCATATATTTGAGAGACACCATAACACCTTGATATAGTGCAGTACTCCCCATAATTTGTTCCTCGCACCTTCTACCATAACATACCAAGTATTGCGTTCAACAGAAGTTTAATTTTTTTTCAGAGTATGTTCACCCTTATCTGAATGTAAATCGTACTGGCTGCATGCGAATTGTTCGTTTATTAAAATCAGCAAGACATTACAGTTTTGAGCAAAAAGTTACGATACAACAGCGTCAGCGATAAGAATTTGTATTAATATGTATTTCGAGAATGTTTTGGGCGTACTGCTGGGAAAGTCTTAAGACTTTTTAAAGAATTAGTGTTATCTTATTTTATATTTATTTTCTTTATAAAGGTCTGTAAAAGTTTATGCTATTTAAAAAGTGAAGTTAAATTGCGGGGAATATAATCCTTGTAGCATAATCAGCCTATAATGTTCCCGCTGCCGGGACACAGGCCTCCTCCACGCGGGCCCAGTGCGGGTTGGCATTTGTCATACGTCTTCGAATTATATATGAATTCTAGGACAAGCCGGTTTCCTCACGATGTTTTCCGACACCGTTTTAAGAGCAGTGGGGATGAAATTATTTACACAAAGTGCCTATCTGGGTTCGAACCCACGACCTACAACTCATAAGTCGGGGGCCGTTACCATTGGGCCACCACTGCTCTACATAAATTATATAATCTTTGCATTATTACGTATTTTTGTCGTTGTGTTTGCAGATACATCTGCATAAGTCGTTCAGGTGCCATCGCGTATTTATGATTCCCACAATATTGTAGTTTTCACAATATTACATAATTTAAAGCATTCAATTATGAGGCAATTAAAGCTCACATTCCATGTTACGTATTCAAAATGAAAGTACATATAATATTCAGGACATACGTTGGCAAATTATTTTATTAATTTTCATTTCATTAATTTCCACTGTGCAACAAATGAGTTGAATAAATTAGCAAACGCATAAAATAATTTATTTTCGAAGCCGTCGCGACCGCACTCGAACAACCGGCATAATTCAGCAAAACATTTCTGTAGTTTCATCATTTACATTTTAACTGAAACTGTGTACGTTTGTAAACTATTCTGATTATTTAATTACAGTACCTTAGTAGTACATGCAAACACAGTTGTGCTATTATAGATAGATGATAACTTGAAGAATCAACACAAAGTTCGTAGCAGTTCCGTAGCGCTACGGCTACGTAACTGCTACGAATCTACGGGTCATGGCTACGCGCTACGATATTTCTGAGGATCGTAATTATTAGCAGTCCTATTCTATTGCTTTTAACAGGACTAATATTTTCTTATGCTTGCCTTTAAAAAGAGTAATATAACTCAGTATGTAGACTAAAAAAACTTGAAGTGTAAATCAGCGTCAGCATATTATGAGTAAAACATTACCACTCCTTTGCGTCGCGCAGTGGGATTAATAGAGTTAACACTTTTTTTATGTATAAAATAGATGTTTGTGTGTGTATGTTAAACGTGATACTTTATTGTCAATAAAAAGTCACGTTATCTTCAAATAAAAAGTAGTTACTGCTCCTATTCAAAGTTAATATCAAAACACAAAGTGAAGGACAGAACAAAATTATAATTTTCAGAAGTTAATAGGTAAAGTTGCAAATTGTTGTCAGAGCTCAAAAGCGAGCTTATTTGTGAAACAGTTCTCACCGCGGCTCGGGAAACTAATTTTTACCACCAAAATTAGATGGTTTCATATTTATGATGATTTGACAAGCTTCGACTGTGTGAATTTAATTATACATATTTAAAATTGAACTAACAACTATACTAAATGCTTGCCCCCTTACTAATAAACGTTGTATAGCGTATGTATAGTTACATAACGCTTTGTCTTCTTCTTTCGAACGTCAAATTACTGACGGCTGAAAGAGAGAAATCGGTGTGTAACTATTCATCTGATATAATACGTTTATTAGTAAGGGGGTTAGTCTTTTAGGAGAATAAATTCAGATTGTGTTTATTATAGGAACAAGGGTGTTTTGAATCTGTACAGAGAGTTGTGTCTTCAAACATTGTAAGAGTAGCAGTGTGACTAAATTATTACAGTAAAATACTGAAATAATTCTTCTTTTTTTACCTTTGTCAAAGTATACCCCAGCCCGTATAATATATTTAGCGGTCTGGTATAATTGAAATACAGTGTAAACTCCATGTAACGTCACTCGATTTAACGACAAACTCCCTAAAGCGTCGACATCACTCGGCTTTGGTTGGTTTAGCTTGTTTCCCATACAATGATACACTCTATATAGCGTTACACACACTCTCAATAACGACAATTTAAAATAAAAAGTACTTTTTAAGTTGCCAAAATTAGTAAAAACTGCGCAGCTGTGTACGTTCTTTTGTCGCTTTATTATCCTAGCCCGTAATAAACTCTACTGTCGGCATTATACATACCGAACTTTCTAAGAAATCCGTTCTTTTGTTTACAAATTGGGATTGCTTGCACGTGTTGACTGTTGTTAGTAGGAGTCATGGATTATCTATCCGTTATCATATTCTTAGTTGCTCACAAACTTAAATATTGCAAGATATGAATAAAATAATTTAAAAAATACAACCATATTACTGGTGCAGCAAAAGACGTTAGACAAAAATAATAGACTATACGCAATAGCGTTCAAATAAGTCTGAAATAAACTTTTTCTTTTTTATCTAATACAAATTTTTCTTCTCTCCATTTAACGACAACTCTCTATAACGTCAAAATATGCACAGTCCCTTGAGGGTCGTTATATAGAGTTTACACTCTATTTGTATAATTCGAAACAAAATACCTAATGTTTAAAACAATAGGTAGGTACAGCTAGTGGTTGCGGTTTTATTTAGCAAAATATCACGATACCGCACCGCGATCCTAGCTTTTATATTAAAATTTTAATAAGCGAAGCAAATTCAAATTTACCTGTGAACGAAATTCTAATATAAACCGTTAGACTGAACAATACGTAACTGTATTACTTATGTATCATTTTGTAATACATACACAATTTGATAGGTTAATTCTGAAACAAAATTATAATATTTTAAAGTGCCTGTGAAAAATTAAACAACTTCAATAAACACCAGTTATTAAAATAATCGGCTTTCTCAAGCAAGTAATGTAATTTGTACAGACGTTTCTTTACATAAAGGGGTTTATTTAGAAACGTGGTATAAAGTTAAGTCATGATTAGAGTCTGTTTAACCATACATTTGTGACGTTTAAGCGTCTCTTAACTTTAAGCAACGTTCAAATTTATGAACGTTGCCTGCAAGGGGCATGTGTTTTATAACTGGCGCAATTATTTACCGACTTCACAAAAAGGAGGAGGTACTATGTTCGGCTGTTTGTATGTTTTTTTTATTATTATTATCATCATTATTATTTTTATTTTGTATGTTTGTTCATCGAATACTCCGCGAATTGTCGATGGATTTTCAAAATTCTTTTTTTGTTCGAAAGTAGATAGTTCTGAGATGGTCCCATTGTCACCAAGTTAGGATCTGATGATAGGATCTTAGAGAAATCGAGGGCAACCCTCAAATTTTATAGGCTCACTTATTGTTTTTCGCATATTTTATGAAGTATCTTGTTTATTTGCGTATGGTTGTCACCATCTCAGGTAGCTGGGCTGATGATGGAAGGTACAACTCCTTAACAGTAAGAAGTTACTCAAACAGGCAAGGACTGTTTTAGTAAATTGTTTTGATGTTTGATAGGGCATTTGTCACATTTGGTCTCATGATCATCAAGTCATGACCTGATGCTGCAGTCAGGATAGTCTGCAGAGTACCTAACTCCTCGACAACTAACAGCAGATATATCGTGTTTAGGCTCATTGAAAAGGGCTCGATGTGTGGATAAACGTACTGTTAATGAGGAACACCGAAGTACATAGAGACCTGATGCTGAAGCCAGGAGCATCAGAAAAAGTACAAACCTTGAAATAACAGCACCGTAGTCGTGTTTGGGCTCATTTTAAACAGGACTAAATTTTAAGTTCAATGCAATGTTGACATAAGTCTAGCCTGATGCTGCAGCCAGGATTATCAGCTTCTAGTCTAAAAACATCAGGTCAGGATTTGATGATGAGATCCTGGAGAAATCGAAGGAACTCTTCAAATATTATAGGCACACCTATATCGATTTGGGTATTTTTTATAGTAACTCGTGCACTTGCTCTCGGAAAGCACCATTTGGTGAAGTGGAGCTGATGATGAAGACCACAGATGGCCACCGGAACTACGCAATAATATCTAAGTATTTCACGGGTTGCGATTCGATTACTTTAATATGGTTGCTAAGCAATTCATGCTCGTCACAATGTGAATGGTGATATGGAGCTGATGGTGGACCTGGAGAACTCCTCAACAATTAACTTCCCTGCAATCGGAAAAGCAATATTTTGTTTGTAAAAGGCGATGATCACTAGGCTATTGTAACTTAGATAAATTATAAGCAGACCCACTAAAAAGCGTGAAATAAAAACTTTTTAAGAAAAAAAAAAACCGACTTCCAAAAAAACACTACAAAGTGAAAAATAACTTTAATTTCGGAAGTCGGTGGCAAAAAACTAAAATACAGATCCAAAGACACCGACTTCCGAAATTAAAGTTATTTTTCACTTTGTAGTGTTTTTTTTTTTAATTATAAAAATGCAGTTAGACATAATTATATACAAGGTCAAATTAAATCTTCTAAGCTAGAGAAATTCTGCAGACGTTATGGGTATCGATATTTAAAGACGATAAAATAAAAAAAATATTTAATGTTTTTTTCTTAGGGGTCATCGACATAGTGTTGTAACTTGAAGTATGATTTAAAAAAATGTGTTGTATCGTCTTTTTGATATCGATACCAACCACGTCTGTAGTGTACACAATAAAAAACTTTTTTTAACTGATAGGTACTAATTTCAATGTAAATATACTAACAGCGGTCGATGACCCCACAAAAAACATCATCAAATTCATTTATTTTTTATTTTATCACGTTTAGATATCGATATCGTCTGCAGAATTTAGCTAGATAATTTATTTGACCCTGCATAAGCATATATCATTATCAAATCATATTTATACTATCAAACTGTCTCTACAATACATACTACATGATAACGATATTAAAACAAGCTTCCACACAAAACCACCACAAAGCCAATTTTCCAACGAATAAAGAAACACAAGATGAGTGGTGACGTAAATTGTACCTATAAATAATATGTCTCGCAGAATCACCCTGCATCATGCATTCACAATTGGATTTGAAACAGAATGAATATCGTCGGGAAAAAATTAAATTATAATTTCATGAGAGCGGTCTTACTTTTAATCTGACTGCCTTCAGAGGGCGAACTTTGTCGATATCCATATGAATTTCCATTATCTTAAATCCAGAGGAAGCGTTTCATTTCAAGAAAAAAATACTTTTTTCCACGTTTTATTTCTTTTGCAAAGATTTGCAGGAATGAGTGTGCTGACGATAGGTACGTAGGTAGGTACAGCCACGAACATAAATACTTAGACTTACACAAGATTCAAAAGGAAATAATCCCGTAATTTTTTTTTACACGTCAGGTATATGTTTATTTGAGAAAATGTAACTAACTATTTACACTAGAAACTAAATTAAATGACTAACTTACTGTACAAATAAATACAAAAACAAAGGACGCTTAGGCGTCGAAGTACTCGTCCGCATCGCTGTCATCCGGAAACGTGCCCTGAAAACTGGCAGCGTTGTCACGTTGAATGGCAATGCTAATTCTTTGGCCAAAGAACGACCCAGCCCTCTGGTCACGTGAAGTGTCGACCAACCGGCGAGAAATTTCCTTAAAAAGGTGACGCGCACTTGGGCCCCATTACCCGAGCGTTTCGACCCCAAACGGCTCAAAGCTAATTCAAGAGCGATTTTCTGCTAAATATTTTATGGTCTAACGAACATAGTATTATCGAAACCATACATTTATGAAATAGGTCTTTTCTAAAAATTTTAAAAATTAATTTCACGAGCTTTTGAATTTTGCTTTACTGTAAGGTATTTACGCTCATTTTTTTTATCCTTTATTAAAAAGAACCAGGTTATTAATAATTAATTACAATCTAGCCTAAAAGACTAATAAGCAATTTAAATTTAACATAATTTCTCCATACTAATATTATAAATTCGAAAGTAACTCTCCGTCTGTCTGTCTGTATGTTACCTTTTCACGCCTAAACCACTGAACCGATTTAGATGAAATTTGATATAGAGATATTTTGAGTTCCGGGGAAGAACATAGGATAGTCTTCATCCCGATATTCCCATGGGATCGACATTATGTGGGTGAAACCGCGGGGCGCAGCTAGTTATGTGATAATTATTTTAAACTTAGATTAGTGTTAAGGCGACTACACGACCTAAAGCGCGGTCACTGTCGGACTGCACAGAAAAGAAAGAGAAGCGCGATGACACAACCGTGGTAATTTATTGCAAATATGATGCAATTATCTATTTACAAAAACTCTCAAACACCAAACAAATAAAAACCGTATACTAAAATTCGGGGAGTTAAATTGTCTTTTAGATGGTGAAAGTTTTATGAAAATACACCCGATAGTGTTTGCGTGATTATCGTTTTTATGTCCGCGGTAGACATTATTTTACAAATTAATTACACTATGTTAAAAAAATATAATTGCAAATATTCACATATCAAATTACGAAGCAAATGGTCTAGTATAACATTTATTTTTTTCAAAGAAATCAGTCCGGTCGATTAGACGTGATGTTGAATTTAAAATCATTAGAAGTCGTATATCTGCGCCTTAATTGTACTTTACACAAGTCCGTTCCACTTTCTTAGAGTTTAATATGATGATATAAGCACTTTTTACCCGACTGCGCGACGCAAAGGAGTGGTAATGTGTTTATCAGCCTATGTATGTATGTATGTATGTATGTATGTAAGTATGTATGTATGTATGTATGTATGTTTGTATGTTCCTTTGAAGCACTATACAGACCAAACGCCTGGACCGATTTTTATGATTCACACGTCAATCGATTCCTATTAGTCCGGCGAGTGTCACTAAAGACATGACATTAATGAAAATTCAATATGGCGACTACTAGACGCCATATTGTGAAAATGAAAAAAATGAAAGTCAAGAAACTATGTCAAGTGGGGTATCGTTGGATAGGTCTTTCAAAAATATCAGTGGTTTGGGAAGACCGTTTTTTGATTAAGTAAACCGTTCGTGACTTATCAAGCTTTAAAGTACCAATTTTCGTTAGAATCAAGTGTCCCCCCCCCCTACCAACTAAACGCAGCAGTAGTACCTATATATTACGAAGTTTAAAGGGAAACTATCACACTGGGATTTACAACTCATAACTAAAAAGAATAAAATAAAAAAATTAAATTTAAAAAATCAAAAAACCCGACTGCGGTAAAAAACTTAAGTTAAAAAAAACTGAAAAGCTAAAAACAAGCCCATTTTAAATTAAATAAAAGTTGGAAGCAGGCGGGACCCATACCATTTTTCTATTTTCAAACTCAAATGGGTCCCGCCTGCTTCCAACTTTTATTTAATTTAAAATGGGCTTGTTTTTAGCTTTTCAGTTTTTTTTAACTTAAGTTTTTTACCGCAGTCGGGTTTTTTGATTTTTTAAATTTAATTTTTTTTTTCATGTGTTATAATGTGTGTCATTGTCAATATTATTTCTACACTATTTTACGCTACAGTAACTCAAAAGGTTTTGTTCGTTTTCAGTCTTCGCACTATATTTGTTTGGTCTAACAGCTGAATTGCCTCGATGTTCACATGTTGGTGGATTCAGTGTTCATGGGCCTCAGCTAATATTTGGATTATGTTGGTGACGGGTTCCATTTTTAGGTCATGACGGAGGTCGTCATTTCTTATATACCAGGGCACATTAACAATACTCCTAAGTACCTTATTCTGAATTTATGCTCATGACTGTACTTTATGTTTCTAAAAAACTATCGGAGTTAAATGTACTTTATTCAAGAATAGAACTTAAACTAAAGTCTATTCAAACTAATGTTTCAAATTCAAACTAATATTTCAAGTTAAAAAAATATCAACTTTATTTAAATGATAATTAAGTTGATTTCAGAGTGACTAGCACTATTGAAAAAGTTATAAAAATTCTTGAAGTTGTAGCGTAAACTGAACTTTATTGTGTAGGAATTAAATTTATTTTTCCATAAACTCATATTTGTTTAAATTTTTGGCAAATAAATCGCGAATGCAGATTATATGAGGCATGAAAAATGCTCCACTCCCATGAACATTTTTTATAACAAAACTATCTCATTGGTCTAGTGGTCGCAAGCGCTACTGCTGAGCATGAGGTCCTGGGTTCGATTTCCAGGTCGGGGAAAGTGTTATTGGGTTTTTATATCTGGAATTTCTCAGTAGCAGCCCGGTGTCTGGATTTGTGTCCGGTTGACAGTAAAATCACCTCAGCCTATTGCAGTCCACATAGGCCTCTCCCAGGCTGCGCCACAACACCCTGTCCTCCACCTTCCGCATCCAGTCCGTCCCAGCCACCCTCTTTAGGTGATCTGTCCATCACTACGCTTGCCGATGCGTAGTCTCCACTCCAGGACTGGTCTGCTCCACCAGCCATCGGTCCTTCGACAAACATGGCCAGCCCACTGCCACTTCAGTTTGCTTACTCTGCAAGCTATGTGGAAACTTCGGTTCTTTTCCGGATTCTCCCTATTACAGGGATGGTGAACCAATGGCACGCGTGCCGCTGGTGGCACGCGACAAGATAATTTAGGCACTCCATCAATTTTTCGATATCGGATATCGTTGCCGCGTAAATGCAAGGGATAATGTGAACCTGGTATAAATTGTTTGGCATCTAGTTTGTATCAACAGAAGTCGCACTAATTTGTTCTTTCATTCAAATAAATATAAAATGGAAGTGTTAAGATGACTGAATAGTAGAGGTCTATTTGTTTGAAAATAAGGAGTATTATTCTGAAACTATTGCGTATTATTCCAGGTAGTCAAGAAGTCAAGATTATTTGTTGGCACGTCGTGGCCACATCATGACTGGCGAAAGGTATTATAGGTACACCTTTGATTAACCCTAGAGGGAAAGGAGGCGTCATGTTATTTTAATGAGTGTGCTGAAGTTGGGTACGGAGGTAGTTTATGTTTCGAAAAAAGTATCGGAGAAAAGAACTTAAACTATATGAGCTGGGAGTGGAACACTTTTTATAACAAAAGTTCCAAGTATTTTACGGTTATGAGTCTCGTCGACGCCCGATGGTTCTAGGGTTATAACGTTTTAACGCTAGCTCTACGATATTAACCATTAAATGTTGACGTCTGATATTTTATTGTTATGTTTGTCCAATGTAGTATTGAAGACTCATAAAACTGTACCTACTTTTGGTAAAATGCTTAAAGAATTTATTGCATTTATTTTGTTTTTTTGCAGCAACATTGCACGGTGTGAAAAGAACATTGGCGAGAATATTGTTGATGGAATTATTGAGCGTCTACGTATGTCACCGTGACAGATACCGACGAAATAATTTTATCAAATCAAGTTTATGGCAACTTCAAACTGGAATATATTAAATTCCTGACAGCCTATGATAATATCGCTGAAGACAATACTGTAAAGAAATTTAAACTCTGTATTTTAAAACATTTTTCACAAAAAAAAATGTCTACAAAAAGTTTGGGCGTTCGCCAATGTTCCTTGAAACGCTTTTGATAATTTTGATACTTGCATTTAGCAACAAATACCATAAATCATTATTGAAAAACTTTTTTCAAGGGAAATAATAATGGTTCCGAAAAATAAATTAATCTCCAGCGATCTGTGGCCGACTCAAAAAAATGGATCTTCAAAAAACTTCTTTAAGGTTGACTGGTAGAAAATGCCTCAGGCATTAAGTCCGCCTTTGTACAGTATTTTTTACTTGTGCATAAAGTTTTAATAAATAAATAAATAAAAACAAAACTAAACTTCCGAATAAAATACTGAACCTCTCACAAAATTACTAAATTACCCACAACAGAGGTTTTGTCAAAATAATCATATTAAATATATAGGTACGTGGGGCTACGTCGACTTAGGATGCAAGAGTGAGCGAAGGGCACCCCGAGGTTCGGTTTGGTTAGGTTACTTTAAACCCTTTACATAGAAATAGGAGCCCCACGAAGCGGGGCTTCGTCGACATACTCGTAGAATGCAAGAGCGAGCGAATGAGAATACAAATTTTACCTAGGTATATATTAAAACGTAATTTAAGCTGGTAGAAAAGTATTATAGCAATAAACAGTCATGTTTATTTTTCGAAGACTTCAGCATCTCATTCGGTCGTTTCGTCGTTTTTATTCGGACAAAAGTAGTCGGAAAGTTAGTATTTTAGGTAGTAGATTTAATATTTTGAGTAAGGACAATTTCTATTTTTATGTCGGAGCTTTTATTACTATCCGTTTTTCAATAATGATACCTAATGAAATACCTACGTAATTTTGACCATTAAATCACATTAAAATGGATACCCAAAATATTAATATCAAACGCTACGTGAAAGCTTTATTAAACTAATATAGGTACTATTCTATTCTACTTGATAGAGAAAAGCAAATTATTTCGCAAAAACTATGATAGTGATAGATAAAATATGATACTAAAGAATAGAACATGATGAAACTATCATAATCTAAGTTATCTGAAACTTTTCAGGAGATAATAATGATTTATCAACTCCTGTAAAGTTCCGGATAACTTATAGGAAAGAAAGAAAATACGTTAATTATCGGTGAACATGATGCAAAAAAGAACATAAGCACAAAAAATAAAATAAAATAAGGTAGGGGGTCACATCCACGCAAAACGGCTATAGCTCAGCATAATGCTGCGACCCTATGCAAGACAGAGACCCAGCGCTGGTTATCTGACAGATACTACAAGATCTTGACTTTATATTGTAGGAAACTTATAGTAATAGAACAGGTTATTAAAATAGAGCACTCTTGTTTAATTACCGTCAAATAATGCATACATTGAACATAGGATTTGACAGAACAGACACCCTCAGTCGCGGTTCGGTAAATGCTTCCGCTTACAATTGCTCGTTGTCTGTCTTGTGTCCCACTGAGCTGCTGAATGTACCGGGACTGAAAGAGACGCACTCATGTGCATGAAACGCCGTCTCCCTCGTTTCATACACGACCAATAAGCAGCCACTACAGTAGTCAATACCAATTATACATATTTAATTTGTAGGAATTATTTACGCCGGTTTCAGTATTAAATACAAGGTACAAACATCACGAATTTAGTATTCTGTAATGGAATTCGTGTTACGTTAATGATACCTGGTTGTATTTATGTAATATATTTCGACAAGAGGACTTTGTTTTATTGATGCATAAATTGTTTAAAATTACCTAGAATCGCTTCAAGATATAATAAAAAGCCGTATTCATAAAGTAATGATGTCGTAAATCATGAAATCGCCCTTAACATAAGTACTTAATTTTAACTTGTAGGTCATAAACTCGAGGGCATGTGAAACTACTACTCAAAATAATAAAACTCAAACTAAACTAAACTCAAAATAATAAAATAATACTCTTGGGTAATAATGACATCAATTTGATTGATGTAACTACTTCTGTATCCACCGTGGAAATTACATATTATGTAATCAGCCGTAATAAGATAGTATAATTATATATTTTTATTTTTACTAATTTGACATGATCTCACTTAAATGATTGGTATCATGAAGACCATCATTTTGGCTAAGATTTATTGTGATAAAGAATTACTTTAAATTGTGGTGCCCTAGAAATTACTGGGTAAGCACTATGAATTAGATTTCCAAGCTGAAGTATTCTAAAGTGATTTTTTTTTATTTTATTTCAAAATATTTACTTTTATGTTAGTTCCATGTGATACCACAGTGACTCAGGGACTTGCATGGAATAATAAAAGATCCCAAGGAAACACATTCTTTTCTCGTTATTTCTGTGGTCAATTCTTGTGCTTTCTGTGTAAATTTTCATGCTTTCTGTGGTCAATTCTCTTCCTTTCGGTGGTCAACTGTCATGCTTCCTAGGGTCAGTTCTTGTGCTTTCTGTGGTCAATTCTCGTGCTTTATGTGGTCAACTCTCGTAATTTATAGGGTCAATTCTTGTGCTTTCTGTGGTCAATTCTCTTGGTTTTTAGGGGGGTATTTATATGGTGTACATAATAAAGAGTATTCTATTCTATTCAATTCTTGTGATTTTTGTGGTTAATTCTCGTGCTCTCTGTGTACAATTTTCACGTTTTCTGTGGTCAACTCTCATGCTTTCTAGGGTCATTTCTTGTGCTTTCTGTGGTCAATTTTCGAGCCTTCTATGGTCAATTCTTGTCCTTTCGGTAGTCAACTTTTGTGCTTTCTGTGGTCAATACCTACTCGTGCCTTCTGTGGTCAATTATTGTGCTTTCTTCGGTAAATTCTCGTGCTTTCCTGGGTCAATTCTTGTGCTTTCTGAGGTCAGTCCTCGTTGTCCATCGGTCAATTCTCGTTTGGCCCTGCACTTTTAAATATGATTACAGGCCAATGGTCCTTATTTCTTGTTTAACCGGTTGAATGCCGTAATTACAGACACAATTAAAAAGCCATTGTGTCTCGCGTGGATCTACGTTCCGGCATACGAAAGGTTAAACATAATCAACGTTTAGCTAGAATACTGGTTTACCTGTAGGGTGACAAGCGTAACAACCCGGGAACAATGGTGGTAATAATTGTGCGCACATTTTCCACTGCGCTGGGCCCAAATCACCACGAACTGCTGCAACCTGCTTAATTGTTATTGCAGTCTTGGATATTTGTGTGTTTTCACTACATATACGACATTTTATACGAATATGACCCTTCCTGTTCCTTGTAATGGTCAATTTTGTAATGGACCATGTCCCATTTGCTGGAGTATCAAAATGCAATTTAGAGAACATAAAACATGCAATAAATGCCGTGATTAACATGGCCACCTACTGGGCTAAAGTAATTTAAAGCCTTGTACGGACTGAAGCCTTGTACAGTCACGAGCACCAATATGTCAACACTTGGCAATTTTCAATTGCGATTTTTTCGTGAAATAACGAATGCAACGTTAAAATACGACACTTAACATAAACGTATGGGTTCGAAAATACTATGTTCGTAAGAACATAAAGTTTCATTCAAAAATAAAGGAGAAATTCACCTTTGAATAAAGCCAAGTGTATACATACTTATAGACGTGACTGTACGGACTAAGCGTTCTAATGTACGCGTAATCTAGGTATGTTGAATACGCGTACAGGTCTAGTTGCAAGTTGTAATAGCAAAGGACTATCGTTCCTGTGTACGCGTGGCCGACTACGCGTACATTGGAACGCTTAGTCCGTACAAGGCTTAAGCGTTCCAATGTACGCGTAATCTAGGTATGTTGAATACGCGTACAGGTGTAGTTGCAAGTTGTAGTAGCAAATTGTATACGCGTACTCCAGGTACGCACTATCGTTCCTGTGTACGCGTAACCGACTACGCGTACGTTGGAACGATTAGTCCGTACAAGGCTTAACAAAATGTAGGCATCATCGATACGCAAACAAAAGATTTTTAAAAAACGTTTTTTTTTTTATAAATGATCATCAGCCTACAGCAGTGGCTGGACATAGGCCTTTTCAATTGCACGCCATTTAGCTCGATTTCCTCTCCTTCTGCCTTCTTAATCCATCCTTCAAAAGTTGTCTTCAAAAGATCACTTTAGCGATAAGACCGCCCATTGTGTCACCCCTTGTACATAATAAAGAATATTCTTCGTGAACTCTCATCCATCCATAAAATTAGGTTTAACTAAGTAGTATTATTTCTTCCGGAGGAAATATTTTATGTATAGCATGAGTACTTAATTCAATAGGTACCGACCTCCTTCATTCCTGTTATTATTTATGATATGAGCAATTAAAGTTATGGCATAATTAAAACTCGTTGTAATAGGTTTTTAACTAATGCCAGCCGTAAATTATTTGCATCAAGAGCTAATAAACTAGACTTTAATAAAATACTGTTTTAAATATATGTTTCACATTACTTTTATTTATGTAACTACTTAAATCAGTAACGTAAATAAGCTCACATGTTGTGAATACCTGTAGCAGTGTTCATAATCTACTTTAGTGAAATGTATTCTAAGTTGATTTTTGAGTGACCATTTGTAACAAAAAACTTTTTTACAAAAAAAACAACCGACTTCAAAAAAAACACTGCAAAGTTAAAAATAACTTTAATTTCGGAAGTCGGTGTCGTTGATTCCGCATTTTCGTTTTTTGACACCGAATTCCGAAATTAAAGTTATTTTTCACTTTGCAGTGTTTTTTTTTGAAGTCGGGTGTTTTTTTTTTTGTAAAAAAGTTTTTATTTTTCACTTTTTTGTTGTACTTACCCCCACACAAATTCAATTAACACTGGTGCATTGAAGAATTGAAGACACGACTCGAAGAATCATCAAAATTCGCATAGAAATGTCGGAGATGCAGTACATTTATGTATATAACTTCGTACATAAGAATAATTACCTAATGTATTATATTCTAAAACCTTCCTGAAAGTATGTAGATCACACTTATGAAAGAATTATCAAAATCGGTTTTTTAGTTTTTAAGATAATCGCGGACATACAAACATACATACATACATACGGGTCGAATACAGAACCTCCTTTTTTAAAGTCGGGTATAAAGTCGGTTAAAAAGTCGGTTAAAAAAGGTCTTAATACTTACGTTTTTGGTAGCAATGAAGTTTGAACTTTGTTAAATATGATATTCAGTTTGTTGTTCCATAACATGAAAATTCTTAATTCAAAAATAAAGGTGTTATATTTATATTTTTCGTTGTTAATAACAAATGAGTGTGATTTCTTATATTCATAGACAGCGTCTAAATCTGAATGCTCATATTAAACAGGTCTTATTTTTATTTATTAACTAGTGACTCGCCCCTGCTTCGCACAGTGTTTACGACTCGACAAAACATCGAGATTCGTATATTATATGTAAGGATAATATTAATTTATTATACATTTAAACTTTTCAAAAAAAATCTCTAAATAATGGTAAAAACGGCATCAAAATCCGTTGCGTAGTTTATAAGAACAACGCGATCATACAGACAGACGCGAAAAGTGACTTAAATTTATAATATGTATAGATGATACACAGCTCACTGTTATTACCTAATTTTGATCCCCACGCATAAAACAAATACCTTTATAGTAGAAATAATATACTTATCTGTTTGTGCAATATTATGATATGACATTCAGATTTCAGACCTATTAGCACACAGCGCACCCAAAATAATTCGGCGAAGTGTGTGGAGCGTAAAAATCTGCTTTAAATATTTAGTTAAAATTAGGACTTATTTCAAACATATTTAGTTTTAAATCTACGCCGTAAAACAGTGGCTAGTTAACCCCAAACTGCAAATTAAACAACCCACTTACAATGCCTAATTCCATCCAACAACATAAAAAGATACGCACGTTGCCATAATTGAAATCGTAAACTATTCTAAGTGCAAATAGTTCTATATACACGGGGTTGCCAACCGTGAAACCGCCGTAGTACGGCAATACGGCACTGAACCGGCCTAATTAGCGACAACGTAGTTTCAAACAACTCCATCTAAATAGTTAGGGACGGATCGCAGTTGGTACCTATTTACAGATCCCACTGACGCGTCAATTTTTAATTACCAGCCAACGTAAATGGGTGTAACTGGTTTTATTTTCGTCATTGGAAGTATTTTGTGATAATGAAGATTTACATGGGTAGGATTTACGACTGCCTACTATTTCCGTTTTCGTTTTCATCTTTTAGCATACATCAGTGTAGGTATAATTTGTATTACTTGGGTATATTGAAGGTGCATATTGTGACTTTTATTTTAGCAAAAAATTGCATGTTAAAAACATTAAGAACATAAATCATGGAAAAAATCAAACCACTAGGAAAGACACTTCATTACACTCAACTTTATTATGACAACCTTTTACAAAGCCACCAAAAAGTTTTGCTATAAATTACTCTATGGTAGAGCAGCCAGACTAATTAGAATGCAAGTCACCGTGGTGAATGCTGGCCCATCGCTATAATTCTCGCTTAATGACGGGTGGCACTACCAATCGCCGTTTAGAGCATTAAACACCCAGGATTTATTGATATTGAGCCATTGAGCACATTTCCTTACGGTAAATTGTATTGAAATGTTGGAGTTCAACGGACCGCAGAAAGAAATGAAATTCATCACTAATATTATAAAGGCGAAAGTTTGTGAGGGTGTGTGTCTGTGTTTATATGTTTATTACTTTTTCACGCTCAAACGGCTCGGCTTCACGCTCAAACACACACGTATGTGTGTGTGTGTTTTTAGGGCTAAAGCACTGAACCGATTTGGATGGGTATGGAGATAGCCCCTTTGTACACGGCACGGTTTCTTTACGGCACGGCGGCGCGGCGTATAAACAGCGCCGTAGAAAAAATGTGGTCGTCAATTAAGCTTCCATACAACACTGACGCACCGTGCCTATACACGACGGCGAAGTATAAACCACGCCGTAGAAAAAACGTGTCCGTCAACAAGCTTCCATGATCCATATAACACTGACTTGCCTACATACGGCGAATAAACCGTAGTTTTTCACGGTAAAATCGTGTGTGTACAAAGGGCATAAGAAATGACATGAGTATACTTATTCAAATCAACCACAGGCGAAATCACAGGGCACGAAATAGTCACGCCGGCAGCGGACGCCGAGGCCACTCCGTGCCTTGTGGACGGGCCAAGCCATTGAAGCCTATTCCAAACAAAACAGATTAGCGTGATATGTAGATGTATTAATTAAAACTTAATCAAACTGAAGCCGGTAATTGTTGATTGCAATTTATTTTATGCATGGTCGTTACAGAATTGTGGAAGGCAATCTAAAACACAATTTCAGTTCAGCAAAGTCACTTAAGTTCAAAGAAAATAATACAATTATTTACACACTATTCGCTTCTGACATGCGATGATTTGTTGGTGGCGTGGTCACGCGAATGTGTAGCGTCGGCATGGTCAGTGCAGTGTAGGCACATTATATGGATTTACAAAGGCTGTACAGTCGCTGGCACGTAACTTGGCAAGATTTATTAGTCGTTCCTCTCCTTTCTTTAACTTTTTTTCTCGAATTTTCTCCCTCTACTCCAAAACCTTGGCAAGTTATGTGCCGGTGAATGAGTCTTGAATGTATGGAAAAGTACACAAATGGTAAAGAGATACCATTACCTTTTCTTTGGGGTTCATGGCTAAAATTTAAGGGGTTTATTTATAAACGATCATTAAAGTTAAGTGACGTTCAAACGTCAAAAATGTATGGTTAAACAGTCGCTTATCACTACTTAACTTTAAGCGTTTAATATGAATAAAGGGGGATAGGTATCTAGAAGGTTCTCTGAGTGAAATAGATATGGTTTCATGCTCCTTTAGAGCTGAAATTATTAAAAAAAAAACATAGACTCTTGCAAAAGAACATAACTTGAGCCTAAGATAGCAAATTACTCGAAGCGTTCAAATCGTCACTAATCTAAGTGACGTAAGTGATTCGAAGCATATTTTACAGTACTGTACATTATTTATACTATTGTTATCGTGTTAATAATAAATATTTTAACAGCTACGTCACTTCGTGAGATCTTTGTTTTTATTTTGTTCGGAATACATGATCAGATATCAGATTCGACTTGGAAAATGTATCAAATTACTATAGTTAGGTAGGCTTAGTCCAAAATGTCAGATACGTCAGTTAGTTAGGTTAGCGACAAAATGTAAAGCTATCAAATTCACACATTATTTACTGAAACCAATACCTTCCTACTAATACGCCTTGTAAGTACAATGCCCCCTCAAAGCTCACATGTTTACATAGAATTAAGACGATTCGTCTTGTCTACATAGTTTCCACCGACTTGTGGGTGATTTTCCCCACGGTTGATTATTGTCAAAGTTAGTTCAGACTTCGAGTTAGCTCAGTTTACATAGCGCATGGCGAATACTAAAACGCGTTCGTTGGAAACTTCGCAAATTAAGGAATCGTTCGGAAAAAAGTAGTGCAACTCGTTTTTTGAAGTCCCATTGAGTTCAACGTTGGAATGAATAAGAAATGGGGTAATTAAAAACTAACCATGTCAGGCTGGTTGTTGATCGATCTTTTTTGCTTTTTTCTTTTAATGTTTTATATTCGAGTTCCATAAGTCTCACGTGTTTTGATCTAATCAAAAAACTCGTAAATCGTCCGACATGCATGCCTCTTTATCCGAACTGGCAACGATGACGTATTTTCATTCATAAGATTTGGCGGATGCAACTTGTCAAAACTGAGTTAAGACCCTTTCTTACTGCATATAGCTCAATTAGATTTCACTAAATGATATTACAAATATATTTGTAACGAACCCTTTTTAAGTACCTATCCTTTGTTAGATGTAATTTGTAAAGCGTTTGACAAAGTTTATGGATATCGTGAAGAACACGTTGTATTTTAGAAATTAGTGCTACAGTCCAAGTTAAAGCCATAAAATACTTATACTCAAAAAAAAATTTGTGATCTTCTTTTGTAACAAAAATATTTTATTTTTATGTTAGAAATTAATGTTTTGATAAATTCTACATAATATCTTTTTATTAAGAGTAGTCAAATGTTTACGTTTTGTCTCAAGCTAAACTGAATAGGCTATAGGTATTTGATTTTCACATACACAAAGTAATAAATGAAATTTCAGTATGCCATGCAGCTATTAGAAGGGTATGTTGGGAAGGACAATAACCCTCCTTGTGTGGACTTTCAAGACGTGCTCAGAATGATAAAAAGCTGGAAAATATGTTTTTCTTTTACTTGAAGAGTAACGAGACCATAGAATCGAAAAAAATATTCGATTGAAATTATTTGAAGTCATTTTATTATCTCTATCCTAATATTAGGTATAGATGCGAAAGTAAGTTTATTTGTTACGCTTTCACGACTTAACGGCTAAACATTTTTCGATAAAATTTGGCACGCGGGTAGACCAACCTTGGTTACCTGGTACCTGGGTTAGGACTTTTTATCCCGGTAGTTCATTCCCGCGGGATAATTCGAACTCCACGTGGGCGAAGCCTCGGGCATGAGCTAGTTCATTATATTTTGCACTAGCAGCGCCCCGCGGTTTCACCCGCATAAGTTTCCCGTGGGAATATCGGGATAAAAACTATCCTATGTCCTTTCTCGGGACTAAAACTATATCTATACCAAATTTCATCTAAATCGGTTCAGCGGTTTAAGCGCGAAGAGGTAACAGACAGACAGACACCGTTTCGCATTTATAATAATTTAACTAGTTTACATTAATCCAAGATAAATTAATGTTTGCCTGTCTGTAAGTTATGCTAATCTTAATATTAGTCTAGTCGCAGACAGACATCAATTAGTCTAGACAAATAATATCCATGATTACGAAATTTTCAATTTGTGTTACTGTGAAATCTCATTTACAATCCTGCATAATTATTCTATTAAGTGCTAGCTATAAATAAAATAAATAATACTAAATATATGATAGAGCAGTGGTATCGTCCCCGACTTACGAGTTGTAGGTCATGGGTTCGAACCCGGCTGGCGTTTTATTTTATGTAAATACATCCATCCATAATCCATAATAATATTATAAATTCGGAAGTAACTCTGTCTGTCTGTCTATCTGTATGTTACCTTTTCACGCCTAAACCACTGAACGGATTTCGATAAAATTTGGCAGAGAGATAAATTGCATCCCGGGGCCTTCCCCGGGATGAACTATCCTATATATTTATATCACGACTAGCTTCTGCCCGCGACTTCGTCCGCGTGAAATTCATACTTTCCTCTAAAAATTTCGAAAATGTATGTAGGTATAATCTTTATCATTTATTTAGATAAATAAGTATTCGGGCCAATTTTTTAGTTTATAGATCAAAGGAATCAGATTTTTCAAATAAACTGTATCCCCGCTTTTCACCCCCACAGGGGTGGAATTTTGAAAAATTTTCGTGATGTGTTCATAACTTGACTCAAAGACCTATACCCATTTTCGAGTTAATGGATGGAAGCAGTAATATTCACCCCTTAAACTTTATTACTTACCATTTCCCACCTTGGTAGGAGTCGATTTTTAAAAAACCCTAAAACACATACTTGTTTTATTTTTTGTTTTAGTAGTACCGAGTTTCGAGTTAATCCGACAGCGGGTTACATATTTTTCTAACCTATCAACTTTTTCACCCCCTAAATCCTCTGTAAGGGGTTTTTTTCAAACTAAAAGTGACAATCTTTATTATTTACTGACCCAAATATTGCCAAGTTGCATGTTTATCAAATAAATTAATAAGATTTTTCATATGAACTGTATCACCGCTTTTCACCCCGACAGGGCTGGAATTTCGTAAAATCGTTTAGGATGTGTTCATTACTTGACTCGAAAGATTATTTGTACCAATTTTCGAGTTAATCAAACCACGCAGTAAAGTCCTCCCATGTAAAATTAACTACCCCTTTTCACCCCGTTAAGGGTAGATTTTCGTAAAACCCTGATACACGTTATTCTTTACTTATGGTCTTAAGTATAAATACCGAGTTTCGAGTAAATTGGACCACGTGTTAAAATTCTTCCATACAAATTTTGACGCCCCCAATCCCCCTTTAGGAGGTAGTTTAGAAAAACAAAAATTGCCAAACTTCATAATTTACTTATATAAGTATTCGTGCCAAGTGTCATGTTTATTAACCAAATGAATAAGATTTTTCATATACACTGTATTCTTGCTTTTCACCCCCATAGGGGTGGAATTTCGAAAAATTGTTTGAGATGTGTTCATTACTTGACTCAAATATTATTTATACGAATTGTTGAGTTAATCAAGCCACACATTAAATTCCTTCCCTGTATAATTAACTACCCCTTTTCACCCCGTTAGAGGTAGATTTTTGGGAAACCCTGATACCTACACGTTATTCTTTGTTTTGGGTCTATAAATACTGAGTTTCGAGGTAATCGAACCACGCGTTAAAATTCTTTCATACAAATTTTGACGCCCCTAATCCCCCTTTAGGAGGTAGTTTAGAAAAACAAAAAATGCCAAACTTTATAATTTACTTTTATGAGTATTCGTGCCAAGTTTCATGTTTATTAAAAATGAATAAGATTTTTCATATACACTGTATTCCCGCTTTTCACCCCCATAGGGGTGGAATTTCGAAAAATTGTTTG
This sequence comes from Amphipoea oculea, assembly GCA_945859645.1. Classification (NCBI taxonomy): domain Eukaryota; kingdom Metazoa; phylum Arthropoda; class Insecta; order Lepidoptera; family Noctuidae; genus Amphipoea; species Amphipoea oculea. The sequence continues at coordinate 10,542,389 of OX243877.1, forward strand.
AGAGGTGTTCATTACTTGACTCAAAGATTATTTATACAAATTTTTGAGTTAATCAAGCCACGCATTAAAATCCTTCCCTGTATAATTAACTATCCCTTTCACCCCGTTAGGGGAAAGTTTTTGGGGAGACCCTGATAGACGTCATTCTTTGTTTTTGATCTTAAGTATATATACTGAGTTTCGAGGTAATGGGACCACGCGTTAAAATTTTTCCATACAAATTTTGACGCCCCCAACCCCCTCTAGGGGGTAGTTTATAAAAACAAAAAATGCCAAACTCCATAATTTACTTAGATTAATATTCGTGCCAAGTTTCAAGTTGATTAACCAAGTGAATAAGATTTTTCTTATAAACAGTATTCCCGCTTTTCACCCCCATAGGGGTGGAATTTCAAAAAATTGTTTGTTATGTGTTTATAACTTGACTGAAACATTATTTATGCCAATTTTCGAGCTAATCAAGTCACGCAGTAAAGTCCTCCCATGTAAAATTAACTACCCCTTTTCACACAGTTATGGGTAGATTTTCGAAAAACCCTGACACACGTTATTATTTATTTTTAGTCCTTAGTATAAATACTGAGTTTCGAGTTACTCGGATAGCGCGTTAAAATTCTTCCATACCAATTTTGACACCCCCATTACCTCTTTAGGGGGTACTTTAGAAAAACGAAATATGCCAAACTTCGTTTTTTACTTGGATAGGTATTCGTGCAAAGTTTCAAGGTTATTAACTCAAGGAATAAGATTTTTCATACAAACAAAATCCCCCCTTTTCACCCCCTTAAAGGTTGAATTTCCAAAAACCCCTTCTTACTGGATACCTACTCTTCACATAGAACACACCCTCCAAAATTCATGTCCCTAGGACCAGCGGTTTAGGCTGTCCGTTGATATCTCAGTCAGGTCGTTCATACCCCTTTGGGGGTGAAATTATCAAAAACGCTGAGACACGTATAAATTAATTTTCAATCCTCAGCCTAAACACAAAATTTGAAGATCCTAACTTTTAATCTGGCGAACTTTCATACACAACTTCATCCCCCTTTTTAGCCCTTTGGGGGTGGAATTATCAAAAACGCTGAGACACGTGTAAATTTATATTCAATAGTCAGCCTAAAAACAAAATTTGAAGATCCTAACTTTAAAACTGAGGGACTTTCATACAAACTTTCATCCCCTATTTGACTGCCTTAGGGGTTGAATTTCGAAAAATCCTTTCTTATTCCTTGTCTACATTATAAAGGGAACCACTGTGTAAAATTTCAGCTTTCTAGGTCTAAGGGTTTGGGCTGGGCGTTGATGAGTCAGTCAGTCAGTCAGGCCTTTTGTTTTTATTTATATAGATATTCCCAGGGGATCGACACTTCTGCGGGTGAAACCGTAGCGCAGCTAGTGTTGTATCCTATTCATCTTCAGCACTGCTCTCAAAACGGTGAAGGAAAACATCGTGAGGAAACCGACACGTTCTAGAACCAAAATTTCGAGGGCATGTGACATCTACCAACCCGAACTGGACCCGCGTGGTAGATAACGGCCCACTCCCTCATACAGAGAGGACAGCAGTGGCAGCTTTATAGGCTGATTATGAATTACTATGCCTTTGCTATAAATTGCCTAAAACTCTAAAATATATTGTTTCAGATATAAATGGGCGTCTAATATTAATCATAAGTATATCCATTATGCATGAGACAGTTTTAAATTTAAAAAAAATCCAGCCCACCAATTTTCAAAGTAAATTACATCTAACCGCGAAATCCCTTCAGGATTGAAAATGTGAAAAAAATGGTAAATTCTTCTATCTTTACTTTTATATAAAAAAAAATTAAATATCTAATTATGTTAATAATTTATAAAAACTTGACAAGACTAGATAGCTCAAGTTTTCGCGTTTACAACAATCGATCGTTAGCTATACGTAGGTGTAACCATTTTTACACACCCATGACAGTTTTCCTATCGTTAAAGAGCACCTTGTGACGTCAGAGTCAATAAAATACCTTTAAAGCTAAGTACTTCAATACAAGGCCCACAAATTCAGTCTACAACTGTCTAAACTTGGAATATCGGTGTTCCAGTAATTGCTGAGGTCAGATGGCAGTTGCTCTGTCCGAAATTCAATATTCAGCCGAAATTGGTTACACAGGAAGCCAATCATAATTGGGAAGAGGTTAGGCAGTTCAAAATTCATGAATTTAACACGCCATCTGCTAGTAAAATAAACTCGGGGTAAATAAAAATAAAAAAAATAACACGTAGGTACATGTATAATTAATAATAAAAATAAAGTAATAATAATTTAATTTAATATCTATTTCAAATTTAATTTTTTTTTTTTTTTTGATGCTATGGGTGTATGTGTAAAAACTTGCCCGAAATAAACGAATTTAATTTTATTTTTTTTATTTTTTTATAAACTCACGAGTTCTTCCCTTTAGGATAGGCAGTAACTACACAACGCCACCTGCTACACCATAGGAAAAGCCAAATTCCCGAAAGTGTTCATAATTGCATTGCAGATTCGTGACGTATGACACTTGCAACCAGACAGAGCTGCACCGGAAACAATTCTGATTGAACGTTGGTATCATTCGCTCTGGACCCGTTCAAATATGCGCTTTTAGCTCCGGCCTAAAATACGCCCAGTTCCGCTTCTATTTTTTACGGTCGCGAATAGTACTTTCATCAACATAGAACCTGATAATGACCTGTAAATTGCAAAAAACGTAAGTGCTCCCCTACCGTAGCGCATCCGAAATAAAAATGTAATGCTGTTCGTTGGTAAGCGAATCACTTGAGAACGGCTGGACTGATTTAGCTATTTTTTTTTTTTTTTGTTGTAAAATGTTCTTAATTAAATACTCCGAATAAGGTTGTTATGGAAAGAAAATTTGGTCAAGTTTCCCAGAAATTTTCAACTTCGGGTATTTCTGAACGTCTTATTTTATATGAGATATTTAAATCAATTATTATTGAAATTTGCACAGGACAGCAGGACTACGTCTGGCGGGTCAGCTAGTAGAAAATAGAAATCGAAAATTAGACATTGGCAGGTATGAAGGATAAACACAAATAGATGTTTTATAAGTGGCTTAAAATATTACCTACAGCTAGGTACATGATAAGAGTAAGAGTGTAAGAGTCGATACCATTAAAAAAATCTTTACAAATCCTAAGTATCACTGTCAACACACTAACTTATTAAACAAAAGACAGTTTGAGTAGATACCCAAGTTAAGTTTGAACTAATTTAGCTAACGCCCTAGAGAGGCTCAAAAGTTTATCTTAAAGTAAGGATATTAAGCATTTTGCTTACATTGGGCTATTTCAGAACTACCTACGTGTATGGAAAGTGAAACTTTGTGGTAGTATTAATTAAGATAAACTTTATACCTAAATGTACAGACGCCAGCACAACAAGCTACCCGAAACTGTCAAATTTTCCCAATCAACTTTGATAATTTCAAAGTTGATTGGGAAAATTTGACGTTTTTTCCAATAACCCTGTATAGGCTTTTCGTACAATGAGAAGACAGCTTATACTGGAAATCCGATCAACTTTGAACCATAGGCTTTAGCGATAAAGTTGAAAATCTATTAAAGAAATTTGACAGATTGTAGTAGCTTGATGTGCTGGCCTCTGTACTTTACAGTTTACTTTCAAGAAAAATGTTTGGGGACACTCGAATCGACCATTGGCTCAAAAACAAGAACTAAATTCGAGGGAGCAACAACATACAATTCTCTATCCCAGTTCCAGACAGTAGATTAATTATATTAGTCGAATTTAAGGTTACACTAGTTAAAGTCAAAGTCAAAGTCAAAGCATTTATTTCAAATAGGCACATAAAAGGCACTTTTGAACGTCAAAAATTATCTTAAAATAGAATTGATTCTAGTCGCCCATTCCAAAAGGCAGTTTTCGTATGGAGAAGAATGGGCAAGAAACTCCACCGTTACTCTTTTAAAATGTTTTAGGTACAATATTTTGCATGGGTACATTAATTATATAATAACATGTGAGGACGATGCACCTAAAATAAAATTAGTATACCACAATAGGTAAAAGAATTAAAAACGAAACCATAACTTATAAATTAATTATCTGATAGATACATGGTGCTCACATATTTACAAACATGGCACAAGCAAAACGATTTTTATTTTAAAAAAAAATACAAGTAATAAGTCAGGGTGTGAGTAATGAATGTAAAAACTAATAAAAAAAAATTACAATTAAATTAGCAACCAGTTTGATTTTGTCTAGACTCTAGATTGTCCTATGGAGCAGGACCAGTATGTTTCCAAGCGTTCTTATCTTGGATAGTAATTCTTTCAAACTTACGTCGTATGTGGTTTACTCCTCAGTTTGACAGTGTACATTTAAAATATAGATCTACTTATCTCGTCATTATCTAGCCTTGTAGGTATGGAAAATTAAAAAAAAAAAGTTTTGAACATCGAAACTTCCATATTTTACCGCATCTTTGTGCGTAAATAAATAACTCCCGGAGTTTGTAAATAGCAAAAGTGTTATCGTACATGGATAGATAATTCATTCAAGAATTCAAATATCTTAATTTTTAATAAATACATTTAGGAGATTTTTCATAATATATATACGCCCAAAAGACATTAAATTTTACGCTCGCGCTCGTTATAAATCATAGTTTATTTCAGTAAATAAATACTAAAAAGTTCATAAATAAATAAACTAATAGCATGCATATTAGCCACACCCATCAACGAATTCAAGCCGTCGACTAGTGCAACCTTTTAACACACAAATATATAATAACGTGGAAAATCCTATAAAATCATTTGACGGCTGCGCATTTTAATACTCCATCTTCCCCAAACCTGGCAAAGATCAAGTTTAACACCATACGACCGCTGGTGGCACCATCTGCACGATATCACCATAACCTAAAAAGAAAAAAGACAAAAAGTTAATCCAAATGCATTCACATTCTTTTCCATTACTTACTTAATTACAATTTACAACTAGCTCGCCGCAGGTTTTGTTAAAACAATAACAGAACATTTTCCATTTCGCCGTCTCGTTCGGGAAACAATCGTATTGACATTCAATTTCCGTAAAAGCAGCATCGAGGACACAATTTCAACAAGCATTGCACTCCATACGATGACAATGAAGTCACTGAAAAAAAGTCTTAGAAATGAATCAAAGGATTCTGCATGCAACTGAACAAATAGCATGCAAATCCGCCAGTAACTGGAGACAGAAAAAACAGCCTGGCTTCCCGTATTGTAATTGAAACAAAAGTGCTGATGCCCATTAGCCTTACAAGCCAATTCCAACCTTATATTTTCACACTAAGGTTGGTGATGGTTTGTGGGTCCGTTTAAGGCAATTTGGACGGCTGTTAACGCGGATGTCCGTCGTGCCAGTCTGGATGCGTCGCAGCAAAGTCAATTAACTAAGTGTGAAATATGTAAATGGATGAGGGATTTTTTCCCTCTGTGTTCTGTTACTTTTTTGATAGATAAATTTGTACGTTTAAAAGGTGTATGTTTCACGTTAAACGTAATTTCTTTCCGATTGTTAAGTTCTTTTTTTTCTGGACTGTGTGGCTCTGGATGTTTTTGGGGTCTGTCTTTTGTTTTCATAATGTTCAAAAACTAATTTTCGTAAGCGCGATTTGGCCTTAACTCAATCCAATTTTGACTTTGACTTCGTAACTGCTTAATTTGGTTACAACATCAACAATCATAACTCACACAAACTTATGTAAGCAAGAAATTCAAACACATTACGCACAAAACGTAATAAACAACAAAAACTGATTTATTCTTCGTTTGTCCCAAAGTTTTGTCCCACATTCCAAAAAATTCTTAGTTTGTCCCATACCACTAATAAAGTGGTGTTTCGTCCCAAATTACAAATACTTTTAAAGTACAGTCAACAAAAAATAATCTACTTACATTATTTTTGACAAACAATAATGTATAAATATAAAAGAAGAAACTGACTGACATATCTACGCACAGCCGAAGCTACTGGGACTAGGAATGTGAAATTTTTATTTTTATTTTTACTAACCATTTATTTTCAGGTTACATGACCCATACATACATACCTTAACCTAAGTATACATAACAATATAGCAACAATTTTGTTATTAAATAAAACTTAATAATTATGTTAGTATAATTTTGCACAGGGCTTCCTCTTATAATGTAGGGGAGCACTAAGAAGTGATTATTGGATTTTGTTTGTATGAAAAATCTTATTCCTTGAGTTAATAAACTTGGCACGAATACTTGTCCAAGTAAATTATGAAGTTTGGCATTTTTTGATTTTCTAAACTGGGGTAGTTTAAAGGGGGATTGGGGTGTGTCAAAATTTGTATGGAAGAATTTTAACGCGTGATCCGATTAACTCGAAACTCAGTATTAATACTTAAGATCAAAGATAAAGAATAACGTGTATCAGGGTTATTCAAAAAGCTACTTACTTAAATGTAATTTTTACTATTGGAAACAAGTCTGAATTATATTCGAACTTTTACATCATTTTCACGTAAAGTTTATAACAAAATAGTCTCCAATAATTGCGTAAACAATAGTAATTAAAAAATAACTTTTTAATTTTTAATAAGTATTTTAATAAGTAAAATTAAAGTACTATAATTATATTCTACTGCGCTGGCGATGCGCGCTCGCCCTGGCTGGAGGCCTTAATTTATTGAGGCTTCCACAGACAAGCCCGGTTAAGCAGACGATGACAACCTCATAGGTTGAACTGCAAGATGCCAATTAAAAAAAATAAAAAAAAAGATGCGCGTTCAGTACCGAAATGTAAGAGGGCTCCCCTTTGTTGCCGACTGTACAAAAAACTAAGTTTGGCATATACAAAAAAAATATGGGCCGTAGAAGGAATATAAAATAGGACGAAGCGGGAATAAATAATAAAAATTATATTTTGGGACGAAGGAAGCATATTGTTTGGGACGAACCAGGATTTTTTGGAATGTGGGACAAAACTTCGGGACGAACGAAGAACAAATCCAAAAACTACATAGGGCTGCCCTAAAAACAAGAAATGCTAATATTATGTGACGTACAACAGGAAAACGGAATACTTATGTCTCGGAAACACATTGCATTACAGCACTAGCTCCATATCTTTGATTTATTGTTTCATAATAAACATTTGTTCTGCTATCCTACACGCCGTAAACAAATATCCGACAGCAGCAAACTTCGAATAAATCTTTTATAAAAGTAGCAGAATAAGTAAACCGCCATGAAGTTTTACGCGTGATAAATACGGTATTGCGATTCAAACCAGATACCGCAATGTTATTAAAAATGGAGGAACAGGTATATTATACAGCTGAAGGCTTATAACCTCATATTATATTTTATTCACTGTGTATTAGAGAGCAGTCGTGGCTCAGTGGTAATGACCCCGACTTACGAGACGTAGGTCGTGGGTTCGAACCTAGGCAGGCGCTTTACTTTGAATAAATAACTTCATCACCACTATGCTCTCAAACCGGTGAAGGAAAACATCGTGAGGAATTCGGCATGTCCAGAAGGCTAGAACCAAAAAATCGAAGACATGTGACTTGTACCAACCCGCACTGGGCCCGCGTGATGGATTACAGTCCACTCCCTCTCGAAGAGAGGAAGCCTGTGTCCCAGAAGTGGGAACATTATAGGCTGATTATGCTACTGTGTATTTCACATTCATGGTTACTGCCAGATTTTTGATAACAATTGTAGTGGCAGTGTTAAAAAAACAAAACGGGTGACGGTCTGATTTACATAATACAATAAATACATACATAAAGTATTATACTAATCTAAATAAATATATTTACAATAAGAATCATGAAACAGGAGCAAAGAAAATACATAATTATTCATAATTAATTGAGGAAGCAAAAAGAGAGCGTTTCCATAAAAGCTAAAGCACATTTCACTCAATCCTCAAAATATTAACTCTCAAACATAATTTTCCCTAAATGTCAAGCTAATCCAGTAAGATTTGTATGTCACTCAAACGGACGGAAACACGTCAGAAATTCAGTGACTTTTACAGGTGCTCAAATATCAGGCGTCATTTTTATAACAGCAGGTAATGACGAAAGATTAGGGAGCCTTTATTATTAAGTTAGTCCGGTCCACAGCCTTTTGGGGTCCCTGTGACGTCCCTACCCTACACAGGATTTTATTGAATTAGGATAATTTACTGTTTGTTTGATGTCCCAACGTTTTCTGTTTTTAGCTTTCAGGTTGAATTTTAAGTGGCAAACGAAAACGAACGTTTTATTTTGAACCGAAATGCGGAAGGAATATTTGTTAAAGTGGGTAGGTGGGTTCCGTAATTGCAGGGGACGATAGTATGTCATGTGGATGGAGGTTAAAAAGTTAGCTGGGTGGTACCGATAACAATTATATGTACCTATAATTATGACGGCCATTTTGTGTCGTATTTAATGGTGGTGTTTCTAACAGGAAAAAAGAGGGCTTATTAGTCGATTTGCACGAATTTACTCGCCCAAAACGTAGTGTAACGAAGTTAAGATAAAAGTACATTTTATAATATTTAACTCTTATTACTTCTATGCGCTAGTACCCGGGTCAATCCGCGGAAATCCACTAACGGCGAATATGTGCTAATAATAAATTAAATATCATAGCTGCATTATTTTTTTATTTTATATGACACATCTTACATGTTTTTACGTATGGCGCCGCTATCTAAAAAAGTATAACACCTTTATTTAATTTATCATTGCAATCAACACGCACCAAATGTCCTTACCATTTGCAAATAAAAGTCGGCCTAATTGAGCGGAATGGCCCACCTATCCTTTTTTCTATACTTTATTGCATAAAATTCAAATTGCCTAATACATATTTCTGGAGTTGTCCACTCGCTCACAAATAAGTTACCTTCATGCGAGTCGCCTATAGAAAAATTTATAGTATTTAAAAGCGACGATTCGCCCTGTTTGGGCGAGTAAATTCGTGCGAATCGACTAATAATAAGCCAAAATGAGATACACATACTACGTCGTATAAAAATTTCAAAGTTGGTCGTTGGAAAATGGATTATAATGTCGTCTAGTAGAAGGCTATTTAAACAGATAAGTATAGTGCACCTCATATTTACTTTAACACCCTAAGGTTGAATGTTACTTACACGTCATATTATAATGATTATGATCTATTTGTCTCTATGACAGTTAGATGATTTCTACCTTAGTGATGATGATGTTTCAATTTACTGGGATTTTTGGTCAAAATTGGTAAATCAATTACGACTTCGACTACACAATAACAAATAGCGACAAGCTACACTTTTCTACAATAAGTAGGTAACTAGGTACTAATCTTTTTTACTGGGAACATAACTTCTAGTACCTATCAACAATATTTTACCTGATCAGTTGTTTATACGCTAACACTAAATACGTTTATCGTCAGTTTCTATACACTAGAAGCACTGAACGGATATTCTTATACTATAAATTTTTATATTTTAAATGCTCCTTTTTTATTTACTGCTTGTATTTTCCTGTGCGTGTCCCAAATTAAATATTTTCCTTTCTTTCTTATACTGACTGCACATAATTTGTGTAAGAAACTTGATCGAAAAAATAAACTCTATTTTACGGCCAAAAACTAGAGGGACAATTCTCTTATTTTTAAAATCGTTCGCATTCAAAGGGGCAATTCTCGTAATTTGAAGAACGTTCACAGTCTGATCTCAGTCTCAATCTGTCAAAAATACCTCTTATTTCCCTACATTTTTGACAAGTTTTTGGCATTGATTGTCGCTGAGAGGAGATTGCGAATAGATTTTGAACATTTTTAATTACGGGAATCAGCCTCCTGATCCATCCAATCTGTCAAAAATGACTCTTATTTACCTACATTTTAACAAGTTTTTTGACAGTGTAACAGATTTTGAACATTTTAATTTACAGGAATAATCCTTCAGGTTACCCAAATTAATAGCCGATAACATTTACTATTCATTAATTTGATTTAAATTTAGAAAAACTAAAGTATATCTTTAGATATAGTCTAGTTGTGTTTACACAAAAGAAAATTCCCTTACAGGCGACATACCTACTAACGTATTTTTATCAGATAGTGGTCTGCCTTTGACACATTTATCCCAAATTATAGGGCAATACGGGTCGATGTTATCTCGTAATTGATTAGGGCTTTTAGCTGTATCTTATATTGGGATCTCTTAATGCGCACTGAGAATTAATATTCCTGAAATAAGTATTCTTTTAGTTAATGCTCTTGTTTGGTATAACGAAGCTGTTGTTTAATTTGGATGAATTTTGCTTGGGCTGACCAAATAAAAGCGCTCACGGAAATGTATTAATTAAATAGGGTAATATCGTTTATCCTCGCATAATTTGTATCTTTATTATGTGCTTTTATATGTTTGTCGTGGTTTTAAAAGTTGAATTTCAGATGTATTCATCAGGGCACAACTAAACGCGTTCACTCCTAAAAAAAAACCGGCCAAGTGCGAGTCGGACTCGCCCATGAAGGGTTCCGTAGCAGCAAGTAACATAATATAAAAGTTCTTGTAGTTCGTTGTAACTTTGTGAAAGGTAAATTGCGGTTTTCGATTTATGACGTACTAGCTGCGCCCCGCGGTTTTACCCGCATAAGTCTCGATCCCGTGGGAATATCGGGATAAAAAGTACCCTATGTCCTTTCCCGGGACTCAAGCTATCTCTATACCAAATTTCATCTAAATCGGTTCAGTGGTTTAGGCGTGAAGAAGTAACAAACATATAAACACACACACACACTCACAAACTTTCGCCTTTATAATATTAGTGTGATTAAAAAAAAACTACTTACTAGATCTCGTTCAAACCAATTTTCGGTGGAAGTTTACATGGTAACGTACATTATGTATATTTTTTTAATTTTATCATTCTCTTATTTTAGAAGTTAGAGGGGGGGACACACACATTTTACCACTTTGGAAGTGTCTCTCGCGCAAACTATTCAGTTCAGAAAAAAATGATATTAGAAACCTCAATATCATTTTTGAAGACCTATCCATAGATACCCCACACGTACAGGTTTGATGAAAAAAAATTTTTGGAGTTTCAGTTGTAAGTATGGGGAACCCCAAAATTTATTGTTTTTTTTTCTATTTTTGTGTGAAAATCTTACTGCGGTTCACAGAATACATCTACTTACCAAGTTTCAACAGTATAGTTCTTATAGTTTTACCCGCATAAGTCTCGATCCCGTGGGAATATCGGGATAAAAAGTACCCTATGCCCTTTCCCGGGACTCAAGCTATCTCTATACCAAATTTCATCTAAATCGGTTCAGTGGTTTAGGCGTGAAGAAGTAACAAACATATAAACACACACACACACTCACAAACTTTCGCCTTTATAATATTAGTGTGATTAAAAAAACTACTTACTAGATCTCGTTCAAACCAATTTTCGGTGGAAGTTTACATGGTAACGTATATTATGTATATTTTTTTAATTTTATCATTCTCTTATTTTAGAAGTTAGAGGGGGGGGGACACACATTTTACCACTTTGGAAGTGTCTCTCGCGCAAACTATTCAGTTCAGAAAAAAATGATATTAGAAACCTCAATATCATTTTTGAAGACCTATCCATAGATACCCCACACGTACAGGTTTGATGAAAAAAAATTTTTGGAGTTTCAGTTGTAAGTATGGGGAACCCCAAAATTTATTGTTTTTTTTCTATTTTTGTGTGAAAATCTTACTGCGGTTCACAGAATACATCTACTTACCAAGTTTCAACAGTATAGTTCTTATAGTTTCGGAAAAAAGTGGCTGTGACATACGGACGGACGGACAGACAGACAGACAGACATGACGAATCCATAAGGGTTCCGTTTTTTGCCATTTGGCTACGGAACCCTAAAAATACCATTTTTGAGTCAGTTACCAAACGCCAATCGTCTCTCTTTGAGTTAAAAGCGTTCCTTATCCATAACATAAATAAAGTTCAATTTTTAATGTTGTTTTTTTTTCTGCCAAATTCCTCCAAGAAATAGTTCATCATCGTTAACACATTTTAGACAACCTCCAATACTTTGAAAAGGGCTACACCGCTAAAAGAGTAGTTCTACGAAATCATTATTCAGCTGACTGGTTCTACAATAAACTTCCCGTCTATATTGTATTCAGAGGAGGAAAATCTATCGAGACAAAAGAATATATAGCTAAGGCTGTCCTACAATAAGTTATGGGCGCTCGCTGAAGCCGATGAGTTAAGGTCGGGTCCGTAAGAATAAAAAATGTTGGATTTGTGTCTTTGTGATGGTAAGTCTCCCTCACACGCTTGATTTGAAACTAATGTTGAATGGTCATTGGAATTGGATTATCATTACAGAGCTATCGTGGGAGAATGAGCTAGATAGACTGGAAATTTAGTCTTTATTGCTCTACTAGCTTTTGCCTGCCACTTCTTCTGCGATCCAGGATAAAATGTCTCGCTTATGTTCTTACCCAGGTCATAGTCTATTGGTCTGCCAAATTTCATCCAAACTCGTTCAGCGTTTTAGCGTGAAAGCGTAACAAACAAGCTCACTTTAGCATTTATAATATAACTAGCAGGGCCGCGCGGTTTCAGCCGCATTAGTTTCGATCCCTTGGGAATATCGGAATAAAAACTATTTTATGTCCTTTCCCTGGACTCAAACTATATCTATACCAAATTTCATCTAAATCGGCTCAGCGGTTTAAGCGTGAAGAGGTAACAGACAGACAGACATATTCGCATTTATACGAGTAATATTAGTATGGATAGGACTGGGATTAGAATTAAATAACAGAGAAAAAAAACTTGCACGCTCATAAATCCATAATAGTCGTAAGTACAGACGCCAGCATATCAAGTTACTACAACCCGTCAAATTTATTTAACAGATTTTCAACTTTATCGCTAATGCATAAGGCTCAAAGTTGATTGGAAAAATTCTGAGCAGTGGTGGCCAAGTGGTAACGGCCGCGACTTACGAGTTGTAGGTCGTAGGTTCGAGCCCAGACAGGCGCTTTACTTTGTGTAAATTATTTAATCACCACTGCTCTCAAAACGGTGAAGGAAAACATCGTGAGGAAACCGGCATGTCCTAGAACCAAAAATTCGAAGACATGTGACATCTGCCAAACCGCACTTTGCCCGCGTGGTGGATTACGGCCCACTCCCTCTCACCGAGAGGAGGCCTGTGTCCCAGCAGTGGGAACATTATAGGCTGATTACTAGTATGTAAGTAGCTTGATGTGCTGGCGTCTGAACATATGTTTTGGTGTCGCTAAGCTATAGGCCTCACATTCATGTTGCAGCAATATTAGGTTGGTACGTTACCATGACGGCGATGAAAATACGACATCACTAATTATCTCTATTAACTTCATAAAGACACGTAAACCCTTCCATGAGTCCCCGAAAGCCTTTGTCATAGCCGAACTATCTTAATCCTTATAGACTCTAAAGTTATTCCGAAATAGACGAATTTATTGGCTTACGAGAAAAACCTAAACCTTGATAGACTCTGGCCAAAGATAGTATTACAAGACAACCGTATAGTCAATCGTATCCAGAAAAACATGTATAGTCTGTTCCAAAATATCTGATCAAAATGTAAGCAAATGAATAAGAAAACGTACCAAAAAATTAAATCAAAGCACTTCATTATAAGTGGCTTTACAAATTAAGTCATTTGATTTTTTGAATACTAAAACCCATAATTCTAATTTATCACCCTAAAGATGATTTTTCATATTTGACAATTGAGGTTAATTTTACAACCATGAATGTGATGCTAATTTCCCTTTAGTGAGCTGATCAACAATGTTAATAACGCAATGAATGTTTTTGAATTGTCAAAATTATTAGTCATTGCTACTGATAGTGTGTGACGCAATTACTCCGCAGGGTTTGTTTACTCTTTCATCTGATACTTTTGCAACAGGCAATAAGTAGGTACGCAAGATATAAAAAAAAACTTTACCCACGAACCACACTAGTAAAAGAAACAAACTAAACATGCAAATAGCCGCAAATAAAACCCACCGATATCGAAACAAGATCTTGAAACATGTTGAGCAAGTATTTGCGTCTAGGAGGGCTCTTACAGGGATTTATAAAAGTAGGGTGCTTCCATCGAATCCGGGGATAATGATCACAATCCGAGCCCAAATCCTCGACAATCCGGTCGGTTCGTACCTACTCGTGTTACAAGTTAGGAGGTTGTAACACTTGTAACTGTATTCACTGTTATGGGTCTGAGTTTAAATGTGAGCGTGAGAAGAATAATTAGTCTCTTTTCTGCATCTTTTTTATTTTAAAATGTTTACAGTTTGAGTCTTGAACCATTTATTTAAATAGCCCGACCTGCTCAAGATAAATTAGGAACTGATCCTGATTAGTAATCAGATTTTTTCTACATTCCACAATAATAAGAGAGCAGCGGTAACGACCGCGACTTACGAGTTGTACGTCGTGGGTTCGAACCCAGACAGACTCCTTACTTTGTGTAAATAATTTTATCAGCACTGCTCTCAAAACGGTGAAGGAAAACATCGTAAGGAAACCGGCATGTCTAGAACTAAAAATTCGAAAACGTGAAATCTGCCAACCCAGACAAGGCCCTTGTGGTGGATTATCACCCGTTCATTCTCACCTGAAGGCTTATGTCCCAGCAGAGGGAACATTATTTTCTGATTATGCACATAATAAAGAAACAGACAGTCAATAAAAGATTATGCCTGAATACCCTGAAAGGATGACAGAGGTGTAGTTGTTCAGATAAGTATGCCAGTTAAATGTTGTTAAATGTTCTATACCTCCTTTCTACGCGCAAGTGCTTAAATAAAAATAAAATGGAACACCGCTAAAATTGCAAAGGCAGCCCGTTATGACGCCCAGTAGTTCGTTATATCTACCCTCTTTAATAATTTGCAAATTACTTGTATTTCCTTCTTCACACTTATATTCAAATACCCTCCCATTCTGACTTAGAAACAACAATATTCATGTTATTTAACCAAGTAAGCGCTTCAATATCAGAACATTAGTAAAATAGACTGCTATCCGAGACTCTGTCTTTTTTCTTTTTCTAAAATAAAAAAAGTAAGTTACTCCTTATAACATCAGCTGCCAGTGGAAGTCCTGTCAAAATCGGTCCAGCCGTTTCAGAGATTAGCCGAAAAAACAGACAGACAGCATTTGAAAAAAAATTATTATTTTAGTATAAGTACCGTATATACTTTCATTCATAGAGCAGTGGTGGACCAGTGGTATCGGCCGCGACTGAAGTTGTAGGTCGTAGGTTCGGACAGGCGCTTTACATAACATACATAATCAGCCTATAATGTTCCCACTGAAACACTCCCGCTTTACTTTGTATAAATTATTTTATCACCACTGCTCTCAAAACGGTTAAGGAAAACATCGTGAGGAAACCGGCATGTCCCAGAACCAAAAATTCGGAGACATGTAGATAGATAGATAAAAAGTTTATTTAGTGCAACAAAAGACACAATACAGGCATTTAAAAAACACTGAGCTCGCGTGGTAGATTACGGCCCACTCCCTCTCACAGAGAGGAGGCCTGTGTCCCAACAGTGGGAATATTATAGGCTGATAATGATATAATTACATATGAATTTAGTAAAAAGCTGTTATTTTGAGATTACAAATTAAGTACAAACTGACACATCTATTTTATTTGTTTGTATCTATGTATAAATAACAATGAAATATCCGCAGTTAGACCGCCGTATTAAACACGTTCCCCAATGAAATAGTTACAAGTTAGTTAAAGTTACTGTTTGACTAGTCACTAAAAGGGTTTAACACTTTAAAAGCAGAAAATAGACGCACAAATTGAAAATGAAATAACTTTGTTAACAAGTTTTGAATATTAATTAACTTTGTATTTAAATTTTCTAAATTATTGTTTTAATATTTTGCTTCAGCTTTTGCTCTGTAAGTAAGTTAATTAATCCATATACGTTTTATGAATAGAAGAATTCTTCATTTTATTATGACCGTAAATAGATAACAATTAAAACTTATTTTTAATTTACTTCTTAAACATCGATCGCAGTTGTGAGGGGCCGTCAGCCAAGCCTCATATTTTGACTTAGCGAAGTTAGGGCTTGTAGAGTTAGGGCGTGTAGAGTTGAAGCTTGGCTCTACATGAGATCTAATAACTTTTTGACAGTGCGAGCCATAAGTGGTCTCGTCTTTACATGAAAACGTTTTGGTGGGTTTGTTTGTCGCCGAGATGAGACTGCGACTAGATTTTGAACGTTTTAAGTTACGAGAATTGGCCTTCAGCTAGACGTTCAAAACGACTTGGATTTTACTTTATAATGTATGTCGCCAGACATTACTATCGCTCCAACCACTGCTGATAATCCCTTTGAAAGCTGTCACCGAAAATGTTTAGGGTAGTCACTTTTCTAGAGAACTCAAAAATCAAAATGACGATAGTAGAACAGTTTCTATAAAAACTTCATAGAAATTGTTCTACTAAAGTCAGGTCGCAATTGTCTGGGAGAGCTTTAAATCAGTAAAAAGTAAATCATTGAAATCAAATGTCATTTATTCAAATCAGGCTGAGAATCAGCACTTTTCGAACGACTGCGTAAGACAGTCCCCCAAAACGCTCGCCCGTCACCACTTCCTAGTGCTTTCGCTGGAAAGAAGTAGCGCAACAAATTCCCTAGCAGCACATTTGTCTGTTCAGTTAGAAAAACTTGATACTCGTAGTATGTAGGTAATATTAGGTATGCAAACATTACGAGAACATTATATTAAAGTATTTGCCATAAGTCAGCTACTACACACTAATTAAACACTGTCTTATTTTTTAAGTATGTCAACTAGTTTCGATTCGACCATAGAGCTAATCGATTTCATGGATATTGGAAAGTAGATTCCTAAACCTATCTACTTTGGATTTTCTAATAAACTCTAAACATTTCAGTACGAGACACCAAAAAGGTAACAAAAAACATTTTTCTTCCGACTCCCAAAATCCTACGTAATACGAAAATTTCTTGCGTCTTCTGGGGGGTAATACTTAATTGTAATTTAGTGAAATTGTCAGAAGTTCTCTCGCCGTCGAGGGACGGCCGGCCCGACACCATGTTTGTCTTGTTTGCGATAATTGGACAAATATTTTGTTAAGCAATAAATTGTTTTAGCTGAATTGTTTTTAGTTTAACGTTATTATTTGCGACTGGCTTACTGAATTAACGGATTTAGAAGATATATTTGAATAAGAAATAAGTTCATGCGCTTTCCCACCGTTGTATCATGTAGGTAGGCCTCATAGTTTTACACGAATATTTTACATCAACCCCAACGTTTCACGTAACCAAAGACCCTCCAGAATTTCATGTTCAAATAATTACTTTGTTATTTGGCCATACTAAACTCTAAGCTGGCTCCCACTACGCAATTTAGTTAATTAAACAAATTATTAAGCTCACCCTAAAAGCTAGGTACGTGCCAACCAGTCTCTTTCGTAAAAAGATCATCCGACCTCCACAGAGTTTTACCTTTTTCACGACTCTCATTTCTATGTAGACGTTGAGCCAGAGACAATATGCAAAATTAAAGCTCCGCACCAAATTGTCAAGCCCATTAATTACATGCTAACGAAGTTTATTCCGTTCCCACTGCATAATTGGAGTCATGCACTGAATAAAATTAGTGGACGGAAAAATTGTGAGCGCCCCACAATTTTCTATGCAATAAGCACCTATTTGAGGGTGACTTATTCATTCTATCACGCTACATAAAAGTGTAAACATTTGTGAATGATTCTTGTACTAAACGTTGAAAGTAAGATGGTTTGTTATTCGATTGTGAAATAATACTAGTGGATTTGTTTGAACCATTCACATTGAGCCCCAAATTGCGTAGGTAATACACTTTCAATCACAACCTAAATCATTTTGAAGGATATTGCTAATCCATTGCTTTATATGTTCGAAAATTGTCTGCTCAGCAACGTAAATAATGCAATGAATGTTGTTGAACTGTCAAAATGATAGCCCCGCTGATATGTAAGTTTCTTTGGAAGGTTTGGACAATTTGAGTCTTTCAAATGTGGTCCTAATGCTGAACATTAGGACCACAGTTGAAAGACTCGAAAATAAGAAAAAAAATACGACGTAAAAATAAGTAGGTACAAAGAAAATCATTATTATGAAAAAAAAGCCATTACAAAGGGTAAGAAAATAAAGACCTGTACGTACCCCAAAATTAATCAGAGCTTTACTTAAAGTATGGAAGTCAAAACTAAGAAAGTCGTCAAGAGGGCTCAACCGATGACATTGCGCTCCCTTTCCTCTCTGGAGACCCGTTTAGATGATAAGCGAGTAAAGTTCTAATTAGTTAGCAACGTTTTACCACCCTATACAGTATCCCTTCCTCTTTGGAAATATATCTCTCTATATAAATAAAACAAAGTCGGGCTAGTTACACCATTTATAACTCAAGAACGGCTGGACCGATATTTATGGTCTTTGATTTGTTGAATTAGTCTCCGCCACGAATAGCAGAAAAACTATTAAAATATCGACATAAAATGATAATTCATTTTCTCATACTTTTTGTATGGAACGGCTTTTTGGATGATATCTCGAGAATGGATTGGCTGATTTCGATGGCGGTACGAAGTTCGCCGGGTTAGCTAGTATTTAATGAAAAAAAATACAATTTTCATCCCTATCGCACACAACTACTATAAACTTGAAATGTATTTCACGGAAAATCGAATATTTCATAAAATATGTTCCAATTAGTACTTATTTGATAATAAAATAATAAGTACTTTCAAATTGCTTTCTACGACATAAACAAAACGGCTACTAAATAAATACGTGTATTTTTTGCGATAAATAACATAGAAATGAAGATTGGCGTAATTGCTAATGTAGCGTGAGCGATGACGCGAGCTAAATGTAATGTAATAATAAAAATAGCTTATGTACTCGTATTACATACACGAGAGTTTTTATGTAAAGTAAATTACTGAAAGTTGATTAGCTTGTTTACATAATAGGCTAGTTTCCTAAAAAATTCTAATTAGTCCGTCAGTTAGATTATCGAAAAATGGACCCATATTTCTTCTTTTGTCAATCAAACAAAAAATGACAAAGACAAAGCGCGTCAAAATTTGGGAGTGGGGGGTCGTGACGTCACGCCGTGCTAAAAATTGTCGCACGGCGTGACGTCACGACCCCCAACTCCCAAATTTTGACGCGCTTTATCTTTGTCATTTTTTGTTTGATTGACAAAAGAAAAAATATGGGTCCATTATTTTTCGATAATCTAACTGACGGACTAATTAGAATTATTATTTTTTTACCCAGGAAACTACCCTATTGTAAGAGTTACAATGGTTTGTATTTCATAGAAGAGAGCAGTGGCGTGCATTGCGTATAGGCATATAAGCAGTGCCTACCTCGATTTATCAACATAAGCCTATTAATTACATTTTAGTGTGTGTGCCCCACAATTAAGAAACTCACTAAATTATCACAACAAAAATCAAAATCTTCATACAAACACGCGCGGCAGTAGGCAGTCGCCGGAAGGCCTACTCGGCTCCCGTACTATTCGCACATCGTCATTGGTCATTACTCGTTCAAGTTAATACGACAAAATTAAAAATATGTACGTCTCACGCGTAATACCATGACGTTCGACCTTCGCAATTTATCACCCTTAAGTAGGCATGCCTACTCAAAAAACCACACTTTAGACCTCACTTTTTTTTCTGATTAGTGACCGCGATTGCCTAGACTAGACCCGGCCTAGTGCCTACCTATTCTGAAAACCAATACACGCCACTGAAGAGAGGTAAATCTTTATCATAAAAAATGTATCAATGCAAAAAGTAGATTCCACGTTTTCAAAGATTCACATAGATAGGTAATCTCAAGAATGATTCAAAAAGATATCTTCCATTTTTGAAGGCAATTTAAAAAAATATATCCATTATAGAATGAATCTTGGTTATAATTCCACTGAGTTATATCTTCTTTAAAAACTATCTGATTACAACTCCTCACATGGCTGAAATTTTCCTCACCAATGAAAGGCCAAAGTTTCCTCAGAATTTCGTTTGAAATGGAATAGGTGTTCGAACGTCCATCAGGCCTGACGCCTCGGCTTCGGCACACACATCACTATCATCAATCAAATCGACTTATCGCGTCCAGTCGGCACCCGCACGTGTAGACCCGGCACAAACCCATTTCTTTTACCTTTTTTCGTGTCATAGTTTTGCAAGTCGGTGCCGATAATTACAGAAATGTGGCCTCAATTTGTGATAGTTCCACGAAATGTTAACTATCTTAACTACACCGAATAAATTCGATCAATAATCGAAGTTTTTGGATGTAGTTAAGAGCGAGGATAATTATGTCTATTAACGTAGGTATATTAGTTTTAGGATGTAACTTTTATTTACTCCATTGTTTTCTTCATATTTTATGAGTACCTACGTAATGAATTGATATTATTTACTCTGTAAATAGGATATCGGATTTCATGCACACACGTCATATAATAAAAAAAAAATAAGCTAGATGAGGCCGGCGTTTCCTATTTGACTACTCTGAGAAGTAAGGCCGAAAAAAACTCAGAGGTCACAGTCTCTTTTTAACCCTTTGACCGCCAATGACGTCTTAAAGCGTCCTCCTGACGTCTTAAAGATTCCAGACATAATCTTGGTCAGATCATAAATATTATTGTTTAATTATCGCTATATCGCTAAAAATATTATATTCTTCAGCAGCTGCGCCCTTATATTTTAGAACGCTTACAATTGGGTAACGGAAAAAGTGGAAAATTTTATATCAAGACCAAAGATATATAATTATATATTTTATATCAGTCAGTGCATTCTCTAAGTTATCCTGATTCTTTCACCCTGACCGATTTTGACAAATGGGTTCTTCATCGATTTGTCTTTATAGCGCGCGTCGTAGGATCACGTCCGTTGTCAGGCATTCATTTTCTACAACATTATAATATTATAACAAAGTTAAATAAATAAAATAAAATAAAATAAAATAATCTTTATTTCGGATAAGCAGCATCCATATGGGTTAGTAAAAAACAAAAAGATAACTTATACCTATGTTAGTATGTTGGTAATCTATTTAGAGACAAGGCTGTTGTTCGAAATACATCTTCGAACAACATCACCTAATAGCGGAGACTCGCACCTCCACGCTATGGTCTTCAGGATGGAGTTGGAGCTCCCCCGCACTCTGCAGAGCAAAGAGGCAGATTTCCGTCTGACAATGGCGTGGAAGCCATCGACGTGTGCTTGTGCAAACATACCTGATGCACTGCAGAAACGGGGCAGCCCCATCAACATCCTGAACCCGTTATTATATTGGACCCGTAGGGCGCTGATAACCCGCTGAGTATAGTTGGTCCACAGACTGCACGTGTAAAACACTTGGCAATAAGCTTTAAAAAGCGTTATTTTGACTGCCCTGCTACAGCGTGCAAACCTACGAACCAACATGTTACATCGGACTGCCAGCGCCCTACGTTCCCTCTCAATGTCCACTTGGTCATTAAGGCCGTCGGATACATAATGCCCCAAGTACTTGAATTGGTACACTCGCAATATTTCTATCCCATTAAGTTTAATCGGGGGCACATACTCAGGACATTTAGCACCGCCAGCCTTAAAGACCAAGAACTCGCACTTCTTAACATTATAAACTAGGCCATGCTCACGAGCATAGCCCTCGCAACATATAAGCAGCTCTCTAAGCGCTCTAACCGTAGGGCTCAGCAGCACCATATCGTCAGCATAGCTAATGTTGTTGACACTGACGTCATCGATGCGACATCCGATTTTCTTGCTGCTGAGCTCAACGATTAGATCGTTTATGTAGAGGTTAAACAGTTTTGGTGACGTTATCCCTCCTTGTCTCACCCCGCACTCCAGCCCATACGACACAGACAGCCCATCGGCCCATCTCACACTGTTCGTCTGGTTGTAATACCAATACTGGAAGATACGCAACAGTTCCGCTGGCACTTTTCTCTCCCGTAACTTTTCCCACATAACCTCGTAAGATACAAGGTCAAAGGCCCGGGAGAGATCTAAAAAGCAAGCATACACAGGTGTTCGACGATTAGTGTAGTATTGCACCGTATGCTTGAGACCGAGAATCGCACTTTCAGTGCCAAGATCATTACGGAACCCAAACTGAGCGTCGTGTAACTTTAAAAAGCTATCCAACCGTGCGTCTAGCTGACTATCGAGTACCTTCGCGATAATAGTAGCCAGGGAGATGGGTCGATAATTACACTTATCAGAAACGTCACCAGTCTTATTCTTAACAATAGGCACGACAATAGTTTGCAAGAGATCACAGGGAAGGTACGAGTGACACATACATAGCGAGTAAAACATAGCGAGCACTCTAGCCAAGTGAGGGCCGGCATGTTGCAAGTGCTCAATGCTTAAACCATCGTGACCCGGTGACTTCCCTCTCGTCATTTTGTTAATGGTGCTTGACACCTGCTTAGCCGAAAAACGAACCAAATCAGAATCACGACAGCATCCTTCATCGAGCACACGCAACGGAGAGCCCAGCGGTGACTCCACTTTAAAGTGATCCATGAACATGTTGGCTATGCTGTCCGGCTGATCAGCACCACCGACACTCACAGGAATGCCAGGCTTAATATCAAACTTTTTGGTAGCCTTCCAGAACTTCTGAAAATTGTTGGCTTTACGGAGAGAAGCTACAATATCAAGTTTAATTTGCTCTTGATGAGTCTGACACCATGCAAGTTTACTTTTGAACACCTTTCGTGTCAGGCACATGTCGTTGTAGACATCGCCAGAAGTTGGTTTATTGTGCCATACCCATATCTGATATTTAAGTCTCGCCCTCTCGTGGGCGCCTCGCACGTGCTTGTTCCACCCAACAACACGGCCAACATGTCCATGCGTCCGATTTTCCACTTGGCTCTGTACCGCGGCTTCTGACAAAATGGTAACAATACTTTCATACATCTTGTCAAGAATTACCCTATGTTCAGTATTACTACAGTGTCCATCACTACACAAACCAAATTCCTGAGGGTAATCAATCAGCTTTAACTTGCTATTACATATGTCATAGTACACGCTTATTTGCTCGCTGTCCCTCTCGCCCCAAATTACTCTGCTACGGGATGTTTTATGGTCTATTAACTTAGGTTTAATCTTATCTAACCTACATTCTACAAATATGGGACAGTGATCAGACCAGAACACATCGTGCACAATACCTATCTCAGTCACCGTTAACCAAGCAGACTGTGTGACGACACAATGGTCAAGCCATCGGCTACAACCGTGCGCGTCACTGACAAAGGTATAGCTACTTGACTCTAAGCCTAATTCTTCAAAGTCCGCACATCTCCACTTTTGTTCGTTACAAAATTCTAAGAGTTCACAACAAAATGACTCACCGGGGTGTGCGTTGAAATCACCAAGTATGTAAACTGTTTCAACGTTACTAGCTTCGACAATCGCACTCACTTCACTTAAGCACTCTTTGAATTCTGTCAGATTTTCACTCGAGTCAGTCGGCATATAAACACTGAACACTATTATGTATCTGTCCCCGAGGGAAACTTTAATCGCCGTTAAACGCGCACTGACACAGCTGATTACCGTTACTGATTCAAATGCTCGCTTACGCCACAGGATCGCAACACCGCCATAAGGTCGCCCTCTTAATAATCCTGCTGAGGTGTCAACAGCAGATTTCCCTGTGTACTCTGTGTGTACGTTAACAATATGAATTTTATTTGTTTTAGTGATTAGTTAAGAATTTATGCAAAGCACTGTTCACTGCAGAGATTTCGCTTGGCTTTTCAGAACTAAAATTATCTAAACTATAGAAAAAAAAAAGAAGGTTTTTTTAAAAAAGGATCGATTTTTTGTATGTCTTTTTTTTGCTTTCACGGCTGAACGGATTTGGATTACATTTAGCACGTGGGTAGACCATGGCTTGGATTAGGACAAAGAATAGAATAGAATAGAATACTCTTTATTATGTACACCATATAAATTACAGACATAAATATAGAAAACTTTACAATGGGTGACACAATGGGCGGTCTTATCGCTAAGAGCGATCTTTTAAAGACAACCTTTGGATGGATTAAAAACGGGAAGGACAGACAAATACTGTAGGTACTGTAGGTAGGTGTGGTGGGGGTGGTATCTTATCCCGATATTCCCACGGGAACGAGACTTATGCGGGTGAAGCCGCGGAGCGCAGCTAGGTATAGATAAAGATTTAACATAACAAATTGTGTAGGTAAGGTAAAGAAGTCTCAATTTGTTTTAAGCATGTGAATCTAAATGAAGAAAGAAAGAATGTGAAAATATGAATGATGATGATGAAGTCATTACTCCCTCTCACCGAGAGGAGGCCTGTGTCCCAGCTGTGGGAACATTATAGGCTGATTATGTGTAAATTAGGCTTAAAATATCTATCTGGTGATCAAAATGCAGGCCTATTCAAAATTACTTTCATGAATCAAAATGGAATGAAAGTAAGTGTTGTTCAATTAACGTTTTGCAAACTTAAACTTGTACATCGAATTAATAATGTAAGGAAAAGAATTAATAATTGTATAATAATGTTACTAGAATATGTAATTTTTCGGTTGCATTGTTTGTATCGTAAAAGTTGTTTTATTCTTTTAATATACAATGCTGAGTCGGTAAAGCAAATTATATCGTACAATAAGACAAAAATTGTCCTTTAAGTGACGAACATATTTGAAATGTAGCATATTCACTTAGTCAGCCTATAATGTTTCCATTGCTGGGACACAGGCCTCCTCTCTTCATTAGGGAGTAGGCTGTAATTTACCACGCGAGCCCAGTGCGTGTTGGTAGATGTCAGATGTCTTCGAATTTTTGGTTCTAGGACATGCCGGTTTCCTCACGATGTTTTCATTCATCGTTTTGAGAGCAGCGGTAATGGAATTATTTACACAAGGTCAAAGCGCTTGCTTGGGTGTCGAACCCATGCACGATCTGCAAATCATAAGTCGGAGCCGTTAGCACAAGGCCACCACCTCTTCACCATTTGAAATGTGACTGTCCATAATACCGCACATGTCACAAATACAATAAATAAATAAAAAAGAAAACAAAAGAAAAACAGCAAAACTTTTTCGATCACTATTATTTGATTTTTATAAATCGTTTTTGAGACAGCGTTGCATCATGCCACATATACGAAATATGAGAACAGACAACAAAACTTTTCCAATCTCCCATTGCATCTCTGGGGTTATACTTTATATTGTGTCGTATAACTAAACTAAGGGTCAATGCTGACAGAGCGGAAAAATGCTCGAGCATGTATGTACTTGGCTGTAAAATTTTGAGTGAAAATGTGCTCGAACAGACGCCTCCAGAAATAATAATTATTATTTCGGACTACACGTCATACAAGTACACACAATCCATCACACTATCACATCACATCACACTAATATTATACAGGCGAAAGTTTGTAAGTGTGTGTGTGGGGGTGTGTTTGTTGTTATGTTTGTTACTTCTTCACGCTCAAACGGCTGGACCAATTTTAATAAAATTTTGTATGGAGGTAGCTGACACCCTGGATTGTAGGCTACTTTTTATCCCTATATTCCCACGGGATCAACACGCGGGTGAAACCGCGGGGCGCAGCTAGCATAGAATACAATATCATACTCTTTATTATGTTCTCCATAAATATTAAATAAATGTAAAAAATTTACAAAAGGTGACACAATCGGCAGTCTTATCGCTAAAAGCGATATTTTAATTTAATGACAAGCTTTGGATGGATTTAGAGAGAAATTAAAGACTGCAGGCAGTCTGTGGTGTACTATTTACATTTATAAAATAAATAAATACATACACAAAACATATACATATCTATATCAATACATTTAGAATATAATAAAATAAGTGCAAATAACATGAAAATGACGTTTAAGGATTTCAGTCTGAGTTCATCTTATATACTTACAAAAGCACTGTTGTTATATTAATTTTGTTAACCTTTTGAACGCCATTGTCACATACATGTGACAAACGAAATCTTACCCTGCAGTGTCTAATCGCTAGCGGGGTGATTAAGACGTGTTTATCGCGCACTAGTGATCGGTTTGATACTTTGCTATAGTATATAACTCCGGCTACTTGGCGGCGGTGGCACGCACTTGTGCGTATCGCCAATTGCCAACATTCATGTTGTGAGGAATAATGTACCTTGTGGCGACATGAATGACGACGCAATGGAGAATAACATGGTCAGACATATTCAGACCGACATGGAGGGTAGAAGTAGAACTGAAGAGGACTTAACACAAAATTCTGAACAGGAACAAATTGATGCCGAGAATGACATGATTGAGGATATGAATGGTTTAGACAGGCAAGTTGAACAGTGGACGGTAGTGGGAACTCAGAAAAAAACCAAAGTCAACAAAATTGATATCAGTATAGCATACACAGACAAATTACCAAAACAGTTCGCCTTGGCCAAGATGTTTAAAGCTCAAGGAATCGTTGGAATCAATTTGGTGAAATACGTAAATCCATTTAAAGTTTTAGTTGGTTTTTCTGACGAAGCATGTGCGGAGAAATTAATGAACTGCCAGGAATTTGAAAAATTAGGATGGAGAATATCTATGCCTTGGGAAGTTAATGTGTCCTATGGAATAATAAAAGATATTGACATCGGATTGTCGGACGCTGAATTATTAGAATGTTTATCATGCAATGGACCCGAAATCCTTTCAGTCAAAAGATTAAACCGCAGAAATTTTGAGTCCTCTGGTTGGCAAGAGAGCGAGACAATACGAATTTGCTTCAAAGGGAAGTCCCTACCTCAATACGTATACATCCATAACCTGAGGATCAAAGTGGAAAGTTATATATTCCCCGTCACACAATGTTCAAGATGTTGGCGTTATGGACACACTTCAAAATTATGTCCATCTAATAAGGTAATTTGCCCTAAATGCGGTAAACATCATACGAATTGTGACACTACTTCGTATAAGTGTTGTAATTGTCACGGAAATCACATGGCTTTAATAAAAACTTGCCCAGCATATCAAAAGGAAAGGAAAATTCGGGAACTAATGTCTCAATTTAATTGCAGTTATAGACGCGCACTGTCTTTATATGTTCCACCTTTTTCTCAAAGGCGTAATGAACAGAACACTATGGACGAACACCAGCAGCCTCCTCAACGTAGTAAGTCACCAATACTACCTACAACATATGCATCAGTTACAGCATCAAAGGTCACCCCTACACCAATAACACTAACTAACAAGACGAAAAAGGGAAAAAAACGTAAGAAACGTGCAAGTTCATCGAGTTCGTCAACAACTAATGAATCATCTGATTCCGAAACTCACACTATTACGAAGAACAACGGGGAAGGCGGAGCCACGGAGCCGATCGATGCGTCGCCATCGAACGCCAGTGGCGGGGACACAGTCGCAGGCGCAAAGACTCACCGCGCTCAGTCCAGGACGAGCCGAGCCGATGTGAGGGCACACTCGGATAACTGTGATTCGTATGACACGCCTCATGTTAGATTAAATAATTGCAAAAATATCTCGTTTAAGCTACTGGTGACAAAGTTGAGTCGAGTTATGTTTACTGGGAAACATTCATGGAAGGTTAAAGTCGAAAAAGCGTTTAAAATGTTTACCCAATGGTTTTTATCGCTTATAGTGTCAAGTTTTGTGGACTTATCTGGTTTAAAAGAGATGTTTGATTTTACTACCGCTGCCAATGAATAGTAACAATGCGGGTAGGAACTTTAAAATTAATATATTACAATGGAACTCACAAAGTTTACGTCCTAAAAGATTGGCTTTTGAAAACCTGTTGTATCAAGAAAAAATTCATATAGCAGTAGTGAGTGAAACGTGGTTGGATACGCAAAAGGCTTTAAGAATAAAAAACTATAATGTATACAGGGAAGATCGGGGCGATAGTTATGGTGGGATTGCGATATTAACACATATATCAATTAAATCACAGTTGTGTCAAATGGAAAATAGTAATCCTAATATTCAAGTCATAAATGTTAAGATTTTAAATTGTAAACATATAGAGAATATTGTTGGTATTTATTGCCCGCAATGGGTTCACACTAGACTTCGAGATTGGCAGGATATTTTTTCACAATTTTCTAATAAATGTTTATTTCTTGGAGACTATAACGCTCACCACTCCAACTGGTCACATAAAACAGACACAAGAGGTTCTCAAATCTACGATGTTATAAGTGAAAATAATATTATAACGCTTAACGATGGTACATTCACTCGTATTAAGTTAGTGATGAATCATTTACAACAAAGCAGCCCCGATATTTCAATGGCTTCCTCCGATATTGCGCATATGTTAGATTGGAAGGTCACGAATGAGTTTTTAGGAAGTGATCATCTGGTAATAAAAATTTCTTTAGCCATGACATTGACCACAACATTTTATAAAAAAAGAAATTTTAAATTAGCCAAGTGGTCGGAATATGGTAAATATCTGGAAGAGTTGTTTATGGATTTCCACTATCACGAGGACCCTCAAGTATCTTATGATCAGTTCATTAATAAATTAAATAAGGCTGCTGACAAATACATCCCAACTGTTAAGTTTTGTACAGATCCTACAAATAAATTCAGACCAAAACCTTACTGGAACTCTGAGCTGTCCCGTGCAGTAGCTAGAAGAAGATTGGCATTGGCTAAATTTCGAAGTAACCCTACCCCCAGTCATTTAGATATATTAAATGAATACAATTCCGAAGCTCAGAGACTTATGAGGGTAGCTTCAAATAAAAACTGGCAGGAAGTTTGTAATTCTCTTAATGAGGTCTCTTCCTCTGCAGAAATGTGGAGAAAGATGAGATGGCTGAAAGGTTATAAATGCCAGAAAACCCATGTAGAGATAGATAAAGCCCAAAGATTACTTAATTGCCTTTGTCCTGACTTTGCACTTCCGGCCCAGCCTGTTTTCACCTCCAACAACGAAAAATTACAGCTACCTATCCTTATGCATGAACTTGAGACTTGTATAAAACCAAAAGATACTGCACCAGGCCATGATAATATTTCGTTTTCAATGATCAAACACCTCCCTCCGTCAGGGAAAACTGTTCTTTTAGATTTATATAATTATTTTTTGTCCTCGGGGTTTGTTCCTACTCAATGGAGAGATATTAGCGTAGTCCCTATTCCCAAACAAGGCCGCGACCCTACTTTGGTTTCGTCTCTTCGACCAATTTCTTTAATTTCTTGTGTTTGTAAAATCTTTCATTTAGTCCTAAGTAAAAGGTTGGAATGGTTCTTTGAGAGTAATCGTACGTTTTCAGAAGAGACAGTTGGTTTTAGAAAGTCTAAATCTTGTTTAGATAGTTTGACACGTCTGGTCTCCAGAGTTCAATTAGGATTTTCAAAGAATCTTAATACCGTTGCGTGCTTCCTTGACGTTGACAATGCCTACAATAATGTTGACTTAAAAAAGCTTTTATTCATTTTAGATTCACTGGGAGTTGGCTCAACAATATGTACTTATTTGTGGAACTTTCTAAGCTTAAGATTCCTTAAAATTAAATTAGATAACGCAGACGTCACAAGAAGTACCGGTCGTGGTTTGGCTCAGGGTGATCCTCTATCTCCGTTGTTGTTCAATGTTGCAACTTTTAATATTTGTAATTCAATAAATAATGCATATGTTTCTCAATACGCGGATGATTTTGCTATTTATGTTATAGATAAAAGTATTGAATCTGCTTGCAATGTTCTCCAACCAGCTATAAATATAATGGTTAAGTTATTGGAAGAATTGGGTTTAAATGTTTCACCATCTAAGAGTAACATTTGTGTTTTTAAGAAAGGTCTAAATAGATCCCAAGCTAACGTTATGATTAATGGCGTGCAGTTACAAGAAGTAGTAAATGTAAAATATTTAGGGCTTTGGCTTGACCGGTCACTAGGGTGGGGAAAGCATATAAATGAGACATCAGAAAAAACGATGAAATTTTTAAATATTTTTAAAGTTTTGGCTGGTCCGGGTTGGGGGGTTCACCCCAAGCATCTACGACGATTATATATTGCAATTATAAGAAGTCGCTTGGACTACGGTAGTTTCTTATTTGATAATAGCTGTCATTCTAAATTATATAAGCTGGATAAATTGCAAAATCAAGCTATGCGCATTATCGGGGGATATGTAAAAAGCACTCCTATCCACGTTATGGAAAGCGACCTGTGCTTGCCTCCACTTTACATTCGTAGAATGTATCTAGCCGGTAAATTTTGGATGAAATCCAGGTCTCTGATTAATAATCCTACCATTTTAGTACTAAATGAACTTAGTTCTTTTATAGATCAAAGATACTGGAGGCGAAAGAAGATCCCTACACTTATTACTATCCACAATAAGTTCAAACATAGAGTAATTCATTCTAGTGATTTGTTGGACATGTACTCTTTAAACTATTGGATGACTTACTATAATATCACAGATATACTAAAACCACAATTAGACATCATCACCGGTCCAAAGAGATTTTGCGATACTACAACATTACGTAATGAGTGCATAGATTTTCTTGAAGGCCAGTATACAGGATACTTTAAAATTTTTACCGACGGGTCTAAAGAAGGCAATAATTTCATGGGAGTAGCATTCTTTGACCCTCAATCTGACACTTTCATGAAATTCAATATTTGTAACAATATTTCGATCATGTATTTAGAACTTTTAGCAATTGGTGAAGCATTGGCTTATATAGAATCTATTGAACATACCAATTTTATTATTTCAACAGACTCTAAAAGTTCAGTCCAACATTTAGCTCGATGTACCTCTGGCATCAGAGGAACACCGATAGCTTACAAAATTATAGACTCCATTATCAGATTGAGGGTCAATTCGAAAAATGTCATCATACAATGGATTCCCTCCCACATAGGCATAGTAGGTAACGAAAGAGCAGACCAATTGGCAAGACTTGCTTCAAGTGACGGCATGCCGTTAGACATCCAGCCTTTTTATACAGATTGCATGAGATTTATACGCGAACATTGTTTTTTAAACTGGAAGGAACACTTTGATCGGAGGTCTGTGGAGAAGGGGATTTGGTATAAGACAATACAAACAGAACCATGGCAATCGCCATGGTTCGATTCCTGTTGTTTTGGCAGAACAGAAATTGTGACAGCTCTCAGACTTCGTTCTGGACATATCCCTTTAAATAAGTTCGCATTTCTAATGAAAAAAGTTCCTTCCCCCAACTGCACAGAATGTGGGAAAGTGGAAGACGTTCTTCACATCATGGTGGAGTGTGCCCGGAACGAAGATCTCAGAGCTGAGTTAACAATACATTTTGGTCTTGATGTGAGAGAGGTGGGGAGATGCAATAATATTTTAGCGTCCCCCTTGTCAGAAACAGCCAGGCTATTGTATAGACTTGTGCAGATTGGTATTCGTAGAAGATAGGTATTCACATTTAATTACTGTATTATGTTTATAAAATGATGTTTATATAATATTATAAGATAGCCTTACGGAGCGACTTAGTCATGTTGACCAAGCTCCTTAATAAAGATTATAAAAAAAAAAATCTTACCCTGAACGCCAACGTCACAAATATATGACAAAATACACGTCGGTCGTCGTCGTCGGATATTATGAAATAAACAATGTAATCATTACTTTTGTGTGTTTTTTTTTTATATAATTTAAAAGTTTAAGATTCCATCTACAGGGTGTTACAGAAAGGGTATATCAATACAAACGGGTTGAAGAGTGTATCTGCTCTAGAATCTCTGTACAAAATTTCAGCTGAAAAGCATTAACTTTGAAAATGCTTAATATTTTTCTATTTCGACATCACGGCGCTGCACTGGCGCGCGGCGGCGTGATGTGCGTGTACTAGGCGCACAGATAACCTACAGATAATGTATAATGACCCTCGTAGTGCGGTGACACGTTTGTTATGATTTCAATTTAATAAACTATCGAAATAAAAAAAAATTAAGCATTTTCAAAGTTACTGCTTTTGAGCTGAAATTTTGTACAGAGATTCTAGACCAGATACACTCTTCAACCCGTTTGTATTGGTATACCCTTTCTGTAACATCCTGTATATTGTATTGCATGAAACTAACATAAATAAACCACCAATATCGAGAAACTTGTTGTTTAAAGTGTGTGTGTTGTTGTGTTGTTAAAGTGGCCTGGCGTCACGGGTACAGCGATACGTTTATACTCTGGCGTTCAAAAGGTTAAGCAAGTGGATTGGCACTGTTTTACGACAGAATGAAAGTATATCAGCGAGGTGAGTTTAATTAAATATATTATGTAAGAAACAAATTACATATAGGGTGCTAAGTTAAGTGTTCATTAAAAATTGAAGTTATGTCTGTCCTTTGTTGTTCCAGAATAGACCAAAATACAGGAAAATACTTGCTTAGGACTGTGGTTTCCCAGTGGTAATGACTGCAACTTACGAGTTCGTTCGGTCGTAGGTTTGAACCCAGACAGGCGCTTTACTTTGAGTAAATTATTTCATTACCACTGCTCTCAAAACGGTGAAGGAAAACATCGTGAGGAAACCGGCATGTCCTAGAACCAAAAATTCGAAGACATGTGACATCTACCAACCCGCACTGGGCCCGCATGGTAGCTTACGGCCCACTCTCCCTCTCACCGAGAGGAGGCCTATTTCCCAGCAGTGGGAACAGTATAGACTGATTATGCTACATACCTACAACATTGAAAACAATTGAGGAAATATATAAAATTACTGAACACATTTCTGCGGAACACTGAAAGGCATCGCGATCGATTGCCATTTTTGTGTGTTACGCCGTGCTATTCTTTCGTTTTCGCTTACCGTTTTCTTGCTTTTTTTTTTTCTTTTTACTTCCCAAGGGTCTTAGCATGATATTAAATAGCCTATAGCCTTCCTCAAAAATTGGGCTATCAAATGCTAAAAGATTTTTTTTAATCCGACTGATACTTCCAAATCCAGAGATTAGCGCGTTCAAACAAAGACTTCAGCTTTATTATTAGTATAAAACATACTCGTAGAAGTAAAGGCCCGTGGCTAAATAATAAGCCACCAGTCACCATCTTTACTTCTTTCATATAATTATCTATGCCATCTTTACGTACCGAGACTCCTCCGTGCCTCGGAAAGCACGTTATGCCGTTGATCCCGGCTGTCATTCGTGGATCTTTGAAAGTCTGACAACCAGTCTTACCAAAAGGGGTATCGTATTACCCAGTAACAATGTAAAACACTGGTATTCAGCTGCATCCGTTTTGACTGGAAGCCGACCCCAACATAGTTGGGAAAAGGCTAGGCAGATGGTGATGTAAAGTCCGCCGTACGTGTGCCGAATTTATGAAATGGAGATATTTTATTAAAACTGTACGAAACATGCAAATATCTGTAAATCCAAATGTAGTGTAAAATTTTCAATGCACATATTTAAACACAGAAAGCGATGTAGTCGGCTTAGGTCCCAATCCAATTTCCACGGAATTCCAGTACATCCCCATTGAGATCGTTTACCTAGTGTAATGCATACCTTAGTGTACATTACGACGGTACTAGAAATAATGGTATGCAAAGCTTCGATACTTTAAATTCTGAAAAAAGTTGACTGAATTCTAGAATTTTCCGGTATTTGATATCTGGACTTTTAAAGAGACTTTGGCCCCTGAGTTTGTTTCGCCATTTCTTCCGAAAAAGGAAATCGACTCGGTTTTTATATATAAAAGTAATTCATCATCAGCCTATAGCAGTCCACTGTTGGATATAGGCCTCTCCTATTGCACGCCATTCAACTCGATTTTCGGCAACTCTCATTCAGCTGCTACCAGCCGTTCTGTGAAGATCGTCTTAAAAGTGATAACGATACCCTATTTACAGGATAAACAATTTTATATCATTTCAGTAGTTGTTTTTGGCTTGCCAACGTATTATTTCTTTCAAGTTGGTCCCCTACAACTTTCAATATACACAGCTGCGGTTGATCAGTTTTTATTCCCAAAACAAATGAAAGTCTGACCCAACCCGACTGTCGACGACGAAATGAATAGTCTCAGTTTTTGCAATGTCTTCTCTTGAAGAACTCTGCCATAATCATAAAGATCTCCCACATCTATTACAAAAGATGCTAGCACGAAGTCACAGAAGTATATTTATCTTACCCCCAGCCCTAAGCCGAGGTCCGTACCCCATGGGGAAAAACTTAAAAACAAAACACACCCCGCCCCACTTATTATTATTATTTATTTAATACTTCAAGCACATAAATGTACAGAGGCGGACTTAATGCCATAGGCATTTTCTACCAGTCAACCTTTGGGTGATGCAGAGACAAACAGCGGTAGGTGCAATCATGAAAATGAAGGAATAAATATTTTAAATATAAAGATACGCATAAACCTATTTAGAAGTTTTTTAGCGCTGACTGGAGGACTTAATTTATTGAGGCACCCAAAGGCAAGCCCGGTTAAGCAGCTGACAACCTTCTAGATTGACCTGCGAGACGCCACTTTTATTATAAAAAAGACACACTTTTATTATAAAAAAGAAAAAAAAAACATCACATACATTCGCATGTACGAAGTCCTCTCGCTCCGCTGAAAATGCGACATTCCTGTCTACGGCTCAGTGATTGCATACGATTCGAATTTTATACAAAAGAGTTATTCCGTCGGGTTTAAAATCGCGTCTCGGATAGCCACGATCTCGGCCAGTAGGGCGGAGGAGATTAATGTTGCCAACGTGCTGCCATCTCATGCATGTGTGGAGAACTCTATTGAAACACATATACGGAGACACTTA
Source organism: Amphipoea oculea (assembly GCA_945859645.1). NCBI lineage: Eukaryota > Metazoa > Arthropoda > Insecta > Lepidoptera > Noctuidae > Amphipoea > Amphipoea oculea. The sequence continues at coordinate 10,577,358 of OX243877.1, forward strand.
AGACAACTTGCACCAGATACGCTGTTAGCATTGTAAGTATGGGTAGCAAGAAAAAGCTGATATATTTAGGGACATTATTACCTGCTTCTTTCAAGCGGACTTTGCAAGCGTAGTGAGTGTGACAACCAACCAAACAGAATCTTATAACTGATAGAAGATGCTGGAGTACCTAATCTTCTAGCATCTCCTATATAAGGAAACAAGAAATGCCTCAACGTTAATCTATTGCCGCTGCATCACCTTCCGCTTAAGATAAAGCAAGGCACTTCCACAGCGTCGCATTTCAGAGCACCATTCAGTTGCATTTTACGTTCATCTATGAATGTACACTTAGGTACTACGTCACACGTTAGTTAGATGCTAAGTTTCCTCACGAAGACTGAAGGCCCAACTACTAGACTATGAATGCTGAAAATGCTTCATCTTGAGGTTCTCAACCTTGAACAAATTGAGTAGAAACACAAATAAATAGGTAGGTATATACCCAGCCGAGCTGCCTTCTCATCCTTAACAATTAATTGTCCGATCGTGTACATTTATCAGCAGGCTTGATGATATCCTAAATAATAGCCGCCATTTACGCTCTGTAATTTCCTGGTTGCCTAATGGAAGGGAAGGCTAAACTCCTTATAATGTAAGGATAAAGAGGTCATTGAGAAAGTGATACTAACTGGCACTCTTTGTTTGTTTTGTAACAATATTACTTTTTTTTTTATTTAAAAGAGTGGCCGTGAAGTTTCTTGCCCGTTCTTCTCCATAGGTACCTACTACGCTTTGCAATGGGCTACTAGCTTCATCTTTCTGACTAACCGACCGACCCCCTGACAATTCAAAAGTGCCTGTAATTGGTTTATTTGAAATAAATGCTTAGAGTGTGAGTGTTACTGAAATGTTTGATTGAAAAAAGAATAATAAACGACTAGAAATAATAACAAGACCAATCCTCAAAAACATTGGCGAACTTAAAGGTTGTCGACGAAAGTGCGCCTTAACAATTATAATGGTCAATTACCACTTCATTTTCGACTTCAGAAATGAGGTACTTAAATGAATGAAAGTTTTTAACTGAATATTTAGCGTTCATTTTCCGTTGAGCTCGACTCAAAACAATACGAGTGAGTGGCACAAAAGCGGGCGTGATTGCAAGTCTCATTTGCATGTTTCATTGACCGACAATTTAATTTTCACAGGCCCTCTCCCGGGGCGTTAATTTTCGTTCATTTGTCCTCCGACACATTTTCATAAAAGTATTATTTTGTACATTTCGATTCATAATTGTCGCCTAATGAACTGTTTTATGTTATTGTAATGTATTCAGGGTAGTCGGATTTTCACTTATGACTTTGATTATTGTGTTAATTCCATAGGTATGTTTCGTATTTTGTCTGAAAAAAGTATTATTAAAGAACATGTCCATTCAATATGACTAATTACCTTTATAATGTACATTACATGTGTTACATTATAAAGGTAATTCTTATGTGGTGTCAACAATGAGAAACAACAAATTTTGGGTACATTGGCAATTACCAACTTCTAAATAGTAAAACTTAAGTAAGTCTAAGTATTATTAGATTCCTCGAATAGAATTACGAAGGAAATCCATTAATTTCCTGTACGTGACCTTTCTTACATAGAAACATGTCGATTACCATGAATTCGTCGTCCGATTCCTAGGAATTTTCTCGAAGAATGACTGCGCAACTTATTATCAAAGATAATTTGTATCTAAGAAAAGAATCATCTTTATTCCTATCGTTTATTTGTGTTATCAATCGTGCACAGTCGTAGTTTTTCTTGCCATGTATTCGTTTGAGTGGAAGTGAGTGTAATGGTCAAGATAATATGTTCGTTCCTCCAGTGTAGCGGGAACATTAATATTTGTCAAAACGTCGTCGCTCGGGAGCTTCGCGACAAAACATGGCGGAATAACTGCTGTTTTTCTTGAAATAATTCGTTCTTGGGTATTATTTTCGTAGTTATATAAAGCGGTTTTAATAGTGTATGTTATAATAATCTGCGGGGTAATTGCATAAAGTATATACTATTAATTGCAATTTCTTTCATTTTGACATTTCGACAATATTCATTGCGTTATTTACGCTGTCGAGCGAGCGTATTTTTCAAACATATGAAGCAATTGATTAGGTTAGAGGTCCTTCAAAAAAAGGGATGAAACTGTGTTACGCAATTGGGGTGCTGGTAGATTAAGCATGTTTCGAACACTAATTCCATACACAACAACAACACACACAACAATCGATCTGGCCTTAAAAATTATCAGTTCAAACTTCTGAACTGTTTCACGGAAAATTTCAACTCGTTCTACGTGTAGGTACCTAATAATACTCTTTATGTATCACATAGCGAGCATACTAAGATTTCAATTTCAAGCTTAGATTAAAAATCTCTGCTGCATTGCTTAAATAAAATATTCTGCAGCAGAATTAAAATTTTTATGAAGCTTGCTCCCAATACAATAAAATATAATACCTCACAAAAGTTGGTTAACAAAACCAAAAAAGTAACCAATTAATTGCTTCTTAGCCCTCATCTTAAAAACATCGTATTTACATAATAAAGCGTCTATTTTAATTTATTTGATCGAATTCCCGGGATTCCCCGCAAGAAACCTTATTACTGGTGTTCCAGTCCGCGTTATTTGCTTTAAGGAATTTCTCGCTTAACCCTCCGGAGGACATTAATATAAGGCAATTCTGAGCTATCACGAACAGCGCGACCCGCATAATGCGACACAGGACTTGGTGGCTATTAGGTAACTAATGTTTTGTATTTGTGGATTTTGTTCTTAGATGTCGCAATATGAAGTGGAATTGAATTCTGGGAACATAACTATTCATTTGCAAAAGTGTTTGAAGGTTTTTGTAAGAAGTCTGGCATACTTACTGCCGTGCCTAAAACGGTGCGATAAAAGGTATGCCACGGATGTTCAAACTTAAAGCTCAAGCGCGGTCACTGTCGGACTGCATAGAAAAGAAAGAGAAGCGCGATGACACTGGTAATTTATAGCAAAATATGAAGTAATTACTTATCTATTTACAAAAAATCTATTGTTTGAACTAAAAAATTAAATTATTAAACACTAGTGTGTTGTGTTTAGTATGTTGCTTGCAGAATAATCTGACAAAAAATCAGAATGATTGTATGTACATTAGTATGATTTTTATTATGTGAAGAAAGTTTTTAGAGGTATCTTCATGTTTTTTTTATCGTACCAAATTAGTTGATTTATATTTTCAATACACTTTTTAACTAGCATAGTCCTGAAGAATATCATATATGTTTCAGATTTTGTTTACTGTAGTCGATCATATACTTTTAGGCATTATAAAACTTGCGTTTTTTGCTTTTAGGTCCTATAGTCCCCTTAAAACACCTTTTTTGTAGTTCCATAAGCCAGCCATTTGATTTGTCCATGTCTGCATAAAAATGTCTTTGTATATTTTTTTCATTTCAAGACATAAACATCAGTATAGCCCTGGCTCTTGTACTAGGAGTTCAGGTATCACAAGAACCAATATGCATGTTCATATGCCTTTATATGTATGTTCGACCACAAACAGACATTTTTTCGCTCTGTGTACTTGCTGTACTCACTGTCAAACTAAAGCCCGGTTTTTACCCTATATTTTTATTTAATTTTTATCGCAAAGCCTACTTTTGACCTCGATCTCGCCTGATTTAGAAGATGTGGCCAGATTTATACGTTTTCTCGGAGATTGACCACATCAGACCCAGACGAGGCATTAAGCCTTTGCCTTGACTTACTTAATCGGAGCTTTGCCTAGCTGTGAGACGTTTTACACACAAAAAGAAAATTATTTATTGAAGTGAAAACTTGTTTAGGCGCGTTGGGCATTTTTTGAGATGGGAAAAAGCCATTGTATTCGCGCCACTTGTACCGTAACCAACACCGCTTCTGATGTGTTCGGCTGTCCTCGGGATGAACTCAGTCTTAATGTATTTTCGATATGTCAGTGAGTGATACCAAAGTATTCTGTTTGTGTTTTGTTTATAATTATGACGATTAAAGAAATACACACGTAATTGTTCAAGTTTTCACTTCTGTCGGCACTTCCGGAGTGCCACTTTTTTTTTATTTATTCAAAATCTGTACTAACAATAACATAGTTAAAGTCTGCCAAACTGCACAACAGTTTGTCGGCAGTTGTTCTCGTCTAGCAATTGAAATATCATCTCTTGCAAACATTCAAAATAGTTACTCAGATAATACGGGCTGGTGTCCGCAACTCCACGTCAAAGCGTGCGTTGCGTACGGATGAGAAAATCGGTTTTACATACACCCCAGGTCCTCAAGGAAGGCCAGCAACGCCTTGGTATTACCGTGTTACTGACAATCTCACCTCTAAAAAAAATAGTTACCCAACATTTCTTTTGAAAAATTAACCGACACGGATACTGTATAAACGTGGCAACTGAAACTATGTCTAGACTGAAACGGCCGTAAAATAAAATCTGCTTTTTATTGTGACTGCATTTCACTTCTTTCCTCTCACGACTCCTCTGGGGTTCGCGAAACTAGAAATTAAATTTAAATTATAAATGCTTCGGTTGCATTAAGAACGGTGGTAGATAAGCTAGAACTGTAAATTGTTGGAGAACGTTGGGATACATTTTAGCTTCAACAAAGTCGTCCAAAGTTTATAGAATTTGTAACTGAAATAAAAAAAGATGGAGGTTAGTTAGCATTCGATGAGTTTTTTTTTTTGTATATTTCCCGATTTTCCAGTGATTACTAGGCTGATTTGCCTAAGTATTTTTTCATATCGTAGAAGACGCCTGCACGGTGATCCCATGTCAATTTTGTTAGCTTTATTCCTCTGAAAAAACCTATTATTGAAGCTAACTCAATAACTTGAGTTAACTTTAATAATAGGTTTTTAATCCAGTTCCATGTCGATGATGTTGTTTTCTTCACATAGTAAGGTACAGACGCCAGCACATCAAGCCAATCTGTCAAATTTATTTAATAGATTTTCAACTTTATCGCTAAAGCCTAAGGCTAAAAGTTGATTGGAAAATTTGACAGTTTCCAGTAGCTTGATGTGCTGACGTCTTTACATGAATTTGTATAAAGTAAATGATGATGATGATGGTGGTGATGGTGATGTGATGTGTGTAAATTTGTGTAACTCCGGTTTTTTTACGGATAACTTATATAACGTTAAGAGACCCTAACGTTATATAAGAACCGGAGTTACCGACATAGCTTGCAGAATAAACAAGCTGAAGTGGCAGTGGGCTGGCCATGTTTTTCGTAAGATCGATCGATGGCTGGTGGAGCAGACGAGTCCAGGAGTGGAGACAGGGTATCTGCAAGCGTAGTGTGGGACGCCCTCCAGCTAGATGGACCGACGACTTCAAAAAGGTGGCTGGAACAGACTGGATGCAGAAGGCGGAAGGCAGGGTGTTGTGGCGCAGAATGGGAGAGGCCTATGTCCAGCAGTAGACTGCGATAGGCTGATTGACCTAACCTAACTCAATTTGAGACCTTCACATTAAAAATAACATTCTAGCCAATTGGTTCATGATATGTCTGTTCTTGATGCTAACATCGACGGATTTTCTTCCAGACACCTATAAAAACAACAATTTTTAATGCAGTGGCCATGCAATGAAGAAATGCAAGCAAGCTTATGTACTTGGCATACATCTTTGATACTCAACTAGAGGCGAGACTCGCAGCTTCCAATGTAAATTCATCTTTCCAAGCCTCAGTATTTATACCTTGGCTGTTTTACTTCCGCGCCGGCTATCCTTGAAGCATCCACATTGAATTAATACCCATAATTTATTTAACGTTTTAAGTCCAATTTAAAAGGGATTTGCTTTGAAAATCAATTATGGGAAATCTTATTAGGGCTCTTATAATGTCATGAATACGAGCCGGCTTGCGGATTGACAATGCTGTCCAATTACTCCACTCATTGTATATCAGAGAGTCTATGTAAGAGGGAGATTACTTCTCTTAGAAATACGAGTAGTTTGAAGACATTTTGCGTTGTAAATAGGATTACCTTAATTATATTTGTCGTTCAATGATTAAATCGAAGAATGGATCCGAACTCTTTTATGAAAATTGGCAAGAGATGGATTAAATTAAGCTCTGAATAAACTGGTAACGTATTCTGCGAATTCCAGTTTAAATATAATTTTAAGAATAGAAAAAACTACTCGTAGATGCAAGACTAGTAAAATGAAATGAAATTATTTATTAGCTATATACGATATCGGAGTCACTATTTAACGTCAAATTAAAAAAAAATTACTAAATGGAGTCGACAAAATGGAGTCGTTTCCTATATGACTACCCCTGAGAAAAAATGGCGATACAAACCCAGGGGTCAAAGTATCTTTTAAAATCCAGATATAATATTTGTTAGATCACGTGAGGGCCATGTGAACTTTGGAGGAAAGAACCACACAGGTTTTAGTGGACCAGTCCAGTCAGTGCAAGCATTTGTCATTAACCATGAAGCTCAACTCAGAACTTAAGGAGGTCAACCTTTAAACCTTAGTCACCTTAATCCACTGAGAAAGATCGGGGAAACGCTCGAATATAAAAAAAAGTAAATAAAACAAAGTAAAACTAAAACTCGTACTGAAAACTTGACTAAAACGAACACAACAATATCCTTAGTCGTTAAAAATAGAACAAAACAAAGAAAAAACATTTTCACATTCACGGAATTTTCATTCAATCCCCACAGTTTATTCTGGCACACGTAATCTATCGAAAGTGAATAAAAATCTTGTTGTGTCACCACGAAATATCGATAGGAACCCGACAACGTTTTACATTTTTATTGAAGCTTAAAAACTGCATAGCCGCAGGTCGAGGCACTCGTCCACTTGCTGGAAAGAGCGGCGGATCATTTACATATTCCTCGATACATTTACATATACTTCTCCCTCGCCTCCCATAGGAGTGCAGCCGTAAAATGCAGGAACAACAATACGAATGCTGTTGCATAAATGAAGGTCTGTATTGTGTTAACTACTTGTAGTACTTGTATACAGAACCGGTTTTCAGATCTCTCTATCTGTGTGGTAGTCTAGTACTTGTTTGTTTTTATCACTGGTGTTTGCATAATGATGTGAATTTATTTAGAGTTAGCATTGTGAGTGGTGAGTTTAGCGAGCTTAGTAGTCGGGCTGCTAATGGTTATACCAGGCGAGGATCACACACACACATAGAATACATCATACTGCAGGTGCTGAAATTGTCCGTCAAGCACAGTAGCTATTAAAACTACAATTGTATACAGGCTACAATCTAACTAATACTATTACTACTTATAAAACGCATGATGGTTTTGGCATGTTTACTTTACTACGAGTATACTCCATTTGTTTAGATAAATAAATAAAGGTAAACAAAAAACCACGTGCCTTAGTTAACCGCCTAAACGTAACACCAGTCACGTCACGGTTGTACTCTTCTATTTAGCAACGTTATATTTCGTTAATAACGTCTAATTCGTTAATAACGTTGCTAAATTGAAGAGTACAACTGTGACGTAGCATGACAACTGAATAGACTGGTATTAAGTTTACTAGGTTAACCACGTCACGTGGTTTTTTGTTTACCTTTATTTAATTACCTAAACAAAATGGAGTACCGTATAAGTAATCATGCCAAAACCACCATGCTTTTGGGTGATATTGATTCCATTGAAGGTTATGTGAGTAATGTCTATGAAGCTTTAAAACTGAGAAATGAACAGGTCCAGTGCCAACAAATATTCTTTGATTTCGTCGTCGACGGTCTAGTTAGGTTAGGTTAGCTATTTAACCATTGTCAAGCTCGGATTTAGAACACCAAAGGCTTTGTGTGATCCAATCCCTGGATCACACATAACGCATTAATAATGTAGCTCTGCAAAATCAACAGCCACATTACACAGTTATCATAGCTCCGGCACAACCGCCACACATATCAGTGACGTCAGACATCGGCCACAGCCACACACGCCGTGTTTGCGTTTCACACGATGATCGGATTAATTCCGACGGCTCCCGGCCTATTTTCACGCGGCCTATGCGATCTGTTTTAAAAAGGATTACGATCGGCTCTGGTTCATTGTCGGCGTTATCCCGAGGCTGGCTTTATCATATTATGTATTTGCTCATTCGAATGATACGTGAGTCATTAGATAGTTAGTGTTTTTGTATGGGTTAGGACGATGTTGGATTTGTTTGAGGGGTCTTTATTTTTCAGTTTAGCGGCCGTTCTATCTGATGCCAGCACCTATTGTTGAATAGAGTGCAAGTTAAAAACCTGATACGGTGCTGCCACCTCTCGGCGTAAGCGACGCCTATGGGTAAAAAAATTATTCTGGGCTTGGAGACAAATACCAATATATTTGATCAAAGTTTCCAAATCTGATAATGTTGCGTGGAATAACTACCGATGTTGGTCATACAGTATAATGCGTGCCACGAAAGATGAGACTTGACATACCACGTGGTTTGATTTGCGCAGTAGGTACGCGATTTTAGGTCTCTTTAGCGGTAAGAGGTCTGAGCGCGGGACGGAACCGGACGTCATAGGGGCGGCGGAAAGAGTGCGGGAGGCGGGTCAACTCTCATCTTTTGTGGAGCTAACTATACCTACACACCCAAAACTTACCACTTTTCGGGCTACCGAATTATATACAGGGGGGACCGGACATTGACGCGTAACCTGTTACCATGGTTTCAGTTTGCGCGTCGATGTCCCTTCCACCCTGTATATTATGTCACCGGAAAATAACAAGAACCGCAAATTTATAAATTTTCTAGGAAATTTATAAACTTTCGTACGATTCTAAATGAGAGATGAATTGTATTATTTCACGCCCACATTTTCGCAAATTGATAATTTTACCGAACTCACGCGGAAAATAATAAGTAAGCAATAACCAAACGCCATGTACGCTCTGATTGGTTGAATAAGTCACGTGTTCCTTCTCCTTGCTCTCCACCGCCATTATTCGCCACGAAACATAAACAAACCGGTTGCTCTTGTGTTTTTGTAAAGTTTTTAATGTTGTAACTGTGTTGGAACTGTGAAAATGCTTTTATTTTGCTAAGGTTACTAAACTAGACCCATAATTGTACCTAGGTCTATGGACACAAGCATTGCCACTGTCAACATTGACCAATCAGAGAGCAGTGTGTTATTTGTCGTATTTTAAAAAAGCGTAAAATTAATCTGTGATTGGTCGAACCGTTTAGAATCTTACGAATGGATATCCGTTAGTTTATAAATTTACCACGAGACGTCGCAAATTGATAAATTTGCGAAAATATGGGCGTAAAATAATACAATTTATCTCCCGTTTAGAATCCGACGAAAGTTTATAAATTTCCTAGGAAATTTATAAACTTGCGGATCTTGTTATCTTCCGGTGACATATAGACATCCAATTTAAGCCTCTATACCTCATCGGGTTACCTACAACTATTAATACCAAGAACACGTGCTTCTAAATCTGCAGGAGATTTCATAATATGTCTCCACTCCGAAGTGTTACGAGCAAGGTACACGGTACAACTGATAAGAAATACTACATCCATTTCCACGAACGTCTGAATTATGTTCCTACACAAAACTATTACACGTCCTTATTAATTCGTACAACGATTCACAATTACACTACACGGAAATTACCGCTCCGTGGCAGGAATTTTGTTATTTTAATCAACCATATTGCAAAGTCTTAGGCACTTTGTACACTCACGTTTTTCTTGCCGTGAAAAAGTCGATTTATTCGGCGTGTGTAGACTCGGTCGTCAGTGTGGATCACTTTGGAAGCTTATTGACGGACACCTTTTTCTACGACGCGGTTTATACGCAGTACCGTAAAGAAACCGTACCGTGTACTGAGGGCCTTATATTATAGTCCGTAAGACTATAATTACGTAACCTGACGCGGAGAGAACGCGTACCCGGATTTTCAAAACCTATTAAAGGCTTTTACCAGTAAATCTGATATTCAATTCATGTCGTGTTCAAAAATAAGCAAGAAAATACCTACTTAAGTACATTTCGCACTGCTAACACAAGACTATCAACTCAAAATGAAGCTTTTTTCAGAAATGATGGAAAACTGTTTACTCGTTTCCTGTTAACGATTGTAAAAAGTTAACACTGTTCTAAATCCATACAAATATTATAAATTCGAAAGTAACTCTGTCTGTCTGTATGTCACTTTTTTACGCCTAAACCGCTGAACCGATTTCGATGAAATTTGGTATATAGATAGTTTGAGTCCCGGGCAAGGACACAGGATAGTTTTTATCCCGATATTCCCACGAGATCGAAACTTACGCAGGTGAAACCGCGTGGCGCTGCTAGTTAGTGATAATTAAGGGGTTTCTTAAGTTATGAGTAATTTCAGAGATTGCATTGAAGAATGAGTTACTTATCTCGAATTTGTCTTTTTTTGAGTTGATAGTCTTGTGTTAGCAGTGCGATTTATTTAGGTACAGATTAAAACTACTATATCTGTTCACTGTTGTGATCGATAAACCTAAATAAAGAAATTCCTTAACATAGGATTTAACAATAGGCTTTTAGCAATCTGAAGCTCCGTGGAATTAGAAAGAATGAAGACGTACCTACGGAAACCAAGGCAAGTTTAATCATTGGTGCATAAATAGGTAACAAAATAAAATAAATAAAGTCCTCCAGACCGTATTTCGGCCGCGACGGCCAATCTCCTCAACGGAGACTAGCCTTCGGCGCGGGAGGTATTGTAGTGCACAATTAGTGTGCGCGCAGACACAGGTGCACTCCCTCTTCCCTCACTCTCATAGTCCGATGGGACGGCAATCCGCCACGACCGGAGAGAGAACAGGCCCGAGCCACGGGGTATCACACCGCTATCTTCCAAACTCCGGGCTGTTACTAAGGAATTCCTAATGGAAAAACTCAATAACACAATAAAATAAACAGTACAATAAGTGCAAAAAAATTGAGCATGGAAGTTTCTCAAAAATAAGACGTGTCAATGACCTTTAATAAGTAAATAGGAGGTAGGTGCTACTTATTATGAACCATTAATTCAATGGTTTAGCAACTCTATCATAAGCAGATTACAAGACATTACCACAACACGTTTCATTCGGCCCATGGGCACGCAATGCAAACATTTTCCGATTGTACTGAACGAATTAAAACGATGGTGGTTACTGTAGACAAAGGGTTCCGTAACGACGGATTCGCGTGGGGTTTTTGTCTTCAATGAATGCAAACGCTATGCTTGAGTGGAGGTAGCGAATATTAAACTGGACTTAGTTTACCTGAGTTGTCATGTAATAGAACAATAGCAGGCTGGTTATTAGTATATTACTGCAGCGGCCAGCAAAAGAGGCATTGATGGACGAACTTGTAAATGTGGGCCGAGGCGAAGCCGAGGCACACATACGTACTAAGTCCATCAACGCCTAGTTGTGGCCAAGGTTTGTTTAGTACTTTTATCAAATAATGCGTGGAAATTAAAACTAAGTAGTACCTAGGCAGAACTTTTTTGTCAAATAGGTACAATTACCTACTTTTCAATGACGAACAACAATAATTATTCCCGCGTTAAAGTGTTCAATTTTGTTTGTTTGTTTTTCAATAAACAGCTTTCTATTTGTAAGCCAGTTCAAAATTTGAATAAAACCTTTGATAAGTTACCTGCTTGGTTGCCATGTTTCGGAGTAAAAGATCGTTCCATTTTTAAATTACACGACAGATATGATATTACTATGTAATTTATTTGGCCGCAAAACCCGACAAATATGGATTTTCATACAACTTTTGCCGGCCGCTGCTCGCATTTATTTGGCCAGTACAGCAATTTCGATTTATCTCGAAGAAGTTTGTCATAATAATACTCTTTCCAAGCATGTTTGAGAAAAAGTATTTTTAGGCTAAAATACCTACTGGTAAAAAACACGCACAATGGTCCATTTGAAGGACCAAGTGCGGAAACCAAACCCATTACATAGAACATAGAACCTACTGGTAAATATTTGTTGCGGACGACCGGGGTAGTGTCCAGTACCTGACGGCCGTGCCTGGGACAGTCTCCCACGTTTTTGACGTATGTTCCCTAACTAACTGTGCTGGCGACACACGTCCCACGCACGCCTGAATGCGTACGTAGTGGTGGGCACAACCCACTAAGAGGACCTCGGAGAGATGGGCGGCGAAGAGGCGGCGAAATAAAACGCAGAATTTCTTGATTGTTGGCTTGCAGATTTCGGCTTGTTGTTTCTTGATGTTGCCTCTTCGACGGCTGAGCTGCGACTGACTTGTGCCGAAAAAATGGCCCCATTTTTATACCGGCCTACGTAACCTTATTGGCGACCGCGATTTTTTGACCCTTTTTGATCGCCAATTTCATCAAGCCGAAATCTGTTTGAGCCCCTTTTTATTTAGTTTTAATGCTATTTCCTTACATGTTTTTATTATACATTATTGTCTACAAGGTCCTTATGCTAATTAACACTTAACTAGTTAACAATAATTAATAAAAATATAGCAAACAAAAACTGCAAAAATTGTGACTTTGCAATTTTTCACTACAGAAAATCCTTTATAACTTTTGAACCCGTGGTTCGATTTGCAAAATTTAAACGTTATTATCATTTTTACACACAATCCTTTTATTTAAAACCAAAATAATTAAATTCTATCATAAACAAAAAAGTCAATTTTCAAGTTACGTAATTATAACGAAATATCTTAAAACTTACAAGAAAACCTTTCGAAATCAGTCTTATTAGTTTAAAATATGAATTCTAATAATAATCTTAACATAATTAATTACATAACTACCTAATTAGACACATAGAAAGAACAAAACATAAATCATTGAAATTTTACACTATTAATTAAAATTTCTTCCTTACTTTTTACATAGCGGTCTCGCCACTACTTGCGCCCATGTGCCTAGATAGGGTCTCGTCGCCGACAATATTAATGCCATATAGGACTTAACTTTTTTTCTGTCTAGTCAGTTTTCTGGGAAGCTAGGCAGCAATAATCGCAAGATCCTGGAAAATCCCCAAAAAAACCAGAATTCCAATAATCCGGTTATTGGAATTCTGGATTGTTGGGGATTTCCCGGTTCATATTAGTTCTAGTTTCACAGGATTAAGAATTGGCAAGTTTACGGAATATCCGTATATTCCGTATCGACCGGTATCAGAGCGGAACTTATTCCAACTCCGGAATATCCGATGTTACTGAGTTATGACACAAGAAAGCTTTTATCTCTGAGTGTGCTCACGAATATCGCCAATTCCTACCCGCTAAAGAGTGTGAATCTAATGGAACGCAAAAAAGGTACAGACAGCATCGTAAGATAAGTTGATTGTATTTTAAAATTAATATCAATCTTTTTCTGAGTAATAAGTACAAATCGACACGAGTCTTGTCATCGCCCTTTTTAGGCATTGATTCTTGATCACCTTTTTTATGTTGACTGTACCTCAATTTTCCAATTCACAAGACTACACCTTGTAAGAATGTCCCCCCTAAACTTAATTATTATTATTTATTAGAATAAAAAAATATTGGCAGGTATCGTAGGCCCACGGCGTGTTAGTACTACTTGAGTAACTTAAAAACTATGTTAGTAGTAGCCCAGTGGGTAACAAATTAGGCACAAAAATATAATATTAAAACATTATAAACATTTAAAAATAAAATACAAAGCATCCAAATTATAGGAAGGCTAGCCCCATGCCTGACATGTAGCTTGATAAACCTATCATTGTAGGCCCTTCTAACCTTTCAGAAAATACCATCAGAATGCTATCAAAGAAGGGTTATTGTTTTTATGAATACATTTAATAATGCTTTCTTTTTATGTATTTGGGTAAATTATTTCTTAATCCAAAATGAAAATTATGATTAGAACATTGCCCTATTCGCGGGTAAAATAAAATATTTATGTCAGCGCCATCTATAAATCTTATCTTTTACTACTTTTCTCTCACTACCACCAACAGCTTTGGTTATACAAGTTACAACACTGCTAGCCGTTAGCTGAAGCCGAATCGTAATGTTTCTTAATATTGAAACAAGATGGCGCTACTGCGAAATTTAAGTTTATGTAAAAACGCAACAGATGGCGTCATAATAATTGGAAATGGTATATTTTATGCAGTAGTGACTTAGCGAGTCACGAGTTATTTATCAGAAGGTCCGTAAGGTTGTGAGGCGTCGGGGTGTATGTACCTACTAACTACCGGCGCGGCGTGATATGTTATGATATGGTATGTTATGTTTGAATAGATATTCTTCCATAATATAATGTTCGTGAGAGCTGGATGCTGTAGACGTGAACCCCAAAACTATGGACATTGTTGACACACTTCATTATTGCGAATAATTATACGTCATCATCATCACTTCAGCCGAAAGACGTCCACTGCTAAACATAGGCCTGACCAAGCACCGCCACTTCGACGTTCTGATTTTATGAGTTCATCAGGTTCATCTATAGGCAAATTAAATCAAAAGAACTATACAATTCATTTATTGCTGTACCTCTGTCACTTTTAATCAATATCGGGTAAAATATTCCAATTCCAATTCAGTTGTCGACAGGGGTTGGGTAATTGGTTTTCATATTCTAATTCGCGGAAAATGTTTTCGATTCCTGTCACGTTCTTAGAGCAAATGGACTTTCATTATGAGATGTCCTTGAGTGGCTCGTGGCTACATAGCAGGCCGATCGAACCACATTTTTCATCCCAAGGATAGTCGTCCGATGTTTCGCTTCGAAAATTCGATCTCCCTAATCTAGGACAGAGTTATTAGGCATGTGTTTCTTGTTTTTTCTTTTGGATTTTGACACTTAAAGTACCTAAAGTAAAATCATTTATTTCACTTTCTAATTTAAATTAATTTACTTACATAACTATAATTTGATTGTGTTGCGCTATTTCTTTCGTGTGCATTAAATAAATGATTTAGCTATCTTTCTATCAAAGAGAAAACGTATTTGGCGTTCGC
Organism: Amphipoea oculea; assembly: GCA_945859645.1. NCBI lineage: Eukaryota > Metazoa > Arthropoda > Insecta > Lepidoptera > Noctuidae > Amphipoea > Amphipoea oculea. The sequence goes on from OX243877.1 coordinate 10,592,401, forward strand.
AAATTCATATAAAGTTAACAGCAGTTAGAAGCCCAAAAGTCTGATGGCTAATCTTACCTTAGCATATCGATATTCGTCAGTTAATGGTTGCTAACACAGATATAGATATACCTAGATAACGCAAGTATCACGAACTGTATGAAAACTAAGCGTGCCACTTTTTGACTACCTACTCTCTCGCTCACGCTCACCCAGCCAGCAGTATGCAGGACTGAGCGCGAAAGTGGCGGCTTGTGATTTTCGATCTTAATCTGGTGCGATTTTTGGCACGCGAAGTAGATGCTCTTGCGTTATCTAGATATATCTATATCTGTGGTTGCTAAAGACATAACTTTATTATCTGAAGACAGTGACAAATGCAAGGTGACGGGGACATCGACCCGCAACTTGTTTCCATAGATTCAGTACATGATCCTGAACTGAAATTCCTGAAAAATTTCAATGCACCCCTGCATTGAAATTTTTCGTCAGTCATTAAAAAATAATTAGCTGTTCCATACATTTTTACCGTGTAGGTTACCTATTGCACTTTTCTATGAAACAGCAGATTTTTTTTTATAACGACAAAAAAATTCTAACCCTAGGGATATAGACTAGAATCATGTGCTGAATTCATGGTTCCAGTTTGTATGTCCCATGCTACCTGTATAGAAAGAAAGCAGACGCAAAACTAATAATTAAAATAAAAGACTAGTATAAATAACCATCTGATTATGAACACGCCCTTGACCCTGCGTTAAATACTCACTACTACGGATGTCTTGCAGAACATTTGAGCATAAAATATAAAGCCGGTGCGGCCCGTGCCCATTCCCACAAACACACAGAAACGCGAGGTCATGTTGAAATGGAAAACATTAGCTAACGCACAATGGACCCCATAACGACTAATTACTTTTGTATTACACAATGTAGGTAAGTCAAATTACTCACCTAGTTTTTTGTAATGAAGTTGCTTTCAACTATTTTACAATAAGCAAGAGTTTTTGGGTTTTGGTATAAGTAAAAGTGAAGTTGAGCGAAGTTCAAAATGGTACCTACTTTGTAGAATAATTGTTTAAGAATGTACATATTTGAGGATTCCTTGCTCTTAGATTAGAGAATCTAGCTATCAACCTTTTTCATTTTAACGAAACTGCTGTAAAGAGGAGTTCATCGTTAAGTAGATAAGCACATGAATCAAAATGTAACGGTAACTTTTATAAGTTTCTTCTTCAGGTTTTAGAGCATATTTTTCACAAACGCTTCAATCCTGATAGGTAATCATCTACTACCCATCTACATATCGCACACCTAGATCTAAAGAGAGCTAACTCTAAAATATAAATATTTGAGGTAGATATACATACCATCGAATTCCTTAACTCACTACCTAGCGACCAACAAAACAGATGCAAAAACTTATAACATCATTGTTCTATCTGCATTTAAAAAGTATTGATCAATACAGTAAACTCCTGTAGTGCATAGGGAAATGGTAATCGGTTTTTCAACTTTTCTGAAAAAAGTGTTTTTTTGAGTTAATCGCTGTTTAGATCTAGGTGTGCGATATATTGATCAACCACAAGACCAATTTTAAAACACTTCTTTTGTTCTAGCACCAAATAAAATACTGATTTTAACGAAAAAATCAGTATCTTCACCATAGGTGAATCCATACGAACCCACAATGAAGAAGACCGCTATTTGTAAACATGGGCTCACAATCTAAGTAGGTGCTTGTGCATACACAGCTACATAATTGCCATAGATGAGAACCATGAGAGATGTTGCGGTTGACCATAAATTACATCATCCTACTACTCACAAGAGAAAACAATATTAATGTAATTACCTACTTCACATAGCCATTAGCTAATAACGTTGCAAGCTTAAATAAACAAACGTGAAATTACGGTGGAACCTTAATAATTATATTAAAATTGTAAAACTAGTTACTGAAGATAGCACACCCTTCAACTGTCAAGAAATCTAGAGGTCGGTAACAACAGAAAAAGTATTGTGTCTCATTAAGTCATTAGTGACAGTTAAGCTTGTAACGAAAACAAACAACAAACAAGTTACAGTGAGGAAAATGTTTATTTATTACATTATATTTTTATTTTACACACTACGCCAATTCATACAACTGTCAAAAATAATACTTAATAATATACGGACAATTTTAATTTGGTAGTCAATTTGATAAACGACCAAGACGACCCGCTGACCATTATTTTACCTGACTTTAAATAATTTACAATGTACAGACGCCAGCACATCGACCTACTACAATCTGTCAAATTTCTTTTATAGATTTTCAACTTTATCACTAAAGCATAAGGTTCAAAGTTGATTGGGAAAATTTGACAGTTTCGGGTAGGTCGTCTGTACCAATAGGAAGGAGGAGGAGGCTATAAAAATGTGCGTGTGTGCGGGCGACAAAAAGAATCTCCTGATGAGTCTGCTCGCCTAGTACCACCAAAATGTTAATTTGATCTGTGTGATTTTTTTTCTAATCACACGCACTTTTGACGATGAATGTACTTTTAGGTAAAACGGCTGTAACGCGACTGATCCGAGAAAAAATCACCTTCAAGAATACAATAGGACCATACACGGACGTTACTATGAATTCAGCACGTGATTGTAGATTCCCCTAATGTAGAACGCTTTATTTTAAAAAAAAAGTGGCACACCGGGAGTGCCGACAGAAGTAAAAACTTGAACAATTACGTGTGTATTTTTTGAATCGTCATATAAACAAAACACAAACAGAATACTTTGCCAAAACTCACTGACACATCGGAAATACATTAAAACCGAGTACATCCCGAGGACAGCCGAACACATCCGAAGCGGTGTCGGTTACGGTAACAGTGGCGCGAATTCAATGGTTATTTCCCATCTCAAAAAATGCCCAACACGCCTAAAGAAGATTTCAGTTCAAAAAAATGCTGTACTATATTTATATTAGGTCCTTACATATGAAATTGGCGTTTTGTATGGAAGGAACAAAAAGTCGAATATTTTTTAATATAATATATTTAATTAATCAAAGTATGAACCATTGTTTTCAATGCACTTTTGCCATCTTATAGGTAGTTCATTGATCCCTTTACTAAAAAAACCAGTCGGACGGGAATCAATAAAATCTTTGAAGGCGATTTGGACTGCCCCATCGGAGTTGATTTTTTTCCCTTGCAAAAAGTTATCCAAATTGCGAAAAAAATGGTAATCTGTTGGAGCAAGGTCCGGGGAGTACGGAGGATGTCTAAGACATTCCAATTCAAGCTCTTCTAATTTGGTAGCCGTCTGTTGCGCAGTGTGTGGTCTGGCGTTGTCGTGAAGCAGCAGTGGCGTGGAGCGATTGACCAGCCTTGGTTGTTTAGCCGCTAGCTTTTCCATCATGGTTTGTAATTGCTGACAATAGACATCAGCTGTAATAGTCTGGCTTCCACAATAGCCTTCAATTCTCCATTATCAACTTGGGTCTCAGGCCGTCCACGGGGCTTGTTCTGCAGGTCGAAATTTCCAGAACGAAAACGTTGGAACCAAAAACGAACTGTGTTTTCTTTTGCAACATGACCGCCATACACATCATTCACCCTTCGAGTCGTTTCCGCAGCACTAGTGCCACGGCGGAACTCGTACTCGTAAATAATGCGATATTTTAAATTTTCCATTTTGTAAAATGAGTGACGCAAACAGAAAAAACAGAAGAAAAAAAACAAATGAATGACGGTCATCGAAGCACAAATACATGAGTAAATAGCTGTACAAATTTGAATTTGGAATTCCTTACCAAAGAGGAGAAATTCGTGATTAAAGTGGCCAGTACGAAAAACGCCAATTTCATATGTAAGGACCTAATATATTCAATAATTCAAGCACACAAATGCACAGAATAGGCATTTTCTACCAGTCAACCTTTGGGTGATGCAGAGACAAACAGTGGTAGGTGCAATCATGAAAAATTAAGGAATAAATATTTTAAATATAAAGATACGCATAAACCTATTAAAACTATGAATATAATATATAACTAATTACATATAAATATAAGCACAAATAAATATACATTAATGCATAAATATACTTACTTACTAACTAAAAAGAAATAAGACAAACAATGAGAAAATATTACCGTTGTGATGATACTGCCAGCTTCCTGCAAATGTGCTCGCGAGCCTTAACTTTAAAAGATAACCGGCATTTTAACCGCGTAAGTACATAGGTGGAACACCGCGGTGGTTTTAGCCGGTAAGAGTCCGGCATGCCCCTCTGTCACCCCCACGACAGAGGAAGTCCATGAGGATTTCCACCGCGAAAAAAAAAGAAGATATATTTTTTGATAACAGACGAAAATTTTCAACTTAGGGAAGTTCAGGATCGTATTGTGTTGAATGCATGGTAACAGGTTGCGCCGGTTGCGCGCCACCCTTTATAAAAGCGCACTGTTGGATTTGCAACGATGGGGTCAGTGACGAAAGTTGATAATCCAACAGCGCATTTATACTTACAAAATAACTTAGATGAAGCTTAGTCTTTTTCAAAACAGGTATAAGTATCTAATAAGCCTCTGTTGTCCTACTCCAGGGCAAAGGCCTCCCTTACCTTTTTCCACTGAAATCGATTCTGAGCCAATATGGTATCTACGTAATCTATACTAATATTATAAAGAGGTATTTGTTTGTAAGTTTGTATGTAGGGAGTAATCTCTGGAACTACCAGTCGGATTTGAAAAATTCTTCTTGCATTTGATAGCCCAATTCTTGAGGAAGGCTATAGGCTATTTAACATCACGCTATGACCCTTAGGAGCCAAGCAAAAAGAACGTTAAGTGATAGCGCGGGCGGGTGATGCGATACGACGGGGTGGCTCGGGGGAAACAAGAAGTTTCACGCGAACGAAGTCGCGGGCTGAAGCTAGTCATTAAATAAATCAGGTACGTATAGAGCCTCAAATAGGTATTATTATCGGTCCCCTGTGTGTAATTTAAGGTTCAATCGGTTAGTACTGGATTACGCTTCTATTCACTGAAATCCATTCGTTCATTCATTCGTCGAAACCCACCTTTATTACTTCACCACGATATATTTGCTGCATAGTTATCATAAACTGAACTTTATTACCTTTAGCTTAAGGTCGATTCATATGAAAACTGTGTTTGCTATTTTCGTTAGTGCCTGCTAAGGTATTCAGGACACGTTTCGGCTCTGGGTCGAAAACTTCAGGAACATTTCGGACAATAGCGCACTTGTTCGAAGATCGGATCAAAAGAGAAAAGATTTCCAGAACACCGGAATTAGGCCAGGCAGCCCGTTATTTTTAATAAATTGGCTTTTAGTGGACCGAGGCAAGGACCGTATTTGAAAAATAGGTAAGAAAGCGATGCCTAAGATTATGTGTCGCTACTACTGAGCGTGAGGTCCTAGGTTCGATTACCGGGTCGGGCAACGTGTTATTAGGTTTTTCCGTATAGAAATTCTCAGTAGCAACCTAGGGTCTGGATTTGTGCCCGGTTGATCGCAATAGGCTCGCCCCCTATTACAAGGAACGTATACATAACTGGCGAAATGTGGATGTACTAAAGGTACCCTACACCTCTGCCTAACCCTTTGGGGAATACAAGCGTGATGTTATGTAATGTCTCTGAACATTATCCCTCTACTTGACTTTCAGTTTTATCAAATTGCGGGCCACAGGCGACTGTTCTACTAGGTGCTATGACCAAGCTGTTTGTAACCCAACACTAACTTTTTCACCACTGATAACCTAGGTGCTTCTAAACTTTACCAGTCATGATCAACTTGTGGCGGCATCTACATTGCCACATGCGAACTACGCATCATGCTGACGTCACGCAAAATCCTGCATCGCGCAAGTAGAGTTTACCGTGCAACTTGCATAATTATACACAACGTCTCGACATCAATTGTCGGACAGTAGCCCACCGTCTGGTGGGCTACAAAACCTAAGAAAATCCTACCTTTTCTATGGAGTATGGATAAGTGAACTTTACACCCAGTTTCTCATGCCTTCATTTGTCGAGATTAAGAACTTAGTAGGCCTGCATTATCAAATGTTGGTTCGTCACAGGTCGCCAGTCTTGTTGGTCAGCAGAGAGCCATCGCGTCCAGGTCAGTCTATTTGGGGTAGCTAGACTGTCTACTCCACCTGAAAATAATAATTATTCCAATATTATTACCCTCAATTAAGTAATATTTCATGCTTGGTTTCAGTGGAAATTAATATCTCAATCGACCTCGTCTAGAAATTTGAGTCTAACTTTGAACGTTATGGAGTAAACACCCACTCACACCCACACAGATAAGTTAAAAAGCTTACACAGTCGCGTGTAAAGGGATCATTAAGAAGAAAATAGCTTTGAATTTCACAGAGTAATACGTACACATCTTTTTTACAGGCTCATACATTCTGTAAATAGCCAAACTCCAATTTAAAATGTCTGTTTCAAAGACATTCTAGAGACCGTATATTCGGAATTCGAAAAATCGATTAACCGTCAGGTTGTCCCATCCCTAGCATTTGTAATAGACAGCTTTAAAACTGATTAATTTGGGCTGGAATGGCGCCATCCGTCACTTCAAAGGCTTTAAGGGTCAAATCTTGAAATTATTCCATTTTATTAACTTTGAAGTGGTGAATGATTAAATCTGTGGTTAATGGTTATTATTAAAACGTCACGAAAGAGAAAGTTCGGGACACTGGCATTGATATCGGAGAGAATATCGGTAAGAACAAACATTTTTGTTAATTAATGAAAAGGTCAATCAGGTAATTATTTGATTTCATTTTCAAGAAATGCTTTCTCAATAAATGAACAGTGCATTATTTGGTAATTTTTGAGAGTATAAATGTGGTTTTTAGTACAATTCTGTTTTGCAAGTGTGTACGTATCATGGCTGAATGGTCGTCGACGCCTTTGATGAAATTGGACAAAGACGTATGCACTGAGTAGGTGTCAGTCTAAACTACATCACAATCTTCAAGCTAGGCACTACGATGTATATTACTCTTATGATCTAAGTAGGTATACCTACTATGATACAACCTATTCTGTCTATGAAATAAAACTAGTACTTTTCACTTCGGGTAATTCAAAACTTTTTACGCTGACTCGCACTTTAAGCCAATTATAAGTGCTGTAGGTAGTCCTACAGCACTTATAATTGGTCACAAAGTAATGTAACAATGAATATGTATCTGAAAGAACGACCGCAAATCTATGTACGAGTAGGTCCCTATCCAGCGTTCGCAATTAAGTTTCCGGACATATAAACAATAAGCATCACCTTTGTACCTACGGTATTTCATTGTTCTGTTTTTTTCTTGTCTGTTTATAAATGTGTGTACATAAATGGTAAAATAAATAAATAAACGAATATGTTTTTAGGCAAATAATTTTTAAAACTCACATAAAGATCCGTTTGGCCAAACATTTTTAAAATATTACTTTTTCAATAATTGTAATCATTCAGAAAAAAAATTAACTAACGCTCAAGTAAAGTTGATATTGGTTTAATGGAATACAAACTGCATAGTAGTCACTACACTTATCATCGAGTGCCGTTAAAGTTCATTGTCCCTTGTCCCTCTTTGTATCAATTAACTAAGGAAAAGGGACTTTAAACTCCACTTGGTAATCCCAGACGATACTTCTGTCTGGGGAACTTATAATGATAATATATTATGCACAACATTATATAGACATATTTTTCGTCGTCTAAATTTATAAAAAGGAAAGTTTCGTTTGTTGGTTAGGGATTCCCGTTAAAATAAGAACGTATCTAAGTTAGTAGATAGGTATTCGAAAACTGTAAAGACCACACCATACTCTCTCTCTCTAAGCGAAACCAAATCCTTCAGATGATTGAGGATGTATAAGTAAACGTTGACCTACAAACAAGGACATTCCAATATCTATCAAATAACATCATATCCACAGAAACTATAGGTATTTGTTGAAGTGGCCATTTGATCCAGATTTTCTTCATCTCTAATCGAGCCTAAAGGGCAAAAGTATTTACTAAAAAATTGTCGTTTACTCTCAGTCCCACGAACATTTCAGTTTATGTACGAGAACAATGTCTGCAAAATAAATTGTGAAGAACAAAATGGCCCTGAAGCGAAAAATTGCGAACAAGAAGTTATCACTTTACGTGAAATTCAATTTGTAGGCGAAATACATTGCCTTCCTTTTCGGCGTCGCCGCAATCAGGTAAAAAAACGGGCCATGTTCCTGTCACCTGAAGCTTAATATACCCCGGGGTTTAACATTATCCTTTCAAGGGACTGAATAAATTAATTACATTCTTGTAAACCTGCTTAATTAGAGGTGGCAGCGTAAATAAATAACATTGTTATGTGAGCGAGGCGTTTATTTATACGTGTTTAGAGGTGAAACTAAAACAAGAGATACGAATTCTCTAAGGGGAGATACCTTATATAGTTTTTGGTGTAAGTAATGTTATCATAAAGGTACTGCTCCACACGAAACCCACGGCCAGGCTACGCACGTGTATTTAAAGTCCGTCTTACGACCAGCTAAAGGCAACCCCTCCGCAGAAAGATGTGATCTTTGAAAAGAATAGCTTAAACCTCCTGATCTCTTTATAAAACCATCAGAGAGTCTCTCATCCGGGCACAAGTTACCATGGCCTACTTGGAAAACCTTAAATAGACTTCGTACCCAAGGAGCTTCTAAGCTAATGCAATGAAAGAATACGGCTTATGTGACATATTTTGATACTCGCAAATAAATCAAAATCTAAAAGGTCCTTCCCGTTGACCTAGAATAATGAAATTTGGCAAGAAGCAAGGTTTCACATCACATAAGCATAATCAGCCTATAATTTTCCCAATGCTGGGACACAGGCCTCCTCTCTTCTCACAGAACCAGTAAAGGAAAATGTCCAAAATCGCGAATTTTATCACATATGTTTTTTTTTTTTTTAATTCCGATTACAAACTTACATTTGTAGTAGGAGAGTTGATCGTGATATACACCTACCTATGTATGGGAGAACATCATTGTTTTTCAACAACAATGTTAAGTTAGCTTTGGGGATAAATTCAACCCAACTACGAAACCCTTCATTGTGGGTGACCCGACACGCACTTGGCCGGTTCAAAAAAACAGCAATAAGATATATGAGACAGCAGTATTTAATCATGTGTTCTTATTAGTAACATATGACATTAAATGGACCTGCTAAAACCGATCTATTTTGCAAGAGTTGTAATTATGATGATTTCCATCATTGCAGAAGTAATCATTACTAAGAAAGAACTTGCATGCTCAAACGATGAAAATTTACGGAGTGTTATTGTGTTTGCGAAGTCATACCATGGCAACGACCTCTGAAAACCGACATGACGTGACCTTTATGAAATCATAAACTGAAATAATATTATGTTTTCCAATGACGTCATTGCTTAGTTTTTTACAGACATCACGTAGACTTGGGCCTCTCTAGAATATATGATACCGCCTCTGCGTATGTACCTAAATATAATTACAAAAACGTGTTGCTAGGTCCTCATATAAGAACATATAACAAAGGAGAAATGAGAAATAACTTTTGTGTACATTACCACTTCAATATAAACAGTATATGAATTGCTGTAATATACCAGTTGTCTGGGAAAGTTTAATCAAACATACACGTTTGTTCACCCTGATATCGCTTAAACCACGAAAAAAATTGGGCGTGATTTCAAAACTATGAAGCCTCAGCGGAGAATTTCTCAAAAAATTACCTAATGACTCACGACGGGGGACTAAACGCTCTGTATTTGTGTAGGTACCTACCAGACTGGTAAGCCAGAATGTAGAATTAACTTTTTTTAACAATATAACTTCGGTAGATGCCTGAAGATGGACGGCGCCGCTGAAGACGGCCCAGGAAGAGTGTGCGAGATGACCTAGACGCGTACCGCCGAGATTGGATCACGGTAGCTCTAGGGGATGTCTGGAAGGATTCGGGGAGGCCTTTGCTCAGCAATGGGACAATGTAGGCTAACCAAAAAAAAAACTTCAAACCGATATGAGGTAAGTATTGAATATTTTACTACGGAATCAAACAAATATATTTTAAGTACATTAACTTAATTCCTGTTGATTGTACAAGTGACCTAAGTATCTACTCGTAGTTACATATGTTTCACGCAGGTGTCATTATCATGATCATCATCAACGGTAGCCTTGTTGCACCCATTGCTGAGAATAACTCCTCCCGTTTGTGCCATGCTTCCCTGGTCTGTGCGAGTCTCATCCAGATCCTCCCCCCGATCTTCTGTAGGTAGCAATTGGTCTGCCAGCGCTCCTTCTACCGTCTACGCAGGTGGCTGCAATATTGAAAGCATTTTCTCAATTCTCGTCTAATAAAAGTTTCGATTTACTGTCCATTCTTTTTCTGGAGCAACTTAACCTTTGTGTTTATTAATAGCAATAAATATTAAGCAAAGAATCGGCGCTATCCGAATCTGGGTCGAACGATTAAGTTTGTAAATTACTTTAACTGTAAACGCCAGCGCAAGTCAACTAAAAGCCGTTTCTTTAATTATTTTATTACAAACTATTATTGTGTCTGGTGCCGAAAACCGTTAAATATAAATTTTGATAACTTTGATGTTTTTATACTTATAGAGGTATAAGGAACAAGGTGTAAAGTTCACTCATACTCTATAGAAAAGGGAGGATCCTCCGACCAGACGGGTGTTGTGTCTGGCGGGCAACTGCCCAATGAGTCATGTCGGGCTGTTGTATATATGCTAGTTGCGAGGTAAACTCTGCTTGCGCGATGCAGGATTTGCGTGCCGTCAGTATGACGCGTTGTTCGCATGTGGCGTTGTAGATACCGCTACATACTCTTCGCGTGATTCCTATAGTTACCTATTGTTTGTAGGTACCTACTACGGGGCTTAAAAGTACGAAAAGCGGGAGTAGAGTTCTTTAGAAAAGTTTACAAATAAAATTCCGCCATTTTCATAAGATTGGGACCTCGCTTTTATTGGTGAGATAAATGGCACGGTACCGTACTCTAAACAAACCTAAAATGATATCTATCTAATCTAGGTAACTAGCATGTATTGTCCCACTGCAGGGCAAAGGCCTCCCTCTCCCTTTTCCAAACAATTCTGTCTTTTGCTAATTCTTTCGGCCAGACCTTTCGGCAGGAGCCAAGCTCGTCCCGTCATCTTCGTCTCGGATCGCCGCGATGGCGTCGTGTTTAGTGGGACCCAATCGGTGGTTCTCTTAGCCCATTTGTCCTCTGACATGCGGCAGACATGCCCGGCCCAGTCCCGCTTAAGCTTAGCGGCTTTCTGAGTAACGTGATCAGTGATCTTGGTTTTGGGGTGCAGTGTTGTGTTCCTTATGTGATCCAAAATTTTTGAACCCCCAGGTTACTGCACTCCATGGCTCGGCAAACCTCGAGCTTGAGTGAAAAATGATATGGAAGAATTATATAAATAGAAGATAGATGAAATTATTTCATTTTTGACGAATGAATGACTACATTTTTGGTAACCATAAACGGATAACCAGTAATCTCTAATAACTCCGTGGGTGTTATTAAAAGATCACAACCAAAACCTTTATTAAAAGTTCCGTCTGTAGTGATCATTAACAAAACCCTCTTTGGAGTTTTTAATTGGAGCCTATTTCGGAGCCAATTACAACGGTATTTTGTTCGTGACACCTATCAATCAAGTTCCTAAATTAATTGACAATGTTTGATTACCTACCAAAAGTACCTTACCTTCATAAATTAGCTCTCTCATCAACGCATACATATTTTAAAAGGAATCTTAAGGTTCTGGGTTCAAATTCGGGTAAAGTACCAATGTGACTTTTTCAATCCAAATGTACAGACGCCAGCACATCAAGCTACTACAATCTGTCAAATTTCTTTAATAGATTTTCATCTTTATCGCTAAAGCATTAGGTTCAAAGTTGATTGGAAAAATTTGACAGTTTTGGGTAGCTTGATGGCGTACTGTACTTTCTTGGTATCTTGGACATCACTGACATTGGTTAAGGAAAACATCGTTAGGAAATTATGGACTTATAATCTGAAATCGCGAACCCGTCTTGAGCAACCGTGGTGACCAATGCTCGCGCCTTCTCTGTATGTTGATATGATAATAATATGCTGGTATTGGCGCCGATTCCCTTGTTCACAAACTAAACTAAGTTTAAGTTCAGTGCATCTTTTTGTTTCTATTTCATTAAAAAAAGGACAGAAGATAAATTTTAGTTTAATCCTGTCAAATTAAAATTAAACAGCGTCTGCCACTACTCCGTACAAGTTTAGATGTGATTAAAAACTTGCCTACCTACTAAAATTACGTCAATTTACGAGTACGTCAGGCGCTGATTAATTTGACAGGACTAAACAAATTCATTTATCTTCTGTCATTTTCTTAATGAAATAGAAAGAAAAATATTCACTGAACTTAAATTTAGTTTAGTTTGTGGACAACAGAATCGGCACCATTATATGGTTAAACTTTAAATGAAAGCAAGTCTAAATAAAAAAAAAACCGTCTTCATTTTACTCTTACCAAGAAAACAGCATACTTGTCGGCGACGAGACCCTATCTAGGCACATGGGCGCAAGTAGTGGCGAGACCGCTATGTAAAAAGTAAGGAAGAAATTTTAATTAATAGTGTAAAATTTCAATGATTTATGTTTTGTTCTTTCTATGTGTCTAATTAGATAGTTATGTAATTAATTTTGTTAAGATTATTATTAGAATTCATATTTTGAACTAATAAGACTGATTTCGAAAGGTTTTCTTGTAAGTTTTAACATATTTCGTTATAATTACGTAACTTGAAAATTGACTTTTTTGTTTATGGATAGAATTTAATTATTTTGGTTTTAAATGAAAGGATTGTGTGTAAAAATGATAATAACGTTTAAATTTTGCAAATCGAGCCACGGGTTCAAAAGTTATAAAGGATTTTCTGTAGTGAAAAATTGTCAAGTCACAATTTTTGCAGTTTTTGTTTGCTATATTTTTATTAATTATTGTTAACTAGTTAAGTGTTAATTAGCATAAGGACCTTGTAGACAATAATGTATAATAAAAACATGTAAGGAAATAGCATAAAAACTAAATAAAAAGGGGCTCAAACAGGTTTCGGCTTGATGAAATTGGCGATCAAAAAGGGTCAAAAAATCGCGGTCGCCAATAAGGTTACGTAGAGGCCGGTATAAAAATGGGGCCATTTTTCGGCACAAGTCAGTCGCAGCTCAGCCGTCGAAGAGGCAACATCAAGAAACAACAAGCCGAAATCTGCAAGCCAACATTCAAGAAAATTCTGCGTTTTATTTCGCCGCCCATCTCTCCGAGGTCCTCTTAGTGGGTTGTGCCCACCACTACGTACGCATTCAGGGGTGCGTGGGACGTGTGTCGCCAGCACAGTTAGTTAGGGAACATAGGTACGTCAAAAACGTGGGAGACTGTCCCAGGCACGGCCGTCAGGTACTGGACGTACCCCGGTCGTCCGCAACAATACTCGTAGCATACTTTAGATCTTCTCAATGCTAATAATTCCAATAAAGTAATTATAATTCAAGCTGTTTTTGTCACAAGCTTCTGGCACGACTCCTTATAGAGCTCACGAGGAACCGGTGACCACAATACGAGAGCTACTTGCGCACGCGCCGCTCTAACTCACCGGATACCATGGAGCAGAAAAGATCAGAAGGCCAATCGCAATTTTGGCATCAGGTTCTTCCATGCATATTGAAGATAGGCCTCCGCCTATCTATAGGCCAAATGGTTCCGAAATTCCGCAACCATTTTAAAAAACGGATAGTAAGTAAAGACCTCTTCAAAGACAATTTCGAACTGTTGTTTTTTCATCCAATGCAGTGCCTCGCTGGGATAATCGCTACAATCACAAACAGCTATTATTTTTAGGGCATTTCAAAACTGGGACCGTATCAGTACATCTTTTGGTGTTATTGCAGGAAACTACTGAGAATAAGTTGCAGCACATAAGATTGACATCGGTGAGTAATTGCGTAATATACTAACAGTAGGAATGGGTTTCGTTGACAGTTCAACAACATTCATTGCGTTATTTACGTTGTTGAGCGGACAAATTTTTCGAAGATATGAAACAATGCATTGGTAATATCCATCAAAGTGATTTAGATTGTGTCTGATGGTGTGTAATGCAATTAGGGTGCAGGTCGCCGCCGCCAAGAAAATGAACAAAGAAAGCAGTGAACGAAGTGAGCCTTCTACGCCTTGCTACCTCGTGTTAACCACGCCGGCTGCTGAACACTGTTAATTATCAAATTACACCAGTATTACATCTTAGAGAATCTTAATTGCGCGTCTTATGGTCAACAGTTGCAGTACAGACAGATAGATGTAAGCAATTATGTAAGACAATGTTTTGCTGTTACGATGTAATTAATGTTTTTTTTGTAGCAGCTGTAGTCGAGCTTTTTGCAGTATTGTTGCTGTCATTGGGTTAGTAAGGCAATGTAGTTGATAGTGTACGGTTAAGTGAGCATAAACACTAGCGACACGCGTCGACGGCAGGGGCAACTGCAGCCGTCGACAACGTGTATTTGAGTCATCATAATCAGCCTATAATGTTCCCACTGCTGGGACACAGGCCTCCTCTCGATGAGAGGGAGTAGGCCGTAATCCAACACGCGGGCCCAGTGCGGGTCGGCAGATGTCACATGTCTTCGAATTTTTGGTTCTAGGACATGCCGGTTTCCTCACGATGTTTTCCTTCACCGTTTTTAGAGCAGTGGTGATGAAATAATTTACACAAAGTAAAGCGTCTGTCTGGGTTCGAGCTTACGACCTACAACTCGTAAGTCGCGGCTGTTGCCACCGGGCCTTGTTATTTGAGTACTGTGCTCAAATTCAAATACACGAGCGGCATGTTGTCGTCTCTCGTCGACGGTTGCAGTTGCATCTGCTGTTGACACGTGTCTCTCGTGTGTATGAGCACACATATAAAGGAATAGGAATACTTAATATCTAATTGAAATAAAAAAATATATTAAGATGAGTAAGTTCCTCTACAATGCACACTTGTTAAAACACACTTATACAGGTGGCAAAATACTTAAACAAAACAGGTGGTAGTTACAATGTTGGTCTTATTGCAATTATCATCATAACTGTAACTGTATTAAGAAGTATAGCTACGGGAACAGCACTTCTCTTCTCAATATAAAAACTTTAATCAGCGGAGTAATTTCGTAACATACATAACATTTCAGAAAGGCAAATGTGATTGCTACACAATGAAATGGGTAAACAACTGCCAGACTCAAAATTAACCTAATTAAAACCCGAAAATGTCGCTATAATGTAAACAGTGGAAATATTTCACTTAATTACAGCGTTGTTATAATTCCTCACATACTCAACAGTCTTAAGAAATGTTGCCATCATTCGTAGGGTTATTTACGTAGCTACGATGTTTCCACGACATCACACGTCACAGCAAACGATAAACTCAAATATGGGTAGAATTCGTTTACGTAGACACTGTCTATACGTGATATGGGTATCGAGTACAGTAAATAAAATTACACTCACACTGATTTCTTTTCGTTGGTTTGCAAACAAAGGACGCTACATCGTTACGCACAATATTCTGTTGATTGAACGGGCAGTCCTTTGGAATAACCCATGTCATAATGAATATTGACAATGATAACGATGGTCGATGTGGACAAGTTAAATAAGGAGCAGTTTGTTGCATGTTAGATTTAATCTATTAACACACATAGAAAGCAGAAGCAAACCTAATCTAGAGTAACGATAGAAAAATGTTTTGGGCAAGTTATTTTATAAGATAACTTGACAGGTTTGTTATTGCGAACCTTAAGTAGGTACCTGATTGAAATGTCAATTTCACTGACCCAACAGTCTTTGATAAATTATAATTACTCATAATCTTTTAAAGAGAAAACATTATTTTGATTTTTTGTGTGTTTGTTTGTTTTCTTTGTCACGCTGTCACGCTAAAACGGCTGAACAGATTTTTCATGAAATTTGGTACATGGTTAGACCATGACATAGATTTGTACCCCGATATTCCCACGGGATCGGGTGAAACCGCGGGGGGCAGCTAGTCGAAAATAAACTGTAACAATAAAGTTACATAGTATAAACAGTTTATAATTTTCCTAATAATAAATTAAGTTTTTCCAGGAAAATTTAACCTTTTAACATTGTGTCTCAAAGGAAATTGCAGCGATGAAAAATAAGCGTGTAAAGTAGGTACGACAAGCCGCCATTTGTTATTATCCTAGCGAAGTAACCAGTAGCAAAAATAAATGTCCATTAGGGGTGTTCCTAGCGACTATTTGGGGAAACTATATTTCCATTTTATGGTCGGAGAATATGCAGTTAAAGAACATTCCCTGCTACAACTTTTTTATTCATTATAGCCAAAAGAAAAAAAAAATGATTGGGGGAGGCCTAATGGACAACACTGCTGGACATAGGCCTCCACCAATCGTCGCCACATCGACCAGTTATTTATCACATAATAACATTTAATTTATCATACCTAATTGAACTTGGAAATGTGCAATAACGGCATTTATCTCAGCAAAACAACTACCTACATCGCTCTGCAAAGCTACTACAATATTTGCTGGACAAAACGAAAGCCGACTCGTACTTCAGCACCAACAAGCCAATAAGTTTTAGGTTAATCGGACAAAATATTAGTTCGTAACTCTTTATGAGGTAATCCGCCCATTTCGGTGCGCCACATTAAGTCGCAAGCGTAGTTTGATAACAGCATTTCATACGTTCTTCGCCTAAAATTGCAAGGAACGCCTCTAATCCTGTTCCCAAAAATATTACAACTAATCGCTCTTTTAGTGAGCTTTTTATGGACTGATTTCGTATAGGTACCCGGTTTCTGAAATTGAGTATTTGAAGTTGAGTTCTGAGGGGCAAATCTCGCAATTTTAAGAACGTTCACAGTCTGAACTCAGTCTCAATATGTCAAACATGCCTATAAATTCTGTACATTTATTACAAGTTTTTGAAATTGACTGTCGCTGAGATGACATTGCGACTAGATTTTGACCGTTTTTAATTAAAATTATTTATTTAAATTTTGAATTTAATAAACAATAAAGCAGACTTTGACAAGTTCTTAACATCAAATTCTCAACTCAGAAACTGAGTGTTAGTATTCTAGTTGGCGAAATAATCGGCCCATCCCTACTATCGATCCGAGTAGCGCACAGTACAGAACGGCAGGTGTCGTTTAAAAATACGCAGCAACTGTCAGCAATTTGATACCAGACAGCTTTAATGTAAAAGCAACCGGTTGCTGCAGGCACGAAATTGTCCGAGACATTTTAATTCGTTGAACATCAAGCGAAAGACTTATTTAAGCAGGCTTTTATATGAAAGAAAGACTTATTTTAAAGTGGACGATCCCTTTTGTGTTGTCATCTGTATTTAGATTATTTCTGTGCCATTATTCTATGTTATTTTTGAAGAACGGCTGGCGCTAATAAACAAATTGATTTGGGTATACAATAGAACTCGAATCAGTTTCTAATATAATAACCTAAGTAAAGCTATTAAGTAGCTAAAATATGGCGAAGAAAAATTCCTCCGCAGACTTTTAGATATTTTATATATTTAAAATATCTTAAAATCTAATATATATACCTACCAAAGAAACGATGAATGGACTGTGTAGATGATGATATGTTTAGAAAGAAGGTGACTACTGAGATGACGACTAATAGAGAAGTATGGAAGAAAAAGTTATGTTGCGCCGACCACAAGTTAGGATAACGGCAGGAGATTGATAGTGATATAATATATTATATTCATCCTAATCCTAATATATTATATACAATCTAATAAAGAACTGATTCGGGTTCTAAGCCTACATATTATTTCCAGACAAAGGTCAAACTTCTCTGCAATAATAAATTGAGGTTTTTCACCATAAAGTTAGCAAGGTTTCATGTTAAAAACCCTTATCAATTTGACTAGAACATTTTCACTTTAATTCTATCCTGAAACGCGGTTTTGTTTTAATCAGTAACTTTCCTGGTATAAAAGTATACATTATAAATTAAAGTCGCTTTTTTAAATTGTGTTTTTTTTTTTTGGCGCTTTTCTTTTTTTTTGTAGTCTGTGTGACCGCGTTGTTCTTCTAAACTACGCAACGGATTTTGATGGTCGTAAAAACCATGCGACGCAGGGGTGGGTCACTAGTTAACAATATAGGCAGATAATCTTTCCAAGGACTCGAAATACCTACTCAAAATTATGAGTTATTTCTGGAACATTCCGTCTAGTCTTCTAAAATATCCAAGCAGATTTCCTCCGTCTGGAACATAGCAGCAATGAGAAAATATTTGCGAGACTTTTATGTGGGTATCATAAAAGCCGACGGTAAATGTAAATCTAACACTGGATAATATATCAGTAGACAATATGAAATCTTTATAAGGCGGGCTGGATGCCATCCAATTTATCGTTGCGAAAACCCAGAAGTTTAAATATATAGATACGCATAAGCCTATTAAAACTATAAATATAATATATACCTAATTGCATTTAACTATATGCACAAATAAATATACATCAATACATGAATATACTAAAAAGAAATAAGACAAACAATGAGAAAATATTACCGATGTGATGATACTGCCAGCTTCTTACGAATGTGCTCGGGAACCTTTAAAGGATAATCAATAAGATGTCCTTCATCGATTCAATGAACACGTTCACGGATAAGCAAACTCGGAATATCGATATCGAGTTCTGAGTCCCTTCAAGTTATAAAGGGACATCGGCGCGCAAACTGAAACCATCAATTCAGCACATGGTTCTAGCGCAGAAATATGGTTGGTTATCAAAAAAAAATCTGCTGTTTCATAGAAAATTGCAATACCTACGCGGTCAAAATGTATGAAAGAGCAATTTTTGTTTAATAACCTAACTACGTGAAATTTCAACACAGAGGGTTCAAAATCATGTACAGAATCCATGGTAACAGGTTGTGCGTTGATCTCTATGCCAACCAATATTATATATGTAAGTACCTACAGTTTTATTGATTTCACAACTAGGTGTATTTGATAGAATAATCTTTATTGTACAATCAGCCAAAAAGATGAATACTTACATCGAAAATAATTCATATCATTTCTACAATCATTATTCAAAAATTTTGAAAATCCTTTTAATAAATTAACACAATGGTGTAGCCTCAAAACTGTACACATCGAATGAATTCTTGTCGATCTATACATATTTTTGAGTCAGACTAAACACCAAAACAAATTCTATTATTAAGGTTCCAATATGCAAGACGTAGAGTTTTTATAGGACCTAAAGTTTTGCTAAACTGTAGGATATATGATGCAAGACATGCACGCTTAGTGCTGGCTCTGCAAAACTTTTTTAATTTGTTTCTTCTCAGATACTTGTCGTTGCTTTTTATACGCCCCGAGTGACAGGCACTGTTACGGTATTGTGTGCGTTTCTCGCTAGATAGTTACAGAACTTTAATTCCGAGGTTTTCCCGACAGTGTTTTTTCTTGTAAATCATACTTGAATAGTTTCAGTGAGGTTTCTTTTAAGAAAGCTTTTACTACGCAGCAGGTTTTCAAGACCATGTTCAGTCTTTCAATGAAGCATTTGCAACTGGCTGATTCGCTTTGTCCATATGCAAGGCGATGTAGCTTCGAAGGATAGATATAAGCGAAGCTTCATCTCCACAACCATATAAACGCAAATACCTACTTACAACAGAGAACACTTGTGTCTTTTCCCACGAGAGCTTAAAGATCCTTTTAATGCCTAAACCATTGGGCAGATTTCGATAAAAGTGGGCAAGGAGATAGACAGCATCCTGGGGAAGGACATAGGCTCTTTTTTGTCTCGGTAGCACGTTCCCGTGGGAGAATTTCCGACGTCCACGCATACGAAGCCGCAGGCAGAAGCTTGTACTCAATATCTAAATTTTAATCCACGTTTAACTATCCAGGGCCACTTAATAAAATAATGTATAATTATAATATGTAAGTTGTTGGTTTTAGAATACATTCGATATGTTGTCTGCCTCGAATGACGTCTGTCTGCGCCCTTAACCTTTTAACCCAACGCCCTTTGGATAAGAGTGCAAAGTACTATTATTAGTTCTATGACAACGTGCCCTACAGAATTTAAATGCATTTTTAGAAGTTTTTGGGACAACAAGTTGTGAATTGCGATATGGTAATGAAGGGTTATTTCGCGTTACGACGCTTGGGTTCATTGCGGTCATTCCCATGGGAAATATGGAGTTTTCCATAAATCTTGACGTCGTGGCTTTTGTGCCTACGATCTCGCATATAGATGTTATATGGCAGAGATAGCATTTACCAGAAGTGGTCATCGCATAGACATTTTCGGTGATTTCAGTAACCTCCCTCCCCTCCCCTTCCCTTCCCTTTGTACACGGCACGGTATCTTTATGGTACGGCGTATAAACCGCGCCGTACTCGTAGAAAAAACATGCCTGTCAACACGCTTCCATAGTGATCCCAACAACACTGACGAACCGTGCCTACACACGGCGAGTAAACCGTAGCTTTTCATGGCAAGAAAAATGTGTTTGTACAAAGGGCCTTACAAAACTAGACGGCGTCACTTGCTGCGCCGTCAGGTGTATCAAGATTTGCTGATCCAATTTAAATTGTATAAGCCCTTAATGGCTCAACATTTCCCTCTGATCCTCCAGACACGTCAATTGAACAAAGGGCAGGGTTCAAACTCCAAGACCTTTTGCTCACTTGTCCCAAGACCAATGCCTCAGCCGTTAGGCTATTGCCCGCTTGTAATTATAATAAAATAGTGATTTTTTTATCTGATCCTGCAGCCACTTCAACTGAACAAAGGACAGGGTTCAAACTCTGAGACCTCTTGCTCACCTATCCCAATACCAATTCCGCAGCCGTTAGGCTATTGCCCGGTTGTGATTGTTGTAAGTACTGAAATATGAATGTTTCATACTAATGATTACTTACTTACATAAAATCACGCCTGTATCTTAAGGGGTAGACAGAGGTATATAGTACACTTTGTTATTTGTAACGCTGATAAATTAAACCTGTCACATGAACTACCTTTAGAAAATAAATCATTTTTATTGGTCGCATAAAAACTTGTACTCCGTAAATCATTAAAAGCGGAGTTTCACTTTGCGTTGCACTTTTCCGACAGATTTGAGCGGAATCGAAAGTTTAGCGATCTATGACTTCTTAATTGTGTCACAGGCGAAAAGTTTTTAAATTAAAGTCAAGTTAGAGGAGGGTTGACAAGAGGAGTTGGGGCACTGTTGAACATTTCGGTTAACTTCGTCTTCATAGAAGCTATTGCAAAATTCGAATTGCTTAGAATGTTGTATAACAAGCTTCTGCCCGTGACTTCGTTCGCGTGGAAGTCGCAAGACACCACAATACAGGGTGCAGTAAAAAGACACATCCCATAGCCATCAACTACGCATTCTGTACATAAAACTAAGTAAAATTGCACAAATATATTTGCTGGGAAAGGACTTTTATTTTTGGTGTGAATATTTGGTGTTTGCAGTAATGCGCAATGTAACTCACTCAAAACATTGTGCTCATGGGTGCATGCAACTGTACAGGGGTCGTGGATATAAAGTTGCATTATAACTTATAACGTTAAAAACTGCTTTTCGTAAAAAACGTCAGTAAAAGTTGTGATTTCGACCTTCAATATCTCCGTAACCAGAAGATCCCCAGGTATGTTCCAGTACAAAAAAAAATCACAATGACGGGGTATATAAGTGACTCTCAGCTTCGTTAAATGTCTTTTTACACCCGTTATATTAAAATAACAGGCACATTTTGATAAAAC
The DNA here is from genome assembly GCA_945859645.1 of Amphipoea oculea. Taxonomy (NCBI): domain Eukaryota; kingdom Metazoa; phylum Arthropoda; class Insecta; order Lepidoptera; family Noctuidae; genus Amphipoea; species Amphipoea oculea. The sequence goes on from OX243877.1 coordinate 10,614,319, forward strand.
TCTCCCTGTTTACTACGTTTGTAGTTTTGGCCTCAGCAGCCAAAATATGAAGAGACTCTGGACTGGTGATGCGGGAGCCAGTGACGTACTTACGAGAAGCAGTTCGTGTATAATTTTGCACAAACACCTGTATAAAGTTTTCACAACAAGGCATATTAAACTTATGACTAACAACAACAAGGCTCATAATGCATTCAGCCAAGACTTGCCCACTTTTCATCGAAGATCCGTTTGCCTAATTAAAGTAGTTGATAGTATGTACTTGCAAAATCTTATGTTAAACTGTTTCTACATGCTATAGGCTGATTATGCATAATATTAACTATAAAATAATGAATTCTAACATACTAAACGATCAAATGACAGCCCACAGGAAATTACATTCTTCCAGTCTTACCACTGCCTACCCTTTATATGTAGATAGGTATTACCTACATGTTATTTTTCCTCCAAGTCCTTTTATAAGTACAAACAGCACATTAAAACAAGTTAATGAAGTCGGCCGTAATAAAACGATAACTCTAAGGAGCATTGAAGGCCGCTTTTTATTGCCACAATAAACAAAATGTGAGCTATTTGATGCACCCGAGACTGGTACCAACCGAGTTTGAATCTTGCTTTTTGGAAGACGGAACCTTATAAATGAAATCACCGGAATTCTTCATTATGTCTTGCTACTGTTAAGAAAGAATTTTTGTTGCTATGTGCCTTGTAAATATGGGAAAATAACTACTCATACTTTGTATTGCGTTGGCAACGATTGCCACATATTGAAACCACAAATGGATTTGTATCAATATCCTATTTTAAGTAGGCACGCACGTTATCATTTGCCTAGCCTTTTCCCAACTATGTTGGGGTCGGCTTCTAGTCTAACCTGATGCAGCTGAATACCAGTATTTTACATAGAGCGACTGCCTATCTGACCTCCACAACCCAGTTAGTGGGTAAGAACGGTAATACGGTACCCCTTGGTAAGACTGGTTGTCAGACTTTCGGGCTTCTGACTACCCGTAACGACTGTCAAAGATCCATGAATGACAGCTGGGACCAACGGCTTAACGTGCTTTCCGAGGCACGGAGGGATCTTGGTACATGTAAAGATGATCACCTATCCACAGATCAACCGCGTAGCTTAACCTGATCGATTGACCCGTGCAGCTGTTATTATTTTAAATAGGTACGCACGTCTACATATCTAAATTATTAGGTTTATCGTTTAACTTTAGGCTAGGCTATGGTTAGGCAACAAAAACAGCCGTTTTAGATGACTACACATTCTATTTCAGAACCCAGACTAATTATTTACACGTCACGAACACAAATCGAACCGCTACGATTCGATATTTCAGGCTTGAATTGCGGTTTCAGTATCTCATTATTAGATTTACATATTGCGGCTCATTTTCCAAAGAGTTCCTGTTCTATTTGATTTTCTATATCAAATACTAGCTTCTACCCAAAAAATTTTTTATTTCTCCAACTTTTTTTGTTTTACATAGCTGTCCTCAAGAATTGGGCTATCAAATGAAAAAAGAATCTTTCAAATCTAACAGTTAGTACAAGTATATAAAAAGGGAGGGAAAATAATCAAAGGGCATCAAAAAATTCGTCCGCATCACTGTCAACGGGAAACGTGCCCAAAAGGCTGGCAGCATTGCCACGTTGTATGGCAATGCTGATTCTTTGGCCAAAAAATAGGCCAGCCCTCTGGTCACGTGATGAGTCGACCAACCGCTTGGCGATGTCTCGGAATACTAAGTGGGCACTCGGGCCCCATGGCCCTAGTGTTTCAACCCCAAACGGCTCAAATATGTTAGTTCCAAAGAGATTGGAGTATTTGCGCCGTTTGAGGTTTTCCGCACCTGCAGCAGCCGTCCCAGCACAGCATATCGTGCTTGGAAGATGGGATGGCGCAAGGGTGTTGACACACGTTGCATCCCACACCAAAGGCCTACCTACCTTCCAAGGCATTATGGTCATCCCGTCTGGTCTCTTACCATCGTCGCGTCCCAAACCATTGGGTTCTAAAACAGCTGGCACCTCAGCGGTGACAAGAGCACGACGGATGATGTCATTAATTAACAGGTAGTTGCAGAGATTAACGCGTTTAAACAAACTCTTTAGCTTTATTATTAGTAAAGATAGATAGACCATATTACATAGGCATAGATCTATTAAAGCCTCATCTTCCAATTATTTTGTGCTTCTTTGAGAAATTGAGCTCCAGCATCTGCAATATTACGCTCATATTTTGCACTAACGACTCCATTCTATAATAGCTAACTTATTGACGTGACCTATTTCCGTATATTGAGCTCGGAAACCAGGTTACCAGATGTCGACCTTGGTGATTAACAGAGGTAAAAACATTTTATCCCTTGAAAAGGTAAAATAAAAACTGGGAGCACCGTTTGCGTAAAACATTCATATTGTTGATTTATTTTACATTCATCCGCAGAAATCCGCCCGATCGTAAATCTAATGCACGGATTTCATTTATTTTGCATTTGGTTTCAATTTCAAAATGTGTGTATATTTTCAGGACGCTTTCTTTTCACGGAATTTTTTGGCGGATCTAGCTCTAGAGCATCACATATTTCGATATTTATTACAAGAAAGAAAGAAAAATGCGTTTATTGAAATTATAGCAAAATAAATACAAGCTTCTGCCTGCGGCTTCGCCTGCATGGGTGTCGGAAATTTTCCCACAGAAACGTGCTACCGGGACAAAATGTAGCCCATGTCCTTAACCAGGTTACCACCCTCAATCATAGCTAAGTTACTCCTTATAACATCAGCTATCTGCCAGTGAAAGTCCCGTCAAAATCGGTCCAGCTGTTTCGGAGATTAGCCGGAACAAACAGACAGACAGTAAAACAACAATAAAAATAAAAAATGTATTACGACGACGTCACAAATCATATTCTTCTCTTCTTGTTCTCACACACTCTACGTTTCTTTTTTATTTCTCCTTTCGCAGGTCTGCTTTTTTTTTCTTTTTTTTTTTTTCTCGCGGTGGTAATCCTCATGGACTTCCTCTGTCGTGGGGGTGACAGAGGGGCATGCCGGACTGTTACCGGCTAAAACCACCGCGGTGTTCCACCTCTACCTATGGCCGGGGATGCGGGATTCGCATAAGCAAATACCTTTGTACTTAATCAAATCAAATCGAATCAAACGTTTATTACACGTTACGTTTAATATATACATATGTCGTATATGTATCTGTTTTACTGTGTGTACCTAAATAATAAAATAAATAGAGATATTATGTGCTACTGAAACGTGCTCACAAAGCCATTGAGTTTAAAAATACAAAAGTTCATAAATATTGACAGCTCCACCCCATTGCTGAAGCGTTGAGTTATTTATGCATGTGTGTAGGGCGCGTACTCCACAAAATACTTAGGTACCTACCTGCTATTTTCAGCGAAACAGTCTCAAATGCTTTACTGAATTCATTCAATTGCTTTAGTTTTGAGATGCCCGTGAAACCCTTACATTTTGAACATGGTTTTAATCACTTTGGAAGTATTGAAGAGTCTATTCACAAACTTTAGAAGCTTTCAATCTAAATTATATTTCAGGTCTATGAGTTTGCTAATTACTTTCTGTTATATGAGATGTTGACTCAACCACTGATATTTTCAGTGTTGAACTTCTAAGACCTCTTTCTTCGTGCTTGTTTTAGTTAAATTTGAATTTAATTAGCTTCCACGAGCAGTCAGGGAAGCGGGTTTTTTTTGTTTGATCGCGCTAATCTCTGGAAATACCAGTCGGATTTGAATAATTATGTTTGCGAGAATTGGGCTATCAAATATAGCCCAATTCTCGTGGAAGGTTATAGGCAATTTAACAGTACGCTAGGACTCTTAGGAGCCGAGCAAAGGAAAAAAAGGCAGAAAAAACGCTTAGCGAAAACGAAGTAAAAACGCGGGCTGGCGATGCGATGTGACGGGGTGGGTCGGGGGAACAAGAAATTTCTGAAATATATTATTACTAGCTGCGCCCCGCGGTTTCACCCGCATAAGTTTCGATCCCGTGGAAATATCGGGATAAAAAATTAAGCGAGTAGTTCTATTCTATTCTATTCCTATATGTTAATCCAGGGAGTCAGCTACCTCCAAACAAAATTTTATCAAAATTGGTTCAGCCGTTTGAGCGTGAAGAAGTAACAAACATATAAACACACACACACACTCACAAACTTTCGCCTTTAAAATATTAGTGTGATAGTGTGATTGTAGTTCGTGCCTATTCGAGAGAAGTGAGCCTGTAATCCAAGAAACATACAACGTCTGCACAACATTTTATCCTAATCTTCAAAGACATTAAAGCCGTGATTTAGTAACAAACATTCAACCGATTACTTAGAGGTCTCCCAGCTTAACGTTTCCTCCGAAACAAAACTAAACACGGATCTGTTATCCCCTTGTTCGGTAGTTTTCCATTTATCGTAAACAAAATGGCTGCCAGTAATGTGTCTGGGATCTAGGGCAAACTAATGGGGATAGGTCAAGGTCGTCTTTGTTATGTACTCGTGCCGACTACTTATATTTGTTTATATTGGCTTATTGACCTTCGTATCTTCCCTAGAGTAACTTGTTATATTTTAAGGCGTCGGGAGAGGCGCGTGTAACTTGTGAAAGTTACCACGCTAATTATAGTAAGAGGTGTGAACAGTTACTTAGGTACACTACGACACAACTTAGATGTAGCATCGGCAAAATTCGTAAAACCGATCACATCCGAACTGAGTGCGCCTTCAAAATCACTAATCTGTACCACTGCTTTAGGAGAAAAGCTACATATAAGCTGTGTCGTAGTACAGCAGTGTCAAAAACAAAATGGAAACTAGGGGAAAATGGCCGGTGCTACACGCACCGCGCGCAAGCTGTATTCCCCGATCCATTCATCCAGGCACTTTCGCCCCCCGATAAATCAAAATCGACTGGTTTAGATTTTTCTTGCGATTTAGTATGTCTAGTATAATCAGCCTATTAATGTACCCACAGCTGGAACACAGGCCGCCTGTCTTGTGAGAGGAAGTGGGCTGTAATCCACCACGCGGGTCCAGTGCAGGTTGGTAGAGGTCACATGTCTTCGAATTTTGGATTCTAGGACATGCCGGTTTCCTCACGATGTTTTCCTTCACCGGTTAGTATGTCTATGAAAACATATTTTTTTTTTTAAGTTAATTTACACTGAGAACTCAAAACGAATCCATTATTCACTCGTACACCCTTTAGACGGAAAATGTACAAAGCATGTACAAAGAATCAAAATGAGACATTAAGGCGTGAGACACATTGTAGAGCGCTGTTCTTAATATACCTTCCACAATTTGTTCTGGTACTCATGACACACATGTTATTAGTAGAGTGTACAATTTCTAGCTCACAAACACAGACATTTCACATCAGCTCGTGTAGACCACCCACTATGAATGATCGTAGGGTGGCCATGGTGCCCGAGGCATTTCGTTCGCCGCGACCCATTTTAGGTTCGTAACTAATGCAGAGACTGTTTAAAAGTACGTTTAAACTGCAATCTATATCGTACCATGTGTTTTATTTATGCTAGGTAACTTATATTAGCATTTTTATGCAGGCGTTGTGGTAACAAAATAGAAATATCATAGGTTGGATTTTCTATTAGGTATTGTCAATTTACAAAGGAAAGGCAATAGAAAGGCAAAGGAAAGGCTCAGGGGAAGCCTTTGTTCCATAATGAAGCAATTACTGAAGAAATATAAACGCAACCTTCTGTCATGTTTAAGGCTCTCCCCCACAGGCGCGTTAATATCGGTCGATAATATCCCCCTTTAAGGCTCTCGCTCTTTATAATTGTAAGTAAACCGTTCTAAGCCAACCAACGGTTTATTTACAACTATGTATAGTCATGTTAACGAACGCGACGTTCTACCTAAGAGTCAAAATTAATTTTAGATTGTGTCTGTCTCCTGTCTGCTTTGGAATACATGCTTTGCAACGATAGCTCCGCTTTATCATTTTAATCTTTCTTTTAGTTATCTAGTCATCCATTCATAAATAAACATAAGTTTTCATCAATTACGACTGAAAATAGTTGTAGCACCAAAGCACCTATGATAAAAAGTGAAATGGACATTCTCAAAAGAAAGAACTTTTACAAAGAGATGAGATGTCCTTACATTTTGAGCAATATTTGGAGTCACCGTACAATTATTTTGATTTACCGAATGACTACTGATTACTCTGCTCACGCTAATACAGGCTACGGAATGTTCCGCTCATCGTAATGCTTATTATACTTATTTTGGGAGAGTAAGTGCAGTCAATCGTCATGAATGCATATTTGCGTTGGTTTGGTTGACATCTTGAAGACGTATACCTATTATCCTAACGGTAAACGGTAAAAGCATGTATGAGAATTACCAATTACGTATATCTCCCGGGCACCTAATTAACTGACTGCATATACAGGGTGGCAGGAACATCGACACGCAAACTGAAACTCAGAACATGATTCTAGACCCCCTAGCGTAGAAGTTTCATAGAAAAGTGCAATACCTACACGGTCAAAATGTATGGAACAGCAATTTTTTTTAATTGACTGACGTAAAATTTCAACGCAGGTTCAGAATCATGTGCTGAATCCATGGTACCTAACAGGTTACGCGCCGATGTCCCTGCCACCCTGTATAGTTTGACTAAGAAACAGACAGACAGAAACATTTCTGTAACGCATGCCATAGAGCCCGTATTCGGGGAACCGTTGTCATTAGTCGATAGGGAATGATTACGGTACCTATACTACCTATACGGTGAACCTGTACCGCACTTTTGCCAATTGCTTCAAATGCTCATTTTCATGAAAAGGATCCGTAGGTAATAGGACACCACGTATACAGGGTTTCCCTGGAAGTATGGATCAAATCGAATATGGACGTGGGCAAGGTCATTTCCAAACGTTTTAGCAAAAAAACTAAAAAAAAAGAAAAGAAAAATCTAATTCGTGAAAAATATCAGGGCTATAATTTTTTTCTATTTTAGATAGCCCTGATAGTATTTTTTTATGATTAATTTCTTTGAACACTAAGCGAAGCGATTGAAAAAAAAATTAAAATCAGTCATAACTTTTGAATACCGTAAAAAATTCACTGACATTCTCAGGGTTAAAAAGTTTGGAAATAACCTTGCCCACGCCCCTATTCGATTTGATCCATACTTCCAGGGACACCCTGTATATAGAAACGCTTTAAACAATTGATATGTGTGATTATGTAATGCATTTATGTACGAGAAGAGCACAAATAGCAGAGAGTGTAATTGCGTACTCGTCCCTTTACTTATCTCCTGTACCAGACAACGTATACATGCATGCATCAAACAATCACAAAAATATAACAATATGACTAAGCATGTATTTTGTATTATTTCCAATATCTAAGCTAGATAGACTTCGGAACATAGACTTTGGACTTTGCAAATATTTATCAGCACAATATTGCTTAGTACAATATGTAAGCAGGTGAGCGCTGCGTCAGCAAGATATCGAGAGACGACGGGTGTCAGCAAGGACCGCAGCTCGCCTGTGGTCGAAAGACAGGTATAGAACTGCTTCGTCCCACTGGTACCGCAATCCATAGTTAATGTTGTATGTTGTCGTTGTTGTAAATGTTGTACTTTCTTGTACAGACGCCAGCAGATCAAGCTACCCGAAACTGTCAAATTGTCCCAATCAACTTTGAACCTTATTCCTTAGCAATAAAGTTGAAAATGTACTAAGAAAGGACATGGCTAAAACTTCATAGACAAAAAAACCCAGAATCGCCAGCAACGAAATGTATAAAAATGGGTTCACTATAGTAAACCCAGTACGGTTTCAAAAAATCAGCCTCCTAAACCATATAGTGTAAAAGTTATTATACTTTGTGTGTTTATGTTATTCATACTTACGAGTACATTGATTACTCGACTTTTATTTTATTACAATCTCTCTAGTATTATGATAATATATTAAAATAATGTAAAAAATATACCCTTCATCTCTTAATATGTTTTATTATTAATAATCTTTATACAGGCTGTTTTTTTTTTACTTTTTTATAAATGAGCTCTTTATTTTAGTTTGTATGTCATTACTTCTCAGAATTCGATCCTTATTAGCGACACTATCGAATGGTGTAATAATACAGTGTGTTTTTTTTTCAAAATCAACGGGTTCGATTCCTGGTTAGAAATATTGATTTTTCAAAAATCCAATGATGCAGTTTTAGTTTTCATCAAAATCGAGCCCGCGACTCCTTTGAGTACTTTTCGCTAGTCCTCATAGTTTCGGTTTTGGCCATCCACGCCCACTTGAAAAATTCAGCCTGTATATCTAGTATACTACGTCGTTTTTGCAGTATATTATTATATATTTTTGTTGTACATATTATGCCTATAAAAATGGCATATATGAAGTTTCTGGCGATTCTGGGTTCTTTTTTAGCCATCTCTTTTGACAGATTGTAGTAGCTCGATGTGCTGAAATTATTTATTTAGGTAAATATACTTTATTGTACAGAAATAAAGTATATTTACCTAAATAAATAATTTTGTGTTCTGGAAACTTTGTTGTGATGCTTATTCTTCCTCAGCTTTCAGTCTTTTGTATTTTAGTCTTGTCTTGTTCAAATAAATGCGTTTTGGTTTTGAGTACAGTAACTAAAATATCATCTTATTTTTAAAAATTATTTATCAAAATGAATCAAGAAGCGAAGAAAGAAGATTTTTTTTTTAATTACGCACACAACTGGACTAATTACTATCCTACAATCATTGGATATATTTATCCTCTAGCCATAAAGCATCAAAAGCATGACTAAAGGGGAACACTAAGGCCCGCAATCACCGCAAATAATTAAATGCGTTTAGCGTAAAACATTTTAAAACATAATGTTGTCTCTGTCATCTTCAAACCGTTGACAGAAACAGAACTATGTCTAGCACTAAACATCTTAAGAGATTTGTGGTGCAAGCGGGCCTAAGAACAGCTACCCTATTATTAGACAATAACACATACCACAGCAACATCTTAAGCCTACAGTCTACACGCGCATCTCAGAGCCGCGGAAATGAAAATTTTGCAGTGGATGCGCTACGTTACGCGATTAAATCAGTTTCGTTACGAATACATCCGTAGACGAACGTGACGATGCAGAAGTACTATCGCTTCGAATGCTTCAGCCAATTTACACGAAGGTGCAAAAATATACGGAAATTGAATGGGAACAAACTTGAGATAAATACCTGGGATGAGACTTGAAATATTCGTAGAAAGCTAGACGTCGGCGTCGTGAACCTGGAAAATGGATACTAAAAAAAATAGAAGCTTCACTTTATATCGAGGGAGAAAAATATATTTTATCTGAGATCGACGGCGCGTCACTTTGCCCTATTAGAAACGCTACCTGAGCAAGGGCAGTTAAAAGATATGTTATTAGTATAAAATCACGCAAGGATTTTACCCTCTTTAAATAATTTAATAGGCCTACCCTAACATATTAACAATAACGCCGTTGTATAAAAAATAAGTACCCGGAAAATAAAAACTCGTAACACGAAAATAAATCTAATTAAAAAGCAAATATCATGCACCATAATCTTAAATTAAAAGGGGGTTGTTTCTTGGTTACTATGGAAACCAATTTGAAAACAAAGGGGTATTACCCCAGTAACACAATATCCAAGTCACCCCCTTACACCCCCCTCCCTTGTCTAGATTGCGGCCAAACGAAATTGGGAATTTGCATAAACATTGCCGTTCTGCAAATAGAGCAAAGTCTATTACTGCTAAATGCTATTTCGCTTTGCAATTATTTATTGATTCGACTTGGAAACCTTGACTGGTCGTCCAGTCAAATGATTACAATTGCCGACTTCCACCGACGGGCAATGTGTACTAGGCAATCATTGTATCAATAATTCCTCGAACGATGTTGTCGTTTGGCGTGGATACTAACGTACGCAATATAACCCTCCTGAGTATAACAGTTGGGATCTGTCAATTTGGTTTAAACCACAGGTTTTCAACCTTATTTTGCCCACCGCCCATTTTAAGAAATGTTTTTTCTAGTGCCCCCAATTTTTTTTACCCACCATCTGTCGCGATTCTGAAACAGCTATTGCCACGATTATATTTAAACGTGTAATATTATAAAGTTATAAGATTGGATATATAATTTACGCTGGGTCTTCTACTAAGTGTTAAACGCCCACGATGTGGCGTTATCGCCCCAGTTGAGAACTGATGGTTTTTAAACAAACAAATAGTTTGCTCCGAATTGTCAATATCGCAACGAAGCATGACGTAGAATTCTCAGTAGCACTTACTTTTACGTCTATCTAACATGTGGTTAGAGCTAGGACTCTTGTACAATGTACCTATCTTGAGAGCTGTGCTCTAGTCTAAAAGGTATGAGTGAAATAAACAGACACGAGAAACTTTTGTACTTTGTCTCCAGAGATAAAAGTAATGTCCTGGGTATAGGAAGACTACGTTAAGTAATATCCTGTCTGTAGCATTTACTCACCGTATCTAGTACCTAGTAACTGTACTACCAGCATATACGATTCTCTTTTGTAGATCCGACATTCGTAAGTGTTATTTTCTTCATCAAACCGCTTTCGTCCCAAGGGTCTGTTTAAAGGACGTGCACTTTTAATTAGTGCGTAACGAGTACTTTATGCACTAATTACCTACGTCCAGAACAGTCCAGCTTCTTTATCCATGAATTACCAAGGTTGTAAACCAGAAACGAGTTTCATGTGACCTTTGTCAGATGTCAATAAAGTTGGTATTTCGAGTCCTATTTGTTGAGGAAAACGTAGACCTCCAAGACATACTTAAGCCGAAAATAATTGCATCGATATCAATGGATTCCTTCGCATCGAAACTGTCATTGAATCGTATCAAATATACGAGGCTTACCTACGTAAGAACGAGTTTGTAACACATAGTCGCGGATTTCCGGAACAATCGCATGCTTCTGAGTATCGATATCCTTTTACTTTTATTATATTTTTTGTCGTAACATCGTGTGACTGGTTAATATCGGCGTGAAAAAGTTCAATTATTGAGACATCAAAGATGAACGCAGATCTAGAATAATTATATTAGGTAATGGATTCTCCATTCCAGTTACATAGGTACCTAGTTCTCGGTGTGAATATGGGATATGTATATGGGTTCAAAATAAGCTAATACTCCCTTGTAAGTGTCATATTATAAATGGAAAATACCGTAAGGGACTTTTGTTTTTTTATGAACTAGCTGCACCCCGCGGTTTCGCCCGAATAAGTATAGGGATAAAGTATCCTTTGTCCTAATCCAGATCATGTGCCAAAGTGCATCCAAATCCGTTCGGGCATTTTAGCGTGAAAAAGCGTACCAAACGAAAATACAAAAAATCAAATATCTTTTTTATAATATTAGTTTTGACAAAGCTCACAGTGAGTAGCCCATAGATATATAGCCAATCAATAATCCCCTTCTCCGTATGAGAAGAGGTCTTTGCTCTACCGTAGAATAATTACAAGGCTACATTAACGCTTGGAAATCCTATACTAATGTGTACATCAACCTCTAATTAGATTTGAATCCTTGATGGCCTGTACACATCAGCCGACGTTGTATACACTTCAACATCTATATCTCTACAATCTGTCCATTGGTCCATTGTAAACAAGACATCAATCGAGGTAGGTAGTTATTAATCAATCATGGACATCAAAGACTCTCCATGTAAAGCCAAGAATAGTTCGTTAATGAAAAATAACGCTTCACTAGCCTTGAAATCTAGGAAGTGATCCCATAGTTGTCGAGCACAAGATTGGTGACGATGATTCCTAAGTTAGATTTCAAAAATCCAGAGTTTAATCTAGATAGCTACATATATACCTATTATAACTTAAAGTCGCTTTTCGAACCTGTCTGTGTGACCGCGTTATTCTTGTAAACTAAGCTGAAAACTGCATTAAAGTCCGTTAACTATGATGCAGTTTTCACCATTATTTAGAGATATTATTCTGGATTGTTTATTATAATGCATTCATATTAAACTTACATATAATAAGGTGTTAAAAAATTAACTGCAAGAACTTTAAGAGGTGCTTTAGACCATCGAACTGAACAACTTTCACTATGGGACCAACTCCGAAATCACGAAAAAAAAATCAGCAGTTTCATACAAAAGTTTAATACCTACTCGGCCAGAATGTATGAAACAGCTCATTTTTTTTCGTGATTTCAGAGTTGGTCCCATAGTGAACGTTGTTCAGTTCGATGGTCTAAAGCACCTCTTAAAGTTCTTGCAGTTAATTTTTTTACACCTTATATAATAAAGAAATCTTGATGTTTTGTCAAGGCATAAAAACCGTGCGAAGCAGGAGTGAGTCGCCAGTAAGGCTGTAAAAACAAAATTATGGTTTTACTAGCAGCGCCCCGCGGTTTCTATCCGGTGGGAATATCGGAATAAAAAGTACTTATCATATATGTTAATCCTGGATAAAAACTATCCATGTGCCAAATGTTATTACACCGTTTATTAGTTTTTGCGTGAAAGAGTAACAAACATCCATCCATCCATCCTCACAAATTTTCGAGTTTATAATATTAGTAGGATGTACAGACGCCAGCACATCATGCTACCCCAATCTGTCAAATTTCTTTGATAGATTTCCAACATTACCTCAAAGTAATAAGGTTACCGCCGGGCCTGTGTCCCAGCAGTGGGAACATTATAGGCTGATTATGTATGTGTGTAATAAGGTTAAAATTCAATTGGGAAAACTTGACAGATTGGGGTAGCTTGATGTGCTGGCCTCTGTACAACGCACGATGGTAGACACTTCTATGATTGCACCCTATGTATGTACTCATGACTAATACTTATCGATTAAAAGGTTCATTACTTAATAACAAGCAGGGTGATGCGATGATAAGAATAAGGATAGCAAACAAGCCATTTCCGTCACATATATTTTATTCGCTCGTATACCTACAAAGTTTTTTTGTGGAACGACTCAAATATCGATTGCAGACTTCCCCTAATACAAATTGCCTTTACCTACCTGCCTACCTGTTAAATTATTATTGACAAATTGCCTTGCCTCCCCTCCGAATGCATTTGCACAGGTGTTTAAGTCAATTCCAAGTAATTTTCGTGTTACTTCGAAAATTATAGGTATACTGAATCGACACCGGTACGAAATTGAATCAGCCTTATCTAGAACATGCAGAATTTAATAATTTTACTTCGTTTCTTCTGCTCTCAAAACAGTGAAGGAAAACATTGTGAGGAAACCGACATGTTCTAGAACCAAAAATTCAAAGACGTGTGACATCTACCAATCCACCTTCGTGGTGGATTACGGCCCTCGACCTCTCAAAAGAGAGGAGGCCCGTGTCCCAGCAGTGGGAACATTATAGGCTGATTATCTTATTTTATATACTTCGTTACTTCAAGCAATATTAAGGTATCCACTAAATATTCATTAAAAGCAACTATTCCTATTATATGCTAATCTCAACTAACAGGAATATGAAAAATATTTTTTGATGATTCACACATTGAACAGTGTTGTCGGGTTTTTCTGTGAGGGAATTCTTAGTATCCCGAGGCTTTGAAACATGTCCGATATAATATGGCCATCGCCCCGTCCCTTATGTCCCTTTCGGTACCTACCTACCTGCACGGAAACTATTCACCTGGGAACTACTTATTAAAGAATCGTAATTGATTAAGAATTTTTCGATGACACATGGCGTGCGTTATCTTGTAGCAAAGCCACAGAGTTGAATATTGCATAAATTTATAATTATTTAATTAATAAACCAAACAGAAACGCGTTTGTGAAATTATGTACCGTCCTGTCTTCTTAGGACCTATTGTGTTGGGCTAATTTGGGTTGCAGTTTCAACCAATTTAACCTTGACTTTCTACCCTAAATCCAGCGAAATATATAGTTAGGTACTAGAACATAAAATTTAACAAATCAATCTGCCTCGCCTTTTCCCAACTAGGTTAGGATCGGGTACCCCTCTTGGTAAGACTGATTTTCAGACTTATGAGCTTCTGACTATGCGTAACGACTTTAAAAAATCTACGAATGGCAGCCATACCAACGGCTTCATGTGCTTTCCGAGGCACAGAGGGGTCTCGACATGTAATGGATGGTCACCCATCCAAGTACCGACCGCGGCAAGCGTAGCTTAATCATCGATTGCCCTGTGCGGCTGTTATATTTAGCCACAAATCCCTCTCGACTGTAGGATTTCAATCAGGCTTAAAAAACGTCTAATCATTACACAATTCATCGAGTGAATGAAGCCACAAAAGTTGATAATTTGCGGAAACACCTCATTGCCAGTATTCCGATAGCCATCAATAGAAACCCTACAGTACAGAACCACTTTTTAAAGGGCGGCAACTTTGTTAGGAAATTTTGCAATTGGCTTATCCTTCAAGTGGTTGTTGGAAACCAGTTACTGAGAAGTTATTACGCAAAGGATATAACCATCCGGTTACGGAATTAGTCCTTCACCTGACCTTTTCTATAGCCTTGGGAAATCAAAAATATCTCCTCTATACATATTTGCACGTATTACGAAGAAGCCTCAAAGAAGTGTTTATCCAAACACAGATTCATCGTTCGTTTTCCCGGCTAAAAATATCATCTCCGTCTTTGGTGGCAAAACATACCTACGTTGTAGTAATAAACGTTAACCCCAAGACATTAAAACCACGATTATTTAAACAATAATGCTAGAAATTCGAGTAATAAAAAGTAATTTCGTATAATTGGGGACATAACGGCGGTGTAGGAAGACAATGGCCTAGTGACGCGCTATTAAAGGACATGGTCACGTAACAGGACAGAATGATGGAGGTACAAATAAATGAGAGAAATTTTCTCAGGACAGGATTACTTTACTATTGAATTTAGGTAATGTGACGAGATGATGATAAGGACAGACATAGCTCCGACTATGTGCCTACTATCATGTATGTGTGATAGCTAGGTCAACCTATTGATATCCGCTGCAGAATCATTGTGAACCTCCATTGGAACTCTCAAAAAAGGTGAAGGAAAACATCATAAGGAGACCATGCCCTAGAACTAAAAATTCGAAGACGTTACATCTACCAACCCGCACTGGGCCCGGCGTGGTAGATTATAGCCTCACGAAGAGAGGAAGCCTGTGTTCCAGCAGTGGCATCGTTAAAGGCTAATTAAGCTCCATTTATTAACATTCATAATTTTTCGTATATTAATTTTGTATTGCGCATTTTCTATCTTTTTCTAAGATGTTCATAAAAAATGCCTAACTTAGTCTGCATGTGAACACTAAAGGAATTGCAAACGAATTGTTTACAGCAGTGAATCAAAAAACCAAAAAATTGCACTCCGACAATTTACTTGTACAGCAATAATTATGCAAAAAGGTGCGTGCGCGACACAACGTTTCTGTATAGCAGATTTATAGACCAAACGTTTTCTTAAAGTAGTAGTCAAGAATTATCACGGTCATGGGGATTTTGGCGACGAGGAAAGCCTTGAAAATTCTGGCGTAGAAACTTGGGCGCCTTCCAAAAAGGTTAGCTAAAAAGTTTATGGACTGTACAAGGTTATAGTGGAAAATATTGCAAATATATGGGAAGAACTTCGCCCACTGAGACATTAAACGATGAACAGGCCATCATTTCCAAGCTAGACTTTTCAAAAATCTTTATAAATTTTTAGATGAATATTTGCTAGACTTAGAATCTAGATTATCCTTAAGACGAAGTATTTCATCCTACTTACTTACTTACTTATAATATAAATAGGAAGGGACTTATATTATAAATGTGAAATTGAGGATGTTTACATGTTTTTTACTCATAAACACAAAAACGGCTGAACGGATTTGGATGTTTAGCAAACAGATAGTTTATAAAACCCGGATTAACAGATAGGATAGGAGGTAATAAATAATAAGTTGTATTTAATAGCAAAAGTAATCATTAAATGAAGTACACATGTACTTGAGCAAATTAACTCTAAACACGCAAAACAAGCCTCCAACTTTATAAATAGAAAAACGTGTATTACAAATGGCGAAAGTCTCATTATTTACACTGACAGAAATTAATGTACTTATAGAGGTTCTAATATGTTGAACTGCAAGGATTTGTGGGGTTTAATTACGGGTTACCGGCGAGACCACCCAGGCTCTTCCAAGACGGCCGTTACCTTCCACTGATGATGCTCAATTAAGAATATTATGCCCATTATACCCATTAGAAAAGTATACGGCTGCGCGGGAGGCGTTGCGTTTGTAAAATTTCATAGTAATGACTAGTAATGAAGGGTTTATGTAGTATTATGAGTAAAGTCAACATTATTAGGGGAAGCTAATGTTTATGTTGTGCAGACTAAGTAACATTTTAGGTACTTTGTCAGTTATTAAGAGTTAAGACCGTAGTATAATAAAATGTTAAGACGGTTTAAAGATTAGTTCAGGACGTGATTCAGAATTGATTACTTAATATTAAAAACATAAGGATGAACGCTCTAAAACAGCTAAACGGCCCAAAAAACTATTTTAATAAGAAATCCTGAACCTGCAATGAATCATAAAAGTTGTACCTACATAAAAGTATTTGGTGTCTCAAGGAAAACATGAAAAGAAGAAACTACTTCACATCTTTGAAGTTATTCCCATTTCCTTGGCTAATGTTTGTCAATAAGTTATGGGTGTAGTTCGAAATAGCTTGAGAGATTTAAGAGGGGATGATCTTTCCCTTAAACATGACTGTAATGGAGGGATAGCTCACGACGCCCTCGACGTATATTAACCTAAAACGAAAATTATATACATGGAAAAACATTCTCTTCATTGTTAATGAAGTAGAGAGAAAGTTACGTTAGGCTGTTTCCTGATGTATGGAATATTCAGGGGCGTGCATAATCATATAGAATATTTGATGCGCTTTTATTATTCACTACAATGTGCGTAGAACGTTCGAGATTTTCTTGCTTGGTGAAAACTTGGCGATAAGTAGTTTTCCACGAAATATAAAAACAACCGAAAAAACTTATCACAAAGTTGAATAAACTTTCGCAAGTAGGCACCTAAATATGCCACAAGTTCACTTAGACAAGGTGTAATGTAGTGTATAAATTACCTCTCAAGGGGTCATTGTACTCATCATTATGAAAAACTGTTTACTCGGACTAACCCTGAAGTTGAAAAAAAAACTAGCTTTTCCTTACAGTTTGTCGAGTTCTTCGAACATAAATGTATAGATTTTATAAAGTAATTCATAATGATGAGTACAATGACCCCCCCTTAAGAGGTTTTAGTCATGTCAATCTTCTCCTCCTTAAATATATGTAATTTTATTACAAATTGTATATTTAGTAACATTTTTGCAATGTGGGTATTGGACCTTATTAAACAATACCCAGAAACCAATTTATCTCATATTTATTAGCTCTAACAATAATTTATTACTATTCCAGGAACAAATACATCCTGCCTGGAGATTTATGACTATTGTCGTATATTCTAAAAATATTAGCTAACAGGATAATAATAATCAGTAATGTCGCCGCTAAAAATATCATCTCCTTGAGACTTATTAGAGGTGTCGTAATTCCTAAGAATAGCATCAGTTACAATTTAAAATATGTCAAAAATGTAGGGCTGACTGTACATCAGTCCTGAACTGTCCCAGTTTAAACATATCGTAATCCGTAAAGAGGATAATACATCACTGTCAGAGAGGCTCGTCGCTCTTTCCCATGGAACAAAATTAATAGGCCCCTTTAGCTATGCCTATTTTGGGCTTGAATTGCCGCACGATTGGACGACATTTCGATTGTGCGTTAGATTGTGATAAATATTATATAAATTACGAATATAACTCATGTCCTGTTCACGTTTATCGGTGGTACACTAGATGGATTTATATCTGGATTGTCAGATGAAGTATATTTGGACGTTCCATAATCATAAATCAAGGATTCCATATTTATGAAGTTCATTATAGCGTTTGTGGTTTAATACCTTTGAGAGATGGAATATGATGTCGGAATATTCTGAAAGCGTTATTTTTATGAATTTTATTCTTATTTTTTTTTGTAAGACATTCCTGCGTGCCATATTTTGTAAGTTATGTTAATTCTGTTCTAGCCTTTTGAAGAGTTATATTTATATCCCACAGTAAAAACAGCATCAATCCAAAAAATTATAAGATCTGACTTAGAAACAGGATTATAGAGTAATATGATTGCCAGTCCCTGTGCACGAATTAATCTAAAATACCAAAGCTAAATATTTGATTACGTTCCTAAATCAGACTCAACCTTTTTAGGGTCTAGATTAAAACGTAGTGAAAACTATCTCGAGCTAACAGCATCACACGCCAGCCGTCAGCCCGTCAACTCGTCGCCGCCGCGCCGACGCCTTTAGGGTTAATCTGATGCAAATAACATTTGAACTGAACGATGAAATAAAATAGTTGCACGGTAAACTTCACATACGGTACCTAAAATGTTTTAAATAAGTAAAATTGTTTCGAGCCATTTCAATCAAATGCAAAAGATGACAGGACAATTATAACGAAGACAACACTAGAAGACAGATTGATACATTAGAAACATAATATTATTCTTGAAGATTAAACTGAATTTAAATTAAAACAATACAATGGAAACACAAACACAAAAGTAACTAATATTTAACTGGTATGCAAAGCCATTCCTTTGTCGGGTGCAGGTCCCGTTAACAGAGAGGTCGAGGACGAATGTAATGAGACAAATATACATACAAATTATTTTAACGTTGGCAACACATTCGTTTCTAAACTTTGGACAAGCAACATACACGTTTACAATAATATCATGGGTAGCATATTATTTAAAAAATAATAAGGAGAGGTTTTGTGTGACAGACAGAGAGAGTTATATCTTTCTTCTCTCTCATGTAACGAAATGTGCCTAAGCGTGACACGTAAACACTCTCAATTCTTGTCTTATTGAATCGCAGCCTAAGATTTCACTTCAAATATATACCAGTTTTTTTTTTTAACTATAAGTAAGTTAAACGTTGACTGAAAATATATTATACGTACCTACCTAAGTTGATACTGAAAAACAATTGAGCAAAGGACGACATTTACCAGGAAATAAGACAATGTTAGCGTCTTGCTCTTGAAGTGCAACAAAAAACATAAACTGTAGAGCGAAACTATAACGAGACTGAAGAAAATTTTATATATTTTTTACCTCTTAAACAAGTCCAGCTTATTATTAAATAATGATCTTGAATGTTTTGCTGAACTAGCAGAAAATACAAAAATACTTATATGTTTATTATTTTTGACTGTTTTGAATACTTCTATTGTATGTATAGATCTAACTAACAACCGATCGAACTATTATTTACTTAGTATCTAGTGTAAATAGTTTTACATTATTCTTTTAGTTGACTGTATTTATTGAGAACGTATTTATTTACACACAAAATAAATACTAGGAATAAATTTTATCTAGATATGCCTATTAAGGTTAACGAAGACCATACTTAAAATGAAAATTTAAATTGACAGTTAAAATTATTTCGACGTAGCGAAGAAGTTATTGAAGTAGCGGCCGTGCCTCGTTTAGCTTTTGTAAAATGAATATTTGGACCTTTCTTTTAATGACGTGAGTGATTTCCACTTTCTGACCCGAGGACGGCTGCGCTTTTCACGATATTAACTCAATCACAGACGAGTGCAACAGATTAGCGCGTTGAAACCAACAAACTCTTCAGCTTTATTTATTTATGTTGTTATATGTTGTGATATATGCACCCAAATAAAAATCTCTATCTACAACTTATTTTTAACATAACACAATCACGCCTGTATTACCAGATGGAAAAAAAACCAATAACACTGCACGACCGAACCCAGGACCTCATGGTCAGCAGTAATATTGCGACCACAAGACCAACGAGGCCTGATTTTTTTTTTTTGCTTTCACTGTAGTGTTAATTGTAATTTTAATTGCCATGCCTCCACGTATCGTCTACAGGACGTCGGGTGGCGACAGTAGGTCGGCTCCTAGAGATAACATCACATTATTCACATTTAACACACGTGAGCTAGAAGACTGATGCTGCTGCATAAATTAGTAGTGTTCACTGACCTTTCCATGGAAGATTAGACGAGACTAGGGCGTGACAACAAATTGATGAAGTAGACAAATTGCAGGCGTCACCCAAAGAATTAATTGTAAGAAAACGATAATTTAGACTGGAGGATTAGCTACAACGAAACTAATTCTCAATTCAAGGGTTAGCAAGCGTTAATTGGTAATAGCATTATTGTGTTTCCTTATGGCAATTAAATTTTGATACTGCTATTGCCACGTTGTCTGCAATTGATCTCATCAGCCACTCAATTGAATTAATCCAAAATTATATCCTAGTTTACAAAATATTGACTAAACGTTTATTTCAAATGCAAATCGTGCAGCATCCACCCGTCCAAAATCATTAACGTTATTCAAATTCACAAATTCTAAGTAATTGTGTTTCATCAAAACTAACTCGATCTCGATCACGAGCTGCATTTGAATAAAATCTTCCATTATGTGTGCCCATTTGCGAAATATCGCATGTTTATTTCGTTTAAACTTAATACAATCATCCCAAAATTGTCAATTGGCTCTCAAGTGCCGAGCGAAAAAGGGCTTTGACACAAGGTGGTGTAGGTATGTGAATGCCCGTCGTGTGTCTGGCGTCGAGTCCAATTTACCAGTCTCAAATTTAAATTCGATACTTGCTTCAGTTGGTATACGGGTAGTCTGCTTGTATAAATTTGCTATATTTTTTCGCATTCACGGGAGTTTTTAATAATATCTAAATGATTTGTGTTTCAATTATATTAGTGTCACAACACTGGTTCACAAGATTCAGGCGTCGCCTAGTTTAGGGTTCGCCGTAAAGATCGAAATGATGATTGCTAACAGTTACCGACCGACACGAAGTTAGGTTAATTATAAGGTAATAAATGTAAAATTGGTTCAATAAATTATTATAATTTGAATACCTTTTTAAATACTACCTATTATGCATAACATTGATATTTTCTCAGTTAAAATTCCTTCCTCTTCTTCTGATGTCGAATGTAATCAGCATGACAGAAACCGCAATTGCATAATTCATTCAGGTAGGACGGTACCAACCAACCGACATAGGTATGGCAATAAAATGGCGTTAACTGTTACGGAAATCAGCAGACAAATAATATGATGCGAAAATGATATATAAATTCCAACGTACTTATATCTTTTTGACTATGTCCTGATACATTAAAAACCAACAGCTTTAGCTATGAGCTTTTATTATTAACCGCTTCGCTTCAAAATGCAAATGTTTGCTATAAAACTCGTCATTATTCCAGTCATCAATGTCCAGCCCTTTGTTTTCTAATATTAGACATAATGTGTTAAATGGACCTGGTAGCGTGTGCAATACACAGATGAGAGAATCATAAAATGCTTCATAGATTTTATGAACTGAAATGAGAATCAAATTATACATAGCATCTATTAAATCATAACGATGCAAAATTAGGAAGTCTAGACATGAATACAAATCGACATAAATATAACGCACGCATGGAAATGACATGCAGTGGTTTCAAAATAAAAACATCCATCGAGTTACCTTGCCGCGCTGTGTTGCGCTGAGCAGGCCATCCGAACGCAGTGAGCGTCGTGCGACGAACGCACCCGAACGCGATCTTTATTCAACACGATCGCACCGCCAGTCCGGAGGTGACCGCGGGCGGGGCGGCACGTGCTGTGCACGCCTCGCGACATTACATTGTGTTTATGTACGCCATTGTTTTAATTCAATCCGTCTACAATCAATACGACATCGGAGTGAAAACACGGCCTATTTGCTGCATTCACTAGAATCTAGTGCGAAATCAGTGACAGTAAAAATTGTCTTGGAATATATGCAAGACAGTATTGACAAGTGAAGCTCTATCATACAATTTCATCTGAAGGAGGGTTTTGTTTGTGACATTGTTATTGACTATAAAGGTGTTAGTGATCTCTGTTGTATAGGAAAGCATGCAAATCAATAATCGAGTGGATGCCCAGCTCTGAGTACCGGAGAGCTCTTACGGTGCGGTGTATTATACGGTTGCATATTGATTGGTTCTGTACCGGGATCACTGGAACTTGTCATCCAATTAACGGTGGGTAACGTTACATTGAATGTTTATAATCACAGAAACTGACAATTACTTTACAGATACTCTAACAAGATGTGTTGAAGGTGAGAAGATATTGCCAAACATTCCTGAACACTAATCTGGATTGTTTTGTCATTATTCTTGGCATTTACTAATGATTTGTTTACTAAACAAGCCAGTATTGAAACAGATTGAAAAAGAAAGTAAGATCATCGACACCATAGCAACGGACAATTAGAAATCTACTTAAAGCTACCAATAACCTCTAAATATAAAATATGCAAAAATAATAAACATCAAATAAAGAAATGAAATAAACAATACAGACCCGTTATATTATAATAGAAGAAAAAAAACTAATTGATGTCAGACATCACGTCAATATGTTTTACTTCACAGGTCATATCTAAAATAATGTCAAAGTTGTTTCTAAGAACCGATGAGCACAAACCGAACATAAATACCTTTTGTTTATAAATCAGGGTTTAGGTGATGACATAAACCACGTCATGCTCTCTAAATATATTGCCCGTTTGAGAGACGATTCTTAGAAGGGATTATGAAAAAAACGTCAGTTGTTTGTGCACGCTGGGAGCCACTTGAATCAGACCAATTTCGAGCAATTTAGAAGCTAATTGGGTCATGAACTAATAAACGCAATGAGGAATTATGGAAAGCAATTAGCTGTTACGGATAATCCTGAGCATAGCTGGTTATTACAGTCTGAACATCAATACCAAGACTCGTTACATATGTAGTGCAACATATTGGAAGTTGCCTACATCTGGTAATGAATGAATTTCGACACCTACACGATGTTGGCGCCTGCATTCAATCCAAATGTTTAATCTCTATTGTTCATTGTGTTAGCTACTCGCTCCACTTTAATGTCCATATTGTACGTACATGAATGGCCTATTGATTCGGAGATGATATTGAGAAACTGAGTACGATCTGTTTTATTTTTAATCCTTTTGATTAAAGCCAAGACTACCTGCCCGGCCTCGCGTCCTAAGGTCAGTTACATCTCTAACAATGGGACTGGAAACGAGAAGCCGCATAAAGCGCAGGTAGCGCAGTATTGCACGCCTTTGCAGGTATTTTATGGCCACATTAATGTTTAGAACTGTTTCAAATGACACAATTTTATATGGTCCATTAAGTCCAAATAATTTATTTGAATACTATACTAAAACCAGCATCCTGGGAATATGTTTTATCGGATCGTTTATGACATCCTTTCAATTTTTTTTTTCTTTTCCTTTTTTTTTCAATTCAAAGCGATTATTTTGAAAGCAATCAACCAATTCAGGAATTATTATTTACATAATGATTAAGTGTATGTGATATACATCTGGGAGCACATTCACAGCACACACCTGATGGCAAGGCGAAGGGAAGACAACCAGTTTCGCCACCTGGCCACTGCGCGCACACATTTACCAAATCGCAGCTTGCCGATGTGGAGTTGGTCGTTTCATCATTGTACACCGACCACTTATTCTGCTTTTAATTTCAAAGAAACACGTTTTTCGAAGCACGCAGATGTTCCTGAAAACAATATTATATGCCATCTGTTTAACGTGAAAAGAAAGCTCGTTTCGTTTAGCATTAGATAGCGCAAACTAGTCATTATAGCTCGCTCTTGCTTGCCAGCAGATTAATTTTTTCACACTACAATCACTTACCAGCTCTCCAATGATGCGCTATTGTCTTTTTATTACTCAATTCTCGACATGCGCTTTCTATGACTAAACAAAAACACAAGCGATGTGTGCAATGATCCAATATAACCAATTCTCTTAATTCGAAAGTTTATAAATTATTATGAGTCATTATTTCTAAAGTAGATGTTTCGTTAGGAGTAGCAGAATTGTTGTAAACAAAAGCTGATGTAAACAATTCGACGTACCTACTTTGTTTAATTCAATAAGATTATACTAACAGCACGACCTCGTGTTATAAAAATATTATTGTAGTCGAATGTTCCTACACCTCGGTATGTGATCTTGTTTCTGATTCACCCTATTAGAATTTCAAAGGGATGAGCTGCTGTGGTCAAAAATTCAAAAGAATCGTGCCGTGACTCAGTGCTGTCCATCACTTGTGACAAATTTTATCTTTAATACACTTCGTCAAGCTACTTTTATGAAGTTAGTTCTAAAGAAGACGAATACTTTTGTAGAACCTAATCTGCTCTCAGGAATTTGCATCGTTTAATGCTCATTAATTCCGTTGGTTAGCGTGAGGTTTATAATATTATCCGTAGCCTTAATCTGAAATAACCCAGATTTATTCAAATGAAATTTCTAACAGTGACCTAAATACAGATTCATTAGAGATCATGAAAGGGGCTGCTTAGGTAGTCTGAATAGGCGCAATTTTAAACAAATTGACTTTAGTCCAGAAATTAATTTTGTAAGCAATGTAAATGAATTGCTGCTGGCAAACAATGTTGTGTACTGCGATAACGAAGAGCAATTAGATGATAAAGCAGATTGTTTCCCATTTACTTAGACATCGTACATCATTTTAGAAAGTGAAATTGACATTCGAATACAACTGCGTCACGTAATACTTAGTTAAAATTTATAACATCTAGTTGGAATGTGTAATCAACGCAACTGTAGAGATGTAGTATCGCAAGCTAATAAATTATTCTATTGTAATGACCGTGACTAGAGAGTATCTAACGGCGATTTATAATAATTCACTGTTACGAAAAACAGTACGTTTGCAATCATTTTTAAACTAGCACGTTTATTTTTCAAATTCATGACTAATCATGACAGATATATGTTTGGAGTAACGGGTGCCCTCGTCTTCAACTTTGAAACATCTTCAATTAATTTTTGTCACTTGTTTAACTGGTAATGTAATGAAGACTAATGACTATTTCAATTGTTTATTCTTGTTTTAATTTTCCCTCTCTCTCTCTCTCTCTTTCCCCCTTTTTCATGTCTTCGTTAAGTGAAGGTTGTGGCTTGTTATTCCGTCGTATAATTCTACACATTTTCTATGATAGGTTTACCTAGGTTGCGTAAAGTAGGTAATTATATTTATTACTTCGAATAATTCTCGTAACCTACATCCGCCCGCCACGGTGTATAAAGTGCACAAATTTTCAACACGTCTAATTTATCTTCTCTTGAGTTATGATAGCTCTCAGCCGAACATTGTCAAGACAGCATGGCACACAAGACTGCCGCAGATATATTTACCGTGTCACGTAGAGTCACATCTCCCCAAAGGTGTAGGCAGCATTGCAACGACCTTTATTTACTAAGACACTAATATTTCAATTCACTTTACTAGGAACAGTTGCTATCCCTGACTATCGACAATATTTACATCATACTTGCAAGTATCGCTTCCAAGTCTTCAAAACCGGTAGCGTTTAGCTACAGGCTCTTCGTCAATAACTAACTACATAGATACAGCCTATAAGTATTTGTTAACACTTTAGCCGGATGCATAGCCGCAATTGGGCCGTTTTCCCACGCAACAATGCCGTCGACCCACGCTAGTAACTCTTGCATTAGTACATCAATGCTAAATGACACATTATGTGCAGCGTCGAATTATTCACTGACAATGAACTATGGTACACACAGAATTTGTTAATGTGTGAACGGTTTGTTTGGCATTGAATTGGACCAATGACCGGGTATAGAGAATTGGTGCAGTGCCATGATCAAAATGGATGATCAACTGCTGTCCTTGCAAGAGATCTTCGTTAATGCAGACGGAGTAAAATTGAATTGGTGTATTTTTCAAGAGCAAAAACAAAGCAGAAAGTAAGCAAGAATATCTCACGTAGACCTCTAGTAACAGACTTGAAAAAATTAAATACGAGTAAAGTCTGCTCTTTATTCAAAGTAAATTGAAATTTATTGTATGGCGTTAATTTAATTTGACACAGATAGGAAAATGTAACTCATTCACAAGCAGATAACGCAATAGAGGAACAATATTGATTCAATTGGTCACGTAACACAATGGTGGGGCATTGAGCAATTGAACCGGCCCGTGTGATGGTAGCAGACCCCGAAAGAAGTCAACGGAACAGCGATAAAAAGAAAAATCTAACAGCTGTTAACACCAATCTATCTATAGGTACTATTAGTACTAAAAGACTTACTTGTATCAATAAAAACTAAAAATTCTACATTATTCAATGGTCCTTTTATTCGTTTTAACAAGATTACATTCGATGTAATAATAATAGTAACAAGATCAGTTGTTTAGTTTATAAGTTCGTGCGAACTAGGACGGTGGCTTACGAAGGGTCCTTTCAGAGGTCCTTGACGTTTGCCCTACAAATATTTGAGTGACAAACTGCTACGTCGGGGATCGGGACCCTAAAGAAAAAAATTAAAATAGTGTTACTGTTTGTGTCATGTGATGTGTCAATAAAAGTAGTATTAACGATAACAAACCCTATATTAAAGATGATGAAATTGATGATTGTTTCTAGACCTTACACAATGTTCACATCATGACTTACAATTTTATTAATGAGCACGCTGACTCCATAATTTCCATACTTAGAAAACCTCAATTATTGAGGTCAACTAAGTATGATACGTGATATAATTATTGAGGCTCAATAATTAAATCACGGACAAGGAACTAATATTCAAACAAAATGTTATATCAGAAATCAGAGGTTCTCATATAAGACTTAATCATCGAATGATTCACAGTTTGCAGGTTGAACCGGTTTCTAACTGGACATTAATAACGAGAATACCTTGAAGCAACTGTCTACTGATGCACGTATCAATCAACTATCGAATATATGCAAATGTATTGTTAATTTCGAACAAAATGTACCCATGGTTTCATGGTCAAGAGTCTTAATAGAGATAAGCGTTGTTATATGTTAAGTGCCTCAATCAACACAATAGGAGTTAATTTCTGTGAGGAGTGTCTTACCAGCTACAGTGAATGTTTTAAGTACTCTTACATCGTTAATAACTCTTATATAACTCATTGTCTTTCCTGGGGCTATGAAATTTGCTGTATCTAGTTACGCAAAATTACTTTCTTGTGATTTTATTTATTAGAATACAAAATATCTGCCAATTCATAAAATTTTGTGTGGTAGAAAGAATTCTAGTGGTCAGCAAATATGGGCTTGTGGAAGCAACATTTGTAAAGAGTTCGTTTAAAAATTTGGTCATTAGTAGGCGGCTGTTTAAATTCAACTTTGATATTGACCGAAGCAAGTTCATTCGCCTCGTTACGTATAACTTTGAATGTTCTAATGTTTTGCGTGTTAATTGTCTTCTCGTAAATTACATTAGATATTGCGATTTTGTTTTAAAATTCGTCTTATCACCGGAAATTTATATTTATCATGTTTCATTAAGAAGAGAGAGAGTTATCTTGTTGTATCTAATGAAGAGATTAGATACAACAAGACATTAAAATCATCGATCGATCAAAGTACTTACAGCTGCAAAAAGTACATAATGGAAAAGTATTGACGTAACTAGAAATCGCTTTATTACGAGATATAAGCATGAATCGCCTCTCTTTCGTTCACCTTTGTTCAGCACTGTTTGCACAGTCACCGCCTATTCTTAGCAATCGTGTCTGGTTAACTTCACTAAACGGGATCACGATATAATCCAAGATTATGTTTACGTAATCACAATTTGATGGTAAATAAATCTTTTAATGAAACAAATCGCATAATTGGTTCTTACTTAATTTTCTCTAATCGAACTCCCCTAATTTGTTCCGTTCGTGCTACACATGAGCCCTCTGGAGGGTTTCAATAG
Source organism: Amphipoea oculea (assembly GCA_945859645.1). NCBI lineage: Eukaryota > Metazoa > Arthropoda > Insecta > Lepidoptera > Noctuidae > Amphipoea > Amphipoea oculea. The sequence goes on from OX243877.1 coordinate 10,642,381, forward strand.
CCGTCCTCGACATATTGCGATCCTTTAGTCAATATTCCTTTAATTAGTGGAGGTTTCACTTACTTTCTTATTCAGTTGATGAGTTTATTAAGATGGACATTTCTTAAATATATGAGCAAACCGTCTCTAAGATTGTCGTCGAAGTTGAATTTGGCTTCAATAATACCTCTAGCAGTCACGTACTGAAAAACATCGTATCATTATAAAAACTTAAAGCGGTGTGGGATTCGGTCGTTCACAGGGGCGTAGGCGCATTATTGAATTCTGATTCGATCTGATTCTGATGCAGAACTTGAAATCTTAATTACATCAAACATTAATAAGGATTATATCGGACATAAATATTAATGGATACTAAAGGCTGTTAACACCAAAGTAGAAGAAAAAAGAATGTTTACAACAGTCAACAAAGGTCACAGCTAACATCATAAACCTGATACGATCAGATAACTATAGTTTCATCGTATTTTTTTTATTCATACATATAAATGTTTGAGGCATAAGGCTTTAACGTTGTAACCCAGACGCAGGTGGGTGATCTAGATAGAATAAAAAATAAGGTTAAGAGTATCGTAACAACCCAAATTTCCATCAAATATAGGTTGTAAAGACCCAGTCATTTCGATCGTCCCAAATGGTCAAGGGGTTATGTTCGCTAGCAATCGTAAAAGTTAATTATTATTCAGACTGTATCTTATACCGGCAGTCACGTTCACTTCTATGTGGACAACGCGACTTGACTTTAATAAGGTTAACCCATTCATAAGTGCCTAATAAAATTAATGGCGGCCGACCTTATTCGTTACGAATAAAATGAATACATCTTCTCACGCGAAATCTTCGTTACTGTTGCGTGATCCGGCCCATGTATAAGCTCCTTAATAACAGGATGCTCAAGAAGTGCCCAAAGCAATCTCGAGTGTCCTTGTCGTGTTCTTGACTTCGTTCCTAACTCTCGTAGAACCATAATGTTTTCTAATTGAATTTGTCCCTTGCCCGTCTCAAGTTGGTCGAGGTTCGTCCAAAATAATTGCTCTAACCATTAACATTCCTGCCTGTACCGCTAACGTAACTTTCTCGAGTGGGTGGGACTACTATAATACAACATAACATTTGGAGTCACGAAATTCGTGTGTTCGGGGATAAAATAAAACTGCGGGTTTACTAGATTTTAAAGTACATACTGAGATGAAAATTTGGATGATGCCAGACGTGTCTTGCTAATGAGTTCAATCTCTGTACCGTACTTAAATGAACAATAAGCAGAGATACTGAATGACCTCTTGCGAACCGCGTCCCATCGCACATAATAGCATTGTTACAGACACGCCGACAATGCTTTCCATGAGGGAAACTGATGCTTCATTCTCTATTCATGTGTCAACGGCTCGCACCCGAACAAGGGGTTATTGATCTGGAATATAAAAGGTTCTCCCTAGCCATTGTCTTAAACGACGACGTTTCTAGGATGAAACAGGCTAAACGTGCCCAAGTGGCCGTTTGGTTGCTGTTTAGAGTTAATAGCTGCACTCGGCCATTCCACTCAGATGTATTTTTGAACTGATATTGCTTTCGTTTCACAATTGAGTATATTTTCGGTTCTCTCTTGATACAGCTACATATGTATTAGCCAATGCGTGGTTTGCTACGAGAGCATCTTTGATTTTAATTTATCGTTGGCAGCTGTATTTAGTTTTACCTATAAATGTTACAGTTTCGAGGTAACCTGTATTACCTAAGCCAAACAAACTCACCAAATTAGTACAGAGAGAAAAATAAACATTCTCAGTTTCTCACATTACCCTTTTCTCGGGGGCTGACCAAAAAAGTGTTACAAGAAATCTTTGTTTGTTTCCGAGGCTACGTACTCGTATTTCGGGGACTACTTGAAGCACGTTATAAAAATACCTTGAAGAATGAAGCTGTGACATTGAGCTCTTCTAAATTGGCTGGCCGAGGGTAGTTATATATAATTTCACGCCCACTTCACGCCGCTATGCCATTCGTCGTCATGAAACAAGAATTTTCTATTTGGGAACTTTATGAGTGGCAAGTTGTTCAAGAATTTCAACATTTTGTCGCATCGCCAACTGCATATTACTCGTATTTAGTACGAATATGTACTGAAAATATTTATGGTAATGAAGAATAAAGTAAACCTACTGTTACGTGATGATGTAGTACATGCATATTATAAAGTTGCTCTGAGAATAATTCAGTTAGGACGAATATCACCAATGTAACTGACTGCGTTCAGCACATCTAAATCAAGCGAGCAAAGACCTATCAGTGTCAATATTCCACAACAATGATGACAATGACAGCTCTAGATGTCGGTTTACGCGTTAAGTTTAAATGGTGAAATTCGGTCTTATTATTTATTGCAGTGGGAACAGTATAGGCTAATTATTATGCACGTAGCGAATTCGCCCTTATTCACATTGTCAGTAGCAATATGAATAAGGGCGCAGTGCAACATGTGTAGAGCACCAAAATGTAAATAAACATGATTTACTCGCCTGTCGAATGTCCACGGCCATTTCCCACGGTCTCGCGCCTTCCAACATAGTTGGTAATCACGAATGTAACCACAAATAATATGATTATTTCCTAATAGTAGTTCGGTGGGCATCTATCATACTTGATACGCTTGCATGTGACCTTTCGACACGACTGATAATAAGTTGGGAAAAAGTTTTTATCGGTACAAATTAGACGATAGCTCTTGAAAGGTTGACTGGTAGAAAATGCCACAGGCATTAAGTCCGCCTTCTTACAGTTTTTTTTTTACTTGTGCATAAAGTTTTAATAATAAATAAATAAATAATTAGCATCTTGCCGGACTTGTGAATATAAAATCAATGTATTTCTTCAAACAATTTGTGAATGTGTAGATTTTTTGCGATTCTGGCAAAGTTCGGGCTGCTCGGAAAAAAAACTGGAACAATCATGTTTCGTCTTTAGGCACTCGGTTATGTGATTGCCAAGTAAGAAATAAAAACAGGTTTATGAGTTACAAAGCCAATATTGGTCAGTAACATACGTGAAGTATGCTTTTGAATCGTTATCCATCTTGATACTAAACTATAAGAACTTTCTTACTTTACTTCGATAATCGACTTCAAACTAATATCGGACAATGTGCAATACTCGAATTAGTACCGTGATTTCGTCCACATTCCATCTCTAATTACCAGTGATCGGAATAAATGAATTAAAGTTAGTCTATTTATTTCGGGATTTTGCGTGAAAATCCCGAAAATTAGGTAATTGCAAGTTTAGTTAAAAATAGCCTTTAATCATCTTTAAATAAACCTTATTTTCAACTTATTTAAGATTTTTCCCGATTTCCGAGAAACAAAATGTCGTCGTAAGGAAGTCTCCACTTTCTGTCTCTGTTCTCCGAAGTAATAGGTAAATATACTCAGCCTATTCCGATCACTGCTAATTACACACGTACCTATAGCAATCGATACACAAATGGGACAACGATACAAGTCGAAGCGTTGTGTTATCCAGAAAATAGGTCGACGAGGGATAAAACCGTTTATCCCAACAATTTTACTGCGTGGGCAGATAACTGAAATATAACATCGATGCCCTCAGCTCGTTTGTTAATTATCCCAACAAAATAATAATATAAATAGGAGTGATTCTTCATTTGTGCTCCATATCTCTCGATATAGTTCAGGTTCAATATAATTCGGGTAAAGGTTCAAGCAATAATGAGGTTTGAGCAAGAATTTGATCTATCTTTTAATACATCGAGTTTGTTTTACTGCAGTGATATGTTTACAGTTTGTGCTCTGATAATAGGCTTGAAACATTAAGCAAACACAATTCACATCATAAACAGCATTCCTTTGTGTTACTGCATTTCAGATTGAAATTCATGAAACATTACATTTCTTATCAAAGAATCTGTTACAACTTTGACTTTACCAATGCCATCGGTTCTTCTCAACCTTCTTTTTAATGGCGTTTCTCGTCTCAGCCTATAATGTTCCCACTGCTGGGGCATAGACCTCCTCTCGGTGAGAGGGAGAGTGGGTCATAATCCAGCACGCGGGCCCAGTGCGGGTTGACAGATGTCACATGTCTTCGTTTTTTTTTTTTTTGGTTTCGTCACGATGTTTTGCTTCACCTTTTTGAGAGCAGTGATGATGAATAATTTACACAAAGTAAAGCGACTGTCTGAATTCGAACCTACTCGTAAGTCGCGGCCGTTACCACTGGACCACCACAGCTCGAAAATCTTAAATCATAATCAGCCTATAATGTTCCCACTGCTGGGACACAGGCCTCCTCGCGGTGAGAGGGAGTGGGATCCACCACGTGGGCCCAGTGCGGGTTGGCAGATGTCACATGTCTTCGAATTTTTGGTTCTAGGACATACCGATTTCCTCACGATGTTTTCCTTCACCGTTTTGAGAGCAGTGGTCATGAAATAATTACACAAAGTAAAGCGCCTCTCTTTGTTCGAACTTACGACCTACAACTCGTAAGTCGCGGCCGTTACCACTTCGAAAATCTTAAATGCTATCTCGAAAATACTATTACCATACTGTCTCCTAAGGACCCTTTGTGTGTTTCTTATTGTCGAAGGACTATTGCTGTGTGCCATAAAAAGAAGTTACCCTAAGCTGAGATAAGCTTGGGGATAAAATTGTTCCAGGGACACATTTTATTGCTTCTGGAGTGGAAATAGCCTTTTTACGAGTTGCGTGGAACAGGCTTGGGCACTTAAAAATAGAGTTAGCTTCGTGCGTGAGATATCACCTGGCCTATGGTTTATCTGTGACTATTCCAAAGGTAAATGGATTTTTAATCCAGGCGTTAATTATCTTAATGGTTGCGTGTTGGTATGTCTTTGAACATCGAGCTCCTAAATCAGACGATCAGAATGTTGGTTAAAAGGAAATAGTAATTTTGTTAAAAATGGTGGCAGAAAATTAGGCATCCATTTAGGAAAAGTTCAAACGTTCCCTAATAAAGGTAAAACTTATTTAGACGAGGATTCCCCAAAACTTATTGTCAAAGTTAAGCTATTCAGGTTAATAATATTAGTCTGTAATCTATGAGATTTGGCTACTGAATTGCAAAATTTAGACGAAAGCCCGGTATTACGCGGGACTGCCACAACATTCGTTCATCGCGGTGCGAATTCCCGGCAATATAAACATAAAATTAGGCCGAGGATCCCCAGTGGTCAGTGGCTAGTTAGTTTGTGAATTAGTTAACATTGTTACCAACACAATAAATAGGTTATGACTTGCGAGAAATTAACATGAAAATGTCACTTGAAATGACTGTGAAGACAATGTGATTGCATTAAAATATAAGGCAGTAATGATTCCCAATGAGTCTTATGTTGCATAATCTAATCAGGTTTGGAAAAACTTGATGGCCTGCAACATACACCTAGAGGCTGAATACAAAGATAATTGCCGCAACGCCACATCGCCAATCTGCACATAAGGAAATGCTGCACAAATGGAACTAAAGAAAGCAGAAGATAGACTTCAACTAACATTGCTCTCCAGTTTATCCGCGGATCATTATGAAGTTATTCTATAAATCACCTGTCACTATCCCAGATGTTTGCGCGTGCGTCTTATTCTATCATAACGTAATCTCTTCTAGTAGATGGAATGTTTGCACAGAAAGACGTAATCTTCAGCATTACGCGATGCCACGCTAAAACACAATGTTATGTAGTAATGCTTCCTTATTATCCACGAGATGGTGTGAAATTGCAATTTAATGAGTCGGGTAATGTCGGAATTGTGCGCCGCTTCAATAACGACACTATTGACACTTACGCCCTTATTTATAATGATGCGTTTACTCGCCAGTGTTCTTATGTTCCGCATATTCTATAGGAGGATTGATAATGCACAATTTAAAAGAATCGTTGCAATGCAGATAGTTCAGTCATCAAATGGCCCAGAAGGGGGTGTAGAATGCGTGAGCAGGGATCTAAGCGATTCCTTTAGAAACTTATTCAGGGTGCTTAGGTCTCGGAGGTGAGCCGGAGTTTTTCACCGTTTTTGAGATATATTCGAAAAACCCAAAAGTAGCCACTTTTGGGTTGCAGTTTGAGTTGTAGAGTATGTGAGCAGGGACCTAGCCGAAGTGCCGAAGACTTCTTTATTGACTGGACTAAAAGGCTCTCGTTAAAGTTGTTGATGCTTGAGCAATCAATTTGACTTCTAAAAAATCTCACAATATTAATTTATATCATTGTTACCAACTTTAAATTCTTGTCTTAGATTACGTGGCACGTTGAGATGTCGCTCACAATAGACAGCTGATGAATGTCAATAAACTCGCGTAACGCAAACCTGACAAGTTGCAAAAGGTATGAAAACATTATAGAAAGTTGCATAACAATCCAGCGATCATCGCTCCATAAAATGTAATCGTGAGAATAAAAGTGACAATAACGTTAGAAGAATACGTTAGAAGTATTTTTGGCACATCTTATATGTGATGACTGAGCATGACGTGCCTTTGTGATTTCGAAGACACTTTCAATGTTCATTCATTTAGAAAATGAATTTCCAGTTTTATCTTTACGATCTTCATTTGTTACATTGTTGAGTTCAAGAACGGTCACATCTTTATCCTTGGCAAGTCTAAAATTAAATATTTTAAGCAGCATGACTGGTTTTAATAATTATGAAGTTTTTTGTTCCTCCGCGTCGAAGTAAATCATTTTTATCCCAACTCCGACCTTCATTTATTTTTTCTATCAACAATTTTCGTATAAAATATTTCCAATTCCATAAAAATATTCTCTGTGAAAGTATTTTTCCAAAAAACACGGTAGGCGTTTAATTTGTACTCGTGAAGTAATATCGTTTTATCCTCCGAATCTAATCAGATGGAATCGATCATAAATTATTTTATGTTCTTGATATTGCCGCCGCTCTCTATCATTCTGTTTATTGACATAGATTCGTTACTTTTACTGTACAGTCCATGATCTTTCGGCGACGAAGTACTTATATCAATAATATAATTGTATTAATGGGTCCAATATAGTGTAAGTTTTTGACTTTATCTATCTATCTTTATCTTTATTTATTTGACTTAGATTCCACTTACTTCCCGAAAACTTGCTCAATCAGAAGTCGGTAAACAACTTAATGGCCTGTGTTTCTAGATAAGTAGTTACCCCGTTATTGTCACACTACATTTGTGTTGTATTCCGGTACTTAAAACGGATATTTTACTGCTGCACGTTTCGTGCGTCGCATCCGCTAACCGCTTGAAGTTTTTACGTCTCATTCGAGAAAAACGTATGGAGATAATCAAGCGAGTAATTCTGACATTCTCAAACAGTGTCATTACGGTTAAACAAGTCTGCATTTTCAAGAATCCCACTGTTATTGTTTACCTACTCGACAAAGATAGTCTGTGTTTATCAGAGGGGCAATTCCCGTAATTTTAAGAACGTTCGCAGTCTGATCTCAGTCTCAATCTGTCAAAAATACCTCTAATTTCCCTAAATTTTTGACAAGTTTTTGACATTTGTTTGTCGCCGAAATGAGATTGCGACTAGATTTTGAACGTTTTAAATTACGAGAATAGGCGTTCTGATCTGTCTCAGTGTGTCAAAACACCTCTAATTTCCCTAAATTTTCGACAAGTTTTTGACATTGACTGTCGATGAGATGAGATTGCGACTAGAGAAACATTTTTAATTACGAGAATAGGTCTTCAGATGTTTCGCGAAAGCCGTGACTTTGCTTCGGCAATGTTAGGGTTTATTTTGGAGAGGAAATAAAACGAAGTGCATTACCATAACAAACAATACGGAGTGAACAATGTGCCCGGAACGACGCTCCAATTATCGCGCACACTGGCGGTGGCATGGCGGCCGGGCCCGCCCCATGTGGAGTCGTGAACGTGGTCAGCGTGCACACTACCATCTCACCATACTGTAATGCTAGCACTAAATAAATAATTTGTACCGAAATAGTACTGAATGGTTCATGTGTACAGCTTGATTGTACTAACTTTTTCAGACTCACTAACTGAATACGTTGATTTACCGTTCATTGTTTAGATTTCCTTTTATATTTATCTGACCGCGACGACTTCAATGAGCTTAGGTGTCAAGTCGTGGTTTTAATAGAAAATCGGTTTTCTCCATTGAAAAGAGAATCGCCAGTCATGGTCAACTAATAAGAAAGTTACATCGCGGATGTGAAATGACCACAGCAGTTTAGATTTACTGTCATGAAGTCAATTAGCTGAAAAGCTCATTTAAAGACGAGGAATGAGACGTAATTTTCTAATTACGTATGTTTACATCTTTATTTGCATTAACTAACTGCTTCCGAAACCAAAATTAAATCATGAATAGCCATGTCTACCTTAAAAGATACATTTGCATTAAAACTAGACAAAATTATGCAAATAACTAGTTTGTATGCAGTACCGCATCTTCGCTATACATGGTAAGTAGCATAAGTACTGCACCAGCGAAGTTTTAGATGGTATCAAGCGTTTCCGGTCCGTCAGTCCACAATAAGCGCTTGAGCGGAAGTCCCGGCGCGTGCGCTTACCATGCAATCTACCGACAGACCGACACTATAATAGCCCCTGATTTTTTATAGCGGATTCATGCTATAAAAATAGAGTAGATGTAGGTACTTGTAACAGAAGTTCACCGTTCTTTTACAAGTATATCAACGGGGTATAATTGCGTATCGATACCGTGCATTTTGACAGTTCAACAACATTCATTGCGCTTTTTTCGTTGTTTAACAGACGAATTTTTCAAACTTATGTAGCAATGAATTAGCAATTTCCTTCAAAATTCTTCGGATTGTGATTAAAAGTGTGCTACTCAATTGGGATGCTGGATCAGATACATTAATGTACTCATTGAATCTTCTATTTTATTTTGTAGCGCCAATGAATCAGGCCTATTAAGGGCATCGATCGTCTAATATGGTTCGACGACTTAATTAAACGTAGTCAGGATTAAATCCATTAGAAACAAGATTTATTATGTGCGAACACATTAATATTCGTGCTGTTTAATTAATTAGATCAGCATAAATTAAATTAAATCATATTATTCATATAAATTAGATCGCTATTAAGACCCCTACATATTCAATCAAAATACGGGTTGTTTCTTAATTCGTGTAATTCATTTAATTTAAATCATTTGGTAATTTTCATTGACCCACAATGTTTTTTCTTCTTGATTACATATGAAATTATTGTTATCTGTTTTCATATTGCGATAGTGCCAATATTCCTGAATTCAGACACCCTATAGGCTATAATTCAAAGGGTGGCTGGACCAGTGACGCACAAACTGTACTTAACCATCAATTCAGCACATGATACTAGACCCTCTAGCGTAGACATTTTTCTACGGTTATCATGAAAAACATCTGCTGTTTCATAGAAAAGTGGAATACCTACCTACGCGATCAAAATGTATGGAACAGTATTTTTTTTTTTAATAACCGCCGATAAACTTTATCGCAGGCTCAGAATCATGTACTGAATCCATGGATATAATATGTTTGCGCGTCGATGTCCTTGCCACCCTGTATGATGTCCAGCACCCTAATTGCTTAACACACTATCAATCGGAATCTGAATCATTTTGAAGCAAATTGCTAATCCATTGCTTCATAAGTTCGAAAAATTTGTCTGCTCAACACGTAAATAACGCAATTAATGCTGTTGAACTGTCAAAATGAAACCCATTGCTACTGATAATGTGTTACGCAATTACCCCACGAGTTCAAAAAATAAGGAACGTCTTTATTCAACACTTATTTTTATAACAACACACCGTGTCAACAGAGCAGTAATGTCCATAGTGTGTTCTATACATTTATGAGGTCGTGTGTACGTTGTCGGAACACACGTGAACGTTCCACTGACTAGTCGCGGAGAATGTTCCATTGTTGAACGTACCATTGAAGGATATGGTCAAATGGGTGCCGTACTGTGCGTGTGCGTTGCGGCCGGAACTTTCGAATTTATCATAATTATCTGTATGAAACGTGTGTTATTTCTTTGTCTCATAATTGAAACGATAAGATAGGCTGATTAGAATATTGTGTGATTTCTGATAAAAGCACTTAATTAAATCATCATTAAAAATGACTTGCTTTTTGAAATCACCATGCAGCCTTTTCTGACCCTCTGCATTTAAAATACTTCCTCTGTGTGATGCAATATTTCTCTACCAAACTTTACCACAAAAACTTCATACCTGCAGTACGAAAAGTACAGACCGCAAAGAAAAGTAAGTACAGCCCGCAAAGAAAAGTACAAACCGCTGTCTGGCACACGTAAAAGTCTCCGAAAAACCTGGTATTGATTTCTTCACCGTGTCCTCGACGAACCATTGTCCCACAAGTTCGCGGTTACGCAACCATTCCGTCCTGTCCCACACAGTCCCCACATAGAATATATTAAGAGCAATAATAAAAGCGGCGCGTCTACTCGTAAACAATAATTGAGTTGAGTTTGTGAGCGAGTTTCGTAACGGGTTATGAAGTTTAGCGTGACAGAAAAGAAAAATGTCCTTTCTGTAACGTTTCACAGAGCAATTCTTGTTTATTGTTTCTCATCTCTCGTTATTTTATTATTTTCTTTCTCTGAATAGAAAATAAAGGAGCACCGCCTGCCTGCCTGAAAACCGAGAAACAGATTTATTTAGTATAAACAAAACATACAATTTACTGTATGTAATATAAACTTTTTTCATAAAGAGTTTATTGTGCAATAGCTGTCTACAACATGTGCCTCGACATTGTAACAAAGAAATAAATCAACATTTACTTCGACTGAAAACATTCTGATTGAAAACATTATTCATTTCAACAATAAATTACGTCGTTTCATCGATCAATCGGCGAAAACATCGTTGTTTTTCCGACTGATAAAATCGATTCTTAAATTAACAAGGCGATAAGTATTGAAATATAACAAGTTACAGCATAATAAATTCACAATTAATAAATGTGTACCTACTGTGAGACTTTTCAGACAGCCCATTGTGAGCTAACAAGAATAACAATTTGAGTTCGTTCTCGCGTGTTTAACATTCGAATTATAACGAAGAACAATATGATATTGCGAAAGTTGTAATTTGTAACAAATTGTTTTAGAAATGCGAAACTTTTGCAAGTTCTCCGTACCTACCTACTCGCGTAATTTAGGTAACAGCAATGAAGCCAAAAATATTTGATAGATTGTATTTCCTTCGGAAATAAAGTTTTAGGTATTTTATTGTAAGTCCAACACGTGTTCGTCAGTCGTGAGCGATACCAACGTTTTAGAAAAAGTCCAGACTGTTGTGTACGGTACACGACTTGCGTGCGCGAGCGTACCAAATTCTAGTACAGTTAGACCCGCTTCTGTAAAGCGCTTTAAGTATTCCATACAATTTTCCAGACACTTCGAGACATTAAAAAAAGCCGCTACATCTTCCTGCTTTACCGTCGTCGACTCTGATTGATCTCTTTACACGCGCGGATGGCCGTCAGATGCAATCCCTCAAAGGGTTATGGGCTTTAGTACTAAATTTATCGCGGCGTAAAACGTTCCCCTTATAAATTACGTACCTACGTAGCTGTAGACTTAAACAGACCGTGTTGCTTCCCCTTTGAGCAATTTCAAGCAATTGATGAGTTTACCTTAAGAGCTTAGATGATAAAGAAATATTCATTTAACTAAAATGAGATAGGATCTTCAACCGAAACTTTCAGAGAAAATAGCATTTCTCAGACAGCGATTAATTTTCTTAAACTCTCAAAAATATATTATACTTTCCATAAATACTGAGTGAGATAAGGAGACAGCCTTTCGTTACAGCCATTTTACATTTAAATATTTTGTCAAGTTCTTCAGAAAGTAACATTAACGAGACAAGTTTAATACATTACGTAATTCTTTACTGTTTAAATATTCATTTACATATTATTTAAAGCTTAGATATTACATCTGCTGAATACATACATGCAGACTTCGTTTCTTTCAGAATATGTTACTTTACTTTCGCTAAAGGCAAGTTCAAAGGAAACCAAGAAAAGGAAGGAAGGAGGAGGAAGGGAAGGAGGAAGGAGGATTGTGAGGAAACCGGCATCGGCATATTCTAGAACAAAAAAAAATTAAGTAGAACACATGTGACATCTACCAATCCGCAGTGGGCCCGCGTGGTAGTTTATAGCCCACTTCCTCTTGAAGAGAGGATGCCTGTGTCCCAGCAATAGGAACATTATAGGCTGATTATACTATGCTTAAAGTTAACAAATCGTACTATAACCAATTACGATCCGCAAGATACAGGAATCGGGAAAATTTTCATTATAGACATTTCCTTCTCAGATGTTTAAGATTACAGTAATCTCTAACACATAACATTATGTTTTTAATGCTCAGCATCCTCCACATTTTATCATAATTAATACCAAACGAATGTACCTTAATAAAGTTGTAGGAAGTAATTGAACTCAAGCGCATAGTAAGTAGCACTTATCTAATTTAGAAGGAGACAGATGCACGGACATTGAGACATTTATACCCTGTATAGTTATAGAACTAAGTCGAGTTAGTCGAGTCTGCAATTTGCTTCCACATTTAGAAGTGACGCGTCGACACTCCGTATACAGCCGTACAGCAGCAGACAAATGATAGTCTGGCTTATTATGGAGTTAGATTAAGTTTAGTTCATCATTTCCTTAGTTCAATTCGTGAGGGAAGATGTTATGAGGAGTGAGAAGATTACTTTACTTGTTATGCCTTTATTTGTGTTTAACAGAAGCGAATTATGTCGTTGTTTCAACTACTGTTAATTTAGACCTGTCTTTCCCTGTGCCAAAGGATTTAAGTATCATTTGAAGTGTGTTTGAAACCAGCGCTGTGGTGATGCCCGTTTTGAATGGACGTAGCGCTTGTTTGTCCCCAACTTGTTCATTTTTGTATTTTTTCTTTGCGTCATGTTTTTCCGCAGATAAACGTTTTTTTTTTTCTTTAATTTAAGACTTTTTGGCAAATCTTATATATCTTTCTAACTCTTTCGACTGACCTTATGATAGTAAAATATTACGCCTAACCGACGTCGAAGTATATCCAGTCAGGTATACTGAGTAAAGCAGCAATCATAATAAACAAATTGTGTAACATTTTCCAATAGACATAAGTATAATGTAGGTCGGCTTTTTTCACGACCGCCATCTGACCTTCACAACTTAGCTACTGGACAATATCGATATTTTAAGGCTGGGTCACATGATGTCTGTCTAGGTCAGGGATGACGCACCTATAGCAAGCGTGCCATTGCACGCGACACGATTGAAAATTCAGGCCTTTGGGCACAGCTTTTTCTTACCTTCTTTTCAATATAAATATAATTAAATTAATATACAAACCAAAGAGCTAAAGAACAAGAAACTACGTGAAGCAACAATAACGTGAGGTCGATACGCATTACACAAACAGACATAAAATTTCTAAATATAATTTCTTGTTTTTAATTATATAAGTTAACATGCTCTATTACCAAAACGTAATACATAATTGAATAGTGAAATATCGTAACTAACTCGTATCACGTTTTCTCTAATTGAAATATATAATAAATAAATATTGTCTAGAATTCTAGATAATCTAATATTGGGTAATATTATTACTGTGAAAAAACTTTTTACAGAAACACGTAAAATACTAGTTACCTAATTGATGTTTCTATGTAAACGTTAGCATTGTTCTATTGAATGATCACTTTTTGTAAGTCAAATAATGTTTAGCAACATTTTTTGTGGTAGACTGACTTAGGTTAGATTGTTTTTATACTGACCAACAAAATACGGGTGAAACCATCCGTCCGTTCCGTAGGTATCCACAAAAAACATAAGCCTTTTATTTGTTAATGAATGGATATTTCAGTAACAAAATATTTTATACTACGCTGATCTGATCTCTACGTGTGTTTTCATAAAAGTTAGGTTTAACTTTGTATTGGATAACTGGAAAACGTTCCTAACTCCATCTGCGTAGGTATATCCTGACAAGCTAATTATTCAACTTTACCTGCAAAATTTCTCGTCGTCAATGCGTACGTATGCAAGTACTTATGCTGCATTTGCAAATTAAATGGCGTCCTCGTTCACCCTACGTGGAGCGCTGAAAAAGTTATTTGTTAATTTAAATACGAGTTTCAAACAATAAATTAAATACAGCGCTTGTTCACGTTCAGACCAAATAAAATACAAGAAGATTTGAAATAAATAAACTGTAAATTTCCCAGAAGAATTCAAATCATCCCTCCCAGAACTTTTGCAATAAAAAATTAATATTAAATAAGTAACTTCAAAGGCTCTGCAGACTTGCAGTTATGAAACTGCAAGTCTGGAATATATTTCATGCGAAACTTTATTTAATAAACTTCATAATCATTACGTAGTTTTACGAGGTACAAACGGTTATAAAACTCATAAGTGCTTATTAGCGAAACAAGGCAAAACTCGTTAGTAAAAAAGTTCTTGCAAATATTAGAAAGACTATAAAGGTTAGTCATGGATTATTCGGTGTGAACATAAATAGAATCAATTATAGACGCTGGAGAACAAAAGGTCGCTGACATAATACAAAGGATTTGTAATCTGTGGTAGCTATGACCTGTCACGCTCCTCAGACGCGCAAAGACAACGTCGTGATTTACTCGACAGGTGGACGTGTCGGAAACAGCTGTGTTTGGAAGCGAAACGAATAAAATGTTGCGCTGACTATCAAAATTGAATCACTGAAAGTAATTTAAAAGCAGCTGCTGAAAGCGCTTCGATTTCTTTACCTTCATATTTTTGAGTTCGCCTTTTGAATCAAAAGGTTTGAATGGAGAAATGAAGACGGGAAGCATCCTGTTCGTGAATAATATTCTAAACAGGGCCCGGGGTATTTTATTTCAACGTAAGCCGGTAAACAAAATACTTCACCGAAATACGGTTCTTTTTTTACCTCACTGAAATGAACTCATTATATAAAAGAGGCTGAGCATACATATTTATTCATATTTGTACCCATATTTTAAGCATAAATTGCTCAAAATATGGGCACAAATAAATTAATTTTGTATTAATGAGAACTTTTCCGTAACCGTCTGCTCTAGACCATGTTTCATTGATTTTGTATCTACAATTATACCAGCATAGTGTTAAACCACAGGTTAAAAATTAAATCCACAATTATAACCACACAAATGAAAACATTTGAAAGTTAACGTTTTTGTCCTAACAATGTAATTAGTCTGTGCCAGGCACGGTAGCCGGAAAGCTACATTTTACATTTAAATGCTAGTTAATGAAGTTGTAATTCTCGTGCTATTTAGAAATTGTGTTTAAGGTACAGCCAGGGAATTAAAGGTGAATTTTATATGGGACAAAATTTTCCGACAACGGTCTACCAACATTATAAATGAAAATGATAGTTTGAAAAAGTGACATTTTTGTGGGAAAGGAATGTATTGTTGGGGCTTCCTACTGGGCTGAAACATTATAATAAAGTAGATGAATTAAAGTACTATCGGCACAAGAAGAAGAAGTACCAATGTATTTGAGCATTCCCCGAGTCTACGTGCATAGTTTGACTAGCTATCCCTTTGTAGTTCAGTTATCGATTGAAGTTTATTTATAACTGTGTTCTCTGCTTTCAGATCAAACTAATCGGAGTTATAACATTGGTACGTATTAGTTCAAACTAGGCTTATTATGTAATTTTGAATGGTTGTTGGAAAAGTTTTTGTTAATTAAAGTGATATCAATACTAGACCGTAGATATTTAGACGTTTTACAGAATTCACGTTTTCCAATATGGTGTTGTTAAACAACTCTATCATTCTTCTCTGGTTTTCTTCATTTATCTTATCAAGTCACTGTAACTATTATTATTTTTTGTATGTAGGTATAAAGTTCTTGATGTCCACGATAATTATTTCAAACAAACACTAGGTACTTTCCCATAATCGGGGTATCGTATTACCCATTAACTGGGTTGTGGAGGTTAGATAGGCAGTCGCTCCATGAAAAATAATGGTATTCAGCTGCATCCAGTTAGACTGGAAGCCAACCCTAACATAGATGGGAAAAGGCTAGGTACCTAGATGATGTGACTACTTTTCCAAGCAAAAACAAAATGTGAACAGAGCAAGTAAGTACAAACAGCAAACGTTTGAAACTCTATAACAATTGCTAATTACTAACGAGAAGGGATAACATGGAACAAAAACACGTGGAGACTGACCCATATAGCGCTCCAGTGAGCAGGAGCTCCATAAACAAAGTACGTAGAGGGGGAGCCATGAGCCATGGAGCTGGCTATAATTGTGCGCTCTATCACACATTGATGGCTCGTTTGACAAATGAAAGAGAGCTCTAACTATTATAAACTAGACTATAGGAGGTTACAAAGGGACAGAGAAATATAAATCAGGTTTGTCGGTTGTAAATATGATATACTAGCTGCGCCCCGCGGTTTCACCCGTGTAAATGTCGATCCCGTGGGAATATCGGGATAAAAACTATCCTATGTCCTTTCCCGGGACTCAAACTATCTCTATACCAAATTTCATCGAAATCGGTCCAACCGTTTGAGCGTGAAGAAGTAACAAACATATAAACACACACACACACACACACTCACAAACTTTCGCCTTTATAATATTAGTGTGATTTGGCCTTATTACAAACCAAAATCTAACTTTAGTTCTAGCCTTAACCTTTGGGCCAGTATTTGTATTTCGGACTTTATTTCGATTTAGACAAAATGACAACGTAGCACCGAACTAAGCTGCCATTTTTGTATAAAGAATTGCATTTGTATAACAATTAGATTCTTAATTCAATGTTCGGTAGTTTAAACCTGATCTAAAGAAAAACCTTGTTTTGTAATAAGGGGGTTAGTATTTCGAAAGAGATTGTCATACAGGTACGGGTGACAGGGAAACCCAGAGCTATTCTACGCCTGCCGGGTCAGCGGGATCGTCCGAAAGGGTTACCGCTGCCCTGGAACATAAAGGGCTAAGGAAGAAACACGGGTGGGTTTTAGTCAGTAAGAGTCTGACACTCCCTTGCGCTCCACCCAGAGCGGGAGGAGTCATTTGATGACTTCCCATCCACAAAAAAAAAATATTTTCTAACATCCGATGTGCCTATATTATGCGGCCAGGTATTGTATTATTATATTTTTTTTTTCGTCGACTAATGAAACTAAGCGAAATACTAAGAATTATTTTTTTTACAGATTTCAGTCACGAAAGTTCTCCATCCTAGCAGTACCTAATAGACAAAATGTATCGGTCCTATCATCCCTAGTTATCGTAAAAATCTAAGTGAAAGGGTTACTGCTTGGTGAAAATTGATTATTACTAACTGCAATCGTATCTATTTTTGGCCGGCCACTTTTACTTACATCAAACGTAGCCACAAAACACGAAATCTGCACAAAAGCTGCGCTTTGTCAACCATTCAGAAATTCGCACTATGACGTGACATCAACAATCTTCCAATTACGTATATTTAAATGTATTTAATGTGTGTATTTCTCTCTACGCGCACGCATATTACAAGAGAGTGAGCCTAATTCTGGAGAAAATATGCAGTTTCAGTTAGTTTCCCGTCGCTTATCGTAATATTATATCAAATCAATCACAAACTCCTAACAATCTTGCACCTAAATCTATCCATTTGTCACTAAAATAATCGTAAAATTATTGAATTACCACAGCCGTCAGCCATATTTACATCAACAGGCTTAGAACTATTCAATGTACAGGTTTCAGGTGACACAAATACTTGCGTGTCATTTCGGATTATGTAAGACCAAGGGCCTTTGGTTTGCGCAATGTCCGTTCAGAGTAAAATAACTATTAAACAACTGTTAGTTACGACCAACTTCATTCACGACAAAAGACTACGGAATAGATTAACTGTTTAAGACTACCGAATAGACAAACTGAATAATAGTTTAATATACTCAAAAAGTAAACTTTAGATCCTCTTACGTTTAGGCAAGGAGTCTAAAAGAGTGTCCATGGAGTTTCTTACCCGTTCTTCTCCATACAGATCTAGGTACGTTTAGGAAAGGACCGACTATTCAATTTTGACAATTCAAAAGTGTCTATACATGGTTTAATTGAAATAAATGCTTTGAGTTTGAGTCTACCAAATTCTAGTTTATTCAAGTTGAAATCAAAATATCCTAAACGAGAACTAAACTAAACTGTATCCAAATTCACTTATCTGTTGCTCTGTGATCGACTCCTAAATCAAACCGTCCGTCACCTTCGTTGAGCCAATGAGATTAATTCTCCATCCGTTTATTCCCAGTAACGCCAACAGGCAGCTTTACTCTAGTTTCTCATGAAACATAATGGAGGAAATGTAATTTCTTATTAAGCGTGAAACACATCAAGTTGATAGCCTCGCCACGTGTTCGTATGTCCCATACACACTACACAGTAGGTACACACATGCAATAAGTAAAGGGGGTGCGTGTGAACATGTAGGAGGCAAATTCACATGAACACCGACCAAATGTTGAAGACCCCTGCCACTTGAAGCAGCTGCGTTTCCCAGAAACTTCCCCAAAGCTACTCGAAGGGTAGGGCAGCTCAACCTAAAGTGGTTGCTCTCTAAAAGCACACGGATTAGCGGGACATATGGGGGTGTGGGAATACACCCCGCGGATGCAAGGTGCAGACCCCTGTAAAACGAATGTTATGAAATAAATATGAAACTCCCATACTCCGATTAAACGTTATAATGAAGAGCCCGCTAATTGGGTACTCAATGTGCAAACTCGCAGTATTTCCATTGCTATTTTGAAGTTACTTTTAGTTCAAGTGTGTTTTCATTACCTACAAGAAGCTTTGTTTTTAATTAAAACCAACGGTGTATATATAGGTACCTGGAATTTTTAATAATAAAATTATGAAAACATTTTCTGTTTTAATTGCGACATTATATATCCAGAATATCACTCATCTCATAAAGACGCATAGGGTATAATCTACTTATATTTTCACGTATATTTATAGCAGCAATAAGTACCACAAATACGTTGGGTACAGGGGTACAGGCAAGCTACCCTCATTATCAGCTGTGTTTATCGCACAACACCTGCTCCGTGATGCCCTCATGACGGAAGACATTAAAAAAACAACAACATGTGCAAAATAGGATATTTCCTGTCTATGTGTTGATTGCGCGTAAATCCAATATCGCTCACAAAAAAATATTGCAAAATTGGATGGAAAGGTGTTAATATAAAAACATGTTGTTTTATTGTTACTTTTGCTTACAAATACGAATAAAAGGAATCAAATCTAGACTAACAACAGTAAAGAGTTCAGTGAAACATACCTATATTATTCGTATTATTTGATCCTTTGAGCCTTTGATCTGATTTGTAAATGAAAAGAAAACAACGGCTAACTGTTATAATTATTAACTTGTCTGCGGTTTAAGGCCTGAAGGTCAATCAAATAAGGGACGTGAATTATTGTATATAATTTTTTGTTCTAACATTATCTATCTATGAGTACATAATTATATCTATACGAATAATGAAGCTGAAGAGTTTGTTTGTTTCATTGAACGCGCTAATTTCTGGAACTAAAAGTCGGATTTGAAAAATTCCTTTTGCATTTGATAGCCCGATTCTGGAGGTCGGCTATAGGCTACTTAACATTATGCTAGGACCCTTAGAAACCGAGCAGAAACAAAAAAAGTCTGAAATAACGCTAAGCGAAAACGAAGTGCCTAATAGAGCGGATAGGCGATGCGATGCGACGGGGTGGGTCGAGGAAATAAGAAATTTTACGCAGAAGAAGTCGCGGTCAGCAACCAGTATTCTAAATATTAGGGGTGCTACACACAATGTCGGCAAAAGTGAAATCAACCTAAGCAGTAATTTTGCTTCCCATGAAGGGCAAAATTAACGCGATCCAAATTCTATTAATTCTACCAACTCATGTATTTAAATTCTTTATATCGTCATATAACAAGATATACCTAATCACTATCGTTTTCATCGCTCACTCTCAAAGCATAACAGTCGCCATTAAAATAACATCAAATTATTTATGACGTACGGATTTAGTTATAGAGGCCTTGTCTAATAAAATAGTATTAATAAAATATTTTCCCATAGCTATGGGTTGTGTCATGGTCTCATGGTGGAATATAATATGCGGCCATAATGTATGCGGATTTTGGTTACTGATTATATGTGTCGGATTTCAATGAATTTGGAAAACGATTCTCAAATGTTTCGACGAGATGAGATGTTCATGAATGAAATAAACATTAAATTGAAACAAAACACAAGCGTTGTGGAAGAATAGAATGTAATGACACATGTTAACATGACATAATGTCGTCATAATGTCAACACAGAGTTTACTGGCAAAGAAATATAATATCTATTAATATTGTTTGTTAGTCATCTTGTGGTCATGGTCGGGAATATTCCATCACTTCTCATGGATTTTGTAGGAGCTAGTGAATGAATAGAAAATATTGATTCAGTCATCACCAATTTTATTTGCGAAAATCAAATCAAGATAGAATGTCCACAAGACCATAACATTTTAGGAGTCACTGCCATACAATCAAGTAAAGTCATACAAATAAGGCATAACTTTCTACGTGGTCAATAAATAAAGTTATTTCGATTCAACATTCACGGTGTCCGTAGGCATATCTCAAACTTTCTAAGCGGCTCACTATCATAAACAACAAACTTTATCTTCGACTCATCCGTAATGTTATGATGAAAACGCCTATAAGCCAAGAAAAAGTTTTTATCTCAATATCTTTCATAACATTTTTATCATAAAATCTACTTACCAAAATTAGGTTTTATGATAAAAACCGGCCAAGTGCGTGTCGGACCACCCACAATGAAGAGTTCCGTAGCTGAAATGAATTTATCCCAAGAACAAACTTAACATTGTAGTTGAAAAACATGTTCTCCCATACATTCCAACTGAAAATGTAAGTTTGTACGCACAATATTGAGAGATTCACCATGTTGTTTTAAGATCACAGACTTCTTATAGGTTTTCCTGTAATATATAAATTTTGATTTTTTTTTTTTTTTTTTTTTAATTTTTTTTCTGTATTTTTTCAAAATTTTAGGCTTAGTAGTTTCGGAGAATGATGGAATGGATGGGGAGAGTGATCAATTTACGTCTATTTTCTTAAATAACTTTAATACAATTTATTTTAAAATTATGAAAAAATATATTTGAAATCCACAGTAAGCTCTTTCATTTGATATGTCACACGGTACAGATTGCGAAACTTTTTTATTTTTATTTTCTATTTGCCCCCAAAAATGACCCCAATGTTCAAAGTTCATTTATTTACGTTACACGTCTGTGTTTGGGTC
The DNA here is from genome assembly GCA_945859645.1 of Amphipoea oculea. Lineage (NCBI taxonomy): Eukaryota > Metazoa > Arthropoda > Insecta > Lepidoptera > Noctuidae > Amphipoea > Amphipoea oculea. The sequence goes on from OX243877.1 coordinate 10,663,816, forward strand.
ATTGGGTCACATTGATTCATATATGGGTACAAAATTTCAACTTAATCGGTCCATTAGATTCGGAGCAAATTGGCTGTGACAGACGGACGGACAGACACACGAGTAATCCTATAAGGTTTCCGTTTTTTCTTTTTGAGGTACGGAACCCTAAAAGAAATAAAAATAAAATGAAAATTTTTTTCATCGTTTTTCTTGACTTTTAAAAGACATTTTATTACGTCCCATAAACAAGGAAACAGGATCATTGTTTTCTTTTACTTATCTTGCACAAACCTATTAGGAAGAATGTTGACAAACTCTTACCGACACACAAAAATTCTAATTCGGAAACGAATTTTCGAAAAGAATTTAAAACAATATTGCGGGAAGGCTAGCGTCGTCACGTCTTCGGGGAAATAAGTAAGACAACGGCGAAATTGAAGAACAATTTATTCGAAATGTTATAAAGAAATAATGGCTATTGGTATTTGCAAACCGATTGTTAGACCACAATTGGCAAGGTGAAAAATTAAAGTTAGTAACACGTGGGGGAGTTTTATGGCAAAAGTGTAGACAGACATCTATTCTTGCATAACAGCCATTGTGTCTTAGAAGAATCATTTATCCCTTAAACGACAGTGCGTACACGCATAAATGAGTACGTTTGAAAGCAATAGACATGTGAAGTAAGACTGCAGTTTTACTATCATTAGAAACAATATTTATTATAGGAGTGACGTCATGCAACTTCCAGCTGTATAAAGTTTTTGCTTCACGCTTATTTTTCATACATAAATGACATCATCATTAGTACTGACGGTGTATAAAAAGGTGTCGGTAAAAAAATAACGACCGATTGTTTATATTTTTAACGGTTACCGATGATTTTGTTTATAACCGTTTATACAATATTTTTGTAGTACGAAGCACGTTTATAGAAAGTTTTCCAGCTTGTTAAGGTTGGTTCTATGAATGCATCGACAACAAATGAATAGCGACCTCGTTTGTGTGTCGTCCTCTTTACTGTTATGCGTAACATCAGACCACGGAAAATGTTGTCCTTTCCTCATTTATAGTGAATAAATAAATACAGCTACAGGAATAAACATTCAATATTGTATTCACAATTAAGACATTTAGTCACAGTCCAAAAATAGCAATCATTCTTCATTCTTCAAACAAACTCTAAAAACGTGGAACAAAATGAAAACACAATCCAGGCCACGCTAACCGAGCGAAAAGTGCAAATATATCTGTCATCCAGAATTATTTTATTTGGTAACACGGTGCATATCTAACTGGTGGAGTGACATACGAAAGTAGGTCGGATATTAGGGGACATAAATGAGAGTAGCCAAGTAGGTCGAACTCAGCAACCCGCAGCTGCACTGCCTGCCAGACTTATGGACCGTCGTCGTCCACCGTCCAGATGAATTATTGATACGAAAGCTATGAGACACGCGTGCTCCAGTGACGGGAAAAGTCTGTCATGCCACGTCTGTGTTTACAAAGTAAATGCAAGACATTGATGTATGTATTTCTAAGTAAATTGAGCCTTAACAAGCTTGACCTGAATTAACATATGTGTAAGATATTTGTTTAGATATCTACGCTCATCGTTAGAGTATAATCTCGATCGTTAAGTATAAAACATTCGAATATACTGAAAATATAGGATCGTATAGAAAACAGATAGTCTGGATAAAGAAAGAAGTGGATACTGAAATGAAAAGCGTTGTTTTTCGACCTTATGTATGACCTTATATAAAAACGCCTATATACATATGGAAATAGGCATGAAAATCCCTTTATATGTGCTAAATATGCTAGAATTCTTCACTTTGCCGCAGTGTGTCATTCACGGCTATCCCCTGAACCCCTCCCCCCCCCCCTAAACATACTCCAGAAACATAAACAACATTCATCCACCCCTCGTGAAACTTCCAGAGAGGAAAACGTGAAAATGCCTCAACAGCCGGAGATTAATGTGTACTCGGATGCACATATAAAACTCCTTTTATATTACATAGCAATTTTATATGAGAACGCTGTATATTTATATAGAATTCACAGTAATAAAAGAGGACTTCAGATGTTAATATTCTCGGTACACTAAGCAAAAGGCGATTCAGTTAACTTTCATGTCCTATACAAAATTCGATATCTAATCGCGATATATTCCGGTTATCTCACAAATGTATGAAGTTTATCGATAACAGTCGAATTTCTGCAATAAAACTGAGAATGTATTTATTACGCATTGTGTTTGTGATTATAAGACATTGTTATCTACACGAGGTAATTGAAATGAATGTTATATTTGTAAACTACACATAGGTACGGAGAAAATGTGAACGTGTTTTATAAATTACGAATCTTGAATGAACAAATCATTGCATCAGAATTCAGTGATTGTGACAGTGACAGTGACAGTTGGAGAGTGAGTGAGTGTGTAGCGGAGTGTGGTAGAATGGTATGATTGTATGACATGTGTAATTACTAATATTGACTAATAACTTGTGTGTTTGGTGCAAACTGTCAATATAAGTTGGTTATTTATTAATAAATATAAAATAAATATGGTGTTAGTGTGGTAGTATGTGATTTTTTTTTTGTATATATATTCTGCCTTTCTAGGGTTTTTGGAATCAAGAACATTTATTATCTGCTAATGCTAAGTTACTAAGTCTATTATGTGGGTGTACGTAAATAAAAACGACAGCGAAGCTTAAATAACCATAACCGCTTAGGTATAAAAAATCACTGTGTAAATGACATCTAAGTAAAATATCCAAAGATTCAATCATATACAGGGTGACTGGAAATTAGTGGCGGAGCCGTTAAGGGGAGGTAGTCTAGGGTTTTTCCGACAGATATCACTATGAGACCTACCGTCCTTACTTAACCCTTTCCAAGATATTCCTACTTAAAGAGATAGTAATAAATCCTAAAAAAAAGTGATTTTGGCCTACTTTTTTTTGTTTTGCAACAAAGATATTCTAAATAAGTAATATTAATTGTAAAATTTCCGCTACTGTCATTATTTTATGCAAAAACTGCTAAACAAAAAGTAGGAATATCTTGGAAAGGGTTAAGTAAGGACGGTAGGTCTCATAGTGATATCTGTCGGAATAACCCTAGACTACCTCCCCTTAACGGCTCCGCCACTAATTTCCAGTCACCCTGTATAATGGTCAAACTAACGCGCCGCCATATTTCGATTAATGGCCCGATCACCCTGTGTTACGGAAAATTAATATGACACCCAATTACTGAAACCGTGACAGCTAATGGCCCACCGAATATATTATCTAATTCCAGATCATATTCCCCAGTTTATAAATCAAACACGCGTTCAGAAATAAATTATAAAGGTACCGTTATATCGGAAAATTATTTGCATTTTAAAGCAATAAACGTGTATGAAAAATTGCGCCATTTTCTTATCGCTTTCGATTTATTCTGACTCGGTGTGACATACGACAATCAAAACCGAGAAGATAAGATTGCACGTGCTGTGTGCAGTTTTTTTTCTTCTTTTTCGTTCTAGAATTTTCTTGGCTAGCCGCCAGTAAGTTTTGCATGGAAGGACTGCGCGCTTGTTTCACAAGGAGTTCCTTTATCTAAGAATTTTGGACAGAAGCACCATTAGTAAAAATAAAAGCTTGTAAAATTGATGTTTAATATATTAGTATACGGATAGAGAGACAGTGCTAGAAGAGGAAACACAAATTACCCCGAATTTAAATAATAAAATTTATTGAAACGAAAAAAAATATTTTATGCTAAGATAATAAAGCTGAAGAGTTTGTTATAGGAGTCAAGCAAAAAGAAAAAGGTTGAAAGTGTGTTCGAATTTGTAGGAGAAAATACAAAAATTCTCGAGAACGGAGTCGCGGGGGAAGCGCTAGTATATTCTCTAAAAATGGTTCCTGCATATCTGTTGGCGGTATTGTACCTATTACTAATGATTCAGACCCTAAAAGTCCCATGTATATGCCCCATACATGTATATACCCTACCAATTGCACCTAATTTTCAACACTTCAAACATTTAATTCGAAAACCAATTTGGCCCGCACAACATCCCGAGCACATCCTTACAGACATTCCATAAATTGGTCTCTGAGAAACCTATTAAACCAGTTATCGCTACTCTAGCGTCTCTAGATTCTTATCTGTGGCGGAAACTAAAATATATAAAAAGAAACAGAAACAATACAAAGTAAATAACAACAAAGTATAAAACAGAGCACTTACAGAGCAATTTTATTCGCTCAATAAAGCCTCACAAGAATGGATTCATCATCATAATATTAACGACTTTGTTAAGTACTTTTCCACTTCAAAGTAGATAGGACGTGCAGCTACTTCGTCGCAGTCTCTTATCAGTCATCAGCTTATCAGGCGACTTCATAATTACTCGTTGAAAAGATAATGGTTGAAGCTAAAAACATAAATTTCGAAACTTGATGGCGATGGCGGGGTGATAAGAGAGCAAAAAACGTGGTGAATGAAAAAGAAAGAAGAAATTGTATGAATGTATTTATCTTAGACTAGAATTACTTTTACTAAGAGACCTTCGAAACTTGACTAAGTGGTTAATTGACATAGCCACCTTAACAATTCTCGTGGTTATTCCATTGATGACACGCCCAAAATTTTTAATCTAAACTATAAAATAAAAAGAGACAGGATTTGATTTTTTGTATGTTTGTTTGCTATGCTTTCGCGCTAAAACGGCTGAACGAATTGTGACGAAATTTGGCACATGGGTAGACCATGACCTGTATTAGGACATAGTATACTTTTTATCCCGATATTCCCACGGAGTCAAGACTTATGCGGGTGAAACCGCGGAGAGCTGCTAGTAGTACGTAAAAATCAGAAACACATAACCACGACATAACCAAACTCATGAATGATTAGTCATCAAACTCCTACGTAATTAAAATCAACTAGTTAAAGCTTTCTCCTAATAAATTATAATCAACATGTTTCTCTACTAAAAACAATAATTCAAAGCACAGGACATAAATAACGTCTGCGATGATTCTATAGGAAGTCGCCGACCGTTATCTGGAGTCAAATAGCAAGGTCCATGCGCAAAAGATGCATTTGTTGACCTTACTGATAACACTCATGAGACGTAAGCATAGAACTTATTTAGAACAAAGATTAGGCCACTGCGTAGTTTGAGTATAAATAACGTACTGCGGGGTAATTGCGTAACAATAGCAATGGCTTTCATTTTGACAGTTCAACAACATTCATTGCGTTATTTACGTTGTTTAGCAGACAAATTTTTCGAATATATGAAGCAATGGATCTATTAGACAATCTATTAGACTGTGTTGATAGTGTGTAATGTGTTACGCAATTAAGGTGCTACTGTACCTACGCACGACGACATATGAAGCTATACATTTGTAGTAAGTACAAGCAGACTTCTCATTATACGAATAAAGCCTATACTATGCGAGGCCAGTTATAACTAGAAATGTATAGCTTGATATGGTGTCGTGTGTACAGTCCAAGACAGATGTGATAAATTAATGTCAATAAAAGAGTATTCATTACAATCATGAGCAATAAATGAAGAACATGACTTAAGGAAAGTTGTGAGTATGAATGTGGATGGTCCAAATTAAAAATACTTTATTTCATATAAACCTAAATGGGTACTTATGGAACGTCAGAAGCTAGGAGCACGGTTCCAAATGGTTATAGAGTAAGTATAGGAAGACCAAAGAAACTGATGGATTGTGTGGATGATAAATACATATAGCTAGAAAGGGAGTGTCTGCTGAGATGATGATTAAAAGAGAAGTATGGAATAATAATACTTATTATGATAGGATAAGGGTAGAAGGATGGTGATGATGACGAGAAAGCAATGAAACATAATATGGTTGCCTAAGACTAATACACACTGGTTAAAAGCGTCAATGTCGCGGGTTAATGTTATGATAGTCCCTGGAAATTCCCAGTCAATCTATTTATAGATTGTAGATACAGCATCTATCAACAAACTATAAATAGATCTACGTTATTAGAACCTTCGATCAATAATTTACGTCGGAGCGATCCAAATATTACTTGTGATATTTAGACATCACAAAATGCTATCGCGTATATGTCTGTGATGACAAAATAGTTTCTACAAAGATAATATTGAACTTCGTTTTAGAAATCTAGGTGCCAAATGAAAATTGTGCAGTAAAACTATATGAATTTCACTTGGCGTGAACCCAAATCGCGATATTTATTTACGACCTACAATAACATTTATAAAATCGAATATAAATGTGACAATTACTAGCCTACGTATTGCACAGTCTCCAGTAGAAGTATATTAGAAGTCAATACGCTGCCCGCAGCAACACACTTGTAATGTAACAAAGAATTCAGTCCAAGTACAGTCTTCAATCGTCCGATACAGTTATGCTGAATACTCACGAACCAAATGATAGTCTGGTCTGACTGTCTGTAATTTGACAACGGCGGACCAAGTTAGATCGTCAAGGTACACCGCACCGTCTAATCAAACCCTGTAATTACCGTACAATCGAACGAACCTTGGCTTCAAATACAGCTGTATTTGTTTTAAGGCTTTTTGTTGGGTGAAGGCTGAATTTGGATGTTTCGCGAACTGTTCTTAATAGGCGGATAACATAGTTATTATCATCGTGTTTTTTTCCCGATATCTTGACTTCATGAAGTTGTCTTTTTTTCTCGGAATTAAATAAGGAAAACCGTCCCTTACTCATAACTTATGTAGCACAAGAAAGTAGCGTTTAGTATCGACCGATATGTCACTAACCAACAATTTACAATTTACCTGGCCAAGATAAGATTAGCGGCTATAAATCGATGGAATGACAATCGATATTTTATATGTTATCGTAAGAAATTACTAAGTGGACTCGACCACAGACTAGTAATATCAGTGTTATTAGAGTCAAAATGCAAGCGCGAAGAAATGTTATGTGTCGGTGCAATTTCTCGAGCCATTGACCGCAAATCGCGTACCTGCGATAGCCCCGGGTCATTTGCAAACAAGATTACCTACACTGTGACTGGTAATAGGAAGCGGCGCTCTCGATTGCAAACAAATGCAGTTATATGTTTTTACTTGACTTGTTTCCCGGCTTAAAAAAACTCTACCAAGGAATTAACCAATCGTGAGTAAATCATAATAATTGCTGTTTAATATGATTCTTCCGATTGCAAAAAAGTTGATAAATCAAGCAATCATATCATCAATCAGTCAAGGTTGTATACGTTACAGACATATCACAAACATTTAATTCTTTGTCAGTCTACCGTCATGGAATTTGCACACAGTTATAAGTCCTCGATAAATAATGACTCGATAACACAACATCTTCATTTCGAAATAATTTAAAGTACTATTTCTATAAACTTGTTGCCTAACTGAATAACATTTCTTGCCAAGTGCAAACAAGGCCACCCATCAACCAAAATATATGTATATGAAAGTATCGACTTTGTTACTGAAATAATTAATGTTATTCACACTGAATACATTATTTTGAGTACTTAGTTTGTTTTGAATTGTTTATACCAAGTTGACCTGTGAATTCTTGACATTTATAACAAGGACCACTTTACCTGTTGTTTTGAATTAACTTTCTATGTAGGTTGTATAAAAAACAACCTCATTTATAAGTCCGATGTGTTATACCGCCATCCAATAAAATCTAATGACAACGTTAACCCTCTTCTTTTGCGTTAAACGTCCATGTAAGTCCAACCGGAATCACAGCGAATCCGTCCAACACTCGATACATGGCAAATGTAACACCATACACATCGAATTCGATTACAACTTGTCATCTGATACGTCTGGCGACCTCCCTGCCAGTTGAAACGTATCCTACATCGAATGCTGGTCATATAAATCACGTTGCGCGCCGCAATCACTTGACAGGAGACGGATGATACACCATAGAGCCTAGAACAAGTTTGTGTCTAGTTAGTCCGTTGTAGAAGTCCGACAAACAAGTTGTGATAGAATCGAGGCGGACAGTGACCGCAGTCATTGTGTCGTCGAGTGACCTAGTGGACTAAATGTGTCGATTGCACTTGACTGCACCGCGTTAATAGGTTAAAGGAATACTGTTGTTTAATAATCGAGGCTGTTACCTGATATTGTGCGAGTTTAACAATGGCCGAGTTTGAAACAAAAAATCTGATCTTGTAGATAAGACCAGCATCCTAATTGCGTAACACACTATCAATCACGTTTTGGATCATTTTGAAGGATATTGCTCATTTATTGCTTCATAATTATGTTCGAAATGTATCTGTTCAACAACGTAAAGATCGCAATGAATGTTGATGTTGTTGTTGCTGATGAGTGTTGAACTGTCAAAATGAAAGAGGCCATTCCTACTGGTAGTGTGTTACGCAATTACCCAACTGCAATTTTAGGAGTTTACTTTTACTTACTCTGATATATCAAATGTGTGCACTATACAGCTAATTTGCAAGTCTGTCTATTTCAATACGGTTCCGGAGAGTTCAATATGTGCAAACATTAATCGGCACACCGCGACACAGAGTCACGTAAAAGTGACTTTTTAATCCGGCTCCTCAAACATTCAAGCCCGTCCCGGAACGCAAATGGAAAGCAAATTGGAAACGAACTTGACGTAGGTACCTGGCTGTGGTTTGGTTCGGCCTCAATCCGCAGGCGGCTGGCCGCCGCGCCGTCCGCACCACTAACGGTGACATCGCCGTGAACTTATTCAATAGACTATTAATACCTACTCACAGACTTCTAAACCTGCAGAATATGTGCCCATTCAATGCCAACTGCATAGATCAAAGAAAGTATTGCATCACCTGTAATTACTATGATATCAGAACGTAGCAGCTGCAGCTGGTTTGAAACTAACCGTGTTTATTCGATTGACCGGGCTTACTTGGGACCATAGAATGGCTCCTTAGAAAATAATAACGGTTGCATTACAGATAATAACATGTTTTATTTCCACTCTTATTGCATTGTATTGCAGCATTGCACCATTTATTTAATTAACAATGCGTGAATATCTTCATTATATTAAAAGTTATACAGGCTTAGTCATTTCACCAAGTATTTATATTATTATATATTTTACTGTTGTTGTCCCTCACATTACCCGGTCAAAATATGTCGCATAGCCTTATATACTGTATTTGCCAGACACTGGATGAAATCAGCTTTCACTGACCGTTAGCGAGAATGTAGGTTCTTTAATTTCCTTCAGCAAATTTTATAGTTTCCACAAATGAGCGGCTGACGTTTTAATGGAGTGGTCGATCTTGATTAATGTGGTTAGTTATTGACTTCAGACCTTCCCCTTTCGACGGTCTTTCTTCGGCGGTAATACTGTTAAATGGAATGGGATAAAACTACGACAGACTCTAATTGGTTTGGGTTCCTGGTAATTTAGTTTTAGTGTTTAAACAGTCTGGCATCGTCCTTCTGAATAAATTAAATTACGTTTTGGGCTAGTCTCAATAAAAACATCTAAACATCGTAATAGAACGATTCAGTATCATCAAACTGTTGCTTGTATCCTTGCTTTTCTTAAAGCCATTATCTTTGTTTGACTGTCCAGATGATTAACTCCAATGTTTTTTTCCGACCAAGATTTCACGAACACACAACTTGTTTCTTACAGTTGGTAATGTCCACAAAAACTGATTATACGTCAGTCACGAAATGTTCTGTCGAGGCAGAAACCACCGCGTGTGCTCGCTATCACGAAGTGGGTTCATTGGACAATAATGCGGGTACACACTGGTGGTGTCATTACATAAATGAGAGGCGTTAACTGCGCCATCGTGCGTGTAGACGACGCGCGACGCTTTTAGTTTGCACAATACGCACTTTGTGACTGTGTCAGTAGATATGTTCGATAATTGTTATTTTTACTCGGAAATTGGATGTCAAGTAGGCGCGGAATGTTTACAAAAAACAAGCAGGAACAGTTTAATGCTTTCTTTGTTAAAACCGACCTATAAAACGTTATTGTATGAATTTAGTCCAACGTTCGAAGGAAATTGTAATAAAAGTGAAAAAGAACAAAACGCAAACGTAGTTCCGTGTTGTCGTGCATAAAAAAGATTATTAATGTATTCTGTCTGATAATAGGTCGGTGTTATTAATTTCGGTAATAAAGCTGCTTGTTCCGTACAGGGTACTTAACTGTCTAAAAAAATTACAAATACAGACCCCATTACTGATCAAACTATACAATGCTTCATAATCAGCCTATAACGTTCCCACTGCTTGGACACAGGCCTCCTCTCTGTGAGAGGAAGCGGGCCGCAATCCACCACGCGGGCCCATTGCGGGCTGGTAGATGTCACATGTCTTTGAATTTCTGGTTCTAGGGCAGGTCGGTTTCCTTTTTCAATTTGAATTATTTGAGAGTAATAATATTTCCATACGTTAAAAAACAAGACATGTTGACCCGATAAAATCCAAAGAATACGAACAAAAAAACGTAACATTTAACTCTCAGGAGGTAACCCGGCACATGTTAAACATCACGCGCTCCAGGGGCACACAACAAGGGTTGTCTGATTATACCTATAAGATCAAAGCCGTACTGTACACAGAAGTACCCGTCTCTTGACCTATATCGCAACCTTTGACCTACGAAGCAAACTCAATAACGTCTTACTCAAAGAAAATCTTTCAGATATTAGATAGGCCACGAACAGTTGAAAGCAGGTCGTGAAGTGCTTTTAAGGTAGATACCTACAGACTCAATTTGCACACAATATTGTGTTTTATTTGGTTATTGTATTTGGAAGTATTCTATTCTAACCTTCTCACAACAAAGGTCTTAACCCAGAGACGTAGTTTCACGCGCCAAATTCGAGAATTCAAAAAAATCCAGAATATTAATCCAGAGATCATTGTCACACTCTTTATTTCTGATAATCATCCACGTCGGTTGCCTTTTAACTTTATGCAGTTTAACAGAAAGGACCCAATCCACATTATGTTCAAAAAAATAATTATATTATTTATGTAAAATTATAATAATAGCTTATTTTAAAATTAAGATGTCACTTATTGTCTCTGGTCTAGAGCTCGACCCTCCGAACTGAATTCCTGGCTATGGCCTTACCTTAATCTCAAATATAACAATATTTGCGGTGCCTCCACCATTTTATGAATATATGTGTATGGGACCTCTTTACGTACTCTTATGGCTACAAAGTGAAATCACTAAAAGTGGAAACCTCGGCGATGGCTCAAAACCGTGTTAACGCTTCATTTACGTGCATAAACGAGCGGCAATGCGTTATGACCGCGTTAAGATGGCTCATCACACGAGGGTAATGACGTGACAATGCATACAAAATAGTAAATACAATTTGCTATCTATTACGCCTACATTTTGCGAAGGCAACCACATTTCTCTGACAATTGTATTTGTTTCAATGTGATAGGGGAGCCAATTTCGCCAGCCATATTGGGATTCTATTTTCATTTCAAATGTATATGGCTCATACATATTTGAAAAGACGCTTTAAAATGTGAATACATTTTAAAGTGTTTGGAATTTGGGTGATTTGAATGCATTCGTAGCAATTGGTGGATTTTGAAATGCAAGCGATTAAGTTACATGCCTATATTGGGCTTCTATATGCAAATATAGATCATATTCGAAAAACACACCGGTAAGGTGTGCATTCGTAGTAATTGGTGGTAATTTTACGTGCTAGCACTTTCAAATTAATACTACCGCAGCAATATTGACAAGCAAACGAGTTTTAGGTCACACCAACACGGGTCGATAAGTCATACATATTTCAGGCACTAGGCCTTAAAAATATATCAATCAACATTTGGCGTATCCAACGCCAAATATTGATTGATATATTTTTAGAATCAGTAGTAGCTTTAGTTTCCTAGGAAAGCGGTTCCGTCATATTATAACGGCCGTCGTGCTTTGTTGTTTTCGCCAGTATTTGACATTAAGGTGTCAAATACGCTCTATATTTAGACAGCAGTTTTTGTGTGACCGTTCACCGCTTCCTTAGGAAACTAAAGCTTAAAGATCGACGTAGCACTCTGTAGTTTGTGGGAAAAAGATGTCAGTTTATGTACCTATCTGTGGTCTAACCCTCGATAGCCGATCAACCAATAAATAGAATACCATTTAACAAAATTAGTCAAGCAACACGCTACTGAGAAACCAGTATACCAACAACAGGGTGTTCACAAGACTCCCACGCTTGTTACGCCAATAAACTCATACATATTACCATACAATTCATACATACGCCTTCGGTGAATGAAGCAAAGCGATTGCTTCCCGTCCCCGAGACTGGCGCACATTATTTAATAATTACTAGTTACTACGAGACATTGTAACTGTTGCTACGAAGCCGAAGGTACGTACGAAGACAGACAGCTTGAACTGTCGTCTCCGGAATGTTAATGAAGGACGCGACGACGACGACGCCACATCATAAAAGGTGCGAATGAAACACCGAATTTTAGACCAAGTTTTCGGCGAATCGAGCCAAATTATTGACATGGGACAATATTTTGGGTGTAATTTATATTTCGTTCATTATAATAAACAACGGGATTAAGGAGAAGTTCAACAATACTAAAACTTTTCGAGGGCACATTACAAACTGTTTAATATAACATAATTTTATATACTTTAAAAACAACCGTACAAGCTGTTAATAACCCATAAACGTGATATGTTAACTAACTTCATTATTAAGGACATAACTGTCAGATAGGACAATTAAAATATCTGGAACATACACAAATTGAATTTATAAACACAAACTACTTTAACGATCGCTACGACCGGACAGAGTAGGCACAATACAGAGAGTAACAGTTCAAAACAAAAATAAACTACAAAAATGTTTAGTAAAATGTCCCACACACGTGTTACATGAACGATAGAGACGTTCAAGGCTAGTTTTTGCGTGCGTTCTCTACGGTCATGGCAATGCCAGGTGGGCAGGTAAATGAAATGCGGAATCCATTAACTAGGTACTCTATGATCTAGTGCCAACTGCCAACCATTTTGTCGCGAACGATTTTTAATGACGTCACGAACCTCAAATAGCTAATTAGCTACACGAACTGTAACCTCACTTGTTGTTCATTTCAGCCCTTTGCTGTGGTTTTAGTTCTAGTGGTCGCCGCACGACTTAATTGAATTTTCCAGGGAAATTATGCTTCCTAAAGTCCTTTCTAAGAACCTTTCAAAAAGAAATAATTTATTTTGTTACCGTGCGGCGCCTTGTAAAAAGTAGAAAAATAGAATAGAATACTCTTTATTATGTACACCATATAAAGGTACCTACTAATTAACAGATAATTTCCGCCCATTTGTATATTATCAGTGCCTACTATGAGACCGAGTCACTGCATATATTCACATAACGGCTCCGTATAAGTAGATACTAGTCGGTGGAGGCGAAAATGGAAATCATGTACCTACACAGGATTTGTCAAACGTGCGTTGCCATAGCAAGTATCTAAATATTATTATAAACACACGCCTAAAGTGCAGGCATAATCTTAATAACATCCGCGTTGAATAACAAGGGAAAATAACATTAAGATCTAACGTTTAGTTAGCGAGATTTTTTTTGTAAATAAGATAACTGTTCATTAAGTACTGATACATATCTGTAAACACCAGCAAAAATCTCACGAACGGAGAATATCATCGCTCATGTAACATCTACTTACAATGGCCGCTTTGGTTGGCGACAGTGGTGACATCGTTATAATGTGGCCAGTTTATCTTGACATTTTATAGTGGTGCTGCTTCTTTAAGACAAAAATGTCAACTAAGTGTTAAATTCAGTATAATGACTTAGTTCCATATCGCGCCACCGTCCATGGTATAACTGGCAGTGGGCTTTCTGTAACTTTATTCGTCATCTAATCATTTACCTAACTGTACAATACATATTTTGTTAGCTCGTGACAAAATTTCTCTCAATATTTAACATGTGGCACGCTCATCACACAAAAAAGCTTTGTTTTTCAACTTTTTAGCATGTCCCTGACAAGTCATGATATGTATTTTTATTTTACTATCGTACCAAGTCTGATTTTCCCTGCACGTAATGTAATGAGCGCTTTCATATTACCTAATATTGTCGCAGCCAAATATGGCACCGACATGTTTGCCTTAAATGTTACCATTAATTCTGTTGCGTGCTACCTACGTACACAGAGCATGGAGTGGGTTCGAGCAAAATCGATTTCACGATAGACAATGACCAAAAATAATTGTTGACTCAAATATGTACATAATAAAGACCCATCTTCCGAGTTTAAATCCACGCTAAGATCTTAACAACCTTCGGCTATTTTTAGTCTAAGTATCTGCTGGAGCCCGGCCGGATAAGGTCTTCATTTCCTTAATAAATTTCAAGTGGGAACAGAATACAATTTGAGTTAATAGCGGAACTCATATGAAGTTCGCCTTCCGGTGATTCTAAAAGTACTATCTGTAATAGGGATTGGTGCACACGATACGAAGGTATAAAGTTTCTAGTGCATGTGTCGATAATATCAATGTCTTGTATCGTATTACAGTGTAATTGAACACTATAACAAGTATCCATTACGATATCCATGACACCAATACACAACTAAATAATCGAAACGAATTAACCAATTAGTAATCAATACTTTTGTAAGAAACAATAAATATAAGTAATTAGTATCATATTCGTTCCATATTACGCGGAAGTAATCGCAACCATAATCAAGAGAATGCTGAAAAAGGTGTTTTGAAACTGCAAAATCATTTTATGATACCTACTGTAACATTGTGTTCCAAAAAAATGTATTTGCCGTTTATGGCACATATGAAAATATTTGTATTTTTTACTAACCCCAAGTATGACAGGTGCCTCGTACTTGCCACTGAAAACAGTAGATTATAATATAATCTTCTGGCGTCTTGATGCATTATAGACATGCTAAACTCCCAAAATAAATCTTCCTACCATATATTCATATAATTGTAAATCCGTAATTGGCTGTAAGACTAGCATAAATATCTTAAGAGTAATTTTTAAAGAGCTGTGGATTTTGTGATTAATAAATAAATAAATATATAATACCTTCGCATACCAAGATAAGTCTACTAATTTTTAATAACAGTAGCAACCCGACGTAACCATCATTTGCACCCATCCCTCGCCGTTGGCGTGGGCTGGTGGTGGCCGTCGACCGGAATACACGTCTTTCATTAAAATGCCCACTGGTGAAAAAAAACGGAAATTGCCATCCACAGCCCACTAGCCGCACGTTTTTGCCCTTCGCGAAAAACTAGTCAAAGAATTATAAGTACGTCTTATATAATGTAGATCAGAAAAAGAGAAAGAGAGTAGCTAGCTACTTGTTATTCAACAAAGATTACATATTAGCTGAAGTTGAAGTTACTGTTAAAACTCTCAAAGTACAGCTACTTTGAATAGCAGCCAATTCAACCTCAACCAGAAAGGGATAAAGAGTCAATGAAAATGTATCTACACATAGTCGATACTGATGGTGATAAACGACATAAGAGCGATAACATATTGTAGAGTATCAAATGAGAACAGATCTATTACAAAAATTGATACATAAGGAAAACAAATGAAGATGGCTATAAATAAATCAGTTACCACAATAATAAAACCAACATTACACTGAACAGTAAAAGGTTATTGGCATGAAGGGCGAATGGCCCGCATAGTGAATGATTTTCATTGCATCCTTCCGCACTTGTGTTCCGCTGGGCGGTTCCCCCGTCCTTCATTATTAGCGGAGGAAATTACCATCCGCCGACGTTGCAGCAGTTGCCTTCATGAAACTATTATGTTCCTACAACAGATTATATGCTAACGCTGATTGCTTCCACAATCTGGGAGTAAATAATGTAGTACTGAGTCATCTGCGTGCTGGTGAAAAGGATTAGAAATTAACACAGCAATTTGGAATACTTCCTTGTAAAAATATTACTATCGGATACTCTCGGATTCCATAAAAGATGACACAAGTAACAATATGAAATAGACAGACTTTTTCAAAACAATGCTCGTGGCATTGTTTTCAGAAACCCCTAATTTTTTATCACAAAGGGTTCAACAAACCGTGACCTTATGAATGTGATAAGATTAATGTTTTACCACAGTTCCGTAAACAAAGATAATAAAACGTTAAACTTAGATCACCTTGTTCATTATTACGATATTTTACAAAGAATCCGGATAATTAGATTAATTGCGAACAAAGGAAGCAAACATTGCAAAGAAATTTAGCTATTCCGCATATTTACAAATGTTATAAAATCTATATTGAAGGTTGTTTTTTGTTACAGGTACCAAGTGTGTTGAAGACTGAAGATTCGGCTTAAGAGGACGTCAAACTAAATTTATTTAAAAACGTAAGTTAACAATTTACTCAATACTTAATATATGTATTGCATACCACAATGTGAACTTGGTGGTAGGTTTTACAAAGACATGATCGTTTTGGACCATAGATAGAACTATATTGTGGACCCAGACCCTGTCGAACACAGCAAAGTAGGAGAGAGGAAAAGGGCTTTAATTTGACTAACCAGTTGTTAATTATAACTAAACTAACTAACTGTTAACTGGTTGTTGTTAACTAACTGTTATTATAAATTTTTCGTCGGCACCCTGTATATTAATACAGGGTGCCGACGAAAAATTTCAACGCAGAGAGGTCCAGACCAGGATCATGTACTGAATCCATGGTCACAGGTTGCGCATCAATGTCCCTAGCACTCTGTATATTTACGTAATTCGTTTGACATTGCCTGGAATAGCTATCACAAGTATCCTTCACAATATAATATTGTGGAAACCATTTTATTGATCACTTGCGTTAAAGTTCGTCGTGCTTACATTGACGTCATTCAGAAATACGTCAGAGGAAACATGTTGTATATGTAGAAGACCGATAAACACATATAACACTGTGAAAGGAAGAAAATATTCCGGTTAGACAGTAAACTGGGAGATTAAAAAGTTTTACTCAACCGTACAACTTCCCTTTTAATCTTCAGGTTAAATAAAATCATAACACTTAACAACTTTCCAGTCTTTTTATTACTTTGCTTTTAATAAAAAACTAAGTCTGAGATTTCAAAACAAAAAACAAGTACATTTTCAACTGCAGACAAAGTTAGGTGTTTTCGTAAAAGTTACTCACACGAATTCTAATATTACAAGTATTAGAATTCGTGTAACTTTAGAACAAAATGTTTGAAATAATCGGACTTTTAATTTAGCCTTTTCGGAAAATCAAACCATTTAGATAATTCCATTACAATTCACACATATAACTTCTATTGATAAGTGAATGTGAACTCAGTCCTTCAACTCGTGTTTAATATACATATGTATACAGGGTCAAATTAAATTATCTAGCGAAACTGCAGACGTGATGAGTATCGATATCTAAACACGATAAAATAAAAATATACAAGATTTGATGTTCTTTTTTTTTCATTGGCAACGCCCACTGGGAATGTTGTTACTTGAAATATGAGTTGAGAAAATCAGAAGTCTTTTGTTTAATCGTGGTCAGATATCAATACTTCTGTGAAGTATACACAAAAAAACTGATTTTCAAACTGATGTTTCAAGTGAATTCATTAACTGCGGTCGATGACCCCACAAAATAAAACATCAAATTAATTTATTTTTTGTTTTATCATGTTTAAATAGCGATACCCATCTCGTCTGCGTAGTTTCTCTAGCTAATTTAATTTAACCCTGTATGTGCGGCAAACATGAACAGTCCATTTGGTTTCTGCGGTGAATCAATTAGAACTCCATACGCATTACTTACACACTACGGAACCTCGTTACGCACACAAGACACTACATCGATTACTCTGCTTACACGTCTGTTATACGTGGCTTTAATATGCAGCTCGAAGAGATTGATTAAAAGATTCCTTTCACCTGTCAGCTGGACGAATACGTGATCTGTTTTACAAGCCAGTTTAATTGCTGGCTAAAATGTATAATAGCTGTCTTAGTGTCTTTGATATTTATTCAAAAACAAATCATGAACGGTTAATTAATGTTCAATCCGCACTTACGAAGAAGCTGCTTCCTCCAAAACTGAAAGAGCCTGAAGACATATTTGGCAGACATGATCCGATGGGTTTACTTAGGACTCTCTGACGTCATATATTTGTCCAATAATAGATGGTCGGTCATCCACCTTTTTGTCCACATTGCCAAAAACTGCCATAAGCTCATCATTATACAGTTAGCAGAGCCAACAAAAAAGAATGACCAAAAAACGAAGCATTAGCCACAAAACTAAACCCCGAACTTTCGCTCAAAACGCTAGAGCATAGTGTGAACTATTTCTGAAAATAAGTAAGGATGACCTCATGCGGTGCTGGAACATGACTACATGAGCTGCATGCCTATTGCTTGGACCTGTTGCACTCACATACCAGGCGGACTAGCGGAACATCGCGTAACTGGACTATACAAGCTACTAACAGACTATCGTATGCACCAAATGCATATTATTATACGCACCTACATTGAACAGGCACATGAAAAAATATTTTGAGAACACAACACCGATTCCCTTATCGGAATTCACTGGCCTTGTGTGGTAAGAATATGAAATTGGTTTCATTTTTATAACAAAATGTTCCATACGCAAGCATATTAAGTATCTACATAAAATTGACATAAATCATGAATAGGTACACAGTTTCAATATTGTGACTGGAAAACATTAAAATCAAATAGGAAAAAAACACCATTAACCTCACAGGCTAATGAAACCTTTTTAACCTCGTAAATTTTTTCTACATTCAACAAAAACGTTCAATATTTGTTATAATTGTTTATTAAAACCATTCTGGTGGAAACCGTAAACAGAACAGCGATTAGCTATCATTGAATTTAGTTCAGTCATGTGCGAAATATCTGTTTCCATTATAGAAGGGGCGGGGCACTATCATACTTATCTACACATGACCACCTTATCAGAATACACCGATACAACCTGTATCATTGTTCCAAATCTATAATGAGAGTACATAAATTCTACATCAAATGTTTAAAACCCGGTCAAGAGCAAAGCAGTCCCCGTTTGTAGGTCAGAGAAAATGATTCCATGTTACCAATGTTTTGTAATGTAGATTATTCACGAAAACATTCGACAGTAAGGAATCTAACGGAACTGGACAGTTGTTGGCAGCAGTAAGACAAACAACAATTCTGAATTGTTTGTAAAGAAAACTTTTTCAATTGGTTGTGCACTATTCACCGTGTATTCAACCTCTTTACTTAGCGTACCGTTGCAGTTGTCACCCGTAATTTGTCAAAAAACTAAAATTGTTAATGCATATCACACCGAAAAGTATATATTTCTCAGTTTTTAGTGTTTATTTTCTGTATTTATATCTGTGTTTAAATTAGTAAGTGGTGCGGATGTAGTGAAGCGTGTTTCCAGCTAGGCGTGGTTCAGATCATGCACAGTGAAAGTAAAGGGCCGCCATCATCGCATCACATGCTTTCTCTCAGTTATGTTGACCCTGCTAATCACGACTTGGCTGTTCTAACTTAACTTTGCCACGTATCTCTTCCATACAGCTAGGAGTTCTAATTGTGTCCCTAAGTAAAACTGCCGTTTTAAAGTCTCCACAGAACCGCAATTGAGTTGAAATTGTTGAATAAATTAATCAACGTCTTTGCGCTATATACCCACCCAAATAGGCTTTAAGATTACATAATCATGAATATTCTAACTCTAATTTCAGACTAGTATTTATGTGTTTCTAACTTGTATTAACTTATTCAAGTCAATCACTGGAACCGTTCTTCATTTGATTCAACATTTATGTTGTTTCAAATGCGGAATAGTCTGATCTCTCATTAAGAGTATAATTTACGTCTTGCAAATTAGATCCTCAAGTAGAAGTAGACATACTGACCTAACCTTTGTTAGTCTTCTAAAGTCGGACGAATAAAAACAAAAGTTGCAATACTAGTTTTTCAAGATAGACAGGTCGATACAGTCAATGTCGGAGTCCCACTTGCGATAAATTTGGCCTCGAAATTAAGAGAAGTTAACTTTCGATGTCCTACAACAACTTATACACCTGTTGATAAGAAAAACATTGTATGGAATGTAACGGGCAGAAACATCTCAATATTTAATCTAAATAAGAAACAGTAAGTAAACAATATAAGGTCATAAGTACTTACATTCGTAATCGGATATATTAAAGCGATCCCCACCATAATTCAGAGAAATTATAGAAAATATCGGGACACCATCACATGTTTTCCTTATATTCTGGAGTCATACATAAATAGTCCTGGTCAAAATGTAGTATATGAGCACCGGATTGATCCAATTATACCCAATGATACTGCTCTGACATCCGTAATGTATACATCCCTGTCAGCACATGATTGAGAGCACGATAGGAATGACATATTTCAAAAGACTAAAGCCTTAAAGGTTCTGATTTAAAAAATCAACAGCAGACGACCATTTAAAGTTCTGGTGCTCCTGAATAATAATCGACTTTGAACCGTGTTAGGTCGTTGCCCTCACGTTGAAAAGATCAAAATTTATCCACGCAAGGTGTACTCTGCACACCGCATCAAGTCTGCAAAGATTTTGCGACAGTGAAACAAAACAAAAGTGAACTTTGTAGTGTAATAGTTACGGGTTGCGGTAACCGCAGAGATGTTGTAGCCGAATTATAAGTTTGCTTCATAACCGGGCCGGTCCGTGGTGCCCGTGCCTCCGTGCAAAAAGTCGTCGACTCGTCTGCCGCGAATAATTATTAAAAGGGCGCGAGCGATGGCGACATCTTGTCTCGTCTCGATGTGACCCCTCTCCCGCTTGCCCCGCTCCCCCCTTCCCCCTTCTTTACTGTTACTTTACACTGAACCTATGAATCTACTTTTCTACTTAGGTAACTACATATGAAGTATGGACAAGAACGGACTTTTATATTCAATCGGAAGAATTTTTGAGCCTACTAAACTTGTCTGCCAATGTGACTGGATTTCTTCTTCAAGTCACGAAAAAGTTTCTAAAAACGTAGGTATATAAATAATATGAAATGATTCTTCAAAAGCTAAAAATATCAGGTTTTAATAAAATAACATCACTTATTTGTCTATTAATTTAAAAGATTACATCTATTATAGAATGTTACAGTGAAAATGAAATCTAGCTTCAAATTCATATTCATAATTTGTTTGAAGTGATTTCGAAACTGATAAATTGTTTAAATTAAGTAAGAGTCGAGTAAAGGGCATGGGGTCAATTACTTCGTATTGGACCGCTCCTCATGTTGCTGATTGTATCTCTGCCATAACTTTATTTCAATAAAACCGAGAACTTTAATAGTATGGGTCCGTGGCTTAGGCCCCCAGTGGTCGAGGCACCTGTGGCCGACGCCCCCGATTCGATTAATTTAATATCTTCCTTTTTTTGTGCTTTTTCACTTAATACAGTAAATGAGAAAAGTGTTTCACCATAATAATAAAGTATTTTTCCTTGCTAAACAAAAGTTATCTATCAAATAGCAGAGAGTAGATCGCCACTTAACCTTATCCTTACACACCTTTTTCCCCATTAAAAGCATATTTATTAAGTACAAACATCCAAAAAAAATACTTCTATAAAATGTTGTTAATACTTATACATTTATAATAAATTACCATATGGAAATTTTATCTTTCAACTTCAACCATCTCGTCAACTAACTGAGCCAAACCAGTTAATGGTAACAAGTTATTGAATATGGCAATATGCAACAGATAAGAAAGTTTAGTGTGTCATCTCACAATGACGAGCGAAGGTCCTTCGCAAGGGCTCGTGCGAAATAATTACAATATAGTTAAAAATAGACTTGGTGAAAAAATGTTTGTACCTGACAGTACATTTGATCAAAAATTGCTTTGAATTAAATTAATCGAATCGGGGGCGTCGGCCACAGGTGCCTCGACCACTGGGGGCCTAAGCCACGGACCCAATAGTATTCCCGTATGATGAACAAAGCGATGGAGCCTTCATCAATCCCTTAGTATTGAAAAAAAAACGAAACCATTGTTCTTGAAATATTGAACCATAAACTTGTTTCGACAGGCTTGTAATAAAGACCAAGAACATAATATTTCCTTGCTAGGACGTAAATAGGGAAGCATCATTATTTCGCCAGACGATGGCGCAATATACAAAAACAAAAATAGAACAAGACGGCCCTAGGTCATCGTCTCATGAAGATTATTAAGTATATTACCTCATGCATAACGTGGTGACAATTTATAAAAAAAATACACAATAGGTGTTGAGCATCTAATATAAATATATTTTTTCTCGTTTCAGAGTTACAAGACAATTTCAACATGGTGCGCTCGGACGACAGTGTCAGATAACCGCCGCGCGGTTACGAAGTATGGGTGCTAACATGGGCAAGAACTCCAGCCTGCTCGACGCGCTACCCACCGCGCAGGGCACGCTGCACGTCGTCATGCTGGGGCTCGACTCCGCCGGCAAGACCACCGCGCTCTACCGCCTCAAGTTTGACCAGTACCTCAACACCGTCCCCACCATCGGTTTCAACTGCGAAAAAGTGAAAGGCACTCTTGGAAAGTCGAAGGGTGTCAACTTCCTCGTTTGGGACGTCGGCGGGCAAGAAAAACTACGACCTCTATGGAAATCCTACACCAGATGCACGGATGGCATTATATTCGTGCTGGACTCCGTCGACGTAGAACGAATGGAGGAAGCTAAAATGGAGTTAATACGCACAGCAAAGTCTCCAGATAATACGGGTGTGCCGATTCTCGTGTTAGCGAATAAGCAGGACTTACCCGGGGCGAAGGAACCCCGCGAGCTGGAGAAGCTACTAGGTCTCCACGAGCTGGTATCGTCGCCGCACGGGTCACGCGACGCGCACGCGTGGCACGTGCAGCCCGCCTGCGCCATCACCGGCGAGGGACTGCACGAGGGGCTGGAGGCGCTCTACGAGATGATACTCAAGAGAAGAAAACTCGCCAAGTTGCAAAAGAAACGAGTCAGATAAACTATATAGTGACAAGTTAGTGTTTGTGACAAGTCAGCCGTACGCTAGTAACGGTACGGTTCGTGAACGTTAAGTATTTGAAAATGCTCACTGTATGGATGATTTTATTACGTCCGAGATAGAAACACCAAATATTGTTTTACTATAGATGTATAACGTCTTATGAAATATTCCATCATCATGTTGCTCAAGTTATATTGAACATTTTGAAGGAAACGAATACCTATTATAAATTAAATTAACTACTAGTCATTTTCTTTTGAAAATAGCTAGGTGGGAGATAAAGGTAGTAACTACACAAATCATATAGATATGTCCGTTTGATACGACCACTACTGGCTTACATACATGGTAACTTATAGCTTGTACAGACAGCGTCAGAGAAAAGGAACCCCCTTTGGTTACTTACCAAAGGGGACTCATTACCAAAGGGGGTTACCTATCTCTGACGCTGTCCGTACAAGGCCGCTTATTCCGCGGCCAGCCTAAATATGCAAATCCAACGACGTATAATTTTTAGATGGTTTTCATAGTTGCAAAAACGTGGCTCACACACAATATAATGTGGGACCATTAGTGTTACAATATTTAGGTAACGGTAATACATGCAGAGATGCAATTGGAGGTAAATAGATGAAAGTGTGAATTAAATAAAGAATCATAGCGAGATCAGATCCTAACATTAATTTGTACACAAGAGTTCATATAGAGGGTTAAAAATATTTTCCAATGTTGGGAATACATTACCAGGAGTAGATTGATATACTTATCATATTTTTAAAACCCCGCATAATCAAAATGTTTTGAAATGAATATAATATCAGTTTTTCGTTTCATTTCGTTGCCCATTTTGTATTTATTAAAAAAAAACCGCGGACCACGCACAATGAAGGGTTCCGTATTTGGAATGAATTTATCCCAAGAACAAACTTAACATTGTAGTTGAAAATCATGTTCCCCCATACATTGCAACTGCAAATTTAAGTTGGTCGACTATCACTCGTAAACTTGTAAAGCTGTGCCTAAAGAGCATCTTCTTTAGACACCCAAGAGTATAAGACTAATTCTTATACTCTTGGGTAATTCCAACTTCTCTAAACATCTTTATTTTTTTTGTACAAATCCTGCCATGATTCTTTATACTCGTAGTGTCTGTGAAAACTCACTAGATTTATCCTTCTGAATGTCATACTTTATATCATGTGTGAAATTATCTTTTGTGGTAATTTATTACAATGCTAATTGACTAACTTCGTACTTCTAATCGGAATATCTATGTACCTACCTACTTCTGTAAATTTACATATTTTCTATAATAAACTGAATTTGTAGTTTTATCAAAAACTCGTTCTTCAAATCTTTTTGTAAGCTTCTCTGAGTCTGTATCCTTTAAATATCTGTTATGCAACCAGCCTTTATCTTAATCCTGTAAATCCTTTGCTCTATGTTTCATGTGTAGTTAAAATATAAGTAGTCTGTAAAGGATTTTACATTTTAATGTGATGTCATATAGGCATTGTTAATTTATGAAGAGGCTTGTACTAAGTTTATGTTGGGAGAGCTTCAAATTTTTGTACATATACATACATATTGTAAATACTGTAGGGGAAATATATCATACGAAATACACAACGTAAATATGTATGTCTTTCGAATACAATAATAAAATAGTGTGTGCGTATTTAATACTACTGAATTACTATGAAATTACTTTACGTTACTTTTGGTTAATCACTGCAGCTTTCATTTGTTTTAAACCGTCAACGAATTTTTATAACTGATAAGTTGTTAACTTATTGAAACTACGCCAGTTTTGAGTCAGTTAACCATAAACCGTACTGAAATGTCGAAAGGTTTGAATATTGTTACTGAAAAATGTAACGCTAAGATATCGATGTAAATGGAAGACTATACCAGGCCATTGATCGTAAGTTGACTTTACTGTTGATGAAAAGTTTCAAGCTTTAAACTTCTTACAGAAGAAAATGTATGTCATCATTTGTTTATTTTTTAGTTTTAATTAGTACCTATTTATTTATTTACTCATAGAGGTTATAACTTAATGTTAAGACATATATATTGAAAAAAGCTTTTACCATTTTGTTAGGTACCCACTTTGTAAATATGTAAATTCCAAGTAGTTACTTGTCAATACCATGAAACCAAACATTTTTATGAGTAGAACATGTAAATTTTGTTATTATAGTATATTTGTTTTATTATATCTATATACATTGCGTATTATTGTATTGTGTTTTATGGAGATACATATACGTTTTTCATATTGAACCCCGTAAATAAACTGTTTTCATTAACAAACAGTATTTTATTTTTAAACGTATCGTTAACGGCCAGTCTCTAATTGCGATTGTGACCTGTATCCTCAGGCGATACATGTAAATAATTTCCTGGATCTTCTTTTTCAGTCCAATCAGTGAATAGAGTCAAATATTCGACTTCAGCTTCAGTAAGGCTACTTCGATTTTCATCATATTTCGACCTGAAATATAATTTTCTCCGCGAGCCCCGCTGCATATTAAAAGAGATTCCGAATTGACTGTTAGCTGCTGGTGCATGGGCTCGCAGCAAATCTCGCTCCAGTCGTTCGAACAGTCGCAGTTCTCTCGCCGCTACTTTGGCTCTTTTATACTTTCGTCGTTCTGACTTAATATACTGCGCCAGAGCAGCCTTAATTTTGTCACCGGTCACCGCATCCAATCGTTTTGAATAATCCATGTAAACATCTTCTAGAGCCTTTGCAGTAGCTACCATGTCCATGTTTATGGGTTTCTCATTATATATTTTTTCATAACAAAATTCCAAATGCGTCTGAAATTTTAAAATTTCTGGAGCTCCGACGCAGTCATAAAAAAACCCATTTATTATTTTAAAGAATTTTGCTTCTAGTTGTGAGCATTGATCTTCACTAAATCGCAATAACTTTTCAAATTCTTTGATAGTGTTAAGAGTTCCAGCACTATCCTGTGCAATGATATCCTTAAACAGTTTTATTCCCTTCTTTAAAAATGTCGCGTGAGGTGTTAGTGCAACCACATGAGTGAAGTGATGCAAATGCTGCTGCTCTATGCCGTCAAACAGCTTCATCAAGTCATCGGGATGATTGAAGTATAAAACCGGCTGCACAAGGCCGCTATAGCACTCTCTTTTCAGTTTCTCAAACACAACATTAAATGTATCTTCTTCGCTAGAAATTCCAAAATCAAAACCTTTTGCCTCTATCTCGATAGATCGAGCGAAGTTCCTGTTCTTGAAGCGCCAGCTTGGAGGAGATAGGTAGTATAAAAATCTTCCATACTTTTGCTGCAGGCCATACCTGTAATCCAGTCCTACAATCCTCGACGTAATTGTAAATGCCCTTGCTGCTAAACATTGTAATTCAGATGTTTGCTTGTAAACAGCTAATTTCACCTCATCCCATTTATTCAGGGACAACATCGACTTCCGATAATCAGCCGAAACAAAATCCTCAAAGTATTTGACTTGTTCCATGTATCTTTTAGTACTTATATCGTATACTTCCTGTTCTCTCTGGTGAATAGTATCAATATTTAACATACAATCATTTCTATAGCCTACTTCTTGTCGCCACCTTAACTGACTGTTAAACAAATATTTGAGGGACTTATAAGGAGCGATATAACTTGTTAGAAAAGTGCCATTGACACACATAAAAAATCCGGGATCGTAGTCGGTTACAGTACGAATGTCATTCGGTGGATCATCAGTGAGTAGCCGTCGCTGTTTCTCTGCATATATTGCCTTGTAATTTCCTTGCAAACCTGTTTTCATACGGTGCCGTAATATCTCTTTATCTTGCTTTTTTGAATAGATTATGTAAGATAGTAAAACATCATCCTTCTTGACAGTAGCTACCGATAATGGTTTGATAACAGGCAGGGAGCATATTCCCTTTATATCCGTAGAAGGCTTGAGTCGACTTTGGACAACCGGCTTTCTACACTTCTGTTTAACAATGCTTGTTGTCTTTTTCGCATATGTTCTTGGTTTCGGTATGTCAATAACAACAGAATGAGTTTCTTCATCGTGCATTTTCAAACTCATTATTATATAAGTATTTTATTACATAAAAACGATAGTAAGTATTCTAATATATAAACGCTTGGACTAAGGCCTGAACCAACGAGATTAACAATTTGTTAACATTTAAAATGATTGATTCCTTGGAGGCGATATCTCACCCGTGGAATCTGACTTATTCTCTCTACCCGTTCACAATCTCCGCTCTATCAAAAATGACAAATATAAACTATGTATATTCAAAAAAAAACCGGCCAAGTGCGAGTCGGACTCGCCCATGAAGGGTTCCGTAGCAGCAAGTAACATAATATAAAAGTTCTTGTAGTTCGTTGTAACTTTGTGAAAGGTAAATTGCGGTTTTCGATTTATGACGTATTAAAAAAAAACTACTTACTAGATCTCGTTCAAACCAATTTTCGGTGGAAGTTTACATGGTAATGTACATTATATATATTTTTTTAATTTTATCATTCTCTTATTTTAGAAGTTAGAGGGGGGGGACACACATTTTACCACTTTGGAAGTGTCTCTCGCGCAAACTATTCAGTTCAGAAAAAAATATTAGAAACCTCAATATCATTTTTGAAGACCTATCCATAGATACCCCACACGTACAGGTTTGATGAAAAAAAAAATTTTGGAGTTTCAGTTGTAAGTATGGGGAACCCCAAAATTTATTGTTTTTTTTCTATTTTTGTGTGAAAATCTTACTGCGGTTCACAGAATACATCTACTTACCAAGTTTCAACATCAGTTCTTATAGTTTCGGAAAAAAGTGGCTGTGACATACGGACGGACGGACAGACAGACAGACATGACGAATCCATAAGGGTTCCGTTTTTTGCCATTTGGCTACGGAACCCTAAAAAGGTTGCGCAGTCCTCTTAAGTGCTTTGATAGAAAATACACATTGATATCCGTGTCGTAGACACTAACGCTTATATATTGTACGCCCTGTCGCCTCTGTACTAAAATCCGCCGAAGAAGAGAAAATATTCAAACGCTTGTGAAATGCGACATTCACCCCCCTTGTTGCGTCTGTTGACGGAGTCTTCGCCCCACAAATGTCTACCTTCGTAAATCATCTTGGAGCTGCAATCGCTGACCGCTGGAATAGATCTTTTAGCGTAGTGATGGGTTGGCTAAGAACAAGAATCGTGCCACTAGCGTGTGCATTCGTGGCACAAGGCATAAATTTAAACCAATAGCCAAGCTATTCGGCTTCGATGGTGGAGCAGCCCTACCTAGACAAGACTGATGTGGATGCGGCCAACAAACTGAGAAGACGTCGATAACAATAAATCGCGATAGATAAATAAACTTGCTTTATTTGTTAATTAATAATTTGGCAGTACTGTTGTTATAGACTATTTTGTATTGTAATAAATGCTTTGTTAATTTTTTTGAAAAGATTGTGTTTTTACTATTTTTATCAAATTGACCTACAAAAAGAAGAAGTTTTAGGTAGGTACATAATATAGGCATACTCAAACACTTTATAATGTTCCCATTGCTGGGACATAGGCCGGCTCACAGGCAGGCTCTGTGAAAAGGAGTGGGCTATAGTCCACCACGCGGGCCCAGTACGGGTTGGCGGATGTCCCATGTCTTCGAATCTTGTTTTTAGGACATGCTGGTTTGATCGCGATGTTTTTGTTCACCGTTTTGAGAGTAGTGGTGATGAAAAAATGAAATAAAGTGCCTGTTTGGGTTCGAACCCACGACCAACAAGCAAGTCATAAGTCGCGGCCGTTACCCCTGGGCCACCACGGCTCTATAAATATAATATAAGTACCTACTAACTATAAAAAATTGAGACACAAAATCATTAAACTGTTAATTTTTAATACGTTCTCACATACAATATAAAACCAAATTCTAATACTAAATAATTAAATAACATCAAAACACAAACCCATCTAAATATTTAAAATAATTCCGATTTTTCTGGCGCTATCTCAAATACAGGCTTTACCAGTTCGTAATATTCCTTTAAGAATGGGGCTGGATTCTCGCCATCACACCATTCAGTAAACATTATCAATCCCTCTCGCTCCTCCGTTGACAATTTATATTTTTTAGGTTTTGCTCGTTCTCCACTTGACTGTGCTGTTTTCTTTTTTTCAGCCATCATAAGTGCACGTTGATCTTTTGCAGTCATAAATTTAGTATTAATTGGTCGTACGAAGTGCGCAGGTGGCAAGAATGCTTTGTTCATAGCAGTTGTCATTTCCCTGAATGTTCTAAGCTCTCTTTGCGCAGTGTAAGCGTTCTTCATCACTTTCAAATCTTGAGAAAAAAAATCTTTTTGTGCTTGAACTACTATATGGAAGTCCAAAGCGTCTAGCCGTAAATTGTAGTCTTCATACATTATTTCGAGAATTTTTAGAGGATCTTGCAAAGTAAGGTGACCTTCTTCACACTTTCCGAAAATTTGTTCATATACGTACTCAATGCATATTTTTAATTTCAATGTCTGAGGACTCGCAATACTGTCATAAAATGTTTGATTCAATATTCGGAAAAACTTTTCTCGTAAATGCTTTTCATTACAAATTTCTCTATGTATTTCATAGTTGATATGATCAATGTAATACTCAAAGTAATCAGACTCTTGTATCTGTCCTTGTTTTAATTGTTTAATGCTTTCCCGCAGCGAGCGGTTTTTACCATCAGTTTTCGCTAGTTGTGTTAAATATTCTCTGCTTTGTAACTCCATCGAACGGAATAAGTACATCATCTCTGAAGGACTTTTAAAATATAAACAAGGAGGAAGTGGATTTTTTAATTCAATCTTAGCCAACTCAACCATTTTTTCAAGGTCCAGTGTTTCAACTAGGTCATTATCAGTTGCAAATTCTCCAGCTTCAAATTGAATGGACATAACCCTACCAATTAAAGTTTCATCATTATGTTGCCTCCACGACAAAGGAGCTATAAACACTAAATAGCTTCTGTACGTCTTTAAAATACTTCTTATGGCGTCAAGACTGAACAAAATGTTATTTAATATCGTCAAACTGGAGACATAGCCAAGAAACTCTGAGTTTTTAGCAACCAATTCTTCAAATACTTTTTCAGATTTAGCCACTTTTATACATGCTTTCTTGTAATCTTCTGTGAGAAAAGTTTGAAAATCTTTGATATGATGTTTCAGTTTATCAGCTATGCGCTCATAATGTTCAGCTTCCTCGAGATCACTTTTCTCTATTTTCAGAATTAAGTCTCGTCGGTATCCAATTTGTTGACGATTCATTGCGTAAGCTCGAATGTTGTTGGTATAAACTTTTATGTCGTCGAAACATCGCAAAGGACGCCCTTCAATTACAGTATAAAACTCAGGATGAATTTCTACAACTGCTCTGACGTCATCAGGAGGTTCTTCAAGGTAAAGTCTTTTGGAAATATCCCTCGTTGCTGCGATTCTTAAGTTATCTTTTAAATGTAGTGGTTGAGCTAACCTTTCTCTTGTAGTAACTTTTTCCTTTCGATCGCTATACTTTATATACGACAGCAACTTTTCAGACTTCGGTACCCGGAACGGACTTATTTGTTTCTTATGCTTCAGATCTTTCCCCACGGCATGTTTTCGATTCGCAAAGTAATGTTGTGTGTTGGGAACATAACGACGCCTGAATATTATATCTAAAGTTTTTAACGGAACCATAGGCTTCCGTACTTCTTCTAAACAACTCATTTTTACAAATATGCAAATTACCTATTAGTAAAACACTATCAAGTTTTTTTTTATCATAAGATACCAAAACTGAACATAAAATATAATAAACGTATGTTTGTAGCAATGCAAAGAAATATGCCTAATGTCAGAATAATATAGTGCAAGAAATATGACAGACTGACAGTAATAGATTTTCCTTAAAGTCTTATCAGGAACCAGCATCTCATCGGAGTGCTCATGTTGCAAAAGAGAGAATTAAAAAGTAGGTTTTCCTTTTTCGATGTTTATTATTCTTCGTTGTAGGTAGCTTGAATGTTACTTTTTAAAATCTATAACTTAATCTCATTTAAATAAATATTGGTAGGTACTTAATTCTCACAATACAAAAATAAAATAACATAGGTACTCATTACAATGAATTATTTATCTAAATAATTATAAATATACTAACAATCAAAGTCAAAGAGCTCGTAGTTGATAAAGGACTCTTGACCGCCATTTTCCTTAGAAAAAACTGGCAGTAACTGGCAGTGGATTTGTGTATGTAAGTACAGACGCCAGCACATCAAGCTACCCCAAACTAACAAAGGGGTTTGAAGGTTTTGGCCCTAAAATCAGCCGCCATTTTGATTTTTTTTCAGAATCGCGGTGCACAACAAAAGTTATATATTTAGATAGAGGACACTCATACAAACAAAAAATGTTATATAACATAATATCCTAAAGCGTCAGGTTTCGGAGTTATTCACCGAAATATAAGTCGAAAACAACAAGGATTTTTTTGTTTTTTTTCCCTCCAGGTAAGCATATTGAACTATTGAGGTAATAGAAACGTTATAAAACCTTTATGGAGAAGAAACAAATGAAGAATAGACATTTTTTAAATAAATAATTAAGCACGGCAATTTATAGTTCGTTTTTTAATCCCAGAGACTAATCTGACACGTGTAATGTCAAACTTCTATACTAAAAAAAAACGAAAACACAAAAGACTTAAATGTCAGATTAGTCTCTGGGATAAAAAAACGAACTATAAATTGCCGTGCTTAATTATTTATTTAAAAAATGTCTATTTTTCATTTGTTTCTTCTCCATAAAGGTTTTATAACGTTTCTATTACCTCAATAGTTCAATATGCTTACCTGGAGGGAAAAAAAAAACAAAAAAAATCCTTGTTGTTTTCGAATTATATTTCGGTGAATAACTCCGAAACCTGACGCTTTAGGATATTATGTTACATAACATTTTTTGTTTGTATAAGCGTCCTCTATCTAAATATGTAACTTTTGTTGTGCACCGCGATTCTGAAAAAAAATTAAAATGGCGACCGACCTTAGGGCCACCCTCCATACAAAAATCTTCTAACCCCTTTCCCAATCAACTTTGAACCTTATGCGAAGTAACTATTTAGTAATCTGTGCTTATGCTTTAGCAATAAAGTTGAAAATCTATTAAATAAATTTGACAGATTGAAGTAGCTTGATGTGCTGGCGTCTCTATATGCGTCTTCCTTCGAGGAATACTGTCTAAAAATACTAGTTTACCTTAAAAATACGAACCTGTCTGTTTCAAAGTATACAAGTTTTACCTCAAATTCAATATCCAGAAAAGTTACAGATTACGATCATTCGTAGACTTTTCGCCTCGTTGGTTCATAAGAAGACTTCAAACGCTTTGAAAGTTTGTCAACGTCCTTCAGGAGTGTCGCTGCTTTTTTAGCTTGCTTTAGCTCTAAAGATCCACGTTCATATGTTTCTTTTTCGATTTGTTTTATCATGTCCAAATCATATGCCGATATATCTATCAACAAATTGTCATATTCTCGCTCTATCGCTAATGCCATATCTAAGGAACTAAATTTAGTTTCGTTCGGAGCTATCAGTTGCTCATAAGCAAACTCCACGTAATTAAAAATTTGTAAAACCACATCCGAGGACACTACATCCCTAATTTTTACATCTAAAATCCTGAAGAATATTTCTTTTAGTTCTGCTTCGCGATCATCGTTCCATTTGATTATGTCTTGAATTGCTTTGATCTGTGAACAAATAATTATAAACGCCTATTGGTAAATCCGCCACTGATGAGGAGTGATGTAACAAAGTACATAAAATATTAATTACCAAGTTAAATTATATGAAAACGATTTTTTGATAATATTTAATGTTATAAATATACCTTTAATTCACGATTTCAGTATTTAATAATTTCGTCCCCCTAAATTTTTGAAATTGATCAAACCGAATAAACTTTAGCAGTGTCATAATAACTACTACGAGGTTCACCCCTTAATTTAACTGTTTCAGCTGTCGATAACCTGAGGCTCTACAGTCCTTTCACAGTTATTTTCAGTTAGTTTTTGCTCTCCAAAGTATGCCTTATGAAGAAACAGAAAATTTACTAACTGTGTTAAAGTAAATATAGGTATACAAACTTCACTTAAGTTAAATAATTATCAAATTTAGAAACTAAGAGTTATTATATAATTATTTGTCTATTGTTAACTTTTGATTATTTATTAATTTTAAAAGAGTATTTTAGCTCTAACACGTAACACGTAAGCACGCACGCACGCACGCACGCAAGCACGCGCAGCGTAGCACGTAAGTCTTAGCAATATAATTTTTATTTAAGCAAAACTGTACAAATTTTCATGCCTAATAATTTTTGAATAAATATATTATTATTATTATTTGTTGGTATACATTTTTGTATCTCGGCATTGATGTGCCGGTTTTATAGAATAACACGGGCCGAAGCCAAGTGCTAACATAAGCGATAGATGATAGTATATTATGATGTGATGATATGTTTAAACTTTGTGTTGTTGATGATGTTTGTGGGTGTGACATTTGGGCAACATTGTCGTTCTGGAGGAATTATTATTATTTTACCTCTGATTTTGTGTGACTGTCTAAATCACAGTGATATTTATTCTCATCCTAATAAGGTTGCTGTTGGATTGCCGCCACTGACAAGTCTGTCTAAATCATTCTGATCTTTAATCTCATCATAATAAATTTTCCCAATCAACCTTGAACCTAATGCTTTAGCGATAAAGTTAAAAACCTATTAAAGAAATTTCACAGATTATAGTAGCTTGATGTGCTGGCGTCTTTACATCCCTTGATTTGACTATTTCAGCTGTCGATAACCAGACTACCAGAGTCCCTAATGTGAAGTCTTGTCTGACAGCTAAACCTTAGGGGTTACCATAAAGCAGTAGGTAGATTGGAAAAATGATACATTATTAATTACTAGCTTTGCCCTGACAATTAAAAGAAAAACAATGTTATAAAATGCAAAATAACATAATATAAAAATATATTTGCCTACCTTTTCTTTTATGAAGTCCAGTTCTTGACGGAACATCCTTTTTAGAACATCCAGTGTCCTCAAAAATCTATTTTTCTCCACACTAAATTCCGTGGTAAGCAACAAATAATTCAAATTCTGCTTTTCTAGTAAATCAAAAATTATCAACAACTGCTCTGGTGTTTCAAAATAAAGTTGCGGTTCAGGCAGCTCCCCGAGTTTCTTCGCGACAAAATCTTTATCGATTGTTTTAAAAATATCAGATTCCACTACAAATACATCCGGATATTTTATATCTAGCTTGATATTATGACTATCTTGCCACAAAATGGGGGCAGCCTTATTAAGAAAATTTTGAAATGATAGTAGAATCATTAATGTTTCATCAATGTATTGTAACTTCGACTTTATAGAAGCCAGGTCATAGTTAGCTTTCTTATGATTCTCAGTTTGATTTGCTAGTTCCTTAGCTAGAGCATCTGACTTTTGCATTATAGCAATCGTTTTATTATTATCATCTGCGAGGAATTTGTCGAAACTATTCTGGTATTCTTCAAAGTGCTTGAATGCTGTTTCATAAATATTTCGTTCTGATTCTATTTCTCCTTCTATCCTGAGAATGTCATCAGTCAAGAATCCAAGAAGCGTTCTATTCAAAGCCATATTTTTTATATTCCTTTTGTATTCATGTATTGATTTGTTCTGTCGCAATGGGCGTCCTTCAACTAAAGAGTAAAAGGCAGGATCTACATCTACAATAGTTTTAATACCTTCTACTGGTTCAATAGGCGGCAGTTTGATTCCGGCAATTGTTTTCCTTGTTTCCCTTTTAATCTTCTTCTTCTTTTTCAGTTTATCCATGTTTTACTGAGTCAGGTCTATAAAGACTCGAATTTCTAATCACACTAAGAACATTAACAGGAACAACAACAATAAATCAATATTACTATAGCAACACGAAACTAGCAGAGTTCGCCAGTGTCTATTCGAGTCTTATCGTTAAAACGATAAGGGTATGGAAAATTAACTTGTTATGAAACCTTAGTTTTCCACAAAGTAGGTATCACGTAGGTACTCGCACCATAAATCAGTGAAATTGTTATGCCTAACTTTTTAATGCAGAGTTAAAATGCATATCCTGATTAAGAACAGAGGATGCTTATCATTATCACTGTCTCACATTGCCGGAGCCGCAAGCGTTTACAGTATTTATTCTCCTATAGTAATAACCAAAGAGCGTAGCGTACCTACATCACAACAATTTGGACTGTTACCCCGCATCCTATTAAAACGCTATCGTCGCGCGAATAAGCGATCTTCGCGTTTATATGTCACTTTTTGTTCGGAAAACTGCAAAGCGGCCTCTGTCGGTGCGACCACGCGTTCCGGTTCAGCGAACAAAACGTGACATATGAACGCGACGATTGCTTTCTATTAGGACGCGGCCTTATCCTCAAATTAAGCCCTTGCTTGATAGACCGGAGACTCATTATTCACATAATATGTAGACGATTTACAAGGGTTGCACTACTGTTTAATAACAATAAAACATGTTCAGAAATATCGCAAAGTGTAATTAATAACATTTATGAAAATGAATACATAGCAAGCAGAAGAGCAAGAAAGCAGGTTCCATTATAATAAGCAGATAGTGCTGCCGATTCTGTTGTTCACAAACTAAACTAAATGTAAGTTCAATGCATCTTTTTGTTTCTATTTCATAGAGAAAAGGACAGAAGATAAATTTTAGTTTAGTCCTGTCAAAGTAATCAGCGCCCGACGTAAATTGTCGTAATTTTAATAGGTAGGCAAGTTTTTAATCACATCTAAACTTGTATGGAGTAGTCTAAACTTGTATGGAGTAGTGTCAGACGCTGATTAATTTAACAGGATTAAACTAAAATTTATCTTCTGTCCTTTTCTTAATGAAATAGAAACAAAAAGATGCACTGTACTTAAATTTACTTTAGTTTGTTAACAACGGAATGTTCACCACTGTCAACGCAGCGCAAGAATTAAACATAAAAACATAATAAAAAGTAATAAAAATGACTAGATATCAATAAGACAACACAAGAGATAGAATAGACCACAACGCAACAAGTTTCTCTTGGCGCGTAGCCAACATCTGAACTAACACCGCCATCTTGTATCCATTAAATTTCTGTGACAATTTCACAAATGATTACCTACAACGCCCCCCTGTCAATGTCACGCAGGCGTCAAAAGATGCGTGTAACCTTTTGTAGCACTTTGTCTAAAAGCTATAATTTAATCACTAGATGAAGCATCACTTTCTTCTCGTTCCTCCTTTTCTTCATCGTCTCCCTCTTTCTTGACAATCTCCCAAGGCATTACGGGGAGAGGCTCCACGAATGAGTCATCTGCCTTCAGTTTGTATAGGAAACGAGGCGTGTAGTGGGTCGGAACGGGCCAAACTTCCTCTGCAGGTAGAAACAGAAAACGAGCATGTTTAGATGCATAATTAGCCTATAGTGTTCCTACTGTTGGGACACAGGCCTCCTCTCGGTGAGAGGGAGTGGTCCGTAATCCACCCTGCGGGCCCAGTGCGGGTTGGTAGATGTCATATTTCTTCGAATTTTTGGCTCTAGGACATGCTGGTTTTCTCACGATGTTTTCCTTCATCGTTTTGAGAGCAGTGGCGATGAAATAATTTACATAAAGTAAAGCACCTGTCTGGGTTCGAATTCGAACCTATGACCTACCAGTCGTACGTCGTGGCTGTTACCACAGGGCCACCGCTGCTCCATTCGTTACAACAGTGCCCTAATAACAATAGTTAATACAAATCTGAATATTTTTGAAGATCGAATATTAGGTAGGTAACCTATAGGTATACTTATTATAACTTATAATAAAATTGTCTTCACCTAAGTTTGTTTTGCAAGTATTTACAATATTTGTAAAAAAAAATGCGAATTAGTGTAAGATAACTCACCGAAATAGAATATATGGTCATCAACACGTCTGTGCAAACCCGCAGTTTCTAGAAACGGTAGGATGTACTTAGATTGTAGCAAAAAGTCGATCAGGGCAACCTCGGGTAACGCTTCCATTTTGGGGTCCGTCGCCCTCAACCCATCGAAAGCAAACTGCAAACGTTTCAAAAAAATTAAGAATTAACCGGTCAAGCGACGCGCGTCGCCGATCGGCGACGAAGCAATAGAAAATCAATTGTGTCTCATTAGCGGAGCTTAACAGATTAAGATAATTATGATTATCTTAATCTGTAAAGCTCACAGGGTGATCCCTGTGCCGGCGGCATCTACATCGCCACGAGCGAACTATCACACTGACGTCACGCAAAATTCTGCACCGCACAAGCAGAGTTTACCGCGCGACTAGCATAGGTACAACTTCCCGATATCAATCGTCATGTATTTGCCCACTTGCCCACCAGACACAACACCCGCCTGGACCCTCTGACCAGGCGGGTGTTCCTCCCTTTTCTATGAAGGATGAGTGAACTTTACACCCTGTTCCTCATACCTCTACAACCCTATCTATTGTAGGTGCCTACATAACGTCGCCGCAGTAAAAACTTCGTGATTGCAATAAACGGTATTTTTGCAGGGGAAGATAAAAACTAACTGTAAAATGGCCGTCATTGACGTTATCAGAAGTTCATTATCAGTCAATGCATTCATTCATATCATTAGAAGCATCTTCGAGTTGTGCACGTTTTTTGTAAATATGCATTAAGTACGAGGTTCCAATAAATTAAAATAAAAAACATTGAATTTTCTGATTTTCATTGCACGTCCACTATGGGTTTGATATTGAACTTAGATCACAGGTACAACCAAAAAATTAAAGATACGTAGGCTAAAAATTTGTTTTAGAAAACGAGGGTTATTTAATACTAGCTTCTGCCCGCGGCTTCATCCTCGTTGATGTCGGAAATTATCCCACGGGAACCTACTACCGTGGCAAAAAGCCTATTTTGCTCCTTAATTATAACATCAACTGTCTGTCAGTGAAAGTCCCGTCAAAATCGGTGCAGCCGTTTCGGAGAATAGCCGGAACAAACAGACAAAGAGACAAAAATTTTAAAAAGAAATTGTTAGAAGTAGGTACCTACCGTATATATTATAAGTTGCTATAAAAATATCTGCCACGGCTTCAATGGGAGACAGCATTTTGTATAGGTACATATATAGATTACAGTAGTGAAGAAATTTTGTACCCCGGAATAGTTAAATCAATTTGAGAAAATAAAGTAATTAAATAAACATTTACTCTATTCTGCATAACGTGGTTCACAAACTAGGCACCTAAGTACGCGCGATGTGTCGCTTCGTCACATTTTGCGAAATGAAATGACGCGACGATGCGGCAACAGCTAATTACTATGGGACGGTTTCATGCAACTAAATCAATTCATACGCACATTTTCTTGTATGAAAAAATTTTTGACATAATATCAACAATGTATCTTTACTATTGTACTCTATATACAAAATACTGTCTCCCATTGAAGCCGTGGCAGATATTTTTATAGCACCTTATATATACTTTCATACGCATTTAGTAAAAAGCTGTTATTTTTACATTACAAACAGAATTTTTTATTTTATTTAAGTATTTGTAGATATGTATGCATGTATAGAAGACTAGCAGCGCCCCGCGGTTTCACCCGCATAAGTTTCAATTCCGTGTAAGTATCGGGTTAAAAAGTATCCTATGTGTTATTAAGTCCGCCTCTGTACATTTGTGTGCTTGAAGTATTAAATAAATAAATAATAAATAATTCTGGTTATAATAAACTACCTATCTGTGTGCCAAATTCAATCCAATCCATCCATCCATCCATCCTCACAAACTTTTGCGTTTATAATATTAGTAGGATTTCTCTATGTATGTATAGCAGATTTCTCGGTTTGTTTTCCTATGGGTCTATAATTATAGAACACTACCTACAGTGTTCTTTCTCTCGCATAAGTCAGAAACTTACATTTTCATCAGCTAGCGCCAATTCAACAACTTTCATCATCTTATTAAGGAAGATCCGAAGTTGCTCCATGTGTTCTTCCAGTGGTCCGAACAAGTCCAACTTGCCGACAAGCGACGGAGGCCTGGCTGTTATCGCGCGCCAATTATTGAACTGGCGCTGAACAAGAAAAAATATATTAAGAATAGCTATACCTAAGACGAAGATGGCAATAAAAATTTACTTAGTTTAAAAAAGCTATGAAACTCGCTTTAATTTTTATTGTACCCTTATACCTAATAATTGTTAATACAAATCTAATAAGCCCAAGGTCGCTAGGTTTAGGTAAAGTTTCGTAACCCACCTTCCAGTTCCATCATCAATCCAGCAGGGTAATTGCGTAACACACAGTAAGAATGGCTTTCATTTTGACAGTTCAACAACATTCATTGAGTTATTTACGTTGTTGAGCAGACACATTTTTCGAATATATGAAGCAATGGATTAGCAATATCCTTCAAAATGATTCAGATGATTGATAGGGTGTTACGCAATCATGGTGCTGCTCGATGGGACCATACCTAATTGTTTTTTATTGTCATCCGAATTATACAACGTGTAACGTTAAATGCGCAAAACCTGAAAATAGTTTGATCAGAATAACGAGCAGAATCAATTAAACCACTTTTTAATATAGGTCACATTTAAAAAAAAATCTTTATTAAAAACGTTGCCGTGTCTATTTATTAATAAGTCAAGCCATCACATGCGCAAACCCGCCAAAATAGGTAAACAAACACAAGTAATTGTCGACCAACTAAAATTTTCCCATACGCGGGATAATAATAGCTCTTATTTCAATGCAAATTGCAAATACGAATCTTCCGTACAGTAAGTGGGCGTTTTCATTTTAAATGGCGCAGGTGGTTTTTCGGTTGTCCCATGACAATAAAATTATAAAAAAAAATTTGGAAACATTTTTTTTAAGAAAAAGCGTATGTGCACTGAAGGTATATTTATATATAGATGGATTTGTTTTATTGGTAAAAAAAATAAGTTACACGAAAATTAAAACTTGCATTTGGTCAAAATGTTACGATACAGACCAAATTGTTGAAATTTTAAATAAAGATAAATATCTATTGACTAAGTAGTAATATTTAATTTCATTAATTGATATCATAAACTTATACTGAGCGTTTTTCTCATTTAATTTCCAGCAGTTTATTTGTTAATGCGATTTGATTTTTGTTACTAAAAAGACATTTTTAGCCTGACTTACTTTAAAAAAATAATTTTAGAAAATAAAATACACATTTCTGCACTTAATTATTACATTTAATCATAACATAGGTAAATATATTTTTTACAATAATTCAAAATTCAAAGTGTTCAAAAAAAACAACCTTTTAAATTATTATTGTTTTAAATAATAAAAGGTTGTTTTTTAAAACCTGCGCCATTTTAAATGAAAATGCCCAAGTACCATGAATAAGAAAGAGAAATGACGATCTGCACGGGGGCGGGGCGTGCGAAATACGTGACAGCGGCCGTGTTTACTTCAGTCTGAGCGGCGCCGGCACATGCGTCACAGGTGTAATTGTTCTATCCCATTCCCGTTACCTCGGCGAGGCGGCGCGTGCGCGTGGATTTCGCAACGTTTTTGTACACAAACATTCAATATTGTGGAATGGTGAGAATGTTGGCGCATTGTAATGACAACGTTAATTTGGCCAAAGCCTGAAAAGTGTGATGGAAACATTTAAGTCACTGTTCAAAGATAACCTAAGTTTTTAAGGAGCGTAGATGGTAAATAATGCGCGGCGCAGCGGCCCGGTGACGACTCCTCCCTCAATAGAGCGTCGTCGCAGACGCAGTAAACGATTAGAATTGCCAGTAAAACTAAAACAGCACATAAAACCTTTACAATTTTTTTAATGATTGTTTTTCTTTCTGAAATAGGTCAATTGAATTAAAAGTCAGTTGGGGTGTCTGAGGTTTTGCGCATTTAACGTTACACGTTGTATACCTACATTTGCAAAGTTCGGATTCATAGACTTTCTTATAACATGCATTTATGTCTTCGTTCAATAATAGCACTACACTAATAATAGTGCTATAGGTAATTGATCGAAGATTTATGTATTAAAATACAAGCGTTTTAGATCATTGATGAATATGCGCTAGTTCGAACTGACCAGATAAGATGTAGGTAAATCGCATAGATCTTGGGACCGTAACCGTTACGAACGAATCTGATGGTTTTACCTTCAGATTGACCATGCCTTAAGGGAAAGTTAATCAATTAGGCGTTTTATTAGTGCAGTGGCAGGTTATACATTTAAAGAGCCATCACAGGTCTCTATCACCCAGCGGATTCCCGCGACCTACAACAGATTGTAGGTACATTTTATGGGGGTCCCTTCCGGTACGCGGCCGCTCTCGCCACTCCGTAAATTTTCGGCCCCCTTGTCCACTTGGACATTCGTTGGGCTATGCTGGTTACCCTTGTTCTCCAGCGAATCATCGGCAAATTCAGCCATAAAATCACTAAATAGGTAAAGTACAAAAAGGGATATCGATGCATATCCCTAATCACATAGTCTATCACATAATCAATCTAATCATATAGGTAGGTAGATACTACCTACTAGATATATAGGAATGTTTACCGTGCGAATGGAATGATATGTCATCACATATTTCAAGCGCCTAAACATTTTCCTCTCTGGTTTTGGTCCCGCATTCTCGGTCATTAGGACAGTCGAGGTCTGCCCTTCGACCGCCTCCTCCATAGCTTCTTGGTCCAATTTATCCATTTCAACAATCCATTCTTGTTCGCGTCTCAATAAAAACCTCAACTGTCTGTGGACAGTGTCCTCGGAGCCCTAAAAGTTTTGTAAAGAGAAAAATTACCACTTATATGAAGATTACATAAGCAGGTACGGTCATTACGAAAGTCTATTAACATTTCAGTCTTGTAAGTACCTACACTAACTACCTAGTCTCGTGAATTATGCGTGAACACTTCCGTGGCTTCGCCTAACAAAATTGACTTTGATTCGAGTCGACCCTTAACTTACTATAAGTAGGTACAGTCGAGTTCATTAATATATTGGCAGTGACCATGTTTCAAAATATTGTAAGCGTTAAAATGATCATATAGTTCTATACAAAGTTAGACATCAATAAAATGTTTTCATATAAACTGTTCATAAGTATGTTACGGTAGTGCAGTCAATAATATCTGACTACTCTTCGGAACATAAATATCTAAACACTCTAGTGTTCAATATATTTGATACAACCTAGGATTCATAAATATCTATACAGCTTTGAATATTCAACTAAATGGCCTTTACCATAAAATTTATTTTTGCTTGCCGGAGCAGAAGTTCGAGTAATAATGCAATATTGCCGTTGAAGGATGTCATAACTGACAACTTCAAGTTGATTTTGTTTCAAGATCTTTTTCATAGAAAAATAATTGCATAGATATTTGTGAACCTAACTTTGCGCTAAATAATATGAACAAGGGATTGCGCACAATTTTTAGAGTCTTCGTCTGTAGTAATATTATTGATTTAATGTAGTCACATATTTATGATGTCA
Organism: Amphipoea oculea; assembly: GCA_945859645.1. Classification (NCBI taxonomy): domain Eukaryota; kingdom Metazoa; phylum Arthropoda; class Insecta; order Lepidoptera; family Noctuidae; genus Amphipoea; species Amphipoea oculea. The sequence continues at coordinate 10,706,543 of OX243877.1, forward strand.
CAGATTGTTTACAATTTATTGTACGGCGAAGCTGTTTAGAGTTTTATGAAAGTTACCATTGCCTATATATTTTTGATTCATGAACATGCTCAGATATTAAAGAACTCGACTGTACATAGGTAGGTATAATAATAACAGTCCTCCAGACCAAATTTCGGCCATAGCAGCCAATCTCAACGGAGCCTAGTTATCTACGCGGGAGACATTATAGTGCACAAGTGTGCGCGCACAGACACAGGTGCAATCACTCTTCCCTGACTCTCATAATCCGATGGGACGGCAATCCGTCTCGACCGGATAGAAATCAGACGCAGGACCAACAGCTCAACATGCTTTCCGAGCCACAGGTGACGGGGGTATCACACCGCCATCATCCAACTGCTACTAAGAAATTCCTAATGAAGCATTCCAAAAATACTGCCCGACCTGGGAATCGAACCCTGGACCCCCCACGCTCAGCAATCGCGCTTGCGACCGAGGCCAACAGGCAGTGCCGGATTAACCCCTAAGCAAATTAAGCAATTGCTTAGGGCATCACGTCTCGGGGGCACCAAAAATCATTCAAGCTGTCAAGAGCCTGAATGTTTTACTTACTTGTCTTACTAACTTAAAACTGTAGTACTTGAGCTAGGGAGACCCCGATGGGCAAATAAAAAAACATTGAGGCAGTCGGTGGGGTCTACCGACGACAGACGTGAAAACTTAAAATTACGAGTAAGTATGAAATAACAGTGTTATTTTTAATTTTTAATTAATTTTAGTATCAAATATTTTAATTTCACAATTTGTAAATTAAAATTATTAACATTAGTCTGGTTTTCACATTTATCGGCACTCCGAACAACAACAAGGTGCAACACGACATACTCATAGCTACAGAATATACTATTAACATTAGAATGTCGGTGACGCGAACCCATAAGATTTTCCCCTATCAAAATCAGTCAATGCTACTATAAAATGTAAAACAAAACCAAAGGTACCGAGGCGGGTTGTTAAAATTTTCGAGTTCGTTTCCTCGCTCTGCTCACCCTACATAAAGCACTGTTATAATACCAACTATTTATCAAAAAATGCTGCTACCAATTTGGCAGCATTATTAGGTAATAAGTACCCACCTACCCTCATGTAAAAGCTGCGTCTCTGAATAGCATAGTTAAATAATGTGAAGCTGGAGATGTATACTTATGAACATTAACATAACATCACACCTTTTATCCCCGAAGAATTAGGCAGATATGTACTACGTATAAGTAGTAGTTACACCCATATTGCGCCAGTTATCTTCAAGTCCCATGTCGTAGGGGACGAGCCTACTGCCACCAACCGGGCATAAGATCCAGACTCCAGACTGCTTGCTTGAGAAATCTCTGATGGAAAAACCTAATAAAACTTTACCCGACGGAATTGAACCAGGACCTCATAGTCAGCAGTAACGCTTGCGACCACTAGTCCAACGAGGAGATGGCCGTACCACCCTAAAAATATTCCTCGGCACCCATGGGGACCTCAGCACCGAAAAAATATTTGCTAGTACATAAAAGGCAAGGCTGTTCGTCAGCAGGATATTAAGTACAAGACCCAAAAGTCACTCTTGAGACGTGCGCTAAATTGCTCGTCAATTTTTTTTTTAATTCTGGTGGTCAGTGGATAGGGGAGCCCACAGGCGTGGATTGCTTAGGGCATCAAGTAGTCTTAATCCGGCACTGCCAACAGGGTAGTTAAAACTTATTATAGGTACTTAAGTAAGTACTAACCTCAAGTATGTGAACAAAATAACTGTCATATACAAGCAGTAGACCATGCACATTAATTTCACAATAAGAAGAATTCACGATCGAGATGGTTTTGGAGAAGTGCTCTATAATTTCTTCTTTAGGCAACGTGTGTTCGCCAATGTATATCATACGGATGGCATAGGCTTTCTGAAAATAATTGCTTCCTTCATATAAGCAATGAGAATCATTAAAAGTTAATTACCTATGTAAATACATTTCATAAGTTTCACACTAAGTATATGAGAAATGACGCCTCACCAAGCCAAGTTTATCAAAATTCGCCTCCACTACATCCAAAACGGTCCTTGTGTTAAGTTCAGGCAAGGGCAAAACCTTGACAGCCGCTGGGGGTCGTTTTTTCGGTACTTGATACACCATGATTAAATTGATTTATTAACAATTCACGATTTTTTTAGATTCCTTGGGTTTTTGCAGTATCCTGCTCTTCTTAGTCTGTGGCAGTATCCAAGACGCTGTTTAATGTCAACCTGTATCCATGGGAACGGTAGGTATTCGGACTCTTTGTGGGCAAAAGAAGTTGGAACATAAAACACCTCGATGGTCCATATACAGCAATAATAACTGTGAGCAACAAAACTTTGAGGATTATCCCAATTACTACCTACCTTGCAGAATGGAACTACAAAATCCTTTCTGCTACAGGCCGACCCAACTAGCAAAACAGTCGAATAATGAATGAGTTATTCGGCTACAGATCGAATAATTGTTGAGTAGTAGCTACGTAGTAAACACAATGTAGTAAAAAAGCGTTTTTTAGCATTTTTCGCTTTTAAGTGCTTTAACCGTGTCGTAAACGTTTACTCGGTATTCTTATAGTGCATACCATTTTTTTATTTATTTATTTATTTAGGTTAGCCTACAATTGTTTACACTACATTTCATTTTAAAATAGACGATATACATTTATAAGTGCAACAATTACTTACAGGCTAACACGACATGCACTATTTTATTTATATATACCTACATTTTTTTTTAAATTCATTCATTTCTGGTTTATACCATATGTGAGTGCAGTAATAGCGCTATTAAAGTTGTCGATTCCCAAGTTTCATGTTTAAGAAGCTACTATATGGCTGCTACTCGTCACTAATATATTAGAGCAAATTCGCAGAATAAAAGCAATTCAATTTTGAAGCAGATATCTTCAACCGATTGAGCTGAAATTTTGCGAAAGCAAAAAGAAAAAAAAAGCGGAAAATGCTAAAATGTCGTAATAAACGCTTTTACACTACATTGTGTTTACTACGTAGCTACTAGGTACTCAACATTTATTCGATCTGTAGCCGAATAACTCATTCAGTATTCGACTATTTTGCTAGTTGGGCAGCTTTTAACAGATAAATCTTTGCAACTGCGTGTCACTATGAACCCACTTGTAACATGTTCGCCAACAAAACTTCTAACATGCGAAAAATACGAGTACCTACCTAGCAAAATATAACGTCTCAAAGCTAGCCATCCATTCAAAACTCTCATCGTAAACCACGTTTTGTCGAACATGTCCTATTTAGGATGTCGACGCCATACCTACCTACTCTTTGCAACTTTGTTGCAAAAGTTCGTATGAACCTCAACTCACCATGTTTGAACTGATCCGCTACTGTTGGTTTCATCAAAAGCAGTGTCCCCACTTGTGACAAACACTGTCCCGACCACAGATATAGATAGACCTAGACAATGCAAGTACCACGATCTGTATGAAAACCAAGTAACCAAGCGTGCCATTTTTTTAGACTAGGCACCTACTATGACGTCACACAAGTAGTATTTAGTGATGGAAAATCAAATCGATTCAAAGATGCCGCTGCCTACGGCACGTCTCGACGGACCCACCCTCGGAGCCTAGCGCCAGCGCTCACGCTCACCCAGCCACAAAACTGAGCGCGAAAGTGGCGGCTTACGATTTTTGTTCGTAAGCTGGTGCGATTTTTGGCACGCGAAGTAGTTGCTCTTGTCACCGTCAGGATGGCTGGACCAAACGAGATATGTACATGGGACCATGTGCACTATTTAATACCTACCTATTTGCTACTATTTACTACCTTTAGTGAAATATTTGCTACCTTTGCGTTAGTAAATATATCAAAGAAATAAAGTGGTCAGCCATTCTGATGTCAGGTTGGCTGACCACTTCCAAGTTCTCATAGTTTTAGCGTTGTAATAACCGCGTTGTTAGTGTCAATATTTACTACCTATTTGCTACCTTAACATATATTTTTAATACAACTCTAAGAAGCTTCTACAGGGTGTTACGGAAAGGGTATATCAATACAAACGGGTTGAAGAGTGTATCTGGTCTAGAATCTCTGTACAAAATTTCAGCTCAAAAGCATTAACTTTGAAAATGCTTAATATTTTTTTATTTCGACATCACGGCGCTGCACTGGCGTGCGGCGGCGTGATGTGCGTGTACTAGGCGCACAGACACACTACAGATAATGGATAATGACCCTCGTAGTGCGGTGACACGTTTGTTATGATTTCAATTTAATAAACTATCGAAATAAAAAAAATATTAGATAAGCATTTTCAAAGTTACTGCTTTTGAGCTGAAATTTTGTACAGAGATTCTAGACCAGATACACTCTTCAACCCGTTTGTATTGATATACCCTTTCTGTAACATCCTGTATAAAAAGTTATTAATAAAAGCCACTAAAACGCCTGTACCTACATCAATTTATTTACGTCTCTTCTCAGAATAATAATTATTCGATTTCAATTATTATTATACGAGAAAATTGAGTTCAAAGTTTCACATAAACTTTATGTGAAACTTTGAACTCAATTTTCTCGAAATTAGAATTTTGTGACATATCCCCTTCATCCACTCACGTCTTCAATTGCTAACAATGTTTTTGCAGGCACTTAGTGCCTTATGATTTTATGAACAACTCGTTTCACTACCGATCTGTTTGGTCCAGCCATCCTGACGGTGACGTTGCTCTTGCGTTATGAGATCTGTCTGTGGCCCCGAGTTCCCGAAAAAGTATCCAACATGACCTAGGTAGGCACAGGCGCGTTTACCGCGGCGATTTTTTCGCAATAAAATCCCGTCCCGATATTCTTACGTCCGTGCGAACGTGGGCTTACCTAACGCGGACGGGGATTTTTGCATTTCACTCAATGAACCCCCGAACTAGTATAAACAAAGCGGCGACAGTTCGAGATACAGATGATCATACTTTGCGTATCGTGCTTATAGCAGAGTCGTCATGCAGCGTTAACCGAGGAAAATATTTTTTATCGTGTGCTACCTAGTATCGTTAGTGCATCGTATTTAGGTATGTAGGTACCTACTAAGATAAAACGGGAACGTACTACCTACCGGGCTACCGGCATAAAAAAATATCCTATATCCATAGTCATGGTCTATCTGTTTTCATCCAAATCCATTCAGCCGTTAAGGCGTGACCAGGTAACAGACAGAAGGCGACGAAGGGACAGTCAAACTTTGACATTTATAATATTGGATATGGATGATACCCAAGATAATAATAATAAAAGGCAAAAATCGGTATAACATAAAATTATATTGCACTACATGCTATAACACAGGTTACAATAATATACAGTACCTTAACTAACCACAAAATCAATTTGTACTAATAATCATCGTCATATCTGTTACTCTTAAAACTTCTCGATCTATCAAATCGATTGAACCTCCGGTTTGAGTTGGATTGGTATTGATTTTGATTGTACTGGTAGTTATTCTGTCTTGGTTTCCATTTTGTCTGCCTTTCATTTGCTTTTGACATGTTGTGAGAACGAGCAAGATTTTCTAACTCAGCTGGTATTTCCTGTAAAACCGTAATAAATGTAAGTATTAATGACAATACCACGATTTTCCTAAGGTCTTGCAGAAGTGGGGCCAGTTCTCTCTAGGAGTCAGTGGCGTGCACTCCATACATGCAAATAAGCTCTGCATACCCTGTAGTCCCATACATACATACATGCCCGTCTAAATGATAAATAACTATAATTTCAAAAAATCATGGTAATTTAGTTTACGCGCCATCTATTTTTTTTTGAACTAACTCGTTGGGGCGGCGAACATCTGCCGCCGCGCAACGCGCAGGCAGCGCTCCCGTGAGCAAAAGCAATACTACGCCTTGCTTATTCTTCATACAACGCATCTCGTGTAGTACACAGCAAAAGTGTGACTGTGTGCGTGAAAATGTATGCGAATGCGTGTGTTGGAGTTTTGGAAGCATAGCTTACATTGCAAACCGTCCAAATTGAGAACACGTAAAAGCACCGCTTAATTGTTGATTGCAGAGGGTCGACTTTTTTTAGTCGGATTGTTTGTAATAGTTTCTAACGTAAAAATTGCAGTTTTTCGCTTTTTGTTGGATTTGTTTTTTTTTTATTTTATTTAATTTATTTGTTATGTTTTTTATCAATTTATGTCGCGTGGCAAGGGCGTTTAAGTACCTATTTACTTGAAATAAATGAATTTATTTATTATTGTTTTCTTGGCGCAAGTGATTGACTGTCGAGTAATTATTTAGTAAGTGTATTGTAAAAAATGTAAATTTATATCTGTGAGACCTGTGCTGACGATGTGTGTTTTAATTAATTAAAATCGGCCGCGTTTTCGCCGTTACCTTTTGAGGAAAAAGTTAAATTGATTGCAAAGGGAAGGTGTTTACCCGGGATAGATTTATCTAAAAGAAAAGGTAATACTACTCGTTATTTTCATAAAAAGTTTTATGATAAGTATTACTGGCTAACTGGTTGTGTACACACAAACACATTGTATTGCTTCCCTTGCATTTTGTTTATTAATCAAGATAAAAATTATGTTTGGAACTATATAGCGGATACGCGCCTGTGGTAAGTCAGGTAGGTAGAGTAGGTACAATAAGCTGAAACTGGCAAGTTTTTTGTTTTGTGCATACCCTTTCTGAAATCTCTGTGCACGCCACTGCTAGGAATAGGTTCATGACAAAACTGGGGCCCAATATAAAGTAGATAGAAAAAAAAAACAACCACCATTCATTTTATCACATAGGAGTACCTGTATTATTATCCTTCGACCTTTCCAGAGCGGAAGAAATCCAAAAGAATCATGTGATTCTACTGAACTACGTAAGCGAGCAAGCATAAGCATTGCAAAATTAGAAAAAAACTATGCCATGTTACCTGATTAGCTTCTTTGAGAACGTCAATTAAACTCCTTGCTTGCCTTCCATCATCCTCAGTGAGTATGGTGTGAGAAACTCCTTTGTTCGCTTGGCGCCCGGTGCGCCCTATTCTGTGGATGTAGTCTTCGGAAGTATTCGGGAAATCGTAATTGATCACATGTGTCACGCCATCCACATCTAAGTATAAAAAAGTGTGTTAAGTTTCTACATGAAAAAAATTATAAGTTTTTTTTTCGTTAGCCTACATATTGCAGAAAAAACAGCCAGGCTGAAGTGGGATTGGGCCGGGTACATCTCACGAATGCACCCGGAGAGATGGGCAAAGATCGTCACTCACTGGACGCCTGAGGGAGGACATCGCCGCCGAGGTAGACCACGGCGAAGATGGTGTGGTGATCTTTGCAGGGCCAACAAGGCCCGAGATCGCACAATAGGTTTATTTAGGGAATATTTAAAAGTAAAGTTGTAAAGTTTCCTATTGCAAAGTTTCTATATTTATGTCTGTAATTTATATGGTGTACATAATAGAGATACATATTTATGAATAAGGAAAAATACATAGGTAGTAGATAACTTTCATGTGAAATTGAATACTCACCAAGTCCTCGAGCAGCCACATCAGTAGCAACCAAAATATTTGTAGCACCGGTTTTGAACTTATTGATAATTTTGTCTCTCTGGAATTGTGTTTTGTCTCCATGGATTCCATCAGCTGGCCAACCATTTCTCCTGAGTGTTAGTGCTAGAGTATCCACAAATCTCTTAGTATTTGAGAATATTAGCATTTTGCCAAATCCTTCACCTGATATCTGATGCATTAAAGATTTAAACCTGTAAAGTTAAGAAGTGTTATGAGTAATTTCAGATCCCAAAGGAAACAATCACAAAATGAAACTCTTGAAATGCTTACAAATCCATTTTCTGGTCTATATCACAAATATGGACATGTTGCTTTATGTTATGGTTTGCAGACAGCTCTGTTGATCCAACATTAACTTGCACAAACTCTCCCAGGTAGTCCTTAGCTAAATGTCTAACTTCTTTAGGCCATGTAGCAGAAAACATTAAGATTTGCCTCTCAAGGGGGACCCCTTCTAGGGCTTGCCGAATTTGAGGTTCAAAGCCCATGTCTAACATTCTATCAGCTTCGTCTAACACAACATAGGTGGATCGACTCAGTGATACAGTTTTGCTGACAATAAAGTCATTCAATCTGCCTGGAGTGGCAATAAGAATATCAACCCCTTGTCTTAGTTTTTCAGCCTGAACAGCACGGTTTGCTCCTCCATATACACAGACACAACGGAGGCCCAGTGATTTTTCAAAGTCTTTTGCCACATTCTCTATTTGTCGAGCTAGTTCTCTAGTTGGTGCAAGTACAAGTACAATGGGACCCAGTCCTCTCTTTGCCTTCTTCTCCTTGATGTGAACTACAGCAGGTAACAAATATGCCAATGTTTTGCCAGTACCTGTTTGTGCAATTCCTACAAAATTTTGTCCACTCATAGCGATAGGCCATCCTTGTGACTGTATAATTGTCGGTTTCTCAAAACCCTGGCTTTTTAAAAACGATTTTACATAATCAGGAAATTCACTTTTCTCTATTTCTAGGTAAGGATTTGGTATGTCTTCTCCAATAACTGTGATATTATGTTCATTGCGATAATCATCTATATCATTCTGCTGTGCAGTTTTTGTTGTATAAAAACGTTGAGCATTTTGTGTTTTATACTTGAATTGTCGTAAAATGTGTTCATGATTAACAGTTGAATAAGGTATACAGACAGTTTTTATTAAATTTACTGAAGATAAATCTGCAGTATACTGTTTGGAGCCATGTGATAATCTGGAAAAAGCATTTAATAATATTATAGTTCGGATTATGAAAAATGAATTAATACTTATCACATGAGCATGGGATAGTGATACATAAATATATTGGCACTGAAGTATGTATGATAGTTTGGACTTACAATTTACGTAAACTTCTGTGATTCAGGAGTCTCGTTAATATATTCAAAGCCATGCTTAAATTTGTGCACAGGTTTCAATATATTTATCTCTCAAAGACGACACTCAAACTATCGATTATTGAACTAATGCAGAGTAGTCTTTCCTCGTCGTTTGATGAGAAAATTTAAGGTTAGAATCGATCTCAAAACACTAAAAATCACAATGTCGAGTGCTGTTTTAGCAGCATATTAACCCTTTAGCACTATGAATTGTTCGAATTTCACTGGATTAATGGAACCATATAACAATAATGAATTATTTAATATAATAGCAACTTCACAAGCATGCAAAAGACATTTTTATCATCAATGAATGAATAACTTTGACACTGACACTACTGACAGTGATGAGTGACGTTTGACAGTTTTTTTTTTTTTGCTATTTAGCCATGTCGACTATTCTGCCAGTCACGTAAGTCGCTGAAAAGACGAGGTCAAGGGTCAGGACAACATAAATATTCTAAATTACAATCTAGTTTTCATTTATTTGTATAGATATTTACATAACATAACATAAGCTAACATACATAATTATAAACTATAATGGGCTTGTTTTTAGCTTTTCAGTTAGTTTTAGTATAAGGTTGCAGTTGGGTTTTTTAATTACTTTTTTTATTTCCAGCTTTTTAGTTTACAAATGTGAAAGATTTCGCAGACGACTTAGTTCTTGGTATGTACAGTCAGCATCAAAAGTCGATTAACACTATCATTTTTACATGTTATTAAATTGAGAACAACTTTTTTCAATAAACAGATTTTTAGCTTTTCACATAATAGACAAGAGTATATATTCTAAAAAAAATTCTCCTGCTGCAATTTTGAACAAATATTTTGCTCAATAACTAAGATTAAAAAAACTGAAGTGTTAATCAACTTTTGATGCTGACCGTACGTGTTTTTTACGATTTGTTACTCTGAATTACTTTTAACCGTATACGGTGAATGGGTAGTTGTAACCCGCGAAATTCAATTTTTCTTACGTTTTTTGCAATTTTCAGGTCAGTGTCAGGTTGTATCTTGAATTCTTGATCAAAATATGATTCGCGACTATAATAGACATGTATTTGCAGAATCATGGTCATTAGAATCATTAATACATCTTTCTAAGTTAGATTTCTACCGTTAACCGATCTTGGGCGAGCGTCCCCATTTGTCACCAACCGGCGCGCAGAACAAATCTCGTATGTAAGTGTTTATGGTAGAAATCTATTGATTCTAATGACCATGATTCTGTAAATACATGTCTATTATAGTCGCGAATCATATTTGGATCAAGATACAATCTGACACTGATCTGCAAATTGCAAAACTTAAGAAAATTTAAATTTCGCGGTCTACCATGTCACATTCAACATAGTTGTATATATTTTTGTAATCACCTTATAAAACCCTTTATTTTGACACCCCACTCGATAAGTATTGAGAAAAAAAAAATTTTTTTGAAGACAATATGGTGCCAAAAATCCATTTTTTTTTTTTTTTTGATATACCCAGTGTCACTCTCACAGTAAATACGAATCTAATGACACCTCACAAGCTAAAATCCATCAAACTGTTCAGACTGCAGAGCGTGCCAAACAATTTTATTATACAATACTCTCGAAAAACATAACCCTCGCAGTCGGGTAAAAACGAGTCAGTCCATCCATCTAGTTATCAAAGGCGAAAGTTTTTGTGTTTATATGTTTACTTCTTCACGCTCAAACGGCTGCACCGATTTAGATGAAATTTGGTATAGAGACAGCTTGAGTCCCGGAAAAGGACATAGGATACTTTTTATCCCGATATTCCCACGGGATCGACATTTAGGGAAGGTTCACATCTGACGGAACATGCGTCGCGTATTATCGGTCGCGTAACGCCAGAACAGACAAATGTACCTATAGAAAAACACTTGACCGTTCACACTCAACCGATGCGTTAGTGCGTCGAGCGAATAAATAGACGCAATCGATGTTACGCCCGACGCATCTTCCGTCAGATGTGAACCTTCCCTTAAGCGGGTGAAACCGCGGGGCGCAGCTAGTACAATATAACAGAATGGACAAAAAGGTCGTATTTGATACTGGTCCAGTCATTCTGACAGTCGGGACTGCGGCTCACTTTATTAGTGTGCGTTACTCCAGCGGAATGTTGTCGCTTTTCAGGATTTCGGCTTTACAGAAATTAGTACCCCATCTCGTGTAATTGTGCCCGAAATTAATAATTTGTGCGTCCAGCCGATCCAAAGATATTCACGAAAAACAGATTCCGCTGGAGTAACGTTACTGCAGCGGCATGTTTTTTTACCAGTGGTCGTAGCTGAATACAAACTAGCTACTTAGATATTGTGCCCAAAAAATATAATTTGTGCGTCTTGAGATTTCAGAGTTATTCAAGATGCCGCTGGGGTAACGTTTAGCAAATTACTGTATCTCTTAAACGGCATGACATACAACTACGATTTTTTTTACTACGGTGGGTCGTAATTTGTGCTTATTTTGTGCAATTTTATTTTTTCTATAATCGACACCTTTGGAAAATTAGATTTTTTTTTTCAAAAACCCTAAAATCGATCCTCGCGCTTCAATGAGAAACCCTAGAAACTTACCAATTATGGTGGTTTGTACCTTTCATGAACTCAAAGCATCATGTGAAATTCGATGTTTCTATTCCAACTCCTTAGAGAGTTATTCCATTTGAATTAAAATCTGGCTACGATATAATGTAACGCTCCAATACATGAGTTATTATTAAGTGACTGTAATTATGATTATACTAATAATTAGTACCTTTATTAAATGATTTATCCTTAATGTTTCAGCTGAAAAAACCTTCTAACTACTTAGATATGACAAAAAAACAATAGGAAAAGAAATCACACGATTAACCGAACAAATTCGAATGACTACATAAAAGCGGGCTCACAGTACATTATGCCCACCTTCTTAAATTGGTAGTATTATAATTGAATTTTGATGGGTACAGGTGCGTACAAATGGTTTAATTAGGTAACTATTTATTTACTCTAACGCACAGAAAATACATGTGTGTCGATCTTCTTTGTCACTGAAAAGTTAATTTATTTCACCAATGTACATACCACAAAACCAATGCGTATTGTCCAGCCGAAATTATACACACAATTTCTTGAATTACTGGGAAAAAGATAATGCGCACACGCTCTTCACACACGAGATTGGCGGCCAATTACTCGTGTCAAACAAAGTTAACACCGAACCGAACTAAAAGTGCGTTTCATTGACATGTTTTATTATCCCGGTCGTTCTGACGTCATAGCATAGGATAGATGTATTTTATATGTGTGAGTGTAATAGTTCCGATTGACGAATTGGCTGAGATAAACAATTAGACATCCACTTGCCTCAATTTGTGAATATTTCTATTAAGTAGGTACTTACCTACCTAAATAATAAAACAAAATTTTACAGAGGTATCAATCATGCTATTTTATTTAAATTCAAAACTAAATCTATACTTAAAGGGTATTTTTTCTTTTATTTTTTTGGCAATTAAAATAAACTTTCTCGTCAAATAAACCTTTGGTCTTTATTAGATTGTTGTACTCACTAACATTTGACTGAGAGTTTAAAGGTTTGCAAATCCTCAATATCATTTATGGCTTACACACTGTGTGTACGTAATACCCATTGAGTTATAATGTACTACGTACGTAATACGTGTTTTACAAAACAATAAATTATAAGTAACACTTTTGTGAGAGACTGTTTCAAAAAACGAACTGTTGTACAGACGCCAGCACATCAACCTACTACAATCTGTCAAATTTCTTTAACCTTTTGAACGCCAATCACTTGTATACAAGTTCGAGATTTTCGTGCCCTCAGCGCCACTACTTGATTAGAAGTAATAAAAGTATAAAATAAAGGGGTTTGAAGGTTTTGGCCCTAAAATCAGCCGCCATTTTAATTTTTTTTCAGAATCGCGGTGCACAACAAAAGTTATATGTTTAGATAGAGGACACTTATACAAACAAAAAATGTTACATAACATAATATCCTAAAGCGTCAGGTTTCGGGGTTATTCACCGAAATATAAGTCGAAAACAACTAGGATTTTTTTGTTTTTTTTTTCCTTCCAGGTAAGCATATTGAACTATAAGCCGCGTATTGACTGAGCGAGCAGCCTCGTGAGGCAGCCGCGTGAGGCAAATCCTCGGTCGGTCAAGACGAGCCTCGCCCGAGGCAAACCCACGCGCTGCCTCGCCCGAGCGTGCCGCGGCCCGAGCCAAACATTGTCGGTTTTTGTCCATGCTCTAAAGCGCCTCGGTAACTTTGCCGCGCGCACTCAAGACGGTTGTGTTTTGCCTCGCTTCTTCGAAGAACACCATGAATAAAGAACAGTGTCTCAAATAAATACATTTGTATGGCGAATATAGACTACTTTGGGATGTGCTATGTCCTGATTATACCAACAGGGGACTAACAAATTTTCAAATTCAATTTTATTCATTCTAGTGAAATTGCTTTCTGCATCATCAAAGCACAACTCTTCAAATAATCTGTTCCCAGATTGTAATCTGTTTTTGTATACCGTTTTTATCCAAAAACGTTTAGGTTTTTTTCTTTTCTTTTTTGTACAAGTTGATGAATTAGTATAAAGGCAGTGGTGGCGATAGCCTTCCGAACGCACGGCCTCATGACAATCTTGAGCACAACTGAATATACGCTACGCTCGCGCGGTCTCTTTTCGACTTGTGAGTCACCACTGAGCTTTCGAGACGTTCGACTAATGGCTCAGCCTCGCTCCGGCTCGGCTTTGCCGCGCGCGGCAGCCTCATGCATATTTAAATACAGACCGAGGCTGCCTCGCACGGCAAACATTGCGAAGCAAACGTCCGAGGCAGCCTCACGAGGCTGCTCGCTCAGTCATTACGCGGCTATTGAGGTAATAGAAACGTTATGAAACCTTTATGGAGAAGAAACAAATGAAGAATAGACATTTTTTAAATATATAATTAAACACGGCAATTTATAGTTCCAGAGACTAATCTGACAAGTGTAATGTCAAACTTCTATACTGAAAAAAAAACGAAAACACAAAAGACTTAAATGTCAGATTAGTATCTGGGATTAAAAAAACGAACTATAAATTGCCGTGTTTAATTATTTATTAAAAAAATATCTATTCTTCATTTGTTTCTTCTCTATAAAGGTTTTATAACGCTTCTATTACCTCAGTAGTTCAATATGCTTACCTGTAGGGAAAAAAAAACAAAAAAATCCTTGTTGTTTTCGACATATATTTCGGTGAATAACTCCGAAACCTGACGCTTTAGGATATTATGTTACTTAACATTTTTTGTTTGTATAAGTGTCCTCTATCTAAATATATAACTTTTGTTGTGCACCGCGATTCTGAAAAAAAATCAAAATGGCGGCCGACCTTAGGGCCACCCTCCGTACAAAAATCTTCAAACCCCTTTACGACTTTTACAAGACCTTTTATTTTGTTTTTATGGAAAATTGCCCTGTTATAAGCCATATTTTTAACTTTTTCACACATATTAAGTTCTTGTTTGTTTTATATTCAATAGAAACAAAAACGCCATAAAATATTTTAGTGCCCCCAACGCCAAGTACTTGATATAAAGTAAGCCAGTGATGGGACACGATGAAGACCTCGCTATATTTCATCTCGTCAAAACGATCATAAATATCATTATTGCAAGAAAATGACGTGAATAAATAATGTTTTATAAATATTGTAAACTATAAACTACGTTTTATTCGCCTTAATCAAGAATAAATAGGTTTTCTAATCATTATCGATAGTGAAACACCGTTTGAAAAACCCATCCTTACAAAGTGGCTAGTTGTCAGTGCGCACAACGGCACGAACTTGTATAGAAGTAAATCTGTGACGTCATAAGCGGACGGTTTTCAAGGTCATAGTGACTTTGTGCATTTTAGTGGAGTGCAATGTTTACATTTTGTTTCTTTTTGAGTAGATTCATCATAAGAAAAAGTTTGTGAATAATCAGAATTTTGAAATAGTTCGTCGTCCTGACATTACGTTAAGTCGTCAACTTCCGTTTCAGGAATGTACTTCCGTTTTCTATTAATTTTGCGACACCTATACCTACCATTAAAAAAAAGATCTGTAACATCTGCGTAAAACAGTCACTTACACTCCATTTTAATTTTGTTTTAAAAACACGTAGATAGAAAACCACGTATCTAGCTTCTATTGATTGTATTTGGTTCTATTTTTTGTAAGTAAACGAAATAAATTATGCATGAATCGGTTGAGGTTATGCACGTGTAACTCGACCACAGTGAATAGAAAAAAGAAAAATACCATAGACATCGACATCTAGACATCCTTATATCAGAAAGGATTTTGACGTGCCTCGAGCGCCAACGACTTGATATGAAGTAGAAGGATTACATTTGGAGACAAATAGGGATGTGCCTTCTAGAACACACGTCTAATAAATTTACAATTCTTTTCTTTTATTATGGGAAATATATCCAGGTTTTCATATTGATTTTTTTATGAAATAAAACAAAATATGAAAATACGGTATCAGTTTTAATTTAGCTTCGTAAATTGGTGAATAAACGTTAATTTCAACTTATAATATTATTTATCGATAGGACATTAATCCCATCCCTACGTTTTACTATAGATACGTTATACATTTGTAGCGTGGCGCTGGAGGACACATCGCGTATTATGTAGATGGGCGTCGAAAAGGTTAATAGATTTTCAACTTTATCACTGAAGCATAAGGTTCAAAGTTGATTGGGAAAATGTGACAGGTGTAGGTTGATGTGCTGGCGTCTGTACTACATATTTAAGAAGGTTGGCACAATGTACTGAGCCCGCTTTTATGTAGTCATTCGAATTTGTTCGGTTAATCGTGTGATTTCTTTTCCTATCGTTTTTTTCTCATATCTAAGTAATTAGAAGGTTTTTTCAGCTGAAACTTTAAGGATAAATAATTTAATAAAGGTACTAATTATTAGTATAATCATAATTAGTCACTTAATAATAACTCATGTATTGGAGCGTTACATTATATCGTAGCCAGATTTTAATTCAAATGGAATAACTCTCTAAGGAGTTGGAATAGAAACATCGAATTTCATGTACGTTTGCCTGGCTAGGCCCCCCGGAATTTGCGATTTAGGTATACACCAATGCAATGTACTCGCCTCTAGGAGTATATGTACCGCTTTCTTTTTCAATGTACCTCTGTACTTTTGAAGAAATATGCAAAAAAAGGGGGCCGTGCCAGCCAAACGTTTTCAGCACGGCCCTCGTGTAACTTGAAAAATATATAGCGTATTAAAAAGTTTCATAAACTCAAGGAATGTACTTTATTAACACGTTCTATGTACCGTAACAGATATTGTGAATTCGTAATAACAAATAATATATAGACGTGGATAGGGGGCCGTGCTGAAAAAAAAAGAAATGAGAAAATATCTAAAAAAGACAAAACAACCTTAGCCAAAAACTATATAAAAGTAATTCATGTTTGGCAAGTAACATATGTACCGCATTGGTTTCTCATACAACTTGCTGAATTAAAAAAATAAACCAATTTTAGTTTATTCAGCACGGCCCTCTATAGTTGCCTATATCTTTTTAAATATGACATGTTTGTTTACAAAATTCGACTTCCTGAATTATGTATAGGAGTACATTCGTTCCAAATAAATTGCGATTATGGTGTATTAGTATTTTAAAAGATAAATTGGATCAAAAATATCCTAACATGCAACTGATGGGGTGACCATGATTCCACGTGAGAATGGATAAAAAAACTTCTGAGTAAATCTTTAATAAAATAAAAAAACCGGCCAAGTGCGAGTCGGACTCGCGCACCGAGGGTTCCGTATAAAAATTTAACGAGTATTTGATATTAATTTCAATTTAATACCTCTACGCGTTCATGAGAAAAAAAGTCCTAACTTTAAAATTTTCAAAAATAGTTTTTATTATATGATGTAACTAAAAATTTATGGTTTTCGTAATTTTTCCGTTATCTATGCTATAAGACGTTGCTTCGTACCAAATTTCAAGATTCTGAGTTCACGGGAAGCACCCTGTAGGTTTTGATTCCCTTGCAAATGTCGAAAATTTGCGGCATAAACGGCTGTATCTTTTGATTGCGTTGGCTTAGAAGTTTGATTTTTTCACAGCTTCAAGGGACAGTAGACCTGAGTAATTGATATAAATTTCAGCTTCATACCTCCACGCGTTCCTGAGAAAAAGGGTCTTGACAGACGGACGGACGGACGGACAGACGGACAACAAAGTGATCCTATAAGGGTTCCGTTTTTTCCTTTTGAGGTACGGAACCCTAAAAAACAAAAATATCGTAATCTGTATTAACTATTAACGATAACTATAATACACTCGGCGTCAGAAAAATCGCACCTCTTTAAAAATTCTGTTCAAAGTCATTTTAACCCTATTAATCAATGGTAGACATATGACTATAAGGTATCATTGGAAAGGCAATTTATTTCAATTTCAGAATAAATCAATGGATTTGGTTTTTTGTTTACCAGGGAATAAAAAAAAGCAAGCTAATGCAAATGATTAAAAAGTTAAATTTTATTTTATCAGCAAAAATTACAACAAAGTCCTTAAAAACAACTTAAAACCTAGTGTTACCCCCCCTAGCCCTGATGACTGCTTCCATGCGTTCTCTCATGGACCTAATTAATGTGACAACAGTCTCTTGCGGAATGTTGTCCCATTCTGCAACGACGGCATCTTGGAGGTCTTGGAGAGTGGTAGGGGCAGGATCACGTGCCCGTACTCGCCGTTTCAGTTCATCCCAAAGGTGCTCAATAGGGTTTAGGTCTGGACTTCGCGTCGGCCAGCGCATAACAGGGATTCCAACTTCTTGCAGGTAGTCTTTTACAATTAAAGCGGTGTGACAGCGGGCGTTATCGTGCATTAACGTGAACCCACTGCCAACAAAACCCGCATAAGGGACAACCTGCTCCTCTAAGATCTCTGTTATGTACCGAGCAGCAGTCAGCGACCCTTGCCCGCGAGCACTTCCAGTCCGAGAAACACACACAAGGTTCGTTTTGCCGTCGATTGACATGCCGCCCCAGAACATGCACGAGCCACCCCCGTATTCCACTGTCTCTTGAATACAGGCTTCTGCGAATCGTTCCCCTTGCCTCCTATACACTCTTCGACGCCTGTCGTTGCAGAAAAGACACACCCTCGTCTCATCCGAGAAGAGCACAGCCCTCTATTGGTCTATTGTCCAATCCACATGGTCACGGGCAAATTGCAACAGGTCTCTCCTATGCTGTGCAGTCAATTTTGGCCCTGTAGCAACCCTATGAGCTGCAATTTTCTTTTCCTGCAGTCTTCTTCTAATCGTGGAGACGCTTACAGAAGTTCTGCGAGCTGATCGCAGTTATTGTTGCAGCTCAACAGCATTGGAGAACCGATTACGTAAAGACGTCGAAACAATGAAGCGATCGTCTCTTTCGGATGTGCACCGTTGTCTTCCAGATCCACGTCTTCGGATATAGCCACCAGTCTCTTGGAAGCGTTGGATCACTCGTCGAACGGCAAAACGACTCAAGTTCAGTTGCCGAGCAACATCACATTGCCGCATCCCTGATTGCAGTAGTGCAATGACTTGAGCGGCTTCATCTGCAGTGGTATCCATCTTCTGGGGTATTTTTCTTGCTGTAGCTGTTCACGTGTGTTCACTTCAAAGATTGAATAGCGAATGACCCACATTTAACCCGGGTCGCCCGTTTTATACCCTTGTAGGGAGATGCAATTAAGTGACCGTTGTAATGCGTATTTTGACAACATTTTTTTTAACGTTACGTGCTAATGAGATCTGTTGTGTTTAGGAATTCTAACTGTTGTTAATTTAAAGGTCGTTAAACATACTTTCAATTGATACCAATATTAATTGGGTTTAATGTATTCGTTGCTGGCGGGATATGCTTTAAACTTATTTTCGAAGAGGTGCGATTTATTTGACGCCGAGTGTAGTAGTAAGTAGTAGGTCGCAAATCGAACAAAACAACAAGTGTCGTTAAGACTAAATAGCTCAAAAGGCTTAAAAAAAAAACACATATATATTTCCAATAAATCACACGGATTGATGTACGGTACATTACAATAAAATTACAGTTTCGGTACATTTCACAGATTAGTTACGTTTACCTATGGAATAATCGCAGAAAAACTATGTGTCACAAACACTACAATTCTTTTACCTATTGTGGTATAGTAATTTTATTTTAGGTGCATCGTCCTCACATATTATTATATAGATGTAAAAAAATTAACCAAAAACTTTAAGAGGTGCTTTAGACCATCGAACTGAACAACTTTCACTATGGGACCAACTCTGAAATCACGAAAAAAAAATGAGCTGTTTCATACATTTTGGCCGAGTAGGTATTGAACTTTTGTATGAAACAGCTGATTTTTTTTTTTCGTGATTTCGGAGTTGGTCCCATAGTGAAAGTTGTTCAGTTCGATGGTCTAAACCACCTCTTAAAGTTTTTAAGGTTAATTTTTTTACACCTTATACAGGGTGAAATTGAAAACATGCGACAAATCGAAATGGGAGATTGTACTCATTATTATGAACAACTTTTACTATGGGACCAAACCTGAAATCGCGAAAAAAAAATCAGTTGTTCCCTACATTTTGATGAGTTATGCGAACATAAATGTAGAGAACAGCTGATTTTTTTTTCGCGATTTTATGTTTGGTCCCATAGTAAAAGTTGTTCATAATAATGAGTACAATCTCCCATTTCGATTTGTCGCATGAGTTCAATTTCACCCTGTATAATTAATGTACCCATGCAAAATATTGTAGGTACCTAAAACATTTTAAAAGAGTAACGGTGGAGTTTCTTGCCCATTCTTCTCCACACGAAAACTACCTTTTGGAAGGGGCGACTACAATCAATTCTATTTTAAGGTAATTTTTGACGTTCAAAAGTGCCTTTTATGTGCCTATTTGAAATAAATGCTTTCACTTTGACTACAGAGCTTAAGGCTTAAAAAATTACAGATACGTTTCCAACAAATCACATTGATTGAACCTTACCTAGTGAATTAATAGCGACCGCACACAACAAGTTTTAACTGATTTAATTCCCTTAAAAGATGTCATCGCTAATATTAATTTTAAAGAAAAAAAAAAACAAATTGTAAAAAAAGAATGTTTATTTCAATGTAGTCACATAATTTCATTAAAGGTATAGAATAAATCAACCTAATTTATGGAACCATGGTCACCCCATCAGTTGCATGTTAGGATATTTTTGATCCAATTTATCTTTTAAAATACTAATACACCATAATCGCAATTTATTTGGAACGAATGTACTCCTATACATAATTCAGGAAGTCGAATTTTGTAAACACACATGTCATATTTAAAAAGATATAGGCAACTATAGAGGGCCGTGCTGAATAAACTAAAATTGGTTTATTTTTTGAATTTAGCAAGTTGTATGAGAAACCAATGCGGTACATATGTTACTTGCCAAACATGAATTACTTTTATATAGTTTTTGGCTAAGGTTGTTTTGTCTTTTTCAGATATTTTCTCATTTCTTTTTTTTTCAGCACGGCCACGGCCCCTATCCACGTCTATATATTATTATTTGTTATTACGAATTCACTATATCTGTTACGGTACATAGAACGTGTTAGTAAAGTACATTCCTTGAGTTTATGAAACTTTTTAACCGGTCAAATACCTGACGTCATTTGACGCAACATCAAAAAAACTCCTGTCAAATTCCAGATGTCACCCGCTCAGCGCGTGATTTATTACCCTGCTCACAAAAAATGGTCTACTGATGCTTATATGGGCTCAAGCCACTAAACTGTTTTGGGTTCTTGAATAAACAGACCATAATATAAAATGCAAAAAATACTCGTAATATGAGAATTGTATTTATAAACAAATGACGTCATCAGAAAATAGGTTGAAAGTGTGTTCGTTCCCGTGTTATGTCGATTTCTGATAAAACTACCATATGAATTTACACGAAACTTTGCAAGTTACATTATGAATAGACAAGTAATCTAACAACAGCGTTTTTTTGAAAGTCCTACCTTACATTTTAATAATATTGAAACTCAAATTTCAGTGCGCCGAGCCGTTCAATTCCTATTACAACACAATAACTGTAACCGCCCAATCCTAGTCATATTGGGTTGTTTCTAATTAAAAAAGTGTTACTAGGATACTACACAAACCTTTATTAACTGATAACTACCTATATCTTGTAAAAATATACCACTATAATTATAAAATCATAAGATTTTCTTGAAGTAGTTACGTAAAATTTTGTTTGACCAAAAAAAAAGGATTATTGATTGATTGTGATGTTATTTCGTGCAAATATTATCTACAAGGACGTATAATATGTTATAAACGAATATTCATCCACTTAACGTCGATTTTACACAAAAACTATTAAAATAAACAACATAGCATCATAACAAAACAGCACGCACTGCAGCTGCCATTAAGAATCGTAAAGTCTATTTTTAACTTTTTTTTTCCAATATTGCCAACCCATATTTTTCGTTTTGAATCATTTAGTCGATTAGTTTATCTACCGGACCATAGACTCAAACTGTTGCACAGGATATTAGACCTTAATTTCCAGTAATAATAGAGGTTGAAGCCGCGTGAATCGGGTGTCACCGATCGGTGTCCGTGGGGCCTGACGGGTGCGCGCCGGTCGTCACCGATCGGTGACCGCGTAAATCTAGCGGTACGCTATATATTTTTCAAGTTACACGAGGGCCGTGCTGAAAACGTTTGGCTGGCACGGCCCCCTTTTTTTGCATATTTCTTCAAAAGTACAGAGGTACATTGAAAAAGAAAGCGGTACATATACTCCTAGAGGCGAGTACATTGCATTGGTGTATACCTAAATCGCAAATTCCGGGGGGCCTAGCCAGGCAAACGTACATCGAATTTCACATGATGCTTTGACTTCATGAAAGGTACATACAAACCACCATAATTGGTAAGTTTCTAGGGTTTCTCATTGAAGCGCGAGGATCGATTTTAGGGTTTTTGAAAAAAAAATTCTAATTTTCCAAAGGTGTCGACTATAGAAAAAATAAAATTGCACAAATTACGACCCACCGTAGTAAAAAAAAAGACGGGTTGCACTCCGGGAGTGCCGGCAGAAGTGAAAACTTGAATATTAACGTTGAAATAAATCAATTTAATTTAATTAATATTACTCATTTTTTTTCAATATTTCTGCGTCACTTTTTTCATTAAAGATGCACTTTGTTCAATTTCCATATTTTAAACACTTTCGGTCTTATTCATAAATAAAGCCTATTGAAGGTTTAAACCATTCATTAGTTAAAATGCTCAATAGGCCTATAAAACATTCGATAAAATTTTGTATTCATAAACGCTTCATAAACGTTCTATAACTAGAATGTCCTACAACTTCTAAATGTTGCCATTATAATGAAGTCATCCAACAAATTGGCCAACACATTAAATCGGCATACGAGAATATCTGTCTACGAACCGAATATTTGTGTCCATAGACATTATTACGTATGAAAAACTAATTTATTGTCTACAGTTTCAACAGTTTTGACGCGACAACGTCATGGTCGTCATGGAAACAATATGAATATGTCAATGAATGAATTTGATATTGTATGTGTCAAACTAAAAAACTTTTGAATATATTTTTGTATTTAAAATAAATTAAATTAAGACCCGAGACTAGTTGCAATAAAGGGCAAAGAATTGAATATTGGTTGGAGGAGGATAAGGTGTGTACCTACTGTTACAGCTAAAATGTGTTCAAAGTAAGTTATGTTTTGTAAACATTCTCAATTTCTTATACTTATGCTTGCTTTTGCTTCTAATCCTTAGATTTTTTGGAAGAATTGGTCAGGGAGAGGTCTCCATAATAGAAAATAAAAACACTGACACAAGCACTAACGCTAAACAGGGGCAGTCTGGCATGATTTACGAATTAGGTGCCTATCCAATTTACAATTTTACGAAGAACTTCGTTTGCCTGTACAAAACTCATTGTAACAAAAAAAAAACCCGCCATAAGAATAATAATGACTGTTATTTTGATGCCGCTACTGATTAATTAAATCAGTATAAATAAGATAATGAAGAGAAAGAATTTATAACATTAGTTTTGTATTTCAGGTCAATAGGACTAGTAAGGATGGTGCTTCACTACGAATAGCAGAAAATGAAACGGCCTACAGAAGAGATGGCAAATGAAAAGCAAACATTTTAAAAATGTTGTTCTGCTTGCACAAGTTTTAGAAGCCAAATTAGAGTTTAGAGTATTGTTCAGCCGTGAACAGGCAAGAGTTACATACGCCAGCGTCAGCATCAAGAGCGACATACATTCGTTCCACATAAATTAGTAATTAGTAAATGAATAAATTAGTCATCAAGCTGGAGTAGAGTTTGATTCATCTTCCATAATTCCTCTCACTATGGCCAAGACACCTTTAGCCATCACCAGTTCTATGAGTCTGTGGGACCGGCAAGACAAAACTATTTCCTGTGTACACATTGCACGACGTACACAAACCCCTATTCCTACCCAAATTCTGTCTGTTCCCGTAGGTCTCCCGTAGGCTTGTATGATAGGTTAGGGTGTTAGGATAACTAGGGTGTTAAGTAGTTGCTGTAGGTTTATAATCAGTAGGGTGAGGTAACCATAGATACCAGGCTCAATTGTTACAAACTTAGCCACACTGTATGCATTTGTAATAACAGCCGTACTAAGCTGTAAGTCCCGGTGCGTACAAGTATTATAAAAATAAACTGATATTTGTATACAAGCTTTTTATTAATGAACTACTCCCTAAATTTCTTCTCTTTTACTTTAGATCTTGTTGGCTCAAAATATTGCCACTTCCACGTTGTCGTCGGTGGCAGCGCAGAGGTCACTTTGACTGCATGTTTTGGGTAGGACAAATAAGGCAGGATAGGACGTGGAGTATGTTTTGCAACATAGCTTCACAGCCACACCCTACTGGAGCATCTCCCTGCAGGGTGTAAACCACAGATATAGATATCTGTGGTGTAAACTTCCGTGGTCGACACGGAAGCATTGTTTTCACACAAAAGCAGCAATGTCCCACAGTATTTCTTGTTGCTATAATGTGCTTCGTTATATTTTTCGTCGCTTCTATTTTGTATTGTAGGTAGGTATATAATAATAAACTAAATTGGTTAAACAGAAGTTCAAAATAAATTAAATACAACTGCGGCTCCTCGAAGTACTATTGTTTACGAAACTGACTTTTCAAACATTTGTACGTCAAATGTCATTTTCTTCGGCCATCTTTGTCGTGTCTCACTTGGTTCACTTCGGTTGGCGCCGCCGTAGAAAGAGATGGGGGGGGGGAGGTAAATCTCTCCTGACGGTCACGTGTCCTGACGCGAGTTTAACATTTTTTACCCATTACAAAAAGTGTTCAACGCCGCTAAAGAAGTTTTCACTTCAAAAATCGTAGTTGTATGTCATGCCGTTTAAGAGATACAGCAATTTGCTAAAATTTACCCCAGCGGCATCTTGAATAACTCTGAAACCTCAAGACGCACAAATTATATTTTTTGGGCACAATTAGGCACAAATTATATCTATCTAATTAGCTAGTTTGTATTCAGCTACGACCACTGGTAAAAAAACATGCCGCTGCAGTAACGTTACTCCAGCGGAATCTGTTTTTCGTGAATATCTTTGGATCGGCTGGACGCACAAATTATTAATTTCGGGCACCATTACACGAGATGGGGTACTAATTTCTGTCAAGCCGAAATCCTGAAAAGCGACAACATTCCGCTGGAGTAACGCACACATTTATTATAATTGGTGTGCGTAGCCCCAGCGGAAAATTGTCGGAACTTCTAATTTCCGCCCCTAAGATGACCCACTGACCGAAGTTAGGTTGCAATAATTTTGTCCCCCAGTGGTGGACAACCTTCATTTTGCGTGGTCAGACGCGTTTCGCCGGTTTTTTTCTGAAAAGGTTTGTAACGGATAGTTTGTATTGTGGAATTAATAAAAAACGAAATTTAATAATTATATTTATTGATTATTATTACATGTTATCGGAAAGGGGGCATGGAATGACGAGCACAAGTGATGAAATTATCTCACATTGAGATTTTCATGAAATTATTATTTAAATTAAATAAATAGTTGAGAGCAAGTCCTCCTCAAGACAAATACTGTAGGTACTGTCTTAATAGCACTATAAATTAGCTAATCCTCTGCAGAATCACAGTTTAAAAAAAATATCACAGTGTTAACAAAATATACTTAGTACATTCAGAGATGTTTAAGATGCTAGAATGTAGACAAAACTCATTTTAATTAATCTAGCCTGTCATGTAACCACAAACTGCAATATCAACCATTCTACACGCCTTAATACTAAATTCCACACAAGTACTCGGTATATGAGGATTTGCTACTAATTAATTAAATTTGTACTTTTAAGATTAATAGTCATTGAATCTCTTGTGGCCGGGGCCTCCGTTGCTGCCGCCACCACTTCCCCTACCGAAGTTACTTCCGCGTTTGAAAGAGCCGCCGCCACCACCTCCGCGGCCGCCTCCGTATCGGCTTCTGTTCCAGCCTCCGCCGCCACCACCGCACCGGTCGGCCATGGTCTGGAGTTGAGGGTTCACCACCTGAAATAACATTTGATTTGTTTAATATTGTCATAATAATAGTAAATAACCGAAATTTCATCAGTTTAGATTAGTGTTGTCACAACATCTGAGGATGGGATCCAGACAACATTGTGTGGACACCGAAGGCATATAGCTGTCATTAATGTACCTCATACACGCATTCATGTTACGCTATGTAGAAGCGTACCCATGCCAAAGGTATGAGGATATTAAAGAATCATGTAATACTACTGACCTGATTGGCTTCGTTCAGTACAGACACAAGGTCTTTGGCTTGACGAGAGTTAGACGGCGTGAAGAAAGCATATGATGTGCCTTTTGATTTAGAACGCCCTGTCCTTCCAATTCGGTGAATGTAATCCTCAGATGAGTTTGGATAATCAAAGTTAATAACGTATTTTATTCCATCAACATCTGTAAAAAAGCACATATTATTATATTGTTACGACATGTGTGAGCCGAAAGGAAAAGCTAAGAACAGTAATTTGATAACAAAACAAAGAAATCCACTATTCGAGCAAGTTAACCTCCAAAAATCTGTGTAATGTTACGGTAACTCATAGCTGTATATTACTTACATGAATGAGTTACACAGATATGTACCAAATACAATCAATATTTGCCTCTCACTCAGAACCCTGGAGTCTTATTAAGGGCGTAGATGTTAATTTATTTCAGTTTGTAAAATCATTGTAATAATTTGCCCCATCCAAAACTCCATTTGGCCGAAATAGAAAACCCTTGACCCTCTGCCGATAACAACTCAACTGTGGTCAAGTTTTTCAACAATGCACATCGGAGAATTTTTCATCTCGGTAATCTGTTTGTTATATACTTGTGCATCACCAGGTTTTCCACACTCTCAAGTGTATCCGTCCGTATAGAAAGACGGACATACCATCAAGCTTTCCGGCCTCGGGTCCCATCACAGTGAAAGGCACTTATGAGGCACCGTTATAATGACGAGTTATTGCATTCTACTGCTTCAGAATAAAGCATCATCTATAAATCCAGTGCAGTAGTGACTTGCCCATTAAATTCAGGCAGTAATCGGATAGAACACAATAACTTTCCGCCAGTGCCTCTGAAAGTATAAACAAATGCAAGTTATATTAAATATATAGGTACAATCAGTTTAACAAATAAGCATCCATGTTGTATTTTAAATATAAAATTTCTACAAACCCTGCAGAAAAAGTTAACTAGAATACTTACCAAGACCTCTGGCTGCAACATCAGTTGCAACAAGTATACTGGCACGGCCTTGCTTAAACTGATATAATGTTTCATCACGCTCTTGCTGTGTTTTGTCACCATGCATGCATACAGCAGGCCATCCATATCGTCTTATATTCCTAGTGATATTTTCTACTTTCCTCTTAGTTTCTACAAAGATAATTGTTTTGGCACCAGGCTCTTGGCTCTGTCCTATTTCTTGTAAAAGTACATTTAATCTGCAATAAAAAAACAACACTTAGAAAATATTGAAATTTGATTACTCTTTATAAATAACCATAAAATATGTTCTGGTCAGATCTTCTTAGAGGAAAATATTTTATTTTAATCAAAATACTATCATTCTAACATTAATTCATCATTGTCAATGTTTTTGGGAAGTGAATAGTGAATTATTAGAGGTTAGCTAATACATACTTGTTTTCTTTCTCATGTTCCTGGCAAACATCTACAATTTGCAATATGTTGTGATTCGCTGATAACTGTAGTGATCCAATGTTAATTTGAAGGTAGTCTCCCAGGTAGTCCTCAGCCAGTTTTCTTACTTCTTTGGGCCATGTTGCTGACCACATCAAAGTCTGTCTATCAGGGCGAATCTGTTCAATGATTTTTCTAATTTGTGGTTCAAAACCCATGTCCAACATTCTGTCAGCTTCATCCAAAACCAAATAGGTGCATCTTTGTAAATTGGTGGTGCCCTTTTCTAAGAAATCAATCAATCTTCCAGGTGTTGCAATTACAATTTCTACTCCACGCTCAAGATCGCGGCCTTGTTCCCTCTTGGGTGCACCACCAAATACACATGTGTTGCGGACATAAGCAGAGTTACCAAAGTCAGAAGCAACTTGCTGGATCTGTTGTGCCAATTCTCTTGTTGGTGCAAGTACCAATGCAATAGGACCATCTCCACGCCTAATAGGAGGCTGGTTATTTATATGCACAATTGCAGGTAAGATGTAAGCAAGTGTTTTTCCTGAACCGGTCTGGGCAATACCAACCAAGTTCTTTCCAGACATAGCAATTGGCCAACCCTGTGCTTGGATGGGTGTAGGGTCTTTGTAGCCCATGTTGGTGATGCTCTGATTGACATAGTCAGGAAAGTTGGCTTCATCAAAATTTTGAATAGAATTAGGGACATCTACTCCACTAACAGTGATTTCAAATTTGCTTCTGTATTCTTCGACTTCATAGGGTGATCGACTTAAAACTGTTGGGTGTGGGTTATAGAAATCTTTGTTGAATGGTTGCAGAGATAAGGAATCCCAATTTGGTCGCCGCATGTTTTGGCCGCCAGTGAAGTCTTTCTTGCCACCGCCGCCAAATCCACCGCCAGATCCGCCAAATCTGCTGCCGCCACCGCCTCCTCCACTACTACCGAACTTCGATCCCCCATTGCTGAATCGGGATGAACCATTGCTGCTTCCAAACTTCCTCTCTCCGCCGAATTTGGAACCGCCGCTTCCACCACGGCTATTGTTCCAACTACTAGACCTAATAAACAAAGTATTAAATAAGTAGGTATCTTCAAAGTAATTAAAAGATAACAGTGGTATTAACTGTGGCAAACACGTGTTGTAATAATAATTTTACGTCAAGTATCACGTGTATGAAACCGGTTTTAACATTCGTATCACGTTTATACATACTGAAAAACATGTATCATCTCGATAGGTACTGCTATTCATAACATTTAACCCATCGGTATTGATCAAAGTAGGGGACTGCGTCATAATGCAGGGTTTGCCACGCATGCGCGAAACGAAAACCACCATGGATCAATGAATAACGAGTTCACAAAATGGCGAGTCAGCGATTCAGCGATGAGATTCAGATTTTTCAGTAACAACAATAACGTTGATATGCGTATTGCTTATCGATTCAAGAAAACTAGGTCATTTTATTCTATCCATGGCAATATAGGAAAGTGAAAGTTTCAGCAGACAGTACCAACAACTATCGATCGATATGAACATTAAATGAAATACACGTACTTTCATGAAATTTATGGAAATAAAAGTGGATTTAACCTGAACAGTATACAATATGAATACTTACATTTTGTGGGATGTGATTTAATCCACGATGTCTAAGGTAATTGAAGATTATTTTATGTAGCAGGGTCGAACCTGTAAGTAAAATGGACGATGAATTCACCACACAACACATCGAAATCACTGTAATTGAATCTTGAGGAATACTTTTAAAATGAATTACAGTATTTATTTAAACATTTAATGGTCTTTTGAAATGGCAGTTTGAAAAGAAAAAAGAAATTAAATTCTAAAATTATTCACAAGGACAAAATGAACACGTCCCACCTTGACCACTGCTAACGCCGAAAGGAGAGAATGGTTCACTCAACGAACGATTTTAATAACCTCGTTCGTAGTGATGTCCGTTCGATTCGTTACCATCTTATTTTAGTCGATTTCATGGATTTAGTATATTAGTTGTAGGTAATATAATAAAGTCCCTGGTCGATTTGTCTAAAAACGGAACCAATTAGATTGCATTATTTGAGCAAATGATAATTTGACAAAAAATAAATCTACCTATATTTTTCTCTTTGTAACCTAAGATCTGAGTATATAACACTGGAGAAGCCTATCCCCCCCCCCGACCCTTGCTCGATGAAGTGCCAGCTCGCGCCGCAGCTGAGCCTGTAGCTTTAAATTCCCGACTGTGACCTCTGAGTTTGTTTCGGCATTTCTTCTCAGAGCAGTCAGATAGGAAATGCCGGCCCCATCAAGCTTAAATAATAAAAATCTGATCCAGCCTGTCCCATCTTGCTGCCCTCTCCAGCGACGCCCTAAGCCGAGGTTCGTACCCCACAGGGGGTGCCCTTAGCGTGTAGTCGGCCGCTTAATATAGTAGATATTCGCCCTGGCTGGAGGCTTTGAGTTTTCTTAAGGCAACCACAGGATAGTCCGGTTAAGTAGTCACGACCTATCAAGGTCAACTACGAGATGCCATTTCAAAAAAAAAAAAAAATACGATTACTTCCCCCACAGAGTACTTTTTGATAGACTGAAACTGACTTAACCCCCTGTAAACACAAGAACAAAAGCTTTAGTGCGTTTATAAAAACTACTTTCAAAATTTCAAATCACGTTTTCAAGGCGCGCGGAGCTCCGTCGAACGAAATGCTTGGCTGTGGTGTTTGGATCCTGTAAAAAGCGTCCAAATACGTCAAACTTAAATAAAGATGGAATAACCTTTCCTAAGAATTTAAATATTTTGTAAAAAAAATTGTCATTTTAAAATCCTAACCTCATACAATTTCATTCGATTCAACCATGATTCAACATAAACGTGGCATAAATCGATTATTTTTCCATCCTTCAGTTTTTTGAACTACGTTTTTTTATGCAGGCCCCACACGTTACGATAAACTTGCTCAAAATTAGACTTGAACTAGTATACTGTACACATTACCGTGTGTGGGATGAAGTATAAGCGTGTGGAGAGTTTTATGTGGTCTGCATTACCCAGACTGCATGGCCAGACATTGGATTTGGTTCGCTTCGTACAAAATCTGTTTGTCTAGAGAGCAGTCTGGGAACTATTATTATTTCACCGAACATATTTTGTCTGTATGGAGCGGCCCAAATTAGCTGTTCGGTCTGAACCAAGCACCATCGTCTGTTAAGGCCGGCCGCATACATCCGGTTTCCTGATTAGGAATTCAGATTCGGAGACACTGAATGCACGCATTTCATACAAAATCGTCTCTAAGCGCATACGTTCTTATATTTTCCGGACGGAAACATTCCTGATCAGGAAACCAGACGTATGCGGCCAGTCTCAGGTCTCCGAATCTGAATTCCTGATTAGGAAACCTAACGTATGCGGCCGGCCTAATAGTATAAAATCTACTACAAACACACGCAGACTTCTCGAGTCTGCACTCTGCACACACATTTGAACAGACTTAAAGATTACAGTTTTGGGTTTTTAGGTAAGTACCTAATCAAATTAAATCACACATTATATTATTCAATATTCATTTCTAAAATGGCACTTCAATTCAATTTGCCGTTCACGCACGGGTATATTTTCAGTATGTTTACATTTTAATTCAATTGTTTTGGCACAGTCTGTGTCGACGAACGTAGAGCAAACTTAGCAAGCTTATGTTTATGGGTCGGATCGGCTATTATTCATTTTATCTGTTTTGGCTCAGTGGACTCCGTTTGCCTAGGATCTCGCTAACACTCAACCTAACAAGAAACTAACATTATCGTTGAAAAATCCCTCCGCATCGCTGTTGACTGGTAATGTGCCCAAGAGACTGGCGGCATTGCTACGTTGTATGGCAATGCTTAGTATGCTTTAAGCTCTGGCCATGGTAAACGGGGAAGCATTAAATAACTGTCTAGAGATAGGTATCTTTGCTATTGACAATATGCACTCGCACCCACACACGCACAGAGCATATTGTGACCTTTTCACCCACGCATGCCAAGGCCCGAGCGTTTCCTTTCAACCCTAAAAAGGCTCGTGGGCCATTCCGCTCAATTAGGCCGACTTTTATTTGCAAATGGTAAGGACATTTGGTGCGTGTTGATTGGAATAATAAATTGAATAAAGGTGTTATACTTTTTTAGATAGCGGCGCCATACGTAAAAACATGTAAGAAATGTCATATAAAGTAAAAAAAGAATGCAGCTATGATATTTAATTTATTATTAGCATATATTCGCCGTTAGTGGATTTCCGCGGATTGACCCTCGTATATAATTTCCCACAAGGTTATTATAATAATGTTACTAGTCCTAAAAATAAAAATACTAAAAAAAACAACCCTTCCTTGCAGTCGGTCGTCGGCACTGACGTATAAAGTGGTCGTCCTCGTCGGTCGCTTTTGAAGGTTGTTCTTGACTTCTTGTTCCTTTTTCATTCATCATGACGTTTCATTCATATACCCATTCATAAATCATTCATTCGCTCAATTTGGGACACAGAACATATTTGGGAAGTTTGTGCGGTGATGTTCATGTTTCCCAGTTATATTTATTAGTGAAATTAACAGTTAAATTGTGATTATATCGTGTTAAAATCGTAATTTAATACCCAATCATGGCAATGCAACCACATAGCAAGAAAAGAGTGTGCTATTACTATGATAGTAAGTATAATAAACTTAGTTACCCGCCACAATGATCGCTTGATTCATCCATACTTATTTCAGTTATATATTCACTGAAAATATGGCTAATTCGTTGTAAGAAACAAATATCACTAAATGTTTACAAAATAAATCGAATAAAATCCTAGGTGGAGACCTTATTACTATCTTGACGATTTTATGCTCATGTGTCATAAATCACTTTGTGGCGTCTGTACTGCGTTCTGCGCTCTCATTGGTCGCATAGCTTTCGTTCGCATCGTGATAAGTGCGGTACAGGCTGATATGTGTCAAGCCTTGAAATGAATTGAGTAACATGTCCGTAAGAAGTTAAAATTGGTATTTCATGATTTATTTATTTAATTTTTAGGTGATATTGGAAACTATTATTATGGACAAGGACATCCCATGAAACCTCACCGTATACGTATGACTCACAACTTGCTACTAAATTATGGGTTATATAGAAAAATGGAGATTTATGTAAGTTTTCCTTACTCACAATAATTTTCCTCATTTGCCTCAACTCTTTATTTTGTAAATGTTGTTGTTGTTGCAATGATTTAAACCCCCACAAAAGTTGCACAAGATTCAGCAACAGTATAATGCCGGGGCCACACCAACGGGAAACGCCGATAAATATCGCGATTACGGGCGTTATTCGTAGGTGCAGCTACAACTTATCGCGATAATTATCGGCGTTTCCCGTTGGTGTGGCCCCAGCATAATAATACCAGAACATGTTTCCTGCAACACAAACACATGTTGCTGCAACAATGTTCTGCAACTTTTGTTTACCATGATTTATGAACAGGCTGATTGAACATAATCAATTTGATGGTTAAGCATTATAGATAAGTTATTTATAGAAAAATAAATTATCATGATGGCATTACTTACCTAATTGCAAAATCACAAATTAAATCACTATGCTGACTTACATGACCATGCTGAGAATTTATGTAAAATTATTATAGTTCTGAAACAACTAATTGAGTCCAGAATACACTACAAAATCAATATTTTAATCTGTCAATCTCCGCTAATGAGACACAATTGATTTTCTATTGTTTCGTCGCCAATGGGCGACGCGCGCCGCTTGACCGGTAATTTTTTTGACTTTTGACAATCATAACCCCATTCATTATATTACAGAGACCACACAAAGCTACTGCCGATGAGATGACAAAGTTCCACTCAGATGATTATATTCGCTTCTTGCGATCAATAAGGCCTGATAATATGTCTGAGTACAACAAACAGATGCAAAGATGTAAGGTTTATTCATTCTATATTATTATGTATGCAAAACGAAAAAAACTTTTTTACAAAAAAAACAACCGACTTCAAAAAAAACACTACAAAGTGAAAAATAACTTTAATTTCGGAAGTCGGTGTCGTTGGTTCAGCATTTTCGTTATTTGACACCGACTTCCGAAATTAAAGTTATTTTTCACTTTGTAGTGTTTTTTTTGAAGTCGGTTGTTTTTTTTGTAAAAAAGTTTTTATTTTTCACTTTTTAGTTGTACCTACCCCACACAAATTCAATTAACACTAGTGCATTGAAGAATTGAAGACACGACTCGAAGAATTATCAAAATTCGCATAGAAATGCCGGAGATGCAGTACACTTATGCATATAACTTCGTACATAAGCATAATTACCTAATGTATTATATACTAAAACCTTCCTGAAAGTATGTAGATCACACTAATGAAAGAATTATCAAAGTCGGTTCAGTAGTTTTTGAGATAATCGCGGACATACAAACATACATACATACAGGTCGAATACAGAACCTCCTTTTTTAAAGTCGGTTAAAAAGCAACAGCATTTTTGCGTTCTTGCTTTTAGTTTTCAAAAATAGTAAATCATGGCTGCAGAACATGACGAATTTCTTACACTGTCCTATTCATGATCATCATAGCCAAGAAACATCCACTGTTGGACATGGGCTTCCACCAAGCACAGCCACTTCAACCAGTTTTGTGCTTCTTGCATAAAGCAGATTCTTACACCCTTCACCACATCATCGGTCCACCTTGTTACTGGCCATTGCTCACATGCAATTTAAATACCATCATTATTGATAGGTCATTGACCTACAAAATTCTTTGTGTTCTACGACTGCTCAAAAATAGAGAAGGACAAGATATACATCTGTACCTCATATAATTTGGCAAAGCAAAATATAGGCTTCAATAATACTAATAAAATAAATGAATAAATACTTGTGAAATTAACATTGTTGTTTATTTACAGTCAATGTGGGTGAAGATTGTCCAGTGTTTGATGGTCTCTATGAATTCTGCCAGCTGTCTGCTGGTGGGTCTGTTGCTGCAGCTGTTAAACTAAATAAACAGGTACGAACAGTGTCTTTGTGTAGTTATACATGGTCCTACAATTTTTCTTCACAGAGCATTTTTTTTTTTCTCAGAGCTGTGCTTTTAAAATTATTACTCTACTGCACTGGGGCCTCAATCATGGTAATAAAAACAAAATTAATCATAGGTATCTTATGCAAACTAACCAAGTCATTATAAACTTTGTGAATTGTTGTAAACAAAAGTTTCACAACATTGTTGTGGCAACATGTTTTTATTTAACTAGAAACATGTGCTGACATCACTGGAATCCACGGCATGTATACAGATTTTAACTGTGCAAATGTTGTACAATTTTCTTATATTTGTTAACAGTTTGCGGGACACTAAACACCCCCAGATGTAATAACAATAAACTTCTATTGTGTCTCATTCCGTCTCCTTCAATGGGTTAATGGAATATTATTGGGATGTTTTTGTTGTTAAATAGCTGTATAACTGTAAACACACCAAAATTAGTGTAGTAAGTACACTTGCATTGGCCTGTAGTTCTCAACCATTGCTATGATACTCAACTAGGAATTAGTTGATCTATTAACAATTTATTGAAATAAGTATCAGAAATAGCAAGTTGAGAAACTTTCTGTTAAAAGCTTAAATAGAATTTATTTCGAACATGCACCTTAACAAACATAATTTCAACAGGCATCTGAAATTTGCATCAACTGGGGTGGAGGACTTCACCACGCCAAGAAATCAGAAGCCTCAGGTTTCTGTTATGTCAATGACATCGTGCTGGGAATCTTAGAGCTGCTCAAGTATCACCAGAGGGTACTCTACATAGATATTGATGTTCACCATGGTGATGGAGTGGAAGAGGCTTTCTACACAACTGACAGAGTCATGACTGTGTCATTCCACAAATATGGAGAATACTTCCCTGGAACTGGTCAGTAAACACAACTAATCTTCTGAAATGCTTACCTATATTGCCTTACTATTTAAACCTTGCCATAAAGATAAAAACAAAATGAATTTTGCTCTACAAAATTGCAGTAAATTAATTATGAATCTCAATATTTTACTGCTGTGTTGTACCTATATCAGTACTCATACACACGAACGACACGCGTCAACGGCAGCCGCCGACGCCTCGATGGCAACATTTTGTTTTATGACGAAGATTTGTTATTCTGTCCAGAGACAAAACGTCTTCTAAACACTTAAGTGCTTCTAAGGAAATTCAAAGTCCTTTATTAAGGCCTATTTAAACCTAAGTGGTATTCGCTGCCGCTGTGGGTAGAGGTACAAGTTCCGCCGTGGAAGTTGATACTAAATAACTTAGCGAAACCCGCGCGGTATGTACCCACAACCGCAACGAATAGCGCTTAGGTTTGAATAAGCCTTTACAAATAATATGTATAAAACAGGTGACTTACGTGACATCGGCGCCGGCAAAGGCAAATACTACGCAGTCAACATTCCCCTGCGCGACGGCATGGACGACGAGTCGTATGAGTCTATCTTCGTGCCAATCATCTCGAAGGTCATGGAGACGTTCCAGCCCAGCGCGGTGGTGCTGCAATGTGGCGCTGACTCGCTAACAGGTGTGTAAAGAATCCTTTTCTGGTTTTAAATAGACTTTCATTATCTTTTTCAATTGTTTTGTTAACGTTTAAAGGTTTGCTTGATTTCAACCTTGATATTTATTGATTATTGTTAACAGTGATAATCAAGCAAATCTGTAAGAAGCTGACAGATCTTATTCATTGTCAAAACTGCATATCGAGCAGCAACAACAATCATCAAAAAATACAACCGACTTCCAAAAGAAACACTACAAAGTGAAAAATAACTTTAATTTCGGAAGTCGGTGTCTTTGGTTTTGTATTTACGTTTTTTGCCACCAACTTCCGAAATTAAAGTTATTTTTCACTTTGTAGTGTTTCTTTTGGAAGTCGGTTGTATTTTTGTTAAAAAGTTTTTATTTCACGCTTTTTAGTGGGTCTGCTTATAATTTATCTAAGTTACAATAGCCTATTGTCAACTTGCTCATCGCCTTTTACAAAATATTGCTTTTCCCGATGCAGGGAAGTTAATTGTTGAGGAGTTCTCCTGGTTCACCATCAGCTCCATTTTACCATTCACATCGTGGCGAGCATAAATTGCTTAGCAACCATATTAAGGCGACTACACGACCTAAAGCGCGGTCACTGTCGGACTGCATAGAAAAGAAAGAGAAGCGCGATGACACAACCGTGGTAATTTATTGCAAATATGAAGCAATTATCTATTTACAAAAACTCTCAAACACCAAAAAAATAAAAACCGTATACTAAAATTCGGGGAATTAAATTGTCTTTTAGATGGTGAAAGTTTTATGAAAATACACCCGATAGTGTTTGCGCGATTATCGTTTTTATGTCCGCGGTAGACATTACTTTACAAATTAATTACACTATGTTAAAAAAATATAATTGCAAATATTCACATATCAAATTACGAAGCAAATGGTCTAGTATAACATTTATTTTTTTTCAAAGAAATCAGTCCGGTCGATTAGACGTGATGTTGAATTTAAAATCATTAGAAGTCGTATATCTGCGCCTTACAAGTAATCGAATCGCAACCCGTGAAATACCTAGATATTATTGAGTAGTTCTGGTGGCCATCTGTGGTCTTCATCATCAGTTCCACTTCACCAAATGGTGCTTTCCGAGAGCAAATGCACGAGTTACTATAAAAAACTTTTTAAGAAAAAAAAAACCGACTTCCAAAAAAACACTACAAAGTGAAAAATAACTTTAATTTCGGAAGTCGGTGTCTTTGGATCTGTATTTTAGTTTTTTCCACCGACTTCCGAAATTAAGAGTAAACTAAACGCGAGCTCGAACTCACTGGTGGTCATGGCCAAAATCACGCTGTCTAACTTGGCTTCGTGTCTGACGGAGCTAGTATCAGTGATGAGCAGTTAGACGCTAATCTACACGCACAACATCTAGTTCTCACGCACAGAAACACTGTTCCAAACTGATAAGCGCATAAAAATATCTGAAAAGTGCTTTGGAAAATCGAGTTCTATGAAAAATCCACTACATACATCAATCACAAATAAAGTTTTTTGAACTCTTCGATAACTGAGCTTTGTCGGTACGGATTTAATTTTTAATATTTTTCAGTTCTTTTATTACTTATTTACACCCAAAGTTACGTTAAAAATAGCAAGAAAAACGAATCTTTGTTGGCTCATAACTTTTTAATGGCTTGTTATTTTACAATTCTGCTTCCGTACAGACACAATTAATAATTAGACAAAACGATACAATGTTTAACTTTGGATGTACAATGTCAAACAGTGGAGTAATACTCTCCCGAAATTTGTATGGAAAAAATATCGAATAGTGGCACCTTAAAGTTATTTTTCACTTTGTAGTGTTTTTTTGGAAGTCGGTTTTTTTTTTCTTAAAAAGTTTTTATTTCACGCTTTTTAGTGGGTCTGCTTATAATTTATCTAAGTTACAATAGCCTAGTGATCATCGCCTTTTACAAACAAAATATTGCTTTTCCCGATGCAGGGAAGTTAATTGTTGAGGAGTTCTCCAGGTCCACCATCAGCTCCATATCACCATTCACATTGTGACGAGCATGAATTGCTTAGCAACCATATTAAAGTAATCGAATCGCAACCCGTGAAATACTTAGATATTATTGAGTAGTTCCGGTGGCCATCTGTGGTCTTCATCATCAGTTCCACTTCACCAAATGGTGCTTTCCGAGAGCAAGTGCACGAGTTACTATAAAAAATACCCAAATCGCTATAGGTGTGCCTATAATATTTGAAGAGTTCCTTCGATTTCTCCAGGATCCCATCATCAAATCCTGACCTGATGTTTTTAGACTAGAAGCTGATAATCCTGGCTGCAGCATCAGGCCAGACTTATGTCAACATTGCATTGAACTTAAAATTTAGTCCTGTTTAAAATGAGCCCAAACACGACTACGGTGCTGTTATTTCAAGGTTTGTACTTTTTCTGATGCTCCTGGCTTCAGCATCAGGTCTCTATGTACTTCGGTGTTCCTCATTAACAGTACGTTTATCCACACATCGAGCCCTTTTCAATGAGCCTAAACACGATATATCTGCTGTTAGTTGTCGAGGAGTTAGGTACTCTGCAGACTATCCTGACTGCAGCATCAGGTCATGACTTGATGATCATGAGACCAAATGTGACAAATGCCCTATCAAACATCAAAACAATTTACTAAAACAGTCCTTGCCTGTTTGAGTAACTTCTTACTGTTAAGGAGTTGTACCTTCCATCATCAGCCCAGCTACCTGAGATGGTGACAACCATACGCAAATAAACAAGATACTTCATAAAATATGCGAAAAACAATACGTGAGCCTATAAAATTTGAGGGTTGCCCTCGATTTCTCTAAGATCCCATCATCAGATCCTAACTTGGTGACAATGGGACCACCTCAGAACTATCTACTTTCGAACAAAAAAATAATTTTGAAAATCCATCGACAATTGGCGGAGTATTCGATGAACAAACATACAAAATAATAATAAAAATAAAAAACATACAAACAGCCGAACATAGTACCTCCTCCTTTTTGTGAAGTCGGTAAAAAATACCCGAATCGCTATAGGTGTGCCTATAATATTTGAAGAGTTCCTTCGATTTCTCCAGGATCCAATCATCAGATCCTGAATTGGTAACTATGGGACCACTTCAGAAGTATCTCCTTTCGAACAAAAAAAGAATTTTGAAAATCGGTCCACAATTGGCGGAGTAATCGCGTAACAAACATACAAAAAAAAAAAAACATACCGTCGAATTGAGAACCTCCTCCTTTTTTTGAAGTCGGTTAAAAATCAAGCAAACCTGTAGGGGCGCACCATTAATAAAAATCCCTTGTGGTGCAGGAATAGAATAAAAATACAATACTTAATCATCTTTGTGTATAATGTTGCTATTGTGTATATGTAATGTTTTTTTATTCCAGTGTAATGAAATAAAACACCAAACATTTCTCAAGTGTATGTTTTTAATTTGTTAACAGGTGACAGATTGGGTTGTTTCAACCTGACTGTGCGAGGGCACGGTCGGTGTGTAGAGCTTGTGAAGAGATTCGGCCTACCATTTTTACTTGTTGGAGGAGGAGGGTAAGCTATCAGACAATAAACAATTTTTTTTTCTCACTTGGTTGTTGCAAATCACATATTATTATGTGACTTTTATGCATTTTGACATAAGCATTAAATTACAATGTTTGACGCGCGTTCCTGACATGTAACTATTATGTTATTGTTGGCCTGGGTCATTCCGCGGAAATCCAGTAACGGCGAATATATGCTAATAATAAATTAAATTTTTATATTTTTAAATGTTTTTATATATTTTTGATACTAATATTTAAAAATATAATTTATATGTATATAGTGAAATAAAGGAAATAATTAAATATCATAGCTGCATTCTTTTTTTACTTTATATGACATTTCTTACATGTTTTTACGTATGGCGCCGCTATCTAAAAAAGTATAACACCTTTATTTAATTTATTATTGCAATCAACACGCACCAAATGTCCTTACCATTTCCAAACAAAAGTCGGCCTAATTGCGCGGAATGGCCCGCCTATGAGTTTTCTAACCTTCCCATTCTCTTTCTAGCTACACAATTCGTAACGTTTCACGCTGTTGGACTTACGAGACGTCGGTAGCTCTTGGTGTGGAAATAGCAAATGAGCTACCATACAATGACTACTTTGAATACTTCGGCCCAGACTTCAAACTTCACATATCACCAAGCAACATGTCCAATCAAAACACACCAGAGTACTTGGAGAAAATCAAAAACAGACTCTTTGAGAATCTGAGGATGTTACCGCATGCGCCCGGTGTTCAGGTAAGAAGGATTTAGAATAGAGAATTATATTTGAAAACTAGCTGCGACCTGCGGTTTCACCCACATAAGTCTCGATCCCATTGGAATATCGGAATAACCTAATCCAGCTCATGGTCTAGCTATGTGCCAAATCTCATCCAAATCCGTTCAGCCCTTTTAGCGTGAAAGCGTAACCAACAAACATACATACATTAGATAAAATGGGATTTTGACAGTTTTACACAACTGAAGTTTCAAACAATTTCGCATTTTACTGATCAATTATTGTGGTTACAGCTTGCTCAAGTTATTATATTATTACAGGTTCAAGCTATTCCGGAAGACGCGGTGAACGACGAATCTGAAGACGAAGACAAAGTTGACAAAGACGAAAGAATGCCACAAAGTGAAAAAGTATGTTTAATTCAGTTAAAAACTTGCCTCAACTTTCATATTTCCTACTTCCATATGTTTTTTTTTGTAGGAGTTCATTCATTTTTTGTATAATCTCTTCCATAGAAGTTCAAAAAATTAATAGCTGTATTAAAATTTTCCTAATCATTCTTGATTTCAAAAAGATTACTTTATATAACTAAAATTAAATAAATTAACAGACACCTCCTTTCTGTTTCCTAGATATATATTATACTATTGTATCCCTCAAATGCTAAATTGTTATTTATTAGGACAAGCGCATCACCGGTGATGGGGAACTGTCGGACTCTGAAGACGAAGGTGAAGGCGGTCGTCGCGACAACAGGTCGTACCGGACGCCGCAGCCGCGCAAACGACCCCGCCTAGACAAGGACGGATCCACGATCAAAGATGAAATTAAATGTAAGTTACATTTGGTTTCATTTATGATATTACGATTTACGACCTTACTGTTATGGCCGAATTCTTGAACGCAACTCAATTTTATAACTCACAGTTCAGTGTCATGCTGTCGCAAAAGTGTATTCTAGCAAAAAAAAAAAAAACTTATTTAGTAGTGAAATAAGGAAGTGACCGCCAACGTCAGTCGGCGCATCGCATCGTCTCCAGAAGTTGCCAATTTAGAATAATGACTTACATTACAACGCAGGCAGATATTGCTAGCAACGGAATTTTCCCTCTTCAAACTTGTTAGATAAAATTGCTTTTCATCTTGCCTCTCTCAAATTCAGAGACTAGATAGGTATATGCAACAATTGTAGTTATATTGTTTTACTATTACACATTCATATGAATAATATGTTAATTAGTTGCTAATTTGTCAATGTTTATTTTTAGCGGAAGACTCAAAGGATGATGTCAAAAACATCAGCAGTGTAGAAGAACCAAAGAAAGACATGCCACCAAATCCCTGATGTTCGCGGTAAACACCGTAGTTGTGCAGTTCACTGTCATGCAATAGTCACGATAGTTGCGAGTCTAACACTGGTGTTTATAACAATGAGCGCGTGGATAGCGTGAAATCACGAAATGGTTTTATAATTCTCGAAGTAACTCCAACAAAGAAATATATATTTGATACAGACTGATAAAGATTGTGAGTAAATGTCTTCAGATCTCAAATTTCGTAACCATTAGTTCCTCTCTATTGTCTTGACGTTTTCTAGCAATCCATGAGGCAGGGTTCACATATTCAATATTTGAGACACACATTCTTTTACTCACTATGTGATGCCCTTGTTAATGGATAAGCAACATTCTGATTTTTCTACATCAGGCTAGTTGATTTATGAGTTTCTCTTCTACACAAGTAGTAGATTCATCTAGCATTAAGAATTTTGTATTTGATAATAATAATGTAGTTATAGTCCACATTTTTCATGAATGAGATTGACAATTTTATTTTGAATTATGGTTAATTTGAACTACCTTAAGAAATCTCTAGCTAATTAAAACGCTGAATAACATAGTGTTCGAATTTGAATGCAAAGTTGTAATTTATTGTAATAGTTGGATCTGCTATACGTCGTTTGTCCACCGGATCCGTCACCGAGAATGAGATGACATTGCTGAATTAGCGATACATACATTACTATGGTCGGGGTCATAAGCACAGAAGTTTCCTGCAAACTGGCCCTGTGAGTAGTCTCACAGGGTCAGTTTGCTACCGCTGTATAATACTCCGCCGAGATCATGAAGGGCCGAAATACCGATGTCTGCTGCGGTCATTGAGTTAAATAACTAGAGAAGCAAACCTCAATAAAATGTGTCAAAAAAGTGTAACCACTATTTAAACGTGACGACGTAGCTTTGAAACCACTAAACATTTAAAAGTAAACATATATCTGTCTCACTTACACAAGTCGCAAGAATAATACCGTCACTTAGATTAGACAAAGACCGCAATATAAACATGCAATGGCGGGATGGGGTTGCCTACCCATGCAAAATTTTACCCAACTTTTTAAACCATAAATGACGTTCAAAAAAACGTTAGGCCAAATTATTTATAAAATATTTGAATTATGTATTTCTTATTCGATGTGTATTAGAAGTTTATAACTAATGACAATAATTAAGTTTTTTTCTTTTTAAATATTTTTTATTTATTCAGTTAGTCTCTTTTCTCAGCAATCTGATTATTTCCACCCATTTATCACGGCGTGCTGCATCTTTAGGCACCCTGCAACGTTGTTATTATTTAAAAAATATTTAAAATCACTTATTCCAATAAATAAAAAACTCCCATAAATGTGGGAAACTAAAACTAAGTTTTTAGTGGTAACACTGAACCTAATTTACAAAATTCTGCAATTTATTTATTTTACGTTGATATAAACACAGAAACAATAAAATTACGTGTGGAAAGTAATTCTGGTTAATTAATTATGTTTTTGTGATCTTGAATCGCACTCTTTCACTACGAATTTACCCATTTTGGCGATATTTTTGTCGTGTGTCACTTGGTTCACTTCGTTTGGCGCCACACAGAGCACTGAAGTGACATTAGCTACGCATACGGCTGTGGCCTTATGACAAGTGGCAACGCCTTGGCGCGGTAATTACTGATCTAGTGTAACATATATATCAATGGCTGCGGTGGACAAGCGCCCTAAAGGTGGAGTTTGACATTTTACACGATTCTACGTGTATACGCACATATTGCCGATTTGTTGTAATAAGGAGATAGCTTTACATTCAAACAAGTTTCAAAATCACAATCATTTGCCTAAAATGTCAACCACAGACGGTGGTTAGTTCTAACATAGGAGTGATTATCTCGCTAGTTGTAAATTATTTTTGTAGAAGTGACATCTAAATATATTGATTTTTTTTCAAACAAACACCAATTGTTTTATAATATTTTAAAGCATATATTTCAGTTTCACATGATACCTAGAAGGGTTATGTTCAAGTTGCGTTTTTTTTACTAACATTTTCTTGTATGTATTTAATAATTACTAATTAAGCAGGTTAAGTTGGATTTAATTATTTAAATAAGTGTCAGGCGCGGCATGTTTCTTTTTTGTAGGGGCTGTATGAATTTTATTTTTTATTAAATATTCATAACATTCCCTACGAAACAGATGCCACCATAAATTAGAATTATCAGCCCTTTAATGTTAGGGTATTTCAGTTTGTCGTCGAAATTGATGTCCTCCGTAGTCGGATTACTACACTCTCTTGCAGTATGCAAATGTATTACTAGATTTTGTAATGCATTAACCTTTAAAAGTATTGAAATTCTGTACATAGTAAGACGTAAAGACTTTGAATTAATATCCATGTAAAAGAAAACATGAGATTGTGAAATGAGTATGTTCTGCTTTTAGAAACAATTCAAATTGTTGGTTTTCCATAGCTATGTGCTAGGGAAACCAACAAATGGAAATGGAGAATAATCAACTATTTCAAAGATAAAAGGCTGAATGAACGAGTTAAGGAGTTTTATAGTGACTACCTCTAATGATCAGCGCACACTGAGCAGCAAAATTCTCGAGCATGTTTTTTGCAGTCAAGTTTTGAGTAAAAATATACGCGAAAACACACCACAAGGAATTATCTCCAGCAAGCTATTTTCGACCCTAGTTTACAAAACATAACGCCTGTAATCCCCGAAGGGTTAGGCGAATAAGGGTCCGTTCACACAGACCGGCTCGGAGAGCATCGGCGCGCATTTTTCTTTTCACACAGACCGGATCGTATACGCTTGGAGTTGGTCGGAGCGGAGCCGCCAACTATTTCACATAGACCGGCTGGAAGCTATCTGAAAGCGGATGCGCTCGGAGCCGGTCGGATGCGCT
The DNA here is from genome assembly GCA_945859645.1 of Amphipoea oculea. NCBI lineage: Eukaryota > Metazoa > Arthropoda > Insecta > Lepidoptera > Noctuidae > Amphipoea > Amphipoea oculea. The sequence goes on from OX243877.1 coordinate 10,751,051, forward strand.
CGCAGCCGGTCGGATGCACTCGCAGCCGGTCGGATGTGCTCGGAGCCGGTCGGATGCACTCGCAGCCGGTCGGATGCGCTCGGAGCCGGTCGGATGCGCTCGCAGCCGGTCGGATGCACTCGCAGCCGGTCGGATGTGCTCGGAGCCGGTCGGATGCACTCGCAGCCGGTCGGATGCGCTCGGGGCCGGGTGGATACACTACAAAGGCTGTACCAGTATTCCACGCAGTCCAAGTTTTGTTTGGCGGCGTGCACGCAATCGGAGCCGATTGGCTGCGCGAGCGAGAAAGAGCACGCAATCGGAGCCGATCGGCTGCGCGAGCGAGAAAGAGCACGCAATCGGAGCCAATCTGCTGCGCGAGCGAGAAAGAGCACGCAATCGGAGCCGATCGGCTGCGCGAGCGAGATAGAGCATTTAATCGGAGCCGAACAGTTGCGCGAACGAGAAAAAGTACGCGATCGGAGCCGGTCAGCTCCTCTTATTATTTCACACCAAGCGCGTTCAAGCATTCTTAATGACAAAAGCAGTGCACATGCATAAACCTTACTACAAATACTAAAAACTCTGTTTTCAACGTGATAAGAATCTGCTCTCCTCTCCGAGCCGGTCTGTGTGAACGGACCCTTATTGTTTATTTTAGTCGTGATTAAGTTCATTATTATATTCTTTTTAACAGACACAAATACTTGCAGGCCATAGTTACCAAAAAGCTATGTCTGTCCTCTCACTATCACGGCCATGTAAAAGACTGGTATCCAGCTGCAGACTGGAAACCGACTCCAAAATAGTTGGGCGAAGGCTAGGCAGATGATACAAGAGCAAACTATGAAGTTTCTGTATGTCCTTACATTTCGCGCTTTTTGCACAATCAATAGGAATTTACAAGAAAAAACTCTTTTTTATTTGTGTTGCAGGTGATGATGGTGACGAATATTTTAATTATTCGCATTACATAGAATAAGACTGTAAATATTTTTTTATTGTTCAATATAATCAAAATGTGCCCATTCCCATGTTTTATTACTACCTATATACACACACCCACAGCCAGCTGACTGAGAAGAGAACCGAAAAAAAACATGTCTGACCAATTAATTATTCGGCAATGACAAACCCGTTAGTACTTTATTATCCTTGTGTGTGTCAAACGATGATTACGCGACATAGTAAGGACCAAGTAAAATAAAACACAGAAATTGTATATTGTATGTAATTTTAAACGATTATCACAACGCTCTAGACATAAATTGCACCATAAAATAAAAGTACCTTAAAATCAGTCTGGTACCAAAGAGCTAGATAAAACCAACTAAATTGGAATGAATATAAAAATACTATGAAATAATTTAGCAATATACATCTACCTCAATCAGTAATTTTACATACAGGAAACTCCAGTACGAGACAGCCTTTATGAATTCAAGAGACAAATGAATGTAATCGTTTTACAAATATTTACTCTAATGAACACTTAACTGTATGGGGAGAGTCGTTTTAAATTATCGCAAAATTGAACCTTACATACATCTCTGCAAGTGCACTAATCTAATTCACTTCACGTTTTGAACTTCATTTTAAAATCACACTTGTTCAATATTTCAAAATACTCCATGTCTACTTTAAAATTTACAAAGGAATGTATAAACTGGAAGATATCTGTCATGGTAAATTATATTACAAATTAATTATTCCCACAATTCACAATATAATCGGACGTAAATAAATTGTGCGTAATTAATTATACATGTATAGGCCTTTAAAATATGACTAGTTAAGACCAATTTAGTTTCTGAACCGAGTTCCTAACTTATCAATGCTGAACAAATTCACAAAAATTATATCTACATCTTATTATTTTCATCGCCACTAAACTTGATTGTGTTTTGAACCTTATGTAAAATGGTGGCCATTCACGTGGCTGCATACTTGACAAACATTGCTGTTGTGTTGGAAAAATTGAGTTTATTCCGAGAGCATAATTATAAGGATGATGAGTGCACAATTGATCAACCGTTTATGTCCAAGCTTCCAAAGCATTACATGATGCTTGTCAATCCAACACATTACATGGTTTATGCTTTTCCGATTCCCCAAGCGAAATTACAAACAATAACATAAATAATTATGGAGGTGTGGGTCACGGTGTCTCACTTTAGTCAACAAAGCATTATGTCAATCTTGAATGATCTCCGTTTAGTAATCGTATTATCATAAATGCAATAATACTTTACAATAAAATGTGAAATTACCCTACATACGCTAAACGCGTACCTACCAAAATCTGAAGACTTGTGCGTTAGTAGGTAACCATCAATCTATGATCAAAAGCTTTTATGCAGCTGAAGAGTCAACCGCTCCATTTTCTATTGACAGATGCGTTTAAATCTAGGTATGACATTGTGAAAGTCCAATACTGAAAGTAGCACTCGCTTAAAACATGATAATTAACATGGAAGAAATATTGTCTGTCAAGAAACCACGGCAAGCTCATTGGCAAAGCAAAAAAATGTTTCAATCGAAATAAATATCAATCTCATGAGATTATATTACAAATAGTATATAGTATACAAGAAATAATATAATTCATTACATCAAATAATATATATCCCACTAAAAATAATATATCCGTTAGTGGGATAGGTTACGAATATCTATAAATTATAAGCGATTAAAATATATTAATGACTACACGAATCAGTAAAATAATACTAACTGAATCACAGTAAATAGAAAATGATTATAATAATATTTTAATCCTACCATAAGTTACTTGGAATTATTATGACCGTGTTATCATCAATTCATCATGTCCTTAATGTTAGAAGTTAAAAATGTATCGTTTCCGCACAGTAACTAAAATGGCGATCAGTTTTATTCAAATACAATATTAGAATCCTAATCAGTAACTATTTTACTGTCTAAAACGTTAACATTCTAACTGGCACAATTGTGAGCATCCGAGAATAAAATCCGTTTTTGTGTAACATCTGGACATTGAACCCTGCTCAACTTATCACGAACTGTCTCCGTCACGCTGACTGCACCCGAGCTTGGCTTAGGTTTCAGTGCCCTCTGTGAAACAAGAAAAAAGATTTTACTTTCAAAGTCAAAGCATTTATTTCAATTAGGTATACCATTCACAGGCACTTTTTTGGCTTGTCAAGAAGACGGTCAGCTAGTCTGAAAGTTGAAGCTAGCTCGTTCCAAAACACAGGTCTGTCCCTATGGAGAAGAACGGGCAGAAAACTCCATGGACACTGATTTAAATCAAGATATTACAAACAAGAATGTAGATAGAAGTAGGAATATGGAAATGCTTGAATCGTACCTGGAGTTAAAGGATGATCTCGTAACATTGAACCTGGAAAACAATTACAGTGAAATTAATATAGGTAACACTATAAACAGTAATCAACTACAGTATCAACGCGGTATAATATATTCAAGCAGAATATAGAGAACTACGTAATAAATACTAGATCATTATTTGTCACTACACAAAGTACTACTTTTAAAATCTAGGTTTTTTTTTGTAACTATGCCTACGATTCTCAAAATATTATTACTTATGTACTTGCGTATTTTGGCCTTTTCGCTTTGTTTTATCTAGTACTGCGTTTCTAGTAGTAGAGGTCGCGCCCCTCCACTATCATTTCTATACAAACATTTGAAATATGTATGCAAACAAGCAGTAGAGGGATATGCACTTTTAAATTAGACGATCTCTGCCTTTAAATATCTATAGGTATTGAATTAATATGTTCAGATATTATTTACTTTCGTATAGCTTACAGATTCATAAAAAAAAACTTTACAAGTAAGTATCTAAAGCAATTTCATGGAAGGCTTCTTTTGACCTTTATCAAACCTGCTTACCCGTTTTCTATAGGCGTTATTTACAATATTATATGAATATGTTTTATGTTAAAAAGTGAAAACATTCCATTACTCTGAAGGCATGCAACTCGACGTAAGTGTCGGTTAATTAACAAGTGCAAAAAAAATGATAATATCATGCAAATTACATGCCGCGCGATACTGCAAAGCGCACACGTTATCTTTTCACTTGTTTATTATTCCGTAGCAGTATTGCACGACTCATAATGCGAAGCAATAGATTTTTGCCTCCTGCTAGTACACATAACCTACTTAATTTATATACCATTGTATAGATAAATCAATGGAGATTAATTTTGTTTTCAAAAATTGATTTAATGCAGTAGAAACAAAAAATCATCAAAATATTTCTAAAAAAAAATGCCCGTCAATCAAGTGTGAAACCTGAAAACATTTTAGCTTGCGAAAAAAAGAATTAATTGAGTAATTTTTTTTTTAATCGATTCATTTCACCCATAGGAGGAACCCTATTGAAAATGGCTCTTATTCAAAGTAGTTTAATTACCTATAATTAATAAAAACTAACTAATATAATATCTATAGGGTCTTATATACGGTCAAATGAGCATTATGAGTCGTGCACTTTTGGATTTTCTAAATTTTTATTTATTCAAATACCTATATTCTTGTATGTAGACGACATAGCGCAGGAGTATTTTTAACACATTGAGATAAAATATATCAAGAAAGGCTCACAGGAACCTTCTACAATAAGTAAAAACACATTGATATTGATAAAATGTGAAAAAAAATTGTTGATTGTGGAAATTGTTTTTAGTTTCAAATGATCGTGTTTTCAGTCATAAAGCATGCCGTTAAAACAGTAGCACACATAAAGCTGCGTCAAGCGTTTACCTATACAGCGAGACGGCACAGGGCACAATCGTTCAGTATAGAATAGCGTCTGAAAGTTGGTTACTGGTTAGTGCGGCGCCCGGCGTGATGCCCACGATGCTGCCGCCAACGCACCCCTCCACGCCTTCTGTAGACCACCACCAGATCATCAAATACTAACCACGGAGTATCACAGCGTGATATTCGGCTCGCACTGTAGTGTGCACATAATGTTCATAAGTTAGAGCAATGATTTGGTAGACAGATAGATAGAATTTCTTTATTGGACAATGAGGAAAAAGTAAAACATATGCCAGAATCGGCAGTCTTATCGCTCAAAGCGATATCTTATAGACAGCCTTTTTTTGATATTTTTAACTACAGATCTGATGTTTTGGTTCGTAAAAAAATCAAATACGAATCAATCATGGAATGCTCTGAAATTCTAAATAAGTAGGTAAGTAATAACATTAATTGTATAATATTTCAAGTTCCTATATGAAATTATTTTCAATTCTTTGCCATCACCATATAACCATGACTGGCGAAATAAATTTTCCAGGGTGAGTAAATCAATTGTAAACAATTCCCTGCTTTATGGAAAAAAAAAGTTCTTATCAATTCCATCATTCAGCGGTAAATATTTTTTTTTCTCATAATCTAACACAGTAACAATAAACACACACTAGGAAAAAGACAATTATATATTTAGTAACAAAATTAATCTAAAGTTAAACTAAGGAAACATGCAATTTGTTAAACGTTAAAATCAAAAATTGGTTGGAGTTCATCATCAAAATATATTTGTTTTGGTAAGGGTCTTTTTCGTTCCTCTGTAAAATTAAAGATAAAAAACTTTTTATGAAAAAAAAAACCGACTTCCAAAAAAACACTACAAAGTGAAAAATAACTTTAATTTCGGAAGTCGGTGTCTTTGGATCTGTATTTTAGTTTTTTGCCACCGACTTCCGAAATTAAAGTTATTTTTCACTTTGTAGTGTTTTTTTGGAAGTCGGTTTTTTTTTTCATAAAAAGTTTTTATTTCACGCTTTTTAGTGGGTCTGCTAATAATTTATCTAAGTTACAATAGCCTAGTGATCATTGCCTTTTACAAACAAAATATTGCTTTTCCCGATGCAGTGAAGTTAATTGTTGAGGAGTTCTCCAGGTCCACCATCAGCTCCATATCACCTTTCACATTGTGATGAGTATAAATTGCTTAGCAACCATATTAAAGTAATCGAATCGCAACCCGTGAAATACTTAGATATTATTGAGTGGTTCCGGTGGCCATCTGTGGTCTTCATCATCAAGTAATAGTGCTTTCCGAGAGCAAATGCACGAGTTACTATAATAAAAAATACCCAAATCGCTATAGGTGTGCCTATAATATTTGAAGAGTTCCTTCGATTTCTCCAGGATCTCATCATCAAATCCTGACCTGATGTTTTTAGACTAGATGCTGATAATCCTGGCTGTAGCATCAGGTCAGACTTATGTCAACATTGCATTGAACTTAAAATTTAGTCCTGTTTAAAATGAGCCCAAACACAACTACGGTGCTGTAATTTCAGGGTTGGTACTTTTTCTGATGCTCCTGGCTTCAGCATCAGGTCTTTATGTATTTCGGTGTTCCTCATTAACAGTACGTTTATCCACACATCGAGCCCTTTTCAATGAGCCTAAACACGATATATCTGCTGTTAGTTGTCGAGGAGTTAGGTACTCTGCAGACTATCCTGACTGCAGCATCAGGTCATGACTTGATGATCATGAGACCAAATGTGGCAAATGCCCTATCAAACATCAAAACAATTTACTAAAACAGTCCTTGCCTGTTCGAGTAACTTCTTACTGTTAAGGAGTTGTACCTTCCATCATCAGCCCAGCTACCTGAGATGGTGACAATCATACGCAAATACACAAGATACTTCATAAAATATGCGAAAAACAATAAGTGAGCCTATAAAATTTGAGGGTTGCCCTCGATTTCTCTAAGATCCCATCATCAGATATTGAAATGGTGACAATGGGACCACACGGGAAGCACCAGCTTTCAAATAAAAAAAGAATCATGAAAATCGGTTCACCCAGTCGCAAGTTATGAGGTAACAAACATAAAAAAAAAAAAAAAAAAAAAAAAAAAAAAAAATACAGTCGAATTGATAACCTCCTCCTTTTTTTGAAGTCGGTTAAAAAGTTAGCAAGTACTAAAATTTGAATATTATAAAAGTTAATATGTATTAATGGAATTGAACTAAATTATGATTATTCTCTATAATGGGACAACCTATAGAAAAAACCACGAATAGGTAGTAATAAAATAATAATATAACTTGTTTTATAAATAATATCCAATCGCAGCGTCATAGCTTCGGTGTATTCGAAAATAAAAGCAAAGTTGTGTTTTGTATGTTATAACAATGCTCGTGCTTTGTCCTACATAAAGCAATATTGAACCGGGGATAAAAAATAAAGGGAATAAAAAAGTACCTGTAAGGAGCCGGAGGCAGTATAGATCACAAAAGGGAAAATTAAAATAACATTAAACTGAATGTAAGCCCTTTGTAAAGGCTATTTGAAATGGCCTGTCTTTAGCTGGACTTGATAATTTGTACCGCAACGCAATAGCTTTACACTTAAAAGGATCACCGAATAAGTACGAGGTCTGGGCCTGGTTTTGATTATTATGGAATTACAGCGATTCAAGGAGTTTTAAGGATATATTGCTAGCTTAGGTGGCTGGGCACAATACCACTGGCAGCTGGGACAAATAAATCGATGTTTTAAATTGCGAATATTATTCATGAACGAGGCGGGACGGGAGCGGGAAAGACACTGGCTGGTTAAAAAGAGGGCGAACAATCATGCAAAAAAAAAAAACAACTTGTCATCATGCTATATCTCACCGGTAGTACAAGCGGCGTTATTGTCGGGGTTCACGCCGGCCACAGACCACGGCCGCGCCTTTCCGGGTGTGCGCGCGCACCCGTTCCCTATTCACACGCACTCGTTACACACGCAAACAGCGAAATCATACTTGTTTTGTGCAAAGTATTCTTACTTTTATTGGTTGACAGAACTTGAGCTGGGCAGAAAACTTATTTGTTTGAGTATATTTTTAAGCTTTGCTTAACAGGCCGACGACCCATCTAATGGAAAGAGGTAACGTGTAAAGATACTTGCTGATGCAGTCTCTTTTGAAGGGAGAAAGTAGAAATATTTCCCAGGCAAAACTTTTCGTTTTAATGCACAGAAAAGCAAAAAGTTTAAATATTTTGCACAAAACCTTTCTTTTATGGGTTAAGCTATTTTTAAGTAAATGGCCATAGTCCTGTTATAGGATATGATTGTCCTGTGAAGCGTCCACTCACACCAGCGTACAATTCGCACATAAGCTGTGTTAGCACATTCAGAAAAGGCGGTGAGGGGGACAACCACTTTAGGCAAATACTATCAGATGGAGTAACTATGATTGGGTCTTTTGGTACTGAGTTTAAGGTCAGTATTTGATTGAAACGGACCTGCTAGTGATCGGCACCTCATAAGCCAATCCAATCAGCCATTGTACGCGATTTTCAACTCTTGGTCAGATAAGAACTGTCGTTTGCGCTACTCAGATGCAAAGGATCCAGAATTCAATCAGGTAGTATTATAAAGAAGCCAGAGCTTTGAACCAAAAATTGTATACCAGTGTTTTATAATTACCCATCAGAAGTGTGATAGCCAGAATATTGTGAATTTACCCCCTTTTACCCCCATTTATTTGTGACAAGAGAATTTTTTTACCCTTAAACGTGTTTAAAGGATAGATAGGATAGTTTTTTTTTTTTTTTAACTTACCCATAGTGTTGACGTTGTCGGAGGATCGCGATGGTGGGGGCGTAGACGCAGAGGTCTTGATGCCTACATTGTCGGAAGACTTGCAACGTGATACTTCTGTAAATGATAAATATGAGAGGAACTGAGATAATATTGTCTTAGCTCATGGTTATAGTTTCTACATATGTATTTAAAAAAAATATTCTTTTTTTGGAATAAAAATGCACTTACCACATTCTAATAAAACCGGAGTGCTTTCGCCGGATGTCACACTGTACCTGTAAGACATTTGTTTACTTATATTATTAATAATAAATGAACAGTGTAAACAAATCAAGGAGAGTGGTAATTAGCATAAAGATAACAAAAAAAAACTTTTTAACAAAAAAATTAAACCTCCGAAAAAACTGAAAAGCAAAAAATAAAAACATTTTTTATTTTACCTTAATAAATAAGTTCTTAAACTAATGCAAGTATACCTAAGTAATTTTGAGTCGGCGCCAAACAAGCAACTTAATATCGTTGCGAGTGGTCGTGCGGAGAACGCATTTTTTGTTTGGAATGTTATATTTATCGCTGGAGATTTCACGTTGCATTATTAATTTGATTTGGTTATTTCTTTAAATTTAAGGTAATTTAGTGATCTTTGTTCATTGATTGTTTGGCGCCGACTCAAAATTTCTTAGGTATACTTGCATTAGTTTAAGAACTTATTTATTAAGGTAAAATAAAAAAGGTTTTTATTTTTTGCTTTTCAGTTTTTTCGGAGGTCTAATTTTTTTGTTAAAAAGTTTTTATTTTATAATTTTTTGAGGCTATAATTTACTAATTACTACATGCTTAATTTTTTATTACTTTTAAATTAGCTACCTACCCTACTTTAGATATCAACTGTTATATAATCTTAATTTAATTATTATTTTTGTATAATAAAATACTTAAAAAAACAGGCTTTATAAAGCTCAGCATTAAAATCTGTGAATGAACAATAAATCACCCCTATTTTCCCACCCTTAGGGTAGGATTTTTTTTTCCAAATTTACATGGGACCAACTTCAAGGTATGTCCTAACCAATAAAAAAAGAATTATCAAAATCGGACTACTCTGTAAAAAGTTATGCGTGCTCATACATTACAATCAGTGAGTGAACAATCAATCATCCCCTGTTTTTCTACCCTTAGGGTTGGATTTTCTTTTCCAAATTTATATGGGACCAACTTCGGGGTATATCCTTTCCAATAGAAAAAGAATTATCAAAATCGGACTGCTCTGTAAAAAGTTATGCGTGATCATACATAAAAAAAAAAAAAAAAAAAAAAAATATACGCGTCGAATTGATAACCTCCTCCGTTTTTTCGTCGGTTAATGACCGATAGACTGTGACGTGACGTATTATTGACAGATAGGCTTATCCATTATTTTTAATTAATTTGTGATATTTTATCCTGTGTTGACCGCCTTTCAATATAGAATAGTAAAATTATTTGTTATCAACAACATGACGTCATCGGTGCCATGCGAGCTGACAGCGTCGTCTCCTCCCTGCGGGACGGAGTATAGCTTATGGCAGGTATTTGTGTTACATTACATGTTCGTTACATACATGGTATCGTCTCGCTGTAGCGTGGGCGAGTGTCTGAGCGGTGAGGGCGAGGCGAGCGAGGACAGCGAGTGCAGCGAGCGTGACGTCAGCGGCGTGCGAGCTGACAGCGACGCCTCCTCGCTGCCCGGCGGAGTGCGGCAAGTACGCCAGAACTCTTCCAGACCTGACGAATATATTTATTTTGACATATTCACCGTAGAAAATAAGAGAAGTGAATTAGTTTGATGTCGATTGTGATCTGAGATAAGTTTGTGTTACTCTAGCAAAAACGTTCTAAGTCCTGGTACGGCGCGCCACAGCACCAATGTAGAGTGGTACTTCTGATCATACCATACTAATAGGCTCCTACACAAGCCTTTGAATGAGTGCGCTCAGGATTCAAGCATTCATTTTCCTATAAAAACGTACAGAAAACACATATTGCTACACATACATTTCGATATCATTAACCTAATTTTTTCTTTTATTATATTTATTATTTTATCTTATCTTTCGTTGTTGTTTTATATTGTGCAAGTTAGGACAAACATTTTCTTTCTTCCGTGAATCTATACTATACCAAAATCCTCATAGTGTCATTTCGGCACTACAAATCATAACACTTATTTGTTAAAACATTTTCTTGACAGGTTTTTAAGCTTTAGTTTACAACACATCATATACCTTCATCGATATCTTGCGACTGATCTGTTATTGGTCGCGTCGGCGCCCTTGTCTTAGCCCGTCTAGGTCGACCTGTAAGAAATCAAACATGCGATGATTCTTCTAGAACGACTACAATTTGCCGCCGCAACGTGAACAACTACCCAAGAATAATATGGATATTACGTGTACAGATATGCAAACGTGTATGTATAAGGACAAGGTTATTGCTTGCTTCGAAAGAAAAAAAAAACAAAAGAAGCTTGCATTTGGTGACAGTCTTTAGACGTGGTCAAGTCAAATGTGGAACATACTTGCCAGTATTTATGTCCAAACAAAAATAGTCAGTAGCAAAGAGTTTCCTACCTTTGACGAGGTGTCGTAGCGTGTGTGCTGGTAATTCGGCCAGTGCGTCCGCAGCTTCTGCGTGTAAGGGAGGCAGAGATAACATCTCATTGCTGCTGCATTGTTGTTCAGCCACGGACTTGGGACGGACGCGTCGGCAGCCGCGCTCGCGTCGACGACATCCCAAAGGTGTAGCCTAGATGAAGTCGCGTTATTAGAAAAGTGTATGTTTTTAAAGTCGCGGTAAATGTATCAAAGTAATACGTGATGACAAAGAGTCTTTGTCATCACGTAATATTCATACGTCAGCAACACTGCCTTTGTCAAAGACAGTGTTGCTTGTTACAGATTTGTGAACAAATACAGTTTTTAATTAAAGCTACTTTTTACACTTAAGTAATAGATGTTTGTTTGTTAGCAAGCTAAGAAAGTCATAGCATTCTGTTCAGGAAAACTGGGAAAATCACTGCATTATTTCCACATACTGAATAACGTTAACAAAATTTAATTTAATTCAATATTTAAAAACCGTCGCGCATTTTCTTACATTCTTAATTTTTTCAGGGATCACTGTTTTCTTAGCCGAGATACGAAAACATTTGAATAGCACACTAATTGATACTAGGTTCAACATTGTTATTTATTTTCTAACTTTCAAGTAGACACACCACTAGAATTATATGTAAATAAATCAAATGCACGGTTACACTCCACCACTGTATAGCAATCAATGAATTTCGTAAACACTGTTATCTCTCAGTTTCTAAAACAAAAGATTATAATGACGTAATGTAAGTAAATTGTCATGATTATTTCTAATTATTAAGAAATGTTATTCTTACCAAATTCAAGTAATCCAACTTCTGGGAAGCGTGAAATCAATGATTGCAAGTGTTATTCATAATTTAGAACTAATGAGTAATTCATTTGTTGAACATTGTGTAAAATGAGAATATTTCAACAAAGCCAAGCTGTCTGTCAAGTGCTGATATCATTATGAAGCATGGCCCAATAAACTGGTCACTATTACCTTTAAAACGAATGTATTTAAGACCTATCTAGAATGGCCTTTATTAGGCCATTCTACGATAAGGACTTTATGTGTTTCGCAATCCTATAGACCGGCCGGTCTATTCTATAAAAATGTGACCGTGAAAACATAGGTGAAGTGAGGTTGAAGCGAGTTGTCATTCCACTTATTGACACTATTGATAGCTCGCCTAAGCTTTCAAGGTGAAATTTTTTACAGAATTGGTCGTCAGGTCATATCTGTCGGACGCATCAGGATAGATGAGTCAGAGTCGTCACGCATTGGGAACATACAGACTAGTGTTGTCATAACGGCAGGCTTAGAAACGATGGATTCGTTCATGGCAGATTGGTCAGAAAAAGCACCAAAAACCGAGTCATCTATAGGGAAATCTTTTCTCAGTCCTTTCCAATACAATGTTATAGAGATTCCATAAGTTGAATAATATTAAAAAAAAACTTACCCCAGAATGTGATATAGGAGTCAGCAAATCAGGTATATCTCCGTCCGCACTGGGCATCGGCTCGCTGTCTATATGATCCACATTCTCACACGCCAGCAGGGCCAGACTCTCCACCGCTTGGCTGTTTATACAGAAACAGTTTAGTATACACATTTTAAAGCTTTGGCCAAAATTACGCGACTGTGAAGTGGGAGCGTTAGTCGCGCGTGAGACGATGCTTTTATTTTTAAGATTTTTACAAACATCACAAGGTATGCGCCGCGAATGTTTTGCCACGTATGCCTTAGGCTGTGTGGACATGGTGCTCACTGTAAACATTATGTCCAGTGACGACATGCGTCGGCGACGCGGTAAGGCAACGTCTGCAGAGTGGAAAGTACGCGTCTAAAGAACTATAGATGAATGACATTCGTATCGTGGTCGATTCGCACTGATTGGCCAGGTAAACGTAATGACTATAACTTAGTTAATGGTCTCTGTTGAATCAGCGAATTAGATTATGAGTGATTCCCGGAAATATTAGCGTTCGTTACTCATTGACGATATTTTTTTGGTAGTATTATGTTGAGTATCGTTATTTTTCTGCTAAATTGTGCATGTCAAAAAGTTGCAATTATGGCTGATACACATGTGACGCGAGTTGGCTATCCTGCAATCCATCTTCGGATTTATTGGCGATGCTTTCGGATACTGCGAGTCTGGTCTGGCAGACCAAAACTGGATTCACAGTAGCGCATGTATATTCAGCCATGTTGTTATTTATTTACTTACTGAGATTTCTTAGCTATGGTATAATAATAATATACTATTTATTGTACACCAAAGAAAAACGTAGTACGGAGTTACAATACGCAGTGTACAAGGGGCGACTTATCCCTTACAGCTTGTCATACTGTATAATATTTAATTCTAGCACCAATAGTTATATTAGCCCGTTATCGGTCATCAAGTCGCGAGCGGTGAGCGGCTCGGCCGCGATCTGTGTTCGATCAGCTATTTTTTTTTTACGGAGGTTAAATTTTTCGGGGATTGAATTAAATTTGTTTTTAAAGCCATAACAGTCGTTAATTTACATGTCAAAGAATCAATCATTTAAGGTTTTCAACAAAGTTCGAAAGATGAAATTTTTGTTGTTTAATTTGTTTCCGATATCTATATACAACACATGGGTAAAGTTGCTCTAGTTAGTTATTTAATATGACATTGTAGAGAAGCTGTTGGTAAATCTTTATTAATAAAGAAATAAATAGTATATTTACTTGAGCAGATCCTGCAGCGTGGTGGTGCAGGGTGCCATGGCGTCGCGCACGGCCTGCAGCGTCACCAGCTCGCCGCTCGGCCCGCTGCCGCCCATCGCCGCGAACACCTCGCCGCACCGCTGAACAAATACAGTTTTGTAGGCTTTACACGACAGAGTGGAAGCGGGAGCGGTCCAGTAAACTTCATTCAATGAAATCATGTAAACTTAATAATCCTTAATGCGTCAGCAATGCAATGTTTTACAGCGCGTTTATTTGTTAGCAGAGAATTTGACAGCTATGCAAAATCGACCCAATCATGAGTATTTTTTTTGTTTTTTTACTTGCCTACGCTGTCCCTCTCCTGGGTAGACCTCCCTCCACTCATAACATATTAAAAGTAGCGGAATACTAGTGCCCAGGGTAATACGGTAGTACTCCTATACCTGTAGATACTGATGCAGCAGATGATGCGCCGCTGCCGCAGCTCTCTCCAGCGCTGCAGGCAGCGGCGGCGGAGGTAGTGCAGCGGCTGCGTGCGCTGCTAAAGCTGCTGCGGCCTCGCCGCCCGCCCACGCGCGTTCCAGGGCCATCGCTCGGAGCGTGTGTGTCTGTGCGGGGCTGCAGTTGCTTGCCAGGCTAAGAAATAGCAATACAGGTTAAAAATCATTGTGTATGCAAATGATGTTATGTTCTTAAATTAAAACATTTTTAGTCCAAATGGAGCCCCAATTTAACAGTGTTTTTTTTTTTTTTAAGATGGACTGGATTGTATTGGAGCTGTTATTCATAAATTATAACCTCAAAAATATATTTTAAAAAAAAGCAAGCAACATTTTCAGAATTTATAAAGATACGAGTAAAATAAATCGAATGTTGATAATGTTTTTTGTATTTCGTTTACGTTCAGTTGCGAAACAAAAATTACAACCGACCGTTCATGCAGGTCCCTCCACAGCGTGGCCACTCGCTCGCTAGCGCCGCGCCCGCCAGCTGCCGCGTCACATCCCGGGAACTCCACGCGACGCACGCTCACTGAGCGACGTAGTGCCGTTGCTATATCTGTTAATCCTAATTACACAACAACAAATAGTTTAATTACAATACTTGTCAAAAATTAGAAATATATTTCGTGTCGTGCAACATACGAACGCATTGGCTTTGAAGTCATATTACAGGCCATCCTTCAGTCTTCATCGTTCACAAAACTAGCTTTTCTATAAGAAAATATTTTGAAAAAATAAAGTACTTATATACCTTGCAAGCTAAACGCGTTCCTGTCTATATACAAAGTCTGCAGCGTGCAGTTACACTGCAACGCTTTGGCGAGCAATCTGGCGCCCGCGTCACCTGCGAGGTTACCGCCCACGTCTAACGTACGTAGTCGTCTCGCTCCTCCTAGCGCGTTCAGTAACCCGTATAGATCACCCTGGGAAATAAATAATACAGGTCAGAACTTTTTTCCTGAAGGTTAAACACACTCTTCAGGCCAGTGATAGGCTGTACTTTCTAATTTTGTCACATAAACCAGCTCAGTATTTTATACAACTTAAAAAAATGCGATTTGGTTTAAGGCAGTTTGAGATTTTTTTTAAAGTAATCTGATTTTATTTTTTACTTCTGGAAAAAAAATATTTCCATAGAAAACACACTTCTACCGTAAGGTGTAGCCGGCACTCGCAAAAGACAGAATTGTGTAGAAAAGGGAGAGGGAGGCCATTGCCATGCAATGGGACAATACAGGCTAGTTAGATTGGATTAGAAAAACACACTAATAAGACTAGTACATTTTGAGTTACCAAAAGTTTAGTAAAGTAACAGTTACCTTTAGTTTACAATCGCTGAGATCCAAAGACGTCAATGCAGTATCAGGTTCTTGCAGAACATGGACTAGAGCCTACAAAAAGATGACACCAAATATTACAAAACATTCTAAATTAAAATAAACTTTGTATAAAGTAGTTATGTTTTAAATACCTGTATTAAAGGCGGCGCATACGATCTTTTTCCCGTCAGTTTACTTAGAGATAAATGTGTAATGGAATGGTTTTTTCCAATAGCTCTCACAATGCCAGATAATTCAAATTCCATACCTAGGAAGAAAGGAAGACATAAGAGGTTAACTGTATGTGGTGTATGCTCTAGCAAACACTAACCCCCTTGCTAATAAACGTATTATACCAGATGAATAGTTACATAACGATTTCTCTCTTTCAGTCGTCAGTAATTAATTTGACTTTCGAAAGAAGAAGACAAAGCGTTGTGTAACTATACAGACGCTATACAACGTTTATTAGTAAGGGGTTAGTTTATAATTATATAAGTTATTATAAATTTTGAAATAATAGTATTTAAAAAAATATTATAGTTATTATTTTAAAAAAATATGGAAAATTACTTTAATAGGTAAAACAGTGGTCCGTTTATTTAACCTTTTAACCGCTTATGCCGGATTAATCCGACAAATATTTTCGTGTCCATTCCGCCATAGTAGTATACAGGGTGACTGGAAATTAGTGGCGGAGCCGTTAAGGGGAGGTAGTCTAGGGTTATTCCGACAGATATCACTATGAGACCTACCGTCCTTACTTAACCCTTTCCAAGATATTCCTACATAAAGAGTGTAACCCAAAAATTCGTCCAAAAAATTTTCAAATAGTAATAAATCCTAAAAAAAAGTGATTTTGGCCTACTTTTTTTTGTTTTGCAACAAAGATATTCTAAATAAGTAATATTAATTGTAAAATTTCCGCAACTGTCATTATTTTATGCAAAAACTGCTAAACAAAAACGAAAAATGTAAAAAAAATTCTTTGATGGCTGATAAAACATCAATTTTCTTTAAAAAGTCACCCTTTATTATTACGTACAAAATAATTAAAAAACTTCTACGTTTTGTTCCCTTTCGAACTAGATATTAAAGTCCAAAATCGGTTGAGGAACAATGAAGATATGGTCAATGGAAAAAAACCCGTCGAACCCGTGTAGAGCCCTTTGTTCTGAGAACAAAGGACTCGGTCGACGCGCACGAGTCGAGCTTGCCCCTCCCTCTTGCTCAGTCCGCTCTTACGGTTTACTGTGTTCGGATGTGCTTACTTTTTCTCAGTTTTGATTTTTCTAACGACTTGGCTTTTTCCTGGACTTTTGTATTTGATTCTCTTCCCGACAACTTGGATTGTGCCCTGTTTTCTGTGACTCCTTACGATTTGGCTGTGTGGTTTATCGGACCAATAATGGCAGGAAGAACATCGTTTAGTAACGAAGAATACGCAGATATTCTTTTTTATTACGGAGCTGCCAGAGGAAATGCTGAACAAGCTCGTCGTGAATATGGCGAAGTATTCCCTAATCGTCGACTGCCTGATGCCCGCGTATTCTCTCGAACCTTCCGGCGGGTGCGAGAGCGCGGTACCGTCGTAAGATACCAAGGTAAGAGAAAGTTATTAATATTAAAGCATGTTCAAACCAGAGATTTCTCCATACAAAATGTAGTTCCTTCCTGTACAGGCCGCTCTACATTACTGCGCCGCCGCTAGTTTCTAAACTTTTTTGTTTTTAGGTGATGCAGGTAGACCTCGACTGGATGTCAGGGACGACGAAGAGGAAATTTTAAATTATTTCCAAAGAGACCCTACGCTGTCTACACGAATGATAGCTCGCCGTATGGGACGCTCTCAATGGAAGGTGTGGTACACTCTTCACGAAAATGACCTCCATCCTTACCATTACACACCTGTTCAGGCCATAGAAGAAGGGGACCCATTAAGAAGAGTGCAGTTTTGCAGATTTTTAATAAATGCGGACGTTGAAGATAGGAATTATCTCAGAAAAATTTTATGGACTGACGAGTCCAAGTTTGATAAGGACGGCATTACGAATTATCAT
The DNA here is from genome assembly GCA_945859645.1 of Amphipoea oculea. Classification (NCBI taxonomy): domain Eukaryota; kingdom Metazoa; phylum Arthropoda; class Insecta; order Lepidoptera; family Noctuidae; genus Amphipoea; species Amphipoea oculea. Next base: position 10,768,811 of record OX243877.1, read on the forward strand.
AATGCTCATTACTGGAGTGAACGAGCCATGGGTAATCCACACCTAAAAAGACAAAAAGGTTCACAGAGAAGGTTTAATTTAAATGTGTGGATGGGTATAATTAATAACCGCTTGATTGGACCACATTTTCTACCACAAAACCTCGATGGGGTTGAATATGAAAATTTACTGAGGAATGTATTTTTTGAATTAATGGAAGATGTGCCGCTAGAAACGAGGCGAAACATGATATTCATGCATGATGGCTGTCCGGCGCATTTTAGGCTAGCTGTGAGAAGTTGGCTAGACCAAAACTTCCCCGACCGATGGATAGGTAGAGGTGGTCCAATACCATGGCCGGCACGTAGCCCCGACCTCACACCCATGGACTTCTTCGTGTGGGGTCGAATGAAAACTTTAGTTTATGCCACTGACGTCCCTGTACCAAACGTTGAAGATTTGCGCAACAGGATAATCCACGCAGCGCAGGAAATACAAAGGGAGCTTACAGACTCAAGGGTTGTAAAAACGGGTGTCGTAAGAAGAGCACGAGCTTGTATTAGAAATAATGGTGGACACTTCGAAAATGAACTCTAAACAGTTTTTTTTTTCAATAAAGTTTTATTCTTCAGTAGTTTGGTTTTTTCTTTCATTTTTATTATTAGTCTTATCTTGATGGTTCCTTAACTGATTTTGGATTTTAATATCTCATTTAAAAGGGAACAAAACGTAGAAGTTTTTAAATTATTTTGTACGTAATAATAAAGGGTGACTTTTTAAAGAAAATTGATGTTTTATCAGCCATCAAAGTATTTTTTTTACATTTTCCGTTTTTGTTTAGCAGTTTTTGCATAAAATAATGACAGTAGCGGAAATTTTACAATTAATATTACTTATTTAGAATATCTTTGTTGCAAAACAAAAAAAAGTAGGCCAAAATCACTTTTTTTTAGGATTTATTACTATTTGAAAATTTTTTGGACGAATTTTTGGGTTACCCTCTTTAAGTAGGAATATCTTGGAAAGGGTTAAGTAAGGACGGTAGGTCTCATAGTGATATCTGTCGGAAAAACCCTAGACTACCTCCCCTTAACGGCTCCGCCACTAATTTCCAGTCACCCTGTATATACGACCAAATAACACAGCGCGTTTAATCTGTATTATTATTACATCATCACAGCTCGTTTCATCGGTATTTATTTATCGTTTTTTTTTTTTTAAAGTCGGGCGGTTAAAATGTTAAGGGAAGATCTTCGTCAGGCATATGGTCAGAAAAAAAAGCTAAAATTATAAGAAGTTTGCAATACTCACTATTATCAGACAGGTCGAGGGACTGCAAGCATCTGACGCCGTGTATACACGATTCCAACACATGTGCCGCCTGCGATGAGGACAGCACTCCAGACAGATTCAACTGAACACCTGTCGCACTCTCGTTACACGCCAACCCGAGAAGTAGGCTCCTACAGACACGATAAAATCATGTGAAGACTGCTTATAGACCACGAAGTGCTTAGTCTGTAGTAAAAAATACATTTACTTACAGATTCTAATAATAAAAAAACAGAAATTATCGTTATCCTGTCAGTGTAATCAACATTTTCCATTAAAAAAAAACCCCATTTTTTAAGGCAATCAACTACAGAACTAACTACTTTAATAAACGTAAATTGGGAGCGGCTACGCGGGCGGGACTCACTAATTCGTGGTAATATTATTTCCTCAACTCTTTCATGCAATTAAATGGCCCGATAAACCGGCGTCGATAATATAGAAATGGTTTCCAAACGCGAGTTCATTTTTATTTTAAACAAGCTTACCGTACTGCCTCAAAATAAATAAATTTTGTGTTAACTTATTCACCAAAAAAGCTGTTCCATACAAAATGTATGGGAAACAAACATCTCTATTTTTTTGTGATTTGTTCCCATGTTTTAATAGTTATTCTGCTATTCGGGGCTGAGACTAATACAACAAACCAAATAATTAAAAAAAAACGGACATGGGGTCTTTGGGTAGGACCTCGCAAATGATCCTCCCAACCCCCCAAAAAATGTGTCGGTCCGTGTGCCAAACACCCTGTTATATAAGAAGATTACACGAGCTTTAATCCACAAAGCGAAAACTGTCGATACTATTAATATTAAACCGTTATGTCACACAATTACCTTTCAGCTTCACCTACCGATACGAACAAACTACTTGATTATGATTCCTACCCGGCTCTTTTAAATAATTCTCCGGCAAAGAATGCATCATCTTCCGTGAGTTTACAAATAACCTGTCCTCAACAATTAATAACATTTTTCACCGTGTGACAAAATAATAGTGACATTCTGTTCATTTTGCGTGGATGTGACGCATGTTTCTCCCAACTTTTTCTTATTTTTAAGGTTCCGTACCCAAAAGGTAAAAACGGGACCCTATTACTAAGACTCCACTGTCCGTCTGTCTGTCTGTCACCAGGCTGTATCTCATGAACCGTGATAGCTAGACAGTTGAAATTTTCACAGATGATGTATTTCTGTTGCCGCTATAATAATAAATGCTAAAAACAGAATAAAATAAATATTTAAGTAGGGCTCCCATACAACAAACGTGATTTCTTGCCGTTATTTGCTCGATATTAATAACGGCAACAAATAGACGTTTGAAATATTCACAGAATATTTAGTTATATATTCACTTTAAAAATAAATATTTAAAATAAATTAAGGGGGCTCTCGTACAACAAACTTGATTTTTTATATACGAGGGGCGTTCATTGTATTCTCGGTATCGGCATGAAAAAAGACGTAAATTGAATTAAAATAATTTTTATTTTTCAATGTAATCCCCCATACCCCAATGCATTTATTACATCTCGAAATTAACTTTTCCATACCCCGTAAAAAATTTAATTTCTTCGAAACCACAATCTCGCACAGCAGCCTTGGAAACACGCACCGTGTGGACGGGCGTTGTCGTGAAGAAGCAACACACCGGTGCCGGTGGTCAGTTTACCCTGAACCAACAGAGAGCTGGGACATCTCTGCTATAATTTTTATCTTCATTCGGGCATCCTCCAGTATAAGCTTCTTAATTTTTTTTTACGTTTTCTTCTGTAGAGGCAGTAACCGGACCGCCCGAGCGAGTGTCGCCTTCAATTCTCTCTCTACCCCTTTTAAATTCACTTGACCCCTTTTGAACCGTAGATAACAAAGGTGCAGACCACCTCATATTGAATATTTTTTGACTTTTGCTTGTTTGGTAAGGAATTTAATAACAGAGCGCGGTGCTCGATTTTCTTCAACATTGTCACGTTAGCCATTCCAGTTGTTATTGACTAAAGATAACTAGCAAACTAATGATCACAACTATATGAAATTTTACCTTTATTTAGATAATGTCATTAATTTGTCAAATTACCCACATCATTAGTAAATCACCCTGATACCGAGAATACATTGAACGCCCCTCGTATGTAGTGTTAAATATTGTACGGCGGTACGGAACCCTTCATGTGCGAGTCCGACTCGCACTTGGCCGGTTTGTATTTGTTCTTTTTTGCGTCATGTTTACCGCAAATCAACATACATATTTGGTTTATTTCTTTCTTCTTTTAGGTCACAATAGAATGGAAATGGAATGCTTGGCTTTGTTTTTAAACATTACAATCGATTACATACAATGCCCGCCAAAAGTTATTTGACATTTTTCCACTTCAGCTGTGATGCCACATTATGATTTAAAACAAAAAAAAATAATCAGGTACTCCTAAGGAATTACTTGATTGTTTTTTAGGGTTCCGTACCTCAAAAGGAAAAAGCGGAACCCTTATAGGATCACTTTGTTGTCCGTCTGTCCGTCCGTCCGTCTGTCAAGACCCTTTTTCTCAGGAACGCGTGGAGGTATCAGACTGAAATTTATATCTAATACTCAGGTCTACTGTCCCTTGAAGCTGTGAAAAAATCAAACTTCTAAGCCAAAGCAATCAAAAGATACAGCCGTTTATGCCGCAAATTTCTGCAAATTTTCGAAACTCGCACGGGAATCAAAACCTACAGGGTACTTCCCGTGAACTTAGAATCTTGAAATTTGGTACTAAGTAACGTATTATAGTACAGATAAAGGAAAAATTGCGAAAACCGTAAATTTTTAGTTACATCATATAATAAAAAATATTTTTGAAAATTTTAAAGTTACTTCTTTTCTCATGAACGCGTATAGGTATTAAATTGAAATTAATATCAAATACTCAGGTCTATAATACCTTGAAGCTGTAACAAAATGAAACTTCTATGTCAACGCAATCAAAAGAAACGGCAATTTAAGCCGCATATTTTCAAACTCGCAACTACTCGCAAGGGAATCAAAACCTAAAGGGTACTTCCAGTCGACCTAGAATCTTGAAATTTGGCATGAAGCAATGTTTTATAGCACACATAAAGGAAAAATTCCGAAAATCTTAAATTTTTATACGGAACCCTCGGTGCGCGAGTCCGACTCGCACTTGGCCGGTTTTTTTAAAAACGTTATAGCAGTTCAAACATTTGGATCACTAGAATTTTAAATCATAATGTGGAGTGTCACAGCTTCGTGGAAAAATTTCAACTAACTTTTGGATGTCAGTGTGACTGCATAGGGATAAACAGATAATTATGGTCTAACGGAAGCCATGGCGATGCTTTTAATAACCGTAGAAATTTGCTGACTAATCAGTATAAGACCCTGAACACACGATATGCTTTCTACAACAAAAATGCGTAAGTATGTATTTCATCAAGAAACCGGACGAAATATTTTTTTATCCCAATTAACGCTGGATTTGGACGAAAAAACAGTTGCTTTTATCAGTTTGCTTTATTTCCATCAGAATTTTCTTGTCGCACCATTATGTTCGTACTCTGTCTCTTTCATAAATTAAGTAGTACCTATGGACCCTGAGATAAATCAGTTTTCTCTGGGATGGCAATTCAAATCTATTACTCAATCATTAGGTGTGCCGCATTGATGTATAAAATAAGGAAAGATAAGGTACGCGCTCCTCGACGAAAACCGCATAAATTAGGTGCATAGACACAATAGAACTGGCGTTTATGTAGCACATGTGTAGTACGTTAAGTAAAATTACAGTAATCGTTTAAATAAGCAGGAAAAATGCCTTCCTGTGGTTTTAAAATGTGCACAAATAGTTCAAAAACCAAAAACAAGTTCCACGGGAATACTTTTCACTCATACATACAGCTAACAATGTTAATTTGTTGAATATTATAATAATATTGTTTGTTTCGCGTCATAATATGTCATTCATAATCGTAAACATTCGGCGGCTAACGCGATTTCGCTTGCACCACAGCGCCGGCTCCTATCTCTGTCCTTGTCTATGTCAGCGCAAGCGGCAGCGCACGTGGCATGGGTACGTAACAGTTACAATTATTGCTATCTCGTTCCCGCTACACCCCGCGTATATGTTTCTCTATTTCGGTTTTTGAGCATATGACGCACGACATCGGGAAATGTAGTTGTGTGGGTGTGTTTACATGTAATTGTTTCTAGTCCATTTAATGTTTACATGATGTTAGAGAGCGGCCTATCTTTGTAATTTTATACATCAATGGGGTACCCCATTTATCAATAAAAACAAATTATGGTGTTGTCAACTTACTTAAGTGCGTCCGGCGGCATCTTACAATAGGAGAAGTCGAGTTCTGTCAAGGCGAGGCAAGCGGTGAAGAACTGGCGGAATGAAGGCGGCGGGTCGCGCGCGCGCCGGGCCGCGGACCAGGGGTTGCGCGCCACGGACAGCGTGGCCAGGCGGGCCGCGCAACCGCGGAGAAGGGCGCCCCACATCTGTACATACAGAGGTTATTATTATTGTATTGTAATATTCTTTTAAAAGGGTGATAAACAGGAAGTAGAAAAAGTTTAGAAAGGAAGCCTAATGATGTGCAGAAATTAATTGTGGGACACATTGACTTCTAACCTCTTGTAAATATGTAGTAAAACCAATTAGGTCTGACTACGTTCAGTAGTAAACTGGTTTCAACGTTATGGTATAGACAACATAGGATACCTTAAGGGGAAACGCCATGGTAGCCCGCGAAATTCAAATTTTCTTACCAATTTTTGCAATTTACAGGTCAGTGTCAGGTTGTATATTGAACAAAATATGAATGATAATAGCTTTCAATAGGGTTACGAACTTAGAAGGTTGTATTCATGATTTTAATGGTTATAATTCTGTATAGACATACTAGTTACGGCATACCGGTAATCCTGGCGCTTCCCCCTTAATGAAGTTTAAGTAATGTAACAAGAAATTGAAAGAAGTCCATCGTTGCGTGCAAGATTTTACCTCAATGAACTCCATAGTTTAGTTAGAAGTAGAAAGAATAAGACTAGATTAGCAAAATAAACTGAGCACAGGATACGTATCCGTGTGCTGAACGGCACAACTTACTTTATTACTTACGTTTTCTAACGTCGTCTCTGTGTTTGTCAAGTTTAAATATGTTAAGACGTTCGGTTGTGCGAGGAAATTGTATAAATTCTGAAAAAAGATAACATTTGAAATAAGTTAACATTTTTATGCCTGTTTTTTGCGAAACGGGAGGCCAATAGTTTATAGTACACTCTGATTTGGCCAGTTATGTTTAAGCATAATCAGCCTATAATGTTCCCACAGCTGGGGCACAGGCCTCCTATCGGTGAGATGGCGTGGGCCATAATCAACCACGCAGGCCCAGTGCGGGTTGGTAGATGTCACGTGTCTTCTAATTTTTGGTTCTAGGACATGCCGCTTTCCTTACGATGAAGAAGACAAGCCTTTATTTGTGTATCGACGGAAATTTAATATGTCGTAAGGGAAATTTAAATCCAATGCTCCTTATGAAATTTCAACCAGTTGCCATTAAACGGGAACAAATTCAGACTAGGCTGCAACTGAGAAATTCCTAGTGGAAAAAGCCAATCACACTGCCTCAAGTAGGCATCGAACCCAGGGCCGTTTGCTCAGTAATCGCGCTTACGAAACAAGGAACTTAAAAAAGTAGGTTATCATTTTTAGTATTTATTTTCCTTGTGAACTTACATGTACGTCATCTTTGAGGTTATTATAGGAGAGGTCCAGATGTGATAGTGTAGAGAGATGGCAGGGGTTGTCATTCAACATGGTCGCGAGATGCATCACAGTTTTGCCCGTAAGGCCGCATTGCGACAACGCAATATGCCGCAGCCCGTCCGGATTGTTCGCGAGCCCGCTCAGTATACTAATAGCACCTATAAACACAAACAATGGCGTGACGTCATTAATATTCAATGAATAAAACTAAAAGTGATTCATTGTTGATGAAAGTGATACATGCATACATTGTCAATTCTACTGCGTAATATTGGCTGTTGATTTTGGATGTCATTTACTCATTTCGTGGATTTATTAAAAGACCACAAAGGAGATTTTGTCAAGAGGGGTTATGACAAGCGAGGTTATGGCCAGGGCCATAATTTACTATTTACCACTCAATGATTCCATACTTCGAAACCACGTTAATTCCTTTAATTGTGTCATAGAGAATACGTTACCAGGAGATCTTACAAGAAGAAACGCAAAAGGAGGAAATTTTCACGAGTGCTTGTGCACAATTTGCTCCATGATCATAGCGGAGCCAAAAAATGGTCATCCATTCACGGGCTAACTGTTTCAAGCACAGTTTAACCAGGCAGATACATTCGAGCAGCAAGTCTTTATGTGATCTGCGCCATGTCATAAAGCAATCTTCGAAAGATCGAACGCTCACCTTTATCCTCAATATGATTCTGCGAGAAGTCAACAGTATGCATGGCGGGAGCATGGCGCGCGCGTGTGAGTGCATGGCCCAGCCTGGCCGCGTGGTCGTGCCTCAGCGCCGCCGCCCGCCACGACAGGCGCGCGGGCGGCGGGCGCGCGGACCGCACCACGCGACACACACTCTCCCACGCCTCGCCGTGAGCGCGCACGCCATCGCCGCACACGCCGTTGAACCAAGTGTTGTGTTGTAATGCCATTACTAGTGGGATTAGGTCTCTAAACAAATAAATGCAATTTTTATTAGAGTTTTGTTTTTATTTCGACGCGTTAGATCGAGAACGAACTTACTATAAGCTCATAACGCGATGGAGACAAGTCTGAACGAATTTATTTCTACACGTGGCAAAGAAGAGAAAGTCAAAAAGAAGAAGAAATCGCTTCATATAAAATATTGGTGTTCAGCTGCATCCGGTTAGACTGGAAGCCAACCCAAACACAGTTGGGAATAGGCTAGGCAGATGATGACGATGACGTGGCAAAGAAGACACCGAAGGAGTTCACCACTAGATTAACAGGTTACACGTCTTAAATACAAATGTTGCTGTACAGATGCCGAAAGTGAGTTTCAAGCATACAAAAACGGCTTTTGAAAGTCTGATAAAGTCTCTAATAGTTAAATCCATCAAATTTCATGTTAGCAGTTCGCAGCCAACAAATCTTTTAAGATAAGTTCAAAATAACTTAAGAAACCGAAAATCCAATAAAAGATACCAATAAATAAGTATTGTTAAACTGTACCTCTGATCTAAATGGTCGAAATCCTTTAGATGTAACATTCGTATATCATGTGCCAGATATATTGTATCAATATCCCACGCCACTTCAGCTCTGAAACCAAAACAAGCACAGGTCATTATAGGTTACTAACACCGGCAAATAATATTATGAATGGCAGCAACGAACGGAAACACAACAAGAACAGCAAATAATACCGCATGAATTATTTTAAAATAGTAATTAGTCATAGTATTCTAAACAAGTTTAAATTGGCGCAGTTCAGTATTTTGTTATATACATATATTTTGCGGTTTTAGGTGAATTCAATGGTTTCAGAATATGATGAGTAATTCCTGTGCTTCTAAATACTTATAGCAGTAATTTTTTTTTTAATAAAAGTTACGGGCTTTATTCTGGAATCCATACTAATCACACTATCACACTAATATTATATCTAAAGGCGAAAGTTTGTGAGTGTGTGTGTGTGTTTATATGTTTGTTACTTCTTCTCGCCTAAACCACTGAACCGATTTAGATGAAATTTGGTATACAGATAGTTTGAGTCCCGGAAAAGGACATAGGATAGTTTTTATCCCGATATTCCCACGGGATCGACATTTACGCGGGTGAAACCGCGGGGCGCAGCTAGTATTATAAATGCGAAAGTGTGTCTGTCTATCTGTTACCTCTTCACGCTTAAACCGTTGAACCGATTTAGATGAAATTTGGTATAGAGATAGTTTGAGTCCCGGAAAAAGACATAGGATACTTTTTATCCCGATATTCCCACTGGGTCGGAATTTATGCCGGTGAAACCGCGGGGCGCTTCTAGTATAGTATACAAGGTAGAGACGACAATACGACATTAAATTAAACTGCGTATATTTGATGACATTCCTCGTCTGTATACGACAATTCAATCAAATATATCCAATAGTTTACTCGGCTGATCGGCAAAATCCATAGTCGGACCATCATTACTATTTAGGTTTTTATAAAATAACACTTAATTTCAATCTTAGAATATATTATGATAGTTCCTAAATACTCCTACGCATTAGTATCGCCCGTGTTTTCATTTATTGTCGTATTGTATAGTCTGCCGTCACAACAAAATACAAATTACAATAAGAAATGAGACTGCAATGTCTAGGATAGACCTACAATTGAACTCGATTAAAATGACCTCTATGTATGCAGAATGCATTCTTCCTCCTTCATTTATATTATATCCGGCTCCAATCCATTATATTCGTGACCTAGATAGTTCAACATACATAACGTACGCTCAGACCATTTTTAGGGTTCTACCAAAGAGTTCCACCGAGACCCTTTTACTTAACCTATGCAGTTGAATTTGTAAGTACAGAATACGTTTTACTTGGTCATTACCGGAAAAGAAAATTGAAATTAATAAAGTCAGGGCTAAGGGATTTCGCTGAAAACCTTGACAAAAATACATCAAAGTCATTCCTACTCTTTATTCGGCACAAAAACCCATAGTACACGACTCTTACTTACCTACTTTTTTCGTTAGGTTTTTCATATTATTAAACCAACTTATCATTGATTAATCATGCACAGGATACCATTGTTTCTGTAACTCCTATAAAAATAGTAGATTTTAGGAGTGACAGGAATACTTTTAGGTTTAATAATATGAAAAACTTGACGAAAAAAAGTAGGCAAGACTCGTGCACTACGGGTTTATATGATACTTTATGAAGTGATAGCCAAAACTTTTATTATGCTGCAGTATATTGATGAGTTACCTGAAGGGCGTTTGACAGAGATCGCACATCGCTGCGTACTGATTGGAGAAATCTCCGCATGTCGAATGTTTCCGAGTCCCGCTGACTTGAGGCACAGGGTACGGTAGATTTACCTGTGGAGGAAAGGTACCTTAGAAATACAGGTCAGAACATTTATGCATTGATTTAAAAAGGTCTTGCACTCAGAAAAGAACCTTTTGTGCATTCATGAAGATATTTTATTGAGTACCTTAATTTACTTAGTGTTAAAATAACTCCGCAACTCCACTTTAGCCACCTAAACCCATAGTGCAATAATGTTTGTTCCTATATCCTGCAAAAGTCCTACATAAACCGGGGTTGTCTTTGGGTGCACTTACAGTCTATGTCGTACATAGTGCATACAGGGATAATCGTCGATTAGTACCTCATTTAAAATTAAAAGCGTCTAACAGAGCCCTGATTCACAACCATACGACAGGCTATCGTATCGAAAACCTGACATTTCGATAACCTGATTTGACTTCCCCTCAACAGCAAATAGCTGTTGGAAGAATAGTGGGCGTCTATTTGATTTAAACTGACAAAATTTTCGGGTTTTGGACTTGTGAACAGCGTTGAGAAGACTCCTACGATAACAATGATTAATGTTCGATACGATACGGAAGCATATCGAGTGTTTGTGAATAAGGGGGCAGGTCTCTGCGAGTTGACTTTGGCCCCTCGTACGCCTTCCAAAGGTCCGGGACCTCAGGGCCCGAGATATGTCAAAGTGTAAAAATAAAACATCGGCATCAGAGATGATGACGGTGACTTATGGTTCCAACTACAACGACCGCTTGCCGCTTGGTAACAAGTCTTATTCCCATCTAGGTATCAGTTAAAGTTGGAAATACTCGCACTACTTGCTGCAACATGTCACGCAGTGAATTTGTAAAATCGGCTGGCGACATAAACTTGAGCAATTTTTGCTAGTGGATATCGTGTAGAAATTCATAAATAATTTGGTTTGGTTTGCTGGGTGATGATTTGATGAATGATGATTTTCTATTAAAATTAGAAAATAAATGTATAGCAGGTACGATAAATTCGGGTTTTAACCTCATTAGGCAACTGCGATAAGAGTTTCTGACTAATAATTAACGAGTGTTATCGCACTGGATGACTATTTAATCCCTTATCACCTCTTACAACAACTACCACAACGGGGAAAAAAGGGCTATTATTATTAGCCGAGGTACAATCGCCATGTTGTCTTATTAGGTTAGTGGTTAGTGAATATTTCACTTGGCATGCGTTGCATTGATGATTCACACAGGACGATTACTTTTATCCTTATAAATACATTAACCGGCGCGACAATTAGATAAATTAATGTTGATTGTCTCGCTAATTTAGTGCGTATGAATAAGCGACGAAAGTTTTTACAATACATGACATTATCGTATTAATACAAACCTTTGATATTATGTCGACCACGGCTACATTTGGGAATAAATCGTCGAAAGCGGCAACGAGTGCGTGAAGTACATTTATGACCCCTTCCGCGGTACCTTCCTCACCTGAAAGTAATCGTATAGTGAGTTGCAGACTCCCTTCATTCCTTTCATCCTTCATTTTTAAACCCAGGCAGGGATGTAATAAATACTATAAAGACGTGTCGTTAGGTACCTCAATATTTAAGTCTAGGTATGACGCATGTCTTTATGATCACATTTTATAATATTCCTATTGTTATTTTTACTATTCCTATGCTGTGTTTTACAAACAAACATGTAAAGAATAACAATGAGTAAGTTAATGGTAATGTTTACACTTTTACAGCTATCTAGTTGTAGGTACATGATTGGAGAAACCGAATCTGTAATCATGTATTTTCGAATTTAATTTCGAAATAATCTCATGTTGCTATGAGCTACAGCAAACAGCAAAAACCGCGTATAATATTAATACGTTCAAGGTAAAATTCATTAACCATTAATTAACGGAAAATCGGTCGTGATCATTATAAATTATTATTTTAATGATAGCTGTTTTGTCGAGTGAGCTATTTCATTAGCATACAATGGTAGTTGTAACTCTTATAGGAACGTTTAAGACGTTAATCAATCTGAATGTCGGTCTAAGTTGCTATTTAATGTCATTTTATAATGATTTCAACAAACTTTTCGGAGTTTTCTACAGCAGGTTCTTGGCAGAAAATCCCTAATGTGTGCTAAGTACGCATCTGAGCGATATTTAAGTAATCAAGAGAAACCTGCATATAGATCCAATTCTATGTATCTGCCTAGACTCGTAAGTAGTATAATTTCTATTAAAATTACGAATCACGACTACACAGCTTTCGTTTCGCTTTTATCTAATATGTATGTAAAGGAGTCACTACCTGGTTCAGAATTCTAGACGGTCAAAATCTTAGGTCTTTATAAAATATATAGCATGCAAAAAAAAATCATGTGCGCCAAAAAATGCAGCTTTGGGGTGCCTATCTATAGAATAGTTTTGTCGGCACTTAGCTGACGTTAGCAGACATGAGTGAGTCATTCAACGTTGTAGTCAATTGACTACAACGTTGGACAATAAAGACCAGTCAGCATTAAGTAATAAGTGTACGTCAATCAGCCTTCATAGCCGACGCGCAGCAGGTTCGATAGAATTGCAATGACAATTTTTTGTGGTGTGTAGGGGAAGTTGAAGAGCATAACTTCAGTTTACTTATTGTACCATGGCGGATTTTCGAGAAAAAAAAGAAATAATAAACATGCAAGATTTCGTATCTCCATCCATACTAATATTATATTATTATAAATGCGAAAGTGTCTGTCTGTCTGTCTGTCACCTCTTCACGAAAAGCACGCGCAAGGCGGTCGTCTGTCTGCTCAGGGATATCGTCAAGTACTCCGTTGATGTGAGTATTGGTTTACCAACTTCCTAGTTAGGCTGAAAGATGTCATTTTATCCATAAGGGCGGTATTAATATTAGAAAGTAACTCTTGTCTATGTATCTGTTACGTTTTTACGCCTTCACGGCTGAACCGATTTAGATGAAATTTTGTATAGAGATAGTTTGAGTCGCGGGAAAGGACATAGGGCAGTTTTTATCCCGATATTCCCACGGGATCGAAACTTATGCGGGTGAAACCGCGGGGCGCTGCTAATTTAGCTATAAATGGAGATACGAAATCATGCATTTAATTTAAGTCGACTACATGACCTACTTCGTCGAGGTAGACCAAGACGAAGGTGGCGTGACGATCTAATATCATTCGCAGGGCCAACATGGCCAGAGATCGCACAAGACAGGGAGGTTTGGAAGAAAAAAGGGGAGGCTTTTGCCCAGCAGTGGGACACAATATAGGCTGACAAAAAAAAAAAAAAAAAAAACATGACCTAAAGCGCGGTCTTTGTCGGACTTCATAGAAAAGAAAGAGAAGCGCGATGACACAACCCTGGTAATTTATTGCAAAATATGAAGCAATTATCGATTTCCAAAAGTCTATTGCTTGGACTAAAAAATTAAAACACAGTTTTAGTATGTTGCTTGTAGAATAATCTGACAAAAAATCATAATGATTCTATATATTTAGTACGGTTTTTATTGTAAAAAGAAAGTTTTTAGATGTATCTTTACGATTTTTTTCTATCATATCAAATTAGTTGTATTATGTTTTCAACACACTAACTACCTTAGCATATATCCTGAAGAATATCATATATTTTTCTGATTTTGTTTACTGTAGTCGATCATATACTTTTATTGTTTTTAAAACTTGCGTTTTTTTTTGGGTTTAGGTCCTGTAAGTCCCTTACATAACATAATCAGCCTATAATGTTCCCACTGCTCTGACATATAAATCCAACACACTGTAAGTCGAGTAACAGTGTATTGCCTTAATAGCACTCATTTTATTATTTCGAGGTAGTTACATATCTCCATATTAATATTTTTTCAATAGACAGTATGTAGAAGGAGATATAAGCACATACAAAACACTGTATTTTAGGTCCATTTAAGGTTTAAAAAAAGTTTTAAAAGCCCTTTTCACGAAATAGGTATTTCTGAGATACAGTGTTTTGGATTCACACGTCAGTGCTGGGACGCAGGCCTCCTCTCTGTGAGGGAGTGGGCCATAATCCACCACGCGGGCCCAGTGCGGGTTAGTGGATAAGCCTCTTAAGTGTAACTGTAAGCCCCTTAAGTGATTACGTACATCTATCAGATATTTTTTATAAAAATGCGATGTCTTAAAAATGGGCTTCTTAATACACTGTGCGACGTGCCGCCCATCTATAAACGCCTATAAACTACTGCTTACTATCAATAAAGATGTTACCACTTACCTATCAGTATAGACACGGGCTTGTGTTCATGAATGAGTGTTATTGACAGATGATTCGCCTTTTTACTATCCAATGCCTCTATTTCCATCAAGTGAAATCCATTGTCGACCTGACAACATTTACAAAGGTTATTTCATTGAGAAAATAAATTAATGTTTCCTGTATAAGCCTTGACCTACATACAATGGCCACACTTGAATATTGATATTGACATTACTATCTTCTTTATCTACTGCAGCATTTGACATACACAGGTACATGCACTTGAGGCTTGCCCATGTATCCTGGACTGTCAGCTTGCTTGAGTAGGCACTTTTGAAACTTGTGCAAGCTTTAAACACAAGTTTTCTCACCATCCAAAACGTCTAAATATGTGTATGCCTGGCATTATGGGAACACATTATAAGTGTATACAAATGTGTTCAAAAACCACAATTTGTTTGTTAAATTCTTAAATCACATAAAAAACTATACTACACAGTTTGATAACAATAGACAGTTCATTGACTTGTTCTGACCAGAATAGCGTTAGCTGAATCATGCCTAATATTTTTTCAAATCCTGACAATCTTTTTATAAGAACTCGTTGAGCAACAGTTTAACTTTGTCAAAAAATTATCCTCATGCTGCTCTATAATAGTTGTCTCAATGTAACTTACCCTTGTTGGAACTTTTGCAGTGGTTATGAAAATTCTGTATGCTGTTACAATCTGAAAGAAAACAGGCATGACAATGGAAAATATTCTGTGTGTAGAAAATATGTAACAAGCAAGAGATAAGGCTCTATTCCAGTGTCTGGATAGATAACTACTAGATATCTATGTTACGGGTTTGGTTTCCGTACATAGTCCTTCAAGTGGACCAATGTGCGTGTACTACTAGATAAAAAAAATAGAACAGAATATCTTCAAAATTCTCTATCTGATGAATCAGGCCCAATGATAAAATAATTAATAATTATTTTATACTTTCTATATTTATCAAATTGAACATTTCATACTTCAGAGAGCACCAACAAGTCAATAGAATTATATTTAGCTTTGTGTTAGAATTTGTGTCAATGAAAATAATAAAGCCAATGAATGAATAAATTGGTTTAGTCATTGTGTCTAAAGTTGACCATATGGGTTCTTGTGATTGTGTTCACAGGGAACACACACACGCAGCAGGCTCAGTTAGATACAAGCACACCTACATGACTCATCCCATTGTCAGTGCATTATCAATATCAACAAAAAAACTACACTGAAATAGAAATGATAAGCATGTTATGACTATGAACTTAATGTTTTTAATAAATTTCTTATTTATTAAATGACTGGAACAAATATTTTACTTATTTGGCAAAGTTATTACTCAATAGAAATTGAGTCATTCTTCGCTATGAAGTTGGTAGGCTTAAAAGTTAACTGATAATAATCTAAAGCTGACAAAACCGTGAGATAAGATAATAAAATTGAGATTTGCAACTTTTATAGAAATGTTAATAGTTATCTACATGAAATAGTTTCAAATTACAGTAGTTACATTTCAAAAATACAATTAATGCAATTAAAAATAATTTCAAAAATACTGAAACTATTGAACTTTTACCTTCTTTGATTGAACGCAATAAATTCAACATTGTTTTATACAAACAGGACAAAAAATTGTAGTGCTTACCAAAACCTTGTTGTCTACTTTATCACCTCTTGATTCCATTCGTATGAGGGATTTGTAAAGAATTTTAACATTTTTCCCCAACACATTGCTGATACTGTCTGTAAAAAATAAATAAAAGAAAAATTACTGTCAATTCTATACTGCATAGTTATGATACTCATGTGAAGGTATGTAGGATTTCATTCAATATTCCTACATTACTACATGGTTTTAAAGTATTTGAACAAATAAATATTTACGAACCACTCAATTCCGTAGAAATATGAGATTTTGTTGACATTTTCGCAATTTTCTTCAGTGTCATTACTCCCACAAAATGTAAATATTTTCAATGCACAATACATCCATAATAGGCACAACACATAAATAAAATATAATTAGGTGAACGTTAAGACACACAAACAGTGCATTTCAATAAATATTAAATAGTTATTAGGATTATTGACCTAAAAACCACCACAACACCGTTTCAATGGGAAGGTAGGGTAACGAACCACAGATAGTTGATAAAACCTTACTACGATAGTGTTGACCATATCTACCATATCCATACTAAATCAAACTAAGCGCACAATCGATAATCGATCCACATTAGTTATCTAATCAAATAGTAAAAATATATGCAGTCTATATTTCGAGTATAGACCGTGGACTTCGATACCCTTAGTAATAAACAAGTTGTTTGGGATCGTCCAACACAAACATTTCGGTCACACACATAGATCAAGTCACACACACGCAATACAATATTATTAGGGTGACAAGTCATACCACCTATGTGGTAACGTATTACAGGTATTACTCAGTTACTTGGCTGTGGAGGTCAGAATGGCAGTCGCTCCATGTAAAATACTGGTATTCTGTTGTATCAGGTTAGACTGGAAACTGACATCAACATAGTTGAGAGAAAGGCCAAGCAGATGATAGTGATGGTAATCTTCTGAAATCGCGAGTTCATTATTGACAGCATGTCCTTGGCGGCTTAATTTTTAATTATCGACTATTTTCGTACCTATACGAAAACGTTATCACGTCTCTGAAGTCTTGTCTCTGAAATGTTGTCAGTCTGACAGTGACAGTCAATCTATTCTTGTTATGTCAATGTCATGTTTGCTCGAATTATTAGAAGCATCCTAATTTTACAACAATATTAATTAAAGTTAAAATATTTAGAGGAAGTAAATCTTTGTATCAGCAATGAATAAAAACTACGAGAGATGCACTCATTGTAATCGTCGCAAATGGCTTGCAACAGGTTGCCTACGTAAGTGGTTGAAGCCACTGGAATGTAAACATTTACAGCGAAATGTTGATAACAAAAGAGATTTCAACAACACAGATATTGTTAACGGCGTATTTTTACCCGATCGCAAGCCTTCTGTAAACACAAGCAAATTTGTAAAGTTTTGGAAAAATAAATTGTTCATAACTGGCAATGTCAGATCTTTGCAGAGATACTTTGGCAATAAAAATAATGGTGGCGAACATTTATGCAGTCTGAACAAATGTAGCGGCGATGCATCGACATCGTCGGACAAAAGAGTTATTGCTGCTTCTGGATATGACACCAAAAAGGATTTTCAATTGAGCAAACAAGCAATTAAATGCCAACATTCAGAAGGTCATTCAGTGCTCCGGGGACACCATCAACATGCCTCACTTGAAACTTGCGCTATTTATTGCCAGTTATCAAAGTAAGTACTGTAATTATTTGTTCTGTTTGATGTTATGTTTAAGTTTTTCATCTGTCCACCTGACCTTGCATTATTTATTTATTTTAGTGGGTATATGGATTATAATCCAAATAATTGAAATGTCAATAATTCATGAATGCTAGCCATTCCAGATTACTGTATGCGTAAAGTAGAAATATTATTACTCTGGTATACCTACTTTTTTTTTGTATAATGACCCAAAAAAAATTTTGCAACAATACAAGAAAGTTTATTTTGTAATAATACAAAACAGTTTATTATGTATGGTTTATACCTACATCAACTTCATAAATAAATCTGCTCAGACACTTATAGAAATTTTAAGGGCCACTTATTTTGTTCTTATCATAAGATAACACCATTAGAAAATTATATCATCTATTAGTTAATTAGTCTTTTAATTTAGTAAAATTAAAGAGATTAAATAAATTTAAGAGATTATGAAAATATTTATCTTTATAATGAAATAAAGGAGAATAAAATCACACATTGTTTCCCCGAAGTGTTGGGCAGAGGTATTTGGCCTCATCATGATATAGTCATAAATATTTATGTAGCTAAATAGGTGATAGTTTAATGAAAACAGTAATTAGACAGTCATTAACCTTTTAACCACCACATCAAACAAACAAAAACATGCCCTCGGCCTACGAATTACCTACATAAGTTTGTCATCTGTACATGGCTGTGGGGGTCAAAAGGTTAAACAGACATTCCTATCATGTTGCTTATATACTTATCAAAGGAAAGTAAAATTACAGTTAGCCTTAGTGTCATCAGCTTATAAGCTCACAAGCCTGTTGATAAGTTGCAGAATACCGACTGGATGATAAAAGAAGTAGTGGACTGTATTAAAATACGTGTAATACCATAATTTACATAATCAACATATAAGAGAGAATACAATGAAATGCCCGTAGCAGAGCGCGTCTGTGAACTAAGTGGAGTGGTGGGCGCGCAGCGGCCTTCGAATACCGGGTTCGGTGCCCCGACGCCCCGCGCGTTCCCCTCGGTCAATCACGCCCATGTGATGCACCAACACAGACTTCACAGGCTTTCTTTCTTACTTTTGAAAAATAATTATTTGGTGAATTATTTAGTCCTTTTGAGAAATGATAATTTTGTGATATTGTTTTTGAGAAATATACTATACAATCTTTTTAAGAATTGGTCCATTAGAGATACTTCTAAAAATAAGTCTTTTAGAATATCTATTTTGGATGATTCATTATCATGGATTAGTCCATGAGATTTGAGCCCTTACATGCAATATTCTTCAATTGAAAATGAGACCTGCGTTCATCTCCTACTTGCGGTGAGCTGGTGACACTTCATCATGGCATGCTTTTATATTCTTCTTCTGCTGTGTCAGGATAAACTATAGTCTATCACCTCACTCTCACTGTGATAAAACAGTCAAGCAGTAAGTTTGGTAGCAAGGCTCACCAGTGATATCAAAAGAGAAAGGTTTTGAATATTATTGATTATTATAGCATGACTAGCTAGAACTAGCTTCTGCCCGCGACTTCGTCTGTGTGAATTTTTTTTGTTCGCCCGACCCACCCCATTGCATCGCATCGCCTACTCGCGCTATTACTTCGTTTTCGCTTAGCGTTCTTTGTGCCTTTTTTTTAGAATTGATCACTAGAATCGGCCATACAATTTGCCTCAAATGTCTTGATTTCATGAAATAGTCATTCATAGTCATAGGGGCGGCGGAAAGAGCGCTTAACTGGCTGGTCAAGTCTCATCTTTCGTGGCGCTAACTATACTTCTTCACGCAAAAACTCCTGAACGGATTTGTATGAAATTTCGCAAACAGATAGTTTATAACACATATAATACATTTTATTCCGATATTCCCACGGAATCGAAACTTATGCGGGTGAAACCGCGGGGCGCAGCTAGTAAATAAATATCTGTTGCGGCCGCGAATCATATTTAGATCAACATACAACCTGCTACTAAACTTTTTTTATTTTGGTGCGCTCTGGGAATCCTTATGGACTTCCTCCATCGCGGGGACGACAGAGGGGCATGCCGGACTCCTACCGGCTAAAACCACCGCGGTTTCTTCACGTCTGCCTATGGCCGGGTGTGCGGGATTCGCGTACGCATTCACCGCTCCCCCGACAGGCCTCAACCCGCTGTTCCTCAGCGGGTCCCACCTCCCCGTGCGGCCATTCTCATAACGACCGCACCCACTCTCGAGTGGCGCGCGTGGAACACTGCGGCGCCAACTCGGGCCTGTCTGGTCGGAGGACGGTCGCCCCTAGTCCGCCACCCGCAGGCCGCCTCTCATGGACGGGACGCCTTCTCGGGCGCCCGGTGCGTCTCCTGCGGGAGGGGAGAGAGGATGCGGCTTCTCTCCCGCTCGGCCGCCTCCTTTGCAGACATGACGTTGACGTCCTCGCAAAAGGAGGCAACTCCGTCCCATGCGCTCTTGCTCTCGATCATCGATTGAACGACGGCCGGAAGCGAGCGATCGCTCCCGCCTAATGCCGCGATGAGGGCATGCCTCACGGCGCAGCCCTGCCCAAGCTGGGCACTCCTCCAACGTGTGCTGCGCCGTATCCTCCGGGCAAGCCGCACAGTGGTGACACACCGGTGTCTGCTCCCGACCTATACGACACAGGTACTTCCCAAAGCAGCCGTGGCCAGAGAGTACCTGCGTCAGCCGGAAGCTGAGGAACCTGATACTAAACTGCAAAGTGCAAAAAAAAACTTGAAAAATTGAATTTCGCGGGCTGTCCTGACGCTTTCGCCTTAGGGCGAATTCCACCATAACTTTCATACCTATAACAAGTCATAATCCTGAGAATAAATTTTGAATTTTTTAGTTTTTCCGTAGGTACTAGAACTGTAAAACGTCGATTTTATTCCACGGATAAAGGATATCTGACTTTGGTAAAATCAGCCCTTATTGGTATAAAGCTTTTCATAATATATAAGGTGTAAAGGACGTAAAAGTTTTTTTATTTTTACAGACATGGCTGGTACTGGGGTGGCATCACTTCAAGTGAGGCTGAAGAGTTGCTAGCTGGGCAGCACGACAATGTATTCTTAGTACGAGACTCGTGCGACTCCCGACATATTCTCTGCGTGTCATTCCGATGCGTGGGCCGCACACTGCACGCTCGTCTGCGACATGCCAATGGACTATTTTCACTGAACAATGAGACATTTGTACCAGCAAACAGAATATCAGAACATTGCGCAGCTGTTGATGTCAAATCAAACCTTTTTGAGATGCCAGTCAAATTAGCAAGACCATTGAACAGGTATTTAGTATTTTTTTTACAAAGAAAAACTACTTAAGTGAAATGATTATTGTTTTTATAACATTAATTATTGTTTCCAGATTTGCGAAACTGGATTCTTTACAAATGATCTGCAGATTTGTCATTCGACAAACTGTGTCAGGACAAGTGTGGAGCAGGTTGCCACTACCGCCAAACTTAATATCTTATGTATCTACTGGCAGTGATTACATTGTACCATCATAGCTAATACTTCAGTGCCTTCAGTACTCATAGAACTATGTTTATTGTAAGCATATTTACATAAAACCTTTTATAAGAGACTGCCACATTATAAACTATATGAATATATTAATTGTAAATTTTATACAGAAGTCAATGTTATATTAGAAAATTATGAAGATAAAATAAAAAAATAACAATGTAGTAATTAAACTATTTATTACAAACAACTAAATGTGAATAATACTTTGAATGTCTATAATTCATAAAGTTTTCGTTGTGTGGAAATGTTTTTTATAACCATCACTTATTTGCCTATTATAATCTTCATATTATTATTACTTCAGTGTATTAATTCCGAGCATATTCTTGGCCTGAAATATAAAAAATCATGTTTAGCACAATAGTATAATCATTCAGCTATACCACAAAATAAATATAATCGAATATCAAATAGGTTATAGGATGTCATGAGAGCAAGTAGTGAGATATTAAAAACTTATACTAAACTACTCATAATATTATGACCAAAATGTTTAGTAAGAAACAAATCAATAAACTTATTTACACAAACACTGAGTATATGCATTGTAGTATATAATACCATAGCTTAGGCATAATATCATGTACCTAATCATGTTATCTATGTAGGTATTTAAGCCATGCGTGATTGCACGGCATAAATCATTGTAAATAATTCTTAAAATTTACCCAAAATTTTCACAACGCCCGGCGCTAAAGAAATCTATTTCAGTTTATGCATTATTACGAGTTTAAAATAAGTGCATATTTTTAAATTTAATTTCGATGGCTATCATGTAAATATTGCTGTTTCTTTTTTTAAGGGTGTCCAATTTTTTCCGTTTAAAGTTGCAAATAAATACTTATATGTTTAGATTAGCTATTAGCACACCCCGGACACTCCACTCCATACAACGCTCGCAAAATAATTACCTACTATCAGGGACCGTTTTCGGTTAAGGTATAAGGTTACGCTACCGGTATTAAAAACCGGTACCGCTTTATTTTAAAGGTACACCGAAACCGGTTAAGATTTGCGGTTACGCTACCGGTATAAAATAACGATAGCGCTATTTTTTTCGGTACCGCTATACCTTTATTTAACCTTTACTCTACCGAAATAATTCCGGTACCGAAATTATTTCGCGTGCGAGTACCTACGATATATGCGACGTTGCCAGTTCTCGCAACAAATGTATTGCGATTGGCGTAAAGAGAGCGCCGCGCGTTCTATCCCCGCCGCCGCACGGTGGGCTGAAAATCGGCTTTCATAGACTTAGGCATTTTATTTTGCAAGTGCCAGTTTTTATGCCGGATATCACTTCTATTAGTTATAACAATATACAAAAATGACACCAGAATGGATTCTGCACAAAAACGAAGGAATTATAATTTTTTTACGAAAATTTTGTATGGAGCTAGTATGAAAAATCGAAATATCTCTAAAACGGCAGGGATAACCGTAATATCCTTATAGGAGGTTATAGTACTAATTATTTATGATTTTTTGACATACGTTACATAATGGTTGTAGATGCCGTTTTTTTTTAAAAAATCGACAAAATATTTTTATTTATTTTTACATATGAAACGTTCTTTTTAGTGTTTAAGTTGAAGAATTAGGAGCTTTAACAACTCTTAACATAAAATAGCATCACCCCTATAGACCTGAAGGACTAGACAGAGGTGTGTAGTATCTTGTTGATCTTGTAAGATTTCCAACAATACCAAATAGTTGAATATCAATGTCAAAGTGCCCATGCTGTCGCTTCTTTTTGAAAGATAGGGGAATAAAATTGTTTGTTGTTGAATGTGAAATGCGTACGGAGAGTGACTGCAAGCAAATATTGATTGGCCAAGTTGCGTGCAAACTTTAATAAATCAAGAACCAACTATTGATGAGATACCAAGAGCACGCTCAGTCTCTCCAGAACCTTCGACATCATCGACTGTTGGAACAATGACAAAAAGGTCCCGAAAACCATTCAAAGATCTGGGAAGCAAACAGAAAAAGAGAAGATCTAGTGAGCACATAGGCGAGGATTCCTTTGAATTGGCATATGCAGCTGCGGCACGTTTAAAAGATGAAGGGTATGAAGATATCGCATCTGTAATCGAATGTATGATCAAAAATCCAGAAGCTGCCGTTAAAATCTATGAAAGCATTAAGAAACCAGTGAAAACAGTAATATTTACACCAGAGAAAGCACTTGGATTGCTTCTATCACTTAAGCTTTCAAAGTGGCAAAATATTACGTTGCGAGAGACTGCCATTCGGGAAGGTGCTAAGGATATTTACCCATCCTACTATCAACTGCAACAAACTAAGCTTGCATGCTACCCTCCTAATCAATCAGTGTCAGTTACGGATTCATCAGCTAGAATTACACTTCAAGCTTTACTTGACATCACGGTGAAGCGGATTCTTCAAAGTCTTTCTGATAATGTGGAAAATAAGCAGTTAAAGCTGATATTGAAGTGGGGATTTGATGGTGCTGGTGGTGGTGGAGTTCTCCTGGTCCACCATCAGCTCCATATTACCATTCACATCGTGGCGAGCATAAATTGCTTAGCAATCATATTAAAGTAATCGAATCGCAACCCGTGAAATACTTAAATATTATTGAGTAGTTCCGGTGTCCATCTGTGGTCTTCATCATCAGTTCCACTTCACCAAATGGTACTTTCCGAGAGCAAATGCACGAATTACTATTAAAAAAACCCAAATCGCTATAGGTGTGCCTATAATATTTGAAGAGTTCCTTCGATTTCTCCAGGATCCAATCATCAGATCCTGGCTTGGTGACTATGGGACCACTTCAGAAGTATCTCCTTTCGAACAAAAAAATAATTTTGAAAATCGGTCCACAATTGACGGAGTAATCGCGTAACAAACATACAATAAAAATAATAAACATACCGTCGAATTGAGAACCTCCTCCTTTTTTTGAAGTCGGTTAAAAAGGAAGACAACCTTTTTTGCTGAAACTCTCGACCTAATACAGTTTCCGGAAACTGAGTTCGAGTTTGTAGGTATATCCAATCTGGATTCTGACTTGGAATTGGAGTCCGACAACGAAAGTTGTAAAGAAAATTTGTAAAATTTAATTATTTGTTATGTTAGTTTATTGTACCAATATGTTTAGTTAATAATTTCATAGATTATTGTTTCAAATATTTTGTATAATTGAATTTATAGCACTTAGATATTATTTTTGTTTTTTTTTTTTTTTCCGTTAGCCTGTACTGTCCCACTGCTGGGCAAAGGCCTCCCCCATTTTCTTCCACTTTTCCTTGTGCTGTGCCTTCTCCGTCCAGTCGGTTAAGAATGAGTCTAAGTCGTCACGCCAGCGTTTCTTAGGCCTGCCTCGGTGACGACGCCCGTCTTCAGGCACCCACTGTGTGACGACTTTGGTGACTATGACTATTATTTTTGTTACTTTTGTTTTATTTAAATTACCTATCAATAAAAGTATATATTTACAGTCTATTTTTATCACATATTCTTAATATTTGGGGAAAAAACATGCTTCCTAACGATGTTCTTAACTTTGACACAGTTCACGGATCGTTTTGAACAGTTTCATATGTAAAAATAAATAAAAATATTTTGACGATTTTTTAAAAAAAAACGGCATCTACAACCATTATGTAACGTATGTCAAAAAATCATAAATAATTAGTACTATAACCTCCTATAAGGATATTACGGTTATCCCTGCCGTTTTAGAGATATTTCGATTTTTCATACTAGCTCCATACAAAATTTTCGTAAAAAAATTATAATTCCATCGTTTTTGTGCAGAATCAATTCTGGTGTCATTTTTGTATATTGTTATAACTAATAGAAGTGATATCCGGCATAAAAACTGGCACTTGCAAAATAAAATGCCTAAGTCTATGAAAGCCGATTTACAGCCCACCGTGCGCCGCCGCCGTGCTGCAATAGCTACAAGCCTTGATACAACGAATAACGTTGTTCGAAATAAGACAAGTTTGCTTTGCTTGCTTGCTCGCGCAGGTTGTGTCGCTGTGCCACGTTCTTATTACTATTAGCTAATTACTAAATTACCAACCACTATTACTAATATTGACTTAAATTTATTTTATTAAATAATCCTACTCGCTGGAGTCGCTTTTGGCTAGCTTAAAATAATGGGAAGAAAACGAAGGAACGCAGTTTATGCTTTCTTTTCTTTTAATAAAGAAACGAATAGTTCTACTTGCTTAGTTCTTGGCTGTTCGTCAGTTATAAAGGTGAGAATTTAACTGTTCATTCTATCTTACCTACCTAATGCCTAATGAGTGCTTAAATATGTCGAGGCTCAAAGTGTTGTATGAACTTTTTTAAAACGAGGAACCGATAATACGGAGATGCGACCTCGTTCATTTAGAAACATAAATGAAGAATAAATGGCATTTTTGAATGAGCCACTACTAAAGGCTACTGAAGATATTTTAAAATACAGGGAAATTAATAAAATTAAATATCCTGCGCTCTGTAAACTAGTTTGGGTCGTTCTTGTTAGTCCAGCTAAACAAGCCAGTGTAGAAAGACTATTCTCCAGTTTGAATGTTGTGGTATCAAAGTATCGTTTCAATTTGTTGTATCAAGGTATCGTTTCAATTTGTGGTATCAAGGTATCGTTTCAATTTAAATCGCAATTTGATTGAAGATATTACTTTTATTAGGAACATCAAATTATATTTAAAAAAAAATACATGCTGTAACTGATGTACATGGTATAATAGTGTTCTACTAAGATCCGATTTCCATTTTTTTTTTTTCGAGTGGTTGTTAAACGACATGCTTTCCAGAAACTCTCATCTATTTTCCTATTTCTAAATTCATATTACAGTTGTACGCAACGTGTACTGAATTACTACATACCTACTTTAAAAAATAAGTAGGTACCTTAAAAGTATAACAAGTATAGGCAACTGAATTATGGGTTGCTGTAGAGCATCTCCCCAGCAACTCCAAGTAAAATTTCAAGTGAGAGTTGGAATGGCGGGTGTACCACAGCGAATTAAATTATAGTAATTACCGATAAAATGTACCTAAAATGTACTATTCAGTACCTAGTTCTAAAATATCTGTACCTCTTTCCGAATGAAATTATTTCAAAATTAAGGTACACCCGCCATATTGACGTCAAGATGGCGGGTGTACTGTAATATTTTATTATTTAACCATTACTCATAAAATATAACTACACCAAAAAAATGTACCTAAAAAGTACCTCAAGTAGAAAAGACCACACACTTGATCAGTTGGATAGTTCCTGAGAAATGAAACAATCGTGTTTCACACGTCATTGACATTCTAAACAAATAGCGCCTTCTCTGATATCTTTCGGAAACTTATTAGTGCCATATATGATATCAGAGATGCCGCTAGTTGTTTAGAATGTCAATGACGTGTGAGACACGATTGTTTTATTTCTCAGAAACTATCCAACTGATCAAGTGTGTGGTATTTTCTACTTGAGGTACTTTTTAGGTACATTTTTTTGGTGTAGTTATATTTTATGAGTATTTGGGGACTATATACTTATTTGGGGTTGCTGGGAAGATGCTCTATAGCAACCCTCAATTCAGTTGCACGTACTTGTTACCCTGTTAAGGTACTTATTTTTTAAAGTATGTACTAATTTGGTACACGTTGCGTACAATTGTGATATGATTTTAGATACAGCAAAATAGATGATGGGGTTTCTGGGGAGCATAGATTTAATCATGATTTTTGCCAAAGTTGTTGAGTCATAAACAAAAGATAACGTTTTTAATAAATCTTTACTAATCGAATCATTTTTTTTATTAATGGTTTATCAACAAAATTATTCCACCTCCTCAAAAAACGTATTTAATGGGATTTCCGGATTAGTCGAATCAGCTCTTCTAAAATTACTTGAAGTCGGAATAAATAACACAACTGGATTTGATAGACTATCGCGGGTGTCGCCTCTTACAAGCCTGATGAAGTTCAGTATTTGTGGATATGTATTAGAACGACTTTCTTCAGACATACGTTCTAGTTCGAATGCTACTAGCCTTGCACCATTTTCGTATCTTTCATCAAAAGGGCTTTCATTGTGAAAGTCTATTTTAGGTAAAGCTTCAATCATATAAGTAATTCTATTGTTTTTATATTGTCTATATACCATAGCGTCAATTATTTCGGCTTATGTAGTTTGAATTGACTTTTCTTGTGTAAATACATAATTACTTTTATTGTAAGTGCATCTTATGTTCTTTTTTGTAGAAATACGTTCCTGTCTTCCTGATATAATAGACGGTGAAGATGGTGGTGAGGGTGACTTAATATCGCATTGAATTTCATCGTCTTCGCATTGAGTTTCACTGTCATCCAATTCATAAATAGCTCTTCTCTTTCCTGTAAAACAATGAGTACCTATCAATGCTTTAGATTATTCTGACTTCCTAACTAATATTATAAATGCGAATGTGAGTTTGTTTGTTTATTTATTATGCTGAACGGATCTTGATGAAACTTGGCAAGGAGATAGATTGTGCTATGACTCCTTGAGGAAGGACATAAGTTATAATAATTACACAATATATGCAGATGAAGTCACGGGCAACAGCTAGTTATTTTATAGTCTTAGAACAGATAAAAAGAACTATAATTAAATACAAACCAGCCTTATTAGACCGCACGTTTAATGGAAATACTGGATTATTTGATAATAAATCTTCGTCACTTTCGGAATCGTCAGTCCTTTCAGGACATTTCATAATTTCTAATAATTGGGGGGCGCCTCTTAACGCTCTAATGATATTTAATATATCTGGAATACAATTGCGTCCTTCTGGCATACGCTGTAGTTCAAATGCTATTAGCCTTGCAAAGTTTGTATTTCGTGGATCGAAGGGACATTGATTATAATAAATGAATTTCTTATGGTATATGGTCGTTTGAACATCCACATCTTCGTAACTTTTGAAAATCTTCGATGAAGAATTAACCACTTGGGGTGTCTGGCTATAGTATTGAGTTTCATCGTCAGACTCATCGGATTCATCAATAGTAATGATAGGTAACTTCTTTCCTAGAAATTAAAATTATCATAAAAAGTAGGTATAATACATTAGGTATCATTTTAACATGATGTAAAGATTCCGGCACGGATCTTGAGCGCCGGCTTTTACTTGCGCAGAAGTGCAATATAGGGTCTCTTTAGAGGTATGAAGTGAGACGCGGGGGCAGTTCTCAGATCAGATTTTAGAAGTTAAGACACATTATAGGCGTGTACGAACGAACGAACAAGGATATGGCGCGCGCGGCGGCGCGGGGGAAACAGTTTCTTTTATCTTTTTGTACAAAACTGCTTCCTACCACGTAGGGTCCTGTTTTGGAAACAATATTTCGTGAATCTTAGAGATAGCAAAAAAAATTGGCTACTTCACTGTCGACCACTTCCAATGGCGAATCCATAGCTACTAAAGGGAGCGGGGTGGTTGTTGAGCGTGAACACAAACCGAACTGTGTACGTAGGTATGGTGTTCTTGTTCGCTTTGCGTGCACACGTGAACCAAATGTTCCGTGTTCGATGTTCATATTCACCGTTATATTCGTTCGTATGACCTTTCCGGTCTATAAACATACGAAAATAATAAACTTTAAAGGTAAAAAATACAAACCAGCCAATCCAGCCATCTTCACACACCAATCACTAAAAATCCAGATTCACGTAGGTATCGATATTTTGATATCGATATCAAAAAAAATATTGGTATGCAGTCCCTGCTACGCACAGAGACTGAGACCCGCTCAGTAATCAGTTATAATCCTCGAAATACAACATACAAGATGTAGGTAATATCTAAAAAAGACGAACGACGCGCAATCGGCGCAACGAGTGAAAACTGGCAACGGGCAGCCTGCCGCAGCACGACGAAAGAGCGTGGCAGTGGGGGTTTCATTAGGTAGCGTAAAAAATAACGGTACCGTTATTTTTCGGTAGAGAAAAATTTAGGTATCGTAATTTTTCGGTAGCGAAAAATAACGGTTCCGTTGTTTTGAGGTATTGAAATAAAAAGGTATGACGTCATACCGTTAACCCTTATAACCGAAATTTTTTCGGTATGCGGTCCCTGCCTACTATACGTCGCGCAACGAGTTATGAGCGCTGACCTTGAAGAAAACAGACGCCACAAACCCTTATGCCTTAGTAATAAGGGTTCGTTTCGCTTGTTTTTCTTCAAGGTCAACGCTCATAACTCGTTGCATGACTTGTACTACTACATTAAAAAATGACGTTTGTATACGTATGAATGTGTGCGTGAGGTACTTTTGTTTGCGACCGCTCTTTGTTAAAGAACTGCGACGGTAACCTCGAAGTGCGGGGTGAGGTGCGGTAACTGATGTTAGTGCGGGGAAGGGAGTGGCCTTTCTGTACGTAGTACTTTAAGGTGAATGGGTAGTTGTAGCCCGCGAAATTCAATTTTTCTTACGTTTTTTGCAATTTTCAGGTCATTGTCAGGTTGTATCTTGATCAAAATATGATTCGCGACTATAACCGGTATGTATTTACAGAATTATAATAATTAGAATCATTAATACATCTTTGTAAGTTAGATTTCTACCGTTAAGAACAAATCTCGTATGGAAAAGTGTTTGTGGTAGAAATCTAACTTAAAGAGATATATTAATGATTCTAATGACTATGATTCTGTAAATACATGTCTATTATAGTCGCGAATCATATTTGGATCAAGATACAACCTGACACTGATCTGCAAATTGCAAAAAACTTAAGAAAAATTGAATTTCGCGGGCTACAACTACCCATTCACCTTAAGTATTCTGTGCTATTAGTGAGTAAATGTGATATTGCTACGCATTTTAGATCAGGAAAACATATACACTTTTATCTAAGTATATATTTTTTTTAATGAATCATATATGCGTGCGTGACCTTAGTGCCATGCGTTTAAAAATGGTGAAGAAATAACTTATAAAAACAACAGAAATCAGAAAACTAGGAAATCAAATAGAAAACAACAAATGGCATTATCATATTGGTGTTTGCCATTGTTAGACTCGTCCTGCTATTTTAATCCTTATGACCAAGTCAATTAGGTGTAATTTAGCTTGTGAATCAGGTACCGTGCGGTGCAGGCATTAAGAATTAAAAGAGGTAACTTCGTCTCTATAAGCAGGAACTACGTGTTTTTAAACACAAATAAACGTCTCCGCGACTACGCCAGTAGTAGATTTAAATGTAATTTATGGCTATGAATAGACAATGCGTTACTCAGAAAACGCATATGGAATATTAAATGATTTGTATTACCAGCGTAATTTATTGTAAACAGGTAACTAATAGTTGCCTTATATTAGAACTACTACAACAACGGAACAAGGTACTACATCTAAAACTATTTTACAAATAGCAAATGATTGGAGATGAAAATTAAGAAAATTGTGTCCAAATTTTTTTCATTTAAGTAATTGTAGCTTCCTATTAATCATATTTCATAGGTTCACGATAGGAATTAAACCCACTAAACTAAATTAATCCCTTACCGTTGTAAATGCAGCAGTCAATGTTTGTGGGGCCGCAGCCACCGGATTTAAATTCAATGCCGATTGAACCAACTGGGCATCACGAATACGTGACGCAATAAAATTCTTCGTGGCAGTACTGTCTTGGCTGCTATCTGTTAGATAAAATAACTCTGCTGCTTTGTATATTCCTGCCACTCCCACCCGGCGAACATACCAGTTGAACTGAAAATTAATGTTTAACTTTTGTTAGTGCAGGCTAACCCCACGATTGCCGATTCACTGTTCCAGCTCGGGGTCGTAACGGCTTAAAGGATGATTTATGCTAGACCTTGTCCAAGGCGCGGGCGAGGGATTTCCTCCCTAAGCACGAAATCCGTAGTTTCGACCAAAGTTACGGGTGTGTCCTCCTACTCCGTGTCACGTAGGGACATAAGATTAGTTTAGCCCACTATCCGTGTAGTGGCGCGTTAATTCGGCTTGATAGTAATCTGCACTATGTCCCGCTGATTTCACCGTCCGCGTTGAATATAGGTGCCCGTAAAAATCCTCGACTTCCTCGAGTATCTCGCACTTCGAAGTCACGATTATGCCATTCGCAGTTCTTAGTTTAGTCAGATGGAAACTCCCTAATTGCTAGGCGAACGCTTTCGACCCTCGGTTCTACTCAATCGCGACCTTAACGTCGCGGGTGTTGGAGCACCGAAGGTCGCGTCGCGTCAGCTTCCTAATTTTTAAGTTTAAGGCCCTCTTGTATGACGAAGACGGCTTCATAGATGGCAACTCTTGTCTTTCCCTCATAAGTCCGAGAGTCTTCAAAGAAAGTTTGAAGACCTTACTTTTTTGTTGCGTCGGGAAAAGTCTGCGGGACACGTCGCGTAATGCTTTGACCACCTCGTCAGCTTTCTCGTCGATAATGCCCGTGGTTTCCAACAGGGGGAATCGATTTTGAAGTTCCAATTGGAACTTTTCGGATCTTAGA
This sequence comes from Amphipoea oculea, assembly GCA_945859645.1. NCBI lineage: Eukaryota > Metazoa > Arthropoda > Insecta > Lepidoptera > Noctuidae > Amphipoea > Amphipoea oculea. The sequence continues at coordinate 10,800,821 of OX243877.1, forward strand.
GCGGCTTGGAGCTGCGTAGGTCGGAGTGTAGGCCTCGTCATGCGGAGTCACTCAGCTCGAAAACTGATATTTAGAGTGCCCCGGACAAGTCTGTGATCGCTTCCGGTATTAAACCTACTAATCACGGAGACATCTCTAAATATATGCTTCCTATCCGTCATGATGAAGTCTATCTCGTTCCTTGTCACATTATCGGGGCTTTGCCAGGTCCACTTCCTTTGGGGTTACCCGAACTACTACTGAATGACAACAGGATTTGACACTACACCAGCCCTACAAAAAATAATTTGACACTAGTTTTCACAGATCAAATACTTTCGAATGGGCCCATATCTTCGTTGACCGTCTTAAAGAGTAGACCTTGAGATACGGATCGAAGACCTTCACGAAAATTTTATATGAAGCAGTTCATGTCATGCTACCTACACTATGCAGCATCCGTGTCTCGTCCGAGTCTTGGTCCCTACAAATTGAGCAGACACGACGGTCTAGCATAAATCATCCCCTAATCAGTAAACGAAAATAAACGTTCGTTCACTGCCCCTAATAGGTTTCCAATACGTCGGGCATTCTACGTAAAGACCGACGGCCCAGTAACCGGATATGTGTAAAGTTCATATAACATGTCTTTCCTTCCCGGAGATACTAAGCCAGGACAGCTCGAAATCCGGAAGAACCTAGATGTTAGTGCGAGGATCCCTTGAAACTGTTTTATATGGCACTAATAGATGTTCTTTAAAAAGATGTATACTTACATCCACACTTCTGTCACCAGAATGATAGCAGATATCATCAACAAGTGATAGTAATGTAGCCAAACAATTGGGGACATTGTTAGGCATTGTTTGAATAGCCATCGCTTTGGGCCATGTGGTCCTAGAAAAATGGATGTTCATTAGATCTTCAAATTCATAGGTATATGTAATTCGCCATCTAAGTTATAAAAATAAAGGCCTCACTCACTTGTATGGGTCAATCATTATCAATCTTTGGAATATTGCATTTTCAAAGAATTGGGCTGGTACTTTCTCCTGCGAATCTGTTTTGGGCCACTGAATGTCAGAAAATGGATAATTAATCATTATTTTTACAAAATAAAAATGGAAAAAAGAATAGGTAAGTACCTGTTTTAACTTACAGTTTTCATAGCATCCACTAATTGTTCATTACATTTAACATTAAAGTAATGTACCAAATCGCCACCTCCATTAGGGAATAAGCCATGTGTTATAGTTGGGTACCCCGCTGCTTTGGCGCCAGAACTCAATGACTCTATAGACCATCCACTCTTTGGTACAAATTGCAATGCATTTTCCAAAATAGATTTTTTTATATTCTCCTCGTATTGTTGATCTTCTTGTTCATACTGATTTGTGTAAGCAGAAGGAATAGAAACTTTTGAATTCTTTTCAAGAGTAGTTTTAGCTTGAGAATTTATTCCGTGTGAACTATTGACAGAAATACAGGCAAATGGCCTAATGGTTCTACGGCCATTCTTCAAGGCTGTTGACAGAATAAAGAAAGTACTCATAAGGAAGAATTATCTAAGACTTTAGGGTGTTTGAAACGGGTCTTTGGAACAAAATAAACAAATTGGGTATTTAAGAATGACAAAAAATGATTTATTAAAAAACAGTTATGTAAGTCTAATATTAGTCACAATTCATTTTTAATGCCTGCATTTTATTTAGATTAATACATTCAGTTAAGCGTGCAATAAGACCTTCAATGAGATGAAAAGCATTCAATGCAGAACATATTATCTCCTTCATATTTTCCTTAGGTATATTATCTAATACATTTCCTCCTACATTGAGTGAGATATTGATTTTCTCATCAGGCAGATGTTTTCCTTCTTCAATATCTTTCAATTTAACCTCATAATGTGCCTTAGACATGTTCAACCCTACTCTTAGCTGTTCCAGATAATTATTCTCAATAAATGAGAAACAATCACGAATGCCAGTAATGTTTACTGTATCTTTAATTGTTAAATATCTTAGGAAATTTAAGGAAGTTATAATTTGATCAGCAAGTTCAACTAGGTCTGACTCAGCACCATGTGGAAGAAAGCATATTTTCTTTAACATATTTGAAAATTGAGGACCTGTGAAACAGTCATCCATGCTAGGATTGTTGAATGCTTCATTTATCGAGCTTTTATACAAAGTTATTGCATATCCAATCATGCCAGAATGATTGGATACTTCAATCAAATATTTGACAAGTGCGCATCTTCCCTTATAATCAAATTTATTTACATGGCATCCAATCAATGCCACAGAACGCTTACGTAGAGATTCATAACTAGAATATATAGCTACATTAGCTAAACCCTTACACATGTCAAAATGCAGTGATGATGAAAGAAGTGTTGATTGGTTGGGAAAGCGGCTTAAAATTGCTTCACATAAAGCAATTGCCTTGGCTAAAGGGCTATATTCAGCAAAATTCAACAAGTGAATTACAGAAAGCATTGCTGTATTGAGAACATAATCTAAACTGTACACTTGTGGGATTGCAGATTCCGGTACTTCAAAATGACCTGATAATACAGTATAGAACAATCCAGAAAGAGTAGTCATATTAATCTTTTCCCTGTGCTCATAAGGTGACTTCTCATAGTCACATTCATCTTTTATGGTTTTCTTCTTACTTTCTCTATGACAAACTTCTAAGTATACTAGGAATTTCAAAACATTCTTCTCAATAGCGCAAATGTCTTGGAAAATAGTTGAGCAGCTTAATCTAGCCTCACTATTTGCATTACTTTCTGGATCCATATCAATGTAAATCAAAGGTTTCCCCAGAAGACTTATCAAAAATGCTGCTATTATTTGTTTTGTTTTGACATTGGAATCCACTTCATTCAGTTCATTAACGAAATACTTATAGAAAGCAGGTAAGAGGCTGTAGACTCTAGTAATTCTTCTGATGTTTGGATCAGAATCCATCAACAATCTTTCCTTGCCTTCCAGGTGATGGTCAGGTATAGGAATATTTTCAATGTATGTGCTAATAGAGTTCAAACACCATTCTAAAGATCTTCCTCTCTTTATAGACAACCTTTTCAAAAGTTCTTGTAGAGGTGGCAGAATGAGACCAAATTGGGCATCATTCTTAGCAAGTTCAATCTGTTCAATAAATTCTAATAGAGCTTCCTCTGGTGCAGATTTCTCAAGGATAATTGTTAATAATTGCTCACAGGCACCATATAGTGATGGTTTTATAATAATAGTATCATCTTGAATTTTGCCAAGGATCACAGGTATTAAATCCCAGCAATTATCTTTAAAACTTTCAGCTAATCTCTCCTCGTTCGAGACATTCAGTGCTTCCTTATATTTTTCATTATCCAATAACGTGGAAATTAAATCAACAACATCTATTTGACTCATGTTGAGTTTTGTGTCAAAGCTTTATAAAATGTAGGTAGGTACTTTAATTCCAACAAATTCTGAAATTCAAGTGCCTCGTATGTTATTTTTACTATTGCGAGGTTAGTAACTCTTCCACATTTTGTTCAGAAATCTGAGAAAATTAATATGTTCGACAAAACTTAGGTACCTACTTATTTCTATTGCAAAAATCTACTGGTACCGATACTTACAGCGAAAAATCTTCTGCAATGTACTCATATTCGATATAATTATTTCAAATGTTTTTGTATTGCCTAAATACTTTCCGTTCAAAATCTAGATAAATCTATTTTCTTGCTTGCTTGTTGCTTGATGTGATTTTTTTCTAAACATCGATTCGATCTCGATGTCAGAAGTGACTTTACTGACAGTGACAGCACCAGCAGTGACCAGTGTTACTATCGTAAAAATCTGAGCTGCCGTATGTCACAGTCTGGTCATACTCTGGTTTGCCGTATTTTATGGAAAAAAAAAAATACTAAATTGCCGTATTTAATTAAAAAAAATGTCTATTCCTCATTTCTTTCCCGTTTCTATTACCTCCGACTCAGGTTTATCTAGAGTATACTTGTCCTTACTTCTTATTTTGTCGCACTCGTAGGCACAGATTACTAATATGTAGGTGGTACTCGTAGTTAAAACAGTTACGTTAGACTTACGCGTTAGTGGTGTCATTTGCAAACTTTTCATTCATTATTTATTAACCAAGGTGCAAGAGATGTGCTCATAAAATTACCTGTGTACGTTTCGTTTCGTTCTTTACGCTAATGAAAAACGTTTCGTTTCAACTATAGTCAATTGCCGTATCTTGTGATACCGTAATTAGAGGACTGCCGTATGCCGTATATTCTGAAAAAAATTCGTGGATTGCCGTATAATACGGAAATTGCCGTATCAATAACAACGTTGACTGGGCAAAGCTAACGGCCTGGCCACAAACTCGCCGCTGTCAGCGGCAGCTTAGCGCGGGGTGGTGAACGGTAAAAACAAATATATCAAAATGTATGAAACATGCCACGACGCGCGAGCGCGACGCACCACTCGCAGCCTCAACGCTAGACAAAAGAAATCGCGACGCTTGCCGCTAAGCCAAAAGTCATGGCCGGGCGGTAATAAGAGGCCACCGTAGGCCATAAAGGTTGATTTCAAAGACAAAATCAAAAAGGAGAAGGGGTGTCGTATTACCCAGTAACTGGGTTGTGGAGGTCATATAGGCAGTCGCTCCGTATAAAATACTGGTATTCAGCTGCATCCGGTTAGACTGGAAGCCGACCCCAACATAGTTGGGAAAAGTCTAGGCAGATGATGATGAGGTAGGTAACATAAGAAAAATAAATAAAGTATTTTTTTAAAATGAGCTCTTTCCTTTAGTTTGCCGTATGTCATTACTTCCCATAATTCGATCCTTATTAGCGACACTATCGAATGATGTAATAATACAGTGCGTGTGTTTTTTTTCAAAATCATCAGGTTCTATTCCTGGCTAGAAATATTGATTTTTCAAAAATCCAATGATGCAGTTTTAGTTTTCATCAAAATCGAGCCCGCGACTCCTTTGAGTATATTGCGCTATTCCTCATAGTTTAGAATTTGGTCATCCACGCCCACTTGGAAAATTCATCCTGTACCTATATGTTTGTCCACGCATTTGTCCGCAACTATTTATTGGATCGTGATTCAATTCAACCATTTTTTTATAGGCTTACATTTACTTCAACTTAGGGAACAGTGCCAGTTTCATCAAAATCGATTCAGTAATTTTCAAGATGTGGAGTATTGACTAATACGTGTAAGTGTGACGGCCTGGCTAATATTGATACGAACTACGGGTGTAGGTAGTGTCAAAGGGCAACATCTCAAGACCTTGGTCAAATTCTAGTGCAATATTTACAACAAAACTATTAAGTACCTACTTATTACAAACAAATATTCCAGTTTTTACTTAAAACCAAAAATTACCAACAAATTAAAAAAAATTAAATCGACTTCAAAAATAACTCAAAATTATGAAATAACTTTACTTTCGGAAGTCGGTGGCAAAAACTAAAACTAAAATACAGAACCCCAGACATCGACTTCCAAAATTAAAGTTATTTCATTATTTTGAGTTATCACCGACTTCAAAAAAAGGAACTTATTTTTGAAGTCGATTTAATTTTTTTAAATTACTTTTTTTATTCATAATAATCAAAAATACTGTCATTTAATTTTGTCAAAAGTTATGTGTCAATGTCAGTCATAGCGTTAGCAACTTAGCATTCATTTCGCAAAATTAAAAATTTCCGATTTCTGAAAAATTGCAAATCCCTATCTGAAGCACTCGGTGATAAATATTGAAATGTGATAATTTATAATAAACAAAATAGAACGTCTCCTGTCCTGTGTAAATTATTAGGTAGTTCAGTAGCTCCTGTTTTCCATACCTATTACTTGTTTTTTTTATCAATTCTTAGTCCTATTATTACATATAATGGGATTTTAACGCAGTTTGAAGACCATTCGTCTTATTTATACACTTTTTCAAATCCTTTGTTTGTACAGAGACATCTTACGATCATTAAATAAATTTCTGTAATGGTTATCGTAACCGGCTTTGCTAAAGTTTTGCAGTGCATTCATCTGTGACTATACATTTAGCATAAGAGACTAGTACACCTGTAAATATGGCAACAAAACAGAAGAATGTATTCACGCGCAGCAAACCCTTAATGAACATATATAGTGGAGTAGATCATGAAGGAAAAGAGGTAAGAACATACATCAAATACAATGAAACATTGTTTTTGCTGAAATTTGGAAGCTCATTTTACTATTATAAGAATGATCTTTTTAAGTTATCAATTTCTTGGTAACATTGCGTTTATAAACAACTTTGTACAATCAGGTGGAGGTGCGAGAGGATGCAGAGCAGCTAGTGAAGTGGCACGAGATATCAGATGCGCTGGTCGCAGCCGGCTACTACCGAGCACAGCTGCAGGGACTCTCTGCCTTCGACAAGATTGTGGGAGGGCTCACATGGTGCATTGAACTGTGTGACATTGATGTTGATGTCAACCTCCTTTTCGAAGAGAATCTCACCATTGGCAAGAAAATGTAATTATATATAACCACTCAGTATCTGCATTTATTTGTTTGACTACTACAGATATAGTGAAAGCAGCGTGGGCATTAAGTCCGCCTTTGTACAGTATTTCTTTTACTTGTGTTGTGCATAAAGTTTTAATAAATAAATAAATAGAATAGTGAAAACAACATCCTTTCATGTTAAATTCCATAGGACTGTCTTATGTAATTTTGAAGTTCAAAAAGTGCTGATTCTCAGTCTAATTAGAATAAATGACATTTGATTTTCTTGTTTCAATCTTTACAGAGCTCTAACTGAAAAAATTGTAAAAATCCTGCCTACTATGAACTGTCCATACACAATTGAACCTCATCAAATTCAAGGGTTAGACTTCATCAACATTTACCCTCTGATCTTGTGGTTAATTAAATACTCAAGTGAGTTTCGAGAGGCAAAAGAGGATGAGTTGCGGATGTTTGCGGTCATGCAATATGATAAGTGTCATATATTTGAATCTGACAGAGCTGCCTTTATGCAGAAAGAGAAGCTGTTGAAAAACTTGGCTGTTGCACAGGTATGTTTGAAATGTTCAAGAATCTCTCTTGTATAAAGAACCTAATGATAATCTAAAAATTATCTGCCATTACTGATAAAAATATTGTTGTTTCTATATATGACAGTTGAAAGTCAGAAATTAAGAGATAATAATTATATTAATATAGTAATTCAATATGAATGAAACTAGATAATGTTATCATCCATATTCAGAATAAAATAATATGAGTATAGATGATAACATTATCTAGTCTATACTAATATAATATTATAAAGAGGTAAAATTTGTTTGTAAGTTTGTATGTAGGGGGTAATCTCTGGAACTACCAGTCGGATTTGAAAAATTCTTCTTGCATTTGATAGCCCAATTCTTGAGGAAGGCTATAGGCTATTTAACATCACGCTATGACCCTTAGGAGCCGAGCAAAAAGTAAAAAAGAACGTTAAGTGATAGCGCGGGCGGGTGATGCGATACGACGGGGTGGCTCGGGGGAAACAAGAAGTTTCACGCGAACGAAGTCGCGGGCTGAAGCTAGTTAAAAATAATTTAATTCTGGAAAATAAAATGTTCACATTAAGATTGTTCTGACTGGCATAAAAATAATATTATTATCATTTTAGAAATCGCGCATTCAACGAAAACATTAATACATGTGATATCTCACTACAGACTCCCCTCCCCCCCTCTTTCGAACCTCACGTGATTTATGGACAATTCCAGTAAAATCAGGCCTACATAATAATTTGAAATATTTTTCCAGAATTTGTACAAACCATGCAGAGTTCGCAAGAGGAAAGGTGGTTTCCCCACTAATGAACTGGAGCAAGTGAATGCAACACTCTCTGAGTATGATCAGCGCATGCTGATGCATGTTACCACTAACAAAGGAGATGCAAAAAGTGATGATGGATTAGATTTCTTGGTACAAATAACTATAAAATTGTATTTATAAGTTGTCTTTATTTCATTTCATAGCATGAATATTCTGTTTTTTTTTATAGTATGATTATGAGAAGACTTTGGCAGACCCCACAGAAATTACAACAAAAGTGAGTACAACATTACCTATAAAAAAAAAGACAGTATGCACTCCGGGAGTGCCGGCAGAAGTGAAAACTTGAATATTAATGTTGAAATAAATCAACTATTAATTAAATTAATATAACTCATTTTCTTTCGCTATTTCTTCGTCACTTTTTTCATTAATAGATGCACTTTGTTCAATTTCCATATTTTAAATACTTTATATACACGAATTTTACGAATACACAGCAGTGTGGCCACTACACAGACGGTCGAGCTATCAGCTGTCACCATCCATGGATGCGCGTGGCACGCTGTAACATTAACACACACGAACATTCGCGCGAGCGCCCTGCGCCGCCTAAACGAAACAGCTGGCATACATTTTCGCCGCGCCGTAGAAAGAGAGGGGGATACTTCCTCTCCTACGCCGCGCCGGCTGTCTACTCTCCATCCGTCTTACGAATTTTCGATCAGGTCACGTGTCCTGACGCGAGTTTAACATTTTTTACCCATTACAAAAAAAGTGTACAACGCCGCTAAAGAAGTTTTCACTTCAAAAAACTTGGAAACTGAACAGAAATAGTTATGATCTCTTTTAGCTTAAAAACAAATTTTTACTAAAATTCGTTTTACAGGCAGGCAGATATGAAAAAGATGAGGGATCAAAGGAAACCCATGCTGATACCAAAATTCATTATGCAGTTCTACAATCAGAGCTTACAGGGGAAGTTTCCAAAGAGTTGGAGGAGAGAGAAAAGCAAAAGTATTCTGAAGAAATTGAAAGACTCACAAAGAGTATAAATGTATTGACAAAAGACATAAAAAAGTTCAAAGAAACTCATTTGGAGAGAATGGATAGTGCTAAGACACAACACCAGGATATGCTTGGCAAGATGAAAAAGATTACTAATAAGTTGATGAAATCTGATGGTATACCTAAAAGGTATGATAATAAATTTATGTTATTATGTTTTTAATTCTGATAGAGATCACTTCTAAACAGGTGCAACTGTTCTAATGAAATGCCAAGTTCAAGACCAATATTAATTAAAGTACAGTAAATCTAAATGGGTAAAAGGATATTAGGAACACATTTAATCGAGTTAACAATGCTAATTGAGAGCAGTGGTGGCCCAGTGGAAACGGCCGCGACTTGGCCCACGTTCGCATGGACGTACAAATTTCGTGGCAGGATTTTATGACTATTCAACAGAGTGCATCCCAGCGCGTCAAAAAGATACACTTGGATTTTCGACTCTCGGCGCCAAGCAGTGTGTTGAAAATACAGTGTGCGAAAAAAATGCCTTTAGGCGCGATTGGTCCAATTTGCGATTGGTCCAATGTTCAAAAATATGTCCAATTCGCAGTTGGTCCAATTCGCGATTGGTCCAATGCGCGATTGGGCCAAATCGCGATTGGTCCAATTCGCGATTGGTCCAATTCGCAGTTGGTCCAATTCGCGTTTGGTCCAATTTGCAGTTGGTCCAAAATGGACAATGTTTCCGAAATTATACAATATATATGTATATATACGATTTATAAGATTCTATCAATGATAATATTATAATAAATTTGCACACTGCTAGAGGATTCAGGTCTAGGCTATCGGTTGGGGAGAGGTGGTCAGGTTATATCTCACCTCCTCTACATGGATGACCTAAAACTCTTTGCCCCCAATAATTTGCAACTGGTGGAGCTATTGAAAGTAACTGAAACTTTCAGTAGCGCCATCAGGATGGAATTTGGGGTGGACAAATGTGCAGTCATGCATGTAAAGAGAGGAGAGATTGTGGATCCCTGGGAACCCAACTCTCGGATTCCACAAACCTTTGAGCTCTCTCCGCATCCGAAACCTACAAGTATTTGGGTATGTCGGAAACGTTGGGCATCAATGTTACGGACATGAAGCAATCGTTGAAGGAGCGCTTCTTTGGTCTCCTGAAAATAGTACTTAATAATAGTCTTCTATCAGGCTGAAACAAGGTGCGCGCCTTCAACGGTTGGGTCATGCCGGTTTGATGTACTCTTTCGGCACATTCAAATGGACTCGGACCGAACCCGATGCCCTGGATAAGAGGGTCCGTACGCTACTGACTGCAAATCGAATGCAAAAGTGTGGAGGTCGAGGCTTTTTAAACGCTAATACCCACCACAATCGCGAGGTGTGCAGTCTCAGTGAAAATATATCCTAGAAACCGGCGTCGGGATGCATCGAGATGTGGCCGCGGTGGACAAGGGCCTCATCCCGCTCTCCTTGGCTTAAGAGAACTGGCGCAACCTAGTAGTGCTTGACATTAACGATCGCATGGAGGTATGGCAGAGTAAGGAGCTTCACGGATGTTTTTTTCGGGCCCAAAATGGACCCGATGTAGATGTACTGGCGTCCGTAGCCTGGCTGCGTTTTGGTGACGTCTTTGGAGAAACCGAAGGTTTTGTCTTTGCAATTGTGGACGAATTTATGATGATGAACAATTACCGGACTTTTACTGTCGGAGTTTAGTCCGATAATTGTTCATCATTTGACATCTATCGGGCATGCCAACGGCCAGGGAAATCAATCAGGCATATTATCTCTGGGTGCTCTCGTCTAGCTAAAGGAGAGTACTTGCATAGACATAATCTTGTAGCCAGGATAATCCATCAGCAACTTGCTCTGAAATACAGCGTTGTGGAATCTGAGGTGCCGCACTACTAGTATGTGCCCGACCCAGATCTCGAAAATGAAAATATCACATTGTACTGGGATCGATCCATCTTCACTGACAGGACTGCTGTTGCCAATAAGCCTGATATAGTGGTGGTGGATCGATCAGAGCGGCGCGCAATGATTGTTGACATAACCGTCCCGCATGATGAGAACCTCGTGAAAGCCGAGAAAGATAAACCTAATCAAGTATCTTGAATTTGCTCGCGAGGTTGTCGACATGTGTGATGTGCTGATAGTCGTGACAGCCAATGGGTTAATAGCCAAGAACACGGATATCGAGGGATATGGCATGGAGGCGTGGCGCACGTCGCCTCTATAAAAGGCCATAACCATGGTACAATTATATAATACCATGGCCATAACTTGTAATCTGGGCGTATGTTAGATGCGCGAGTTGCGCGACGGCAGTAAGCGCCGTAGTCATATGTTTGTATCGAAACGTGTGGTGTCATTTCGTATTTTTACAAAATGCCGAATTGTTCCGTCCTTATTTGCAAAAATAGATCAGTCACAACAAACCTTAAGACAAGCGGCGTGTCCTACCACCGGTAAGTAAAAAATCACTGCACTAATTATATTATTTAAGAATTTTACAAATATTTCGTTGTGAAATATTATTGTGATGACATGAGAAAATTGCCTAGCAACGTCATTTGACATGGATCGTGTCAAATGATGCATTAGTGATGCGTAGCGCTGAGATATTGCTATCGATAAATTGTAATTTTACAAGAATTAATAATTATTTTTTTCAGTTTCCCGAAAGATCCAGAAATTAAAAATAAATGGATAGATGCAACAGGCAGGAAAAATAATTGGTTTCCCTCAAACCAATCTGTAATTTGTTCTGTACTTTTGTAAAGTACCAATAATCAACACTATTCTAAGTTTTAACCTTTTAACCGCCGGACTTTATATCAGTTGTCGTGCCCCCAGCGCCCGACAAAAAAAAAAAAAACGGACAATAAATACCGATGAAACGAGCTGTGATGATGTAATAATAATACAGATTAAACGAGCTGTGTTATTTGGTCGTATATACAGGGTGTTACAGAAAGGGTATATCAATACAAACGGGTTGAAGAGTGTATCTGGTCTAGAATCTCTGTATAAAATTTCAGCTCCAAAGCATTAACTTTGAAAATGTTTAATATTTTTTTATTTCGACATCACGGCGCTGCACTGGCGCGCGGCGGCGTGATGTGCGTGTACTAGGCGCACAGACACACCACAGATAATGGATAATGACCCTCGTAGTGCGGTGATACATTTTTTATGATTTAAATTTAATAAACTATCGAAATAAAAAAATATTAAGCATTTTTAAAGTTACTGCTTTTGAGCTGAAATTTTGTACAGAGATTCTAAACCAGATACACTCTTCAACCTGTTTGTATTGATATACCCTTTCTGTAACACCCTGTATACGACTCTGGCGGAATGGACACGAAAATATTTGTCGGATTATTCCGACGTAAGCGGTTAAAAGGTTAAAAAAACCCTCCTTTTGGGCTTCGCAGCATTCGGGTAATAATTATTATGTAAAAAATTTAGATTAAAATTGCTTGTTCGTCTTATAGGCTAAATTGTAATTAATTATTAAGAACCTGTTTATTTTAATAAACGTTTTTTTATTAAATGTTCAATAGGTTATTTGAATTGTTGTTTTATGATCGATAGTTAAATAGTTTTAATTTTACGTAAGAGAGAAACTAAAGAAACTACTTATTTACTTAAATGTCATTTGCAAACAAATATAATTATTATATTATTACGTGATTTGGTTTTATTGGTTTTTTATTAATATACCACGTTGAAAGCAGGAAAAATAAATAATACAAAATACACCCAAAAACACTCCTCTTTTTGTAGTTGATATCTATCGATATTTTTATCGATCAAATATTTATATTAACCCATCTTCCCTAGTTGATGCTAGAGTTGCATGTGTGCATTCCGTGACTGTGTCTATACTTTCTAGTGCCCGCCCCTTTTGAGCATGTGTGCAATAAGATAGCACAAAAGTGTTACGCTTATTTTCTTGTGTGTGTGCCAAAAAAGCCGCCCAATTTGATCATGTGTGCCGTATCTATTTCTTTTGTTTTTGTGGGAGTTTCCGGAGTGGGAAAATGTGGCGACACTTGAACTTGAACAATATGCAGTGAAGGCATATCTCTCGGATATCTATGGCCAAGAACCTTGACCAACACCTGAGGAGGTTCTCGTTGGGCAGCTGGATCAAGGGCTTGATTCAGAAAGCAGTACTTCTGGACACGGCCCACATTGTTAGGAGGTTCCTCTATCTGGAGCCCTGACCGCCGGGTAGCTTAAACCCTGAACATAAAAATGTGCTATTTTGTTTAATTTTGGAAATGATTTATATTGGACCAACCGCGAATTGGACCAATCGCGAATTGGGCCAATCGCGAAAAGGTGAATTGGACCAATCGCGTATTGGACCAATCGCGAAAAGGTGAATTGGACCAATCGCGAATTGGACCAATCGCGAAAAGGTGAATTGGACCAATCGCGAAAAGGTGAATTGGACCAATCGCGAATTGGACCAATCGCGCCTAAAGGAAAAAAATGTCGTCAAGGGCAAAACGCGCCGGTGCAACCTTACGATTTGTAGGTCGTAGGTTCGAAACCAGGAAGACATTTTACTTTGTGTAAATAATTTCATCACCACTGCTCTCAAAACGGTGAAGGCTAGAACCGAAATATTCGGAGACATGTAACATCCCGTCAACCCGCACTGGGCCTGCGTAGTTGATTACGGCCCACTCCATCTCACCGAGAGGAGGCCTGTGTTCCAGCAGCAGGAACAATATAGGCTGATTATACATTTCATCGTGTTAACAATGCTTATTGGTCGTACCAATGTGGTTTTTGTGGTTAAATGGAACATTGCGCCATTCTTAAAAACGGCTAAAGTAATTTCAGTCTGTACACATTTGTATAGCATATTATACAGATATCTAGCACTATGTGTGTTAGTATAACTTATAGCTCAATTATGTTTCAGTGTTAAAGATGTCAAACAGTTTTATAAGTCACTCAAGGAGTTAGCAAGGGAGAGAAATGAACTGTTGCAAGTAATTCAACATAGGAACAAAGAACATAGTCATTTGGAAGATAAGCTGAGGTAACTATTTGATTGTTTTGAACTTTATTCTTCACTTTAAATACATACATAAACTCACGCCTTACTCCCATGGGGTAGAACCAAAAGAAAGCCACCTGCTAAGATCATTAAATACTCCTTCTGATTTGTTTACGTCCAAAGTCAAAGCATTTATTTCAAATAGGCACATAAAAGGCACTTTTGAACGTTAAAAATTATCTTAAAATAGAATTGATTCTAGTCGCCCATTCCAAAAAGTAGTTTTCGTATGGAGAAGAATGGGCAAGAAACTCCACCGTTACTCTTTTAAAATTTTTTAGGTACAATATTTTGCATGGGTACATTAATTATATAATAACATGTGAGGATGATGCACCTAAAATAAAATTACTATACCACAATAGGTAAAAGAATTAAAAACGAAACCATGACATATAAATTAATTATCTGATAGATACATAGACATACGCCTGAGGTCCATACGCCTGATTCACTTTAAATAATTATATTCTTTGCATGTTGCTGATTTTTACATTAAATTAAAATGCTACTTAGGTATATGATTGTCCAAATCTGTTTTGTTACTAACCAACATTATTTTTAAAAAGATTAAACTAATTTCGAAATCATATAGGGCTGCTAAAGATCCTGCCGCTAAAGTCGAAGAAGAGCCATTGACGCTAGCGGAACTGAAAGAATTCAATGAAAGGCAAGAAAAACTGAAAGCCTTTATTACAAGAATGAGACTGGAACTTGCCAAATTAAACCGGGAGGTGTTACGGTATTCTACTGCCATTGATGAGGTGCCCGGCACTGCTGAACTACTGCAATATGAGAAGAGGTTTATTGAACTTTACAATCAAGGTATTTTATACACTATTTTGTTTTTTTTAGTTACCTGACTAATGTATTGCCGCGATTTGCGATAAATTGGATAAGTCTGCATGAATTTCCTGAAAATATTTCGTAATAACGCCGCATAAGATGAATTTTCTCGAAGGAGATTTATCTAAAATTGTGCACTATGTGATATGACTATACTCACGATGTCAAAAATACTCACGGTGCAAACACAATTTTGCAACAAGTGAAAACTGCGCACATTGTTTATATCTTTGACCTAAATAACAGCAAAATATGCAGGGTATTTATCACTAAATTTTTTCATGAAGTAATGTTGGAACCTTGACCTTCAATATCTCCGAAACCAGAAGGTTCCTAGGTATGGTCCAATACAAAAAAAATATCACAATGACGGGGAGTACAAATTATTCTCGGCTTCGGGCATTATGGGTGTAAAAAGACGGTTCCTCCGTTATGTGCATTGCACATAATAAAATGTATGTTTTATACCTATTACACACTTACCAATACCTTCTTTTTTCATACAGTTGCATCCAAGCATAAGGAAACAAAACAGTATTACATATTCTACAACACACTACTAGAAGTAAAACTATATACCTCAAAAGAGTTGAGTCTGCTCAATTCGATTCTGGATAACTATGATGAGTAAGTTTTTTTTTTTTCATTATGAATATTAAGGAGTGCTACACACTTTTTCTGGTCGCCATGATTCAGCACAGCTGGGCGGCAAAATCGAATATTATAATGTTGACATATGTTTGGGAAACAGCCCCTCGGCTCAGCTTGAAATGGCTTGGCTTGTGCCGAGCCGACCCGAATATGATTCAGCGAACATAGATGGCGAACGGTGCCGAATGAAAGCGGAATATGCTTAGTAATTGCTTCGGGTCGGCTTCGCTGTTCAACAAATACTGCCGAATCGAATGTGCCGACCTGAACAAGTATGTAGCTCTGACTATCACTAAACATTAAATCAGACATATTTTGTGTTGGTACGAAATAATATACGAAAATATTAGCTCATTTTATGGTTAAAATTATTTAGTTAGCAATTTAGTAGCGCGGCTCAATACCCAGGGTGCGCCGGACAAACGTTTAGTATCGTCACTCGTAGAGGCACTTTTATTGTACCCAAATCTGATTTCTACACAAACAGGTCACTGCTCCCAGCTTCGAAGCTAAACACAAAAAACATAACCCTCCTTCTGGCGCGTCGGGTAAAAAAAAATTGGCTATGTGTGAAATTGAACCTAACATCTGTATAGATAAGGAAACAATTAAAAATGTTACATTTGTAGATGACGCATCGAATGTTTTATGGAAACTGAAACGATTTACCCACAGTGGTTTGGCCCATGAACCGTTGGTCAATATTATCTTTAACCCATGAACGTTTCATCCAAAGAACTTTTCACCCATGAACGTTTCGCCAACATAACTCTTCGTCAGTGAATGCTTACCCAACAGAACGTTTTGACCAATAACTTTTCACCCAAAGAACAATTGACCCATGTCAAATAGAACTTAGGATGCAAGAGCGACCGAAGCGAGCTCGGGACTTGGGGCACCCCGACTCGCACAGGTTAGGTTCGAAGGGGATGACGGCGGCTTAAGTGAGCGAGCAAAACGAGCGAAGGGCACCCCGAGGTTAGGTTAGGTAAGGTTACTTTAAACCCTTTTCACAGAAATAGGGCCCCGCAAAGCGGGGCTCCTTCGACTTTCACTTTTCCCGGTGTCTGTTGGCCTTGTCCTTTGGGTGAAAAGTTATTGGTCATTATTTTTAGTTATTGGTCATTATTTTTAGTTATTGGTTATTATTTTTGTAGATAATTGCATGATGAACAATTTTGTCACCTATTTTTATGATAAAACTTACCGTTTAGCTGAAAAATGCAAAAAACCGATTACTGCAACATTTGACATTAAATAAATTTTTTTGCACACTGGGGACACATGGGGACTTTTGACAATTTATTTGAAACGGTGTTCCTAACATTTATACCAATTTTCAGCTTTATGCGAATTAATGTAACCTTACCCCTATTTTTGAAGCTAACTTGACTGGACTAATATCCTTCTAACTATCAAGTTACTCAATACGATTATTTATCGAACTTTAGTATCCAAGTTGTTCTACAAAAAAATAAACAAGTCTTTATTGTTGCAGGGCTATGTCTTCATTCCGAAAGAGAGAAGAGTTTATGACGCAGTTTGAATCGATCGTGGACTGGGTCAACCACACCGTTAAAAAGGTCGAAGAGAAATTCAAAAGCGAGAAGGAACAGAAAAATGATCTCTACAACGAATACTCAAGGTTGATGGATGTTCAGAGGCAGTATGCTGCAGCTTTGAAGAAATTAGGAGAACAGAGACAGAGGATAGATGCAGAGAGCCATAGTTGACCGGTCAATCATATCTCTTAATAGTTACGAAGGCATTTTTCTCACCATTTTGCTATAATAGTCCAGTCAAAATAGACATAACAAAATGTTATCTCGGAATAATTCGCAAAGAGATAAAATTGGTACAGACTTTAAATACACTATTAGAAATGACATGTCAATAGCCCAGTTCTGTATTTTTCTTATCCAATGGTAAAAAAGAATATTTTTTTAAATATTTTTCTTAAACGGTCGCCATTCCGCACTCGGTAGGTACGGATCTGAAAGTAGAATTCATCAAGTTACAGCATTCTGTCCTGACGTAAGTGGACGCACTTTATCCACTCACTTCGTTAGTGAGCTCGCTTTGTCCACTTGACTTGTTAGGCCCGGACTCCACTGAAGCGGAGCTGGGCGGAGCGGAGCGGAGACGTGCAGGAATCGTCCAATCACAGACGAGACGAGTGACGCGATGAGGATTTCAACCATTGTGATTGGTCGATTCCTGCACGTCTCCGCTCCGCTCCGCTCCGCTCCGCTCCAGTGGAGACTGGGCTTTAGTGGGCTCGCTTTGCTCGAAGTAAGAGTCACACCGCTCGTGGGATAACTCGCTTCGCGCGCTCGGCTCGATCCGCTAGCACGTTTCAGAAGTGGGCTCATTCTGCTTTATTACCTTTTGAAAGATTTCGCAATTCGCTTTGCTCGTTCATCTCGTGAGTAAGTGCGCTCCGCTCAGTCGAGACGTAACTCGATGAGTTGGCTCGTCTCGCTCGCTCGTCTTGTAATAAAGTGGTCACAGTTGTTACCTAACCTGCCTTGGGATGTTCCATAACCAATCTTCATATATGGTGGAAAGTTGCAGCTGAATAATTTCTTCTGTTAGCCTCCCTCACAAAGTTGTTATTACCAAACTGCAGAGACACCCCCGTAAGGGGGCGTGGCGAGCGGTACCAGGGCTGAGCCTACCGGCCGCGAAAGGCTGTACGTTGGCCTGTAAAAACAGGCCCCAAATTGGATTGGCGACAATGGCCTAACGGATTTTTTGAACGCACGTAAATTTTTACGTGCGTCCATGTGAGTGTCTGTGTTCGCCGCGTAACGTGCCTATATTAACCTAGCACACGCTACGCGACGAGCGTATGTAGATAGTGTTCAGTTGTTTCGAGTGAGCCGCGTGTAACCTGGGTGCGGCTCACTCACTCGAGGCGTCAATCCGGTGCGATGGGGTCGTCGTCCGCTACCAGGTCGCGGGGCAGGGGTCTCGCGTCAGGGGGGCGCGCGTGCCAGGGCGCACTGTCCTGTGGGGCAATTCTCGTAATTTTAAGAACATTCACAGTCTGATCTCAGTCTCAATCTGTCAAAAAAGTTAAATTAAAAAATTCCCGACTCAAACAAAAACCTCTAAAAACTAAAATAATAATATATATTGGCCCTTTAAGTTTAATATAAGTTGCAGAAAATATTTTGATCCAAGCGTCGGGGGACGGCTAATGAAAACGCCAAAATTATAAAGGTTGGAGTATACCGAGTATGAATACCAGTCTCGATTCGGTCACCATACAAATATTGTGGATTTAGTTTGGGCAAAAAAAATCTTCATCTAAGGTATTAAAGAAATGAAATTGTAAATTTATGCAATTTTCTTTTTGAAAAATTAATTACAAACAAATAAACACCATAACTAATGAACTCCTTTAGAAGTATTACTTTTTGTTTGGCTCGCTATTTAACTACATATATGTATTTATTTATTTAATACTTCAAGCACATAAATGTACTTATACAGAGGCGGACTTAAAATGCCATAGGCATTTTCTACCAGTCAACCTTTGGGTGATGCAGAGACGAATTCATTTGCATTCATAATATAAATTGAAAAACCAAAAAACTTAAAATCAATAAATGTTCAAAATGAGGTGGTCATTCATTTGGACGATACCATTTTTTCGACTTAATGTCATACATTTTACACTTTTAAATAAACTTTCCGTGAAAACAGAGCCTAACTTTTTTTCATTTCCAACAAAATGGCAGCCAATTCACATGCTGACATTACTTTTGCCCCACCTTGTACATCTACAGGTGGTAAAAATGCCAAACAAACGAAAAAAATCTACCTAAGTATATTTTTTTTTATAAATTAATTTTACACATTTTGATAAATTAATTAACATTACGTAATTTTTTGTTTAAATAAATAAGTTTACGTAGAAGCTAGCGTAACGGGTGTTGACATTAGTTGAAAATAATAAAAAAGACATTATTCAATTAAATAATAGACAGTCATGTCAAAAATAATAAATAGGAAAGTATTCATAGAATGACTGAATATCAAACAATACATTTATCTTTCATTATATTCATTCAGTAACGGTGGAGTTTCTTGCCCATTCTTCTCCATACGAAAGCTACCTTTTGGAAGGGGTGACTAGAATCAATTCTATTTTAAGGTAATTTTTGACGTTCAAAAGTGCCTTTTATGTGCCTATTTGAAATAAATGCTTTGACTTTATAATTTATTATCATTGTGAAATAAAAACTGCCACCACTCTGAAACCAGTATGCCACCCACAACCTTAATTTAGTAGCGCAGAAGTAGTGACGCAGTCATTGGGCGACTGGTATCGCAACAGTGACTTAGAAGTAGCGCAACAGTAAGGATTGCGCAAAAGTAAACGATAATTACTTCACAGTTATGCTGTATTTTCCATCAAGTTATTATTATTAGCACTATGCTAATTAACACCTTTTTAAGAAACGAGCGCACCATAAATCTTTGCAGAAATCTCAAACTTAACTAAAATAATCGAAAAATTAGCTTCCAAATCAAGTGACCACTTTACTTCACCACAGGTTTGACATAACTCATTCAATATGGCGCGTAATATTCAAGATTCCGTATACATGACTCGTTCAGAGTTGCCATTCAAAAGTATACAAAGCTACAGAACGTGACTTCAAACTGTGTAAGTACGAAAATTGGTTGCGCAACAATGGTGGCGCAAAAGTATGAAATTATAAAATGAGTAAAATAGCATTATTCTACTAGTCTTTGTTTATTTAAATATGACTTAATATTGACATATTTATATGCTTAAGCCTTAGAAACTAACAATTTGTCTACAAACTAACTTGTATATTTTTTTAATATTGCACAAAGTGCACAGGGCAGGGTACAAAAAAGATGGAGGAATTAACCCAAATTTTGCCCGTTTTTGATGAAAATATTTACTCGGCCACAAGCCAACATTCTGGAACTCTGACTTTTGGCCAAGCTGGATAAGAAGCTATTTAGTATTACAAAAAATCTAGAAAAGTTTTGGTCTAAATTTTCTACGAATAAAACTATTTAAAGGAGACTGTTAAAATTTGTATGGGAAGTGGTCTATGATCCAATAGCGATCCTGTAGAGGTATTTCTGTGGGAATACCTCAACTATGCCCTTGTGCAAAGGGGCATCAAAATCTAACCCGGCAGTTTTGAGAAAAATAATACTTTAAAATTCACTATATTTGCTACATTTTCTGACTTTATACTACTTAATTAATGTGGTTTTCTGCTAAACAAAGACACTTACCACCTCAACAGTGCTGAATTTCAGTTTTTTTTTTTTTTGAAAAAATAGCACAGAATGGTTGCAGATGAAACAAATCACATCACCTCTGGGTCGAAACATGATTTAATCATTCAATATTTTTTCATTTCATTTTGACGATTTATTTATAGCATAAATTGCTTAGCAACCATATCGAATCGCAACCCGTGAAATACTTATTAATGAGTTGTTCCGGTGGTCATCTGAGGTCTTCATCGTTAGGTAGTACCACTTCACCAAATGGTGCTTTCCGAGAGCAAATGCACGAGTTACTTTAAAGAATACCCAAATTGTTATAGCTGTGCCTATAATGTTTGAAGAGTTCCCTAGATTTCTCCAGGATCCAATCACCAGATCCTGACCTGGTGACAGTTTGAACATTTGGTAAGTATACCCTTTCACCCAAAAAAATAGTTTTTTAAATCGGTCTAGCCGTCTTCGTGTAATCGGTGAACATAAAAATATTTAAAAAATGTAATTCCTACAAACTGAGAACCTCCTCCTTTTTTGAAGTCGGTTTAAATCGAAACAACGACTAAAATCTAGGAAAGAAACACATTAATTAAGTATTATAAAGTCAGAAATACCCTTTAAAAGGTTTTTAAAATAAAAATGTTATCATGAAATTATTTATTCTAAAATATTATGTTTCTCAAAACTGCCGGGTCAGATTTTGATACCACTTTGTACAAGGGTATAGTTGAGGTATCCCCACAGAAATATCGTAACAGTTTTGCTATTGGTTCATAGACTACTTTTTAATGTTATCATGAAATTATGTAATCTAAAATATTATATTTCTCAAAACTGCCGGGTCATATTTTGATGCCACTTTGCACAAGGGTATAGTTGAGGTAGCCCCGCAGAAATATCGTAACAGTTTTGCTATTGGTTCATAGACTACTTTTTAATGTTATCATAAAATTATGTAATCTAAAATATTATATTTCTCAAAACTGCCGGGTCATATTTTGATGCCACTTTGCACAAGGGTATAGTTGAGGTAGCCCCGCAGAAATATCGTAACAGTATCGCTATTGGTTCATAGACTACTTTTTAATGTTATTATAAAATTATGTATTCTAAAATATTATATTTCTCAAAACTGCCGGGTCAGATTTTGATGCCACTTTGCACAAGGGTATAGTGTAGTATCTCCACAGAAATATCGTAACAGTATCGCTATTGGTTCATAGAATACTTTTTAATGTTATCATAAAATCATATATTCTAAAATATTATATTTCTCAAAACTGCCGGGTCAGATTTTAATGCCACTTTGCACAAGGGTATAGTTGAGGTATCCACATAGAAAAATCGTAACAGTATCGCTATTGGTTCATAGACCACTTTTTAATGATATCATGAAATTATTTATTCTAAAATATTATATTTCTCAAAACTGCCGGGTCAGATTTTGATGCCACTTTGCACAAGGGTATAGTTGAGGTATCCCCACAGAAAAATCGTAACAGTATCGCTATTGGTTCATAGACCACTTTTTAATGTTATCATGAAATTATTTATTCTAAAATATTATATTTCTCAACACTGCCGGGTCAGATTTTGATGCCACTTTGCACAAGGGTATAGTTGAGGTATCCCCACAGAAATATCGTAGCAGTATCGCTATTGGTTCATAGACCACTTTTTAACAGTCTCCTTTGAGGGGTCATAGTAAAAGTGCCAAAATTCGTGGCCTGACCCTTAAATTACGAGAATTGGCCATCTGGACATGGGGCCAGGCGGATGCGTCGGCACGCGCAAACATTCCCTTCGCGAGGCGCCGCACAAACTCATCCAGCCTCTCAATCCCGAGGTCCCGGTGAATGATGTCGTTCCTCACGAAACGAGGCGTGCCTACTATGGTCCGCAGCGCTAGACTTTGCTGCGCGCGGAGTAGCTTTCGGCTTGGCTCGCTCGTGAGGGCGAACCATGCCGGGGCGGCGTACGTCAAGATTGGGCGTACAACTTGTGCACACCCAACTTGACGCGCGCCGGAATGCGGGACGAGAGCACTGGTTTGAGCAGGGTGTGGGCGACCCTACCCCGTGCGGCGACCGAGCAGACGTGTGGCCATCGTGAGCCGACGATCGATGGTTAACCCTCAGGTACTTGACCCGGGGCGACCTTGCGATGTCGGCTCCTTGCAGCTTCAAGGGTCGTGGGAGGAGCGCGGACCCGGTGACCATCGCCTGCGTCTTACCCACGTTCACCGACAGCCGCCGAGTGATCGTTCTTCAACGGTTGACCGTTTATATAGTCAGTTTGACCGATCAATGCGTGTCTTCACTATTTCATGCTTGTATGTAGTGGTGACCTTCGTTGACGTCATGGACACTTCGCACGTCGCATGTAAGATGTCACTAGTAGTCGTCTGATGATTGATCTTGTTTGTGTTGCGTTCTACTCGGGTGGCGTAGTGTTGTGTACACAATCCGGTAGATGGCGTAAGGTGTCGTGTTATAATACTAATATTATAAATGCGTAAGTGTGTCTGTCTGTCTATTACCTCTTCACGCAACCGCTGCACCGATTGAGATGAAATTTGGTATAGAGATAGTTTGAGGCCCGGAAAAGGACATAGAATACTTTTTATCCCGATATTCCCACGGGATCGTGACTTATGCGGGTAAAACAGCGGCGCGCTTATCTATTTTATTCTTTTATTATAGAGATTTGATCCTTGAAGTGCACCCTTTTGAATGGTGTCATATAAATACAGGATGTTCTTTCAACGGTTCGCATTCGTGTCGGTTCGATATCTGGGTAAGCCAAGACTAAAATAATATTGAAGTTTTGTGCTGATTTTCACCTCTATACGAATACTTACAATTTTATGTTTATTTTGTCTGGACTCTACATCACATGCATAGTTTGTCTAGTCTTCAAGTTATAAGTAGTTAATTTTCTACTTTTATATTCATTCCTGTTCCACTAAAAAATAACCCTCATGTATAGAATTTAAGACTGAATATATGTTTTATATTATCCGAATTGTATTTCTAATACACTGTATTTGAAAAAGTAATATAAATTTAAAAAATAATAATAACACGATTATATTACAAATATGTTTATTTTTATACCCTGATATGAAAGTTTAACACTTACTCAATAAATTCGTGTCAATTGAATTAAAAATAAATATACAACTTATTACATAGGACGGATTTTTTACGGGAGATTCAATTTCGATTTTACAGTCGTACAGCACGAGTACATACACATCGTCAGATGTTATTCTACATTCACATTCGATCATAGCGTGACCACACTACTGTGGCCCTTAGGAGAGCTTCTGTGCGTATGACCGTGACCTTGGCCGTGACCATGACCTTGACTATGGCTATGCCCTTGACTGTGACCGTGTCCTTGACTTTGACCATGTCCTTGACTGTGACCATGTCCTTGATTGTGAACTGGTGGGCCAGCATTTGTTTTCTTGTACATGGTAAAGGATATCAGCTCTCGGTTGGCGTTTGTCATTGCCATGGCGTGTGAAACGACATCATATCCAAATAACGCGTGCAAACGGTTTACCACAACTAGAGTAAGTCCTTTCTGAGTGATTCGTACAGTTCTCTCCGGTTCTAATGCTGCTGCGACCTGCATGCCGAAGGACGTGTTTAACTCCTGTAAAAGAAAAGCTATATGAATGAATGAAGCATTTAGCATCATATTGCACATCTGCCTCTAAAGATAGATATATAAAACAAGGAAAAAATATGAGTCATGAAATGCATGAAGATAAGTCATGCGCTATGCAATTTTGTTGTCCGATGCAGTTTACAACGTTACTGACGATTAAAAATGGATACATTCTGAAATAAAAACTGCCAGCGTTTGTTTTCATCCACTCTACAAAACTTTCAGTAATGAAATGAATGAAATCAACAGTTATTTAATTTAAAAAAAGTTACACAAACTAAAACCCCTATTACACTACACGATATTTAGGTGATGTGTTTTTTTAATAGGGACCCTTCCTCCCTTTCTCTTATTACACCATCTCGACTTAGGGAGAGGGTCGCAGAATATCGCGTAGTGTAATAATGCTTTTAGGTATGTTGGAAAAATCTTCAAGAACACTGATAGGTACCTACCTATAAGGTTATTAGAAAACTTGTAAATGATTCTTACCCTCACTAACGAAGCCCGCTCCTCACTCTTGAGTCCGTACACAGTGACGCCCTCATCCTTAGATAGATGAGGAGCGCTCAGGCTGCCCATAACCATCACATACGGCATATTTATTTACAATTTTATTTACACCTCACAAATAGCTGTTCAAATCTGAGTTTATGAAATATTATTTTTAGAAATCATCGGCCGATTACGCTATCATTTTAATTAAACACGATCAAACAGAAACACAAATAATATTATGTGAACTTGTTAGTAATTTAACCACGCGGCTCGTTGTATGTAACCACGACCGCTCAAGTACTCATGTGTGGGTTCACTCCGCCAGATAAGCACTACCTGCATGTGTGGTATACAATGGCATTTCTATGTAGGTTTCTGTACGGATTGCTAATGACGCGTTGTTCGAGACGTGACGTCGAACTGAGTGACCTTCACGGGTGCTTGGCCTGCGCGGACGCCGCAGGTCCCCCGCGAGCCGCGCTCGACTGGTGACTGTCGCGCGCACATGATCAAACGATATTATGGTAGTACATAGGAATTTTACAAGGCATTCATTATTTTACCTTTACGTTTTTACCATAGGAAACTTGATTATTATGCTTTATTCTAGTTTTTCAGGTTGATTCAGACCATAGGTCAAAGCTTTTCAGATGTGTCTGGTGATAAGTATATTTTGTATTACTTAGGTATGTCTCTGGAAATAAAACAAAAGGAAATCTGGATGTCATGTCGATACTGTCATCTTTTCATTACCTATCAAAAGTTTGTGTATAAATATTCGAGAGTTATTTACAAATTATTTAATCATGAGCCATTCTATGAGCAGTCCGAGGAATATTCAATTAGGTAAATATTGATCGATAATATTAAGCAATGTTTATGTTTACAAATAGTAGCGAGTTGCAGGTATTTATCAAAGGTTCATTGAAGGAAGACCCAGGCCGGTAAACATCTAAACACAAGATTTAGAAGGAGTGCAGACATCCGCCTATTATTTACCTACCTAAGTAATGAATCTAGATATAATAGTCATTGTTTCTTGAGAATAGGTACCAGTAGGTATTGTGATGAGGTTGTAATATATTTACAAAGATTTTACCATATAAACCTACCTACATATGTAATTATGTAGGTAGGTACCACAAACAGTAATTTATGTATTTATTTCAGATTTGTTTATTTCCTGTTTAAATTACCATATCAGGTTCTTTGTAGGGTTAACAAAAAAATCATTAAAAAAAATTAAATCGACTTCAAAAGGAAATTCACTCAAAATTATGAAATAACTTTAATTCCGGAAGTCGGTGTCTTAGGATCTGTATTATAGTTTTTTACCACCGACTTCCTGCAATAAAGTTAAGTATTTCATAATTTTGAGTGAAAAGGAAAAGTAATTTTTAGTTTTAAGTATCTAAATAAAAACTAGAATATTTGTTTGTAATATTATGTAGTTAATAGTTTCGGTGTAAATATTGCACTAGAATTTGACCAAGGTTTTGAGATGTTTTCGGTTTGACACCCCGTAGCGTAGCTCGTATCAAATCAACAAGCCAGCCCGTCAAACTACACGTACAAGTCTATATCTTGAAAACTCCTGAACCGATTTTGATGAAACTTGCACTGTTCCCTAAGTTGAAGTAAATGTAAGCCAATAAAAAAATGGTCACGATCCGATTAATAGTTGCGGAGAAATGCGTGTACAAACATTCATACATACATCTATAAAATTTTGTATATTTGTTTGGAAGCCCTAATAGATTGTCATATGTGAATATATTGCAGTTCCAATAATATTATATACATACGTGTTGAATTGATAACCTCCATTTTTTTGAAGTCGATAAAAAAGCGAAGTTGTCTCTACGTAGGTACTAACCGATTTGGGTTCGTCGAAATCTATCTTTATTTGTGTGTTTTCTTATTAAAATATTTGTATTTTTCCTAGTATTCGAGACCTACCAGAAAGCTCGACTGGTATTCGTCCAGACTATGGCTGAATTGGCGACTAGATCAACTAATGTTAAATGCTTGGAGAGCGCGGGTGCACTTGGTAAATATTATTTATTATACCTACCTAATTTATTTATAATATAACTTACTGTGTGGCGAATGACCATGTACAGTACAGCATGTATATACAGTTGTGGTCATATAATTAAGAACGATTTGAAGTTCCAGAATTTTTTATCTAAATCATGTCATATGTAGTTATGTGTTCCTTCTTAGAAGTAACTAGTTATGTTATGAAATAGCCACATGAATAGAGCAAACGGGATTAGAATTATATAATAAAATCACTATTTTTTTTACAAATTTTCTTTATTCTCTATAGTAACAAATTCAAATAGTAATGAAACTGGACAAATAATTAAGAACGATTTATTAAACTGCTCGAGAGTTATTTTATATGAAACTTAGATTAAATAAAGAAAAAAAGCAATTGAATACATTCTAAGCTAAAATTAATAGTTAGTAGCATGTCCACGGCTTTTAATTACTGCTTTACACCGGCGAGGCATTGACTCTATCATTTTTTGACATTTCACAAGAGAGATAGAGTTCAATTCTTTTAAGAAAACGTCGTACAACTCTCTTAAATTGCCACACTATCGATTTGAAACCTTTTTCTTGACTTCGCAACAAAGATGCTCTATTGCGTTTAGGTCTGGGCTGTTAGCTGGCCAATCTAAGACAGAAACTGATTGCGATGTGAGAAATTCCTTAACGGTGCGTGCAGCGTGCTTTGGATCATTGTCGTGCTGGAATATCCAAATAACCGGAAGTACGTCATCAGCATAAGCTAACATTGTTTCTTCCAGTATATTTTTGTATTGGAATTGATCCATGTTTCCTTCTATCAGCTTAACAGGTCCAACACCATGTCCAGAAAAGAACCCCTAAATTTTCACATTTCCCCCACCATGTTTTAATGTCTTTTTTTGTGTACTTCGGGTCGAATGCTTTATTCGGAGGGCGTCGTACATATCGTTTTCCATGAGAACATACCCTGTTTATTTCGTCAGAAAAAAAGAACATTTTTCCACTGTATAACTGTTCAGTTTTCATACCTTCTTGCAAATGCAAGCTGGGCTTGCCTATGGCACCGTTTCAACATGGGCATCTTCCTTGCCATCCTTCCGTGCAACTTTTCTTCTACCAAATGCCTTCGAATAGTGCGTGCCGAGATTGCTGAAGGGGCGTTTTCACCAAAATATTCTTTTCTTGGCTCATCAGACCCTTTAAAAGGGTTTTATTTGCCAAACGAACGACATTTCGATTATCTCGACGAGGTGACTTTCTCTGTTTAGGTACACGCGGAAAATTTGAAATAGTTTGATACGTGGAAAAATGCTTCACAGCGTGGAAAACCATCGTTTTTGAGCATTGCAGATGGTCGGCTATCTTTTTATAAGACCAATTCTTCTCACGCAGTTTTATTATTACTTCCCTTGTAGATTTTTCACAAAATTTATTTTCCCCATAGTTATCATATGTAACAATCACCTTTAAGACTTTTACAGCACTAAATGGCGCCTAAATTATACGAATAGTGGACCTACAACCACAGAGCTATCTATTTAAATTTGCATAAAAAAATAAACTATTCAGCGTTCTTAATTATGTGACCAACTAGTAAGTAGTAATACTAGGTTCAGATCTAATGTATAAGGTTTATCTATTTATTTTTTAGTCAATCATGTGTATCAATGAATGTACCGCTAGTATGGAAAAGTTTTGCAGTACCGAGAGAAACACAAAAAAATACATGCAATTAGTTATACTTGTTAGTTTGAAAAATTCTTCCCTTTAAATAAGCGTTCTTAATTATATGACCACCACTGTAGGTAGTATGTTGTGTGTCTATCTATATGTGGGTATTGAGGCAAAGTTCAACAAACCTGTCGGCTAACATCAAGTTTAGTAGCTATAACATAACATTACCTAAGGTCCGGCCGCGCTAAATTTGCCAAAGATGTAAACAACAAAGGCCCCTCGAAATTGAATAAAATCGATATACAAGAACATTTATTTTAATTAATGTTTGTTTTCTTCTAAATCTCCGAGCTAACTAGACGAAAACAAACATTACTTAAAATAAAATAAATGTTCTTGTATATCGATTTTATTCAATTTCGAGCGGCCACTGTTGTTTACATCTTTGGTTATTTAGCGCGGCCCGGACCTTACATCACGCCTGTATTTCCCAAGGTGTTAGGCAGATGTACACCTATAGTACACCCACATTTCAGCATCAGCTATGTTTAACTTCCATGTAGGTAATACCTAGGGGGCGAGCCTATTGCCATCAACCTGGCACAAATTCAGACTCCGGCGGGCTGCTAGCTACTGAGAAATTCCAGATGAAAAAACCCAATAACGCTTGTTCCGACCCGGGAATCGAACCCAGGACCTCATGCTCAGCAGTAGCGCTTGCGACCACTATACCAACGAGGCAGGCTAACTAAAAAATTGAATAAGTACGGTCAGCATCAAAAGTTGATTAACACTTCAGTTTTTTTAATCTTAGTTATTGAGCAAAATACAGGGTGAAATTGAACACATGCGACAAATCGAAATGGGAGATTGTACTCATCATTATGAACAACTTTTACTATGGGACCGAACCTGAAATCGCGAAAAAAAAAATCAGCTGTTCCCTACATTTATGTTCGCATAACTCGTCAAAATGTAGGGAGCAGCTGATACTCTTGTCTATTATGTGAAAAGCTAAAAATCAGTTTATTGAAAAAAGTTGTTGTCAATTTAATAACATGTAAAAATGATAGTGTTAATCGACTTTTGATGCTGACTGTACCAAAAGTTTCAGTCCGGCCATCCATACTTAGGTACAGTGCACTGCATGCCTACCTACCAACAATACGTATGTATAAACTTGTAGTTTACTTACATTTTTATGGATGGAGGTACCTTTTACGGGTAACGTTTAGAATCTTTCAAGTAGCCCTAAGGTTAGGTATGATTACAGGTCAGGCAAAGTGATAAAGTATTTGAAACTTAGCCGTAAGTTCAAACCCGATATTATCAGCTTACGAAATATATCCTTCTGCCCTGTCCCAACATATTAAAGGCGTGACGTCTATAAACCCTCAGATTTATTGAGACCACTGCTGTCCGATGCGTGCAGTACTGTCCGCCAGTGCGCGGTGGTAGCGGCCGCTCGACTTGCCGAACACGACGAGGGGGTGGCAAGACAACTACTGAATGGAGGCGTAGTTACCATCACTCTCGAAAATCTTAATAAATATAATGTTAGTATTCGTGCTAACATAAGAACCCTTTATTGGTCTTTCAAGATAGAATAGAATAGGTACTCTTTATTATGTAAGCGACTCGAGTCTATGAGGATTTCGGAAAAGGATATGCAATGATTTTTTTGATGATGACCCGACCACCCGGCGGTGAGGAAGCAACTAACTCTTGGCTATTTTCTCGCTCAAGAAACGTACAATAGATATACATTCCGTGTAAACAAAAGAGATGCATATATTAACAGTTGATCGCTGACTGTTCACACTGCAGGCGAGGATTCGCTCCACTGGTTTGTCGCTGAGCGACAAGAGTTATCAAAGATAATACTCGCCCAGCGATACTCACTCAGCGATGCTCTAGGCTGTCAGAGCTCACGCCTAGTGAAACCCCTGTGGGACTAACCGCCCCGAGTGAGTGGTGCGAGTAATTGCCCGTCACACTCGAACACTCGCTGATAGCCCAGCGACAAAACTATCGGAGTCCGACATAACCCTCCGTTCTGCCCAGACGGAGGGTATTCACGAGGATTTCCCCACGGAAAAAAAAGGCTCGTAACAAACACCACGCCTATAGTCCTAAAGTGGTAGGTATAGAATCGAATAGGAAAATATTATATGTGACAAAGACTTAACATCACCTCATTACTAGCGAATTGTGCTGCATTGTCTAACAAGCTAAGTACAGTCAGCATCAAAAGTTGATGACTACATTTAGATTTTCAAAATCGCTGTACACCGTATTATACCTAAATCGCTCAACATGACAAGCGCCAGAAATGAATGATTATCATAAAAGGGCATAAGTAGGTGACCATCACTTTTCAAAAGATTTGATCGTAATTGATAACTAATACAATATTTATATATAATAAATATTCTTTTTACATTCAAGGGTAAACAGTTTTTCAAATACCCACAACTATCAATGTTTCCCAAAGAATTGAATTAAAACGGAATTTGTTTGAATTTTGAAAATGAGTCATATATGTATACAAATTAGGTTCTAATTCAATCGTACTCTAAAAATCATAAACTAAGTCGACAGTATGAATTTGAACAGAATCTGCGTGATTTTTGAAAATGAGTCTTATTGCTTTACATATAAGGTTACAATTCAATCGAACTAAAAATCATTAATTACGTCGATGGTATAAATTCAAACAGAATCTGCGTGATTTTTGATAGTGAGTCTTATAGCTATACAAATAAGGTTACTATTCAATCGTAATATAGAAAGCTTAGATGACGTCGACGGAATAATTTTTAAGCGGAATATGCTTATCTTTATAATCGTGCTTGCGAGCTTATTAACCGACTTCAAAAAAGGAGGTTCTGTATTCGACCCGTATGTATGTATGTATGTATGCATGTTTGTATGTCCGCGATTTTCTCAAAAACGAATGAATCGATTTTGATAATTCTTTCATTAGTGTGATCTACATAGTTTCGGAAAGGTTTTAGTATATAATACATTAGGTAACTATTCTTATGTACGAAGTTATAAGCATAAATACACTGCATCTCTGGCATTTCTACGCGAATTTTGATGATTCTTCTAGTCGGTGCCTTATTGCACTAGTATTAATTGAATTGGTGTGTGGTAGGTACAACTAACGACTGAAAAAAAAAAATTAAAAAAAAAAAAAACAACCAACTTCAAAAAAAACACTTCAAAGTGAAAAACAACCGACTTCAAAAAACACTACAAAGTGAAAAATAACTTTAATTTCGGAAGTCGGTGTCGTTGCTTCAGCATTTTCGTTTTTTGACACCGACTTCCGAAATTAAAGTTATTTTTCACTTTGTAGTGTTTTTTTGAAGTCGGTTGTTTTTTTTGTAAAAAGTTTTTATTTTTCTCTTTTTAGTTGTACCTACCCCACATAAATTCAATTAACACTAGTGCATTGAAGAATTGAAGACACAACTCGACGAATCATCAAAATTCGCATAGAAATGCCGGAGATGCAGTACATTTATGCATATAACTTCGTACATAAGAATAATTACCTAATGTATTATATACTAAAACCTTCCTGAAAGTATGTAGATCACACTCATGAAAGAATTATCAAAATCGGTTCAGTAGTTTTTGAGATAATCGCGGACATACAAACATACATACATACATACATACGGGTCGAATACAGAACCTCCTTTTTTAAAGTCGGTTAAAAATAACTTTAATTTCGGAAGTCGGTGTCAAAAAACATAAATTATAGCCTCAAAAAATTATAAAATAAAAACTTTTTAACAAAAAAATTAAACCTCCGAAAAAACTGAAAAGCAAAAAATAAAAACCTTTTTTATTTTACCTTAATAAATAAGTTCTTAAACTAATGCAAGTGTATTTAAGAAATTTTGAGTCGGCGCCAAACAAGCAACTTAATATCGTTGCGAGTGGTCGTGCGGAGAGCGCATTTTTTGGTTGGAATTTTAATATTTATCGCTGGAGATTTCACGTTGCATTATTAATTTGATTTGGTTATTTCTTTAAATTTAAGGTAATTTAGTGATCTTTGTTCATTGATTGTTTGGCGCCGACTCAAAATTTCTTAGGTATACTTGCATTAGTTTAAGAACTTATTTATTAAGGTAAAATAAAAAAGGTTTTTATTTTTTGCTTCTCAGTTTTTTCGGAGGTTTAATTTTTTTGTTAAAATGTTTTTATTTTATAATTTTTTGAGGCTATAATTTACTAATTACTACATGCTTAATTTTTGATTACTTTTAAAATAGCTACCTACCTTACTTTAGATATTAACTGTTATATAATCCTACTTTAACTATTATTTTTTGTATAATAAAATA
Source organism: Amphipoea oculea (assembly GCA_945859645.1). Lineage (NCBI taxonomy): Eukaryota > Metazoa > Arthropoda > Insecta > Lepidoptera > Noctuidae > Amphipoea > Amphipoea oculea. Next base: position 10,833,787 of record OX243877.1, read on the forward strand.
CTTAAAAAGACAAGCTTTATACACCAACATAGATAGGCCTTTTATTTTAATTGAAATACACAGCTTAGCATTAAAATCTGTGAATGAACAATAAATCACCCCTATTTTCCCACCCTTAGGGTAGGATTTTTTTTCCCAAATTTACATGGGATCAACTTCGAGGTATGTCCTATCCAATAAAAAAAGAATTATCAAAATCGGACTACCCTGTAAAAAGTTATGCGTGGTCATACATTACAATCAGTGAGTGAACAATCAATCATCCCCTGTTTTCCTACCCTTAGGGTTGGTTTTTTTTTTCCAAATTTATATGGGACCAATTTCGGGGTATAGGTATCCTTTCCAATAAAAAAAAAATGATCAAAATCCGCAGCCTAATTGCGGAACGCCAAATCGTCAAATGATTCTGATCAGTTGGCTTAATTTCTATCACAATTGGCTTCATTTTACGATTTTCGAATTGCGAAACTCTAGTTTCTGCGCAGGGCCTTAACGTTCATAATTGGTTTCATAATAAACTAGAGTATCGCAATTCGAAAATCGTAAAATGAAGCCAATTGTGAATAGAAATGAAGCCAACTGATCAGAATCATTTGACGATTTGGCGTTCCGCAATTAGGCTGCGGACTGTAAAAATCGGAATCGTAAAAAGTTATGCGTGATCATACATAAAAAAAAAATATACACGTCGAATTGATAACCTCCTCCGTTTTTTCGCCGGTTAAAAAATGCGGAACCAACGACACCGACTTCCGAAATTAAAGTTATTTTTCACTTTAAAGTTTTTTTTTTTAAACAGGCTTAAAAATGTGCTTGCCGCTTGAACACCCACTTCTAATATTTCTCATTAATACTATGAAAAAAAAAAACAAAATTATTTTGGAAAGTTAAATTCGAAATTTACATCCATTGAATTTTTTTTTTTTACATGATTTAGTTTGGATAGGACAAGATTAGATTTATTACTCTGAAGATAGTAACGAGCACTTTTTTTTTTTTTAGTTTGCAGTTCAGCTACTTTTGATAGTATAAGTTTACACGCTACGTATCCGAAACAAAGTAATGTTCAGTAACTTTTGTTATTTATGATGTTAAGTTATTTTTGGACGTTGCCGTGATTACACTAGATAACCAAAACAAGCATTTTATATTGTTCAGTGACTTTTGTAAAACTGAATGTTATGATGTTTTCGGATATTATAACGATCAGCAATTTTTGACAAAATGGTGTTCAGTGACCTTTGACGAGTAGTGTTCAGTTAATTTTGAACTTTAATGATGTTCATTCAATACTGGCGCCCTACCTTGTTGAGCGATTTATGGGTGATATAGTGTACAGTGGTTATGAAAATCTGAATGTGATCATCGACTTTTGATGCTGACTGTACCTATGAGTATTGTCTGTAGGTATACTCGTAGGTAAGTAAAGGCACAATTCACGATTATTTTAGCCATGCTCCTAATTCCATGAACTTATTTCAACAGGTGTATTATAAAAGGTCCGCGCTGTATCTAATGAGAGCTGTTGCTAAGTAAGTTAACGATCATACCTATAATGCCACAAGACGCAGTAAAAAATGAATTTATTATTATCTGATTTATTATTTGCAGACATAATGAAGAACTGGCTAGTGCGATTATTAGACTTGGCGCTTTAGAGCATATGGTCTCGTGCCTTGAAGACTTTGATACACAAGTGAATATAAAGAAACACTCTACAATTTTTGTTTCCTTACTAGCCGACCAAGTTGATTACACAAGTGACAGTCATGATCGTCATCCGCAAATGTTGGTTTACGTTACCTATGTGGAAGACAGGTCGTGGTCTATATAATCAGGCTATAGTGTTTCCACTGCTGGGACGCAGGCCTTCTCTCGGTGAGAGGGAGTGGGCCACTGGGCCGCGGGCCCAGTCCGGGCTGGTAGATGTCACATGTCTTCGATTTTTTGGTTTTAAGACATATATTCCGCTTTCCTCTCGATGTTTTTTTCACCGTTTCTTGAGCAGTGGTGATGAAATAATTTACAAAAAGTAAAGCGCCTGTCTGGGTTCGAACCTACGACCCACAATTCGTAAGTCGCGGCGGTTATCACAGGGCCACCACTGCTACTCCTGTTGTTCCATCCTGTTGATTAATTGTTTTGGTCGGCTTAAATACGTGAAAGTTTTCATGTTCTAACAGAATGATGATATATTTGTGTTACCTGTTATAGGTGAAAGAGAATGCCGCGTGGGCCTTAGGATACATAGGGAAGCACAGCGAACAATTATCGGGGCTGGTGGTAGACGCTGGTACTCTACCACTACTGGTATTGGCTTTCCAGGAACCGGAAATGAGTCTAAAGCAAGTAAGTTTATAATAATAAGTAATTTTACATTTAATTTTTCACGCCTTAACGGCTCAACGGATTAGGGCACACGGATAAGACCATAATCATGATTATCTAGTACCTACATAGGATACTTTTTATCCCGGTAGTAAGATCTCGTGGGTCAATTTCTGACCTCTATGCGGGCGAAGCTGCGTTTAGGTAATACCTAGTATTCCTAGTAAATAAATAAATCTTCACTGATCATTCCTAGATTGCAGCAGGCGCTCTGGTAGACTTGGCCCAGCACAAGCCTGAAGCGGTCGTGGATGCTGGTGCTATTTGTCATTTAGTACACGGATTGGAAAACCAGGATCCTAAACTGAAGGTTATTTATTTATTATCTCTATGTATAAAACTCTTTTAGAGTTCCTCAGCTGTCGTATAGGAACTAGAAGATATTCGTCACTATAGAAGTATAGAGGAGATAATAAGAAGACTGCGAAAAATCCCTGATATAAAATTACATCATCTATTGTCCACCATAGGTCGGGATGGTTGTCCCGACACTTGTCGTTCAACTTGGTTCGTGGAAAAAATCACATTTTAAAAAATTAGGCTAACGATGGAATTTCTTTTCCATTTCGAAACTACCTTTTGGAAGGGGCAACTAGAATCAATTCTATTTTTTTGTAAATTTTGATACTAAAAAGTGCCTAATTGAAATAAATGATTTGAAAAGTCAAATCAATCGTCTACTTTTGAATGTTTTTAGTGTGGGGATGATCGTCCTGGGATCACGACACTTTTGAATGGTCAACTATTTACTACACCTGTTATTGTGGCCTACCTTAGCCTACATGCTACTAATGCCCTGATGTTACCGTTCAGCGTAGCACACTGTGCGCTCTGGGCGCGGTGGCGGGCGCGCGCACGGAGCTGGCGGAGGCGGTGGTGGCGGGCGGAGCCCTGCCGCCCGCGCTTCTGCACGCGGGCCATGACGCGGCGCCCGTGCGCAAGGCGGCCGCCTGTCTGCTCAGGGATATCGTCAAGCACTCCGTTGATGTGAGTATTGGTTTACCAACTTCCTAGTTAGGCTAAAAGATGTCATTGTATCCATATAGAAAGTAACTCTTGTCTAAGTATCTGTTACGTTTTTACGCCTTCACGGCTGAACGGATTTGGATGAAATTTGACACACGGATAGGCCAAGATTAAGATATAGAATACTCGTCGCCTCCAAATTAGCCGCAAACAATAAATAATTTAAAGAGGCCTTTATAGAAAAAAAACAACCGACTTCAAAAAAAAAACACTACAAAGTGAAAAATAACTTTAATTTCGGAAGTCGGTGTCTTTGGTTCCGCATTTTCGTTTTTTGACACCGACTTCCGAAATTAAAGTTATTTTTCACTTTGTAGTGTTTTTTTTTTAAGTCGGTTGTTTTTTTGTAAAAAAGTTTTTATTTTTCACTTTTTAGTTGTACCTACCCCACATAAATTTAATTAACACTATTGCATTGAAGAATTGAAGACATAACTCGAAGAATCATCAAAATTCGCATAGAAATGCCGGAGATGCAGTACATTTATGCAAATAACTTCGTGCATAATAATTATTACCTAATGTGTTATATACTAAAACCTTCCTGAAAGTATGTAGATCACACTAATGAAAGAATTATCAAAATCGGTTCAGTAGTTTTTGAGATAATCGCGGACATACAAACATACATACATAGATACATACATACGGGTCGAATACAGAACCTCGTTTTTTAAAGTCGGTTAAAAATACCTATAATTCGTCGCCAACTACTAGGATTATGGTCGTAAAATCTTTGGATCGTTGTCGCTCAGAAACATCCTTCAATAGAGCGAGACAGAAGCGGTCACGAAATCAGCCTGCCGATACCGAAGAGCGGGGCCAGCCGGATTGGTGTGACTCAGCGCTGCGACGGTAGCTCCAGCAATGATTAGCTGCAAGTCTATAAGTAGCGGAACGAGATAGACGTCTTAAACCACTCGGCACTTATTTCCAGTTGGCGCAATTAGTGGTGAACACAGGTGGATGTGGTCCTTTAGTGGAGCTTCTGGGAGAACCGGCAGGGGGCGCGCGCGTGCCTGCTTGTATGGCACTTGGGTTCATTGCCGGGCAATCGGATCAGCTTGCTATGGCTGTTATTGAATCTAAGGTAGGACACAAGAGTTACATGATCAGATAATGATAAGTAGGTATGCAGTTACGAAATATCTATAGTCGCATGATTTGATAAACTTTAGAGAACCTTTGTTTAAAATTATTAAGACTTTGAATTCTTCTAGTTCAGAAATGGTACCGCTGTTGGAGGTACCTATTCCTATGTTGTACCTATCAGCCTGCTTATTCAATAATTCGGTTCGGGCGTCGGATTGGCGTTATAAGATCCTACTAATTCGGAAACACGAAGATTACCGAAGCCCATAACTTTTCTGGTTTACCTGTAAATGCTAATTTTCCAGGCCATTCCTCCGCTTGTCGAAATACTTCAAAACACTGAAGCAGAAGACGCCGAAATTTGCGCCGCAGCCTGGACCCTCGGTCATATCGCAAAGCATTCCCCTCAGCACAGCCTGGCTATAGCTGTTGCTAATGCTCTGCCTAGATTGCTGCAGGTAAGACAATGGGGCTTTTCATCTCCTGCTAGTCGTTATTAAAAAGAGAATTCTATACATTCCTAATACAGTATCTAGTAAAGTAGTCAAAATAAGCATACCTATTAAAAATTAAAAAATAGGTACCTATACTTTATATTTATTCCTCAATTTTCGAAATTGCACCTACTACTGTTTGTCTCTGCATCGTCCAATAGTTGACTGGGCATTAAGTGCTTCTGTACATTTATTTGCTAGAAGTAGTAAAAAAAAAAAAATACCTACTCACTCTAGTCTGTCGCAGTTTGTTTCTCCGGGATAATGTAATGTTTGCTGATAAAACTACAGCGATTCAGACATGTCAGTTATGCCTATACTTCATAAAAGTAAAATGCCCATATCAAATAATAAATAAAAGTATTTTCGTTCAGCAGGAAGAAGTTTTAGCTATTAACGTCCACAGATATATCATGCCACCCATAAGTGTACCTATTACCTAAGTACCTATTATTAGTTTTCAACAGAATACTGCCAGAATGTGTGATAGACAGAAGTGTTATATATATCATGTTTTTAATTCACTAAAAATATGTACTCTCTCCTTAAACACCCTTTTTTTTGTTCTTGGCACTTGATTCATGATTATTATTATATATTTTTATAGTTAAGTAGAATATGTTTTAGGTATTTATTCTATATATGTTAATGGTACACCACAGACTACCTTCAGCATGTCTCTCCTTCTCCCTTAATCCATCCAAAGGTTATCTTTAAAAGATAAAAGATCGCTTTTAGCCAGGGACCGTTTTCGGTTAAGGTATAAGGTTACGCTACCGGTATTAAAAACCGGTACCGCTTTATTTTAAAGGTACACCGAAACCGGTTAAGATTTGCGGTTACGCTACCGGTATAAAATAACGATAGCGCTATTTTTTTCGGTACCGCTATACCTTTATTTAACCTTTACTCTACCGAAATAATTCCGGTACCGAAATTATTTCGCGTGCGAGTACCTACGATATATGCGACGTTGCCAGTTCTCGCAACAAATGTATTGCGATTGGCGTAAAGAGAGCGCCGCGCGTTCTATCCCCGCCGCCGCACGGTGGGCTGAAAATCGGCTTTCATAGACTTAGGCATTTTATTTTGCAAGTGCCAGTTTTTATGCCGGATATCACTTCTATTAGTTATAACAATATACAAAAATGACACCAGAATGGATTCTGCACAAAAACGAAGGAATTATAATTTTTTTACGAAAATTTTGTATGGAGCTAGTATGAAAAATCGAAATATCTCTAAAACGGCAGGGATAACCGTAATATCCTTATAGGAGGTTATAGTACTAATTATTTATGATTTTTTGACATACGTTACATAATGGTTGTAGATGCCGTTTTTTTTTAAAAAATCGACAAAATATTTTTATTTATTTTTACATATGAAACGTTCTTTTTAGTGTTTAAGTTGAAGAATTAGGAGCTTTAACAACTCTTAACATAAAATAGCATCACCCCTATAGACCTGAAGGACTAGACAGAGGTGTGTAGTATCTTGTTGATCTTGTAAGATTTCCAACAATACCAAATAGTTGAATATCAATGTCAAAGTGCCCATGCTGTCGCTTCTTTTTGAAAGATAGGGGAATAAAATTGTTTGTTGTTGAATGTGAAATGCGTACGGAGAGTGACTGCAAGCAAATATTGATTGGCCAAGTTGCGTGCAAACTTTAATAAATCAAGAACCAACTATTGATGAGATACCAAGAGCACGCTCAGTCTCTCCAGAACCTTCGACATCATCGACTGTTGGAACAATGACAAAAAGGTCCCGAAAACCATTCAAAGATCTGGGAAGCAAACAGAAAAAGAGAAGATCTAGTGAGCACATAGGCGAGGATTCCTTTGAATTGGCATATGCAGCTGCGGCACGTTTAAAAGATGAAGGGTATGAAGATATCGCATCTGTAATCGAATGTATGATCAAAAATCCAGAAGCTGCCGTTAAAATCTATGAAAGCATTAAGAAACCAGTGAAAACAGTAATATTTACACCAGAGAAAGCACTTGGATTGCTTCTATCACTTAAGCTTTCAAAGTGGCAAAATATTACGTTGCGAGAGACTGCCATTCGGGAAGGTGCTAAGGATATTTACCCATCCTACTATCAACTGCAACAAACTAAGCTTGCATGCTACCCTCCTAATCAATCAGTGTCAGTTACGGATTCATCAGCTAGAATTACACTTCAAGCTTTACTTGACATCACGGTGAAGCGGATTCTTCAAAGTCTTTCTGATAATGTGGAAAATAAGCAGTTAAAGCTGATATTGAAGTGGGGATTTGATGGTGCTGGTGGTGGTGGAGTTCTCCTGGTCCACCATCAGCTCCATATTACCATTCACATCGTGGCGAGCATAAATTGCTTAGCAATCATATTAAAGTAATCGAATCGCAACCCGTGAAATACTTAAATATTATTGAGTAGTTCCGGTGTCCATCTGTGGTCTTCATCATCAGTTCCACTTCACCAAATGGTACTTTCCGAGAGCAAATGCACGAATTACTATTAAAAAAACCCAAATCGCTATAGGTGTGCCTATAATATTTGAAGAGTTCCTTCGATTTCTCCAGGATCCAATCATCAGATCCTGGCTTGGTGACTATGGGACCACTTCAGAAGTATCTCCTTTCGAACAAAAAAATAATTTTGAAAATCGGTCCACAATTGACGGAGTAATCGCGTAACAAACATACAATAAAAATAATAAACATACCGTCGAATTGAGAACCTCCTCCTTTTTTTGAAGTCGGTTAAAAAGGAAGACAACCTTTTTTGCTGAAACTCTCGACCTAATACAGTTTCCGGAAACTGAGTTCGAGTTTGTAGGTATATCCAATCTGGATTCTGACTTGGAATTGGAGTCCGACAACGAAAGTTGTAAAGAAAATTTGTAAAATTTAATTATTTGTTATGTTAGTTTATTGTACCAATATGTTTAGTTAATAATTTCATAGATTATTGTTTCAAATATTTTGTATAATTGAATTTATAGCACTTAGATATTATTTTTGTTTTTTTTTTTTTTTCCGTTAGCCTGTACTGTCCCACTGCTGGGCAAAGGCCTCCCCCATTTTCTTCCACTTTTCCTTGTGCTGTGCCTTCTCCGTCCAGTCGGTTAAGAATGAGTCTAAGTCGTCACGCCAGCGTTTCTTAGGCCTGCCTCGGTGACGACGCCCGTCTTCAGGCACCCACTGTGTGACGACTTTGGTGACTATGACTATTATTTTTGTTACTTTTGTTTTATTTAAATTACCTATCAATAAAAGTATATATTTACAGTCTATTTTTATCACATATTCTTAATATTTGGGGAAAAAACATGCTTCCTAACGATGTTCTTAACTTTGACACAGTTCACGGATCGTTTTGAACAGTTTCATATGTAAAAATAAATAAAAATATTTTGACGATTTTTTAAAAAAAAACGGCATCTACAACCATTATGTAACGTATGTCAAAAAATCATAAATAATTAGTACTATAACCTCCTATAAGGATATTACGGTTATCCCTGCCGTTTTAGAGATATTTCGATTTTTCATACTAGCTCCATACAAAATTTTCGTAAAAAAATTATAATTCCATCGTTTTTGTGCAGAATCAATTCTGGTGTCATTTTTGTATATTGTTATAACTAATAGAAGTGATATCCGGCATAAAAACTGGCACTTGCAAAATAAAATGCCTAAGTCTATGAAAGCCGATTTACAGCCCACCGTGCGCCGCCGCCGTGCTGCAATAGCTACAAGCCTTGATACAACGAATAACGTTGTTCGAAATAAGACAAGTTTGCTTTGCTTGCTTGCTCGCGCAGGTTGTGTCGCTGTGCCACGTTCTTATTACTATTAGCTAATTACTAAATTACCAACCACTATTACTAATATTGACTTAAATTTATTTTATTAAATAATCCTACTCGCTGGAGTCGCTTTTGGCTAGCTTAAAATAATGGGAAGAAAACGAAGGAACGCAGTTTATGCTTTCTTTTCTTTTAATAAAGAAACGAATAGTTCTACTTGCTTAGTTCTTGGCTGTTCGTCAGTTATAAAGGTGAGAATTTAACTGTTCATTCTATCTTACCTACCTAATGCCTAATGAGTGCTTAAATATGTCGAGGCTCAAAGTGTTGTATGAACTTTTTTAAAACGAGGAACCGATAATACGGAGATGCGACCTCGTTCATTTAGAAACATAAATGAAGAATAAATGGCATTTTTGAATGAGCCACTACTAAAGGCTACTGAAGATATTTTAAAATACAGGGAAATTAATAAAATTAAATATCCTGCGCTCTGTAAACTAGTTTGGGTCGTTCTTGTTAGTCCAGCTAAACAAGCCAGTGTAGAAAGACTATTCTCCAGTTTGAATGTTGTGGTATCAAAGTATCGTTTCAATTTGTTGTATCAAGGTATCGTTTCAATTTGTGGTATCAAGGTATCGTTTCAATTTAAATCGCAATTTGATTGAAGATATTACTTTTATTAGGAACATCAAATTATATTTAAAAAAAAATACATGCTGTAACTGATGTACATGGTATAATAGTGTTCTACTAAGATCCGATTTCCATTTTTTTTTTTTCGAGTGGTTGTTAAACGACATGCTTTCCAGAAACTCTCATCTATTTTCCTATTTCTAAATTCATATTACAGTTGTACGCAACGTGTACTGAATTACTACATACCTACTTTAAAAAATAAGTAGGTACCTTAAAAGTATAACAAGTATAGGCAACTGAATTATGGGTTGCTGTAGAGCATCTCCCCAGCAACTCCAAGTAAAATTTCAAGTGAGAGTTGGAATGGCGGGTGTACCACAGCGAATTAAATTATAGTAATTACCGATAAAATGTACCTAAAATGTACTATTCAGTACCTAGTTCTAAAATATCTGTACCTCTTTCCGAATGAAATTATTTCAAAATTAAGGTACACCCGCCATATTGACGTCAAGATGGCGGGTGTACTGTAATATTTTATTATTTAACCATTACTCATAAAATATAACTACACCAAAAAAATGTACCTAAAAAGTACCTCAAGTAGAAAAGACCACACACTTGATCAGTTGGATAGTTCCTGAGAAATGAAACAATCGTGTTTCACACGTCATTGACATTCTAAACAAATAGCGCCTTCTCTGATATCTTTCGGAAACTTATTAGTGCCATATATGATATCAGAGATGCCGCTAGTTGTTTAGAATGTCAATGACGTGTGAGACACGATTGTTTTATTTCTCAGAAACTATCCAACTGATCAAGTGTGTGGTATTTTCTACTTGAGGTACTTTTTAGGTACATTTTTTTGGTGTAGTTATATTTTATGAGTATTTGGGGACTATATACTTATTTGGGGTTGCTGGGAAGATGCTCTATAGCAACCCTCAATTCAGTTGCACGTACTTGTTACCCTGTTAAGGTACTTATTTTTTAAAGTATGTACTAATTTGGTACACGTTGCGTACAATTGTGATATGATTTTAGATACAGCAAAATAGATGATGGGGTTTCTGGGGAGCATAGATTTAATCATGATTTTTGCCAAAGTTGTTGAGTCATAAACAAAAGATAACGTTTTTAATAAATCTTTACTAATCGAATCATTTTTTTTATTAATGGTTTATCAACAAAATTATTCCACCTCCTCAAAAAACGTATTTAATGGGATTTCCGGATTAGTCGAATCAGCTCTTCTAAAATTACTTGAAGTCGGAATAAATAACACAACTGGATTTGATAGACTATCGCGGGTGTCGCCTCTTACAAGCCTGATGAAGTTCAGTATTTGTGGATATGTATTAGAACGACTTTCTTCAGACATACGTTCTAGTTCGAATGCTACTAGCCTTGCACCATTTTCGTATCTTTCATCAAAAGGGCTTTCATTGTGAAAGTCTATTTTAGGTAAAGCTTCAATCATATAAGTAATTCTATTGTTTTTATATTGTCTATATACCATAGCGTCAATTATTTCGGCTTATGTAGTTTGAATTGACTTTTCTTGTGTAAATACATAATTACTTTTATTGTAAGTGCATCTTATGTTCTTTTTTGTAGAAATACGTTCCTGTCTTCCTGATATAATAGACGGTGAAGATGGTGGTGAGGGTGACTTAATATCGCATTGAATTTCATCGTCTTCGCATTGAGTTTCACTGTCATCCAATTCATAAATAGCTCTTCTCTTTCCTGTAAAACAATGAGTACCTATCAATGCTTTAGATTATTCTGACTTCCTAACTAATATTATAAATGCGAATGTGAGTTTGTTTGTTTATTTATTATGCTGAACGGATCTTGATGAAACTTGGCAAGGAGATAGATTGTGCTATGACTCCTTGAGGAAGGACATAAGTTATAATAATTACACAATATATGCAGATGAAGTCACGGGCAACAGCTAGTTATTTTATAGTCTTAGAACAGATAAAAAGAACTATAATTAAATACAAACCAGCCTTATTAGACCGCACGTTTAATGGAAATACTGGATTATTTGATAATAAATCTTCGTCACTTTCGGAATCGTCAGTCCTTTCAGGACATTTCATAATTTCTAATAATTGGGGGGCGCCTCTTAACGCTCTAATGATATTTAATATATCTGGAATACAATTGCGTCCTTCTGGCATACGCTGTAGTTCAAATGCTATTAGCCTTGCAAAGTTTGTATTTCGTGGATCGAAGGGACATTGATTATAATAAATGAATTTCTTATGGTATATGGTCGTTTGAACATCCACATCTTCGTAACTTTTGAAAATCTTCGATGAAGAATTAACCACTTGGGGTGTCTGGCTATAGTATTGAGTTTCATCGTCAGACTCATCGGATTCATCAATAGTAATGATAGGTAACTTCTTTCCTAGAAATTAAAATTATCATAAAAAGTAGGTATAATACATTAGGTATCATTTTAACATGATGTAAAGATTCCGGCACGGATCTTGAGCGCCGGCTTTTACTTGCGCAGAAGTGCAATATAGGGTCTCTTTAGAGGTATGAAGTGAGACGCGGGGGCAGTTCTCAGATCAGATTTTAGAAGTTAAGACACATTATAGGCGTGTACGAACGAACGAACAAGGATATGGCGCGCGCGGCGGCGCGGGGGAAACAGTTTCTTTTATCTTTTTGTACAAAACTGCTTCCTACCACGTAGGGTCCTGTTTTGGAAACAATATTTCGTGAATCTTAGAGATAGCAAAAAAAATTGGCTACTTCACTGTCGACCACTTCCAATGGCGAATCCATAGCTACTAAAGGGAGCGGGGTGGTTGTTGAGCGTGAACACAAACCGAACTGTGTACGTAGGTATGGTGTTCTTGTTCGCTTTGCGTGCACACGTGAACCAAATGTTCCGTGTTCGATGTTCATATTCACCGTTATATTCGTTCGTATGACCTTTCCGGTCTATAAACATACGAAAATAATAAACTTTAAAGGTAAAAAATACAAACCAGCCAATCCAGCCATCTTCACACACCAATCACTAAAAATCCAGATTCACGTAGGTATCGATATTTTGATATCGATATCAAAAAAAATATTGGTATGCAGTCCCTGCTACGCACAGAGACTGAGACCCGCTCAGTAATCAGTTATAATCCTCGAAATACAACATACAAGATGTAGGTAATATCTAAAAAAGACGAACGACGCGCAATCGGCGCAACGAGTGAAAACTGGCAACGGGCAGCCTGCCGCAGCACGACGAAAGAGCGTGGCAGTGGGGGTTTCATTAGGTAGCGTAAAAAATAACGGTACCGTTATTTTTCGGTAGAGAAAAATTTAGGTATCGTAATTTTTCGGTAGCGAAAAATAACGGTTCCGTTGTTTTGAGGTATTGAAATAAAAAGGTATGACGTCATACCGTTAACCCTTATAACCGAAATTTTTTCGGTATGCGGTCCCTGCTTTTAGCAATAAGACCACCCATTGTGTCACCCCTTGTAAAATTTCTACATTACTATATCTGTAATATTTATGGTGAACATAATAAAGAGTATTTTATCTATCTTATTCAACACAGCTTTACACCCACCCCAAGTCTTCAGGAGAGGTTCGTGCAAGAGCATCATGCGCCTTGAAGCAAGCCCTGCAGTGCTGCTTGCATCGACCAGCACTAGAACCATTGTTGCATTCCGCTCCTGCTTGCATACTCAAATATGTGCTAGCACAGTATGCTAAGGTCTGTGTCATTTGTGCCATTGTTTGTTTCTTTTGAAGTTCAAAGAAAAATAATACATTTAATTTAAATTAGGTTAAGTTTTTATTAAGACTTTAATTATGTTAGTAATATCACAGACCAACCATAGCCTAGATGAGAAGTTATGTAAAAATATTGAACTACATCATATTTTGTAGTACTTACATAAATTATTTGAGTAACCTACTTACCAAATAATGTATAACAAGACTCTAGTTATACATTGTTTAGTAAACCGGACCATCATCAAGGTTGTCATCTTCTTCATCATAATCTTCACCGTTATCAAAGTAGTTGTTTGCGTAGTCTGTACCATCATCAATTTCAAATTCTTCTTCATGCTCGTCTTCAATCTCCTCGTCATCATTGACTTCTTCGTTCTTCACAGGCTCTTCATTTTCGTTTGTTTCCACAGTTTCGTCGTCTTCTTGATTTTCTTTCTTCTCCAATGTCTGAAGCCTCTTGGCTATTGCTGCCGGGTCATCAAGCTTCCGCTTGCGAGCTGTAGCACGCACTCTGTTCGCCTGTGGCCTCAACTCGGTTGGCATGTTTGCCCACACACAATCCAGCACTTTCCCTTTTTTGGCATCAAGAGCGAGCATTTTATACTTGTCAGAATACCGCTCGATGCCATCTGTATGTGTCTTTAACTTCACAAAAGCCGGCGAGTCGTGTAAATACTCAATAAACTGATCTTTTACAATCAACATGTAATCTGTGGCAGCGTCGCTTATTAATGGTAGTGGCTTTGCTTCAAGTTTCGGGAAGAGCGGTGGTGGTGCTAAAGTTTGAGGAGTATTGTCTCCTCTAGCTATACCGAGTGCTTGCAGTTGATCATGTGTTAAGGATAGGCCACTACCACCCCGGCCTCTTCCTCTTCCCGCCATCACAAGTAAATTCAGAAAATTTGAAATAAATTTTTTGGTTCTATTCTATTTTATTACGCCTGCCGGTTGTTTGACATAACGTGTCATAAACACGTGTTTTTGACGTTTGACTGTTTTAGTAAGTAGTGATGGACATCTTCACACATTGCAACCAAAGTAGCACAGACGTGTTACAAATCTGTTTAAAGAAAACGAGATGGGGCAAAAATAATTATTTTAATACAGGTTGTTCACTCATTCTTAAGTAAATCCTGGGTAAGGCTTAAAATGCGTCTTAGGTTTGCAGGATCAGGATAGTCGTTTGGTAATCATGTTGCTAATGGAGATTCTTATTTTTAGATTTTACCCAACGATGCAAGAGCTCGAAGATTATTTGTAACTACAGGAGCATTGAAACGAGTTCAAGAAATTGATTCAGTTCCCGGATCATCGCTCAAAGAATATATCAATATTATAAATAGTTGCTTCCCGGAAGAAATTGTGAGGTATTAAAATTTTCTTGCTTGCTAAACTCGGTTTCCTGTTCTCTTGTACGCGTTTATTACGAAGTTTTAATTAATTTTTCCTTACAGATATTATACTCCGGGTTATTCAGACTCATTACTAGACAGAGTGGAAGCCTATACACCGCAGGTAATAAATAGAATAGCTTAAAACAAAGATTTATTATTACATAATATGCGGTCGATAACTACATAAATGAATTTTAATTATTTTTCAGATTCCAGAGCTCTTCACGGACAGAGTGCCTAGTGATTGTCAAAGTGAAATATCTGTAGAACAGGCAAATTAAGACAACTTTGTATGCTTTATTTAATAAATTGATTCGTTACACTTCTTGTTCTATTCTATTCTTGTTTGCCTAATGTCCACACCAAATGTTGTACTTGGATAGTTCTGCCACCTATATCCGTTTTTTCCATCGCCATGGATTGACTTGTAATCCTGTAACTGAAAAAGGCTTTTCATTACTCACAAAACATATCCCCTTAGGGTCAGCTCATACCGAGACGCGACACGATGCGACGCTGCGCGCACACTTTAAAAGAGCGACTCAAAATATAACTTTATTTTCTACACGAAAAGATACACATTTCATTGTAAGAGTTCAGGATACGTTGCACTATGCAGCGCTGCGCCTAGTGATGCCTCGCGGCGTAGAGCGATGCATCGCGAATTCGCGACGTAGCGGTGCATCGCCGGTACGTGCGGCGTGCAAGAGCGGCACTGCGCCTCATGAAGCAGCGTGACGCTGCGAGGCGCAGCCGAGGCCGCCGTGGCGAGTTGTCTCTACTATACCACGGGTGGACGCGGGGCGGGACGGGAGCGCGCGGTGAATGTAGACACGTTCCGCTGCGCCGCGCGGCGTCTTGCTGCGTAGCAAGGCGTCGTGTTGCCAACGATTTTACGATGCGCCTCGCGACGTTGCGATGCGTCTTGCGGCGGCGGCGGTGCGCCAAATCACTGGCCTCTTCCAGTATCGTCCCGTCGCGTCGCGTCTCAGTGTGAGCTGACCCTTAGGTTCATTACATGATACAGACTTTAAAAATAATGTTTGTAGTGCATTCATTAACTTATAACTCACTTATAATCATCACCACATAAGATATTCAGAACACGAATTCCTTGGGTGTCGACTTCAAAGAAGTGTTCTTGTTTACTGTATATGAGGTTTAAGTTTGTGAACTTTTTTTCCAGGCTCACTAGCTCATCTGTCGTCAGTCCCTGTAATATAGTTTTACAATCTTACAAACTCATAACATAATTATAGTCCACTACCTATTCATTTAGCGGGCATCATGCCGGCTATTTTAAAGCCCATGTGGCCAGTATCTAAGCAAAAATTCCCGACAAAACTTTATAGCTTAGTTTGTTAACAGTCTGTTATTGGCATAATAAAACCCATGGAAAATTGGAAAGATCTTGGTTGATGATCAAAATTATTTTTTTTCCAGATTCTGAAGGGAATCTTGGACGATGAACCGGTAAGTTCAATTTGGTTAGACGGACCGTGTAAAGTGCTACTGGCTACAAGGATCGTTTGGTACGTGAATGACTGATGGGGGGCGTTGTTGGTAAATATTTGTGCAATTGTCACAGAATTTTTATTGACAAATGCGCCAACAGATTCATGTAGCGTTTTAGTGCTAAATCAATGCGGAAAAGCAAGATTTACAAACTTTTCGTCATTTAAGTTTGATCTAATGCCAGATTGGTCGTCTATAGTACCCTTCATAATAGGACTCCACCAATGACCAAAGGAACGTACGCGTACAGTGACGGGTTCCGTAGTCGTGATTGTTATTTACGCATGCACTGTAAGTTCGTATTTCTCGAATAAACTAAGAAAAACACAGGACGAATTTATAAGGGTTCCGCTTTTGCCCTTTGTCTACGGAACCCTAAAAATAGGCGAATGAATTTGACTCGCGCTCAGTAAATGGTTAACTAACCATGCAAGGAATATTGTTCGAACAAACTCTCTTTTTGGTCCAGTCATCCTGACACTGACGAAATTTCGTGACTTTAAGAGCCATACCTGTAATTTGCAGGACGTGAAGCTCGTAGTCTCCAATTCAGTAACAAGAATGTAATACATGGTTTTGAAATGACTATGATCAACTGTGCCCTATTGTTTTCATTTCCTAGAATTTATATGAGCAGTTATCTGCAAATTATCAGGTTTTCCTGAGGATGTGGTTTTAAAATGATACGACGTATTTTCATAAATTGTATTCATATAATTGATCAAAATGTTTCATACATAGATACAGCAGACCGCTATTATAAAAATGAAAGGTTCTTAGAAGGATGCCACACGAACTGCCCCTGCCAAGTGAACCTATAAAGAAAAATATGAAAAAAATATTAATAATAAATACTTGGAGTTGCACTTGACCAATCTTTAGTTTTAGGAGTTATCAGATTATAAGTATCTTCAAAGGTTTCTAGATATATGCTTGTCTAAAAATATTCATCATTGTAGCTGTCAGAAGAGCAAGTTTTATAATTTTCTTGTTATAAAACATGAAATACATACATTATATTCAGTGCTGCTTCATAATGATCCCAATGAAGAATCCGTCACGAAATGGCGTCGTAGTATATTATTTGCAGGTCCATTCTTTGCAAAATTACAGGTTCATCCTGAAAAAATAGACACTATTTAACAAAAAAAGTATATTACTTAGCTGAAACTTGATGTAATGAAAAGTTTTCAGTTGTTACCATACCATTATTTATCCCCACGGTTTAGTGAGACAGGGATAACAGATATTCATCATTTTAAATTCGGATTAACTAATACAAGCCAAGTATTTAATTGATGTGAAACAATAATTAATAAGAATGACATGACAATCTGTTTTACACTTACCATTGGAATGAGTATCCGATTTCATTTGCATATTGAATCCATCAATCTATGTTGAGGTTGATCTGGAAGTAATATCATCAAGGTTAATACAATATGAATTTATACATACATGATAGTCTAGGTAACTTAAGAAATTCAGATGTTACCATACCATATTTTTCCCCACGATTTAGTGAGACAGGGATAACTAAGATATTCATCATTTTGTACTTGGGATATTTAAATTACATTGAACAGATATAGTTTTAATAACTTACCACATTAGGATATTTTTTGTAAGACTTCCTTCAGATGGCCCATAGTAGATGTAGGTTTGACAAAGAGTCCAATGATTTATCCTGAAAATATTTAAAGTAGTTAATATTGGTGCAGTCTAGACAAGATATTTTAGAATTTGATAGACATAAATTCAGTTGTTACCATACCATTGTTTTTCCCCATGGCTTAGTGAGACAGGGATAACAGATATTCATCATTTAGTTTTGCCCTAATCATAGTTAAAATATTTTTATAAAACAACTCACCTCTTTCTTAATTCTACAGCAGATTAAATTTTGTGGTATCAATCTCATCTCAACCCCCGATTGTCAATTTGTTATCTAAAATAATAAACAAGAATTTAAAATACAGATTAGCAAATATTTTAAATGAACAGTTTTACTGTAAAAATATGATCAGTTTATTAAAATGTTCATCAAAAGTATAAGATATATGCTTGTTACCATCATTTCAAATTAGGAGCACTACTATTCTAAAATGTATTTTACTGACCTTGATTTGTAGGGCATCCTTTTCATCACCTTAGCCTCTTTCGCTTTAAATTTCCTTATTTATCTGCAACAATAATACAAAGCAATATTAATCTAATCTTCTTGTTTGTACAGTACAGTATTCATTGGCTATTATGTTATTTTGTCAGTAAATCAATCAACACATTTGTTCAGACTGGGGCGATATAAAAATCATCATGCAAGAAATACAATGAGAAAAAGACAACAAATTTGAATGGCTTACCATTGAATAGAGATGGGAGTCCTGCCTGTGACCTCACATCTGTTTTTCTACAGCAATTCATTTTCTATTGGATATCTGAAACAAGAGGATGCCACATTAATCCCATAGCCTTTTCTATAAGCATATTGTTTGGCTATGTAATGTTATCAGTAGATCGGATCAACACAAAGGTTCAGACTGGGGCGATAATAAAATCATCATTATAAATTTTATACATAGAAATAAATGTTACACGGGAAACATTTGAATAGGTTACCTTTTTTTTTATTGAAGAGTTGTTTTTCTAATTCTGCAGTATTTCATAATTTTCTTTAGATTTCTGAAAGAACAGAAGTTATATTAGTTACATAGCCCTTTCTATGAACAGTAATTGTGGAGCATATTAATTTATCAGTAAATCGGATCAACACATTTGTTCAGACTGGGGCGATAAAAAATCATCATGAAAAGATTTTAAGATATCTTCAGTTCAGACTCTGGCAAATAAGTAATTAATCACTTACCAGATAGATGCTTGTAGTGTAGGACTTCACAAATGCTATTATTTTGTCTGTAGTTGTTTTAACTGTAACAAGCAAAAATTAAATTAACAAAAATGGTTGGGAAAATCTTTGCATTCTAATGTGTGAATGTATTTTTTTCAGGAACTATCAATCATCAGAATTCAGATAGGGGCGATACTAAAAGTCATCATCAAATTACTTAAAAATTTATATGTGACAACATGTTTACATACCTTGCACTGGCCAAAGTTGAGCAGCAAAAAACCTCTTGCCAAGCTGTAGTAGACCCTGAAAAGTCAATTCTTTGTCAAGCAAACAAAAATATACTTTCAAATGCTTTGCCTTGGATATATTTATTATGTCAGTAAAGATCAATCATCAAAATTCTGCCAGGGGCGATACTTATAGTCATCATATTAATTCCCACATTTCTGTATAATAACAATTACGAGATCCACCCCTTTATTCATAAATGTTGCTTTAAGTAGTGATTAACAACTGTTTAACCATATATTTTGATGTTTAGACACAACTTAACTTTGATAATTGTTTATATGTATATAAACCTCTTATATTTGTTGGATGAATTAAAAAATGCATTTACAAATAAAGTCAATTTATTTACCCTTTAGAACTAGGTATCCATAAATTAGTTCACATCCATAGTTATGTTCAAGCAATCTGTCAACAACATAAATGGTAAGATTAATCATAAGAATTATTAAATGCCTTGGTTATGGCATATAAAATGCCTTTTACTATTAAGAATTAATTAGTGTGTTTGTCACACTCAACCCTTGGACATACAACTATGGTAACTGGATGTCTTACACAGAGTGTGCTAATGTTCCTATCCAGAGTCACACATGCACGACTTGACAGTGCACACATCGGCTTTGGTAGGGTCTTTTCAGATCATCAACCCTCAACTAATGAGACATTATTATATTGTTTGTGGCTCTCTTGTTGAGTCTCAAGATGTTAATAGTAGTATATTGAGATATTAAAAACGTGCGCAATACTCGCCAAACAGACTCGTATATGCATAATAGAAAGAGACAGAGAGATAGAAAGTTGCACGGAGTAGGCCTAACGCTATTTCAGTGTGTCAGTTTCAGCAAGTCTACTCATACGCCAAGCAGTGTTTAGGAACATTGTACCAAAAATGAGCTAGTTTTTGTGTAACAGTTATTAATCTAATTTATTTACCTGAGATGAGTGGCAGGGACAGTTAATTGTGGCAAGATAGACTCAGTGTCCATACTTCTGTTCTAATATCTGGTAAAAAGTCTAGAATACGAATTGTGTCTGAACCCTGGATCCTTCAATGATACTTAAATGATGATGGTCAAACTCTTTCCATTTTTTAGACCTGTGAATAACAGAAATAATAAAATTGTTTAATTGATCAAGCAGTGTGGTGTATTTGGTCATAATTAGTGTGTTTGTCACACTCAACCCTTGGACATACAACTATGGTAACTGGATGTCTTACACAGAGTGTGCTAATGTTCCTATCCAGAGTCACACATGCACGACTTGACAGTGCACACATCGGCTTTGGTAGGGTCTTTATGATATTTTCAGATCATCAACCCTCAACTAATGAGCCATTATTATATTGTTTGTGGCTCTCTTGGTGAGTCTCAAGATGTTAATAGTAGTATATTGAGATATTAAAAACGTGCACAATACTCGCCAAACACACACTCGTATATAATAGAAAGAGACACAGAGAGATAGAAAGTTGCATGGAGGAGGCCTAACGCTATTTCAGTGTGTAAATTTCTACAAGTCTACTCATACTGCCAAGCAGTGTTTAGGAACATTGTGCCAAAAATAAGCTAGTTTTTGTTTATCACTTATTAATCTAATTTATTTACCTGAAATAAGTGGCAGGGACAGTTACATGGTGCAAGATAGCCTTTCAGTTTGGTGTCCTTGGTGACCCATGCCTTATTTCTGTTCTAATATCTGGTAAAATGTCTAGAACACGGAATGTGTCCGAATCCTGGATCCTTCAATGACACTTAAATGATGATGGTCAAACTCTTCCTATTTTCTAGACCTGTGAATAACAGAAATAATAAAATTATTATATTGATCAAGCAGTGTGGTGTTTTTGGTCATAATTAGTGTGTTTGTCACACTCAACCCTTGGACATACAACTATGGTAACTGGATGTCTTACACAGAGTGTGCTAATGTTCCTATCCAGAGTCACACATGCACAACTTAGCAGTGCACATATTGACTTTGGTAGGTTGAAATAAGGAATGTATTTTTATTATTTTTAATAAGTACAGTTCTATTATATTAATATTTACCATAGATAAGTGATGGGATGGTTACATGTGGCATGATAACCTCTTAATTTGGTGCTTGTCTCATTTTTGTTCTGCTGTCTTGCCAAAATACCACCACAATTGTAGCCCAGTTCCACAGATAAGACATGATTAGTTAATATTTCTTCTTCTTTTCTGGTCCTGAGAACAACAGAAAGTAAGATTACTAAATTGATCAAACACAGTGGTGTTTGTGGTCATAGTTTGTAAGTTTGTCACACTCAACCCTTGGACATACAACCATGGTAACTGGATGTCTTACACAGAGTGTGCTAATGTTCCTATCCAGAGTCACACATGCACGACTTGACAGTGCACACATCGGCTTTGGTAGGGTCTCTTGAATCTTAATAGAGCTATTTTAATAGAGAATACAAAAATAGCTCACCTTTTTAAATAATTAGCTGCAACATATTGCTGCTTTCAACATATTAGTACCTGGGAAAGATGAAATAAGATATTAGAATTGAATTATCAATCAATTGAGTATTATAATACTATATTTACTGTACAATCAGTAAGGTGGTAAGTTTGAAATCATGAGTTTCATACGAACGAGACTAAAATTTAAATTCATCATGAAAGTGACTACTTATTTACATAATTATAAGGTTATGGCTTCTAAAATTTGTTAAAATTAACTTACATTTAGTACTGCAGACCAAATGTGGTTGATTTTCATCCTGGGAACAATAAAAATAAACCTTTAGCGTATCATTCCACAATGTTTCAACAATCATTGGTGAGAGTCTTGAATCAGCAAAGTGGTGAGTTTGAAATCATCGATTTTCATACGAACGAGACTATAAAATAGAATTCATCATATAAATTAACGTTCCAGTGTCTCTAACAGAATAAATAAATGTTGAACTAACCTCAACTTATTTGATTGCACCTTGCATCTAGCCGCAACTGAAACATAAAACATTTTGAGTAAAGAAAAAACACCACATGTTCTATAATATCAACTTCACTCACCTATTGTCAGTCATAGGACTGTTTATGAGTAAGAACAACACAAAAAATTGGCTTAGAGTAATTCTTTATTTATTTCTGTCCCTTGATAGTCGCACAATAACCTGCTTGAGGCACTAAAGAATTACTTCTTCGCCGGTTTCTTGCCGCTTGGCTTCTTGGTGCGCACCTTCTTGACGGCCGCCTTGGGCACGGACTTCTTGCCGAAGGTACCGGAGCGCGCCGCCTTCACCTTTAAGCTCTTGAACACCGCCGTTCGAGCGCGGTTCCTCTTCACACGCGCTGACGTCAGCTTGAAACGGTCGTAGTCTGTCATCTGCGCACGCTTCTCTTTGTTGGCGAGCTTCGTGGCCCACTGGCTTTCTGTCCACTTCTCTGTCAGCTTAGCTTCCGTCCATGCTTTCCTCACCATGCGTGTGGGCGCTGTGAAGGGGTAGTTCAGGCGGAACTTGGTGAGATGCAACTGGTTGAGGCGGAGCTGTTGACGTGAGACGCCGCTGCAAGGCCCGTCGACGAGAGCGCGGGTCTGGTCAATAATGTCGACCACGCTCACTAACTTTCCCTTCAAGGGACCGTCGGCTACCAGGGCAACACGCCCTGGCTCTACAAACCGTGCGAAAGGCATGACGTCCTGGAAACAGACGATTGCAGGTTAATTTCACTCAACTACACGACAATGCCGTCACTTGCCGATTATCACTGTAGGTAATAAAGCGAAAGTGGGCGAAAATATAATGTAAAACTGAATGAACATGTAGTAACGAAGAACCGACATGGTTTAGAATTGATATAAACTTAGAATATGCTTGGATCAAAACGGATAAAATTATTCTAACCTTACAACGTCTGTACAATAAACACTGTTTTCACGAAAAGAGTTTCCGTTTGTCATGTCAAGTTGACATAAAAAGCAGCAGAGTTGCCATATTAAAATCTAAAAACTTTTGTCAATGGTTTTGAACCAGACTAAATTGAATAAATTCGGTATGTTCGATAATCGGAAAACTAACTTAGTTTAAAATATATCCACTGACCAATGTGACCAATTATGGAGCATTTGAAAGTCGCCGTCGTCCTTGGACTGATCCAAATAATTTTAGATTCATTGATTGTTATGCTGGGTACACACGCAGCGACTCGCTGGCGATTTAAAAATCTTATGTCCACTTACCGATTTTGGAACCACTACGGACAAATCAGAGCCGTGATGCTGTCAGAAACTCAGAATCTATGTGTGGACGTGAGATTTTGAAGTCGCCAATTCGCCAGTGAGTCGCCGATGACTATAGTCGCGGCGTGTGTACCTAGCATAAGTGGTTATTTTCTGGTTTGTGGTTTCTACGGATGAAGAGAGCGCGAAATATAAATGTTGCTAGGCAACACAATAAACACAACAATGGATTGATAATAAAACTGCGTACTTTGGTACCAAACATTATTAAAATAAACACAGTTAGTAAATATGCGGCTAAAATATTCTAAAACGCTTTTGGAAGCACAGGTAATCGACACATCTCAAAATATTTGCATAAATTTATCCAAATTGGGTTTTGTTAATACGTACCCAAATATTTTCTTTGTCAATACTTCGTACTTCTTTAGCCACGGCACTTTATTCTAGGACACGGAGAGTCCTATAGCCGATATTTGTTGGTCGCCCAACAACGTTAAGCTAGCAGTAGCGACATGTGAGCGTTTGGTGCTGTTGTTTGACCGCGAAGGCACTAGGCGAGATAAATTCGCTACCAAGCCTGCTGACTCGGCTGCAGGGAAGAAGTCCTATGTTATTACAAGTAAGCAAATGCATTACATGTCCAAGTATCCATCGTTGGGTACCTATTGTATTTAATAAATATGGTAAAAAATATAAATTTTTAGAATATCTTGACCTGAGATATTGAGGTTCAAAAGTTTATTGGACACAGTGTACCTAGTTGAAGAGAAAACCATTGAAACGGCGACTGCTGTAAGAGCTCGTATAGTCACAGTACACATGTTGTATTTTAGCGTGAATTTTATTTAAAAACTACTTCTGTTTAAGTGCGTTTGTCCACCGTAACCGTCACCGGGACGTCACCGAGAAAAGAGATTATTCGAACCACACATGGCATCCCAGTCAGTTATTTTTAAGCTTAATTTCGACATGCATAGGCAAAATTCTTATCTAACATAACTGACGACTCTGTTCTTAAATTAGTTTTTGTATTAAAAACTTTACGTTTGTAGGAATAAAACTCGCTAGAAGGGCTTATTCCGTTTAACCGGTCAAGCGGCGCGCGTCGCCCATTGGCGACGAAACAATAGAAAATCAATTATTGTGTCTCATTAGCGGAGCTTGACAGATTAATCCACCCTAAAACAGCCATCCTAAGGTGGATACTCGGACACGCATGTCCGAGAATCCACCCTAAGAGCGGTTTCGCACTACATCCGATCCGAATCCGAGAAATGCCGGTCCGAAGTGACCATTGTCCTATTTATAATTATGAGGGGTTGCCCACTAGATCCGAACAAATAGGACTATAGACTATTTCTCGGAATCGGATCGGATTCGGATCGGACGTAGTGCGAAACCGTCCTAATAGGCTAGTTTCCTAAAAAATTCTAATTAGTCCGTCAGTTAGATTATCGAAAAATAATGGACCCATATTTTTTCTTTTGTCAATCAAACAAAAAATGACAAAGATAAAGCGCGTCAAAATTTGGGAGTGGGGGGTCGTGACGTCACGCCGTGCTAAAAATTGTCGCACGGCGTGACGTCACGACCCCCAACTCCCAAATTTTGACGCGCTTTATCTTTGTCATTTTTTGTTTGATTGACAAAAAAAAAAATATGGGTCCATTATTTTTCGATAATCTAACTGACGGACTAATTAGAATTATTATTTTTTTACCCAGGAAACTACCCTATTGTAAGCCTAGTTACTTTAGACTGGCTGTTTTAGGTTGGATAAATGGAATAAGCCACTAGAAGGTTTCTTTTTAATTAATAAGAAAGTTTAGGTATTATCGTTTCTATTCTTACCATTTAATAATCGAATTATCCTAGGCATATCATTCAGCGACAACTCGGAACTGCTGGGAGTTGCCCAGAGCGACAACATGGTGTTTGTGTACCGTGTCGGGGCAGACTGGACTGGTAAGAAAGTCATCTGCAACAAGTTCCCGCTGACTGGCGCCCCCATGTCGCTATTACCAGCAGACAACGGGTTTTATACTGGAACTAGCGATGGAAAAATAAGGTAAGGAATTTCTCATACCATAAAACAGAATAAAACTCTATCATTATCAGCCTATATCAGCTGAGCGTAAGCTCTCTACGCCATTTGAACTGATTGTCCGCTACTCTCATGCAACTCCTACCAGCCACCCTGCGAAGATCGTCACTCCACCTACCTTAAGTTATTCATACCCAATGATCAGTTCGAAATTAGTAAAAAGATATGTACTGGAACATGTTGCTGCTGTATTAACGCATCTGACTGACTGTTACTGGTGCAGAACTGGTTTTTCTACCTCATGCACTAACGATGAAGAAGATTAGGTGATATTTAATGACTATTATTTGAAGCATATTACCTTTTTATTTACTACCAGAGCTGAAGTACCGTACCTAACAGTTTTTGTTTCGTACCACCACCATTCTGACGATAAGTGGTTCAGTGGTTCTTTCAAATGGACTCATAGGTACTTATAGCTTATTATTCCATTGTTCAGATCCCTGGACTGTAAGAGCAACAAGAGCAGCAGCATGTGGACGGGGGGCGCATGCTGCGTGTCTTTAGCGCGCGGTGGAGAGGGCACGCTCGCGTCTGGCCATGTCGACGGTACCCTTTACTTGAACGGGCGGCTGCTACTAAGATATGCGCTGCCTCCTACTGCACTCGTCTTGTTGCCTCCTTACGTAACTATTTTATTTTTAATTTAGTGGTTTCTCTAGGTTATATTAAATTGCTTATTAATTATTAAATAATCCTTATTAATTAATTCTTATTAATTAATTATTAAATTACTTAGTGTCTTAAAGCATGCACTCATTTTAAGGGTCAGTTTCGCTGGATAAGACCAAGGATCGTGCTATCACACGATCAATAAAATATATCGACAAAAACGTAAGGGTATAATGTTAGCTCCATTATTTCAGTACTTAGGCAGATTACAGTAATATGCATGATTAGAAATTGCGATGAGCCTCCGGATAGACAATATCCATCAATACAATATCAATTAATTACAAGGTCGACTACACAAAATTATCTCCCATTATTTTTACCGGAATTTATCCGAAGGTGATGAACAGGTCCTCAATATTTTGTCCAGTTAATAGTGGGTTCGTGTGACGGTCGCGTGTCCGTGTATGAAGCACAGCGCGGTGCTCTCCTGCGCAGCCTGGAACCTCAGCTACCACCTGATCGACGAGATCTGATATCAGCAGCTCCCAGCCCTTCTGGACAGGTATGTCACAAAGTGCGATCCTCTAATTCCCTGAGTTTGTTTCAGTGTTTCTTCTTAGAGTAGGATAGGAAACACCGATCTCATATAGTTTAAAAAAATATTGACATGTAAAAGTGTTTTTAAATACTTATAAACTTACAGAAATAATCATTATTTATCATTTATCAGCTTATTGTTGTCATTTCTTGCGAGAAGTTATAGTCGACATTTCAGCCGTCATTCTTTTGGGAATAGCCTCCTGAGGAAGTGAAACCCGCTACCACATAACTGACTGGCTTATATATGTCGCAGCCAACTGGTTAAATTAGCCGTTTAGTTTACCGCCTGGCCTTTTAACTAAACGGCGGCCGTTCAACTAACGGCCTGAATGATATTCAATATTATAGTTTAGGTTGGAACTGTAACCAATCACGCGAGAGCCGAATTGGTCGCAGTAACTAAGCCAGGGCACCCTGACCAAATGGGTTAGGTTAGGTTAGAACTGTGATCAACCGCGTGCGAGCAAAGAGAGTATAATACTCCCGAACAAATTTCGGTCACGGCTGCCAATGATTGACTAGCCAAATACGCAGGAGATATTACAACACAGACAGACACAGGTGCACTCTCTATTCCCACACTCTCTGACTAACTAATATTGTTACCACAGTATCAGCCATTTTTATACAGCATTTTCTAACTTGTCGATGACAACAGAACTCCAACTTACTCCGTAACATTATAGACGGTAGCATTCGGCGTGTTTGACGGGTGCCTAGTAGGCGAGGTGAAGGAATCAGGCGGGGTGGAACTTTCGATGCTGAACATCCCCAACTTCTACGCGGCGCGCGCTCTCGCTTGGAGCGGTGATGGCACCAAGCTAGCACTCGCTTCACAAACAGGCGCTGTAATACAACTTGAAGCTGTATTGAGGTAAGTAAATTACAGATTATTATTTTGATTCAAGTTTTATGGTTTTAGAGTAAAACTAGGGGTAGAATTTATAGATGGTATGTTTTTGTAAAAAAGTTCAGGTTTGACTCCTATAAACTCAAAAGCTTTTCCATCACCATTATCAGCCTACTGCAGTCCATAGCTAGACATACCAATCACAAGCCATTCATTCCGATTCCCGTAAAGCTTTTTCAAAATGCATTGTTTAAATCAATATTTTTCTATGTGGACTTTCTGAATTAATGTCTAGGCTGAGCTACGTCAATCACTGCACGATAATACTGCTAGACGTGCACTTACTGCTACGTAGCGGGGGACTATGTATTAGCAGGAAGGGGATGAAGTCGCACGTTGCTTCTTTATGTAGGTTACATTTTTGCTTTCGGTTTAACGTAGACGTTGGGTGTGGCGCGACACAGTGGAGGTGCAGCATGTGAGCGCTCGTCAGCTGGTGCTGTCGCGTCTCGCCAACGACGCGCTGCCTCTTACCGTCACCACCAAGCAGGCTCCCGATATATTCAGCGTGCGGTTTATTGGTCAGTAGCTATTTAGAAAGAAAACAGAAAGAAAATCTGTTTACCCATATTTAAATATTATTAAGCTATGTCATCTTCTCATGTAGGGTAGGGTCTTGGCAAATTATGATTATTTAGTTCAGATTTTCTCTTTCATTTGAAGGGCTTTACCTGCGTTTCAGATTGTTGCACTTCAGTATAAGGCAGTATTTTCTTATCGCGAATAATATTGAACTTGGTTATTTCAGGTAACGACTGGTATGCAGTGTGTCGTACTAGCAGCACTTTAATATTATGTGACATCGCACGAGGTTTGACCAGTGAGGTAATGTATTGATCAATTACTATATTGAGCTCCATTTTTTGTACTTTAAGATCTTAATCTTGATTCCAAGATGAATGTTGACCGGTTCTTAGATCCCATGGTCGGGTGGTGGAGAGCGAGTGTATGCGGCTGTGGGAGGTGCATGTTTGTTGCATCGGGCCGGCGAGCTGAGTGTTGTGGAGTATGGACTTGATAAAGTGCTGCATACTGTGAGTTTAATGATATAATTAATTATTTATTAAGTGGAAACATATGGGTGGTAAAACTCTATTCAGAAATATAGTTTGATGAAAGTTCCTAAAAAAAACCTTTCCCTATTAAGTGCGTTGTTAGTAACTAGTCTAGAAAACAGCCTCGTTATGTATGATGTTGTACTTTTTCTATAGGTGCACCTCTGTCTTACCTATTAGGATTATATACATTACTTGTTATGTTGTGTTATATCTACTGAAGCAAAAATGATACATTACGAAGAACAAAATACAAAGGCACCGATACTTATAACATGTTCATATACGTAATGATATTAAATTAGGTGCGCACGGAGCGTGTGAACCCGCACGTGCTGAGCGTGCGCATCAACGAGGGCGTCTCGGGCGGCGCCGAGCTCGGGGACCGCAAGCATCTCGCCTACTTGCTGGACAGGCAGACTATTGCCGTTGTAGACCTTACTACTGGTAAGTTATCATCAGCCAAGCTGTACCTGAAGAATAGCCCCTTAAGGCATAATTACACGCTTTTACCCGTATTTGACAACAATGCTGCCTTCTAAAACAAACAAAGGTATTTGGAAAGTACAGAAATAACTCTGTTTGCAGAGGCTGCGTTTATCAATCGTCATATTTTTTAAATTCAATCTTCTTTTGTTGTTTTGTCAACTTTGGCACTTCTACTACATGATTCTTCTAAATAAATGATTTACTATTTCGCTATTTCCTTAATATTAACGATAATGATGGAAGTTTATAAGCCCGAAAGTCTGACAACCAGTCTTACCAAGGGGTACTTTGATAAGTACCCCCTGGTAAGACTGGATGTCAGATCTCCACAACCCAGTTACTGGATACTATGATTATTATCCAGTAACTGGGATGTGGAGGTCAGATAGGCAGTCGCTCCATGTAAAATACTGGTATTCGGCTGCATCCAGTTAGACTGGAAGCCGACCCCAACATAGTTGGGAAAAGGCTAGGCAAATGATGATGATTATGGAAGTTTACGACACCTACCCTAAATTGATTATATAACTATGCAGGTGTACAGTTGGGTCAATGGTGGCACGAGGCTCGAGTAGATTGGCTCGAGCTGAACGAGAGTGGACAATTACTACTGTTGAGAGACACGAGACGGAGGCTAGCTTTACTACGTTTAAATAATGGTGACAAGGTACTTTTACTAAGAAAAAATAACATCTATTAGTTTACAATGAATCTTTAACAATGTTGGCTATAAAAGATGATTTATTAACAGTTTTCAACAATATTATTATCTCAGGAAATCATAGCCAGTGGAGTTTCATTCGTACAGTGGATTGAGAATAGCGATGCAGTCGTAGCCCAAACACCAACACATCTACTCGTATGGTTAGTGAAATCTAATTATTGAATGGCTATTTATATTATTACTTTAACTAACTCAGAAAATTATACGAGTTTTTTTTAACTAGTTTAGTACTGGTTTATTTTTTTATTGAAATAAATACATGAATTGAGGTCCTTCTTTACTAATCTTAAAATAATAAGTGCTAACAAGTAATCCTAGCTCTCATAGTCAATGAAACTTTAACATAACATACTATATTTATTTATTACTTATACAGCTGCATCCCGTGAGACTGGAAGCCAACCCAAACTTAGTTGGGAAAGGGCGAGGCAAATGAATGATGTCTTAAATGCACATTGTGCGGCGACAAAAAGCAGTTCTTGTTGTTGAAATGTTGTTATAATATACTTATCTCAATACGAATGCAACTGAACCGTTCGGTGGCTAGAAGTTATAACTTAATACAGACAGAGTTGCGTTGGCAAAAGTATTCGGTTGTGTTGAATCGAACACTGGAGACACTATACTATACCTACTGTGACC
This sequence comes from Amphipoea oculea, assembly GCA_945859645.1. NCBI lineage: Eukaryota > Metazoa > Arthropoda > Insecta > Lepidoptera > Noctuidae > Amphipoea > Amphipoea oculea. The sequence continues at coordinate 10,864,413 of OX243877.1, forward strand.
ACCAACCTGTATTCCTATTTATTGTATGGTGTGTACGTAGGTACAGCGCGTGGGACCCCGGCAGCGTAGAGATGGTGGAGTGCGGCGGCGCGGTGGCCGCGGAGGTGCTGTCGCGCCGCGTCGTGCTGGACGGAGGCCTGCTGCCCTACCTGCAGCTCGACGAGCATCGACTCGCTTTTAGTATACATACATAATCAGCCTATAACGTTCCCACTGCTGGGACACAGGCCTCCTCTCTGTGAGAGGGAGTGGGCCGTAATCCACCACGCGGGCCCAGTGCGAGTTGGTGGATGTCACATGTCTTCGAATTTTTGGTTCTAGGACATGCCGGTTTCCTCACGATGTTTTCCTTCACCGCTTTTAGTATGCTTATTATGTTTTGGGAACTGCTGCGGATTTGCTAGGGGGAAAGTTTGAATGCAATCCGTTTAGTTCTATTCAAGATCAGCGTTTCCAAAAAGGCAGCATTGGGCTTTATTTTTTATATAATTAATATTTTAAACCTATTTTCTAATTGATTACGCCACGCAGAACAAGCCACGCAGAAAAATCTAAGTAAGAGTTTTGTAAAATCCTAAAAAGAATTCCTTTGTTCGTTTTAAAAATATCTATTTATATGTGCATTAGATTAAGTACAGAAGATGTTCACGATAATACGTGATGTTCAGTCAAATAAACACATTGCTAATAGTCCATTTCGTAGCGAAAGAACTTAAATCACTGCTCCCGATCGCGACCCGACTCGTAGCTAATCTCTTATCTGCTACGATCGTCGTAGCGCGTAGCTAAACCGCTACGCCGTAGCCAATTCGTAGTAAATTTCTTATAAACCCATATTTATTTCAGTAGCCAATTTTTTCCTTAGAAGAATCTTCAATAAAGTCCTATTACAAATTCTCGTATTACTTAATTTCAAAGTATTTTCGCACAGTTCAAAGTTAAGTTATTATTTAGATAACGCGCTTCGAAGCGGTGACTTAGCCGGTTGTGCGCGCTATTTGGATGGCGTTGGCAACAGTGCGGACGTGGCTCCACTGTGGAGGCAGCTGGCTGAACGAGCACTCGCCGATGATGATGTTCAGGTAAAATTTTGGAAGCTGCTTTTAATAATACCAATTGGTATTTATTTAAGATTAATTATAGTAATTTTTCATCTTATCTGAATTCTGCACGTTTTAGCAACTAAATATTTATTTAAATACTCTTGTTTTCTTTTGATTATAAATTAAACATTTTAAAACTTAATAACGGAGTAATTTTTGGACGCTAACTGATGGCACCAAGCACGTGGCCGAATTCTGCGCCGAGTCCATTTAGATTGCCTACGATACTCTTAAGAAGAAGAAGAGAAAAGATTTGATTTTTTGTATATTTGTTTGTTACGCTTTCACGCTAAAACGGCTGAACGGATTTGGATAAAATTTGGCACATGGCCAGACCATGTCCTGGTTTAGGACGTAGAATACTGTATATCCCGATATTCTTACGGGATCGAGACTTATGCGGGTGAAACCGCGGAGCGCAGCTAGTATTCTATAAAAGCCAAGTCCTTCATTTGCTTCACACTTTCATGTAAACTTTAAAGTATGTGTCTTTTATTTGTTAGTTGGCTGCCAAATGCTACCGGGAGGTTGATGACGTAGCGCGTACTTTCTATTTAGAGAAGACCGTTGAAATTGCTGCTGCTGAAGGTGACGGTGACGTCACAGTTGGTAAGTGAACTAATGAGGTTTTAACGAACAGTAATAAACGAAATATGTGGGTCTTGGCAAAAGGCCAACGACATCGTGGCAGGAAAAGATGACGAGACGGATGAGTTTGACATTTATCGTTCACAGTAGCTAAAAAAAAACGAAATGTATTAAAAAAAAGGGATTCCTTTGCCTTGTAGTGGAAAAACACACGATGAAGAATTAATTAATCTTTTTCTATTCTTAAATGGGCCTACTCTTGACCTCGATCACGCCAGCGATTAATGAGGTCTATGATGGAACAAGCGTGCCCATATTTAATATTTTATACACACAATCTATACGTTAAAGCTGGGTTTCAGGATTAAACAATGCCATAGTGCGAGCTCGTCTAGCAATCTTCAACGGTGACTTATCCGCGGCTGAAGAGTGTTACGTGCGTCGCGCGGGGAGGCCTGACCTCGCAGTGGATATGTACAAGCAGTTCAATAAGTGGACTGACGCCATTGCACTGGCGGAGAGAACTGATCGAGCCTCTGTTACTACGCTGAAACAACAGCACATGGACTATTTGACTTCTACTGGTAAGTAGTATAATCTAATAACAATTTGTTTTATGAGGGTATAATATAACAAGCGCTCCTAACATGTCAACCATTAAATTAATGCTTATTTTTAGTGGTCAATCATTCTCGTAAAACGTTTGGAAATATCGTAAAAGGAATGTTTTATTGAATGGTACGGGAGCATTTATAAACATCGCATACCTACGAGCTCAATTATCACTAATGAGAAACAATTACTTTTTCTTTTGTTACCAAATTTAATAAGCTTGCCTAACAGACTAGGGATTATCACTTAATGAAATAAATAATTGAGCCATGCAAGACCCTGTAGCGGTATCTACATCGCCACATGCGAACAACGCGTCATACTGACGTCACGCAAAATCCTGCATCTCGCAAGCAAAGTTTACCGCGCAACTAGCATAGATACAACGGCCCGTCATGAATCATCGGGCAGTTGCCAGCCAGACACAACACCGGTCTGCTCAGAGGATCCTCCCTTTTCTATAGAGTATGAGTGAACTTTACACCCTGTTCTTCATACCTCTATAACCTGAGTCATAATTGATTTGTGCAATGATCATTTTTAATCAAGCCCATTACTGTATCATTACCCTTCTGGCCTAACCTCTTTTCGTCTAGTTTTTTCTGGCATACCAATCATTATCAGTCGTCATCTTAGTATTCACTGCACACCTAACCAAATCATTATTACATAATCTATCTTTGCTCGGCCTCTTTTCTTTTAATAAATATAAATTGCTTGTTAACCTGGCTGTTCCCTTTCCAGGTCGCTTAGGTGAGGCTGGTGCAGTTCTAGCATCATCCGGCGACGTGGAAGGAGCAGTGAAGCTGTGGTTGCGAGGTGGACGATCCAAACGTGCCGCTGCACTGTTGTTGCAACACCCACAGTTGCTTAGAGATACTGACTTGGTTGATTCAGTTCATACTCAGCTCATTCAGGTATGCCGAGATAAGTTGAGTTGGCATGTTTTTGGGCTTCTATGAGTATCTTAAAGCACGTCCAAAAAGCACGAAGCCGAGATAATAGCCTAATGGCCCTACCACTTAGGTCTCTTCTTTGTGAGAGAGAAGCACTATTCTCTCCGAACCAAAAATTGTACGGCCCATTGGCCGTGGGCCCTTACAACTTTTGGTTCCAATCTTCTCGGTCTCTGACACTAGAGTTTGCCAGATCATGACATCCGAAACGCACTGTTAACATATATTCCAAAACAAAATTCTTTTTTTATAGGTTTAATTTAACTTTGCATTTTCGTGGTTTCCAGGAAGAATGGTGGGAGACAGCCGGTGAAATATCGGAGCGCAAAGGTGACACCCGGGCGGCAGTCGAGTACTACGCTAAAGGAAATAATTATGCAAGAGCTGTTCAATTGGCTAGAGAGGTAGTTTAATTTATATATATAACATTGAAAGTCCTGACTGACTGATATATCAACGTACATCCGAAACCGCTGGTCCTAGAGACATGCAATTTGGTTTGGAGGGTGTATTAGCCTGAAATCGTGAAAAAAAAATTGCTGTTCCGTACGTTTATGTTCGCATAACTCGTCAAAATGTAGGGAACAGCTGATTTTTTTCCGTGATTTCATGTTTGGTCCCATAGTAAAAGTTGTTCATAATGATAAGTACAATGATCCCTTAAGAGGATAACGGTGATTCAAATACAACCTGTATAGGCCGTCATTGGCGCGGCTCTCGGGAGGAGGGCCGCGATTACGGCGCTTGATCTCTAAAACAGCACAGTATCCCAATACCCACAATATGTTCACTGCCCTGCTGCGTGCAGGCGTGGCCGGGCGAGGTGACGCGGCTGGAGGGCGCGTGGGGCGCGTGGCTGGTGGCGGCGCGGCAGGCGGGCGCGGCCGTGCCGCACCTCATCGAGGCGGGCCGCGCGCGCGACGCGCTCGGGGCCGCGCTCCAAGCGCACCAGTACAGGAAGGCGCTGCAGATACTGCAGGTGAGTGCCCTGCTGCGTGCAGGCGTGGCCGGGCGAGGTGACGCGGCAGGCGGGCGCGGCCGTGCCGCACCTCATCGAGGCGGGCCGCGCGCGCGACGCGCTCGGGGCCGCGCTCCAAGCGCACCAGTACAGGAAGGCGCTGCAGATACTGCAGGTGAGTGCCCTGCTGCGTGCAGGCGTGGCCGGGCGAGGTGACGCGGCAGGCGGGCGCGGCCGTGCCGCACCTCATCGAGGCGGGCCGCGCGCGCGACGCGCTCGGGGCCGCGCTCCAAGCGCACCAGTACAGGAAGGCGCTGCAGATACTGCAGGTGAGTGCCCTGCTGCGTGCAGGCGTGGCCGGGCGAGGTGACGCGGCAGGCGGGCGCGGCCGTGCCGCACCTCATCGAGGCGGGCCGCGCGCGCGACGCGCTCGGGGCCGCGCTCCAAGCGCACCAGTACAGGAAGGCGCTGCAGATACTGCAGGTGAGTGCCCTGCTGCGTGCAGGCGTGGCCGGGCGAGGTGACGCGGCAGGCGGGCGCGGCCGTGCCGCACCTCATCGAGGCGGGCCGCGCGCGCGACGCGCTCGGGGCCGCGCTCCAAGCGCACCAGTACAGGAAGGCGCTGCAGATACTGCAGGTGAGTGCCCTGCTGCGTGCAGGCGTGGCCGGGCGAGGTGACGCGGCAGGCGGGCGCGGCCGTGCCGCACCTCATCGAGGCGGGCCGCGCGCGCGACGCGCTCGGGGCCGCGCTCCAAGCGCACCAGTACAGGAAGGCGCTGCAGATACTGCAGGTGAGTGCCCTGCTGCGTGCAGGCGTGGCCGGGCGAGGTGACGCGGCAGGCGGGCGCGGCCGTGCCGCACCTCATCGAGGCGGGCCGCGCGCGCGACGCGCTCGGGGCCGCGCTCCAAGCGCACCAGTACAGGAAGGCGCTGCAGATACTGCAGGTGAGTGCCCTGCTGCGTGCAGGCGTGGCCGGGCGAGGTGACGCGGCAGGCGGGCGCGGCCGTGCCGCACCTCATCGAGGCGGGCCGCGCGCGCGACGCGCTCGGGGCCGCGCTCCAAGCGCACCAGTACAGGAAGGCGCTGCAGATACTGCAGGTGAGTGCCCTGCTGCGTGCAGGCGTGGCCGGGCGAGGTGACGCGGCAGGCGGGCGCGGCCGTGCCGCACCTCATCGAGGCGGGCCGCGCGCGCGACGCGCTCGGGGCCGCGCTCCAAGCGCACCAGTACAGGAAGGCGCTGCAGATACTGCAGGTGAGTGCCCTGCTGCGTGCAGGCGTGGCCGGGCGAGGTGACGCGGCAGGCGGGCGCGGCCGTGCCGCACCTCATCGAGGCGGGCCGCGCGCGCGACGCGCTCGGGGCCGCGCTCCAAGCGCACCAGTACAGGAAGGCGCTGCAGATACTGCAGGTGAGTGCCCTGCTGCGTGCAGGCGTGGCCGGGCGAGGTGACGCGGCAGGCGGGCGCGGCCGTGCCGCACCTCATCGAGGCGGGCCGCGCGCGCGACGCGCTCGGGGCCGCGCTCCAAGCGCACCAGTACAGGAAGGCGCTGCAGATACTGCAGGTGAGTGCCCTGCTGCGTGCAGGCGTGGCCGGGCGAGGTGACGCGGCAGGCGGGCGCGGCCGTGCCGCACCTCATCGAGGCGGGCCGCGCGCGCGACGCGCTCGGGGCCGCGCTCCAAGCGCACCAGTACAGGAAGGCGCTGCAGATACTGCAGGTGAGTGCCCTGCTGCGTGCAGGCGTGGCCGGGCGAGGTGACGCGGCAGGCGGGCGCGGCCGTGCCGCACCTCATCGAGGCGGGCCGCGCGCGCGACGCGCTCGGGGCCGCGCTCCAAGCGCACCAGTACAGGAAGGCGCTGCAGATACTGCAGTTGACAACCAGTTATTGAACTATACAACTCTCATACAGAGAAGGCGCGAACATTCATCACCACACCTGGTCAAGACGGGTTGGCTATTTCAGACTTACATTATAAGTCCAGGTTTCCTCAAGGATTGCAAAGAAAAATATATCCGCTGCGCTGGGGCTGGCGTAACAAAATACACAACTTCATAAATAAAAATAAAGTTCCATCTCAATACGCTACGGCGCGTAGCGATCGGCTACGGTGGCGTAGTAATCTGCTACGCATCATTCTGGTATGTTCAGCCGCCTCAACATAACATTCTGCCACAATACGAAACGAACCGAAATTAAATGAAATGATATTTATTCTGTAAGTTGATATTTTATAACACTTTGCGTCAATAACTATAATAATCAATATTTTAGAAGTAAAAAGCATTATTGTTGTATTCTTGTTGTGTTACCTAGTTGACTAATCTCTGAGATAAAGTGCTCTGAGCTTTGAGAACTATTTATTGTTCACGTCAGTCAGATTCCAGTGCGAAACGTAAATATGCGCCCAAAACCAATATGTACCCAAAAAGTTCGTCGGAGCAATTGCCTACTCCAATTTTGGTAGAAACTTATGAAGTTTTTATTAAATGTTTATTTTTCAGGCTATCGATGACAAGGATTCCATCAGAGAGCAATGTGAGAGACTTGGTGACCACTTTATATCCACTCGAGTAAGTGTTCCAAAGACTTTGAATTCATATTTTATAAAATACACCTACCTACAATTCCTATAATATTCCAAAATCACAAGTAATCACGTCATCTTCTGGATAATAAGTACTTGGAAGAAGAACTCTGAAATAAAATCAATTTTCTCGATACAATAGGAATGGGAGACAGCAGAACGAGTACTAACATCATGCGGCATGGCGGAGCGATGCGTCCGCGCCTACAACTCTGCCGGTCGCGTCGCCGACGGCTTAAAACTGGCTGCTGCACATCTCACTGAGGAGCAGACTAGAGACATCTACATGCCGCTCGCACAACAACTGAGGCTAGACGGACAGCTGAGGAAAGCGGAACAGATCTATATCGGTCTTGGAGAACCAGATGAGGCTATTACTATGTATAAGGTGAGTTTAACGTGGCTCACCATAAATCAGTGTAGAAAAGACTAGAGGATCCCTTAGTGCACGAGACTATTTCTCACTGTGCGGGCTTATAAAATTTATATTCTTGTTTTATTGTAAGAGGATGTAGAAGTAAGGACGAAAAATGTGATTGGATATGATACACGTACAGTTCCAAGATCGTATTCAACATTCTTATGAGCTACGTATGACATGTAACGATATCATAATTCAATCAATCAACTCAGCTTATCGCAATCCACTGCTGCACATAGTCATCTCCCAGGCTGCGAGCTGCGCCACAATACCCTGTCATCCGTTTTCTACATCCAGTCTGTCCCAGCTACCATCTTTAGGTCGTCGGTCCAACTAACTGTGGGGCATGCTACACTAAGCTTGCCGATACGCGGTCTCCCCGCCAGGTCTCGTCTGCTCCACCGGCCATTGGACCTTCGACAAACATGGCCAGCTCATTGCCACTTCAGTTTGCTTACTTTGCAAACTATGTTGATAACTCCGGTTCTTTTCCAGATAATTTAATTTCGTAATTAAAACCAGTTTTTTTTTTATCATACTAGGAAGCGTCTCAATATGAGTCAATGCTACGCCTCGTAGCAGCTCACTGTAGCTCGCTGCTGGAAGCTACGCGCCGCCACGTGGCACAGGCGCTACATGCTTCGGGAGATCTTCGCGCCGCAGAGAACTATTACATACAAGCTGGTCAGTATGCTCACTATACACGGTGTACGGGACATCGACGCGCTAACAGTAGGTCAATTCTCGTAATTAAAAACGTTCAAAATCTAGTCGCAATCTCATCTCAGCAACAATCAATGTCAAAAACTTGTCGAAAATGTAGGGAAATTAAAGGTATTTTTGACAGATTGCGACTGAGATCAGTCTGTGAACGTTCTTAAAATTACGAGAATTGCCCCTCTGTTATCATGAATTCAGCACATGATTCTAAACTCCCAAGAGTAGATTTTTTTTTAATGATGAAACATTTTAACGCATCTCAGGCATATCAGTTTTCGCGTCGATGTTCAGTATGATCGAGATAATTTTTTTTTTTTTTTTATAAATCTTGGTTAGTGTTCGTACTAGGGCATGCAAAACCGGAAAGTCATCAAAACCGGTTTTGAACATCGTTTTTTTGGGACCAAAACCGAAAACCGGAGCTAGGTCCGGTTTTAGCAAAAAAAATCGAATGTAGTATAATTTAAAAAGAAACACCATTTTTTTTAAATACCCACTAAGTCTACAAATAAAACAAATTGTATGATACATTTCTTTTTACCCGACTACGGCAAAGCCAAAGGAGGGTTATGATTTTAACAGGCTATGTATGTATGTGAGTATGTTCATCTGTTCCCTCATAGCTCCTAATCTACTTATCGGAACTCGACATATGAAGTATCGTTAGAACCGTCTTAATTGTCCGCTGAACATAGGCTACGCGACGGCGCCCTCTAGTGGACAAAAAGTAATGTGTTAAAAATAAAAATTGAGATAAATACGCCATGTTTGGTATCATTTGAAAGGGCTTCACTTGTACATTTCCAAAATATTGCTCAAATTTAAAGCGACGCCCTCTAGCGGACAAAAGTCATGTGTTAAATGTAACACCAAAATTGTTTAAATAAAAAAAAGTAAAAAAAACTAAAACCCGACTACGACAAAAAATACACGACACGTTATAGGTACCAACCGAAACACTTTATTAACGTGTGACTACGGTTTTTCTTTTTGTTCTGTTCGAAGTATGAAAATCTTGTTTCATACTTTTTCAGCGTCGTTTTTTTTGTCGTAGTCGGGTTTTATTTTTTTTACTTTTTTTTAAATCCAAACCATAATAATTGTACAGATAACAATTAACTTATAATAGTATAAAGATTAATTAACTGCGATCAAATCAACAACAAGTAAGTTTTTGGTATCTTTGGTACCTATTAAGTCTACTATCAAAAATAATATATTTTAAACATAGAAAACACAATCAGCATCTTCAAATATTAAACACAGCCACCCACAATAACCAAAAAAATCAACATTTTTGTAACTTTGAAGACGAACTACAAAATAACATTATTATAATATGATTCATATTGCACTAAAAAAGAGATCAATAGCCAACTATGTATACTAATTTAAATAAAGCATAAATCACTTGTTTTCAAGAGATCGCTGTTCTTGATAATGTGATCTCAAGAATATAAGTGCATCCAACAGTCAAAATTAATTATTTTTTGAGAGTGTTCAAAAAAATGTTGACAAAACCGGAGCTCAGCTCTCAAAACCGGTTTTCAAAAATCGCTAAATTTTGGCCGATTTCCGGTTTTGCGCAAAACCGGAAAACCGGTTTTGCATGCCCTAGTTCGTACTGCTCCTGTAATAATTTTTCAATCCCCTTATTAATAAACACGGAGTTAAGTTATGTCAAACTTAAACTTCGAAAAGTGTATGGTAAGCCTTAACTTAAATCTTGTTGTAAACTTGCCTCTTATTAATTAACGTGGATTAACACGTTAATTAATAAGAGGCAAGTTTAGTGTCCTAGGGATTCTGTATACCTACTTGACATATTTTACGTAGAATATTATCAGATTAATTTGAGCTAGTCTTGCCCCTATTTTTAAGATTTTCGTGGACATTTTGTAACTTTAACCCATTGAATGTCGTAATTACAGACACAATTAAAAAGCCATTGTGTCTCGCGTAGATCTACGTTCCGACAGACGAGAGGTTAAGAGACGATTTTTCAATCTTCTGATAAATATCTGAGGAATAAAATTGCGGTTTGACAGCTTCTTTATAGGAACTTTTCACACTGCCGTCATATTCTTCAAAAAAGTTCAATACATTTAAAAAATCTGTCCTAAATAAACTATGATATTCCAGGAGATTGGAAAAGTGCGATTCAGATGTACCGTTCAGCGGGTCAGTGGGAGGGCGCAGAGCGAGTTGCTCGTGCGCATGCTCCCAGCGGAGTTCAACAACAGGTACCCTATGAAAATAATATCACGTTTTTAACACGCTTTTATTGGCTTCACTTGTAACTAACTAACAATGTAACAAAATCTTCGAAGTCAATTTTAATCTACTTCTAATTAACGTATCGAAATGAAACGTTGTATGTATATGTAGTTCGGATAACAAAACTATAATTCTCTTATCTTGGAGCTGATCTGGTGATGGAGCCAGGAGGTAGATAGTGGAACTCTTGAGTGGCTACTAGTAAACCCTTCGAGTTTGGGGTCATACGATACGTTTTGATGAGTCCAACATATTGCACTTGCTGTTGAGGGTCTAATGATGGAGCCAGGAGGTGGATAGTGGAACTCTTTCTATTTGTAAACCCCTCGAGTGCAAGTAGCCCCTAAAAAATAAAAAAAATAAACGCTTTTATCACGCACGAAAAGTTATAAAATAATTAAGTTGAATTCTAAAAGCGTGGAGCGCACTTATAAATGCATAAAGCGCTTTTAGAATTCTGTAAATTAAATTTCTACAATATTAACGCTCTAATAACTAACGTCGTCGAATGCGTGAATGCTGTCCCCTTGCACCCTTGCTGGCTGTCACTATAATATTCAGGTCTGTGTATAGTCTGTTCCAAAAGTATTTGATGAAAATGAAAACAAATGTGTCAGAAATCGTACCTATGGATTCGATCGAAATTCTAATTTTAAATATTTTTTTTGACAATAGAGGTTAATTTTCTAACCTTGTGTGTCGATGATTCGAATACAATTTAATTATGTTATTCAAATATTAATTGTTGGAAAAACTGGTGGTATTATAAAGTTGAAACCGTCCAAATACAGATGGGTGAATGTGTGTGATTGCGTAAGAATTTAACATTACATACGTTTGCAACAAACCATAATGTTCCCGATCAGACAATGCCCCATAGTATGCTTCAGTTTTGTGCTCGTATACCTGCATAAAGTAAAAAAAAAAAGAATTTCAATCAAGCCAACGACAAAGCAACAAATTAAAACAAACGCGAAAAAAGAACATCTTTCAGTCTGTTAATGAAATACACGAGCGTGGGTGTGGCGTTAGGTATTGAAGTGCTTACAAATCAATGTTCAGGTGGCTCTTCAATGGGCGGGCGCGCTTGGCGGAGCGCCAGCCGCGAGACTGTTGGCTGCGAGGGGACTCGCGGCTCTGGGAGCGCGGTGGGCTCTTCAAGCGCAGAGGTACGTTGGCTTAGGATCTAGCATAACGTCACGACTGTATTCTCCGAATGGGTAGGCAGTCGGGTAGAGAACACCCACATTTCCATAAACCTTGAGGTCTGTATCGTGAGTTGGTTTGAATTCATACAAAAATTCCATAGAAAAAAAGCACGTTTGGTTTTTCCGATTTTCCGGCAAACTTTTCTAGAAAAAAAACTGAAGTCCGAATAAGTCCGACTAAAACGAACAATAAAAAATAATAAACAAATCGGTCTAGCTCATACCAACGTACAGTATTTATTTTTAGTAATAGAGGGAGAACCTATTGCCAACAATTAGACACAATACTAGACTTCTAGCTGCTACTTTTTATACAACTTCGTCTTCTTTTAATATAGCTAAGTTAGGCAATTTTTTTATACAAGATGGGACATAGCAATGGAGCTGAGCTCCCTAGGAGGCGGCGTAACCCGCAGTGAAGTAGCGCGGGCAGAAGCAGCATCTTTAGCAGATGAAAGGCCTGACGAAGCCGAAGCTGCGTTCTTAAGAGCCGGCGCGCCCGAAGACGCAGTTCGCATGTGGCTGCAGCATGGCAAGCATCAGAGGGCACTCGTCTTGGCCGAGCAACATGCACCGCTTATGGTGAGACATAGAATATTATTGGTCTATTTCTCTAGTAATTTTGGTGGAAGCAGCTTTCTTAGCGGACGAAAGGCCGGGCGAGGCCGAAGCCGTGTTAATAAAACTTGCAGTTTGCACTGCTTATGGTAAGATACAAAAGTTTAATTTATTTGTTTTTCTCTAATTTTTGCATCTATACAAGTAAATAAAATGGAAGTGTTTGTTTGTAATGACAAAATAACAGCTATTTACTATATGCATAAGAAAGTATAAACAGTACATATAACAAAATATGTATTTTAAAATTTTTGTCTGTCTGTTTGTTCCGGCTAATCTCCGAAACAGCTGGACTGATTTAGACGGGACTTTCACTGGCAGCTAGCTGATGTAATAAGGAGTAAGGAGTAACTGGCTAGATTTATTTTAGAAAAATAAAGAAATCATAAGGTATTAATGTCACGCGAACAAAGTTGCGGGCAGCAGCTAGTATACTGAATTAAAAATTAAAATTTGTGGCACCCGTTGACGCAGGAGTCACCAGAAAGACTAGACGTCTAATGCTTAGATGACCTCAGCACTTTGAGCTGGTGGCCAAAGTTCTTACGATTGACATAAGGCTAAGTCCCTTTGGTGGTTATTAGCCTGAGGGTGTAATGTTACATCGTTAGTGAACAATAGGTCTAATGATGTTAATTAACAGAGAATCGCTAAAGTCACTTCTTTCCCTATCCGTACCTTTTTTTGTGACGTGACATGAAAAGTGGTTCACTTTCCCTTAGGTTGAGGAGGTATTAGTGGAAGGAGCGAGGGCGGCTGCTGAGCGCGGAGACTTGTCGCAGTTTGAAACGCTCATGATTAGAGCTAACAGGCCACGTGAGGTGGTGCAGCATTACAAAGACTTGGGTGAGTCCCATTGTTTTTATAGATATTTGAAAACATAATTAAAACAAAAATCATGTAAAATTGATGTTATGTTATTATATGATTTTCAAAGTTTTTATCGTTATTTAGCAGACTAGGTTCTATTTAAATTATTTATTAGCTTATAGACTATATTGTAATGTGAATTAAGTTATCACCAACTGTGTTACTTTATAAAAGAAAAAAAAAAAGATTGCAGAGAGAGAGAGACGTTGGCTTTTATAATTATGTAAGGTATATATTTCTTAACATCTCCATCACTACTCAGAACTATGGGAAGAAGCGTCCCGCGTGTCCCGCGAGTACGTGCCGGACAGCGACAGCGGCGGCGAGGCCGTGCCGGGCGACGTGCCCGCGCTGCTGGCGCGCGCCGCCGAGCACGCCGACGCGGCGCGCTGGTGGGACGCCGTGCGCCTGCTAGCCGCTGCCAGCGCTGCGGCCGCGGCCAAGGCGGCGCCCCGTCTAGCGGAGCGCGCCGCGCTGAGGGCTGCTAGATTGGCTAGAGATCATCTGCATGATGGACGACGGAAGGCTGCTGCTGATATGCTTGCTGAAAGGTACCACTAAGTGAACACTATCTACTAAATGTCATGTAGTACTATTGTAACTTACTGGGGCCTCAATTTATGTATGACACAATTTTTGAGACGGAATTAATATTTTTATATTTATTTACGTGTTAATCTTTATCTGCCTTTTCCCATCTAACAATAAGTTATTTACGTGTAATAGTTTTTACTTACTAATGCCTAGACGGAGATGGCGAGATGAGCTGGACTCTTCTTGTAAAAACTAGTCCTTGGTAACTCTTGGCAGAGAGAAGTAGAAGGAGAGTAGGAATGCCATTTCCCTGCAGTGGGTCAATACGGGGTAATAAAAAACTTTTTAACAAATTTTGTATTATTGAATGGCATACGTACAACCATTCAATAATACAAAATTCGCTAAAAAGTTTTTTGAGCTAAAGATATAAAAATCAACTTATTTAAAAAGTTATATCAGATTAATTAATATGTCGGATCAGGAGTAGGTTATTGGCATCTAGTTATTATCAGGCATATTTGATTAACTATTGTGGGCGTACTGTGGGTAGTGTTGGTTATTGCGCAATAGAAAAACCGTTTGCAGTTCAACTCAAATTATAATATCACGAACAAATTAATCACACTAGCAAATCACACACTGTAGGTACACGACACAACTAGATACACAGTAAAATAATTATGTACAGTAACAAAGTAATTGCGAACAAATCGTAGGATCGATTACTGTTCGTATAGTGACAGAGCCACCCAAGTAAACCGACAGGTTTGTCGGGAGCTAGTGCTCTGTCAGGAGTCAAGTCCGAACACCGACTAACTCCCACCGAGTGTCACTGACTGTCACTGACTGTTATTGACTGTCCGGCACAAACGAGTGCGCTCAGTTATAAAGGTTTGTCCCCACTACGCACTCGCCCCACAACAACTCTGTCCAATGGCGTACGGAAATACGTCATCGTGTTTACTTGATACAAAACAATAAAATGTGCTAAATCTTATAAGACTCACATTATAAAGTAATCGAATAATTCAACAAGAATAATTGTCTTAAATAAACAATAGTGATTTCACAAATTAAATCACTTTAAAATCAAAGTAACATATCATCAATTGTTTTGAACAAAACCATCGGTTACAACTATCAAAATAAGTTGCTAAAATCAATTAGCGCGTACACTGAGTACTCGATAAATTATGTTCAGATTTATTAGACAATAATTGATAGTAAAATCTCTTAAATTAATAATGAGAAAACAAATCATAACGAATTCTGTTGACTATCCCTCAAATTTAATTGACAACTGTCTCCGACAAATATATTATTATATATACGAGTAAATATTAATTTTCATCGCCGTGCTAAATACTACTGAAATGTAGTAAAGCTAGTATCGACATATGTTTCAATATTTTAAAAACTATTCAGGTTCGCTGCAATCGGTCAAAATGATATCGGTGAACAACTTCGAGCAGCTCTCACCGAAGGCTACGCGGCTGATGACGAAGCGCCAGGTAAGAATAAAATACATACATAATTAAAAAGATCTAAATCTGCTTTAATATTTTGATATCAATTGGGCCCTTTATGGAACAGGTACAACAACAGACTACGAAGAAGAAGAAGTGGAAGCTCCTCATGAAGCGGAGGCGGAAGCAGAGGCGGAAGCGGAGGGGCTGGAGCGGCTGGCGCGCGCGGGCGCGTGGGCGCGCTGCCTGGCGCGCGCGGGCGTGCGCGCGCCGCACTACGCGCTGCGGTACGCCGCGCATCTGTTCAAAGCACACCCGGTACTGAGTTTAAACATTTGCTTGGCTTGCAGGATCCAATACTTACCGCCATTCTTTTTTGGTTATTTTTAAACTTCTGGTTACGCCAAATATTAACAAAATAGATACTCGTAATAAATACAGCTTATTAAGTATGTAGTATTCGAAAAGAGTCAGTTTCACAATATTGGCAGCATACTCTGCATACTCGAAAAACTTAAAACCATGACCAATATATTATGTAACTAGCTGCCCGGCGCGACTTGGTTCGCGTGGTGTCCTACTCCTACCTTACTCCTACGCTACCCTTTTCCTACTCTTATCCTACCCCTACCCTACTCCTACCGTACCCTTACCCTACTCCTACCGTACCCCTACCCTACTCTCTTACCCTACCCCTACTCCTACCCTACCTCAACCCTACTCCTACCGTACCCCTACCCTACTCCTACCCTACCCCGACCCTAATCCTACCCTACTCCTACCCTACCCCTAACCTACACGATCAATAGTAGTAGTTAAAATTAAAAAAAATATTAACGTCCTATTCTTAGACCTACTGAATATACAAACAAAATTTCATAAGAATCAGTCAAGCCGTTTCGGAGGAGTTTTGTTACAAACACTGTGGACACGAGAATTTTATCGCTGCGCTGCGTGGAGCCACACCGGGCGGCGCGGCGCGTCGTCGGCGTGTATTTTTTGTTTACAACGTTACAATATTGACATTTTTAATTTCGTAATATCTTTTGAATGGAATGTCCGATTTCAATAATTCAAAAAGTAATCAACACTTATTGATACAGTTTTGAATACAAATCAATTCATTTGGATAAAAATTAATACAAAGGTATGGATAACATGGTCTGATTTTGATCGGCATTTCTATCAACTCTTAAAATGTAAAAAAATAGTTATAGTGACATAACTACAATAGTTGGACATATGGTCTCGCGAAGTTTTTTGTAGATATTGATATGTTCTATTATATTGTGGATCATTTTTTTCTTCTATCATCAATACTTTCCGCAACGCATGCGATGAAAGACATTTTATGGCTATTTTCTTACACCTTGGGTTGGTTTTAGTAGAAATTTCTAAGGATCTCTAATTTTTTCTAGGAATAAATATAGCCTATGTTACTTAGTGATAATGTAGCTTTCTAACAGCAAAAGATTTTTGAAATCGGTCCAGTAGTTTTTAAGTTTATTTGTTACATACAAAAATACAAATGTTTCCTCTTTATGATATTAGTGTAGATAAATAATTTTCTTTGTATTCCCATTCAAAGCTCAACATCCACTTCATAAATCTAATAATAAACCAAAAACATTATCCAACAGCGCATGGAAGGCATAGATATCGAAAGCGAAGAACCACCGGAAGTGTTAACACAAGTCCTGGATGTGTTACGTCAATACCTCGGCAGTGGGGAACCAGGCATCGATTCGCTAACGGGCAGTGACGCACCCCTCGCTAGGGCAGTGTGCAGTGAGCTGTTAGTTAGAGTGTCCACTGCACCTAAATCTGTATCAGCTTTAAAAGATGCTGCATCTGTCATGGTGACTGCGAATGCTGAGGATAGAGCCTTGCAGGTGAGTTTGACTGAACTATTATTGACTGATGGTCAGAAGTTATAAGGCTGTAGAATTACGTAAGAGAAAGAAAACGCCTCGATTGATACGTTGTCGTAATTTTTCATAAAAACTATTGTTTTTGTTTGTTGCAGGCAATAACATTATTGATGGCACTTCACGTGCCTCAAATAGCCGCAAAAGCAGCGAGAGCGTTACCTCGGTACACTGACATCATTGTAGCAGATGTTGGTTAGTGCACAGATTCAATTTTACCTTTGCTACGCGATGAAGCGCAACGGCTATGCGCTGCCGCTGTAGCGCTTTGGGCATTCGTCGTAGCACATAGATTACGCATCCCGTAATGCTTTGAGTATGCGTCGTAGCACATGGACTACGCGACGTAGCACAATGACTACGCACTGTAGCACTTTGTGTGTGCGTCGTAGCACATGGAGTACAAGATGGAGCACAATGACTATGCACTGTAGCACTTTGTGCGTGAGTCGTAGCACATGGAGTACAATGACTACGCACCCGCACCGTAGCGCTTTTACTATCTGTCGTAGCACATGGACTACGAGTCGTAGCATAATTGCTACTCGCCGTAGCTCTTTTGCTCTCTTTTTTTTTTTTTTTTTGTTTTTTTTTTGTATGCTTCGTAGAACATGGGCTATGCGTACTACGTGCCATAATGCTTAGGCTATGCGGTGTAGGAACTGTCAGAACTATTTCTCTTATTTTTGATACTTCTATTATTTTTTGGTAAGAGTACCCCTTTTTTGTAAATATTTTGATAACTAAACATTTATTTGCATAAAACATGTTATACAATGGTGTTAAATATAAAGGCACAAACAGGTTTAACTATATCGGGTGTCTATCTCCTCTCCCATATTGTTATTATTTTCGTTGTTTTTTTTTTATTATTGTGACTATGTCCAGCGTATTATGCCTGCGGTATGGCAGTGCGTGCGGAAGGAGCGAGTGGTGCCCGCGAAGCCTTCGTACTGCTCAACCGCTGCCTGGACCTCGCGGAAGCCGCCGATGATGACTCTGCGCATCTATTAGATTACACTGATTTCGGTATTACTACTTGTGTTAATGTTCTATATTTTGTAAGTAAATTATTAGATTTTATTCAGTACCTCCTCCTGTCAAAGTGCCATTCGCAAAATGAAATAAATCAAATCAAAATAATCAATGAATGCGTTTGCCTCTGATCTGCATTTAACGAAAATAGACTGAGAGTTGGAAGGAGATTCTTAAGATTCTTTCTTAAGATTTTCATAAAAGGATGGCTTCGTAACAAATCACAAAATTAACCTTTCAAGTTAAGTCTTTTATCGCAAAATTCAGAGGTTTTTGGCAAGCAGATGGTAGGTTAGTAAGGTTTCCCGTAAAATAAGAATTGATAAGAAATTATGCTAACTTCTATAACTCAGAGTGCACGGACTGGAGTCGCACGCCACTGCTGTTAGACAGTGGATGCGTGCGCGGAGGTGCGCTGGAGGATGCACGAGAGTGGGTACTCGCTGTCTCTATGGACCAAGCCGTCGAACAGGCAAGTATTGTAGAACATCTGTAGAACATAACTTGGCAGATTTATTGGTGTATTTGAATAATAATAAAGGTAAATAATGGCTGCATTTCATTCAAACGGACTAACACACATTGGTGATTCGATTGATTATGCTGTCATTTCTGCCAAGTAGGTATTTTTACTTTTTTCATGTTTCATAAAGGGGTATTTCGCGCAATTCTTATGCAATATGCAATAAAACATTTGATTTGTCAGACATTTTTACATAATCCTCGTAATTTTAAGATCAGCTAACTTTTCTTGACATTCTGACAAACCGTTTGTCATATTCCTGCCCCATTTGCCTCACAGTCATCTTCATTTTCGAAATAACTTTGCAAACTTGAGACTTCACATAAATTATTTAGGTCGTAATGAGAGTTTCCGGATCAAGGATCTCGTGAGGACCGCGGGATTAGTAAAACTTTAAGCTTTTAATAACGAGTTTCCCAACAACGAAAGTTTCATGTCTCTTGACTTTAGGAGTATTAAATCGATTTAAGATGTAAATCTAATTGGTCTTTTGTTAACTTAATTGTGGACAGATTATGGCCCATCGTTTGGTAGACAGACTTACTAATTGCACGCAATAAATTTTGTGTTTTAAATTGAGATATTTAATAATTTTCTGTTTTTGGGAGTTTACTGGTCTTAATTTTGACTCTATTTTTGAATTGACTCGTATTCCAGTATGTCTCAAATGTCAATCATTTGCATACTCGTTGATGTCTCGACAAAGCCAGCTTATAGCAATTCTGCTTATTTACAAAGAGTTAGTTAATGATTAAAGCTGCTGTCTGCCTAACCTTTGGGGGATAAAGACGTCAAGTTAAGTTTTCTTGTACAGTTACTATTTTATGTATAGACATTGCCGGTGGACGGACGCGGCTTGTATGCGTCGAGCGTGGGCGATACAGAAGCTTGCTGCGTGGTGACCGGCTATCCGTTAGGATCCAGACTCGTCACTTTCACTAACGGTAAGTATTTCTATTTATACAGGAACAATTTTAATTACTTCATCATGAAGCTGTTGTTGCTGACAGATAGATAAGAAATCTTTGGAATTCAAAATTACAATTCAATATTTTTTTCAATCCGGGTACATTTTTACCCGGATTATACAGGGTGTTACGGAAAGGGTATATCAATACAAACGGGTTGAAGAGTGTATCTGGTCTAGAATCTCTGTACAAAATTTCAGCTCAAAAGCATTAACTTTGAAAATGCTTAATATTTTTTTATTTCGACATCACGGCGCTGCACTGGTGCGCGGCGGCGTGATGTGCGTGTACTAGGCGCACAGACACACTACAAATAATGAATAATGACCCTCGTAGTGCGGTGACACGTTTGTTACGACTTCAATTCAATAAACTACCGAAATAAAAAAATATTACGCATTTTCAGTTACTGCTTTTGAGCTGAAATTTTGTACAGAGATTCTAGACCAGATACACTCTTCAACCCGTTTGTATTGATATACCCTTTCTGTAACACCCTGTATACAGGGTGGTAGAGACATCGACGCGCAACCTGTTATGTGCTGAATTCATGGTTACAGTTTGTGCGTGGATGTCCCTACCAGCCTGTATGTCTGATTGCGAAAGTGATACTGACTTAGCGGACACCAAAGGACCAAACCACTTCGCTAGGCCGTTTGGATGTCTGTGTAAATAGGATACTAACTTACACAAATTTTTTTCAAAACCGAATTCATAACCGCCTCCTTTTTTTGAAGTCGGTTAAAAAGTAAAGAATATTAAACACGTCAAAGTAATCTGTTGACACTAACCCCTACTCACATTGCCCTTACAAAATAATAATTCTTAATACATCGACTCCTTCCACTCCTAAGTTATGATTAATTATCGCCTTCGCTGGCGTCAAGTCGCCCGTCGGGTGCTGCCTGATGACATATAGCCTTATTAAGTGGCGGCTCGACGAAACCCGCCCGTCATGATACATTAATTAAACATGTGGCCCCTATGATGTAATATATCTATTATGAAAACGGTGCGTCGATCCTTAATACTTTGGGATATTATTATGTTGTGTGAATTGTTATCGGATACTTAATAGAAAACAAATCTATTGTTTGGTGAATTATTGTGCTACAGTGAATTGGAACTTAGCAAATAGGTGACTCTATGGTTTAGTACCTAGTCTCAATCCTTGTTGCATTTATTGGTATCATAAAAAAAATCTCTGGATTTTCTAAATGACTACAGTTTTTCAAAATCTGTGAAAGCAGTTGGCAGTTATTCTAAAAGTTAGGGATGCTCCTCAAAAAACGTAGCTTTCTTAGCGTAGCGTAGTTTTCTTTCCTGAAGCTACAGCGGCTAAGGCCAACCCAATCCAAACCCAAGGCATACCCAATCTAATATGACTATTGACTATATGGTAATAATATACCTGTATTCAGGTATTTAATACTTCAAGTACTCAAATGTACAGATGCCAACTTAATGCCATATCTCGTATATCTTCCATAGAACGATTTGGTCACAAGTTACTTTTCGTTTGTTTTTATATTGGCCCATTGTAAGGTAACATTTTGTCCCATAAGGTCGCTGCGCGAACCGCGAGTGGTGGTCGCGCGCGGTGAGCGCGGGCCGCGGCGGCGGCGCGGCGGCCGCGCTGCTGCAGCACGTGGAGCTGTGGTGCGGCCCGGCGGACTACCAGCATGTGTAATATAGGGCATACCATCACCAGGACCCGGCCCGAGGGTTGCTACTGTTGCTAGGTACACCCAAACAAACCAATAAGTGTACAGATGGCTAGTTTGCAACGTATTTTTTTTTTACTTCCTTGGTGTTTTTAATTGATTACAATCTAGTATAATAGACTAATAAGCAAGTTAACTCTGACTTATTATTTTACGTGACAGATTATTATATGTATAACTGAGAATAGTGTCAATTTGCACTTTTACACAATTCCATTTTCGTAGCACTTTCTTAAGGGTGATAACTGATAATTGATGAAAAATGAAAAACACTTTATTCGTGTGTTACATGTATAGCACAACAAAGAACATCTTAAGTGTGGTGAGCAATTTTTGTCTACAAACCTAACTCTTTTGTTGACTTTACCAGTGTGGCGAGATTAAACCGCACGCGTTCAAAAACAAAGTGGAACAAATACGGGTATACTCGTACATAAGTAACTTGTTATGTATAGATAGTAGTATCTTCTTCATATTCTGTACCTTGTATTAAATAAAGCTTTTTAACGACTTATTTTACTTTTTCTTTATATTGTTTCAGCTTCTGTCTATATCGCTGTTTATTTGCATTATTTATTAGGAACCTTTTTGATACACCACTACGCGTAGCATGATCACCATTGAAACGGGTTTTGTCGACAAAAGAACAGACAAAATGACAGATTGTAGGCAGATTTAAGAAATCAGAAGGCGGTGGCTAATTCTTGTAATTTAATACGTTCAAAATCTAGTTGCTGTCTCATCTCGGCAACAAACAAATGTAAAAAGCTTGTCAAAATGTAGGGAAATTAGAGGCACTGAGGACTGTGAGAATTGCCCCTTTGTGTTCTAAAGATTTCTAAAGAAATCTGTCATTTTGTCTATTCTTCCGTCGACAAAGCCGTTTCTATGGTGGTCGTGCTACGCGTGCTGAAAAAGTGAGTAAAGTGTAAGATAACCACTGATCCATTTTTTTTTCGTGATATGGCAGCCTAAGGGATTATGAATTTCAGGAAACTTAATAAAACATCTGTTTTGGTTGTTTATATCGCTATAATAAACTCTTTTGTTATCACATTTATTTAATAATATACTTTGACACATAATATTTGTTACGTACTAGGATTTGTAGAGTTCCATTCCGTTCCTGTGATTAAAGCTGAAAACTATAGACATTAAAACCGTGTCCAGTTCATATTTGTTAGTTTAGGCGAATGTTTGATATCTAGGCCCAAAAAGTAATTTTTTTAGTTTCTCTAGTGCGTTAGATGTATGTAAAGCTTTAGGCATTTTCAGCATTCATCAAGGCACGGAATGTGGAAATGATCAGGTTCTAGGAAGGAACGATATATATGAAGGTATAACTAGAGCTAAGGTAAGGAAGGTACATAGTATGATATCCGATACCATATCACATGATGCGGTGTGTGGTCAGTGTGCGCGATGCGGATATGTGTCAGTGGCGGGAGTGCGTGTGATCGGCGGTATCGGGGCATCGAGGCACATCATAGATTATGTCTTTACATATCGTAAGAATATTACTTTGTTAACTCTAACATATCAAGATAATAAGCGTAAGTAGATCGATCCTAACACTCTGTCAGAATTGATAATAGATATATTAATCTAGATTTTCATTGATACATTTATAAATAATTTATTATGTATATTTTGTTCAACGTAATCGAATACAAAAATTATAGTGTAAAAATATACTTAACACCTGATATATATAAATATATAGGCGTTTGAATTATTATTCGAGTATTTTTTTAATATTTAGTTAATCTAAGTAATAAGTGAATATTTAGATCTCTAATAAATACTTCTCTCTCTTGGGAAATGTACAACCACGATAAAATGAAATAAAACGAAGCACCGTAAACTCGTTGGAGCAATATAGACGCGAGTGCTTACCGCATGCGTCTACCGACAGTGACGCTGCGGTCGTGCGTGAGGCGTGTTGCGTCACAGCGTCACTGCCCAGTGCACAAACTCTTCACGTTACGGTGTCCGTATGTAAGCAAGTGAAATATTGTCAGGTGAGCCACTAAGCTATGATAGCACTGGAAGAACACAGATTTCGACAATATACAATAAATACCTCTTACAGGATATGTAGTTTGTTACTAACACCGATGATCAAAATATCATTCATCTCACGAATATTTAAATATCTACTTAATGAGTTTGTGTGTCTAACTACACGAGCTGGCGCGAAGGCGTCGCGTCTCCGCACTCTGCTAGTCGCTAGCACGCCCTCGCACTACACTCGTTACTTATATTAAACAGATCACATGAATATTACAACGCAGAAATTACCGGTCTACATCTATAACATGATTTCTAAACACGTAATGTAGCAATATTTCGGAAATAGAAATATTAAGGTTTTGTTAGAAATGTGTAGGACATTTTGTTTTCAATCTAGGTATTATAAAAAGATTTACTATAAATTCTATCACGAAAATGTTGTGCGTAGAAAAATTTTGAAAAACAATTTCTCAATAACTATTTACAGTTCGTAGAGTAAGATTTTTGACACGAAGAAATAATGTTTTTTACCATTTTGGTATAGAGATGATTTGTAAATCAAGTAGGTATACATTGGAAAATTCACTAAAGCACAACCTTGGAAGAATAGTACCTAGACGCGCTTACTCACTAGAATAACTTTAGAAATGTATTAATCATATAAGGCAAAGTGTCGAAGTTGGGGTTTATTTTGATGACGTATGCTATAAGATAGTGTTGGTTCGAATATCTAAGTACTTAGAAATAGGTACATGTTACACAGACACTAACGATACTTAATTTCAATAAGAATGATGATAGTCAAGAAACTTCTTTTGTAACTTGTACAAAATAAAACTTTCTAAGAAAGTTTTGTGAAGAGTTGGGAGTGATAGGTACGAAGTGATATACATGCACTTTGCACAGTGTAAGTATCTTATAACTATTATAGACTATTGTACTTCACATGAAATGACCTACAGTTTGTTGTACTATACTAAATATTTTGAATTTACTGAATTATATGGTGACACACATTTATAAGATTTATTAAACAACACAAAACTGCTACATATATTTATGTTTTATAGATTTTCAGCGCAATTATCAAGTCATTTTTGAAATAAAATATAATATCCCTTGAGCTAATAATAAATTACTATATCAAAGGCCTAATCGGTAATTAGGCACATCTATATTTGGACATAACATACACACTTAAAAAATTGAAGCACTTGTCTACAATAAGCTCCTTTTTATTAAACTACAGTCTAAAATGGTGTTGATTAGTCCTGTCGGGCTTACCCTGAAGGTGTCTGTTGTAACGAAAGCATTGGATTTGGAACTATGTTTTATCCCGAGGGAAATTCATATAATTATGCCGTTTTATTATGTTCACTGCGAACTAAATAAGCAAAGAATATCTTCAGGTAAGATTGAAATCTGTCTACACCACAGTATTTACAATGACGGGAAAGTTATACAACACATTTATCAGTCCGATACTCGCAGCATTGTGGGCATGTGTTAAATATGCAGCACGGCGGAGATACAATCACGTAAATACAATCATGTGGGATGTGTAGAGCCGTCAGCCGTCGTGGGGCGCTAGTTGTCATCGCGGCGCTCCGGCGACGGCTCCCTGGATCAGTCGGGGGACTCGTCGTTGGCGAAGGACGTGGCGGGGAACAGTGGGTACCAGCCGTACGTGCGCTGCGGCAGCGTGAGCTTGTCGAGGCAGATCTCTGCGCCGCCGAGCGCCAGGTTGTGCTCGAAGCCGCCGCAGCGCTGCCACAGCATCACCACCAGCGTGCGACCCAGCGCCTCGCTAGCCTAAACATTTACGGTGTTTGTATACCAAATATTACATAGAATGTATAATTCTACGACACTGAAATCACAGTTAATCTCATTATACTTTTAGAGACATCTTTATGACACTTTATTGAAGGTAGTCAGCTAACGCGTTGTTTACTCTAAGCTAATCAAAAGAGGGAAGCTTATGACTCCGAATTTTTTGCAAATTTTAAGGAATAGAAATTTATATTAAGGCTTAAAGAATAATTTCTTTATACATAATTTTGAAGATGGTTAGTTTAATTTCACTAACTCTAGGTATAAGTACTTTATACCTAAAATATACGCATATAGACCACATTCACACGACTGCTGAATTCCGTATACAGCAATCTAAAAGTAAATGTGGTCTATGTATAGATGGCCGACTTTATAAGTGGAGATGGTTAAAAATATTGTGCAACTACTTCTACTCAAAATATTAAAAATATTAGGAATGAAAGGGTGAATGACACCTATCTGCATGCGAGAATAAATAATTGTAGGTACTGTATAATGTGATGATACATGCCTTATACTATTTACTATCTAACATACAAAACCTGATTAAAAGAGTGCGGTAAAAATCCGTACGAGTTCTTACTTGTACCTGATACTTGAGCGTCTGTTTGAAGTGCGGCTCAGTGGTTCGCCTGATGACGCGCGTTTTGCGCTTATGCAGCCACTTGTCCCCATCACGCAGGTAGCACTTCACATACGAGTCCGGTACTTCACCGTTCACGCCGTATACGCGGCGAGCGTGCGATACCTAATTTATTTACAACACTGATTTTAATCGAGATCATTGTAACAAGTAGCTAAGTTGTGAAATGATTTGGAAATCATAAGGTGCGGCTTACTGTAGGTATTAATAACACAAGGTAATGGACATGGGTCAGTATGGAAGAATTTGTCATTATAATTTTAGACACTTCCAGAACTGTTTATTGATAGAAAATCTGTAAATAAAGATTGATGATAATGGGTATGGGAATAAGAACGTTTGGGCTTGCCATAGCTGCCATTTATCTTGTCCTCCGATGTACAGAGGGTTATAACAATTAGCTGACCCCCCTAAAAATTACTCGATTTTGCACCCTCCTCTCATAACATTAAAGGTTATTCAATATGTATGAGTTAATCGGACTAACACTACTCGATGAACAGAAACAATTAATAATTTTGATACGCAAATTTGAGCTTTAAGATGTTGGTGTTAGGTCATTTACTATGTATGGGTATTTGTTACGCAATTTTCATTTTTAATCAGCAAGACTTAAAGGTTAGGTTAATGTTGTGATAATTTGTGTCATTGCTACTAATACCTTATTTCATCTATCTTACTCAAGTTAATCTGGTCTCGTGGTTCATGCGTAAGGCTGAGACGTGCAAGATGCGAGTTCAAATCTAGTCTCATGTTTAATTTTGTTTTCAATATATTAATTGTTCGTTAAGTATTTCTTGCATTATTGTAAAGAACAAGCATATCAATTAAGTTGATAAACGATAAACGTTTCACCTTTTTCAATAAGTGGGTAGTTCGACGTCAATATGCGTATTCAACAAAAACTGCTATTGAAATGATTTTAGGAATATGGGGTAGAACAAATTATTGAACAAGACATTCTATGCACAAATAGCAGTGAATACGCACGAACATTTTTATATTGCCTTACTAAGTTGCGAAAATCCACGCCTTTTTATTAATTATTATTATCGGTTTTGATAGTTTAATCATCATGTCTCAGTTGAGTGATTATTTAAAATACAAAATATTGTATTTGCATAAGGAGAATGTTGGTATTAAAGCGATTGCTAGGAAACATAATATAGCGGTAAGTGTATTCTTTTTTATACTTCCTTAAGTCGTTAGTTGGCTTAAAAACGTGAGTATAGAATAATAGAAAATTAACTGTTTCATTATGAGATTATTTATAGGTCTAATGTGGTTTATCTAAAGGTATTTTTGCAAACTTATTCGAAAAATTATGATTACCGGGTTATTAAAATTATGCTTATTGTGTTGTTTCAGAGAAATACAGTCAGACTGTGGCTAAGACGTTTTGAAGAGACAGGGAATATTCAAAAGGATCGTCCTGAACCAAAACCTGCAATGTTACTCCTGTGTCAGAACATCATCAAGCAATTGTTAGAAGGCATACTGAACACCCATTTTTGCCTACTCAATGCAGTATAATGTTTCTGTTCAGACGGTCAGAAAACATTTGCATGTTGCTGGACTGAAACAATACAAGCCAGCACGTAAAATTTAACTGACTGCTGCACATCGCCAAGCAAGGGTCCGCTTTGCCCAAGAATATCTCAATTTTAATTGGGAAGATTATGTTGTCATATTTACCGACGAGAAGTCTTTGTCAAAACCTTATTTATAACTAAACATAACTACATACTTACAAAACAAATTGATATATAGTATACCTAGTAGGTAAAACATCAACGTACAATGCTATTTTATTTAGTTCAACGATATTTAATGTGGTGATGTTATTGTTATGAAATAGAAATACATACCTATATATTTCTAAATATTATAACATGTTGATTCACTACATTAAACTCTGTGAAGTATGTAACAACGTTATTAGTAACTGTTATATCATTTACGTTATTCTTATAATAATTTTTTTATAAAATAAAATCGTTTTTACCATCATTATCGTTTTTTTTATTTTCGTTCAGCTTTTTTTTTTGTTGCTAAAGTTATAATTTATTATTTATAACTTAAAAAAAAATATTATAAAACAAAATGCGCAGCAGAAAATACGTTGGTTTCGAACTCGCAACCACGCTCTTGTCAGCTCACTGCAGCTACCACTAGACCACACGAACATGGTGATTGTCGTTGAAATTAGCAATAATATATTACAAGTTAGAACAATATTCAAGATCATACCTACCTTAACACTGCGTGTTAAATATCAAATTCGAATAACTGTTTTATTAATCGTAGACGTTGAACTGTTCTAGTTCGATAAGCTTACTGCTAACAAGCAGAAGGTTCAAATTCGTTTAATTTTTAAGGGGTCAGCTAATTGCTATAACCCTCTGTACCTACAAAACGTTCTACTAACCTCGAGTTCCAGTTGTCCCTTGATCATGATGATGCTGATATTGATCTCTGCGTGCAGCGGCGGGAGGTGCGCGTTGCGCGGCGGCAGCTGGCCGGGCCCCAGCGGCACGTTGTCCTCGTCGCCGCCCGCCGCGTCGCACGCGGCTGCCGCCGGCACCGCGGCCCACATGCTGCCCTTGCGCCCCGTGGCCGTACCTGCACACTCACATACAACGTACCACCACACCCGACGTGCACCGCCCGTATACATCGATACATTTGGTCCATTTTATACGGATTGCGGGCAATTTATCAGTCTTAACTCTAACTGGTTAAACATTTAAATATAACAAAAACCAAAGTACAAAATGATAGTAAACCATTCAATCGAACACTTAAAATGATGAAAAATAAACATTTACATAAAATAAGCACGTCAAACAGCTTCGTGCCAAATGTATACGGTTTTCGTTTACATAGAATCGAATCTTTCCTTTCCTAAACACATAAATGAAAGAGAAAGCGATAAATCGTGTGCAGCCAAGAGTGGAGTCGAATTTCTAATAGTTGTCTGAAGCGTTCCTCAACTTATTATGGTAAGCATTCCGTGTCATGAACAGCCATTTATTTGATTTTTAGGAAAATTTGCGATTTGTGGAGGAGTACCCAAAACATAACTCATGCCACCGCTGGCTTCGGCGAGCCGCGAGCGTCCGCTACGGCATGCGCGACCGCGACCTACGCTTCACAAGTATGTGCTACTTCCCTACTCGATTAGATTTAAATAAAACGTATTGAATAAAACGTCATACTTAACTACGGCCTAAGTAAGTATAATAGGATAATAAATTATATTTACAAGAAATCTAATAGATGCGCTTTGTAACAATGAGTGACATTCGTAGAGGTAATGAAACCAAACATCCTAGGCGACACAATGCCATCGAGATGAACGTAGACGGGTAGCCGAACAGACGGAACACAGAGACAGATGAAGTGAGCGTGATCGCCCGCGGCCGGGCATGCGTCAGGACAGTACAGTACAGACACAGTGAAGTGATGAGAAGCTTCGGGCGCAGCCACATTCAACGGTGCGTGCGCGCGGCCGCCGCGCAAGCGATGTATGACCCATGCTACTACGTGCCCCCCGTGTGCACCCTGGCGCCCGGCGCCGGCACCGCGCCCGCCAGCCCTGCGGCGCTTGACTGGTCAGATGCAAGCGGAGCCAGACGGACGGGCCCGGTGTGCGGCGCCGCGGCGGCAGGGTCCACATGCGGGAACAGGCGGCCGTCAGACGTCACAAGGGATCGCGTACACCGACACGCGCGAACAAACCCTGCCGGGGAGTACGCGCGGGCGCGGGCACAACGAACAATCGCTTACCGAGGTGCTAACGGTCCGTCGCTGCTGACCAAACAAGCACAACACAGTACAAATCAGTACTACCCTCAATGTTCGCATTGTCTAATGATTTCTGTGGTATAGGTAATTGGGGGAGTCGAACTGAATAAATTTACAAATTTCGGATTCACCTTATTATCGCACATGATTTTTAAAGGCAATAAGCCGAAGGGGAGGTGTTTATAGTTCAACAATTGTGTAAATAAACATCTAAGAAAAAACTTAATTAGGTACTTAATCGGGTCGATTCTACAGAGGAGTTGGGTGGGTACATTCTTGCTAATCAGTTATAGAGTGACACAATATTAATGAATAATGTAATGTTCGAACTGAATTTATTAATCTGAAAGTTAAAGATTATAATTTAGAACAAGTTTTTATTAAATATCTATATGAAATGAAAGCATTTAAATTGACTCTTCGATGTTGACAAAGAGGCTTTCATTCATAGATGTTTTATGGGATAAATGAGTATGTTGTGTGAGGTGGAGGTGATATAGTAAAAGCTGGTGACTTACGCCTGGCCGTGGAGCCGGACAACGAGAGTGTGCGGCCCAGCTCGCCCTTGACGGCGCGCAGGGAGCGCAGGATGTCGTCCGGGTCGCGCCGCACGCACGACGAGCGCCGCCGCTCCGTGCGTCGCGCGCTCACGGCCGGCGACACATCGCCACCGCCTTCTATACAACCGCCACTAATATACTACAGACATGGCTTACCTCACGGTTGCATACACCTCACTTCTTTTGCATTTCTGCGGTTTACAATTGGCATTTACATACTTTATAGCTCCTTTTCATTTGCTACCCCTCATAAACTGATCGTAATTATCAGCATAATGCATACTAATTAACTTAACCGGTTGAATGCCGTAATTACAGACACAATTAAAAAGCCATTGTGTCTCGTGTAGATCTACGTTCCGGCATACGAAAGGTTAAGCTACATTACTTTTGACATGAGCTCCTCCCGTAAAAGATATCATTACCCTTCTCTTGTTGTTGGAATGAGGAACGGCGAGAGCCTGGTAGAGATCGAGAGAAATCTTTGCCAAGCTGATAAACTTCAACTTCCAGAGTTTCCGATTGCGAAGAACCGCGTCGAGAGCCCCCCACCCATGCGTGGTCCGGGTGGAGTAAAGATGCACATTCGCCGATGGAATCCACGTCATCTGAAAACAATAACAATCATATTTATATCATGTACGTTTGTCAAGGTAACTACGGATCCTAAGTCAAGGTATACGTTAAGCGCGGATCCAAGACATTATAATAAGAGAAGGTAATTTTTACGAAAATTGTAACATGCATCAACGTTTTTTACGTTAACACCGATTCAGTAAATTGAAACATTAAATATTTGCAATGGTTGTCACTCACTTAATCACATGGGTATTTTAATTGAGAATTGGGATACTTATCTTGTTACCGACGACGATATTACGGTGCATTAAATCGTGGTCCCCTGCGACATTTCACGTCGTCCTTACAAACATCAAACAGACTCCGGGAAAGCAGGGTAAGTCAAGCAGATTAAATGTGGAAATGAAAAGGTAAGTCATTACATCATGACACACAGACGGATTTACATAGATTTTACATGAAAAGCTGGGACCACAAGTCTACTCCACAATCAGTGAGATGATTTTCAAAAGGGCGCCAACCTACGAGTGGAAGTCTGTCTGTTACGACTCGTGTTTATATCAGTTGAGGTATCTTGAAGCGACTCGACTAAATGAACATTCAAGAATAACGTGAGGGGAAACAATGCATCAGAGAGAAGCTATATAAGCCTATAAGGTATTTCAATAGCAAACCGATTACAGAACTGATTGAGATTTTAGATATTTTTCTCGCAGGTTTGCGTCGTTTTGTAAGGCATAAAACAAAACTATAATCACTGACTGATGTGGAGCAGGCTTTAGAAGGGATAGCATTGAAGTTGACAAGTGAGCAGCGACCATATTTAAACGGTGTGGGGTTGGATCCGCGTTCGGTACCTGACACTGAACGCTGGGAGGCGAAGTCTCCGCGGCGTAATGCGCGCGCACCAGTGAGCGAACCGCGTGGTGATGCGTTGGCCGAGCGTGGGCCACGCTCCTCCAGTGTCCACCACACCGCACGCTCCTCCGCAAATGCTTTCTCGATTTCCATCTGCAAGTACATATTAAGCATATTTGATTAACTACAGTAACAAATAAACACGATGATAAAAAGATATATTGTATATATTATATTATCAAAAGTCATCAGTTACGATGCAGCCTGTCATTCAAAATCTAAGTAAATCTAATTGCAGTACAAGTAGGTTAGTTTAATTTGACTGTTAGTAGGCATAGCAATTTAATAACAATAACTTACGGTGCATTCTCCGATCAGAACAGGATCGATGCCTGGGCAGGCGTCCCACAGAGTGAGCTCCAAAGCTCGGCCTGCCAGCGTGTCAGCTGTGAGGCCACCGAAGCTAAGCGTGGCATTCCATACCGGGCTGCACGAAGCAGAGGCTGGATCCGTCTCCACTGGCGGGCAGCTCTCACTGGGGAAAAAGTAACATAGTATATAAAACAAACCCCTTAAAAAAATTAAAAAGAAAACCCGACTTCAAAGCAAGTCATTCAGTTTTCAAGCAAATTGATGCAGTTCATGGCATTCAATTTGAGATTGAACTACAATAACTGCCACATGCCTGGGTTTTTTTTTAATTCTTTTAGTGTGTTATATTTTTGGATTCCTCTCCTCAAGCCCTTTATTTTGGTACCCCACATGGTCATGATAAAAATAATATTTTCTTCAAGACATTAGGCACAGACAGGATGCTTCGAGGGTATAAAGAATTCATGCATATCCAAACATACAAAACGGGTCAAAACAAACTGATCAGTACATGATACTCACAGTGATGGTAAGAGCCGTATTCTAGCGAAAGCTTCTGGTTCGTCACCGTATCCCAGAGTGTGGTCCCGAGGCGGCAGGTCGTCGGCCGCGATGAGCACAACTATGAGCTTGCGCAGGTCGCACTCAAACCACACTTGCAGCTGTGCACGCGCAGGCGGGCGCTCTCGTGCGCGCTCCGCACGGTCCTGCTCCTACATGTAAAGTGGAATCATGTAGTCTCACGCTATACAGTTTAAGTTGTACAACAATGCGACTGATAGGGTGATTGGCTCACAATTATTTTTATATAACGTTACAGATAAACGAGAAAATATTTTGAAATGTTTAAATATAAACAACTTTCCAAATCGATATGAAAATGTGCACACCAATAACCCTGAGATGTGTTTTAGATACAATTTGTTTACAACAAGTCACATGGTATATACAACTTAGTCACACATGTCTACTAAACAAACAAGGGTGACGTTGACATGAACGAAAAAAATAACAAAATATAATAATTTCCCAAGATCTGATATGCAAACTCTAAATCAGTAATAAACCTTTGGGGAATGCAATGTACTTTATCAAGTAACATGCAGCAACCATCAGCTATTAATCAATCCTTCATCAGCCAGAGAGTAATTCATTAGACTGTTATCCATTCTGTGCGATTTATAGCAATGCATTCATATCACCATCAATATTCAGAACTTGTAATATCCATTTCAAATTATTACTTTATAGTAACATGCGTCGGGCCGAGGCATTTCTATGAAACACAAAGTAATTAATAAAATCGGATGTTCTCATCCGCCATGCAGGAAGCTGTATCATGCTGATACCGGTCTCACAAGCTGCATGTACCTACGTCTGCAGCCGAAATAAAACGTTCACCCAGACATTCTCTAAGGATACTCGTTTGTTATGTGGCCTAGCTATGCCTAGTTATAATCTATAGTTTGTTGCACAAGCTTCCTATAGGATTGGGGAAGTCTATACCAAAGACTACATTAAAAAATTGCAGATTTCAGCGAAGGAATATAATTGATTTCTACTGTTTAAAATCTATAGATATTGAATATAATTTAAAATGTACAAAAATAGTGTTTTGAAAAAGTTCTATCAAATCCCGATAGTTTATCTAAAGCGTTAGGAAAGCTTTTTATTTCCTCTACACTATTAAGTACTTTATTCTATGGCTTATGTATATGCCTAGTTTAAGTATTCTTAATAAAATTTGTTGCGAGCCACGTAATCAAATCTGACTTACTTTAGTGAGTTAATAAAATACTGTAGTGAACATCGGTATCTTGGAGTTGCGAAATGTGTCTATTGCAGAGCATGATGGTATGAATTGCATCGGCGCATTCATTCACATTGACAATAACAGTATCATAATGAAAGAACATAATATTAAAACTTTAAGCGTTAACGATACACACGTGTATTTTCACCATAACAATGACAAAACGCAATACTGTATTTGTACAGACATATTATTTAGCTTGAACGTAAACACATTATTCGAATCAATACTTATATCACACACAAAGGCTTTATATCTTATACGGTGCTTTTTACTAGATTAATATGCACATATCGACATTGTGCAACTACATGCATACTTGAATCTGTAAGTACTGGATCGTAACAATCAACTACATGGTAAGAGCGGTTATGTACATCGTGTCGCTGTAAGGTGTCGTCGCCACATGACAGAAGCGTCGGTGCGCGCCTGTCGTTCAAGGTGTTCCGTGCGGTGTACCGTGCTGCACCACTCCAAGCTCCTAACGAGACTCTAGTCGCTGCGAGCGCCTCCGATGCAAGTGCGGCATCACACTAAACTAAGTCAACAGCAAGACTCGGTAACAGACACTCGATGCGCTAGATATGAGACGGTACAAACGGGATGGAGCCGCGCCGCCGCTGGCGCTCGTCGCCGTCGTCCTCGTCGTCCGCGCCGCTCTCTACCTTCTCTTTGCACTACCCTACTGTGTCACTGGTGTTTTCTTCACTTAAGTCGGTGTATGGAGTGGACTGTTTGTGCCGTTGCCATTGTGATTATAAGTACAAATGTAAAATTTTGTTGTCATTGGCCAAGCTGAAAGCTGCGGCGAATCTAGCTTCACTACGTCTGTATTCGTACTGGCGGTCGACAATGAACGCTACTCATCCACGGTATCCTATAGATGATATTCGATGCCGGGACGAGTCCCCTAATCTACCATCGAACACTAAAACTGTAGTTAGCCTCTGACTACACTTACTTATTCGTATGTGTTTCATCGATAATTGTGTATTTGCCGATCATTCCCTAATTCCGCCTGGCGCCGATGGCGACATTATGAAATTGGTCGGGTGATAGAAAAAATAAAAATCTGAAAATAAGTAGGTAGCATTTTTTCACACACTTCACTTAGGATAATCATTATATAAACGGTAACGTATAACGAATATAGATAACAAATAAAGTTTAAAATATAGGTATATGTAGGTGTATAAATATTTCAAGTAAACAAACAGAGCATCCCTTTCTCTAAATAGTAAAGGTTAACAAAGTTAAAGTACATCTACGATCGTATATAGAAACACTAATCTCTTACAACTAGACTAACGTGGAAGATGTCTGACTGATTAGTGCTACAGTATCACAGCAGATCAGTGGAGATCAGCCCCGGCACTCCATCCTCATCCAGGCAGAATCCAAAGGCAAAGCTTTCCTTTACAAATTACATTCGTTGTGCCTTTGGGTTATGTTTGGACAGAACTGGACAGACGACAGAGCTGTGATCGCGCTTCGTGTGGCCTTAGTAACATGAAACGAGCGATGGAACAAACATTACGCCAGGAAGCACCATCAACTCCCCGTCAATTGTTAAAGAGATGAACATTAAACGAACTCTCAATTACATCACATGTAAATCTGTACAACGGTTGGTTACCAAAGGTTCCATTATGAGTCGTTCTAGGGCACGTCTCTTTAAAGCTCATCCTCAAATATATTACCAACTAACCAATAATGAAGTTCAATCGTGATTCTAGTTAGTGGATCATCTTTATCTATACTCATTTGCCTTCTCGTCATGATAGCGTCTGAAATTCTTATAAAAGTGATTGAAAATATTTAGCCTAAAGTTCTCACTAGTAGATATAAAAGAAGATGATCTATTAACATTTCTAACACAATGCTTGAAGACCTCGCGTATAGAATGAATGATCCGAGAAGCGCAGAGGAGTAGGCACCGAGTGACAGTCTCTACTAGAGTTTATGAAGGAGCGAGCACGGGGCTCAATGTCTTATGGGTTCACAACACATATTGTTACAATTAAAGCCTATGTATGGGTATTATACCGGGGTTTTCGGCAATTTCCGTCGGGTCGGCGACGATGGTGATTTGTCGGTATCCGGTTCTGTGAATCAAAACACAGACTCATGTACTATCACCGAGTGATAAACTGAATTAAATATAAAATAAAATAAGCTGGAAAGAAGGAAAATGCAAAAAAGTGGAAAATATACCGTAATACTGCTCAAGAAGAAGGCTCGAGAAATGTTGGTGCGGAACAAGACAGGTAGAGAACAAAATGCTGTTAACATAGCAATCATATGTACAGATTATGTTAGGAAAGACAAACAGAAAATAAGTAAGGATGAAAAAATATCTTGCATAAATGTGTTATTACATAATTGTTAGTAAGTATCGCGTGTAGGTGCAGTGCAATGTTCTATGTGAAATTATGATGAATTCCGAAGAAACATTCAGACATTCATATCTATTGAAATTAGAATTAGCAATAAAGAATAAGTTGTTCTTTGGTGAAGTGTTGTTATGAAAGCGTTTATAGTAACTAAGCATCATTTACTATACTGAGCAATTTAACTGCGCAGTCCGAATCGCCGCTACGTAGGCAAACAATGAACATAAACTGTTCAAAATGCACGGTTCACCTGGAGATCCTATAATATAGGATCTACAGGTGAACCGTGCATTTCGAAATAGGATCAATATTGACGTTTTTAAGCGATTGGAAAATACGCCAAATTGCACGAATAAAACGATAACGGTAAAAATTTAAGATAATATGCCAGTTTATAAACGTTGCCAATATTTGTTTACCTACGATTGTACCTGCGCAGTTGAATGGTTCAGCACGAAAAAGGGCGGTTTACTAAAAAAAATCCCGTCTCGTTAAGTTTTGTGTGCAGTTAACGCTAAGTACTGCGTTTTCGTTTCTATAAAAGAATACATGTAGCTTAGAATGAACGCAAATGCAATATTAGCGTACACAATCTATATAAGTCAGGCCGTCCGCTGCTTTAAGCGGATGACTGCGACGGCATATCAGCGCTGTCGCGACTTCCTATAACTTCCTTGACGTACTGTCTGCGCAACGTACCGGTGTTCTTTGATTGTTTAAGCCACTGATCCGCACACAGTGCGTCTGTCGCGGATATCTGTCAAACGCAGCGGATGGCCTTATACTTGGTAGTTTGTTTTCGGGTACGAAATTCCTTTGTACAAGAGGTGTTATGTGTGTTTATAAGCATGGTGTGAGTAGGTATGTATTGTACATAACGCGTGGTGGTGTATGAAAGGAGGATGTATGTACCGTATAGCGTGTGGTGGTGCATGGAGGGCTGGTTGGACTGCGAGGGCGGCTCATCCATCTGCGGCGCTGGCTCCACCAGCAGCTCCACGCTGTCTCCGCCGCGCTCCAGCACAGCACACACCTCTTCGAAGCTGCGCTCTGTCAGCGGAACCCCGCCCCACTCCAACACCTCCACATAAAATGTTAGAGATGTTTTAACTCAAGGTAGGTGCATGTATACAGGTGAATTTTTCAAGTGGGCTTGGATGGCCAAATCCGAAACTATGAGGACTAGCGAAAAGTACTCAAAGGAGTCGCGGGCTCGATTTTGATGAAAACTAAAACTGCATCATTGGGTTTTTGAAAAATCAATATTTCTAGCCAGGAATCGAACCTGTTGATTTTGAAAAAAAAAAAACACACGCTGTATTATTACACCATTCGATAGTGTCGCTAATAAGGATCGAATTCTGGGAAGTAATGACATACGGCAAACTAAAGGAAAGAGCTCATTTTTAACAAAATACTTTTTTTTTCTTATGTTACCTACCTCATCATCATCTGCCTAGCCTTTTTCCAACTATGTTGGACTCGGCTTCCAGTCTAACAGCTGAATACCAGTATTTGGACATGGAGCGACTACCTATCTGACCTCCACAACCCAGCTACTGGGTAGTACGATACACCTTCCCCTTGGTAAGACTGGTTGTCAGACCTTCGAGCTTCTGACTACCTAGTCAGAGTCAGGTCTAGTCGTTACGGGTACCTACCCGTAACGACTGTCAAAGATCCAGGAACGACAGCCGGGACCAAGGGTTTAACGTGCTTTCCGAGGCATGGAGGGGTCTCGGTATGTAAAGATGGTCACCCATCCACAGACCAACCGCGGCAAGCGTAGCTTAACCTGATGGATTGACCTGTGCGGTTGTTATTATTTAGCCGGGCCCGGGTTATGTTACCTACCTACTAAACCTTAACTGATTAATTGTTTAAAATGATGACCATTGTTTTCAATACATAGCTGGATTCGACATCTCACGGATTGTACTGCATTCAGCATTACAATATTATTCATTCCATTAGAATATTTTCCAAAGATCGTAATAGAAATTTGAATTTAGAAAATAATGTTGTGAGGGTGACTGCGCTGCGGGTGTGTTAATAAAAAATATTGAGCTTAATTTCGAACAAGGTGCGTAATGTAGGTATGAATACTTTAAAATAAGAAGAAGTTTATTAAAATTCAACATTTTCCTTAAGTTTGCCGTATGTCATTACTTCCCAGACTTTGATCCTTATTAGGGACACTATCGAATGGTGTAATAATACAGTGTGTTTTTTTTTTCAAAATCAACTGGTTCGGTTCCTGGCTAGAAATATGGATTTTTCAAAAATCCAATGATGCAGTTTTAGTTTTCATCAAAATCGAGCCCGCGACTCCTTTGAGTACTTTTCGCTATTCCTCATAGTTTAGAATTTGGCCATCCACGCCCACTTGGAAAATTCACCCTGTATATTTTTTCTCTGAGCGTAAGGTCGGAAGTAATCAGTATTGGCCGAACCGTCTTTAAGCGTACAGGGACAGTGATCATGTAGGTACATTTTCAATTCTACAAAACCTTTCAGCTTCACTTATTGAGTCTAGTGTACTTGCACAATAACTTTTGTGTAATCCATTTTAAACACCAAACATGTGAGAGGATAAAAGGGCGAAATCAGCATAAAATTAACGAGGCTTCTTCTAAGTAGTTCATCTTCTTTTTCATCAATGATGATACCACTTGCAATAAGAGCTATATTGTTTTACAAATAAAAGTGATAGAATTCAACTTGCGTATTGATAGTTCAAGTACAAACATCCACAGCTATGATAAATGATGATTAGCCCGAACGAATGCTATGCGACTACTGATCACTAACTCAATTTACTTATATTTTATTTGTTTGCTGGGCGTCGATTTCAGCATTGCAGCATAATTACAATTGGTATGTACATGTTTGCTCGTACACAACATAATGTGTCATATTTATTTATCGTCACTTCAACCCTTTGAGTAATCTCTCTAAAAACTGGACTGGAAAAGTTATAATCAGTTGTCCTAAGCTCGCATCAATCAGTAGACATAACTGCGTTGCTTTGTTATAGTCACCTTGTCTCCCTGCGTGAGGCCGGCGAGGTCGGCGGGCCCGCCCGGCACGGTCCACACGATCACGGCCTCGCGCCGCCCGCTCGCGTCCGGCTTGCCGCCCACAACGCGCATCCCGAAACCGCGAGCTGTAATTAATCATTTCTACAACCAACCTGTGTTGAGCTTATATTTTTGTGATTACGTTTAACCACATTTTTTGGTGGATGTGACACACGTCATAACAGAAAGTGGTGATGAAAACATTACTTGTTGAATTTATATGCAGATGAATCATAAAAGATCGTAACCATTGTGGTTTAAAAACCACAATGAAAACCCGTCACGATACCGGTAACGTTTCAAGGTAAATTGCGAAACTCGGTTAGGCCTGACGGTTTGCCTGCGCAGTTTAAAAACGCCTTGCATACCCTTTAGTATGTATGCCTTTACAGATATGTCCCAAATAATTGCATTATGATGTGAAACACGACGATGACGTAGTACATTTTGATGCAAGAGTGCAATGACAAATATTCACGCGAATCAAACGATGTCATTCAACACACTTGCAAAGACAAAATAAATGGAATTTAATAAAAAATGTTTTGTAACAAATATTTGTGAAAAATGCGCCGTTCCTTCACATTTTGCAGGCACTAAGTCAACACCGTCAAACTTTGCACACTTGCAGCAAAATTTACTATTTCGCTGGGTGTACTGGTTACACACTTTGGTATTTTAATTTAGCACAATTATTTTTCAAATCTTGACTTACATCGGTGTCCCTTATCGTTGGGATCACGGCGCAGTGACACGCGGCGCGGCGTACGATCATCAACATCATGTATGACGATCTTTATGGCCTCCGCATCCACGGACATCTGCCGCGCTGCCGCCGCCAGCGCCGCTGTCGTGGCCGCAGACACTGACACCGATGTGTCAGATGATGAGTCGGAGCGAGATGCTAGCGCCGCTAGCGCGTTAAGAGCACCCGTTTTTTGCTGTAGTGCTGCTATGTCCGGCCTAGGGGATGATGAATAATTTCTAGGTGAAATAACTGATAAACATTTCGACCAATTCATCTGACGAAGATCAATTAATCATAACTACTTTTAAAGATAATGTGTGGAATGAATTTAGTGGAAGGAAAAGCGCTTAAGGATCATAAAATATAAGCCGTGGTGTTTCGCATCGATAAAGATGAACTTTCATTCTCGCTTCTCTAAAGAATTTTCAATCATCCTTCCTTAGTCTTAGTGTTCACTTTCGATATGTATGGAACTCTTGTGCAAAACCTGCTTCTAGACCGAGTGGTTTAAAGCTGTGCGTTGTCTGTCAATGAAAGAACTTAACATTTTTACGAAACCCTTTTATAAAGACTGCCACTTGACTTTGTTTATGGGTTTAGTAACTCACAGCTGGCTTCCCCGACGCCTGATAGGCCGATCTTCGTCCACGCTGAGGCCGGGCGCTATCGTCGGCGTGGAGCTGGGCTCATCTACACGATACGAACCACGCCGTGACGTTGCACCGGCTACCACGTCCACCGCTGATGATCTATAAGTAAAGCATTTTAATTGGAGGATTAAATTGAGTTTTTTTTTTTCGAGTGGTTGGTAGTGGTATTTTCGAATAAAACTTCTTGGTAATAATACCCCATCTTTTAAAAACCAGAAAAACAAAAAATGTGCAAAAAAAAGCAACAACCTGGTGCCCACGCCGTAGCAGTCGGCTACAACTCAGCGCTACGCCAGCTACGAAGTAGCAGTTAATAATAATTAAGGCAACTGATTTAAAGCGCCAGTGGTTTGTTGTAGTTTTGGTAAATTTAAAATGACAAAATGCGTGTTTATTAATAAATTCGACAGTGAAAACTGAGCAGTAAACTAAATAATACAAATGAGTCATAACACTCCTTGGAACAAATATTTAAATGGATAATTAAATAAATAATTAAGCAGTAAAATTACTGAATGAGCAGTTACGTGTGGGCAGTTAACAAATCGGAATTAGTCGGTAAGAAATCTAACTTGGAATTAGCGCTCGCCCGACTTGTGCGCGTTTGTAAACCATTTGGTCGGGGTGCCCTGACTTAGTTACTGCGACCAATTCGGCTCGCGCGTGGTTGGTTATAGTTCCAACCTAACCTATGAACTCTACACATTTCAAAATTGTTACTGGCCATTCATTTATTTATTTGAGTATTTTTTGTACTGACATTATAGGATAAAATAACCAACCAATTTTCTTTTTATTACTCTTCGTGTTTTGTATTGTCACACTAATTTACCAACCGCCGAAAAATTAAATTACTGATTGATATCTACCTCCCTAATGTTCAAATAACAGTTTTAAAAAATATTGCCATAGTTTAGCTACGAAACAGTATTTTTTATTACGTGACACAATTTGTTTGTATTTTATTTATATTTGATAGGGTACTTACATATAAATAAAAATAAATCGTAAACAAATATAACACAGGGCAGCTATGTGGTAGTGTGTCCCTTAAAAGTAAAACGTGTGTTGATGTGATCAGATGTAAAATAGAATGCTCGTATGCTAATTTCAGTCACAATCTGTAAATAATTATAGAGCCTACATGTTTGAATGATTTTATTTACGGAAATTGACCTTGAGATGGCTGTCATCAAATACCTCCTAGAGATTGCAGGCGGCGCGAGCGGCGCTTGCTGATGCGCAGGCGAGTGCGGCGGGTCTTCATCACAGGAGCGTTGGCGGGGCGCCCGCACCGACCGGCGACGCACCGGCGTCACCGTGCTCGGGCGGCGAGACTCCACCGTCGGCGTCGTGCTGCCGCCGCCCTTTAACTGCCGCCGCGGGCAGCGTGGTTACGAACTCACACTCCGAATAGTATATAAAGCCCCGTTTTTACGAGAAACAAAAGTTGCACAACATTGTTTCAAAAACATGTCGGAGTTTCACAGTTTGAGTGTGAAAGATGTTGCAACACAATGTTTCAAAAACATGTCGGAATTTCACAGTTTGAGTGTGAACGATGTTGCAACACAAAATAGTGCTGCGCAGCTTTTGTTTGTCAATTTCTTCTCGGTGGCTCCACCATTACCATCTTTCTACGGTTTTAAGTAAGTTTGATGCAAATTGTAAAAACAGTTAAGAGCAAAACTATGTATCCACTTTGCAAAATTCAAGAGAGTTTCTCGTATGTGATACAATTCATAAGAGTTGTGAGTGCAATGATGCTATTTGCACAAGTCCTCATAATTGAGGAGAAAATCGTAGAATTTCATTAAATGCAATCATCTGTTTGCTCTTAACTCATAACTGTACTATCTACTTATAGTGTGGACCTACCCGTGCATTACTTGACAGCGTAGGAGTGCGGGTGTAAAAAAAGAATTTCGTAGGAAACAAGATGAAGATTAGTTTTGGTTTTATAAATAAAGGGGCAGGGCAAGTAGATACTGTAGTTTACCTCACCCAAACTCCCACGATGCCCCGTCTGCCAAAGGGCAAAAACGTTAGTGAATGGGTTTTGGCAGTTTGAGCTAAGATACGATTCAAGTCACTCATATAAGAGAATAGATCATATTTGAAATACTTTTTGAGTGCCTGCCCCTAGCTTCCCCCAAGCCATAACGCGGGTGGTTCAAGGGATTAGTTCTGGATTTGTTTCTTCGTTAATTTGTTCCACGTCATTTCTTGCAACAAATCCGCTTTATAGTCCGGCTGAAGGTTAACATCAGAAGCATTTATTGCAAGAAATAACGAGGAACAAATTAAACAGGTGAGTAACGATGGAACAAATGTAGAACTAAACCCTGGAACCACCCGCGCTCTGTTATGTCTTGGGGCCCGCTAGGTGTAGGCACATTATTTTTATCAGAGTTGGTTTATTTCCAAAAGCATCCATAAACATTACCTTCTCGAGTTCTTTGAGCGAAGCTGGCGACACGTCCGAGTGCCGCCTCAGTTCGGGTGAGCGCGGAGGGGCCAGGCCAGCGCTGCTGCCGCCACTTCCGAGCCGCGCCTCCGAGTGTCGGCGCTGTAGGGCCTCCAATACTGGCACGTCCAGCAACGAGTCCGTGCTGTCTTGTGCGGCCGGCGGTAGCCGCGGCTGGGCCTTGCGGCGGCAAACTGAGCACCGCCATAAGTTCTAAACATGATTTTAACAATGTAGATTTAGCATTTATTCTTATTGCTTGGACCTATTGTAGTATAGTATGTTGTTCCGGGCATATCGTCTTTACATATAATTTCTATATACATATACAATGTATTGTAAACAAATTAAGGGCTTGTAATAGTTCAGCTCAAATTCAGATTTTGTCCCCACTTCCCCGCGCTATGTATCATTCTATCCCACTCGGACTGACATACTAATTCAATTAGGGTGAACTGTACTATTGTTGGAAGGATGTCAAGAAATAAAATGATTAAACTTAACATTCATTTATTCCATTCACATAAAACTTAGCTTTCACATTGTATGTGCAGTATATATAAAATTCTTTTAAATGGACAGGTAAATAATAATATAATAACAAAAAAAACATGGGACGCTCATCATTCGCATAGCAAATACAAAGCAAAGACAAAGTTATTTATACATAATATTTGAGTAGCGACGTCTACAAACGAACTACACCAATCTTTTGTTTGACATCACAACCTACATCACGCAAGCAAAGTTTACCGCGAAATCCGCAATATACCTACTGCATTAGTGTTCTATGACCGACCAAAGACCATTGCTCTACCGCCATATATTTGTCACCATAAGACAGCGACAGCCAAATACGAGCCGGCACTCACTGACGGCGTGGCACGGCAGGTTGTGCTGCGGCATCCCGCGGCGTTCCGTGGAATCCTGCTGAAAGCCCGCCCTGACTGGACTGCGCCCCATTAACCGAAATGACCGCTGCACAAGTTTCAACCTTATTTCAACCAGCTTAGCAATCATAATTCCTCGACACAAAGTGACCCACACGTCCCGCGGGATGCAATGGCGCGCCGCGGCATTACGTGGAATGAAACGGCATAACACGTCATGCCGCAGCATCCCTCGGCGCGTCGCGTCATGCCGCAGCGTCCCGCGGCACGTAGCGTCATTTCCCGGCATCGTGGTATCGAAATAAAGTAACATGAATTCTAAACTCATTGAAATAAGATTTAAAATAACTT
Organism: Amphipoea oculea; assembly: GCA_945859645.1. Classification (NCBI taxonomy): domain Eukaryota; kingdom Metazoa; phylum Arthropoda; class Insecta; order Lepidoptera; family Noctuidae; genus Amphipoea; species Amphipoea oculea. The sequence continues at coordinate 10,908,568 of OX243877.1, forward strand.
GATTAGTAATAAAATCCTCTGCCATGACACGCCGTGCCATGCCGTCAGTCTTCATAAATTATGAACCTAAGTACGTACGTACCTAGCAAAGACCTACCTTTGGAATCGTACCTTTAGCTTTAGTTATATTTTATAAAAAGCTAGGTACTTACTTCATAGCTTCGTTCATATACTTGACCGTTTTTTTACGCCAACCAATCTTCTTCTGCATCGCTTTTCGCTTATTACCCATTGTTGCTGCTCGAGTTAAAATTTTTCGTATTTACGCTCACTCTATTTCTAATCACTGTGTCAATTTGACAAAAATTGACAGCAAAAATACCATACTTACTTTATTTTTGTAGCCTGAGTAGGTTTATTATTATTTATGCGGTCGCTAAATTCAAAACAGTTTGTAAGCGAAAAATCCCATAGGAATTTTGGAATTTTGGTTGCGAAGCAATTTATGCTTAGATAAGTTATAAGCAGACCCACTAAAAAGCGAGAAATAAAAACGTTTTAACAAAAAAAAAAACGACTTCCAAAAAATCCACAGTGTAAAATAACTTTAATTTCGGAAGGCGGTGGCAAAAAACTTTTTAGTAACGTGTCTATAAATTGTTTTCAAGCATCGTCACGAATCTTCTAGCGCGAAGAACTGTACTCTACCGAGTTTTAGCCACCGGATCAGACGGCTTTCGAGGAAGATAAAGCACAATAGACCACATCCATACAGTGCCAAAAATTATACAGAAATCCGAAGAGTATAACCGGCCCCTTTGTCTTACGTTTGTGGTCTATGAGCAAGCTTCTGACTTTATCGAGACCTGGTCTGTTTTGGAGTTGCAAGTGACATTAGTTATCTTTATGATGGAACGGATGGTCGTATTCCTTATCCGATCCGTTAGTTTGATACCCAGAATACTCCGTTCCATAGCCCTCTGGCAAATGTCGAGCGTGGACCTCTGCTGATTTGTCAAAGACCATGTTTGACCACCGTATGTGAGGATGGGAAGTATGCACACGTCAATGAGTCTTCTCTTAAGGGACAAAGGAAGATCACCCTTCATTAGATCTTTCATGGCCCATTAGCTCATCCAGGCATTTTCGGTGCGTCTTGCAAATTCTTTGTTTTGTCTTGCCTGGAAAGAGACTATTTGCCCGAGATAGAGATACTCATCAACGTATTCGACCTCCACACCCGTCACAGTGATCCTGCGATGCGCACTGTTCGTCATCAACTTGGTCTTTGACATATTCATCTGAAGTCCAACCTCTAGGCTTGCCGTGCCAAGATCGTTTAGCATCTGCGTCAACTCGGAGGCTGAAGACGAAAAGAGGCACAACTCAGCCTCCGGGCCGAATATTGATCAAAAATGCATTAACTTAAACCAAAAAAATTTACATGTATCAAGCACAGCCAACACATCAAGCTAGCCGAAACTTAAATTTTCCCAATCAATTTTGAACCATATGTTTTAGCGATAAAGCTGAAAATCTATTAAAGAAATTTGACAGGTTGTAGTAGCTTGATGTGCTGGCGTCTGTACATAATTCTCAACATCTATCAGTGGTAATTTGTGATTACTTGCGATGAATGAAAACCGTAGAGAATATAAAGGTTTTTGTAAATTGGCTAATTTTATGCCGACTGTATTTTTTTTTTTTCAAAATTTGTTAATGCAGATCATAGTTTCTGGTCTCCTATTACAACATAACGGGTTTAAAAAGACACAACGAGCCGAGAGTCACTTGTACTCGCCATTATTGTAATCATTTCTTTGTACTAGAAACTTTCTGGTTACGGAGATATTATTATTGAGGTCAAAATTACAACTTTCACTGATATTTTTTACGAAAACAAGTTTTGATATTATAAGACAACTTTAAATACCTCCAGGACCCCTGTACAGTTACATGCAGGTGCAAAATTTGCTGTTTGTGGTAGTGCGCATACAGCAAATTTTCACACCAAAAATTAAAGTCGATTTCCAGCAATTACTTTTGTCACAGATCTTTTGTGCAATGTTACTTAGTTTGATGTACGACGGCTATAAGTCTTTTTACACCCTGTATCAATAAATAGATAAAATTATTTATAAAAATAGTTTTGCTGAATATATTGAAAACACCATTACACATTGGGAACTGTTTAAAATAGGTACGTTTACCTCCCTAAATTTCTGACAATGTTTTGACATTGACATGAGATTACGATTTTAAACCATTTCAAAAATTATTTTATGAATGAAAACTACAAAATTTTGAAAAAATAAAAATACGAGGCCTTATATTTTACATCTATATTTCATTTTACTTTATTACATAATTTCTTCAGAACATAAAACGTTGTCAATCGGGTCTTTTGAGCCCAAGCAAAGTGACACGGGTTCCCCGTCTGATAGCCGAAGCGGTACTGACAAATACTGAATCGGGGTCCTGTCGGGGGCCGGGCGGCAGAGCGGTTCAAGGTATGAGTGGTTATAAAGCTGGATATTTCGGATCTCATCTTTTTACGTTAAATTTAACGATTAAAAAAATAAAAACGAACCTATGACACCTGCTTTATGCATAGTTCGATTAGCTTGCAAATTTTCATGGCCTAATTTGAAAATTTTCATTGAATATTCTCCTTTTATTTTGCGGTTTAGAGGTAACTTTGAGACTTCTTTGTATCGAGAAAATTGTATGCAATCGTGTTTTCGCAACCGATAACACCTCGCAGTAGTCCTCATCTTTATCGTATATTAATTTCAAAGTGAAAACTGCAGAACTGTTGAAACTACAGCCGCTAATGCTAAGGCAATTTTCGCAATCTGAGGTAGTACCGGGCCTTAAAAGACTACGAAGTATTACCCATAGGAAACTAACTTTTGGAAGGGGCAACTAGAAGCAATTCTATTGTCGTGTACTTAAATGTTGAAGTTCAAAAGTGCCTTTATCTACTTTAAATAAATAACTTGACTTTGACAGGGTTATTCCAGAAATTCAGACCCAGTCGAGGCATTTCCCGGGGTGTTGATTCATGTTAGCAGGAGAAACCGAGGGGTCTTTTTTGATCGAATTTTTTTCCATGGGATAAAAAGGATTCTTTAACATATTTTTGTTTACGATTGTCTAATAAGTAAAAGGAAAATAATACCAATAATATGGCAATATTGTGGAAGCTAATTATAAGGTTTGCTTTATAATTTTATTATATTGCAAGCTAATACACGTCTTGTTTATCGAATTGTAATAACTTGCTGAAGTTATCTGGACGGTTGCCAGATTCGGCCCGTTCGAAGTAGGATCTAATTGCGTCTTTATTAAGCTCTTGGGGCAATTTCGGAGCGTTCAATTTTCAGTTAGGTGTTGAAACATTTGTTATCAACATTTGATTTAACTGCCCGTTGGTCTCGTGGTCGCAAGCGCGACTGCTGAGCGTGGGCTCCTGGGTTCGATTCTCGGGTCGGGCAAAGTGTTATTGAGTTCTTCCATTAGGAATTTCTTAGTAACAGCCCGGAGTTTGGAAGTTGGCGATGTGATACCCCCGTGGCTCGGAAAGCACGTTAAGCCGTTGGTCCTGCGCCTGATTTTTCTCCGGCCGTGTCGGATTTCCATCCCATCAGACTATGAGAGTGAGGGAAGAGGGAGTGCACCTGTGTCTGCGCGCACACTTGTGCAATATAATATCTCTCGCGCCGAAGGTTAGTCTCCGCTGAGATTGGCCGCCGTGGCCGAAATATGGTCTCGAGGACTTTATTTATTTATCATCATTTGATTAAGTATCTCCTATATTATGATACTATAAGTGCTCAAGTATAAGTTACTATCTACACACGTTTATGGTGAGAAATTGCGTGATGTTATGTTATGTTACACGTTTGTGTTGAAACTGATGTTATGCTATTGCATAACATCAGTTTGACTGACTCATAATTTAAGGTTTAAAGAAAAAAGGTTTCAAGCGTGCAAGGGTACTCACAGCATCTTCATCGCCGGCCGGCTTAGAGTACGATGAGCAGTCCTCGCAGACGCGATGCTGGCAGCCATTGCATGTGTGGTACACCTCTCCAGGCTTCAGAGCCTTCAGACAGACGCGGCATGCACCAGCCCGGGACGGTGCTTTACCGGCCTCACTATACACAAACATAATTTGATATTGTTAGGGTATCGCGCCGGATACGAAGTGCGTTTGTGAGACAGTTTAGTTGACAGTTCAGCCTTTCGCCGTCTTAGTGTACAAATACAATTATAGACAGTTCAGTGAGTAAGTAAGAGAGAAGTCTTCGCGAAATACTAAACTAACTCGCGAACTAGCCTCGTGTCCACATTTATTGCCTATCATGACAACTCATGCAGGTCTATTCTGTAAAAATCTCACCGTGAAAACTTAAGTGAAGTGAGCTGTCATTTCACCCGATGCTAGAGCTTGACATTATTGACAATTCACTTCACCTATTTAAGTTTTCACGGTGAGAGTTTTACATAATAGATTGCCTTTAGGTATTACTAGACTGAAAATTTCAAAGAATCTGTATGAAGTCTGAAGAGAGGAAATTAAAAAAAATACTATTCGGCTTACACAGCGTTCTTGGCTCTGAAAAATAAATTAAAAACCAGATCTAATGAAAAGCAGTGAAATGATAAAGAAGAACGAAATTAATTCCTAACTTTTTTTAATAAAAGAAACTTGAATGAGTTTTGTAAGTTAGGTACGATACGAATCGTAACAAAAGTGTGAACTTGGGGTGAAATTAAGAAGAAATTTAGTTTGTGGTAGTAGTAAAGTTTACCGGTCAGTCTTAGCTTGTTGTGCAGCTGTGGGTGGTGGTTGTGCTGGCGGTGGTGCCGGCGTGGGCTCTGGTACCGGCTCCGGCACGACTTGCCGCGGACCCAACTTTGTTACTGAAACAATACATTCATCTATTTATTAGTTCTTCATGGATAGTTTCAAATGTAAATAGATAATTGTTTACACATGAAACTATCAATGAATAGCTAAGTATGAGCAACTAGTTTCGTAATGTAAATCCGTCTGTACACTACCTACTATTATGCTACCTATCTACCACTTTGCTACCTGCATCAAACCATATTATCTAGTTCTTCCGAAATTCAAAACTATTAGTCCAAGAACAGCGGATCTAACTCCCAAACTAAATTTAAATTGACAGTTCCAAAACCGAAACTCATTCAAACTCAAATTACATTCAGATCATTGTTATGAAATATTGAATTGGAATGAAACGATGGGAATTCAAATAAGTCCGCAGCTTGTGTCTACCTTCTGAGCAGGAATGTACTAACAATGCGTGCCTGCCCCCCAGCTCCCGTGCCCTCCTGGCCTGCGAGATGCGATCCCCGCGATATTTCGCTATGAATATTAAGAAATGATCATGAATTCCATAGCAACTTCTCTCAACGCTGCCGAATACTTAACACGTTTTGTCTTCTTTATTTTTTAGGCAGACTTTACCTATCTAACTGTAAAATGTTATTACATTGCAATCAACGCACGCATAAGTAAGAAAAGTTTCACCCTGCATACATTTTTTTAGCGCTACGGGTAAATGAATTGTACTTATATTATATTATTTTACAAACTTTATGAATTGTTTTTACGTTACACTCGCGAAGTCTACTCGAGCGTTATTAACTCGTCCGAAATTCAATTACCTATATAAACGTAGAACAACCTCTACCTTTTGAAACGAAGTTTGTAACTAAAAAGTTTCGATGAAAATTTAATACTACCGAATACCATCGAAACTTTTTGGTGAATAGGCTGTTGGTGTACCATTCAAATAATAATTAAAAAAAAAATATATATATATATTATATTATATATAGCACACGTGTGAGCACTATGTACCTAAACTATAAAGCTACCATTTACCAGGGTACATCTTTCATTGACTTGAATGTGCCCTGGCGGTTGAAAGTACGTCATGCTCACTCAAATGTCTCGCTGGTGGTGATGTGTGTGTTGGATCATTAAGTTCCCTTCGAAACGGTTGAGCTGAATGGTTCTGATACATACGTCATATTCGTGAACGGGCTCTCGACTCATCTCTTAGCCGCCACGGCCTATTTTAATCTTTGAATTGTTTTTTTTTGTTTTATCTTTTTTAACGTGCGCGTCTTTCTACATCGTTCTCACATGTATAATTTCAACATGAATGATGTAACCAATATTTTGTAGCAATTTTATGATTTAAAAGAATGCCCGTGAACTTTCTTGCCCGTTCTTCTCTATAGTTACCTAGTACGCTTTGGAATGGGCTTCATATTTCTGACTGATCGACCCCTTGACAATTAAAAAGTGCCTGTAATTGGTTTATCTATATTATAAAACAAAGTCGGGTTAGTTACACCATTACTCAAGAACGGTTCGACCGATTTTTATGATCTCTGCTTTGTTCGATTTGTCTCCGCCCCGAATAGCAGAATTACTATTAAAACATGGGAAAAATTCACGAAAAAAAAAAAAGATAATTCATTTTGTCATACATTTTGTATGGAACGGATTTTTTTATGATATTTTGAGAACGGATTGTCTGATATCAATAGATGGCGATACGAAGTTCGCCGGATCAGCTAGTTTGAAATAATTCTTTGAGTTTGAATTTTTGGGTTAGGCCGCACAGGGGCAAACCAAGATCAACGGCTCTGAAGATGACTTTATTTTTCGCCCTTTTTTGAAATCTGTAAGTGGACTCCTGACTGTGGGGTTCGTATGTGAAACTTTTCAAATATATTTTCGGTGTTCTCTCATCATGCCACAACTACTCAGCTATCAACTTTTCGCCTTGCATATGTTTCCTGAAAAACCCTCTGGGCGGCCCCCTACCAGTTCCCAAGCGAGATTATACACGTATGACGTAGCTGGGCTACCTTTCACTAGACAGCTAGTTGCTGTCAACCGGCTACACTATTATTCAATGTAATTTTACTTTGGCACAAAGGTACAAATTAAAAAAATAAAATATTATACACGTACCTGCAACCGCAAGATTGTAAAAATTTTCCCAAATATGTTGGGGTCGGCTTCCAGTCTAACTGGATGCAGCTCAATACCGGTATTTTACATGGAGCGACTGCCTATCTGACCTAGTTACTGGGTAATACGAAACCCCTTGTTTAGACTGGTTGTCATACTTTAGAGCATTGCTTTAATTTAACAAAATAATAACAATAGCTAACAGTCCGCCTTTTCTGACAAATAATTCATCCCGTGAAAATAATGTAACCACATTAGTAACGTGGAAAAAAAGTACAATTCCTAATTCTAAATTAATATTATGTTCGTTGTAGCGTCTACATATCTACAACAAATATCTCGAATACATAATGATCCCCGGGGCGAAACCTCTTCATGTTTTCGCCTCAAAATATTAAATTAGATTATAGCCTTTACATGTCGACAATACAATACTGACGCCCCTTTATGTCTTTATTAGCATTGTCAAGTCATTCTACTGAAACCGCTTCATATTTTCAGTGATTACACGAAATGCACCATTAACTTCATAAACTCGCTTTAATCAACTTGCTAAGCAAAGCAATATTGATTTAGTAAAGCTTGCTTTGTACCTATCATAATAAATCCAGCCACACTGAAAAAAATGCACTCCAATCAAGTGACTTTTTAGCTTGATTGACGATATCTTTCAGTGCATAGTGCAGCATCCTCTTACCAAGCTTTAAACATTGAATGAGTGCTGTTTAATTTTGACAGCTACTAACAAATTGCTCAGCGACCTCTAACGCTGAATAGCGTTTAAAAATAAGAATTTCGCTAGTCAGTTGCTAAGCAATTGATTAAAAATTAAGAGACGTTTATAAAAAGGCTGTTAGTGTATGTACTTAGATACACTGTTCTGTCAAAGGCTGTTAGTGTATGTCACGTTAGATGCACCGTTCTGTCAAAGTCAATGGCAATGAAATACTTTTCAGAAGTAAGTAACGAATTTTAATTGTATTTTAAAATGAATAAAACAAACTCTCGGCACTTGAATGTGTACAGAAATACACCTGTGTTACATGATAATAAATTATAATTTACTCAAAAATCTGGAAAAGGTAGAAAGATGAGAAAGGTGAAACTGCTGTTAAGTTTATTTTTAGAACAGAATAAATTAGTTATAATGTTTTAGAAATATCATTATATTAAATTCTGCTCTAAATAATTAGATCATATTAATTGACAGAGTAATTAATAACTAATGTTATCGCTTTGTTACATTACATTCTGATAACGTGGTCGTTTTTAGAGTTTCGTACCTCAAAATGAAAAACGGAACCCTTATAGGATCGCTTTGTTGTCTGTCCTTCCATCTTTTTCTCAGGAACACGTGAAGGTATAAAGATGAAATTAATATCAAATACGTAGGTCCCTTGGAGCTCTACAAAATCAAGCTTCTAAGTCAACGCAATTAAAATATGGTTATTTATGCGACATATTTTTATATACTCGCAAATAAATCAAAACCACGTACTTTACGTTGACCTAGAACTAAAAAAATTGCAAGAAGCAAGGTCTCATAGCACAAGTAAAGAAAAAGTCCGAATATAGTTAATTAGTTGTTTAATCACATAAAAAAATCTTATATTTGCAGTTGGAGAATTGACTGCGACGTACGAGGTATATCGATGTATATGAGAACATACATCGACCAATTATGGAACCCTTCATTGTCCGTGGTCCGATCCGACACGCACGCTGCCGGTTTTTTTTTTGTTAGCTTACATTGTATCCTATTTTTTTCTTTTTTGTCATTGCATTACTGCTCGACAAAGGCCTACCCTTTTTCCTTCTAAACCTCTCTATTTTGAGCGAGCTCTGGCCATATTGGGAAGTTTGTTGCGCCACTTCTTCTTCCCAGCGAAAGCACTAGGAAATGGTGAAGGGCGGGTTTTGGAGGACAGTCTTATGTAATTTTGACGTTCGAAAAGTGCTGATTCTCAGCCTAATTTGAATACCTAAATGACTTTTGATTTGATTGATTGTTGACTCTGCTAACATGATCAGTTAATGTGGTTATTAGTTTGATTAGTAAATTTTAGTAATTCCAGTTATTAGTTCGGGTAGTAAATTGTAGTTTGGTTAGAAAATTGTGGTTTGGTTAGTAAATTGTAGTTAGGTTTGTAAATTGTACTTAGGTTAGTAAATTGTAGTTTGATTAGTAAATTGTACTTTGGTTAGTAAATTGTAGTTTGGTTAGTAAATTGTAGTTTGGTTAGTAAATTGTAGTTTGGTTAGTAAATTGTAGTTGGGTTAGTAAATTGTAGTTGGGTTAGTAAATTGTAGTTGGGTTAGTAAATTGTAGTTTGGTTAGTAAATTGTAGTTTGGTTAGTAAATTGTAGTTGGGTTAGTAAATTGTAGTTGGTTTAGTAAATTGTAGTTATGTTAGTCAATTTAAAAGTACGTACACTGTATACAGTGTGGCAGGGAAATCGACACGCAATACTGTAAAAAAAATAATCTTGAATTCAATCCAAGATTCTAGACCTGGACCTAGAATAGAAATTATTCGTTGGTTACTGAAAGACATACGAAAAATTTCAACGCCGTCCATGATAACAGTTTGTGCGTCGATGTCCCTGCTATCCTGTATAAAGTAAGAATGCAGCTTCCTTATCTTTACATAGTATAAAACAAAGTCGCCGAAATGTCTTTACGCGCATAACTTCCGAATGACTGCACCAAATTGGATAATTCTTTTTTTGTTGTATTCGATATTGCCAGGACAAGGTTTGTGTGAAAGAAAGTTTCGCAAATTTAAAAAAAAATTGCAAACTTGCAAAACTGGGGCGGGCCGCTAGTAAATGATAATATCTTTATTTTGGACTTTTGATCTTTTCAGCAAGAGCGAAGGTTGTTTATGCAGTTATTATATTTTCAGTGAATCTATAGAGAATAATATGAGAATCGGTGTAGTAATATTATACTTATTTAATACAATTTTCACAGTAGACTGACGCGGTTTGACCGACATCAACAAATAATTAAATATATTTGCCACAAACTTACCTATTAAATAGTTGAATTAACAATTGTTCTTAATAAATTCGAATGTCTGAATTTCCTGACGTGTTTCGCAACAGCCTGTCGAGTCAGCTGATTTGTCATAAAGTCATATCTAATATGTCAAAATCTTCTCGCCCAGAGTGGTAATTCAACAAGATATTAGATCTCTTAATCGCCATGATAGCCCAGTTATTGAAGAATTGGGCTATCGAATGCGAAAATTCTATAACATAACATTATTTTCAATGGTTTCCTGATTCACTCACACAAATTTTCACTATATATAGCTATATGATAGAAAATCAAAGTAACATTTAATTGGAAGTGTTTGAAATATTTTGGTCTCAAATGGCTAGTTTCTAATTTTTGGTTGAATTAATAGTAAAAGCTCCTTCTCTCTTCTTGAAGGTGATAAATGAGCTGAGCAGCCGATTTAATTCTACGTAAAAAGAGTATTATTGAAAAGGTTGCTTAAAAACAGAAAGACATAGCTTCAATTAAAACTTACAATTCCGACGCCTTTTTTTGTAAAAAAAATAACAAGAAGTAAGTTAAATTATACGAAAAGTATACTTATATGGTGGGGTTTGAGTTAACCGGTCCTGTGGGGTGAGAGGTAAACATAAATAACGGTAATAACGGCCTTAGGGAACAAGCACGTAACACCCTCCAATCTTCAGCATACACGGATAGTTGCATGAATTAAAAAAAAACATGACCTAATGTTAACAAGTACTAGTTATTTTCCAGCTGTTAGTTCCACTCTAATACGTTGGTGTTTTCTTTTCATTGGAAATGTAACGTCTTCTCTCCATGGATATATAAATAACTAGTATTACAATATCAAAGATAAAAAAAAAACTACAATACTGCAGAAGCATATTTATCTGAAGCAACTAGATATCCAAGTATCTATCCATCAGAACAAAAGACATCTAATTTCCATTATGTACAGTAATAAAAAGGTGTTGGTAAAAACTGTTCCTAGTTTGCGATACTTTCCCTTGTTGGCTCCGATAAACAGATTTCCGTCGACATGATGAATGGATATTGTTTCGGGATGAGAGATAACGGCCGGATGGGTACGTTTCGCCCAAAAGAGATCGCGACCGGAATGTTGATTTTCCAGTACCCTCCTACTTGGAATTTTCATGGGATAACTTTATGTACATCAATCTTAAAACCTGTTTAAGGTACACCAATGTAATTCAAACTTTATTCAGAGTGAAAACTTAAAAACGGCGAAAGCCTTCAATTTATTTTTATATTTTGTAAGCTTCATAGTATTCCAAGATGTTAGTTTATAGTTAGTCTGTTGTTTTATTTTAGCTTGATTTCATACTATAAATAGAGCCGTATCATTTTACCATCCTACGCAAGTTATTGGAGTAATTCAATCCGCTGGATCGCGTAGGCGTTGGGTGGTTATTCTAGCTATGCACTATAATCTATTTTTAGAAGGATCTTTAAATAACGATGGCCGGTGCATAGTGTTAATGGATTGCTTTTGAAAATATCTAGTCACACCTACCTACTACATTTTAAATTGATTTCAGATATTTTTACTTAATTTAAGTGGCATTAAGTATGTACCTATGTGTGTTTATCAAAGTCAAGAAAAACTTTTTGTAGATTACATTATACTTACTTATCCATAAGAATCTCAATTATCCATTATACTTACTTATTAATACTTACTACCTTGCCTCGAAAGGCATGTTAAAGCTGTCATTCGTAGATCTTTGAGAGTCGTTACGGGTAGTCATAGTCAGAAGTCGCAACAGTCGCTCCATGCAAATTACTGGTAGTCAGCTGCATTCGGTTAGACTAGAAGCCGAACCCAACATATTTGGAAAAAGGCTTGGCAGATTGCTTGAGATTACATAATTACTTAATACATATTTCCAAATACATAATATAATCTATTCGTTAAATTTTCGTGAGGAAACCGGCATGTCCTAGAACCAAAAATTCGAAGACATGTGACATCTGCCAATCCGCACTGGGCCCGCGTGGTGGATTACGGCCCACTCCCTCTCACCGAGAGGAGGCCTGTGTCCCAGCAGTGGAAACGTTATAGGCTGATTATGTGTTAAATTTTGACTGTAATCACACAGTTTGAGAATGTCAGACTGGTAGGATCAAGTTCAATCAATTGGTAGTTTTCTATTTTCTAAACCGCCCTTTTATTACAAACGAATAATTGAAAACTGCCTGAAATTCATGAAGATTGAAGCACAGAAAAGAACCGTTTCTGTTCCACCGGATCAATTTAACGCATTACTAAGTTTAGGAATTTGCTCTATTTTTGTCCGACTCGGGCGCTGTAAAACGGGTAATTGGTTTTGGTATTCCATGGCCTATCCTATTTAGATGTATTGGATGTTTTTGGATCAGTCTTATGGATAACAGAATAGCGTAATAGATTTAAAATATAAAGCTTTCAAAATGCTCTGCTTGCACTTTTTCATAGATTAGAAAAAATCTGGGGAAAAGTGGCAACAAAGTTGGCAACGGGCCGCAGCGCAAAGCATTTTCAGACAAAAAAGTGCGTTGCGGCCCGTCTGTAGTGTGCGTTGGTTCATAGAAAATGTACGAACACTGCGCTAGCCTTTACACTAGTGAGTGTTCATGCTTGAATCTTAAAATCCAGTTCTCAATAGTTCCTTTATTCAGCAAGACGGTACTTCAAATATTACGCTGGACACAGTTATGTACCTAACTTCGCGTAAAGTCTAACAATTTATTTACTTCTGGCATTATTAGTGTTATGAGTTACGATTACGAATTTAGTAGGCCATACAAAGTGTTCTAATGCTAATGTTTACTTAAATCCAATTTGTGATGGACTCTTCGTTTGTCCCTACATGCGTAAAGTGCCATTTTTTTGTGGTGTTTTCCAGTTGTTTGTTTACCTTTGTCTTGGGCTGTGAGCAGTGAGGAGGAGAGGGTCTGTCGTAGTTTGCCGAAGGTTCCCGGTGATTCTATGTGTCCGGGCACTGTGTTCGATGAGTCGTCTGTCGCCACCATCTGAGGACAACAAAGTATACTCAGTTATACATTCATGGACACTTGGGAATATGGAATCTTGCATAAATCGTATGAAAATAAAACCAATCTACAATATAAGAATAAAAATGTCGTGAATTAATGAACTCGATAAAAACACTTGGTGTTGAAAAAGAACTCGTGTCGTGGATCGTGGAAAGTGACGCCGCGCGGCGATAAAACTCTTCATACAAAAATAACGGCTCAGTAATACTGTCGTAAATTTTATGGAGAGCAACAGATGGAGAATGAAATACATCAGTAAGGGAAAAATCAATATTGTCGTCTCCCGAACTAGACTGCGGAGCATTTTATTGCTTCGCTAGCAAGTCATCTCAAACTTTATCTTCAATAACTAACTACAAGTTACGACCGAAATAGATCTGAATGAACGAGGTCACTTACTACGAACTGTGGTAGCACAAGATGTTAAGATACCTCACATAAAATAACTTGATAAAGCACCCGAGCTAAGTTAATAGGCTTCCGGCTAATTGGAACTTACTCGTAAAATATACTGAAGACTATAAATAGGGATATATTCTTAATGCTTTAGAAATTGTTTTCAAAGCGGAGTAGAAGTGAGGCAGGTGGAAGGAACTGAGTAAAGCGTCAACAAAGCGAGCTCCTGGCGGACGCAGTAAAGTGGGCGCACGGACACGAGGCACAGGAACTGACGGAGGAAGGAGACCTACCGCTACAGGGAACTGCTACGAGACCCGATTTACCTCCCAGGATATTTAGATCGTAACATTTAATGTTAGTATATAGTAAATGAACGACATACATAAAGTAACATCCTAACCTAACCATCTTTAAGAAGATATCCTATCGTATATCGGTAAGCATGGAATACCCGTAGCAATAAAAAATCAATAACAAAATGTAAAGGTTTATGACCGCAAAGGTACTGGCACCATAGATAACCTCCGGGAGCATTTCAGTTTATCAATATTGTTATGTACAGTAGATATTTGATAATAAAAATTGAATAAAAAATAAAATAGTCTGAAACGAGTTATTCGTTCTACGCAATTCTGAGAGTGAAATAAAACAGAATGTTCAACATCTGCTTCAACCCCGCGTAGTCGTAAAATTTCACCCACAAAAGGGTTAGGTTACAGTTAAGGCACTCGGTCCATTTTCTGTAGAATCCAAATGGAATTTGGTAGTAATACAGTGGGACCTGGCACTGGCATCAATTGAGTTCACTTGGACTGACTTAATCAAACTGCAGTTTCCTCTCCGAAAAGTGCAATTAAGTCTCTGACACAATCGAACAGTTCAATCTATTGTCGGCTGAAGCATCTACTGTGGGTAGATAGTGACTTTACTAGCAAGCAGAGAAATATAGAAACTTTTAATATCGACTTAATTTTTTTTTGCAAGTTGGTTCTCAAATCAGATACTCCTGGTTACGGACACAAAAAGGCAATGATAATACTGATCTTCCCACAAATATCGCTTAAATCTTGTTATCAAAGGAAACACATACGCAGTCAAAGACAACAGACAGTTGTTATACAATATTCATGAATATTAGAGCAGTTGTGAGGCATCTGGCGCAGCGCATTCCCCTGGGAGTGTGTTGGCCGCGACTGACTTCACAGCTTCCATTCTCGCTTTGCGTTATTGGATTCGCCAGCCGAGCCTGCTTCGTGACCGAACACTTTCCACTTTAATACATTATAAATGAACCCGAAGCCACCAATTACACACGTTTTTGTCAAGAGCTTCCAATGATAGCTACTTGACTGTTGATTGTTAATTTACGACTTTTGTGTAAAGCGAAATCCTTTGTTGTAAATTGAGATGGTTGAAATGCCAACGTAATCTGTGTTATACGATGTTTCCTGTCTATTAGGAAACAGTGAGCAGACGTAATATTCGTATGAAAACAATACAACTTTTTATTAAAGAATAGATTTGATCAAATCACATGGGATCAAATATTATACTCGGTAATCGACTGCTCCACGGGTAAACAATATTTCGTAGTTGTTTACCTATGTTGGCCCTGCGGGGTGTACTACATCAAATGAAAATTTAGCTCGCATTTTATTTCTTTTACAAAATTAAAAGTTATTTAAGTACGTAAAACGGAAAATATACCTACTTGTAAATTAGTTTAATAGTAGATAAGTGGCATAAACAAAGACAAACAATATAAAAACTCAATAACTTTTCAAATATTTACATACATTTTTTTACTATTCTGTTTATTTGTAAGGTTGAAGCGAAGGGTAGATTGTACCTAACTTTTAAGTTTGGATCCGTAGATCCCAAAGGGCTTTGGAAACCGTTTTTCACGTTCAATATATTCATGTATTTGTGGACCTATTGGCCCACTGATAATATGGTATTTATTACCAAAATTAGGCTATCTTTATATTAGTTCTAGACATAGATGATTCAATACTCAAAATCAAGAAGTTAAAAAGTAGGTACATGTTCCTCATGTAATTCTAGGAAAGGCAATTGTTCCTACCTTTCTACCAAGCGTGGTGATTATGGCGATTTTATTTGCAGGTAGTGGTAGTTATTAAAGAGTATTATTATTTTTATGTAGGTGTTTTTGAAGCTTTTACGAAACGAAAACGTGAAACCAAATTTAAAGCTTCATTTTAACTCAAAGGACCACTCTTATTCTGAGAATTTGTTTATATTTGAAAGACTCATAATAGTAAAATTGAGTCGTAAAAGGGGTTGCGAAAATACACTTTCTGAAGCATTCAGTTTTATTATCTGCGTTTTACTTTCAGCTCAGCGAAGCAGCAAGATAATATATCGCGTTCGCAACAGCGCAACTAGTATCAGGTTGAGCACACGAACATTCGCTTCGATTAGCGTTACCGGCGGAGATTTTTGAGATAAAATGGGTCATGAACAGAGCGTTCATGACCTACTGGAGAGGTGCGCGGCGCGGCGAGGAGGGCAGGGGCGGCCACGCGGCCCTGGTTGACCCACTTGTTGCCTCAACCCGCTATTTACATTACAACTCTAATTGCTGTCGGCAAACGGCAGGTGTAAGCCTTTATCATCACCTTGGGAGCAACCTTTTCTAATTCGTTGTTCGACTTGTGCAAATGTAATCCATTACTCTACGAAATTAATATTATTTCATTTTCATTCTTTGTCTGAAACAAAGGGCGATTTCTTTCATTCGGGTGCGGGCGAAAGAGCCCGTTCACGTTTTGTTTAGCGCTGTTAATTAAGCGTTGAATGCGCGCAGAATTCTTAACCTTTGATATATTTATTTGGTATCGACATATGAGCACAATGGTGGCAGCAACAATGGCCGCGTCGAAGTCTCACTTGCGCGGCAAGCGGAGCGGAGCGCGCAAAGCGGAGCAAGCGGAGCGGAGACTGCGCAGCGCTACACCCACGGACAGCACAAAGGAATGTAATTACGCGTCACTGGCACACAATGCGATTGTTCTTATTTTTGGACCGAAATACATATTTGTTGCTTTAATGTTGAAATATCTCACATATACAAAGTGCACGGTGATGCGAAACCTGTGCAGCTGTAGGATGAAACGTATAAAACCGAATAAGCTTCTTTCAGGGTAGTGTTGACAAATACGCTTAAAGTTTCTATTGTAGATAAGTATGTTATGTGTTCAAGTTGAGAACTGCATGAAATGGAACAGGACGTTTAGGTCAAATAAAAGAATGCTTAAACCGGGCCAGCTGTGGTTGAGCTTTATTTAACTTTTGCAAGTTTTACGTGTTTGTAGGTAAAATAGTATTGGGTACAGAATGTTAGGTTTGAAAAGAATTTAAACAATGATTTAGAGATAGTTATTTTGGAATTATTTAAACATATTTGAGTGGGGTTATAAAGATAGCAAACAATTTTCGACTAATAGTTATTTGGCCTTAAATTCCTACCCTAATATCGTTATGCCAAGAATTTTCATCACAAAACCTATAGCAAAGTACAACTATAAAATATTGTCCCGGGGTTGAACGGACGGACGGGAGCGAAATTAGGTTCTTTCAGTGGTTGCTGGGCACCACTACAAAGTAATAATATTAAAAAGTCAAGCCGCGGTCAAAGGCCGCCGACATTGCTTCGCAATATCCATCGCAGTCTTTAATTTTGCTTTATATGTATAAGGGCACATTCCAAAGATAATAAAATAAAAAGAATAGAAAACTCTTGCTTTGTATCCAGGTTTAGACGCAAGTATCAGATAGTATACAGGGTGGCAAGGACATCGAAGCGCAAGCTGTAACCATGAATTTAGCAAATTATTCTCGACCCCCTAGCGTAGAAAATGTTCGTCAGTTATAAAAAAAAAACTGCTGTATCATAGAGCAAGGCCCTTCGCGGTCAAAATGAACGGAACAGCAATTTTTTTTAAATATCGACGATAAATTTTAATCCCTGTGTTTTTGTGTTGTACTGAATCCATCCAACCTGTAAGTATATGTAAAATAATATAGAGAACAGTTTTACAACAGCTTTTTATGGGTGGCGGAGAATCTAACAAATCAGCGAAATCTTGTTGAATTCGTTGATATACGTTCTCATAATGGGCTTGGTTTTGTTTTCATATTATTTTTCCCTTCCCTTCTATCCCTTAACCTTTTAAGCGCTCGGCTAAATATCAATTGCCTTGCCCCTAGCGCGCGGCTACAAATCGATAAAATACCCAAAAATAAGGAAATACAATAAATAAGGAGGAGCAATCGTTGTATCGATTAAAAAATAGTCAAAAAGTTTTTATTTCTATTTAATAATGGTTTAAGTTGTACCACGCAGTTAATAGGACGAAAGTAAAACGAAAAAATCGTGCATGTTCTCTGTCGCAGAAATACGACACGAGCGGTAGAGGCACGGAAAAATGTGTCGCATAAATGCGACACAAGCGGTCAAAAGGTTCAATAGGTCGCTAGCTTATCTTATGTTAGTCATACACGATCAGCTGTCCATCTTGACCGATAGCTGCGACGGTCATAGGCAATCGATCTTGAGGCCGTAACAGCCACACAGGTACGGATTTCGTTCAGATAAGAAGGTAAAACTAACAATGTATATTTTTAACAGCTTTCCAAACAAAAAAGCAACCCCCAAATGTTAGCTAAACACACAAACAAACAACAGTTAAACAATGTGCAGAAAGTAGTAACGTAATTTAGTAGATTTCCCGCGCTCTCGCCGCCATGTTGCCCGCGAGACTTATGTGGATCCCGTTCAGAAATCACATTAAGGTAGTTTGAGCGCGGCCGGTCGGAACTACACGCGAATAAATCTAAATCACCGACGGCTGAATCTCGCCTAAATCCACTTTAATGCTCTTCACACCCGGGCGCACACATTACGCTCATGTAACCACGAGCCACGAGCCACCAAACCACGAAACTACAGTATCATGCAGCCACTGAATTCTACATTTGTTTGTGTTAAAGCCAACATCGCCTTGTGTTGTCTTTTTCAGGCGGATGTATTTGCATTCTGCTAGAGAAACAGCTTTACATGAGTATGCAAACACATCTCTTATATCTTTACACAAGCCAGAGCAATGTGTCGGAATAGATAACTGTACTGCGTGAAGTAAAATATGCAAGAATATCGTATATTTTTTTAATAAAATGATGACGTAACACCAAACCAAAATGAACCAACTCTCGAAAATCACTTTAGTCGATTATGATTCGAACAATGTAGCAGAAAAGCATATAATATGTAAGTATAACTTGTACGTATAAAACTGAACATTTTCGTTTAAAATAAATATTATTTTAGTGCGTTCTATTTTACTCAGTGAACCGAAAATAGTAAATTATACCTTTGATAACATTATTTTCAAAATATCCCTAACAAATTTTTCAACTAAGATAACATTCCCAACATTCCATAGATATTCGTACCTCAGGAACGAGCGATACTGAAACTAGTTAACTCCATTAGGTAAAGTTTCCAGGAAAGTTTTGCACTAAATATTAAGGCAATTTCACAGTGAGGAATATCGTCATCATAAGTGTTGAAGTAGCGGCGCGGCGCCGCTCAACATTTAACACTAATATAGTTAGAGTTACGTTCTGACGCTCTCATCGAGACAGCGCCAATTACTCGCTGAGGCGCACATTTTTAGAGCGATCGAACACTTAACAGCCATCATTACTCAAGAAAAGTTTACGCAAGTACGTTCCAAGGAGCGTTACAAATTCAGTGGCGTTTATTGCTGAAGAAGATTAATTGAGACTGGCGAACACGCCAACCGAAATGTTGAACACTCTTAAAGTTCAGTAGTTTTATAAGTTGTTGTTTTACATGCACGCTACGCTAGCTAAACTAAACAGATGTTCATTTTAGGAAGTTGGCAGCACGCCACTAAGGTGTTTAAAATTTAAACGTCATTATATACACGTTGTATCAAGATGGCAAACAATCGGCGGTGCCACTAACTTGTCGTAGCAGCTCGCTACGGGCTACGAGCTACGGCGTAGCACACGGGCGTCGGGCGCTCGCTACAACTTTTAGTTGACGTGTACACAAACTACCTCAAGGTTATTTATTTTCTGGAACTGGAACAACGTATTTTTATTATGTTTCACAGCTTCGTTAGAAACCTATTAAGTCATTATAGTGACATAAGTTAGGCTTGTAGATAAATAATAAGAACAAATGTCAAAACAAGAACTTCTTAAAAAGTTAGGTTTTTTTTGTCTGAATCATACCGTATACGCGTCATTCATAATATGTAAAATGTACATTAAGTTTTTGCTACATCAAGCAAGAATCCAAAAGTATTTCGCTATAAGCCTTTATGGCAGGGTCGGGCGGCGTATGACCTCAGTAAGCCTTTCATCTACGCGGGGCGGAAGCCCAAATCGCATAATTTGACCGGCTACGTGTTGCGGCTCGCACACATTATCTCATGAACTGCGTCCTTAGGCTCGAATGCGAGCTGAATATATGTACCTACTGAGGGAGCACTGTGAGTAGCTAAGCTTGTCCCAAAGATTCGTAGAAAATCACTTGCAGAGTTTATGTAACGCTTTACTTGGTTTACATAAGGAGACACGTGTGACACACGACATAATAAGTGACATAAATTCTTCGTTACAGCAAACAAACCGTAGAGGCGTCGCTAATTTGTCTTCCGCCTCCCATGTTCGTCGCGAGACAAAGCAGCGCTCGCTCACGAACACCTGCATTTAATTAAGAATGCAAACGCTTCATTATGAAACACAACTTTACCTTTTTAAAATAATTTGGAGTTTAAACGTAAATTAGAGTTTTGTGTCGAGGGTTGCATAAATAAGCACGGTGCACAGTGCGATGATGCAAATTGAAAAAGTTCCTCCAAGTTGAAAATGAACAGAATTAATTACACACTAGGAGTTCGCTCACCGTTCAACGTGTTGACGGAACTGTTTAAAATTCAAATACATAATGCATAAGTCAACTATACACCGGCACACAACGACGGAATTAGGCAATCATCAAAGTAGTTTAATTACTTACGGGAGTATTGACGGCTTTCGGAGTGCGACCTGGACGCTGATGGAATTGCCTTTTGATTGGCGACGAACGTTTTGTGTGCTCCGGCGTTTGTGTGGGCGCTATTTATCGTTATGTATTTCGTGAGACCCTCCGAATCTGTTTGTGTGCGTACATCAAAGTCCTCCAAACATATTGAAACAGTAGCAATGGCACTGTCTGTACATACGTCGCTGCTATTCGGTCAATACATTGTGAGATGCTGACCGAAGCCACTACAGAAGGCAGCTATTATACTGTACACGGCCCCAACCTACATACTTGAGCACATATATAACCAACACGGAGGGTAGGTAGGTACCTCTTGACGTCTCGCGCCGACTTCGTCACTCGTCTTTATACGATTTCAATATCGGTCGAGAGTAAGTCAACGATAAGGAGAATTAAAAATAGCCCGGAGCAATATTAATTTACTTGGAAATAAGAGAAAGTGGAATAAAATCAATACTTGAGCTTCGAGTTTTATATGAGAAGCGTTTTAACTTACTGCAGTGTCTGATGTGGAAATATAAGGGTCATTATGTTAAGTCGAGTTTACCTACTGTTGAGTATAAGATAAAAAGTTTTGATTGTATAATAATATTATTTCAGCCGGTGATCGTGGCATGTTCAGCTGCGGATGATTACGAGCCGATATTGTCACGAGAGGATTATAATATGTACTTCATACATATATTACACTAATCTTATAAAGGCGAAAGTTTGTGACTGTGTTTGTATGTTTCTTACTTCTTCATGCAAAAACTACTGGACGGAATTGGCACACAGATAGTTTATAACGAGGATTAACACATAGGATAAGTACTTTTTATATTCCCGATATTCCCACGGGATTGAAACTTAACTTATGTGGGTGAAACCGCGGGGCGCTGGTTAAACAATACGCCGTTGGTCCCGCGTCTGATCTCTCTCCGGTCGTGTTGGTTCACCGTCTCATGAGGTTATGAGAGTGAGGGGAATAGAGAGTGCACCTGTGTCTACGCACACACTTGTGCACTATTCTATACTTCTCTTGCGTCTGTGGCTAGTCTCGAAATTCGGCCAGGAGTACTATTAAACCAGACAGACCGTGACAGATCCGAGCCTGGCAAAACCAAAAAGGAAAAAGAAAGAAAGAAAGAAAAGAAAGAAAATACGTTTTTACGGAAAACAGCGTATAGAAACCAGGACTTATAGTATGAGTCTGAAATCGGCACCCCACACTAAACCCTGAATCACCCTCTAACATTTTCAGCTAACTCATGCTCCTCGTATTCAAAATTGTCACCTCTAAATATAGATAAACAATACAGCTAAAATCAATTGAGTACGTAATAATGATAAGTCTGACACTGAGTGAGGTACTAGTTAATTCTGATAAGGGTTGAAATATGAATCACGAATACTGAGATACCTACTCCCTGAATAGTTAGTATACCATTGAAGATATACCTAATGTGCTAATGTTAAACGTCATTTGGGAACATGTTTGCCCTGTCAATGCTCGTCCGTCCTTCGGCAAGATGGAGGTGCCCGAGCAACCCTTAGTGATTTCATCGTAATTTAGTTTTGTTGCGCAGGTAAAATATAGAATACAGTTTATTAAATTAAAGATACATTTTATGTGGCATTTATTAGGTGCAGGTTTATGTAGCTAGATATTCATATGGAAAAGTGTTCGTTTCACATTACGGCAAATTAGCATTTAAAAAGCAAAAAAGTATCCATAAAACATTTTAGTAAGCGAGCGTCCCGTTCATTTCGTTTTGTTTTCACTCGATGCCGAGAAACAGAGTGAGATTGGTTTTAAAAGTTCAAGCTCACGGTAAATATTTTTACTAAACGTATTTTCTTTTAATAGACAACATTAGGATGTTTCTATTTGCATATTTCGAACCGAGGTGTGTAAACAGTCAGCGATTTAAAAGTACTTCGGAATATGTACATCTAAATGAAAGCAAATATCAAGAAAACGTTTGCTAATTTAACCTAGCAAACAGCGTATTCAGGGAATGTTATTTATTTTGGGCAAAAAATGTG
Organism: Amphipoea oculea; assembly: GCA_945859645.1. Classification (NCBI taxonomy): domain Eukaryota; kingdom Metazoa; phylum Arthropoda; class Insecta; order Lepidoptera; family Noctuidae; genus Amphipoea; species Amphipoea oculea. Next base: position 10,931,146 of record OX243877.1, read on the forward strand.
GACTAGTAGTTCAGTAAAAGACTCGCTTTAATATGCGCGCTTTGATAAGGTGCACCTTTATGCAGCGCGCTGTGTGCTAATAGAGTCGTCAGGGGCCGCCATTATAGAGTGCGGCTCCATTCAGTGGACCTCTCGATCTCCCCCCTACACCACCCAACCCTCAGCAATTGCAGGATGTTTGGAAAAAATAGAATCGTACTTTTACACAGATTTTCCCGATAAAGTTTCCTGCACGGTTTGACTGAGCAATTATAACGGATTAATCAGAAGTTTATTTCTATGGATTTCCAATGTGATGCCCAGTCGTTATTATCATTTTATATCACGACCACGTTACAGTGGGCTTTGCTACCCACCATGACGCCATAGAGAAATCACACTAATATTATAAATGCGAAAGTTTGTGAGTGTGTGTGTGTGTGAGTGTGTTTATATGTTTGTTACCTTTTCACGCCTAAACCACTGAACCGATTTAGATGAAATTTGGTATAGAGATAGTTTGAGTCCCGGAAAAGGACATAGGATAGTTTTTATCCCGATATTCCCACGGGATTGAAACTTATGCGGGTGAAACCGCGGGGCGCAGCTAGTTATAAAATAAAAATACTTTAGTGATAAAATTTATTGTGCCTCGTTTTCTAAAGATCATGTAGGAGTTTCCTCACATTTATAAAATACGAGTAGACATTATGCCTGTACATCAATGCGACTATCTGCCATACTGCAGCTGAACGTGGCTGGTTTAGCTAACAAACGCTCCGATCTGGAAAACTGTCTCCTACACATTTTAAAATTTATTATTCAGTTATTGATTTGACGTAGGTAGTAGTATGATATACCTATGTAGTGCACGTTTCCGGCACAGATGTCAAAGATAGAGCAAAGTCGTGGCGAATGATAAAGAGGGCTGACCATGTCCGGTAAAGAAATATGAAAATGTCTGGAAAGTCTTGCTTGGACGGCAGATATGTATGCACTTTATCTGCCAGTTGTCTGAAGGCTTATCTTACGATATTCCTTTTGGTAACAATATTTATACGAGGGCTGAGAGACGAGGTATTCACGTTATACTGCCGTGCAGTGATATTAGATTAAACATTGTAATGTATGTATATTTAGGACAACCCCCTGAGATTTCTCAAGTTAAATCAGAAGATAAACTTGTGTCGATGAGGGATTTAAGGTTTGTGTGTCAATTGGGACCGACAGCTACTAGTTCTTGAGAAATCATTACGTGACAAAGAATAGTTATCTTGCGGGTTTTTAGCCCTATCTAAAAACGAATGTATTTTTAGGTAGGGGCTAAAAAGCCGCAAGATAACTATTCCTTACACGTAGTGACTACAAAAGTCACTACCTATACGAAATTCAGTTTTACGAGTGGTTTTTTTATTTTATTTTGCCCACTACATAGGGGTTTTTGTTTCACAAACGTTATTGTCGGCGAGCGCGGAACTCAACAATATTGTTTTGATGAGAAAGAAAGACGTTTCCGCTCGGCGGAGCGTTAATTCATCTCACAGGAAGCGCTAGTGAGCCGCCACTGGCACTCACTGAGCGCACCTGCCGCCTGTCGCCGATAGCGGAGCCAGCGTAGATACCACATTCACACACGAAAAACAATGAATGCACACACACAAAGACCTTTTGTCTACTTTTCGGTTCAATAGTGAATAGCTAAAAGGTTGCTATTTCCTGCAAAACGTATAGCATCCTACTTTGTATCTTGCATTTTCAACGTTCTAGAATATCGGCTGAAGATGTAACTAGCACAAATTGCGCAGCGGATGACTGAGCCGAAGCTTGAATACTTTCGTTTATAAGACTTCCAACTTTAATACCAGAACAGACGAGCCGTGTTGCGGATTTTTAAATCGCAAATTGAATTTCTGCGCACGGGGTTGGACATCTAAATCGGGGCTCCTACGTGAGGCATGAACGTGGTGAGCTAGTTGGTATTTGGTTGGTTTCATTGATTCTATTCAGAGGGCTGCATCTCACTCCTCGGATTGGTGACGTCCACTGATAGAGTTGTTTAGGATTTGGGGACATTGATTGACATGGTTATTTTAGAATTGGTTGTTCGGTTCTAAAATCGATCACTGGCAGGGAAAATATCAATAATTTTAAAACAGCATCAATACATTTTTTCAATGTTTTAACAGAAGTTTTATAAGTATCTTTACTCAACAGAAAAAATCTATAATCATCCAGTTATTCTTATGAGGATGCAATCCCTATACGTCAACACAACCTTAACTACTTGCTTTCGTTCACCGGACCATTTATTTCATCAACGTATACTTAGTTCAACGAAACAATGGCTCGTAATGGAATTTCGTTTGATAAAATATAAGGAAAAAGACACGGCCCACTTCTAAACCGAAAACACACGTAGGTCCCCGGAGGTCATATCTTATTCCGCGGATGCAACCGCGGGAAAAAGGTGGTTTATTACAATAAAACCACGATATTTTGCTTTTTTACTTATTCGAGATTGCTACTTTGTAGAAGTTTTTCCTATTCTGTTTATTAGGGATTTTATTATTTTCTGTAAAAGATAAAAATTTGATTTTTAGTGCGTTCAACCTTGTTTTACTTACCTACATAGGTTTGGGCCCTACTACTGAAATAACTAAACTAAGTTTGGATAACAATGGTTGACCCACTTCCATTCATTCTACGAAAGAACAGGAATGCAAGTACCTAACTATGCTTTTTAGTACCTATTTTATCCTTATTTAAAAGCTGAAAAGATTAGATAGAGAAGATTTTTTGCTAGCCGAGCACATTATAATTTATATTATCAGAGAAACAAATACACATGGGATTTTAATTAAGGCGAGGCGGTAATAAAATCAAAACAAAAATTTCTGTTTAACACGTGCTGTGTTTTATGATTACACGAAAATAAATATTACATTTAGAGGTACGTGACTCGGGGTTTCGGGCCATTAATTGTGTGTGTGCTTATGTAATTAATGCAGTACCTACTGTGCCCAGGTGGCCACATATTTAGTATACATTCGCTCATCCTGACAGAAGCAAACTGAATAATTTAGTATGAAAATGGTCGGCGCGTTTTCCGCTCGTGAATGAAATACCTATTTTGTTGAGAATTCAGTTAATATTAACTAAAAAGTGGAACTTTACATTCATATGATATTCAAATATTAACATTATTCCATTACAAGAAGATAAAAGAACGATATGTATCTTCTGCCGTATCAAGCCTTTAGAGAATTGTAACGAAAATAGGACTCGCGTAAATAAATACTTTGTTACAGACATTGATTTTATTAACCTCAGTAGGTTACTCATAGTCAGTATTAGTATACTTATTAGGTAGGTACTGACTGGTATGTAGTGTGAGATGTCCCCCAGCTATAGATGGACCGACGACCTCAAAAAGGTGGGACAGGGTTGTGGCGCAGCATGAGAGAGGCCTATATGTCCAGCAGTGGACTGCGATAGGCTGAGTTGATTGAGTGACTGACTAAGAATAAAATACTGCTTTGCAAAACTATATAAGTGTATAACACTTCTATAGTTCATCAGTTTACTTATTCTCAAGATAAGAAACTGTTTCGGTGTTCGATAAGAGATAATCTGTGGTTCAGCATCCCAGATTTCTCATTTGCGCAGATAATAGGACGAAACCTGAGTCCCGCTCGTCGGGGAAGGTAGATTAGAGGCACAATAGAAAATGGTTCGGTAGGAATACTATTAATCAATCCGTGCCGTCTCGGTCACGAATAGGACCTCTTAATTACTTCCCGTGAGAGAGGTAAGAGGCGATTAAGAGTTAATATAAGGATAATGTGCGGTAAAAACTACCCTCGAAGAAGAAATATAGATACATCGTACAGTGATCACCAATCTATCGTACAAAGGAATGGTGAACTCAGTAAAAAATGTCCACACTCTTATAAACTATGAGTAGTTGTGTGCATGCTCGTTAAAGATTCACTCACCTTTTTCATAAAGGACATAACATTTGTCGGCAACATGATGTCGGTTTTCCTTTTGCCTTAGCACTTCACTTCACACACATCATCACACTACACTGAGCATCACAATACACTGTTTCCTTAGTCGGGGATCAGCACGCTGCCACCGAAACACGACATTTTACAACTATCTTAACGCACGAGACGAAATACACACAACACTGGCTTCCGAGAATGTATACCTGCAAAGAAAAAAATATATGTTAGATCAAAGAGAAAATAAATGCAGACACTTAAGTGTTGAGTGGTACTGGGTATGGGTACTTATTGTTGGGAGTTGGGTTCGCTCAATAACGACCGCACTGTCGGGAAAGCCGAGAGAGAATGAAGCTATACTCGCAGCCACACAAGCATTCAACAGGTTAGCACTTTGTTCGTGTGGTCTTATCGCCTTTCTTTTCAGATTGATGCTTAAGTATATAAGTAACATATTAGTTTGGACTTTAATGAAAATATAATAGTCTCCGCAAAATCGATTTGTCTGGGCAGATTGCTTTCATAGACGCTTTTATACAAGAAAAGGTTCTATGAAAGCAATAGTATAAAGTAGATAGATACTTACCTGAATAATATACCTATTATGTCGCCAGCAGTATCCTAACAATGTAGGTAATTTCCATTTTAATTGGAATCGGTTTGGCTTGACATTTTGCTATTTCTCAATTGTCAAATGAAACCGATTTCATTTACCAATGGAATCACTCGTACGAATACGTACGTCTACGGATTTCGTATACGAACGTGAATTACCTGTCGTTCCTTACTTATAAGAATGAATATTATCTCCTTATACATCAATATTATGATGGCACGGTAATGTAATCGTCTGAGATCTAATCTAAAATTAAAATCTTTTTATTTGTCATTGGTTCATACTAAATCATGGTATTGAGAATACGATTATTTATATGATTGCTACGCTGATATCATGAATTTAGATAGGTACAAGCTACTCTATAGACAGGTACCTACCTGTCTATAGAGTAGCTTGTACCTATCTAAGTATTATTATTTGTTAAACTGAATTTCTCAGTCCATAACATTTTTTTTTATTTTAACTTACTCGGTCGGTCACAAATAAATAAAACAAAAGCCTAAAGCTATTGAAAGAATATCAAACGTTTATTACCTATTTAATGAGCATAAATTGTTATTAGCGCTCAAGTTCACGGCAATCTGATTAATTTATTAAGCCATGTTTGGCCGATGTTCAGCAGTGGATATTGATGAACTCAGAAGTTTAACCGTGGGTCTGATACTTAGTTAAAATTATTGTGAATTAAGTTATGTTATTGTGAAAGACGGGCCGAACTTCAAGTCTTGTAGTAAAGTGAAAGTATTGAAGCCATTTGAAGCAAACTGTGACTTTGAAGTGTAAATAAAGAAATTACTAAAACTGCTACTGTGATAAAGTAGATATACAATGACAAATATAAAGTTGTAATGAGCACTTACGTAAGTAAATTCAACTTGACTCGAAATATCGAATTCAAAACTAACATTGACATACCTAAACAACAAATAACCTCAAATAGTTTACGTATGAATAAGAGTCAGATAAGTTGGGACTGCGGGTTAGCTTAACGCGGGTAAAGAATTGCATGCTTCTCTGAGTGCCTATCACCGGTAAAGTGTGTCACCCGAATCGAATCGACTTGCACGTAGGGAGAGAGAATGCTAGTTAAATCGATACTCGTTATTTTCAGTTCCCAGCAAGGCCCAGGTTGGCAGTATCTCGTTTTAGCTGTCTGTATCAAGACGAACGTAGGCGGGCCGGTATTAACGTTGCCAAAATAGTGATTTATTCAGAGATTTACAGGTTTGTAGGGCTAAACCGATATTTATCCCTCGCATTCAAATGAGTCCTTCGACTTCAGTGACAATTTGTTCTTGCTGACAAATCGAATATCGAAACTGAGTAGGCCGGAGTGAAATAAGAACGTAATTGTAAATAGCAACCAATCTCAAGCGTGGACAGATTTCAGACTATGTTTAGCGATGGCAGAATAACAAAGTGGGGCTAATATACAGGGTGAAATTGAATAGATGCGACAAATTTAAATATACAATAATACGTGTTGTCAAGAAAATGTAGAACATATCAAATGTAAAATTAAAAAATAATTGATCAGTGTTACGAAAAGCGTTAAAATAATTAAAGTATCAAAGAATTTCGCGTACTACCGTTTTCGTGTAGCACGATTTAGGTACATTATCGCTATGAATGAATCGCGCCGCCCCCGTCCGCCCGCGCATCTCTTTCCCGCGCGCACGATTTTCCTTCATACTTTTGTCGGCTTAGGACGATCAAAAATACAATAAAAGTAATAGTGAAAAAATGTTTTAGTATGAGGTATAACCTGAATAATGTTTGTTACAACAACAAATCAATTATCGTATTTTTGGCGTATTTAAAAAGTTGGAATCACAGTATTTACAATAATTATTATGAAATCAGTACACTTACGTGTATTTTAGTAATTGTTCAAAATGTCCACCTCCGTTTTGTAAACACAATTGAGCACGGCGCCGCAAAAAGTCTGTGATTTTACAGTTTCGAATGCACTAATGATTTTGTTTTTTAGTTCGTCTAAAGATTCGGATTCGCGTTCGTAAACGAGTCTTTTAATTTCTCCCAACAAATAAAAGTCCAACGGTGTTAGGTTAATCGAAATCTTCGCTGCGTTTCACGTAGATTCTTTATTTCGTCGCGTCCTAGGCATTGTTATGACACAAACACAAGACAACAACACAAATTATTCGCAATACGTAAAGTAGGATTTGCGGAATGCGCGCGCGACCATGACCTACAAACGTTTTAGGACGACTAATGAACGAAGGAAGGGTGGTGGGCGGCGGGGCGGTCGCCGGGAATTTCCTTAGTCTGAGCCGGGAAGGAATGTCATGCGAGGTTTGGCAACGTCGCATACAAAGACTACAATAGTATACTGGCACGTCGCATACTTACACTAGAAAATAGGCAAAATTAGGTAAATGACCGCTATGAACGGCAACGTTTAATGACATGAGTACTCCACGACGATTATTGAGCACTGCGATGAGATTTTTTGATACTTTAATTTTTCTTATTTATTTTGCATATTAATTATTTTGCTGGAATACCGATAATTCGTATTTAAATAAAGATAATAACATCAGTAGACCTTTTGAAAACGATAATCACGTAATTTTTTTTAACGATTTAGATTGTAGAAAAAACAGTTTATAATTACTATGTTACTGTAACTGAAGCTCCCATTTCTTTTTGTCGCATTAATTCAAATTCACCCTGTATAATAAAAATAAAAACTCTACCTCATCTACCTATTAGGGAAAACACGTGGGTAGCTAACAGTATCTGCGGCTTACTTAACTTCATCGCATAATTAGGTAAGTTAAGTTAGCCGCTGAAACTGTGAGAATATTAGATATGTTTATGTACGTAGGGTGCAAACCCTACGTACCTACATAATATTCTATCATAAATTCATTGTTCAACGTCGGGTTGGTATAGTAGGTTCTAAGGTAACGTGCGTAGAAGTCCACATTTATGTAAATCCATTCAACAAAAAATATTATAATAATAATTAAAGGTTGCATTTTTATTGTTTTATTGCTGCTCTTGACCTCGATCACGCCTGATGGAAAGCGATGGATGAGGTCTATGATGGTAATACTTTATAGTGCCTATCAAGCAGCCTCGCTTTTAAGTATATTAATTAAAAGTCTGAAATAATTTTGATTCTGGTTGCAAGTACCCTTTATAAGAGGCGTGGTCGCGCTAGGGGTCATGAAAGTTTTGCACATTCCCCGTTCATTTACCTACATATCGATTTTCACAATGCTGCTGCTAACTATGTAGGATTCAAACTTTCAGAAAGCATCCCGACTCGCACTTGGCCAATTTAAGTAATTAAATAGGGGTTTGTTTCCACGGTAAAAATGAAACAAAATTACGTTAACACAATTTCTGTAGCGATATTTCAAAAGCATCCTCTGTTTTACAGGTAATATAATAACCCAAGGGGGTTAGTTTATTAGTAAGGACTAATAAACTTTGTATAGCATCTGTATAGTTAAACAACGCTTAGTCTTCTTCTTTCGAAAGTCAAATTACTAACGACTGAAAGAGAGAAATTGGTGTGTAATTATTCATCCATCCACACTTAATATTATAAATTCGAAAGTAACTTTGTCTGTCCGTATGTTACCTTTTCACGCCTAAACCGCTGAACCGATTTAGATGAAATTTGGTATACAGATAGTTTGAATCCCGGGAAAGGACATAGAATAGTTTTTATACCGATATTCCCACGGGATCGAGACTTATGCGGGTGAAACCGCGGGGCGCAGCTTGTCTGATATACTCGTAATACATTTATTAGTAAGGTAAGGGGTAAAGCTTGAAGCTCGAAACAGAATCTAAACCAACTAAAAGCACTAAGGGTCACGTCCTGTAAAATAAATAATTTGGTGGACTTGTTTGGGTGAACAAAGTTTAATCTACTGAGCATCTTTCCATTTATCAAAGAACACACTACTAATTACCTTATCGGCAGCTGCGCCAAACATCGGCAAGGAATAACGATGCTGAATAAAATTTGATATTCACCTTAGACACCGAAGCTAGCTGATTTTAACTTGTACCATCGAACAAAGCCAGTCGGAGGAAAATTACGTAAATATTTTGCTGGGACATTGAGTGCGATATTAAATTGCGCGGGTAAGTCGATTACAGGCGGCTATCTAGCGCGGCCCGCTGCGCCGGATTACCGTAGATAATTGGAACCGGCTCAGTGAGAGCCCGGCGGAGGGACTTACTTTGTCTTTTATGTTACCTATCTACCTACTTTGAACCATTTAATGGGTTTACTACAATTTAATTATGTATAGCAACCAGCGAGAGCACTTCAAAAATGTCCTGCGACTTGTACACCTTGAGTCATTAGGGACGGACTTGAGCTAAGCACTCTGTTGTGATGTCAGATACTTAAGGCTGCGTTTACAAGAGACACATTAAATATGGCGCATATTATACAAGATAACAAGCGAGGCAGGATAAGTTGCGAATAGTCAGTTTATTCAGCTGACTGGCTAGTCCGCTTAACCTGATTGATGCCAGGATCGCTTTACTGAGTAACCTGTCGAACGTCGGACCGAAATGGCCCCAGGTTGCGACAGCTGTATCTATTTCTCTATAGGAAAGCTTTCCTAAATACTCTATTATAAATAAAAATGGATGTTAGTAAACATGGTGGCAGGGAAATTGACACAAAAAGTGAAACCATGAATTCAGCACATGATTCTAGACCGCAGAATATTCTTGTTTTTTTATAAAAAAAACAAATGTTGTTTCATAGAAAAGTGCAATACCTATGCGGTCAAAATGTATGGACAAGCATTTTTTTTTTTTAAATAACAGACGAAAAATTTCAACGCATGGGGTTCAGAATCATGTAGGTACCTACATACTGAATCCAATCCATGGTAACAGGTTGCGCGTCGAAGTCTCTGCCACCCTGTATGTAATGAGATTGATAAACTCCAACACCATTTGACTAATCACCATGAAACTTGACACATATAGGTAGGGATGTATTTTTTCATTTCCCATACTCAGAAAGTAATGTTTGTTTGATCCGAATAGCGAGTGGAAGACGCTGCTTTCCTCTCTAGGGCGGGAATGAATTTACGAAATAGAACTGGTAAGGTAGTTAGCTACAATTTTTTGAAGTGAAAACTTCTTTAGCGGCGTTGAACACTTTTTGTACTGGGGAAAAAATGTTAAACTCGCGTCAGGACACGTGACCGTCAGGAGAGATTTCCCCCCCCCCACCCCTCTTTCTACGGCGGCGCCAACCGAAGTGAACCAAGTGAGACACGATAATGGATGGGTGGATGGATAGATGGATGGACGGACGGACGGACGGACGGTGACGGTGACGGTGACGGTGACGGTGACGGTGACGGTGACGGTGACGGTGACGGTGACGGTGTCGGTACGGTGACGGTGACGGTGATGGTGACGGTGACGGTGACGGTGTCGGTGACGGTGACGGTGACGGTGACGGTGACGGTGTCGGTGACGGTGTCGGTGACGGTGACGGTGTCGGTGACGGTGACGGTGACGGCGACGGTGACGGTGTCGGTGACGGTGTCGGCGACGGTGACGGTGACGGTGACGGTGTGACGGTGATGACGGTGACGGAGACGGTGACTGTGTCGGTGACGGTGACGGTGACGGTGACGGTGTCGGTGACGGTGACGGTGTGACGGTGATGACGGTGACGGTGACGGTGACGGTGACGGGTGACGGTGACGGTGACGGTGATGGTGATGGAGACGGTGACGGTAACGGTGTCGGTGACGGTGACGGTGACGGTGACGGTGACGGTGACGGTGACGGTGACGGTGACGGTGACGGTAACGGTGACGGTGATGGTGGACGTGGATGTGGATGGATGGATGGACAGCTGATGGCTCGACCGTCTGTGTAGCTACACTGCTGTGTATTCGTAAAATTCGTGAATACAAAGTGTTTCAAATATGGAAATTGAACAAAGTGCATCGATTTATAAAAAAAGTGACGCAGAAATAGTGTAAAAAAATTAGTTATATTAATTCAATTCATAATTGGTTTATTTCAACGTTAATATTCATGTTTTCACTTCTGCCGGCACTCCCGGAGTGCAACCCGTCTTTTTTTTACATAATTAGAAAAATGCTGCGGTCTTGTGAGTGTATAAACAGCCAACGTGAATTAAAAAAAAAATCCTGCGGAGGTGACGCGGTGTGTTCCATACCTATTTAAAATTTAAAAAAGACTTTAAGTACAAGTAATAATTTGTGTGTGTCGTGTGAGTTAAAGTACCTAATCACAGAATGAAAATTAATGTCATAAAAATCATGAGTAATCTATATTGTATAAATAAAAACAAAAGGCCTGACTGACTCATCAACGCCCAGCCCAAACCCTTGGACCTAGAAAGCTGAAATTTTACACGATGGTTCCTTTTATGATGTAGACCAGGAATAAGGAAGGATTTTTTGAAATTCAACCCCTAAGGGAGTTAAATAGGGGATGAAAGTTTGTATGAAAGTCCGTCAGTTTTAAAGTTAGGATCTTCAAATTTTGTGTTTCGGCTGACGATTGAAAATTAATTTATACGTGTCTCAGCGTTTTTGATAATTCTACCCCCAAAGGGTTAAAAAGGGGGATTAAGTTGTGTATGAAAGTCTGTCAGTTTAAAAGTTAGGATCTTCAAATTTTGTATTTAGGCTAACGATTGAAAATTAATTTATACGTGTTTCAGCGTTTTTGATAATTTCACCCCTAACGGGGGATGAACGACCTGACTGACTCATCAACGCTCAGCCCAAACCCTTGGACCTAGAAAGCTGAAGTTTTACACGATGGTTCCTTTTATGATGTAGACCAAGAATAAGGAAGGATTTTTTGAAATTCAACCCCTAAGGGAGTTAAATAGGGGATGAAAGTTTGTATGAAAGTCCGTCAGTTTTAAAGTTAGGATCTTCAAGTTTTGTGTTTCGGCTGACGATTGAAAATTAATTTATGCGTGTCTCAGCGTTTTTGATAATTCTACCCCCAAAGGGTTAAAAAGGGGGATTAAGTTGTGTATGAAAGTCTGTCAGTTTAAAAGTTAGGATCTTAAAATTTTGTATTTAGGCTAACGATTGAAAATTAATTTATACGTGTCTCAGCGTTTTTGATAATTCTACCCCCAAAGGGTTAAAAAGGGGGATGAAGTTGTGTATGAAAGTCAGTCAGTTTAAAAGTTAGGATCTTCAAATTTTGTATTTAGGCTAACGATTGAAAATTAATTTATACGTGTTTCAGCGTGATAATTTCACCCTTAACGGGGGATGAACGACCTGACTGAGATATCAACGCACAGCCTAAACCGCTGGTGATAGGGACTTGAATTTTGGAGGGTGTATTCTTTGTAAAGTATAAGTATCCAATAAGAAGGGGTTTTTGGAAATTCAACCTTAAAGGGGGTGAAAAGGGGGGATTTTGTTTGTATGAAAAATCTTATTCCTTGAGTTAAAAACCTTGAACCTTGGCACGAATACTTATCTAAGTAAATTATGAAGTTTGGCATTTTTCGTTTTTCTAAACTCATTTCAACCCTAAAGAGGTATTGGGGGGTGTCAAAATTTATTTGGAAGAATTTCAACGTGCTGTCCGATTAACTCGAAACTCAGTCAGTATTAATACTAAGGACTAAAAATAAAGAATAACCTGTATCAGGGTTTTTCGAAAATGTACCCCTAACTGTGTGAAAATGGGTTGTTAATTTTGCAAGGGCATATTTTACTGTGTGGCTTGATTAGCTGGAAAATTTTTCATAATTCGACCCATGTAGGGGTGAAAAGCGGGAATACGGTTTATATGAAAAATCTTATTCATTTGGTTAATAAACTTGAAACTTGGTACGAACATTTATCTAAATAAATTATAAAGTTTGGCATTTTTTGTTTTTATAAACTAGCCCTTAAAGGAGGATTGGGGTGGGGGGTGTCAAAATTTTAACGCGTGGTCCGATTACCTCGAAACTCGGTATTTATACTTAAGACCACAAATAAAGAATAACGTGTATCAGGGTTTTCCGAAAATCTACGCCTAATGGGGTGAAAAGGGGCAGTTAATTATACAGGGAAAGATTTTAATGCGTGGCCTGATTAACTTAAGAATTCGTATAAATAATCTTTAAGTCAAGTAATGAACACACCCCAAACAATTTTTCGAAATTCTACCCCTATAGGGTGAAAAGCGGGAATACAGTGTATGTGAAAAATCTTACGGTACAAATACTTATACAAGTAAATTATGAAGTTTGGCATTTTTTGTTTTTCTAAACTACCCCTGACGGGGGATTGGGGGCGTCGGAATTTCTATGGAAGAATTTTAACGCGCGGTCCGATAACTCGAAACTCTGTATTTATACTTAAGACAAAAAATAAAGAATAACGTGCATCAGGGTTTTTCGAAAATCTACCCTTAACGGGGTGAAAAGGGGTATTTAGTTAATTATACAGGGGAGGATTTTACTGCGTGGTTTGATTAACTCAAAAATTGGTGTAAATAATCTTTGAGTCAAGTAATGAACACATCCCAAACGATTTTTGAAAATTCCACCCCTGTGGGGGTGAGAAGCGGGGATACAGTTTATTTGAAAAATCTGATTCCTTTGATCTACACACTTAAAAATTCGCCCGAATACTTAGTTGTCTAAATAAATGATAAAGATCATACCTACATACATTTTCGAAATTTTTAGAGGAAAGTACGAATTTCACGCGGACGAAGTCGCGGGCAGAAGCTAGTTTAGGTATACAATTAAATTAGCAACCAGTTTGATTTTGTCTCGACTCTACATAGACCGAGCAGGACCAGTATGTTTCCAAGCATTCTTATCCTGGATTTAATCCTCGTATCTATACTTATAACAAATCTGTAGAAGTGAAAATTCTGTACATTGAAAATATCAAAAAAATAAATGGCAGGGGGTGTTACTAGACCGACACCAAACCCAAAAATGTGATTAAACCGCTGGTCCTAGGGACATGAATTTTGGAGGGTGTGTTTTTTGTGAAGAGTAGGTATCGAATAAGAAAGGTTTTTGGAAATTCAACCTTTCAGGGGGTGAAAAGGGGGGATTTTGTTTGTATGAAAAATCTTATTTCTTGAGTTAATAACCTTAAAACTTGGCACGAATACTTATCTAAGTAAATTATGAAGTTTGGAATTAACTTGAAACTCAGTATTTATACTAAGGACTAAAAATAATTAATAACGTGTAGGTATCAGGGTTTTTAGAAAATCTACCCCTAACTGTGTGAAAAGAGGTAAGTAGTTAATTTTAAAGGGGAGGATTTTACTGCGTAGCTTGATTAGCTCGAAAATTGGTATAAATAAACTTTGAGTCAAGTTATGAACACATCTTAAACGATTTATCAAAATTCTACCCCTGTGGGGGTGAAAAGCGGGGATACAGTTTATTTGAAAAATCTGATTCCTTTGTTCTATAAACTTAAAACTTGGCCCGAATACTTATTTATCTAAATTAATTATAAAGGTCATACCAACATACATTTTCGAAACTTTTAGAGGAAAGTACGAATTTCACGCGGACAAAGTCGCGGGCAGAAGCTAGTTTATAACTTATTATAAACTAGCTTCTGCCCGCGACTTTCGCGAGTTTCAAATTTTATGAATGCTTACATTCATAAAATTTGAAACTATCACTGCTAGATACTATTTAGGTACTGCTTTTAATATGAGTTTTAATTTTTCTTTCACAAGGTCATTTGTTGTAAAATTTAATACAGTACCCCAATTCTTTATATAATCTGGTAAATGGCTGATGTAATTTATCTTTATTTCACAGTTTGACATAATTAAATAGCATTTAACTATAAATTATTTAACTCAACTCTTCGCCCGCGAGGACTTTTCCCATGGAACTTCAACGCCCCTCCACAAACAACCCCCTTTAAAGGGTACTCTTGGAAAATTAATGAATCTTACGATCTTTATTATTTAGGTAGGTACCTAGTTAAGTATTTGTGCCAAGTTTGAAGTTTCTAAACCGAAGGAATGAGATTTTTGATTTAAACTGTTTTCCCCTTTTCCTGGAGTTGTTTTTCTAAATCGTTTTGTATTTCTATTGTTTGATCCTAAAATTACATAGGTACCTATACCTACCAATTTTCGAGTTAATCGACGCAAGCAGTAAAATCCTTCCCTAAAAACTTAATTAAACGTGTTCACCCATTCGAGAAATCCAAATTAGGTGTCTACACGTATCGATTTCTGTTTTTTTTTTTTAAACCATTAACCGAGTATCAAATTAATCAGACCATCCGTTACGTACGAAGAATAAAATTTCACTGAAAGCATATGTACCTACTTCATGCGCAATAGTAAACTTTCGTACAAGGGCCACTACCCAGCCTGATGTTTTCACAGCACGAGGATACCTATCCTAGAGCCATGTTTAACATTTTTTTTATTATTCTTTTTATTAACTTCAACCCGTAAAATTCTTAAGGTATGAGTACGTAGCCGACTGCAGACGTGACGTTGCGACATGTCGCTGCACTCATGATTCCGAACCCAACTGCAGATGGCTGCAGCAGCTGACGGCATCGCCGTATTCCAGTTATTTTTTCCAAATATTATCTTTTACGACACCGTTTATATATAGGTACCTAGTTTTTGTGAGATGCACTGCACTGCACGATGCAACTCACAAAAAATTGGGCCACCTGGTTTATCAGTTTTTCTTCCTCGGAATCGGAAAAACTAATTTTTTGAGAAAGATTCAAAATGCTGTCGCTCCAGCGTCGGTGGCACACTGATCTGTGGTCGGGCGACACGACGCCTGCGGTCGTGCGACGTGTCGATAGCTCCGGAAGGTATTCCATAGAAATACACACAAACTAGTAGTGTCGTAGAGATACGTCGTCCGCTGCTGCTGTCTGCAGTCGGCTACGAACTCGTACCTTTATAGTGATACCTACTGCACATGAGGCCACACTTGGCTGAAGCTAAAACAAGTGTTTTACAAGGAGCGATTGCCTATCTGAGCTCCACAACCCTGTTACTGGCTGGGTAGGTAAGGTAATAGGTACGGACTGGTGTCCGCAACTCCACGTCAATGCGCGTATTCTGCGTACGGGCTGGGTAGGTAACACGATATCCCTTGGCAAGACTGATTCGGGCTTCTGACTACCCGTTACGACTGTCAAAGATCTACAGATAACAGCCAGAACCAACTGCATAACGTGCTTTCCGAGGCACGGAGGGGTTTCAGTATGCACCTCAAGATGGTCACCCAATCACGGGACCAACCTCGGCAAGGGTTGCTTAAGTCTAAAGATCGACCGGTGCAGAAGCAACCAAAAACTAGGTATGCAGCATTCAATGAAAATGTTTTATAATGTGCAAATTTCAGCCTCCATTTACTCATTTCACTTGTAATAGGTACCTACAAGTAGACATAAACGGAAAAGCATTATTTATACCTACCTAACCTAACTACCCAAGTAGATGTTATTAAATAGTTACTGAGATAAGCAGTTGTGCCCTGTGACAGATAGACAGACGAATACTATAAGGTTACCTACTATTTTACCATTTTGGTACATACGTTACCCTAAACACTATTTCTTTCTCAAGTACAAGTGTATAGGCATATAGTTAAGAATTTACGATGAGTTCTATTATATAACAAACTAGCTTCTGCCCGCAACTCATCCGCGTGAAATTTCTTGTTCCCCCGACCCACCCCGTTGCATCGCATCGCCTACCCGCGCTATTACTAATACGATTTCTTTCTTTCTACTAGTATCTGAAGAGTCATGGCGTGATGTTAAAAGCCTTCTTCAAGAATTGAGCTATAAAATGCAAACAAAAAAATATCCGAATGGTAGTTCCAGAGATTAGTGCGTTCAAACAAACAAACTTGAACGTGGACGAATTTAAAAGAGAATCGTATGCTCACTTCTGGTCATAGTTCTGTAGTTACTGCCTACCCCCACGGGGACAAGACGTGAGTTTATGCGTGTGTACATACCTTCTTATCGTAATTTACATACTAGGATAGTCTTTTCCTTCTTGATGGCGAAAATACTTCTTATCAAAGATAAGGGTCTCTAGGTGGTCAGGAACTAAAACGCACACATGTAAAAATGTCTTACACAACCTAAACTAGTGACTATCAAGGATCTTATAAAGGCATTCAGTCCTGCAGTAAAAGAAACCAAGTGTTGCAACATATTTTATTATAATTACCACTTTCATCAAACGTTTTATTAAGGGATTGAAACAAACCATAAGAAAACTTATATTAAATCTATTTGAGAATTAACTAGACAGTTGGAACTCGCTGCATGTACCATTATCATCAAAGATCAAATTACAAATAAAATTTAGCATACATTTTAAATGTTCCACTCTTTATGAATTAAAAAGAAACAATTACTTTATTTATTAACATAGATATCACAATATAATAACTTAGTGCCTGAACTGAGACAAAAACAACCTAACAGTAAATGTGAGTTTAAATTGTGGATGTTCATTATAAACTATTACTATTCTTTGCAGAACGGTTTTGCCAGTACTCAGGTGTTAATTACAAGTACCTTCTACAAAATGTGAGGGAATGAATTGTATGTATTACATGAAAATATTTCTATTATTAATGAACAATTTATGAAAATATATACATTACAGTTATCAACTGAACTATTTTTACTTTGAAGAAACTTAAAGTAATGTTTGGATTTATAACTCAACTTAACTATATTGAAATGTTGTATGAAAGCTATGTGATACATTTGTGTACACATTACTAGATAATTTTGGACTTATATAATCATCACACTAATTATTATAACATACATGCTACCAGCTTCACTAAGTAGTTTTTTTTTAAATGAAATACATAATTATTGTATGTCATTGATAAATGGTTGATGCTTAATATGGTTTTACAATAAGCGCAATCGCAAAATATCAGCACAGGTATTTCTATTTTGAGGCAAATGTAGCTACAATAACAAAAACAATATTATACTACTATTTGAGTATGTAAGCCTTTTGATAATCAATCGGAAATACATCCTGAAATACCTTGTTTGGATAAGCAGTTTATAAATACCAATAATGGATTTTTTACCACAAAGTTGGTTTGATTTCAGTAATTGCTTTGTTATGGCACAAGTTATATAATAAACATAGTGTTGATTATCACTACATTTACAATTATTGGATTATGTATCAACTTTAGTGAAGCTAAAATAGCAGATTAAACAAAATGTACACCTAAACCATTTGGAAAATTACTAATGTTTGAAGCTCATAATCTGAACCATCACCAGCATTTTGGTACTTTTTATGAGCATCACATACATTGACTTCAAGCTAGTTGAGTAAATGCTCACTGTGGCAACATTTTTAATACTTTTTTGCAGTTTGTATACAGAGTAAAAGGATTACATAGGGGAACAAAGTGCTGTACCTAGTATGTAGACGCAAGACTAATGCACAAAGCAACTCAGGCTCCCCGGAATCACATAACAATAGATTAGTTATTGTGCTGCATTGGTGATGCTTGAATTATGAAAAACCAATAAAATTCAGTCTGGGTCACAAGATCTGAAAAATATAGAATTAATCAGAATATTAAAGAATTCTTTGCAATGCAGTGAATATTGATTTCACATCTACAAGAAATCAAATATTTCTGATAAAAGTTAATATTGCAAACCACCTTTCAAATTCTGTTATAAAAATAATTTGTGCAATTCATTATGTCACAATTATTGCAAAACTTATGTATGTAAGATTATCCAAATGGAACACTGTTTTGATGATCCATACTCATGCTATGGTTGAAGTCTTACAAGTCAATGCCCATTATGATATTAATCAAATAATAATATCTGTGACAGTATTTCACCATTGTCTTTTGTGTCCTCTAGTAGTTACATTCCAACAGTCAGATACAACAAGTTACACCTTCTATAAAAATACACACAGCTTATTTGTTCATCATTAGGAAATATTCACCATTCCGCATCACCATTAGCTTTTTGAAAGACATAATCTTTCCCACCTAAGTTCATGATACCATCTTTAAGGTAGAACTTCCATTTATTGCGACTGCGGGTAATTTTATCATATTGGCAAACCACCACATTGTCAGTATCAAACATGTCACCGGGCTCTTCATCGGAGACGTCATCTCCTGAATTGAGAGGTTCCTCCTCGGCTCCTCCGCTCTCGTCACGCTCCTCCTCCTCTTCCTCTGCTCGCTCCTCAGCAGACTCCTCGTCCTCATCATCATCACCTGCACCATCTTCTGATCCATCTCCAGCATTAGATCCATCATCATCAGAAGAGTCTAGTGCACCATCTAAAGAGAAGGGTGCAGCTCCACTGCGGCCACCTCCGCCTCCATCAAATTCATTTTGCTGTCCCGCTAGTGCAGAGTTGATGTGTTGTTGCAATAATGTTGCAGCTAATGGTTGAGGTAAACTTATAGTTGCATTTATAATTGGGCCAGTAAGTACTTGGTGTAGCTTGTTACCATTAAGTGCAGATGCAGGGATTTGTATGGTAAATGATCGCGGCTGTGATCCTGGCACGCCTGGCTGAGCAGGCAAGGTAAGTTGCACGGGCACCTTGTTGTTGGGGTCCAGCACATGATGAGGATGAGCGCCTGCAAGATTGGAGGCAGGAGCGCCATGCTCCACACCAGAGTTTTGGCTAGAACCTTGCTGTCCCAAATGTGTATCAGTTCTCTTAGGTACAACATTATTGCCATTGGCCTTTTGAAAGCACTGTAGCACTGGAGGCGGCGGTGGTATAGCTGGTTCAGGCTGTGGAGGGTCCATTGCTCCACTGGCTTGAAGTTTCGTTTTCCATAATTGCTTTAGTTCCTGCAACACTTGTTCGTCAACACCATCGTCAAGAAAGCAATCCCTCACTCCGGCTATCACGTCGTCCACTACTGTATTGTAAAGTTTCATAACTGTTAACTGACTCATCGTCATCTTGACGGCTTATGTCTAAATTATACAAATAACGAAACTGAATAACAGATCTGCAAAATGATAAGTTTAGTTAGAAAACTTCACGTTGTTGATAGTAAGGTGACGAGTGCGTATCCACTTTCGTGTTCACATCTCAATTCAATAACTCAATGTCAAGGCAGCAATACTGCGAGATCGACAGTCATTTAATGGACGATAGATGTAAAATACTTCACTAGAACCGACGATCTATAGAATAATTCACAAGGCTACACAAGTAACAAGTTCATGTCCACTCCATGATTATCTGAACAAATTCCACGAACGAAAATATTCAACATAAAATTTGACAATTATTAATCACTAAAACATAACCTACAAACAAAAAGCAGATTTTGCTTGCCAGATAACGAAAAATTGTCTATGGTTATTGGTCGGAGGAGGTTCACTTGGCGCATGCGCGGAGATGGCGGAGCATTGCCGACGAACCGACGCCCCGTTACACATGGCAAATATTGTTGAGTTTGCGCTATGAGATCTAGAATTAAATTGATTTTGCTTGTGGTAAGTTAGTTATTACAATGTAAGATTTATTATAGATAATTTATGTGTTAGTACTTTTATAATATTGATACACATAGCCAGGCATAACATACATTTATAGTCGACTAAATTAAACTATTTTTGTTGGTGTGCGGTGTTGAACACGTGTTGACAGATCCTATCCTACAGAAGGCGCGGCAAAATTCAAGTAAAAAGAGTTCGGTAAAGGTTACATGCTCTGTGAGTTCGTCACACGCACGCCACAACGGCTGGACGGAAACACTTTTGTTAAGGGGCCGGCGAAGCATGCGTACTTCATACAAACGTAATACTAAAATAATTTGTAAACGAAACATATTCTTACCGTAGTGTGTATTTATTCCGATTGGATTACAGAATATCTAGGTTCCCATATATATATTTTGAATGGACACTGAGTTAAAGATGAGTTATGAGAAAAATAAGTTTTCTATAGAAATTTGAAATTTCTCATATCTTGTCTTTATTTCAGAGTTCTTTCAATATACATATTTGGGAACCTAGATATTCTGGCTAAAGTAGTAAACATATACGTTTATTATTTTAGCCTGTCTGTAGATGTAAAATAACCGATTTAAAACGTTTTAAACCAAATGTTGCCGTTTTAAACCCCAAATAAATCGTTTTAAACGGTTGAAAACACGTCTACAAAAATAAAAGAACTGTGTTTTACACTTCATTGTGGGCAATGTTTGGTCACCTGACGTCATGTTTAGTTTTAATAAGTTTATAGAAAATCAATAGAAAACACGAAATCTTAAGTAAGTTTGTAGGTACACCTACGTATACTTATTTATTATATTATATTACACACACTAGATTGGAAGACATCATTAACACAATGCCGTCTGTTTTACTTGCGCCTGAAAGAGACAACATTATTTCTTGACAGTTTATGTAAGTGCATGTCTGTGTAGGGTAGGCGAGCTGGCGACAAACCTTGCGTCGAGTCACGACTTCACGAGTGACGCCGTCAATGAAAGTGCGAGAGTGTGAGTTTGGTTTTAAACCGAATCAAATTAAGAAAAACATAGTGATGTCTTCTAATCTAGTGTGTGTAATATAATATATAAGTGTATTGTGTTAATTAATAAAAACATATTCATCAACACCAACCGTTTTAAATCGAAAGAAATGGTTTATTTCGGTTTTAAACGGCTTTTTTCGTTTTAAACGGGTTGGTTTAATTGGTTTTAAGCCGCACTTACATCTACTGCCTGTCCAATGCAAGGCTTGCAAGGGTTTTATGTTACTCTTTTCGCAAGCGCAACTTCTGAACGTGGGGTCAGGCAAAATGTTATGGGGTTTACCATTAGGAATTTCTTAGTAGCGGGGAGTTTGGAAGTTGGCGGTTTGATACCCCCGTGCCATGGAAAGCACGTTAAGTTGTTGGTCCTGCTCCTGCGCCTTATCTCTCTCCGGTCGTGTCGGATTGCCGTTCAATCGGACTCTGAGAGTGAGAGCAGTGCTGAATGTTTGCTGAAGGGAAATCCCATCAGGAACATGCCTTGTTCTTTTAATAAGGCAAAGGCTACATGCAACTTGGCCAAGTCAATGGCTTTCATCTTAAAGGCGCTTGTAAGATTATGAACTGAATAGGTAACTAAAGAATGTACTGAATTGTATTTTACCTGTATTTTCGGTACGAAGAACAAGAATAATAATGTACAGACGCCAGCACATCAACCTACCCGAAACTGTCAGATTTTCCCAATCAACTTTGAACCTTATAGTTTGGTGATAAAGTTGAAAATCTATTAAACAAATTCGACAGATTGTAGTAGGTTGATGTGCTGGCTTCTGTACTAAATATGGCATTGATTCGCCATTTCCACAACCAAGTTAAGCGCTGGTGCACTATTTTTCGTTAAAAATATTATAGCCAGTAATGACACCGTTCTGCGTGTTAGTTGTTTAACACTGGAGCGGGGATATTGCAGGGTGTGAGTTATCTGCAGGCGGTGTGTACCAAATCGACTACGAACTATCAGAATCAATAGTCATGATATAGGTACAGACGCCAGCAGATCAAACTACCCGAAACTAATTTTCCCAATCAACTTTGAACCTTATGCTTTAGGGCCAAAACACATAACCGCGTTGCGGCATCGCACCGCCAAAATCGGCAGTGCCGCCCTTCGCTACGCGTTGTTTATTATGCATACACTACTGATATTGTTGATGCGGCGCGGTGCCGCACCGCGGTTATGTGTTTCGGCCCTTAGCGATAAAGTTGAAAATCTATTAACACCCTCAGCACCAGACCCTAAGTGGCCGTTCTTTCAAGTTTTGACTATAGTCCGCGCGGAACTAGTTGGCCGCTGAGATGGGGACAGGGGTGAGGCGGCGGTTCGCAACCCACGTACTTAGTAATGCGCCCCCGCCCCTCCGTCCCACCGCTCACATACCTAAAGGCGCGGCCAACTAGTTCCGCGCGGACTATAATTGTTTTTTTTTTTGTACCGATTCCAGGACCATTTATACCGAAAAAATGCGTTAGGCCAGGGCATTCATTTTTGCGTAATAAATGTATAGTAAACGTGTTCCTAAAGGATACAAAGCACAGCGCATTTACTAAGTATAAAGATGTGTACACTTTTGGATACACAATGTTCCAGACACTGAGTGACAAAAAGATGGGTACACATGGTGCCGAAGGTGTTAAAGAGACAGATTGTAGTAGCTTGATGTGCTGGCGTCTGTACTTCTTTGGAATCGAGATATTTAGCGTAGCGTATTTATTATGTACGGTTACTTTATTTTCGTACCTACATGCGACTGATTAGCACCGTTTTAATTAAGGTAAGTTAAGGCAGGGAAGGGGCCTAAGGCAGAGATTTAATCTTGTGGTACCGTATCCGACCGAGAATCTTTGGCATCCACATAATGTTTATTTTGGTCCTGAATATTGTACCATGTTAGGACGGATCATCGGGTTTCAACGTTGAATGGAGCATTATGTAACCTGGCGACATTAATGGGATCGCTGCGCGGTTTCTAGTTTCTTTTTTTTTTGATTTTTGACTTTTACCCACTGACATATACGTCAGTGCTTTTACCTCCTGCAGAAAAGAGAAAGATTTATCTATGGTATTTTGGGAATTGCGAATCTCCATAGAACTGCTTATCATTCAAATTCGATCAGTGATAGCATAATTTGTTACGCACCCACATGTAGACCTTTTAATTTATAGATATTTGTTGGCCACTAATAGATTCTTGGAATTCTGCCGGGTTGACATCGTTACGCTCATCATAATAATTATTTCGATTTGGGTTGATTAGGTACCTACACCTTGAACACTGCCCGATATTTTTTGCATATCAAAGGAATTGAGGAAGGTATGTACTAGATTTTAAGCCCCAGACCATTGATATATATTTATATATCAATGCCCCAGACAGACATTTAAAATAATAGGTATATTAGATGTCACGCGCAGTAAGTATATCTACGTAACCGATTTTGTGTTTTCGTCATACACTGAGAAACTACCAACCTATATTATTATTTTCTTTATTTTCGGACAACAGTGATCCAGCGTGTTAGTAAACAATATTAAACTTATTACTAGTGTTAGTACTTAGTTAAAATACAGTAGAGAAGAGGACAGAATAAATACCGTCAAACGGGGCGAAAAGGGATGCAGGGGTGAATAGGGACAAAACTTTAAAAGCGATTTTAACATTGAAATAATATAGTTTGTTGCCATAAAGGACTCTAATGTGTTTACTGCATTATAATTAACGATTAAGTGTCCTTGTCGGCAAAAAACTATATGATTTTAACGCTAAAATCCATTTTAAGGTTTCGTCCCAATTCACCCCTGCATCCCTATTCACCCCGTTTGTAGGTATTATTGTGAAAAAGGACATCCCCAAATTAATGTTTACTTACCTATTTCCTTTTCACAAAACTTTTGATAATCAGAGAGTCGATACTTTTCGCGGTCCGCCATAGTTTTTAGAATGCTTTTGCCACTCGTCCGCAACCTTGACAACAGCGACGCGATTTTCTTGCGAATGACGGCGTGGAAGCCGTCAATTCGGTTTTGCGCAAACATAGTAGAAGCGCTGCACCATCGTGGCAGTCTCAACAGCATCCTAAAAATATTTGCGTTCTTTTGGTATAGACTATACCTACGCACTAACACTATCTAAATGTATAGTCTAAATGAGGGCAGTAGGTGCTGTTAGGTTAGTTTGATAGGTATTATTAATATACCTTCGGCCCAAATGCGGGTAGTTACCTACTTAGTAGGATAGGATGATGGTTCTTCAATGAAGCAGAGGAAGTTCTATTAATATGTTTTTATTTTTCTACTTAACTCTTGCAATGAATACAGGGCTGAAACGAAGCTTATCATCTAGTAGATACTAATATGAAGTTCAATGTAAGGATAAACGCGTGTTTATTCACAATCAATTTTCGTTTAGCGTCGGGATAATGAGGAAGTGAACAGCAAATTCAGGTTGTGCGGTCGGGCGTTTGGTCGGTTGTCGGTCGGTCGGAGCACGTTGTTCGCCGGCCGGCTATTTCCGCGCGATCGATACGCTCCAGAATGTCATTACCCGCTCACCTGAGCCGAGTTGAGCCTCTGACGATCCAACTCGTTACCGTGACTGCCGAATTTCTAAAATGTCATTACCTACCTATCGTGATATCTTACATGGAAAATTTACCTACCTAATAATAATGTAACATGCAAAATGTACGTAGATTAAAAATAAGCAAACAGCTTCAGAAATAGATTTTAGAAGATTGAAAATGGAACCA
This sequence comes from Amphipoea oculea, assembly GCA_945859645.1. NCBI lineage: Eukaryota > Metazoa > Arthropoda > Insecta > Lepidoptera > Noctuidae > Amphipoea > Amphipoea oculea. Next base: position 10,956,082 of record OX243877.1, read on the forward strand.
TAAACACGATGAATAGCTACATTTACACATTTCCCATTTTAGTAATCTGAATAAATAATAGTCAATGACATACGTCCGTTACCGATGTGAAGCGAAATTGAAAACCTTGTTTATTTGAATGTGTATGAAAGTACCTCCATATTTATTGGCACAACGCATCATTCAAAAGCATTTGAATATCTACCATACCATTTTATAAAGGAGCTGAAATGAAATGGCAAAACGTTTTCATCTACCATTTCAAAATATCATATTTAATTACCTACTCGGTTTTGGTATTTGTTAAAAGAAAACAGAATATTGTGTGCAGGTTGACATACGTATATTTATAACTGAAGATACCTACTGTTTGGGAAAGTATTAAATAAATCACAAAGCAAAATACCTACCCAAAAGAAAATGGGAACTTGATTATCGTATTCTATATCGGAGAGGACTTTTTCTTCCCATCCCACGTCTGTAGATATACTTTGTCCATCGCTATAACACAAGATGTACTCCTAACACTTTTACTGAATTCAGAACGGTAGAATGATATATTTAAACACTTATATAACGCTGAATATGACACTACGACAGGAAAACGCGCAATCTGTAGGTATTCTGATTATTTGCTATATTTACTGAGATACATTTTCCTTCAATAATAAATCATTCCCGGTCGACGACTGTAGGATTTCATATTACATTTTATTAGTTGTGCTACATTAAACCAATTTGAGTATAGTTAATGAAACATATAATATGGAAAATCAGAAACAAAATGGATAGAAATTGAACACGATACATGACGAGATATGTCTTTCTGAAATTCTGCAAAATGATGATGGCTGATGCTTTGGCATATTTTTTACCTCGCGAACATACTTTCTTAAACCGCGTTGTAGAAATAGCAAAACTTTTAGTAGGTCAAGTTCAGAGGCCAGTTTTATATTCAAGTATTCTCAAAGCCTTTTATGAAACCTTAATAACACGTTGCTATTCAGTGCAGAAGGTTTGATCGATCACTCTAAAGGCGCATACATTATTAAGATAGCGGTGCAAAGTATAGACTATGAACAAAAAAGTCGGTTTGAAGTGTGCCAATTATACACACTTGAACAGACAATTATACGTGCAAACCATAACATATGTTAGGCGTAGATAAACCCGAGACTTGGGGAGGCTTTACAGAGAGAACAGGAGCTCAGCTCACGGCCACACTTTGAATCGGGCAACCGTCGCAGACAATGTCGGCTCTTCCAAGCAAAGTAGATAAATCGTTTTACAATTTACGGTTGAGAGGGAGGAACGCTTTATCAACAAACCGTTCAGAAACATATTATACCGCTTTTCACGGTGAATATAGGAAAACAATTGCCTAATCTGCATATATGACGCGGATACGTGATAAATAAACTTATTTAGGTACTGTCTTAACAATTTTTATACGATCGATCATATTCCTGACGTTGTGTCCTTTGTGGGTTTATGGGTGGAGCGGTGAATTCCTTATTCTTTTCATAAATCTTTTCCCCGCGACGACGGTAACAAGTAACGGGGGCACTTTGCGCCCCTTTGGAGAACCTGCGCCAGTAAATTTGTTGCTTCCTAGAGCGCTACATTATGTACATACGTGCTCGGTTCACATACTTGCGCCGTATTCTACAACACGATAACATCAGATTTATACATCCCCGCGTGCTGTGTCATGGCTACTTTTAATTCTTAAAGCCATCTACCTTTTTTATTTGCACCGCAATGAGAACACAGGACAGTTGTCGCTTTGCATTTTATTTTCTTAATGCGGTTAGTTTCGACTAAAATTTAACCTTCATTACACCGTGCTCAATTCTATGGGCCATTCAAAAGGGAGTGTTAATTTCTGCGGGATCGTTGATACTTGGCACTCGTTCTGTTTGCGTGCGTACGTGGTGGGTAGTTGAATGTTGCTGGTAATTTATGCCCGGCGTAACAGGTGGGGTTACAACCACCATTCTCAGGCTACGCGTGCTAGGAATTTATTATTTATGGTTGGTTTACCTCATAATTAGTAGCGACTACATTAGCAAGCTGTGATAAAGCTACATAATTAAAAATTTGGTTGCCAAACTTGATATTTGATTTTGGACTGTTGTTAAAGATAGACGTAGAACCTACGCCAACAGTAACTAGGTATCGAATAGAAGTCTTAGGTAGGTAGGTACTCAGAATTTCTTTTCACGAGCAGTTAATTTGAGAATAATAGACAGATAGCCACGTAATCGATCTGATGCCGTCTATTGTATTCATCTCCGGTATTGAAACTCGAGTGGATATCAAAATCTCCCAAGCGTTGTCTGAATTCCTCTTTAGCTATAGTTAGTCTATTGAAAATTCCACTGGCTACCTCCCCGTGTATAGTCTGTTCACTTTTTACTGGCTTTCCAGCGTTCGTATGTTGGCATCCACATGTCGATATCGAGTGCATCGTTAAAGCATTCCACTTATTGTTTTATCCAGTTTGCACGGTACGATTGATAGGCCTCCCATTGAAATGTGCGCAATTTGTGAATTTCTGCCTTTATGAGCACTCTATGAATCCCTGTAGTATTTTCAATAGCATTCATCGTTCAATCATGATTATTCAAATGTTTTGTATTTCTAATTAAAAAGTACACCTAGTTATGCATTAAAAATTATAAAAAATTATGTTATTAGGTCATTTAGAAGTGCGTCTTCGCTGTATTAGTTGAGACTCAGACAAAAAGTAAATCGTTACAATATAATTGGAACCGTACGTCTCACCCCTTTCACTTGTTTAATTTTAAGTTCTCTTCGAATATATTTCTTACATCAATATTGTATTTAATTAAGAAGATCTTCCCCGCTTACTAAAGTAAATTAATCTCTTATTAAACTTCCGTTGATGTAAATAAACCGATATTCTGTTAGGGTACTCGTAACTTTACGTCGAATAAAACTGATACCTGTTACTCCAGTTTCGTGACATATTCAAGATGCGACACGATTTACAATATTTCCTCGGCTAGAAGCGACATCAGCCCTATCATTCATCTCTATAAGAAAAATTGAGGTAGGTACTTAGCTTTTCCAAGATTTACACCGACCTAATATTTATGAATAGATATCATATAAGTAGGGTGTGTGTGTATGTAGTACTTATATGTATATATATTATTTACAATGTAAACATTTTGCTTTAGTGATATTCATAGGTAGGTAAATAAACATAATTAAATAGATAACTCGATTTGATGTATACCTATCTCTATAATAGTAACATTAAAGGAAGGCTCTAACCAAGGAAAAACACGTAGTAACAAGGTAATAATGTATAGTGGGTCAAAATATTGCCTAAGTATTCTAAGTAATGACAGGTTGTTGGCTTATTAGATGGTGACTTATTCGACCCCATTATTAATTCAAGAGGAAAATCGATAAAAATAATGAACACGGAAATAGCAAAGTTGTTTAAGTCCGTATAGCTCATTATGCAACACGGTGGAAATGAAACGCTTATATAATTAATTTAGCTTTCGTCGGATGCTAGCGTAACAAGGATTGTTCAAATTCAGGTGCATTTAAACATTGCTCATTAAATTAAATTCAGTCGACTCTTTAACTTGTGTTGATAATAAAGCGGAAAACGTTAATAATGAATATTACATGGACATTGTACGCGGAACATCTTATAAGCAATAAAGACGAAGCCAGCGGCCGCGGTGCCCGCTCATGTCGATAATAGCCTTTTCATAAATACTCAATTTACTATCCCAAGAATACTTTAGACTCAATTTTCTTGCATTTAAATATCGTTGGAAAATATTCAAATGAAGCCAACTGCGAGTTGAAGATATTTTATTACAAAAGATTACAAAAAGGAATAGGTATCGATGATCGCCGCTTATTGGTATTCAAGCGGGGTTTGCGTATTTTTTTTTTTTTTTTGTTGTAAAATGAACGATACCATGATATGTTTCTGCGCCAGAATAGGTACAAAACGTGTATCAAGTCTATTATCAGGGGATAGACCACCTTCCCCTACGGGGTGAACACCGATAAGTTTGCTGAATGCTATAAGTATCCACGTTGTACCGATATTTTACGCTCAGTGCGACTGGTGACGCTTGCCTCGTTATCGGAGAATTACACGCATTTAAATTTATTACGGGCGTCAGAATTTCCCCCTACTATGATTTCGTTGTCAATTTAAAGAGAATTTATACAAGTAAACGTGTGCCAGCGAAGATAAACGATTTGTTAAATGTCAAAGGTAGGACACCTGTGTATTTTTATCACAAAATTGACTTTACGGTGAACGACCCGCTGGCCGTGATAGCCATTCAACAATGACTGGAAAAGCCATTTAAATTCGACTCGTTCACGAATCAGTTCCCCGTCAAAGATAAATTCACTCTCCGTTTGTGCTGTTAAATATTTATAAAAAAGTAATAAATGCTCTATCCGATTCCATGGGATCGTTTTCGCTTCGTTGCGATTCATACAATTTTACAGAATAACAGTATCGTTCACTCGCTGGCAACATCTTATGCGGCTGGGTTGAAGCAAAGCTGACAGTTATCGTGAGCCTCCCGATCGCGGAATACAATTTGTATGCTCATGGCGGAATTTACTTCAGTTACTGTATTCATTCAAATAATATGGTATGACGTAGGTACTTTACGGATATTGTTCCTCGCTCCAGATCATCACACTTGCTTTAAGGGTTACTGTTTTTTTTCCATAAACAAGTTTTTTGTTATATATAAGTACTTATATCTATATTCACATACAAGTTTTTTGTTATTTTCCAGCCTTTCATGTACAGACGCCAGCACATCAACCTACTACAATCTGTCAAATTTCTTTAATAGATTTTCAACTTTATCACTAAACCATAAGGTTCAAAGTTGATTGGGAAAATGTGACAGTTTGGTGTAGGTTGATGTGCTGGCGTCTGTACCTCAGGGTTGTGTTCTGGATAAACTCATCATGTAAATATATGTATATTATAGCACTTCTCGTTGTCCATTTTCGAAACTATATCTACGGACATTCCAACAACTACAAACATGAAATGTCAAATTAGTTGTTGGGGCAGCAAGTTACCCAGTACTAAGCTATGAAGTTGAACGATGCTTCTGGTCCGTTTGATAACATTCGAAACTTGTAGGAATAGGTAGAGGAACATGCTATGAAGCATCTATTATTAATAAGGAAGGGAAAGGGTGTTGTGTATCGCCGGTTTCGTGGCCGGCTACATGACACCAGTCAGCGAAACACGACGCGGACACCTCGTGTTTAGTTAGTTTCTTAGTGTGATAATAATGTTGTATGTATTTATAGTATTTTTAAGTTATATTAATATTGTATTTTATGTGTTTTTATATGGGCCTTGATACCTGAAATAAATGGATAAATAAAAAATAAAAAAATATTATAGTTTCAAAATGGTAGTTTATAGTAGAGATTCCGCTAACCTGTTTTTAAAAAAGTGCAATTTATCCAGTGCTTAAAATGTTTATAATCATCATTTACCTCTCCTGCACAAAAATTAGACTCGCGGCAACTGACATTATAGGTTAGCATTATAGGTAGCTATTGACAGCATTAATAATATCTGATTTCATAGTTCATCCATTAAAATAACTGTAGTCAAGATCACGGCAAATATTTTGTAGGTAATCTTTTGCGTAAGACATAGACAAGTGGCAGCAAAAATACACACATCAAAAGTGTCTAGGGATCAAGCATTTTTATGCGGATTTCTTGAGATTGAGATGTGGCTTTGTAATAAATTTATGATTTTATAAATTTATATGGATCCTTTTTGGTGCATTTCATAATTTGAATCAGGAACTGTGAATCAAATTCGAGTAAAAGATGAAAATCAGCTGTCAATATTTTCCCTATAAAAACATACAACGCATTGAAGACATTATCAGTGCTACTGTTTCCCTACTACTGATTAAAACCAACGTTATTATGGAGCGGCGACGTCATTTAAGCAGGGAAGAAATGCTCAGAGCCGTGGGAATGATAGAAGCTGGTTCCCGGCAACGTACTGTGGCTTTAGCTCTGAATACATGTCAGAGTGTTATCAGTCGACTTTGGACACGTTACCGAAGCACTGGTACCGTGGCTGAGCGCCATGGAGGACGGTATCGCTGCACCACACGGAGACAAGACCGATACATTCAAATCTTAACTCGAAGAGCTCCAACAATAACCGCCATGATGTTAGCCGTGAGGCTTCATCACTCTTCAGGGAACTTAATTAGCGACCAAACAGTCAGAAACCGCTTGCATGAAGTGAACCTTCATTCCCGAAGACCGCTACGGGTACCACCTATAGCAATGCACAATCGTAGGATTCGATATCAATGGGCTCTTGAACACAGAAATTGGGCAGAAGAACAATGGCGTTTCGTGTGCTTTTCTGATGAGTCTCGTTTTGGTATGAGACCGGATACAAGACGTATACGACACTGGAGAACCCCTGGACGCCAACAGCGATTAAAATCCTGCCAGGAAGTCCATCCTTATAGTGGTGGAACCATCATGGTATGGGCGGGTATTTGGATCGGCGGAAGAACTGAGTTGATTTGGATCAGAGGCAACCTCAACGCTCAAATTTATGCTGAGACGATTGTATCAGACGTCATCGTTCCTCTACAAGTGCAAATCGGTCCCTTATTTCAGTTAATGCATGATAATGCACGACCGCACACCGCAAGAGTTGTAAGACAGACTCTCGCCGCAGCTAACATCAATGTCCTGCCCTGGCCTGCTCAGTCGCCAGACTTGAACCCGATTGAGCATGCATGGGATATGCTACAGAGAAGAGCTCTGCCGAATATGGAGGGTATCCAGTCGCAAGAAGACCTTTTTTTGTTGTTGCAACGAACATGGGCGGCCATTCCACAGCGTGATTTGGATGAACTCATTTTGAGTATGCCAAACCGATGTTCTTGTGTTGTTAGTGTTCGCGGTAGAAACACGGATTATTAATTGTTTAAGTTACCCAATAAAATTTTAAAGAAAAGTGTTATTTCAGTCTTTTTTTCGAACTTTTGTGTTAGTGGTTCAAATGTCAAAAATCCCTTTATTAGGAAAATGGCAAATTTCTTTATTAATGCAAAGGTGACTTGGTTTATCGTTACTGTGACAAACGAAAACACTTTATTTGATGAATCCTTTAAGAAAATTTTAATTAATATCAATCAGGAGAAAAGTTATTGCAAAAATATATGTTGATCCCTAGACACTTTTGATGTGTGTATGTGACTTATGTGCTTCAAAAAGATGAGTCATCGATAGACATCTCTTTTTGAAGCAGCTTCAATTCCGATCAGATTTCCGATGCAGCATCCTATATTTTGACGTTCCTTCGGTGTCACATATTTGTGCTGCCCCTTGTATATTCCTTCACAAATTATTACAAAAATTTACCGTCATCTTGACTATAGATATTAATGGCTGAATCGTGAAATGAGATATTATAGTAATGTGAACACAACAAAAAAAGAACTATCCAATTTGGTGCAGTCGTTCGGAAGTTATGCGCGAACATACATTTCGGCGATTCATTTTTATTTTATATTAAGGTTGTCTACAAAAGGCGACCTTAGATCGTTCAGGCTGGTAGAAGAATAACTCGCGAATTTGAAATTCGTTTTCAAAATACAAAGATTATTGGGTTTTCGTTTCGAAAAACAACAGTGATATACTGATATATTATTAGCGGTATAGTGAACACGTTTTCTTGAAATAAACGGAGGAAATATAAAATGATTTCTTATTTAACGCCGCCACATAAAAGTGCTAGCAGTAATATTAATGCTTGTGACTGTACCTACCATGCCTACGTCTCTAGGTGCATTTTAGCTCAGTCACGCTTTACTGTACTCTACGAAGTTTTTTCATATGTGTGCGTAAACTTGTCAACGCGTGTTGTTGATGTTCTCTCACCATCAAAAGTTTTGGGATAAATTGCGTAGCTTTGCGGTCACGGTTGCAAATACGACGGTCTGTCTGTTCTTGCGGGTTTCGTAACGGACAACTTAGGACTTCAGCCGGGGAGATAGATAGGTACTACATGTATCTATCAACCGCAAGACAATCCGCAAGACAGATAATTGAAGCGGTATAGAGGGGGTCAATTTTTAAGTGTTTTAATATTTGGCCACATTCAAACTTAAAGTATCTACTTATCAAGTTATTTCAAGTTACTGTATCATTTTACAGGCATTTTTGAATTATAAGTGCACAATAACTCGGTAGAAAAACAAATGTAATCCATAACCTCCACAATAAACTTTGCCACCTGCGTCCGAAATTCCGACATGGTAAGAAATTAAACGGAAATAGTTACGAATATGAACTTCAGTAAATTGTACCTATATTTCGTCATGAAATACTTACATTCAGCAATGGTTGCTATCAAAATCCAAACACGCGTTAAATTGAGAATCTCCTCTATTCCAGCGATGCGGTTAATAACTATCTACATACATTAGCTAAGATAAACCACACTGTAATTATACCGAAATAATATCAAAATCTGGTAAGCCCGATCCCCAAACATTAACTAAACCATTATATTTCTGTAATAATTGCTTATTAAAATTAGCGAAATGATCTCATCGCGGCCGACTCATTCCTTCCCTCTTAACCTACAAACGATATCTACATCTAAGGACAAATAATTACGACCTTGACCTTTACCCATCCTTGGATCGGCTTTAGTCCTCTATCTAAGTCTCGAGAGTGCTCAAGTTTGCAGCAACCGCGCCCGTGGTCTGTCAGGTGTGATAACTCACTTCTACTGCGAATCTGCCTTATCTACAAACACATTAATAACTGCAGAGTATTTTTGTGATTTATAAGGAAAAGGATTCATTTTTTCGGGGACAGTGAATACACCAATATTATAGAACTGTATCCATGTTGCCGGTTTTCAGCAAGGTGTTTGAAAAGTTAATGCTTAATCAAACGCTCAATCAATTTAAAAGTAATAAAATCCTTCACGATCAACGGTATAGTTTCACCAAAGGACGTTGTACGACTGACGCCGGTGTAACCTTATTTAACACGTGGGAAGAGGCACAAGACGCCATAGTAATCTTTTGTGACCTCTCCAGGCATTTGATTGCGTCGATCACGAAACCTTGCTCTTAAAACTTTCTTGAGCATTACGGACTTGAAAAACTCGCGCTCAGTTTAGTTAGTTCTTGCATTTAATGGTGATACTTCCTTAATTTTTAAGGTATATAGACGTGCCACAAATTTTGACGACGTAAATAACACCCTACTGCAGGTCCATAATGGGTTCACTGCTAATAATTTAGTATTAAGTAAATGGAAAAAAAAAACTAAGTGCATAAGGTTTTTTTTTGTCAAATGTCAAGGCTAGTGATTGTGAGTTAATATTGAATCAAGAGAAACTAGAATTTGTCGATAAAACTGTTTTCCTGGGGATCACGCTCGACTCAAGGTTACAATGGGATTCTCATTTAACACGTCTTGGAGGGCGGCTAAGTTCAGCAGCTTATGCTGTTAGACAAATCCGTCAATTTACTGATGTAGATACCGCGAGGCTAGTCTATTTATTTACTCTCATAGTATGTCTCATGTCTTACGGTATTTTACTTTGGAGACGGGCTGCAGACATTTGATTCTGTTTTTATTCTGCAGAAAAGAGCCATCAGAGCCATATATAATCTCCGCAGGCGCGGTTCTCTACGGGAAGCAATTGATTCACAGTGGACGCGAAAGCGAAGCATGGTCGCCCTATATCTTTAAACAGAAATAGAATCTATTGAAATAAAAAAAAAATCGATACATGTCAAGTAATTTGATAGAATTAAGTATAAATAAAAAGATTCCCAGAAAGCAGAGAATTCTTTTATGTACTTGAGTTGAGACTGCAAATAAATAAAATAGCTCTTAGTGCAGTTTAAGATTTCACTGTTCGTTTTATTTTTCCTTTAACTTCAGGAACACCCGGCCAACTTGAGGGAACTTTGCGTAGGTACCGTGCGTATCAGTCCTGAATAAACTTACTAATGGAGCTATTTAAGTCCTTTCACGTACAGACGCTTGGGGCATACCTCGGAGGCATCGTGAGAGGCCGTAACATCTAACTAGCTAGTGAGGTGCTACAGGTGGGTAAAGCCGTGGACCTGTACATGTATATAGAGCCAAGTGGCCGACTTTACGAGTTCCACATAAATTTCAATTTTATCGTCGACGACCGCACTGAAAACTAATGTGAAAAGCAAGCGTCCCTTGTTCGGCACAGTCCACTGAACATTTATGAACATCCGCCGAAGCCACCCCTGACCATCACTCTTTATTAACATTTAAGTGCCAAAACGAACTAAAAATAGCACGTTTACTGTTCTCCGTTATTTAAAAACAGAGTTTACCTCGCTTTACTTAATTCTTTATGAATCGTTTTGTTTTTATTTAAAAACGGTCGCGCTACGTGTCGTGGCGATGCGCGTAACAATTCGTGTAGCATTGTACTGAAGTAGAACGACGCACTTTGATTGTTATCACGTCTCACACTTTATATTATTCGGGACAGATAACTATTAACAAAATTGCTTCTGACACGAACTTACGGCCGTACAGCGATGATAAGAAGCGACCTGCGCTGAGACTACTCCACGAACATTAATTGATGGTAGCTGTAAGCACTTGATAATACTTTATTCACAAATGAAAAAGGATAGAGAGAGTAATTATCCGCAAAATGTATAACACTCGTCGAGGTCCGCAGAGATTTCTAGAACAGTTAAGGTGACTGAGGCACCGGCTCGTTACAATGTTTCAATTTAAACCATAAAGGGTCCGCTGGCAGCCAGAGACGGCTCGCAATTAACGCGATAAAGACATTTTGTACCCTTCGGATAGCAGACAAACAAACCCTTGCCTGCCTCAGTAAAATTAATACTGTAGAGGGCATTAACAACGTGGCGCCCTCGTCACGTTTTACTTGCTCACTTTTAATTTGCTTTAAATTCCTGTACCCTTCAAAAGCTCACTTTAAATTCCTAAAAAGTCGTATATTACTCAATCACAGCGGTGATTTCTAACTACGTTCAGAGGATGGGTATAAATGACTTCATTAAGTACCCGCCCCCTTTATATTCAGCATCTCTTAAGGCGTGTAGCCTCGCCCCACAAATTGAGTGTTTATCGCGCGGCGCGAGTGTTACGCAGAACGCGCTTGTTCACGAGCCAATTTAAACCGTTCTCGAACACTCCCGCTTAACAAAGCCTTCTACAAAACAAGAAAATAAAATCGCTGTAACGTTGGCTATAGAGCGTAATACGGCAACAGAAGGGCGTGTTCATAAAAACAGCGCGAGAACGATCCAGTTTTATTGACTGATTATTGTCACGTAAAACAAAAGCGTATATCTGTGTTTCTATGCATAGCATATTTAAGTTAACTGCCTACTTGTAGGTACAATCAAGATTATTCTATTCTAAAGACTGTAGATCTGACGACTCAAATATGAGCGATGGTCATTATTTACTTATGATAAAACAAGCTTTTTAAACAATTTAAAAATAATTCCCAACAATAGTGTTGTTACATAACGCTATGAACACCCGGCAAGTTGTGTGAAGGAAATGAAAGCTCGAGTAAGCTAATTGCGCGCAATCGGCTGCGAGTAATTGCTAATCTGTCGTGCCGACGACAGCCTCGGCTATCTTTACACACATATCTACGACGGAAACACACGAGCGAACAGCAACACGAGCCGAATACGAGAATTCAACTACCTACTTACAGACACCACATCAAAGCAATTTAATTTCCTTTCAATACAAAATTAAATAAATAAGTAAATCAAATTCAAATTATATTTCCCCGGTTAGAATAATTTTCGAAGTGAAAACATGAGATTCATTCAATAAGGAGTTTCCACGCTTTTTGGAATCGATAACACCTCTTGCGATCGATTAATTTACTACTTGCTTTTTAGTTTAGTGAAATGCAGAAACGCAGTTATGGTTTTTTAAAGTGGTTGTACAAGATGCGATACATTAAGATCACGTGCGTTCTGTTATCCGCAAGAAGTCGCAACGACTGTCTGCGTTGCAGCAAGGCACAAGGATACGACCGCTACGAGCTGCTACGCCCGTAGCCGCACTGCTACGATAGCTGTAATGTATTGCTATCGTATGAAAGCTAGACGGTTTACTATATTAAAGCGTGGCTGACGTAATAGCGTACTAAACGACCATTGCTTAACAACTGCAATTAAAATAAAAAAGGATACTATAGAAACTCGTCTAGCAAGATTTAAGTAAAAAACTGTTCTGCTTTAATCCTTAGTAGGGTAATTATGATAAAAATACATAGGTACTGTGCGTAAAGTTACTCTAAAATGCTTTTAAATAAGAATTCTTTCGTTATCCACTTTTAATGGAGAATGTAAAAAATTATATATTAGGACTAAATGGTGTAAAAAAGTGCTACAACTATTTTTAAGTATTTGAATGTCATACCGAAAAGTAACTAAATCACTTTTAAAAGACCTCTTAAGGCATGACAATCATTTCTAAGTAGAGAAGAAAAATCTTCATATTTTAAAGAAAGAATAAAGTTGGTTCTATAACCTAAACGAATTACACTTTCTCGCCTTTATGATCGTAGGCGTCGCTCGTTCTAAGTTGCTAGATAATAGTAATAAAATCCCCTGACCCTCTGGATCTAATTCAACGGCTGGTATAAAAATTGCTCCACAATGCGACACTGGAAAGGCTCCAGTTAAAGATGTCATTAAAGAAAAAGCCTGTCACTCCGGGGCTTTTACATTGCAGAAATCTTTTGTCGCAACACGAAATTATTCATCGCTTTGTAAAACTGCGAAGCTGATTTAAATTGAGCCATTCTTGTACTCCAAATATGTACGCGACAAGCATTTTGGGTAGAAGTATAACTGAAATAAGATTATGTAACTACTTAGTTTTATTTACAAAATGGTTGCTTGAGCTTGAATTTAACAAGCATGTTTTATATTTCCTTTTTATTCTGCTCGGAGACACTTCCATGACGTTATTTAAAATACATGAAATATTTTAATTAATACAGGATCGGAGCTCCTGTTTACATTAAATTTAATTAAGAGTACAAAATAAGTCACGAAAATGTCATAGCAAGTGTACATATTTTATCAGAGTCAACTCGGTACATACGACAATTGGCAGGTGATTAATTCATGTCTGCACTGCCACGTGGCACTAAGTGCGATGTACGATTTACAAGTGTGTTGAAGCCATTCACTCCAGTAAAACATAAATATAGAACAACTTTCAAAGTGATAAATTGTAGAACATAAAACTAACTTAAATTAAAATGTAAAAATTGAATATTTTAATTTTCTCGGTCCGTATCGCATGTTGTTTTTTCTGTTGTATGTACTATTTAAAGTGGTTTAAAAAGTTCTAGAACTTTGTCTCTTCGTCGTCCATATTCACGATGGACGCTATTACGCTTCGTTTGAGATTTACATTAGTATTTGATTTTCAAACGTATTTTAATCTCGAATAAATTATGTCGTAACTTTGCTTTTTCTTTGTTCACGTTGGATAAAAACAAAGTAGGCCGCTAAAATGACGGAGAGCAAAGAGAGGGTAATTAAACCTCTTTACGAGCCCTCCTCATTTGTCCGTGCCGACCGGCGCGGCGGCGACCTCTCGCTCGCCTCCAATTTACCGGAATGAGCAACATAACATCTGTCTCTTTGCTCTTGAGTTTTTTTACTAGAAACGTGCCTTTGTGACACGCGTACATACTAATCGATATCCATTTAATGTAAGTGTTCTTCGTAGAGGTTTTCCTGTTAGAATTTGATGTAGAAGTGCTGATAAATCAAGCTTGAAATTACTTAATGGATAGATGATTCATTTGATTTCAGCATGGAAATTGGTAAACCTCAAATACTTTCATGTAAAAATAACTAGCGCGACAACCATGCCGTGAACTCAAAGTTTCAGGAGTGAAATAAAAATATACTCTCTGCACTTTTAAAATATCGTTAAATGTTCTCCCAATAGGTACTTGGTATACTTTTGAGACAGTTTCCGAACTATCAGTAGATAAAGTTGGGGGAGTCAGTGAGGCGAGTAAGTGTTCACTTAGTATGCCTAACTGTGATAATTACGTCTCTTAGTCACCGTCATACGCTTGGGGGTTATTGGGGAAGTTGCTAGTTAGGCCTGTGTCACATAACCGTATAATGTGTTGTGTACCGCCGGTTTCGTGGCCGGCTACATGACACCAGTCAGCGAAACACGACGCCGTCACTTCGTGTCTAGTTAGTTTCTTAGTGTAATTATAATGATGTATTTGTTTATAGTATTTTTAAGTTATATTAATATTGTATTTTATGTGTTTTCTATGGGCCTTGATGCCTGAAATAAATGGATAAATAAATAAATAAAAATAAAAAATAATGTGGGATGGTACAAGCGCAGAAGCCGCTTGGCAGTCGTATTGGCTAATATGCACAATATCGCATTGAAAGAGTGGCCAAATCAGTGGGATGGTGTAGCACCCGCACTACAAATCATACATGGTCAGTCCTACCTTTAGACCCGTCTGACTGATCTAACCAAAATCCGTACCGTGTGTGGCTGTTAGACTTTAGGACACCTACGATGACCAGAGCGATTAATACTTATAACAAATCGGTCAGCCCAACTGGCGCATAATCGTCTGGTCAGATTGATCTCTCCAAGTGAGCCCTATGGTAGCCTTATAACCGTCTCGCATCGACAGGCACGCCTTATGTGTGTCTTCGCTCATCCAAGACAATACAACATCTACAACCGCAACTCGTGCCCGCTACCGCGCCGCTTATGCACCGCATCCTGTGTAACAAAGGCTTGACATATAGATAGATAGATATTTAGGTATACCCTATAACGTGCTTCGAATACTACAATATGATAGAGACAGGACTGGTATTCCCAGTTATTGCGACCATGGCATTCATCCTTTGTTCATAATTCCTAGGGAAGTTATTAGCGATGACGTCAGGACTTACACAGCTATTGTAATGGAGCTGCTGACCCTGGAAGAGCATTTTATAAAATAGGAGGAAGTCTTATGTTTTTTCCCTTGGCATAAAATGACTTATAATTCTGACTGATGTGTTTTTGAAAATGTTTCCTTATGTTTACGTGACATTAAATCCTTGACATAAAAAGTTTTTCTTGATAGGCTATAAAGAAATGTATTGTACAGTCATATTTTACGTCATATCTCACGTTAGCAATAACGTTAAACATAATACGTAAAGCTACGGTTTCCTACAAGAGCTTTTCCGTCATACTAGTAACGGACGTCGTGAAAATTCTCAATTCTTTATATACTTTTGGATATATATTAAAACCGAGTACATCCCGAGGACAGCTGAACACATCCGAAGCGGTGTCGGTTACGGTAACATTGGCGCGAATTAAATGGTTTTTTCCCATCTCAAAAAATGCCCATCGCGCCTGTAGAAGTTTTCACCTCAACAGTAGGTAGCTTTAGTAGCCACCGTCAGTCTAACTAGGCTGAAATTTTAACCCAGTAAAGTTCACATTTCTTCAACAAAACAAACAACCTACAAAAATATAATTACGTAAGTACTTAGCCAATTTATTTCAATACCATAAAACACATCGACACTAGGTGTTGTACAATATATTATGAGATCCATTAATATCCGGAGGGGATGGCGATGGAATACTAATCCAGTGAAAGCCTCGAAAGTAAATCGTAGAGCTTCCACCGAATATCGCCCCACTTAGTAGTGATGTGTTCCGCAGCCACTATGAATAACTGTCGCTACACTAACTTGCTGAGAGCAACGTGACGTGTCCCCATTCTCTAGATATATCCACAGCTATGTATCTACTGTTATTTTAAGTTTCAAAATGTATCGTAGTGTTAATTTAATGTTTTAAATATGTTATTGGAGGAAGTAGGGTTGCAAAGGGAAAGTAAATTTTCACGTAATTTTGAAGATTTATTTGTAACTAGCTTTTGCCTGCGGCTTCACCCGCGTTGAGGTCGGAAATTATTACACGGGAACGCACTACCGAGATAAAATGTATCCTATGTCCTAAGCCTGGTCATGGTCCACCCATGTGCCAAACATCCAAATCCGTTCAGCCGTTTTAACGTGAAAGCATAACGAACAAACAAACTCACTTTCGCATTTATAATATTACCTACATTTATAATGTTAGTTAGGTTAGGACTAACATGAACCGTAATTATTTTTCTATTATCGCCATATTTTTAGGGTTCCGTACCTCGAAAGGAAAAAACGGAAACGTCCGTCCGTCTGTCCGTCTGTCAAGACCCTTTTTCTCAGGAACGTGTAAAGGTATCAACCTGGAATTTATATCAAATATTCAGGTCTACTGTCCCTTGAAGCTATGAAAAAATCAAACTTCTAAGCCAACGCAATTAAAAGATACAGCCGTTTATACCACAAATTTCCGCAAATTTTCGACACTCGCAAGGGAATCAAAATCTACAGAACTCAGAATCATGAAATTTAGCACGAAGGAACGTCTTATAGCACAGATAAAGGAAAAATTGCGAAAACCGTAAATTTTTAGTTACATCATACTTATAATAAAAATATTTTAAGCAGGTTTGTACGGAACCCTCGGTGCGCGAGTCCGACTCGCACTTGGCCGGTTTTTTTAAACTTAATGTCAAAATATCGCAGTCAAATCGATATGTGTGCAGAAGGAAATCATATTTTCACGATCTCATTTCTATGTACGTACGTAAACCGACGGAACATACGCACAATATCTTACCACGATGGCCTTTCGCTCCTGTTTTCCTAGACGAAATTAGAAAATAAGATTTCTCTCTGACGTGTAGTATACAAAGAGATGTGGAACACGGAGAATAATTTCCGGGCATCAGTGACAGCCACTCAGAGCTGTAAATTACGTAGAAAAGTCCCCCATTCATGGCTCATGGTAGATATAATAGTCGCGGCCATGACACCACATAATGATCTGATGCTCTGCTTGGTAATGGCCCGCTTGCGCCGTGACATCCTTCCGTTATTATGTTACTGAATTGATATCCTTTGTCCATATGTTATGAACATTAATGTCTATCGAGGTCGCTGACTAACTTTACGCTTGTAAAAGCCAAACGTATAAAGAACACATTTGAACTAATACACCATAACATAACGACCTCTGTCCACGCTCGCATTCGTGACATAATCGACACGTAGTTACAGTTAATAAACGAAAATAATTTCATCACATCGCACGCGATTATCATATATAAACACCGTGGAAATGTCACTAGGTATGCAAAGTAGAACAATTTCCAAAAAAATAACGTCGGCGACATAATTTATGAACGCATTCGTGCTTCTATAGAGATATAGTGGGTTGTATGAAGGAAAAACAGGTAAATTTACCCGTTTCCCTTTCCGTTGTATATGGGTGTGTGGTGGAGGCGACGAGACGACGTCACGTCGATACCACGCCCGTCGCCGCCGGGCCGGGCCATGCCGCATCAAAATACAACACGCCCGCTTTAAAAATATTTTTATACCCTTTCATATTGCGTTCACTTGGAAAAATATATGTTAGTGGCAGTCTAGCACCGAGCATGCCTGGACTGAGGAAAGCTTTTTCAATTTATAACTGTTTTTACCGCCGATTTATATTTGCAGAATGTCAAAGCGGATGGTAAAATTGTTTCTTTTCCAATCATGCATTTTTTGTGATTCGCAGAAATAATTACGTACAAATTCCCTCTGCCCGTCTGTATAGTGCAGCAAAAGCATAGCGCAGATATTTCTGATATAAAATGAAAATTCATCTAGAAATTCTCCGCCTTTCATCGAAATATTTGCTCGATGAATGCTCTTGTGCCGCTTCATGTACCGGCTCCGCCCGGGTAATCTATGACCCTCTCCACTAATGAACTAATGTAGCGAAATAATAAAAATGTTAAGCAATTCATGTTTCCGCTTCTAAGGAACTAGAGTAACTTAGCGTTTAATAAAAGAGGCACTCAATAAGTGGCTGTTCGTAGGAAATGCGAGTGGATTAGGATTTAATTAAAGTACCGAGTTACCGACTAACCTAATGTTCACTGATATTTATTTCAATAAAGCTTTTCCGAAATTGGACTCCGGTGGAGCTAATGTAAGCTATACTACTGTAGCTACTCAGCACCTAATTATTCGAAAATCTGTTTAATTTCAACAGAAGTTTTTTATTTTACTCTATAACAAAGTGCTCTTTTGTCCTGGCTGTAGGTTTCTAAAAAACGATATTTTATTTATGTGATAGAAGGCTAACAACAACTTCTCGAACGCCTAAATACCACGCCACTTTAGTACGATGACAACGATGACATTAAAATTATTCTGTGAATCCAAACATCATTAATTAATAAATAGAGATATTGAACATTACCCATAGCCAACAAGGGTGTAACAAGTTAATTAAATCGAATCCGTCGTCAGTAATACGCGCGTCGTACGCTGCCTAACCGCGTCCGAACCGCGACGCGCCGCGACGGCACGACGACGTCCGATTCTCGACACACATTAACGTCACTGACAGATTTCACGCCCGCACTCAAAATATCTCTGTTTTTACAGTAATTTGCCGCTGCTCCTGCGATGCCTAACATCCGACCCGAGGCCCAAGGAAATTAAATTTTAAAGCTATCCAAAAATATACCGGAGCAAGGTTTGTCCTGTGGCTACACGATATTATGCATAACACTCATAAAACTCGTATTACTCATGATGATGTAGATTTTTTCGGGAAGAGAATTAATAAAGTAACTGTTTATGAGTTTCCTGTATTATTATTACATGCTGAAAACGGGCCTGAGATATTTTACAAAATTTTGTGCCTTTTTATTGTCAATTCTTGCCATATCTTGCTTCAAAAGTTGGCAAGCTACGTTGACCAGTTGCCTTCTACAGCTGCTGGGTATCGAGTTTGTCGCAGACTACTGATAAAAAGAGACATGTGCCAAAAAAAGTTACTTACGTCGTCTTGAAGTCAGCAGTTTGGGCCAGCAAGTTGATGACCACAAAACTAGTATCTACGAGTGTTTGGTGGTAACTTTTATTATAATATTAAGTGTTAGCTGTTTGGTAGTAATTAACTGCATTAAATCATCATTGTGATTATTGTAAAAAAGCGTGGTTTGACTGGACTGGTCAAAACTTTATCAATTATATCTACTCTCTATTAAGTACTTAATAGAAAGTAAAATCAAAAACTTTACATTCCATTCGCTAAAGCACAGCTACGTACTTATGTACTTCAAAACATTTCATGATCTAACAAAGCTTTCAATATCACACGAATTCATGAAAACATTAAAAAAAAACTGTCGAATGTCAAAATAGAGTGTCTGAGTATAAAAATTCAACATTCAAATATGAACCGTAATTTTTTAATCCATCTACCTTCGTTAGCTAACACAAATCGTGTAACAACGAACATCGCTAAAACTCAAAAAAAAACTCTCGTTATAATTCGAATTTTTAATACGAAAATGTGAAACGGTGATAACAAAATGCACTGCCATAACTCCAGGTTCTCAAACGGGAATACTCCACAGGTTCATTCAACAGTAAACTGAGATCGCTGTTATTAAAACAAATAAACATAACGTTGTTATTAGTAAGCCGGGGAATGGTGACGGGAGACACGAGCAACACAATACGTAGATGTCAAGTAAATACTACTCGCGTATAATGACGCGGCGAAACTTGCCTGACGCGGCCGCCGGCAGTTTGCCGACGACATGATGCCTTGTGTACCCAACTTACACATTGCACGCCGTCTAATAGCTAAAATACATTTTAATGTGGCCCCCAGCTCGCAGGTTTGTGCACTCAGCCGATATGAAACTTGGAAAATACGGTCTGGGAAAACTTGTGCAGATGTCGCTTGCACTGCAGGCCAACGATAAACGACTCAAAATTGTATCGGACGTCTATGGATAATGCAATTCAAAACAAACAAAAGTCTCATACAGTATGACGCCCGACATAAACATAATAATATTTTCTTCTATCATCAATAGGCTCTTACGCAACACAAACAATGTTCTTGTCTTTATTAAATTCAGGTAGGTGACGAGAAGGGCCGCCGGCGACCAGTGTAGACCCGGCTTATTTCTGTTACTAATATAATGGAACAGGGATAAACATGTAGCGAGCCGCCCGCGACATTGTAACTGACATTATTGTAACCTATATCTGTGCCTACCACACGACTGAATTGGTAGATAAACTTTTTAATACGTTTCCAGAATTTTGATACGTAATTTTCAGGTAGCCTGCTTAGATTTTGTAAGGCTAACTTTTTAGGAAACCGGGCTATTTTTGTTTTTGATCGTGCAGTTGTTATTGCGTTTAAAAGGATCAGCATCTACCTGTCATACCTAAATAAGCATTTTTTTGTAAGCAACATGACATAAATTCTTAAATTCAGAAATAAATGACGATCTACGATTATTATTTGAATTAAATGTCTATCATTTTAGCTCGGTCAGCTTTTGTGACATGTCATCATAACAATTCCGATCCTCCAATTTCATACATCAACGATTTTATGTACGAGTTTTAAATGAACTACAATACGAAACGCGAGACGTGCAAATTTTCAATTATTAATAGTAATTATCTCAACGTACATACGTAACGGAGAGATACATAATTACTCACTGGAAATAATTTACGAAAGTTGTGTGTTTTTCAGGGATGCAACCAGGTAAAATTTATTTTATGAATATTATGTAACCACAATCCGAATAATGAATATGGGGATATAAATCAAGATAAACCAGCCCCGGGCTGTCAAATCTATCTTTTTGATAGTATAGACTATTTGATTTAAAAGTCCTGATTGAGTTTTACACATTTTATTGAAATCTTCTAGCTCAGATTATAACTGAATGGCAGCTCGAAACGTGAGGTGAGGCGAGTCGCTGCGCACCATAGCAATTCACAAACATTCGACAGGTTGTCGAGTCGAATATGACACATTTTTAATTACTAATTTGCCTTGCCCCCGATAGCAAATAGCTGTCGGAAGAAAGGCGGTCGTCTATTTGATTTAATCTGAAAAAATAATCGGGTTTTGGTTTTGTGAACAGCCTTTAGAGGGCACTTTTGATCAAATTCCTTGATGTTCGATTCGACAAGGAAGTGATTCGAACGGTAGTAAATAGCTATGCCAAGTCGCCATAAAGTTTGAATCGAGCCTGTAGGTATTATTTCGCAATACGTTCGCGTGGCGAGCGGTGAACATGTGTATGCACTAGGTACCTGACGGTTATTGATTAATATCAGAACTGAACAACGAATACCGCGTAGTTACCTACACAAAATTGACAACATACGCGAGTTAGGAAGCGTTGACGGAAAAACAGTATAACAATGTTCCTTTCCTGGTTAGATGCTATAAATCTCCATTTTCCTGCTCGTTTTATAAAATGGTTTTCCTGGCTAGGACCTTTATTAGGGTGTGGTAGGACCTGAAGATTCTTGTCAGTGTGCGAGGGCGAGCCGTAGGATATGTCTGTTTATACCTCCTACCTACCAGGAACACAGTGTAATCTGATAACATCTTGTTCCGTAAGATGTTTCCGAAGGGTACCGAAACAAGCGAAGATGCGATCTATTGTTGATTATCATACTTAAATTAGCAAGAATTCAATACTAGAAGTATTAACATTATACCAACAAGCACTTAATAAAATATGAATGAAATATTAGGTCCTTACATATGAAATTGGCGTTTTGAATGGAAGGAACAAAAAGTCGAATATTTTTTAATATAATATATTTAATTAATCAAAGTATGAACCATTGTTTTCAATGCACTTTTGCCATCTTATAGGTAGTTCATTGATCCCTTTACTAAAAAAACCAGTCGGACGGGAATCAATAAAATCTTTGAAGGCGATTTGGACTGCCCCATCGGAGTTGAATTTTTTCCCTTGCAAAAAGTTATCCAAATTGCGAAAAAAATGGTAATCTGTTGGAGCAAGGTCCGGGGAGTACGGAGGATGTCTAAGACATTCCAATTCAAGCTCTTCTAATTTGGTAGCCGTCTGTTGCGCAGTGTGTGGTCTGGCGTTGTCGTGCTTTCAAGCTTTTTAATCTTCCCAATTTGCTTCAAGTGAATTAAAACAGTTTTATCACTAACATCGAAGCCTGCAGCTAACTCGGACGTGGTTTGCGATGGGTCCGCTTCCACAATAGCCTTCAATTCTCCATTATCAACTTGGGTCTCAGGCCGTCCACGGGGCTTGTTCTGCAGGTCGAAATTTCCAGAACGAAAACGTTGGAACCAAAAACGAACTGTGTTTTCTTTTGCAACATGACCGCCATACACATCATTCACCCTTCGAGTCGTTTCCGCAGCACTAGTGCCACGGCGGAACTCGTACTCGTAAATAATGCGATATTTTAAATTTTTCATTTTGTAAAATGAGTGACGCAAACAGAAAAAACAGAAGAAAAAAAACAAATGAATGACGGTCATCGAAGCACAAATACATGAGTAAATAGCTGTACAAATTTGAATTTGGAATTCCTTACCAAAGAGGAGAAATTCGTGATTAAAGTGGCCAATACGAAAAACGCCAATTTCATATGTAAGGACCTAATATAAGAAACCGTGTCTTAGGGAAGGTTCACATCTGACGGAACATGCGTCGCGTATTATCGGTCGCGTAACGCCAGAACAGACAAATGTATAGAAAAACACTTGACCGTTCACACTCAACCGATGATGCGTTAGTGCGTCGACCGAATAAATAGACGCAATCGATGTTACGCCCGACGCATTTTCCGTCAGATGTGAACCTTCCCTTACTCAAAAATCCCATGATAACTCACAATGACAAATGGATTTCTGCGAAATCCCATTTATATTAATGACCACGGCAAGGAAATATTCCAAAAATATTTAAGAGATGTTTAAATTTAAACATTTATGTGGCGTGGCATATTTTTTGCGGTGCTTTATTTTCCTCCTTAAACACATAACCCTGAAAATTAAAAGAAATTTGAATAAGCGCCTACTTTTTTAGCGAGAGTTTTATTTAAGTTACGTCAAAGAAACAACTCTTTGGCTTTAGCTTGCAGAAGCTGTACACCATTCATTATTTGTAGCCTCAAAGTCTTGGCGAAACTTTCACGAAACGCGAATTTTGCAAAGGAATAATATTTCTTATCACAAGTAATAATAAATTAAAGTAATTTAATGAAGGCCACATTTTATGTGTTTTTTAGAGAGGCTTGGGAAAGGCTTTTGTAATTAATAATTAGGAAGGTGCGCAACCTTTATATTTGAGCTATGTTTTTTTAATCCAAAGTGTTAAGCTGATATTACACAGCGAACATTTTTACCCGACTACGGCGAAGCAAAAAGGAGGGTTATGATTTTGACCGGTATGTATGTATGTTTATCTGTTCCCTCATAACTTCTAAACTACTTGTCATTATTTGATAAATGAGGGATCGTTGGAAGCGTCTTAACTGTACGCTAGTTATAGGCTATGTGACGTCACATTAAATTGAATATGGCGCTCTCTAGCGGAAATAAAGTCATGACCTAAAATAAAATTTTATTTAATCATGCCGTGTTGGGTATGGTAATGAAAGGGCTTAATTATCATAATTCAAAATCATAAATATTACTGAAATATTCCCCAAAACAATCAAATAAAAATAAGTTTAAAAACTAAAATCCGACTACTGAAAAGGATGAAACAAGAAAGTACCTTCCCGTGGTCGCATGCTACCATAGCTTATAAATAAGTATATTAGTACAGCGGCATGCGACCACGGGAAGGTACTTTCTTGTTTCATCCTTTTCAGTAGCCGGGTTTTAGTTTTTAAACTTACTTTTTATTAATTACTAGCTTCTGCCCGCGACTTCGTCCGCGTGAAATTCGTAGATACTTTCCTCTAAAAGTTTCGAAAATGTATGTTGATATGATCTTTATAATTAATTTAGATAAATAAGTATTCGGGCCAATTTTTAAGTTTATAGAACAAAGGAATCAGATTTTTCAAATAAACTGTATCCCCGCTTTTCACCCCCACAGGGGTAGAATTTTAAAAATTTCGAGCTGATCAAGCCACGCAGTAAAATCCTCCCCTTTAAAATTAACTACCTCTTTTCACACAGTTAGGCGTAGATTTTCGAAAAACCCTGATACACGTTATTAATTATTTTTAGTCCTTAGTATAAATACTGAGTTTCAAGTTAATCGGACAGGGCGTCAAAATTCTTCCATACAAATTTTGACACACCCCAATACTTCTTTAGGGGGTATTTTAGAAAAACGAAAAATTCCAAACTTCATAATTTACTTAGATAAGTATTCGTGCCAAGTTTCAAGGTTATTAACTCAAGAAATAAGATTTTTCATATAAACAAAATCCCCCCTTTTCACCCCCTTAAAGATTAAATTTTCAAAAACCCCTTCTTATTCGATACCTACTCTTCACAAAGAACACACCTTCCAAAATTCATGTCCCTAGGACGAGCGGTTTAGACTGTGCGTTGATATTTCAGTCAGGTCGTTCATCCCCCTTTGGGGGAGAAATTATCAAAAACTCTGAGACACTTATAAATTAATTTTCAATCGTTAGCCTAAATACAAAATTTGAAGATCCTAACTTGACGGACTTTCATACAAACTTTCATCCCCTATTTAACTCCCTTAGGGGTTGCATTTCAAAAAATCCTTCCTTATTCCTTGTCTACATTTTAAAGGGAACCATTGTGTAAAATTTCAGCTTTCTAGGTCCAAGGGTTCGGGCTGGGCGTTGATGAGTCAGTCAGTCAGTCAGGCATTTTGTTTTTATTTTATATTATATAGATAGATAGATAGATACTTTTCCGGGATAAAAATTACCCAGTGTGGTGCCCAGGATATTAAAGAATTATTATACCAAGTTTCATCGTAATTGAACCGGTAGTTTTTGCGTGATGCCTGAACAAACAGACAGACAAAAATTTTTTTAATCACATTTTTGGGTTCGGTGTCGGTCAAGTAACACCCCCTGCCATTTATTTTTTTGATATTTTCAATGTACAGAATTTTCACTTCTACAGATTTATTATAAGTATAGATTATAAAGGTCCAATGGATGTAGAACTCATTATGACATTGTTTATTGAACCCAGGTAGTTATATTCCACATATAGCATAGCTATTTGCTCCGGAACGAATTCCTGGGAGAGCCACTAGTTCGTATTAAGTTGGATAAAGGCGACGTAATTTGTTAAAACATAAGTTACGTTGCGCGTCGTATAGTCGTGTGTAATCATTGTTAGTTTGCGAATGTAGTGGCATGCGAGACGGGAAGAGGGTGAAGAGGGAGGACGGCCTCTTGTGTCCCTCAATGAAGTCAAACTGTGTCATACTCGACTCTGCCGACTGCCTCCTACGAGTACGTCGCAATTAAGAGACGCAAGCCCGCAAATCGACCTCCCTGTTATCTGACACGTGCTTTACAAAATTAAAGGTTGTGAGCGACACAGATTTGTTGCGTGTCGTCACAGAAACCGCGTGATGTGACTAGAACACGCTGGAATGGCTTTGGCGTCGACCTAATTAGTAGTCGTAATTCGTTATACACGTTTTGCGTCAAAAATCCAAAGACAAATTACTACAATACTAACAAAGTGAAAACGCGCTCAAATAGTCCCCGTTTCTTTATTCCGCAGTTGTCGACGATATTAGTTGCTAAGTGATACGTTGCAACAGAAGTTGTTATAAACATAGAAGTGAATTTTCGCAGCTCTGTGACTGTGGCGGGTGGCCCAGCGAATCGTAGCATTGTTTTATACTCTGCATAGCTTACGGCCTCGACCGCGTTTCGTGACGCGACTATAAATAAACGGTAAAAGGTTTTGACATGATATATGGCATCGCCAAATAAACCTCATTTAAATATAATTAAAAGTCAGGTGTTGAAATAAGACGGAAATAACTTGTAGCTATGTTCACTTTGTGGGAAAACATAAAATAAATTAATGGAGGAGCCACATTAATATAAATAATGAGCTCTTTCTTTCAGTCCAAGTTAATTTTTATGTAATCTTAAGCACAAAAGACTGCGAATGTGGTCTGATATAATTTATACACTTCTTAATTTTATACTAAGAAATTAAAGAAAGAAACTTTTTTCCTTATCCAGTGAACTGGCAGAAATGTGTAGGTAAGATATTTAACGTGGAGCGCAGTGAGTGATACTTGCGTCGGTTTATCGCCAGAAATTCAGCATAATCTTTAAGACTCGGCTTTACTGTAACAAAGACGTCGTTTCCGCTGCAGATTATACGCTCTTCTGCTCCACTTAGTACTGACTTATATATAACTCGTACTAAGTAGGTAGGTAAGGTTGGGAAATATCGCTGGTTGTATACAAAGAGCGATATTTACCAACCTTACATACTCCTCATACACCTACCCCGTTACTAATAAACGTATTATATCAGATGAATAGTTACACACCGATTTCTCTCTTTCAGTCGTCAGTAATTTGACTTTCGAAAGAAGAAGACAAAACGTTGTGTAACTATACAGACGCTTTACAATGTTTATTAGTAAGGGGGCTAACAGTTAGCAGCCCTATTCAAAGAATCACTTCAAACCTAGGATTGCGTTTTAGTTACAAAATATGGAATAAGTAAATCTTAGGGCTTTCACATCACAAAAAGTACCCTTTAAAACAAAGATTTATAAAAAAATATATTTAAGCGCTAAACATCATTCAATGTAGTTATTATTCAAGTCATTTAATTTAAAACCTAGTGTAAATAGTTTGCAGTTTTTTCTATAATTATAAATGATAAAATGATAAATGATTTATTTCTGTAAGTAGGTTTGTACAAACACTTTTACACGTCAATCATATTTTTTTTAAGCTAGATGAGGTCGGCGTTTCCTATTTGACTACTCTGAGAAGAAATATATATTATTCAGACATAATAGAATTTGCAATTTTATATGGTAAATAAGATCTGCCTAATCTCCGTCTTTTTTATATTTAAAGATGCGATCGCTGTTATAGTTTAATTGCAAATACAACACCAATTTTAAAAGCGCCTTTGCATTAATTGAAACTATGAAAATTTATGAATCAAATGAATGAAGATTGCTCTTGATTCTGT
This sequence comes from Amphipoea oculea, assembly GCA_945859645.1. Taxonomy (NCBI): domain Eukaryota; kingdom Metazoa; phylum Arthropoda; class Insecta; order Lepidoptera; family Noctuidae; genus Amphipoea; species Amphipoea oculea. The sequence continues at coordinate 10,983,301 of OX243877.1, forward strand.
ATAGTTTTAGGGATTTAATTAACCGACGAAAAAACGGAGGAGGTTATCAATTCGACGCGTATATTTTTTAATGCAGCGTGAAATCTCCAGCGCTAAATATTAACATTCCAAACAAAAAATGCGCTCTCCGCACGACCACTCGCAACGATATTAAGTTGCTTGTTTGGCGCCGACTCAAAATTAGTTAGGTATACTTGCATTAGTTTAAGAACTTATTTATTAAGGTAAAATAAAAAAAAAGGTTTTTATTTTTTGCTTTTCTGTTTTTTCGGAGGTTTAATTTTTTTGTTAAAAAGTTTTTATTTTGTTATTTTTATTAATTAATTAGGTATTATTATTATTATTCCCTTATAGATCTTTTAGTAAAGATTGCTCTTTGAACCAAAAACAATCTAAATGATATTGAACACGAAGAGATGTTTTTTCTTTTTATTAGATTTCATGAGATAGAAAACAGATTCATATGTTTTAAATTCGATTTAAATTTAAATAAAATTGTAGTATCAATTATAGTATTCAATTTAGTTGCGGATTTCCGTGTAGTGGACCTATGGCAATCGTTGCGGGTACAGGAAGTCGGAAACATGGAATTCTGAAAACTGTTTTAAACTTAAAACATTGCACGCTTCAGTAATTGGGTTGCTGAGGTCAGCTGACAGACGTTTCGTTTAATATTCTGCTTTTAGTTTGACTGGTACCCCACTTTAAAATAAGAGTAATCCAAACCTACTAATATTATAAATGCGAAAGTGTGTCTGTTTGTCAGTCTGTCTGTTACCTCTTCATGCTTAAACCGCTGAACCGATTTAGATGAAACTTTGTATAGAGATAGTTTGAGTCCCAGGAAAGGACATAGGATAGTTTTTATCCCGATATTCCCACGGGATCGAAACTCATGCGGGTGAAAAAGCGGGGCGTTGCTAGTATGTAATATATTATAAAATATTGAAAATATCTACCTACTGACATAAACACGCAGATTACATGTGTTTATGGAAAGACCTTTTCCCTACAATGAAGGAACATTATGGTTGAATAAACAAAGCATGTAGGAAGGTGTTGGAGGAAGATTGGTATGTATAGAACAAAATTGAATATTATTAATTATTACAGTGGTCAGTTCTTGTTTTTGGCTCGTATAACATCCTAACATTGGCCATGTAAAAATTGACAGCAATGATGTTATATGTTACAACTACTGTTATACAAAGATCAAGAGCTCAAATATAACGTGTTATATAAGCAAGCAACAATCGTCACTAGGTAGGTACATAGTCCGTTACCAACTCTTACCGTCAACTCTATTCCAAAGTTAGTTTTCAATTAGACCTTCAGTCCTAATTGAAACTTGACCTATTAGGGTCGATAAGTGTGATAATATGTACAAGTTTCTAAAACATACGTTGAAATTCGAATTCAAGTTTATTTATTAATCACAATTTGTACAAGAATAGATTAGCTTACCTATTATTTTACGTAACATATGTACATCTTTAGATATATACATCCTTCAGGTCAGAACTTATGCGAAAAGGTTGGTTTGAGGAGATAATGATCGAATAGAAAGGTAATTTTAGCTGTAACCATAGAAATGTTGGCAAAGAGATAGTGTAGTAGATACTTTAAAAAAAAGAAACTAGGTGTATCCCTCATGATAATAATGCTGCTCATCCATTTGATATATACCATTAGTCGTAATTTACAGTAACGACGTGGCACGCGTTAGTTATCAAGTAAATAGACGAACGAAACGCCCGAGGGAACAGCTCTCAAAAGGCTGCAAGTATCGATTATTTCAGTTGTTAATCAACGTTGTAATTACCAGACGCTAAAGCGAATGAAACCGTAATGATGATAATTAAATATGCAAGCGCGCAAAATTATTAATTGTACCGAGTCGGGCCGCCGACGCAGCTAACATTTATTATTCAAATGCTTTGGTTCAATCACGAGTTCATCCAGCGTTTGGTTGAGGTCAAGGTCAAGCTTAACAGCGTCTGGCTATAATCATTTATCCTAACAAGGACAGGGGTATTAACTAAGCCCGAGTACATGAATCCATGTTCGCTGTCAACTGTGTCTAGCGTGAGTGAGCGTCGTCGAGTGGCCAGTCACAACATTATATAGAGTTGACGGCCCCTGCAAAATTTGCTCGGCGTGGAGTGACGTGTGAACAAGCTCTTGTTCTTTTGAGTGCCAGCGTCCATATAAGTTGTGTTCACAGACAAAAAAGTAAGAACATTCTTTGTTTATAGATGATTAGGCAATTAACAGTGTGGTAAGAGATATAAGCATCTTTCTTAGTCTTTCTCATGATACCACCTTAATTACTGATTGTTACAGCGGTCTCATAGAGCGGCCATATACATCAAAGGACATTTACAATCTAATTAGAATGAAAATGTATTCAACGCAAATCGTATCACGTTTGCAATTTTCACCTCTCTGCAATCGATAAACTCATTTCACTAATTACAAATTTCCCGTTTTGTCGGTATTATCAACGAGAGCGTACTTATACATAGATAAGGGAGGCTTTCGGTTAATTGCTTAAAGGGCTATTCGTAATAAAAGCGGCCCCTAATTGTGCTAATAAAGCGCAGGCACACACGCACAGCCCTATTACAAGCCGGAAACACCGTAAAAGTGTCAAATCATTAACTGAAATTACTTTCCGTTTGTATTCGCGGACCGTAGAAGCAATTTGTGAAAATACAAGACAACTTTAAAATTAAATCAACAACCTCTAATGACCTAAGCTACGGTTTGCATGACCAAGTTGAACTGCGTCAAGACATCTATAATTATATTCCATTTGGTTTCTTAGAAATATCGTGCAGTTATATAAGGTGCATTTCCTCAAACAGCCTTAATGGTTCATTCGAATTTAATAATAATAAACAACGTCATCATCATAAATAACGTCATGAAAACTTTTTAAATCGGTTATTTAATTTCAGAGCGTTACTTTGTTGGAAAATATTTTCAGAAATATGCATTTATGATTATACTACCTGGCCGGTACCTACGTACCTACATCAGTATCCATCAGGCTAGTCACTGTGCTGTCTGAATAATCGCATTAAAGCTAAATTGATGCGGTCGGCGACGTCCATGTATTGATCAAATTCAAAACACACGAATGAGGGCACTGTGTATACTGGCAATATACTTGTATGTCAGTAACAGTAGAAAGCCGGCGAGTCGCCGTTTAACTGGTTAAGTATTGAAGACCTTATGATCTACGTTTTCTGATTCGGAGAATAAAGGAAAAGCGTTTTTTCTACCCTTTAGTGCATGATGTAAGGCAATTTTTATTTTTAAGTTTGAATTGCTTTAATACTTTTTGGAATACTAGCATTTATACCAGCCTTTCAAGAATTAGCTTGCAATTAACTGAGCACCTAACACAGGCAGATGTACCGTTACTTATACATCAGTAAATATTCAAAAGCCACTTCAGCTCAGCAAAATCCGTGCGCGTAAGATTATGTAAAAAAAAAGAAAGAGCAATTTCCAGATGCTAAAAATATTCATAAAAGATCCGTCTGAAAGCTGGATTTAGTTTATTTAAATACATTCACTTGTGGCTCTGTACCCTTGAATACAGGATGAGCATCAATTAAGCAGCCCCCTTGACACGGTCCCGCTACGATTATAATATGCACGGACCCACGCGACGGACGGACCAACCATTATTATATTATTAATATGGACTAATCAGTACGAAGTAGCGTAAAAATGGCTGTTATACTTTTATGAGTGGTGTTGAGCGTGCTTTAAATAAAAAAGTTTAAGTAGGAACATTTAAAAAAATAACATAATTATGTTACTTTGACAATTAATAGCGGCTTAGCTTGCAAGAGAACAGTTAAAATCGGAAGAAGTGTTAAATTCGGCAGAAGCTTTAAATGGCAGTGAAATAGGATTAGCCGTTGATGCCATAAGACAAAAACTAAAAAAAAAAATCCAATACAAATTGAGTAATTTGACTGAACCTCAACGTTCAATCTCTCGTCACGCCAAACAGGCACTCGGAACGGCAATTAAAAACTTCAACTCGATTTTTTGGATTGGCTTCCCCAATTAAAAAGGATCTTATTAATTTATTTTTGATTAATTAATTCTTTCATCACCTCCAATAATTCCAATGAATATTTAAAACTCCATTGAATTAATTACGTGCCTTTGATTTCATTAACACTCACTTAAACGTTCCAAAAGAACAAAACGACTACTAAGAGCATTTAATATCGTACGTACGTGGAATACTTGATAATGGGTATTTCATTAATAACAAACAAATGTGAAAATGTTGTATGAACAAAATATTTGCTAAAAGCATTGGTAAATTCGAAATAAAATGTAAATAAATTGGGTAAAGTGCGTGCAATAAACTGGATTTTAGGGACTTGTTAAATTTTAACAGCATTCAGAGGGTTGAGGCTCGGAGGCTTGGCGCCACAACCCACTTTATGAGCGGGTATTCCCCGGACAACATTACCACCACCAAATCAAAACCTCCGCTTATTATTACCTTGTTTTTTCTACAATAACGGCGAAATCCCCAATCCGTTGAAGGAGAATGCATGTAGGACGACCCTAATGTTTTTTAAACGACTCCTCATTAGCTTGTGTTTGACATTACGATGGCCTAACTTTAATATGTTTTACATTGTGATTATTTGTAGGTTGAAATAATCAAAACCGTCACTGTAATGGACATTTAATTATAATTACCACTCACAGAAATTTAAGAAAGAACATTGATCGCAGCGGACCGAGGACCGCTTGACGGACTTAATTAAAAGACGGCCGACACTTTTAATATTGTTCTAAAACATCAGAGACCAATTACTGCAGCCCAAAGTAATACGATTCATTTCGAATATTGAAATTTACGACAAGTATTATTCAAAGAACGAGAAGTATAATCCCCAGACTTAGGAACTTTTAATGAAATATAGAAAAGAATATTGTCGTAAATTTTACCGCAAAGTTGCAGACTAAGAAGGGATGGGGCTGGGAAATTTGAGGCGGAGGCCTACGTTAGCACCGAACACCGGGGACACCGGGGCTCGCTTGTCGCTGAGTGAGTTGTGTGCAACGCTCCACAGACAACACAACCTCATTTAAATTATCATTGTAGATTTTACCAGTTGGAAAAACGTAGACGCACCCTCCTTGAACTTTACTTTTTGTCGAAATCCAGTGGAGCAGTCCAGTGGGAGCTGGGAAAACTCTCTTTAGCTAATTCGTTACTGAAATCATTTTCCTGTTTTCTCTACTTTCAGTTCCGTATTTTTCCTAATTAAAATATTTTACCAAATTAAGTGGTTCTTGTTCAGATTGTTTTTGATAAGTCCTTGGTAACGTTTTAAATTTTAGCGAAACGTTTGTTATAAACCACGGCGAGTTGAGACTGGAGGTGAACGACACTTCACTACACCATTAATCACTCGAAGGAAAGTAGCTGGCACACAGGTGACACTCTATCTTCACTACATAATTTCGTGTTACACAATTTAGTGTTATAATAACTAGGCTTTATCTAGAAATTAATCTGACGTAGATATTACGTTTATGTAATGTAATTTTAAAATTACATTACATACATATAATATACGTAAGATCTTCAAATAGGTTCATAGGCTCTAATTAATTGTAGTCTATCTCATTTTGCCTTTATTGAATCAATTATTTTATACCTTATAACTAATATTTGTATGCCGATTAATGATGAAACATGTAGACCTATTCTTCAATGTTTGAACATCCTATATACCGCGTTTCTGGCAAATAAATTACTTTGAATACATTATTTTGCAAACAATAGAATCACATTCATCCCGAAAACATTTTCTATAAAAAGATTCTGTAAGTACATTTCTGTGTACTTTATTTATAAGTACCTATAAATATATCATCGGTCCGAGTCCTGAAAGAATTCTCTAAATGCCAGAACGTCTCTGTTTTAGTTCATGACATTGTTGTATTCACTTCCATCATATTCCTTCCCCTTTCGCTCTCAGTAAAAAAGCGCAGGTTCAGTACAAAAAATAATTGCTTTTGCGGCTTATAAAAAATTACTAACGTGTTATTACAATGTACGGTGGAAACTCGAAGCGTTCTTGTGAGGCCACACGGTAGCCGCCACTAAATGGAATCGCACTGCTTGCACCTGCTCGTATAACTAGAATATAAAACAAGCACCGACTACCTACACAGATTAACGGTGAGCAGTCCATTGAGCCAATCCCAATCTTTGTTTGCCCAACGTGATATGACTGCAAACGAATCAAGTCTTCTTTGAACATTGACTCTGTTATCTTTAGAATTCGAAAAATTATTGCGCAAAATATATTTTCAGCCTTCGGTATAAAACGTGGTTTATCAGTATCAAACGATGAAGTCGCTAAATGGAGATGAATTTCGGGGTATCATTCACTTAATTTTGTTCGTACCTTACGTTATAGGTTAACTTAGGTTGACAAAATTTTGTCATTAAAAATTATGAGGATAATTTTCGTTATCAATGTCTGGCTATTTATTATTCAGCAAAAACATTATAAAGCCGTTTCATTTAGTTTACTGTGAAGGGGTAATGAGCTGCTCTAAATGTATATCATTTTTTAAGACAGTGATGGGGGCTACGCCGTCGTCGCTCACCGCATATGAAAGCACGTTTTATTAAATTTGAAATATTTCATCCGAAATTTCGCAAATTTAATAAAGTCAAAGATTTGCCAAACATAGTTTAGAACACAAACTGAATTAACGGGAACGAAGACCGTGTTAAAAGGGAACTAAATGTTTGTTATAAAGTTATAAATGAAGTCGAACCTATTGTTAGTGAGCGGAGGCCCGGCCTGCGTATTATTTGTGTTGGCATCTGGTGGGGCTCTGAGGCTCCGACTAAGGAATCGGTTATTCACAGTTCATTAGAGATTCGGGAGGCGACCCTAGCGTACGATAACATATCGCTGAACGAACTTTTATCCCCGATTGTTCGTATATTGCTAAAATAAATGGTTGCTAAATTGGTTCGTGCTACCACGTATTATATTTTTAAAAGCCATTTTGATATTACGGAAAATATAAACACACACAATCAACAAATTAAAATTACACTGGCGTCTATAGAAATTTCGTAGATATATTGTGCTTATAAATACACATTCAGAAAACGACAAAAAATACTTTGTCACAGAATAATACGAGTATGATTGATAACGTCGAGGGCCTCGACATCGTTTCATTTGCCCATCCTTGCACATAAGCGGATTTGGCATCCAGGCTGTCACCTAGACACTCAAGGTTAAACAAAATGAAAAGAAAAAGCATACATCATGAACAATGTACCCAAATCTGCGATCAAGCCGAACGTCGTAAATACAAGAAGCCAGTATATTCATATTCCTCGTGTCTGCTAAAAATAAAACTGTCGCCCACGTAAATAGAAGAGCGAATTGAAATTCCACTTCCATAAGATTATATTGCTCGATTCTTATTCGGGAATTTTATGTATAAAGAAATTGGGAGATAGGAACCTTTAACAGTGTACTATGCGGAGGGACGTAAGCTTTAAATGTAGGTAGATAATAAAATGTAAGACAAATATGGAAGGTGGGCGGCCGGTGAGCGCGGTGCGGTGTGCGGCGTGCAGGGGGGGACAGGTGGATCGTTAGCGCCGCGTGCGCCCCTCCCTGACCAACAGCACAAGATAGACAGGTACAGAAGGTCTGGCTCTGAAGGAACAGGAGATGATCAAATCAAAGTGTTTTGGGGATTGGAACTATTGGCACATAATAGATAGGTATACAAAGTGCACACGCACACATAGATACGCGTCCTACCAACACTACTCACGACTGTCATTTGTTTGCATAGTTAACCTGGACAGATTAATTATCTCCAAGCTATTTGAAACACAGGCATCAACTAATTAGCTGCTAGCGTGTCTTACCAATAATAATAGTTTAAGATCATGTGCTGATGTGCCTGTTTTCGCTCGTTAAATGGAACCGGCTTTCTGTAAGTATCTATATTATGCCAACAGTCCATGAGGCCACGCTCCAAACACTCTGATTTCATCATCCCGGTTTCTTACCTACATTCCGTTTTGAATATGTACCCATTATTGTAACATATGAAGGTACACAAAAGGCTTACGCTTTAGTTAAGCCTCTAGATTTTAATCAAGGTTTTGGAATGTGGAGAGCGGAGTAATTATGGATGTATGTAGGTATATATTATACCAATGGAGTAAGTGGAGCCGTTATATAGATCTAATAATAATATGTGTGAAAGTAGATGTAATACTGTTTTGTAAACTTATAATAAACATCGGTGATTACCTCGTGAGACTTCAGTCTCAGGAAACGTGTTTTATGTGACTAAAACACGATTCCTCAGTGATTTTGCTGACGCTAATGCATATAATAATAATATTATGATAAAGGCAGGCCCTTGCAACAGTCAGCATTAACCACAACTGCTTTCAGAGGAATTTGTAACAGTTATCATTATTTGAAATGCTATCTCTCATTGCAAAGGATAGCGATCCCCTCGGCCAAAGATAATGCGAAGACACGAGTATCATTATCTTCCACAGAACATGTTTGATAACAAAATCTTTAAGATCAAAGATTCGGATTTCCACCAATCTCGATACACTGATTCGGTTAATATCGCAATACAATATTGTTTTTCACATTTTCGACGTTTGTGCACCGAGCAGAGGCCCTCAAAGGAAGATCGTAATTAAGTTGACTTGAGTTCCTCCAATACGAAGGCAAGTAAACGCTATTAGCCTTCGGAGCGGTTACATAGCAAAATATTTGCCCGGATACACAACAATAGATATCGACAACACAAATAACACTAGTTTACATGACTTTTGTTCATGAAATGAAATATATACAGTTACGTTACTTTGGGTATCTACATCTCAGAAAAAATATTTAAAAAAAAGACGGGTTGCACTCCGGGAGTGCCGGAAGAAGTGAAAACTTGAATATTAACGTTGAAATAAATCAATTATTAATTGAATTAATATAAGTAACTAATTTTTTGTTCACTATTTCTGCGTCACTTTTTTCATTAATAGATGCACTTTGTTGAATTTCCATATTTTAAACACTATATACACGAATTTTACGAATACACAGCAGTGTAGGTACTACACCCACACCCACACCCACACCTACACCCACACCCACACTCACACCCATCCATCCATCCATCCATCCATCCATTGTCGTGTGTCACTTGTTTCACTTCGGTTGGCGCCGCCGTAGTAGTCTCTCCTGACGGTCACGTGTTCTGACGCCATGTCCTGACGCGAGTTTAACATTTTTTACCCATTACAAAAAAGTGTGCAAGGCCGCTAAAGAAGTTTACACTTCTAAAATCCAGCACGTCAGTTTTTTTTAATATTTGAGAAGTTTTTTTACAAAAAACTACATCTAAATAAACAATAGACAGTTAAAAATTGGGAATTTTTGCTCTTTTTTTTGTAAATATTTTCATCTGTATCTCACAACAGACCAACAATAGTCACCTAGCATATTTTGATCCCAAAAACCTTGATAATATTGCTCAAATGATTTTAAATCTTGGTGAAATCACTCACCATGTTCATCCATTCACACTACCAAAATTTTCTGGAAAAAATTCCAAATGGGAATGCAAAAAATGAGTTTTTAATGACATATTTACACCCATACGCTCATAATTTTGCAATAGATTTTTAACAATCTCTTTGTAATTATCACTTTATTTATTGCCTAAAAAATTTCTAAAGGCCTCTATATCTCAGAATTGTGACGAGCTACGAAAAATATTTTTTTTTAAATGACCGTGTTCATTTCATGAACAAAAAAACATATCTTTTGTAAACTAGTGTAATTTTCACTGTCGTCCACAATATGTACGAAGGTTTTTTGTTAAACATATGTATATTCGCGACTTTTATAGGTACAACTTTCGTCATTATTTTCTATATCATTTTAAACATTGTAAGAGAATTTACGACGTAACGTAGCTAAGACGATCTAAACGCCACTTTTTATGCTAAGAAGGGGAAGCGGTCGGTAATCTGCGGTAAGAGCGGCAGGTGCTACGCGAGTGCTACGAGCTACGAGTGTGCTACGAGTCTACGGCGCTACGACACGCCCGTAAAACAATGAACTATTCCAACGTCGCATATATTAGAATATCGTGAAGATACATTGTATATGAGATATTTATCGTGGATATGATTGAATTTAAGCCATTGATTAAATTATGTTAACTCATAATAAGAATATTCGAATGCTTGTTAGCCTTGTATGTACTTTCGGTTCAAAAATAAAGCAAGATATTTTGTTTATGTATTAAGTCGCAGCATATTAATATTAAACACGTTGAAAAAAGTTAAACTGAAGAAAAAAATACAGTAGAAGTATCCAAAAAAATATATGTACACTTTATATCTTAGCCGCGTAATAATCGTAATTCCACGTATATTTCTAGAAACTTTTCACTTGTTACATAATAGTATCTACTTATGCGGAGTAAGTGACTATAATACATATTAGTAGTATTACGAAGTTACAGATTTAAAAAAACCCAGCCATTTAAATTACACATTAGAGAGAAATCTATGATTATTTTGCTTAATTTTTCATATAAATGTACCTACATATTATGTTATAACTGTTAGCTTAATATTATGTAAATATTTACAGAAATAAATATTCTACCCTCGACTTATCAAAAGAGAGAAATCTTCAAATATTAGGTTGAGCTGAGACGTCACTCCTTTTCACTAAAAGTAATCACTAAAGGATATTTTCGTATACGCAAGAATATTATTATTTTATGAGTACTTTAACAGTGTTAACTACTCTAAAAGCAGTTAAAAAATACTAAAGGAAAAGGTAGCCTCCCTTTTCATTTAACTTTTTTTAACTGCGACGCAATTTAGTTCCTGAAACTGCATTCTCGCTACGTGTGTCGTTAAAGAGAGCTATGTTGTAGTCCGGTCCACAGCATTTCAATAACATGTCTATGTAACACTTAAACTACAAAAACCGCTCTTACTGCTACGAAATAAAGGCGCTGTAAACGTCAAATTGTTACCATAGGCGTACGGTTGACAGAAAAGTAATCGACAAAACTCGATTAACATTTCAGTTTTTTTAATCTTAATTATTCAGCTAATAAATATTTAATTAAAATCGGAACAGAAGTATTAATTCTTTACTATTATATTATAGATATTCTCTCAATTAATCTATCTTTTTTTCTTTTAGTGCTAAAATACAAAATGTATAGAATAATTTTGTGTCAATTTAGAATATGATAATAATAATAATCGGTTAGTGCCGGATTTCATTAAAATTTCCTAACGGCCCTCTGCGAGTTAGCTTCAGCCCCTCGTACACCTTCCAAAGGACCAGGACCCCATGGTCCCGAGATAAGTAAAATAATAATAAAATAAGTCTGTTGACACAAAATACCTTTGTATACAATACCACTACAATTTTTCACGTAGGTTCATTGGATTTTGAGAAAAGGCTGCACTACACTTGATGTATAAAAATAGCAGTGTTATTCAACTTTTTTCGCTGACTGTACCATAGAGAAGGGAAATACCGAAGCATAGGACTAACACCATCAATTCCGTGCTTAGCGTGGGGCTTATAACAGTATTCCCACAAGATCGTTCATTATGAGACCGTGTGTGTGAAAGACTGTGTATACGAGAAGGGGTGTATGAGGGTGTGTGTGCGCGCATAATGAACGATTTCCACCTGAACGTGATATTTGACGAGGGACGAGACACAATGACACGGGCGTTAGCACAGACTTGTAAGTTAATAGCAGTTCAAAGATCGTGTACGTTACAGAACTTTGAAGTATGTTTATATTCATGGATGATGAAGTTATGAAATGATAATGAAACTACTGACATTGCAATATTTAGAAATAGAGAATTGATAAAGCTGTATGTAATTTATGTATGTGCCACCCAACGTGCATCGCCATTGCACGTGATTATTATTAATATTAATCAAATTACACCATTGTAGACGTGAAACTGAAAATTATTCTCTCCTTTTCTTTGTTAGTAAGAATTCCTTTATGATTACATACCATGATCGTATTATAGCGTTAAATGTGCCGTAAAATGTGCATTTTCATACAACAATGAATTCATTAAACTTAAGGAATTTTAATATTGTAGTCCTGCTCTTTGTAAGTTGTACTTGATTGAATACCTATTTCCTTACCGTAATACATCGCTCGTTAACATTTAACATGTGAAAAAAATACGCCAGTTGCACTGCTTCTCAGACTCTTCGCAAAATTTTAAGTTAACAGAGCAAGCCCATATATATTTCAAACATAACACCCCTTCGCCATAATTACTTCCGTAATTTAAATTCATCGTCACCTTTTCAACAAAGAAAAGGGATACCATAAAGGGACCTTATGTTAATAATAAATTCAAAATTGCGAATTACCTTTGTATGTGATTATGACAACGGATAGCAGGTCGGTCTACCCGTCATGAACAACATGAATTAACTCAAGGTGGTATGAATAGCCTTGCAAAGCAAATATTTAATCATAACAGCACGGACTTGGGCTATTTGGGCCATGTAATTAACCAAGCGATGATTTAATCGCGCCGACTGTGCCGTTTCACTGTGTGACAACGCCCAAATAATTTAGTCACACCATTACCGGCCATATGTATTCATTGTTCGCGCGACCAACTGTTGTACGGCCGAAATCAATCATGCGGCTACCCACTAATGCCCCATTAAATATTCCTGTTTACACCGGAACAAAGGCTTATGCGATGATATATGAATGATTACTAATCTACTTTCGCATGCAAAGTCCTTATCCCTCAACTTTCGTAATCTGTATTATTGCCTGGTATATGTCCCCGAGACTACAAAAGTAAACTTTAGGAAACGATCACTTTTCATGACGTAAGGGATTTTTATGAAATACGAACTCTAAATGGGTGAAAAGGGATGGCATTTTATGAAAGGTACTTGCACGTGTAAAATATCTGAAAGGAAATGGAAACGGTTTTTCAACTATTCATAGAGAGTCCTCTTATGGTTCTGTTCATGAGGTCCTACGTATCGTAATTCTCACTTACAATTATCCCCAACCGCGTAACACCGGCAAAGATATACGGATAACAAACCATCTAATCTCCGCAACTCTTGTATTTACACAAGTTTTCAGCCACGACTTAGAAATACAAAATGAAAATCTCCCACAATACATTCTAAACAAATAACTTAAGCAAGTCTGAATAAAGGAAACAGCGCTACATCTATAAAGATTGTAACAAAACTCGAGCTCTCCAACTTTACCCACAATATTCAAGATCCGTCGAACATAGCCGTCGGATAAAAATATCCGTACAAATATTAATTTCTCTATGATAAAAAGGGTAGAGCAACAATGTATTCGGGGCGGCAAGCCACGATGAAAATCAATAGTTGTTGAATATGTGTAAAGAACATCTTTGCGGAAGCTGCATTATTTACGAACACATATTAAACGAGACCTCGTTTGTAAGTTCTAAGTAGTTCAGCATTACATATTCACTATGTGGGATCTAGGTTACAGGCGGATCAAAGAACCCTTCCATATTACGTTTAGAAAGGTGTGTTTAGCTTTCCATCCTAACCCAATTAGCAGGTACCGACTAAACTCTTGACTTTTCAATTTGTAACTCAGAGATACTCCCATTGACAAGATCTGCAAACATAAGCTGTTTTCTGTCACAGTGAAATAGCGTGGTAACTTTCGTAACTCGTACATAAAGGAGACTCGTGCACCTGTGACGGGTCGTAGCTCGTAAAACCAGGAACTCGTTACTTGATCGCGATGGAAGAGAGGGTACATGTCTATGTGCTGGTACTTGATAGCTTTTGTAGGCCGACGAAAGATAGAAAAACATTACCCTCCTTGTGAGACAGGCGGATAAAAAATACGGCTCAAATAAGATCAAAACGGTACGGCAGAACTAAATATAGCACAGATATTATACTGGGCGTTGGTACTTATAATTTTACTCTAACAAAATCGACCCTCAAATGTTTCGAGTTTTGAAGGGTTGATCGCGCTTGGGTTACTTTACGAGTGGTTTAATAAAATCATTTATTGCGCCCACGTGAGTTTAGACTAGACTAATAGGTACTGTAAGTATATAGAGAGTACGTGTGTTTCCAGGCCGTCGATTCTTGTTAATACGACTTTTATGATAGACTTACGAGTAACAATTGTGAACATACACACTTATCTACAACATTACATTTATATAAAAGTACTAATATACCTATCCATAAATCTATCGCCCGATAATAAACTAAAGCAACTGAAAGGAAAATCATAATACTAGAAACAATTCCAAGAATTTATCTCTCCATTCATAATTGAGAATAATCTGATACGAATCATTATTTATTTGTGTTGGAAATATAAATTCGAGATAAATCTCCGGCTTTTAGAAAACTCGAAATAATTTCCCGTCGGTAGTTTACCGAATCGAGAGTAAAATATCGATAATTTATTGGGAACTGAAGTATCTGAATCATATTTTCAAGAAGATACTTTGCTTCACGTATACAGGGTGGCAGGGACATCTGCTCGCAACCTGTCACCATGGATTTAAAATAAAAATTTGCTGGTCCATACATTTTGACCGCGTAGGATACATTCAGGTCGAGTAGGTATTGAAGTTTTATATGAGACTAGCTTTTGTCCGCGTGAAATTTCACCCTCCCCCATTCACCCTCTTAGGGGTAGAATTTCGAAAAACCCTTTCTTATTGGATACCTACTCTTCACAAAGAACACACTCTCCAAATTTCACGCCTCTAGGACTAGCGGTTTAGGCTGTGCGCTGATATATCAGTCAGTCAGGACTTTGAATTTCATATGTACAGATAGCTGTTAATTTTTTCACGATAACGATGTTGGTCCCATGTAAAATATGACCACACGTTTCTGATACACGCTGTATAGAGAACGAAAACAATTTCCAAAAACTTTTATTATCATGTATTAAACTTATATAATCCAATAGGCATTCATGGCTCTGTACACAAAATACTTCAAAGGACACCTGTGACCGTGGCGTCCTCCCACACACTTGTCTTGCCCTATATTCGCTGTCAGTACATAGTCATATATTATGGGCGACGTAAGAACGTGTTAAGAACGTCGTTTACTTCTGTAACTCCTGTAAGCTAGGATCTTGTACGGTGACCAAAAAACCACACGAAATTGTGCTCGGAATATCCCACAGTAATTACTTACGGTCGCAAAATCGCAGCAATATAATAAACGATTATAACTCTCTTTTAGGCTGGTTAGGATTACTTTTTTGCCCTGTGTTTTAGCGCTCTTAAGTTCAGGATTCATTCTTTTTTTGTATTGAAACTTTTTTATTAAAAACATATGATAGAGACTGTTACTAACCAAATGATAAGAAAGCTTATAGTAGATAAGACAAAGTTTAAAACAGAAGACGAACTAGCAGGGGATCGAGGGGGGTGGAAGGGGAGGGGTAAGGGGGGGGGGTTCAGGGGATCAGACCGGAATAACTCGCACAGACTAATACTTAATCCTATTATCACACACAACTAACTGCACATCTTCGTCTCAAGCAGCCGTCTGCCCTATAAAGATACTTGTTGCCATTAGTCCGAGTGGACGAGGGATAGTGAAATGAAACACTCTTTAAATAAAAGATGTCTCGTAAGAAGTATCAAGATGCCGCCAAACGGCTAGCCCGTAATGGCCGCCGCTCAAAGCCCCACATTTAGCCAACTTTCCTCTGAATATTTAACGTCAGTTTCTTTATTTAGCAATAACATTATTCTTAATTATTGTATCTGACATTGACCTTTCTTCGCCGATTCGAAATGTAGGTAGTAGGAACAAAATTCTGACACTGTTAAAAGCTTTGGGGTCAACCACATATTAGGTCGCCCATAAACGGGAGAAGGGTTGTGCTTTTGAAAATATTTGGAAGGGTAGTATCAACAGTCCCTTAACACCCGTTGGGAACACGTGGAGTGAAACGATTTGCGCTTTTAGGGTCAGAGTAGTACAGACGCAGAAAATAGGTTGAGATTGTGACCCATCGCATTTTTAAAATAACACAACAAACCATGGCATTCCAGGTTAAGATAGGCAATATTCTCTCAGTTAAGAGACACATAGGCGCGGTACAGTCAGCAACAAAAGTCGATTAACATTTCATTTTTTTTAATCTTAGTTATTGAGCAAAATATTTGTTTAAAATTGCAGCAGAAATACAATTTTTAGACTATAAACTCTTTGCTATTACCTATGTGAAAAGCTAAAAAGCAGTTTATTAAAAAAAAAATTGTTGTGAATTTAGCAACATGTAAAAATGACAGTATTAATCGACTTTTATAGCTGACCGTATGTCCCTTTGTCATTTGCATATCAATCAATACTAAGCATATCATAAAAGTTATATTACCGCTGAAGGCGCACCACTCAGAAATCGATTCTTTATGCCATTTTTGTGGAAGCAAAAAAATCATGTTGCTGGCACCAAGGAAAAATAGTTCAGCCAGACGCGACAAACGTGACTATAACAAATGGCGTCTTTAAATTGATGTCGTGACGTGGAAACGGCAGCTTTTATATACAAGTAATAACATATAATATTACATTTTCTCCCCAAACTAAATAAACAAAGTTTAGCGTAGTTCGTAAAATGTTGAACAGTGTTGCAGTTTTGTTAATAATGCACCACGAATACTCGCTGCGCAAAACTTTGTGCAACTTACAAATTCCAGCTAGCGTTAACGATGTTACAAAAACTTGAAGAGTATCATATAAAAGTGATGGATGTAACATGGCGGGTGCAGGCTGCAGCGTGGATGACGTCACGCGTCGGTCAGTAGGCGAGGGAATATTTACTATGTGAACGGATGCTAAAAGGAAGACACGGCCATGACCGACTTGTGTGACCGATATCCGTGCTCCCCTGCGCCTGCCCTAGGGCTGCCATTAGCGATGTGCACGCCCCAACAAACACTTTAACACTATTCCGATTCTAGTAACTACATTCAACAAAATATTGATTTCAAAGTTAATCATGAAACCTTTTTAGGAGCTTTGGTACAATTAAAACCAAGGTAACCAACGTAATAATATTAATTAATAATATCGACCGTTATTCACACAGTTAATAGAGAGGGCTTCTCTCAAAGACCGCTACAGTGAACCACAATGGGGGATATTGTCATAACAATCACAATAACAGGCGACTTAATGACCTCCTCGCGAAATTATTATAGTCCCAAGTGGTTAGTGGTGAAATAGCAGTCTCAGATAATATTAAACACCATGAACAATGACAATAAAATGTGATAATAAGCAGAGGATCGTGAGGGAAGTTAATTTTCCCTTTTAAAGTTCATAACTTCTGTATATTGCACTGGATAATGGAGCACTTCCATTACTATATTCTTATTATTACGTAATCGCTTGTGGACTACCATGGATTATGTTTATAGGTTCTGGTTGCCAGTTCCATTACTCGCTTCAATAGCTACGGATACCACAAAATGCTCGTACAATAAATAAAAACAATTATCACTAGATAAAACGTTTGTGCCACTCTTGTAATTTTAGCTTGTAGGTATAATAAAAGCGTGAAATCATATATCATGTTTTGTGGCTTTTTATTCACAGAGTTTTAAAATACTAAAGCCCATCAACCCGGATCGTCCATTTATCAATCTACGTATTACGCGATCAGTTTATCGCGAGTTTTTTCAAAGTATATGATCAAATTCACGCCGAATTCATGGTGTTGGTAATATCAGTAAGAGATATGATTTGTTCATTTTATTTCCAAACTAATTACCCATATGGTGACTTTTTCGCTTATAAAGTTAATAAGTACCCATGAGTGGAGCAACACTTTTGATTAATACTATAGGTATTCTATTTCGTTAGTAAACAACTTTTGCTGGTTTTATTACGATTGCACAGTTTCAATAGTCGCGGCAATTGGTATATCCAGCACGGAACGAATAGTTGACAGTTATTTCAGTTGTCAGTCACAAACTCACATGAAAGTCATTTCGAAATGAATTTACCTTTTCGCTGGCATTTGTAGTTCTGTCAAACAATCATAGACTATTGAAAACCAGCCATATGTTTCAAGAACAGGCTTCAAAGAACTGTCACCCTTGCTTTAGTGGAACACAATTCTCAAAGCTGCACAAAAGCACTGTTTCGAACAAACGATAATACCTAAGTACCAACTTAGTTCACTCATTCGATATGGAGCTGTGACATGCAATTTTAGATTGCGTTTAAGTACTTTGAATTTAAACTACGAAAAGTACATTAAAAAGCTAAGCTTTTAATTATGTCAAGGATTTTTATAACTTGGTAGGTACTTCTAATACCAAAAGCCAGGTATTTAATAAAGTACTACCTACTTATAATTTCCAGGTTTTAATAAAGTGGAGATACCTTGACCTAGTATTCCGCGCTGCCGCCCAAAGAGGCGCTGACTGAATATTCCAAGAACAGAAAATATGAGAGCTAATAAAGTGACGTTCGTGGACATAGAATACCAGGAATACCTGCAAGGTCCAAGTCCTTCCGAAAATGAATACAAATTAACCCTTGACAATAAAAGAGTACCTGTAATTGGTTTATTTGAAATAAATGCTTTGAGTTTGAGTTTAATTTTTGTGACTTGAAAACAATCGAAACGCAAATATGTCAAAAAAACAGACCGTCTTTCCATGCCAAATATACTACACTGACAGAACGATTGTAGCAATATTTCTTGCCGACTAGACTCTTTTCACAATAGGCGAAGTGAAAATAAAGAGTAAATAACAAACCACAGTTCAGTAAAGATCAGACCGAATCATATTTTACCACGTTATATCAAAGAAGATATGATATCGTGACTTCATGAGACTATTCACGTAACTGATAATATAGTTACGAGTTGCGATGTTGTTTATAGTAATTCTTTTATCTTGGACCTGACATTGTCACGAGCCAACGAAAAAACTTATTTAGTTTTTTCGTTGGCTCGTGACCATGTCTCTGGGTGTTAGTCTGTGTAAATAATGTCTAGTATGGCCTTCTATTGGTAATTTTGGCCGACACATCATCATAATTACGATTATTGTTTTCCAAATCATTTACTATAATTCGCAATAGGTATATTCGATTTAAAACAAAGGCGTGTGTTCACTCTCAAAATAATATTTAATCATATTCGATTCATATAAATACCAAAAACAAACAACACTACTTATCAAAACCCAATTTACAAAAACTATTTATAACTTAATAACATCATGTATGGTTGGAAACTTTTGACTCTATGCTAGTTATACTTCAGTTCTCTAATGAGCGCAATGGCGGCCAAAAGTCATGCCTTTATTTCGGTTATTACTAGAAAAGTTACAGTAGATGCGCTGGGGCCTTCAGAGGTGTTAATTAATAGACCAAACGCAGAAGTTTGTGTTGATATTCGATGCCCTCCAACAAGCTATTACAGTAGAACCGAACCGAACTGACCTGAACCGTAGCTACTCCACCATGCTTGCGTATAAAACATTTCTCAGTAATAGACGGCTTGCTTGCTACTTTTGTTTATGTAAGTAATAAAGTTTTGTACATAAACATTCGGTCCAAAACCCGAACATAAATCAGAAGCTATATACAAGTGACGACCAAAAGCACTCTTTGAATTATAACTGTTATATTCAAGCGGCCATTACTACGCGGCAAACTAAGCCAGTCAAGCAATTCACCTCCAGAAATAAGTAGATATTATTTGAATAGTTTATTTATGAATGTTTACGTAACTTACGAGTACATTAGAATTGTTGCCCAAAATAAATCCCGGTTGAAATGGGAACATAAAACATGTGGGACTCAATTACAACGGGTCTCCAGTGAGTGTTAGGTTTTGTTCTTTACATTTTCACGTTTATGAACTAGGTAAAAAGTAGCATATCAGTGGGGTCAACCGGGCGTCAGATTTTAATGACGAGAGCACGTGTACTTCATGCATTTGCATAATTTGTAAAGCCACTCAGTAATTTACCCTGCCCGACGACAGCTGGCTGCTTCACAAGGTAATGAATACATTCCGTACTTTTTTCATAATTTATTCGTGATCTATATTAGCATGGTAGAAGAGAGAAAAAAAATACACTCAGTATGTTATAAATGTATATTAAAATCAATAAGCTTTTACTGTAAATCCTTTTTCGCAGAATGCGCACTTTCAGAGTGAATTATTGTTTCATGATTTTAATTCTGTGAAATCTTCATTCTTCATTTGATCTTATTCAACGAAATGTTTTGCAAACATGCCATATAAAAGCAATATTTATGAATACTCCTACATGACTGAATGATTTGCCTGAACTATTCGTATTGCCCTCCTGTTTAAATGAAATACTGAAATTTTGGACAAAATATTCGAGTTAGCCTCACGCGTTCATTGATAACGTATTCGGGAATGATCTCACTGAATATTAGGTATCGGGAAACAATCAATTCTATTAAAGTTTATTCCTATATTTATGACTAGCTTTTTCCTATAGTATTACGCATGGCTTCCGCGATTGAGTAGAAATTGTTATTGCATAGTGGTACAACGAAATGATAGATATTGGTTATCGAAGCGTGAAGGCACTGTGAAAATACTGTTGGGATTTTACCGATAAAGGTGTGTTTCCTTTTAACAAACGTCGAGTGCAAAAAGGGGATATACAAGCGAACGCTTTACGAATGTTTTTAACCCTTTACGTTTGATTTTCAAAGAGAAAACAAGCCTTTCCCTTTTTCCAATGGTTCGGCTTAGTTATATAAGAATTTGTGTACCTATTACAACTTCAAAATTGGTAGTAATTAAAATTTCAGCACTTAATAGGTAGCTTACGCAAGATCTTAAGAAAAGTCAAACGTTAAGAAATCATGATTTCAGTATCAAGTTATTTCGCAATTAAGTTGTAATCGTGTGCCATTATTAACTTTAATGTTGGGATCAAGGGCATTTTTCTAAAGTACAATGTTTAATGGAAAAAGTTTTAATGGGATTTCATTTGAACGAAACGCTTCTTACGGCAGTCAGTTATGGAATCTTTTTTTGTCTCTACCTAGCCGCAGGAGGAGGAGATTTGCTTATTTCTGTTGTTAATAAATAAGTCATTGATGGGAATATTATTATTATGTATAGGTATTAAAGGCATAGCACATTTCTTAAAAAAAAAAAAAAAAACAAAATTTAAAATCTTTCTCAAGAATAAATCCCTCGTTGTGATAAAGTATCATCAAACCGACAGTACACTCATTGCTGCTTTGTTAACTATGCATTATACAAAAAAAAAGATAATAATAATATTTTATTATTATTATTACCCAAGAAACACATAACAAGTACTTCCCTATTAATAAATTAATAAAATGTATTCTCTAACTAATAATCTAATCTAATTAACTATAAAAAATTTAAACAACCTCGCACAAAATGTACCTAAGGGATAAGTCGCTCGATCAATTTGACAGAAACCCTCTGGTAAATAAACATACATCGAGATAAGAACTTTCTGCTTTCAGGATTCAGCGAAGTTTATAGATATGTGGTAAGTAGGGGAGACCGAGGGGATTTGAAACAAAGGTGATTTGAAACAGTACCAATATCTCGGAACTTAAAATCGTTAGCGAGTTGGCAACGTCGCTTTTCAATCCCTTCCCTCCGCCCGCTGACATGTCAGTACGCGTCGGGGACGTAAGACGTGCGGTTGTGGAGTTCTGCGTCCCATGTGACAAAAATCGTGAAAAGTAAGTTTTTAACGTTTTTTTACGATGCCTATATTTTGATAAAGGTTTTGTATTATGGCTTAAGTTATATATGTTTCGAAAGATCATTAACTAAAGATTTATTATATATATTTGGTCCAATTAATTTCTGTGTATTTGCATCTTGATTCTGCATTTAACTAAAATTGGGAGGTTTTTTCTTACTGAGGAGATTTGAAACAGGCTGTTTCAACTCTCCTCGTTTTCAATTTTATATCAGAAAGCAGTCAATAAATAATGGGCACAATTTTTTTGATTGGTTTAAATTGTTTATTTTGTTTTAGTATGACTACTGATTACAAAAGAAAAACTGACAGAGGTTTGGTGAGTCGCGAAATGTATGATCTCGCAGCAGAAGAAGTAACTTTGCGACAGAAAAGTCTCCGTGACGCGGCTTCAAGTTTCAACCTGAACCATACCTCCCTCTACAGGTATATTAAAAAAAAAAAGTTTGTTTCGTACTTGAAAAGTTTTATTTTATTAAAAACCTTTAAATTATATCATCATTTTTATTTTACGACCCTTAATACTACTCAATAATCATATGTTTCAACTCTCCTCGACCCCTGTTTCATCTTACCTCGGTATGAGGGGAGTTGAAACAAGTTGACTTGTTACGGTTAAGTCAATTTTTCACCACATTATTTAACGCTTACAATTTCTTTAAGTTAGTCATTCGCAAGTGTACAGAATGACCTATCGATTGGTACTAATATCATACGATTTCTGTCTTTAGTATTTGGTTTATGAAACAAAATGTTAAAATTGTTTCAACTCCCCTCGGTCTCCCCTACACCTGGCCCGGGGCGACGGATCCAGAAACAACCTTCAAGAGATACTGATTCCGAAAATTCTTAGTTAATATGTATATTCGTACTTTACGAAAACTTTTTTGTTGCGAACGTGCTCCGAATTATCAGAACAGCACCCTAATTGCGTAACACACTATCAACCTCAATCTGAATCATTTTGAAGGATATTTGCTAATCCATTGCTTCATATGTTCGAAAAATGTGTTTGCTCAACAACGTAAATAACGCAATGAATTTTGTTGATCTGTCAAAGTGAATCCCATTGCTACTGATAGCGTGTTACGTACTTACCCCGCTGTTATTTGAAAAGGAACTAAACAATACAAAAAGAAACCAAATTAAGTATATTATTAATATGCTGGTGTTACTTTTGAAAGTGAAAACAAATTGAGCTCAAACAGCAGCAAAAGATATAATACACATTGCAAATCTAATACCTACACCAAATAATTGGAAAATCGGATGAAGAAACGATTTGTAAGAACGAGGAAAAACGTTATAATGTACACCTCCGAGTAATGTTATTACGAGGTATTCCTTTAATGTTTTTATACGTTACTTGGCACTAAGGTATATAGGTAGGTACGAAATAAGGGCCTTAAATACAACGGTGCGAGAGCAACGGTTCGACGGCCGGACATAAATTAAGAAAGAATGGCCAAAGTCGTGACTGTAATAGCACATTGAACAGATTAAACGCCTATGAGACGTAAACGTTTCGATCCCGCGATCTCGCTCAATGGCTACTACTTTCCCAGCCTTATCTTATTCATATCACAGTGGTAACGTTTGTAGATAACCATTTCTAGATTAAATATTGCAATTACCTACGTTTTAAAGTTTAATTCGTTAAAACATTCTATACTCGTATTTTGATTTACATTACTGATAATAATATTTAATATTGAATCTGCGATGCAACCCACTCGTATATGCAATCATCATAATCAGCCTATAATGTTCCCACTGCTGGGACACAGGCCTCCTCTCTGTGAGAGGGAGTGGGCCGTAATCCACCACGCGGGCCCAGTGCGGGTTGGTAGATGTCACATGTCTTTGAATTTTTGGTTCTAGGACATGCCGGTTTCCTCACGATGACGTATATGCAATACAATTTTTTTAATGGCGCTACTTTTACTTAGGTACCTATACCATTCTCAAATCACGTTAAGTGTTCCATAAAATATCTTGTGAAAGCTTTCAGTGAATAAAAGGTGGTCGCTGAAACGTCGTAGAAACGATGTTTACGTAGCTCGGCTGTTAAAACAATAAAAATATACATTATACTTAGTTAATATGTAACTTACCCTGAGGGCAGATCACGGGCTCCCTTTGTACCTGGAAATAACATAGGTATTTAATTTTTTATTTAAATAAGTTAGGAATGTTTAGCTTTGATCAGGGTACACAAGACATTTTTGAACTGTCTTAAATTTACGGAAAGATATAATTGAACTGACATTGCCTGAATTGTTTCAGCCGCCTTGGGGACATGACAGGTTATTTTATATTCTCAAAACTTTACGTTATTTATTATAATTGTGTTCTGCATGAACTATCAAGCATTCGCATTTCAGAATCTTCAACACTTAGATAACAACAATGTTTTACAACCCTTGTGAAATAAGGATCCGAAGGATAACTCCTTTGAATCCTCATAATACGCGTGGTGGCTAGAATTTCAAGTAGCTTTGACACTGGGAGTTGTACTACTAACAATAAATTGCAAAAACTAAATTAACTGTCCTGTATTTTTTGCACATTAACGTGGCAATTGTGGGATATTACAAAAGTAATTACCAAATACCAAAAATAGAACAGCTAATTTAAAGTTCCCACCGCCGACAGTGGCTCTCTAAAGTGCAGTGGATCAATAATAGAATTATCAGCCTCTCCCAAAATAGTTCGGAAACCAGATATTAATTTGCAAAATACCGACAATCCGCGTCCATCGCAATTTAAATAATACATAGCTTGAATCTGACGTTCTATTAATGAAATAGGTACGTGCTGAAATGATTCCACTAAATACTATTGTACTTAAATACAAATAACGTTTTGGAACTTACACCATTCATCAATCACGTACCGTAAAGAAATGTAATATTGTTTATATGCACAAGACTTTAACACGGTGCTTTATTATTAAAAAAAATTATAATTAAAACACTCGTCATTAAATGGGAAAATCTTGTTTCATTTAATATAAAATCTTCCTTTAATATTAAATTACGGAATATTTCAGGCGAGAGTTCCCAGCTGATAGCTATCAAACGAACCCTGTTTACACGTCCTTATTTAGTATTTTCGTACATACATACCTACGCACGAGTATCACCTAATCATTAAATGAATTAACAAGTTACCTACAGTGTATTAAAATTCCCAAAAAATAAGGCTAAAATAAAAAGAAGAATGATGAATGTAATCGTTAAACAAAATTAATTCAGATTTATTATTATAAACAAAGCCTCTAAAGCAAAATAGTTCACGTTATATTAGCTAACCTAATGAGTACTAAATGGAATATCACACTATAATATAATTATAAAGCCGAAAGTTTGTGTGTGTGTTTATGTGTTTGTTACTTCTTCATGCTCAAACGGCAGGACCAATTTTGATAAAAAAATTGTATGGAGGTAGCTGACACTCTGGATTAACATATAAGCTACTTTTTATCCCGATGTTCCCACAGGGTCGAAACTTATGCGGGTGAAACCGCGGGGCGCAGCTAGTGAATTAATAAAACAAGAACAACGAAATCTACGACGAGGTTTCACGAGTCTCATACGTTGTTGAATATTTTATTCATAATGACATAGTATGGCCTGCTGGCTCACCCAGCCATTTTTTTCTTACTAAAACCAGTCAAATTAGATTCTCCCAGGTGGCTCAACCATTTTGAAGGGAACTGAATGATTTAAAACAGGATGCCAGGGATATCGGCGCACAACGTGTTGCCATGGATTCGTACACGATTTTGAAATATTTCGTCGGTTATAAAAAATATTGCTGTTCCATATATTTTGACCGCGTAGGTATTGCACTTTTCTATGAAACAGCAGATTTTTTTTTATAATCGACGAAATTTTTCTACGCTAGGGGTTTTAGAATCATGTGCTGAATGCATGGTTACAGTTTGCTCGTCTGTATTAAACCATTCAGTTCCCTTCAAAATGCTTGAGCTGGCTGATCCTTGCGTAATGTTCGTAAATGGGCTCCATCAGTTGGGACTGGTCATCTGTTAGCTGCCACGGCTTATTTTAATTATTTTTCACACCACCTGCTTGCTAACGTCGAGCGGGTTGCAGACCAAGAGCTAAGCTAAGTTAGTCTAGCTTAGCTCTCATAGCTGAGGTAATTTTTCATACTTTTTTCATGGTTTGCGGGCTGTACACAAGTATGAAAAAATACATCAGCTATGATAGCTAAGCTAGACTAACTTACCTTAACTCCTGGTCTGCAACCCGCTTTTAAATTATATGTCATTCAAGCCTAGCCTAAAGCAAGTCATTTAAGCAATAGAATCTATCCGGGCATTAATATTGAACTGAATTTCATTATGACCCGCTGGTCATTAATGTAATTTGAATTTGGAACGCCAACTGAGAAAAACGTATGGAAAAAATATCCAAAAAATAGTAGATTGTACAACTAATGTATAAAAGAAGCTATTTTACCCCGAGACGTTTATATCCTGGTGGATAGTTAAGTCGAGGGGTAAAATGGCTCGTTTATGCCTGAGTTTTACACTCTGCTTTTCACTTCGATTGCGAGAAAATGAAACAGGCATAAAGTATATATAACAGTACATAATTAATGATAAATGTTGCAAAGCATAGGTAACTAATTCCCGCCACGAAACTTTTTAAAAGTTTTTTTTTTTTAATTTTCAACATGTGTCATTCGACTTGGATACTTCATACTGCCAAGTCATAACAACGTTTTTTTTGCGTTTTTAAATAATAAATTACAACTATTTTATCTGGTTTTATTAAATTAACGATAGAAAACACGGAAGTGATATAAAGCAAATGAAATAAAATAACGACTTTAATCTGCGACTATTTATTGTGCGTGTGGTTGTTGGGCCTGCTCATCTTAGTATTAGAAAAAAATACTTTATGCACTAGAACATAAAAAGCGACTTTATGTCAACCTACGCACAACATAAAGACGAACTTTTAGAACATGAAAAGTGTTTTTTTTTTTCTATTAATGTACAGGTCGACCAAAGAGTTCTTACTTCATAGGTTTTAGTCACGATGGGTTCGTGGAAGCTGTCCATACGGTCGGGTCTAAGATCTTCAAGACCCGTCGTACGAATACGAAAAAGAAGCTCTCTGATCCTACTTTGCGGCTCATGAAGGAGAGGCGCGAGATGATCCTGCAGTCTTCAGATGATGTTCTAAAGTACCGGCGGCTCAACAGACAGATCTCTAAGTCCTTGAAAAGCGACCTTCGCCGCTTCAATACAGATCGTATTGAGGAAGCGATAGAGCAAAATAGAGGCTCCAAGGTTTTTGCTAGAGATCTGTCTATTGGGCAGAGCCAGCTTATGAAACTGAAGACTGATGATGGCAGGATCGTATCCGCCAAACCTGAGCTGTTGAGAGAGATCGAGAGGTTCTATGGACAGTTATACACGTCAACAAGCAACCCCGTTACGAATCTGGCAAACGACCCAAGAGCTAGATTGACCCGACACTATACCGTAGACATCCCGGACGTCAGCCTGTACGAGATTAGGATGGCTCTGAAGCAGCTTAAAAACAACAAGGCACCGGGTGATGACGGAATTACGGCCGAGCTCCTGAAGGCCGGCGGAAAACCCGTTCTTAAGGCCCTTCAGAGGCTGTTTGATTCCGTCATACTCGAGGGTAAAACACCACCACAGGCATGGAACAGAGGTGTGGTGATACTTTTCTTTAAGAAGGGTGACAATGCCCTTCTTAAGAATTATAGGCCCATCTCACTTCTGAGCCATGTCTACAAGCTGTTTTCGAGAGTCATCACGAACCGTCTCGCGCGCAGGTTTGACGACTTCCAGCCTCCCGAACAAGCCGGATTCCGTAAAGGCTTTAGCACCGTAGACCACATACATACGCTGCGACAGGTTATACAGAAGACCGAAGAGTATAACCTGCCTCTCTGCTTAGCGTTTGTGGACTACGAGAAAGCCTTTGATTCGATCGAGACATGGGCTGTACTGCAGTCTCTTCAACGGTGCCAGATCGACTATCGGTACATCGAGGTGCTGAAGTGTCTGTACGAAAACGCCACTATGTCAGTTCGACTCCAGGACCAGACCTCGAAACCTATCCTTCTGCAGCGAGGTGTGAGACAGGGAGACGTTATCTCTCCGAAACTGTTCACCGCTGCTCTGGAGGATGTCTTTAAGGTTCTGGACTGGAAAGGAGCTGGCATTAACATCAATGGCGAGTACATAACTCACCTTCGGTTTGCCGACGATATAGTAGTCATGGCTGAGACTATGGAGGACCTCAGTACAATGCTCGATGACCTCAGTAGAGCCTCTGAAAGAGTGGGTCTGAAAATGAACATGGACAAAACGAAGGTCATGTCAAATGCCCATGTAACACCCACTCTCATGAAGATCGGAGACGCTACACTCGAAGTCGTGGACGAGTATATTTACCTAGGACAAACTGTCCAGTTAGGTAGGTCCAACTTCGAGAAAGAGGTCAATCGTCGAATCCGACTCGGCTGGGCAGCGTTCGGGAAGCTACGCAATATCTTCTCGTCCCACATACCGCAGTGTCTCAAGACGAAAGTCTTTGACCAGTGCGTGTTGCCAGTGATGACATATGGCACTGAAACGTGGTCGCTCACAATGGGCCTTATTAGAAGGCTGAAAGTCACCCAAAGGGCAATGGAGAGGGCTATGCTTGGAGTTTCCCTGCGGGATCGAATCAGAAATGAAGAGATCCGCAGGAGAACCAAGGTAACCGACATAGCCCGAAGAATTGCCAAACTTAAGTGGCAGTGGGCAGGGCACATTGCTCGCAGAACAGATGGCCGATGGGGCCGAAAGGTTCTGGAGTGGCGACCGCGTACCGGAAGGCGTAGCGTTGGAAGGCCTCCCACAAGGTGGACCGACGACCTTGTGAAGGCCGCAGGAACTCGTTGGATGCGAGAAGCACAAAACCGGTCGAAGTGGAGGTGCTTGGGGGAGGCCTATGTCCAGCAGTGGACGTCTTTCGGCTGAAATGATGATGATGATGATGATGAGGTTTTAGTCGCCGTCGACCTACAAAATGACCGGTTGCTGTGTCGCGTTTGGATACATAGGTGGAAGGTATTCTACCTGTCTCCTCTTACGCGTATTGGAGGTGAAGTTGTGATCGAAGAGCGGAAGCGAAACTCTAACTTGCAGTTAATAATATTGTAATTGCCATACACGTATGATAGTATACAGTTAGGTACACTTTTTAACACATATAAATAATTAAACATAGTAGGAACAAAATAAAGTAATGACTTAAATCTAGACCGTGAGTACCGTGACCCATGACGGTTGGCAAGCATGAGAGCGACGCTACTTAAAGAACGCTATGGGCAGCGCCCCGGATCGTACCTTTGTGTTGCCACTTAACAAGGGTCCTGACTAACTTATGCTCCATTGACGATATTATTTATGTGTTTGATGAAAACGCAAGAGATTGACAGAAAAAAAATGGGGTGTGGCTGAGTCATGAACACGGCCGTGTGTTTTACGTGAATACGTTTACGTAACGGGGTTGACCCGCTCGGCCGCATTCATTCTTTTACGTTCCCGGGACTGCTTGACTCGGCCATATGGTGATTTATTGGTACCATTCGATTGCTCTTGAGAAGCCCTTTCCAACCCTATACGATCTCTGTATTTGGATTTGGCTTTTTGTGGTATAGGCCGACATTATATATTTTTGATATTATTTTTCTTTTTATTTTAATACATTATATTCACTGTCACTATTTTACACTAATGTTTTGTTTGTTATGTTTTGTTGTGTTTTGTTTGTTGTGTTTTGTACTAATGTTTTGTAGATTTTGATGAGAGCTGACGATTGAAAATTAAACGAACGTCGTAGCTTTTCTGAGTCAAAAGTTATACAAGTGGAAATCTCGATACGAAGCAAAATTACCTCAAAATGGCAGCGCTTCCCCCTCCACCGCGCGCGATGCGTCACAGTCCTCACTTGGCGTAATGAATTCTTTGATCCTTTAGCAGTTCAATGGTGTAATTGAATTTAGGATGGAGATGATAGATATGAAGCTGCAACACCAAACTGTATCCCCTGATTTTGTTATCATTTAATTTTTTAACTTGCCTCCCACTATGGAAGCAATTTTAAAGACGTAGTCACGTCAAAAAACCGTCATAAAATAAAATAAAATACCTACTGCCAGTAGATATTTTAGTTCAATCTCAAACTCTGCGAAAACTTTAAAATTTTCTACATGGGTGTCGTTTTCATAGTTTTCGAAGGTGCTGAAACCGTTAAATAAAAATCCAAGATGGCGGCTGCAAAATTTTTCTCATTTTTCATCATGGGTGTCGTTTTCAAGGTTATCAAGAGTGCTGGAGCCGATAGTGAGGTCAAAATAAAAATCC
Organism: Amphipoea oculea; assembly: GCA_945859645.1. Classification (NCBI taxonomy): domain Eukaryota; kingdom Metazoa; phylum Arthropoda; class Insecta; order Lepidoptera; family Noctuidae; genus Amphipoea; species Amphipoea oculea. The sequence goes on from OX243877.1 coordinate 11,013,645, forward strand.
AAGAAGGCGACTGCAAAAATTAAAAAAAAAATTCGTCGCAGCCGCCATGCCTACCTATAGGATTTTCATTTTAAAATTTCGTTCCTACCGGGGGTCCCGCGACCCCACACGTTTTTTTTTATTTAAAGGAGTGTGCCATGAAGTTTCTTGTCCGTTTGTCTCCATAGGAACCTACTACGCTTGAACGCGGAATAGACAACTAGTTTCATCTTTTAGACTGACTCCTTGTCATTCCAAAAGTGCCGGTTTAATTCAAATAAATGATTTGAGTTTGAGACTGGCCACTTTTGTAGCTTCCAAATATGGTCTCTATCATTCAATGAATACTGCGATACCAATAATAACTTTATACCTCATCAAACGATATAAAGTTATTACACGGCCGGTCTATTAGGACCGACGCGATCAATAAAACGTAATACTTTTAACGATGGCAAACGTTTATTCAGACCAGCAATTAAAATAATAATGATGTACCTAATTACGTTTCCATAATATATTAATAATCTTCTTTAATTGCTCAGAGCGATATAATGATGACCCTATTATATTCAGATTCCTAAAATCTTATTGTAGATGCATATTAATAGAAAGGGTTGCCGTCTTCGCTAATGAAATAAATTAATAGAAATTGCACTTAAATTCGCTCTCGAAAAGATTTTATGGAACAAGAAACAGCAGGAAATGAATTTTCTTTGGCGGCCACTCAAAATTTTCGTTTGACGCGAGGCAGCTGCCACGTTCCGCGAAGCCGACCTCTTTAGTTTTGTTTTAATAATACTTCAATAAAATAAAATGAGACCCGGTCAGTTATATTTAAGATTTTTTTATCTTTCTAGATATTCTTTAAACCGAATTAATTTTAAGGATATGCAGTAAACTATAACATACGGTTTATCTTTGGAAAAACTTCTTGATAATCACACAAGCAGGTAGGGTTGGTACTATGTTTTAGTTGCTTTTTTTTGAGTGGGAAATCACCAAATAACTTCTCCCGCTCTGGGCGGAGCGGGAGGAATTTCTGCTGAATAAAACCCACCCGTATTCCTTCAGTTGCCTGTGCCAGGAGCAACGATGTTTTAGTTGCCTAGACTACGAAAATTTAAGTTTAGGCTAGGTCGTTCCCAAGGGTCTCATGAGAGGTGACTCTGTTATACTTCAAGGTTGATAGGTATCAACATAAAACTGAGAGCCTGGGCACTCATTGACCTATTTCTGTACAGTGCTTCTCAGAATAAAAACTAACTGAAATAACAGAGGCCCTAGCACGAACGCACAACATTAACATAACGTAAATTCGAACGATTGTTGAATCAAAAATACAACTATCCTCTAGCATTTTGTTTTAAATTTTTGCGACAAACGCAATTATATGAACCCTTTCAACCAATAGATATTTGAATTAAGTTAGTCTTAAAACGTAGTACCTACAAAGGGCCGTACTAGATGTTATGTGTGAAACAAGTAGGTATATATTTTCCATTTTAGAATCGTTCAAATCTGCGCGTTTGTGGCAGGCCCGCCGGAAGCAACAGATACCTTCTGACAAAACCAAAGAGTAACGATTTCCTCTCCAACACCAATATTCCGTTCTCAATTTCCTCGTGGGAAGCAAATAAAAACACTAATAAGGGGCAGATGAGGCTTACGTCTAATAGATTGATCACACGAGCCGGTCTAGGCAACCGACACGTTAGCTTAACGACGCCCATCCGATCTCCGCCCACGGTATTAGGTTTGTGCCCTAATCAACTTTCTTTTGTATACCTACCACAAAATGAAGCAATGAACGTTATTTCGCGAAACCGCTTTATCATTTCACTCGTGGAGCTGGAGCTATTTGTACTGCCATTCTAGATAATAAATTCTAGGTATTTTATCATCTTTAGCCTCAAATAGTCTAAGTTATCATTTGCGATCTTGTTATGATTTCCACTCAAGTTCGTTTTTTTAGTTTTCTCTAACTCACAATATTAAGGGTAGGAAATGTGCTCTAAGTCAAAACTAGGCGTAGGTATAGAGTTAGAGCCAAATCTAAAGTACGCTCCTTCCCAACGCATGAACTGCTGAAAAGAATGCTTTAACACCTTTAACTAAAGTTAACAATAGCTCTCCATAGGTTAGGTTCACGCTAAGGTCCATTATCTATTATTCTCATGTCCTCGCCGACGAACGACCCGGCCATTTATTTTCATGGTAATTTATTCCGTATAAAAGAACATTCCTTTTGATATGAGTTTATGAGGGTGACTTACAATCGTATCTTAATATTTCATATTTACTTGTTACACGATACCTAATGAACTTCCAAAAACGCGATATGGCAGGTCTTCCAAGGCATCGACTCTCCCGAGGTGACGACTCATGATATCACATTTAATTAAACAATTTATTTCGTACATAACTTTGCTTAACACGACTAATTACTTAAGGATAACTCGCGGAACGCTTATAAAGAGGCTCAGAAAGTGGAAGTGTCAGTCGTAAATTACGAGACAAGTTAGCAACATTATCTATATGTGAGTCTCCCGAGGGTAGGCTTGTCACTTCACAAATGTACCCTCATTTAAATGAAAACAATGCATACATAAACAGACGCGGCAATCTTCCCAAAACTTGATATTATGTTCCCTTTCAATCACAACTTAACTTGAAAAAGTTTGGACAATTGATACGCGTGTACGCAGATCTACTTACAACTTGTAAGATTGAAATAAATTAAAACCAAATAGGTATACTTACTGTTCACGTTCTTTTCTACTTTATTTTTTAATATGTCCGCTATTATTTCCACACATTAAAGTTACATAAATAACTAAAACGGTTAACTACGTGGTTAGTAATAAATAGGTAGTTACTACGAAGGTAGGCATCTCCTCAACCCTCCTACCTACCAATCTCTTCTCCCTTTTAAATAAGTCTTTGTCAATATTAGTTTATTAAATTACTAAGCCCTTTCTAAAATCGAAGTTGCTTAGCTTAGGCCGGTAAGCAGCCGGGATTAAATCTGGCCGCCCCGAGCAGACACGGCCTCTTCACTTCAAAATGTCAGTGTAACAATTTGTCGTTAACGTTAAAATGCGATAAGTTAGTTCAGAAAGATGAACGGAAGATAAAACCCCTATCCTTTTGAATAACTCGGAGTAAATTGGAAATCTTGATGACGTCACAAAGCTTAGAACCGAAGCTCTAGATGTGTTGTTCGTTTACGCTTCGCACTCGAATGAATCCGAAGTCAAATCTGAACGAATACAAGTTGTATTTTCCTGGACGTTTTTATTTATGACGAGATTACCGCCCGACACATTGCCACTGATTTTATTCCGATGTTTTGCTACTTTACATTCAGAGGACTTAAGAGATTGTTGTAACTCAAAATATACAGCTGTTTCTACTTCTAGGTACAGGTAGATCTTGCACATCACATTTGAAATGTACGATACAGGACAATGTTCACATCAATTAAAGTCGTTTTATTTAATGTTTCGCTTTTTTTACTATTTAAAGTATGTAGGCTCGCGATGTTAATACGGCCTTCGCTTACCTACTTAATATGTTTTCTGAAGTGTTATTGCGATAAATACCGTTTACCGTCCGTGCGTTCTTTCTTAACATCTTAAAAACGTTGTTGGACAGACGGACAGACGCACTTAGATGATATATGTGAAAGTTTTTCATGAATTACAGTCACACATACGGAGAAGCAAAAGCGATAGTTAGCTAAAGGGAACAGCTGGTTTTGGCGATATTGCCTCGTTCCGCGCGAAACGTCCAATGCTTACAAAATACACTATGCTCCGACAAATCGATACCTGCCGCCTGCCATCACAGCGACGTTATATTTGTACTATATAGATTCACAGTTCACTTTGTACGTACATTCGTGCCAGTAGACATAGCATTGCGTTTAATATCATCCAGGTACAACATACACGTGCAGAATTATTTTAGTTCTGGATCAAAAGCGGCTGCAGTTACGGCGTGGGAGTTGAATATAAGTAATATTATTTCCATTTTGTAAAATGAAAAAGCACGCGTGCATGAACTTATGTAAAACCTGTTCGATGTTGTTGGAAGAACACTTTGGGTTTATAATATTATGTTTACTGAAGATATTCCAAATGCAAAACTAAAGCTACTACGCCCGACAGAAGAATTTTCTAAACATCAAGCTTTTGATCTTTTAAACACACAACTTCAATTGACTTAGGTAGTTGACTTAGGTAGTTATCAGTTCAAAATGAACTAAAATAAGGCTTTGTGGCCGATATAGTTATAAAATATTCCCTAAAACGGCCACCCTTCACCGCTTTCTACTGTTTGTACAAGATGTAAAAACAAACTCCCAGCTTTCATAAGTTCCATCTCGTAATTATCAATTTCTCCGATATTTTTACAAGGCACCATTGTGTTGGCGTACTAAAAGTTATGAATGATGTTGCCCAAGACGTCAATTTCGCTTTATTTCTATCGTGAAAACTCAGCGCGTTCTCATTTACATACACTTTGCTGACCCAACAACGATAAAACCCTTTTTATCGCAGTAAAAAGGATTTCTGAGGTTCTACGAAGAATTTTTTACTATTTAATAGAAATTGGAACATTTAACGGACCTTTCACTGGGATCCGACATTTAAATTGGCGTTTTTATATGATCAGGGCCAGATGGCAGAAATCTTCAATCGTTTAATACAATTAGGTATGTAAACCTGACTTGCAATTTTCAGTCGATTTTGGTACTATTTGCAAATCGTTCTGGTCAATCTTTTCGTCTTGCTTCTTCTATAAAATCAAAAGTCATTTATTCAAATTAGGCGTATAATCAGCACTTTTCGAATGTCAAAATTACATAAGAGAGTCCCCCAAAACGCCCGCCCTTCACTACTTTCGCTGGGAAGAATAAGTGGTGCAACAAACTCCCTAGCAGCATAGTATCTTGGATCTAATCGCGTAAATATTAAACAGCATCAATAAGCTTGACCGTTAATTGGCTTTGTTGTAAAATGATCAACAGGAGTACTTCATCAGTGAGTCTGAAGAGGACCAGGAGCCCATTATGTGCAAACCTCATCATTAGAACTCAACTGATTTGTAGCATTGTAAGTACCTACAGCTGATGAATATATTGAAGTGAAATAATAAGTACGGTCCACAAAGTGAAGGCGTAATTGATTTACATAAATAAAAGTAAACTGATTAGTTATGCGCTCGAGTTCAGAATAAATGTAATAAAAGTCATGAGCCCAGTTCTTTTTGTTCCACAACTTTGTTGGTGAATACAAAAGAAATGCAGAAGTTAAAAAAATATCAGCGAATGTTTTCGAAGTGATTTGCATGCTAAATATAAAGAAACACTGAAGATGGAGTTTCTACGACCCGATCGAATTGTATGAGAATAAACCACACGAGATGAATTTGTACCCTTTCGTAAAACTTGAGAAAGTCGATAGAATACGAGGTAAAATATGCACGTTTCAATAGATATAAAAGCTAAGGTGATGTAACAAATGCACCTAGTTCTCGATTCAGATAGGAGCGATAAAAATTCGCTGATCATCGAAAAGGGGTCGGGCGTGAAAACGACGAAGCGTGCCCACCCAACCATTTATTTTCGATTGTTCTACATAAATCTAGCAAATATAGCTTCCTGTTACTGTGTACAACTAATCCATATTGTCAGTGGATATCAAAATTGTTTGTTGACATTTTTGTCGTTCATTTGGGCGTTTTTGTTACACTTTTTTATCGAACTCCAATCAGTGCTGAATCTTTTATTACGATTGGCACAACATTACGTAAAGATTCGGTCCTTTACCAAACTTTATTTTTGTCCGAACTACGTATTATTTCATGTTAAATTGGACCTTTCCAACCAAACTTCTTAAGACTTATTGAAGTTACGTAACAGTCTGCCTTTAGAAAAGGTTTACGTGAGACGTAGGTATCTGCAAATTTTGCACGATTTCCAAATGTTGTGACATTTAGTGACACCTACAGCTTTTTTACATAAAATAAAATTGGTTTAGCAGCAATAAAAAAAAACTTCCAAAACGTTGTTATTTGAAAAAACACTCAAAGACTTCCATAACAAAGTAAATTACTATAATGTCGCATGTTTCCTATACTTATGATTATAAAATCAGTGGAACATACTAGCACAACAAGAACAATACAGAATAATCTTATTATACGGCGTATTACATATTTATTGAGTTGTTATTCAACAAGTTAATTTAATGCAACACGTTTTATTATAAGATAAGAAACACGTTATGCATTCCTCCGCAAACTACTTACTAAATAAAATAAGTGGCGCTTTGAATCAGGGACACTGTGGCAATAGTATCATAAATGTATCGAGATTATTCGAGATACGTGTCTCGGTGCAGAGAACGGTGCTACCTCACCTGCCATGTTCGACATCCTCTACCGATACAAACTATATTTCGCAGTAATATAATTAAGGGCAATGCTGCCAGTCTTCTGGGCACGTTTCCGGATGACAGTGATGCGGACGAGTACTTCGACGCTTAAGTGTCCTTTTGTTTTTGTTATTTGTTGGTATAGTTAATTAGATAGTCATTTAATTTAGTACCTTGTGTAAATAGTTAGTTGTATTTTATGTAAATAGTTATTGTAAAGTTAAGTAAGGGCTATCTTTATGGACTACACTTTTAGAAGAATCTCTACGTGCGGTCGATCTTGGACTGTTAAATTCAACATGCGTCAGTGAAGTAACATAATTGATCGTAATAGCATACTAAAGTTAGAACAACGTTTCAGTATTGAAGCTAAGCTCTCATATACCGTCATTGCTATGCGGTACTGCGGCTTCTTTTTTGTTAACTATTTTCAAACTTAATAAAAGAAAGGTTAACTTTAAGTAAGACGATTTATTTCGGCTTAAAAGATACCAACCAGTCAGTCCTGTTACCAACCTTGCTGACTGCCTAATCTTTTTACCACGACACAAGCTATTCTCGTGTAGCTGGCACGAGACACGAGTAGGTATTTTAGATAAGTATAAAAGGTGTAGGTATATTTGAACAAGTCACCTCGAACGAGAGATTGTTTATCTGATCCTGAACCTGAAACAATAAAAAGGGATACCTTTATCGAAGCTTTTAACCTTGATCTGCGTTTTTGTCTAAAAGTATTAAGTAAGCTTTTTTTCAGGGATGAAGTTGAAAGGAGTCAGTCGTACGTGGACTTTCAGGACACAAGACAAGGTCCTAAAAACAGCACGGGGCGAATAATCGCTAAAAAGCCTTGGATCCATGTCTTTGATGAGCCTTTTAAGTTTGGTTTTACGGGTCCGAATTCTTTGAAGTTCGTAGGTGGAAAAGGCAACATACCATTCCATTAATGTAGGTACTTATTTGGAAATTTGATTACAATCATTATAATATAATATTTATGACAACAAGTATAAGCTGTCGAACTAACCACTTTTAAGAATATAATATTCGTTAGATATTTGATAATGTACCTATTGTCTACTTGTCGATTGTATATTTGATCTAAATGACAGAAAGTGTTATTATTAGAAGGCTCTAACAATTCGTGACTCTGTTCCTATGTTGTCTCTTTCTATTAACTTATATTTCTTAGTCAATCATATTTCCTTTTCGGGAAAATTTAGGCATAGGTACATTACACCTTTATTAGAAAAAAGCTATATGTGTACTGCTTATTTACCCGACAAAATTATACAATAACGCGGGTTTAATATATCGACAAATTAATAAACCATGTATGTGTATTAGATATAAAAATTCTGTAATGTGAACATGATAGGAACTCCAAAGTACCTCAAAGAAGCGTATAGAATTCTGCGAAGTTTCCCCACATTCTGCCGCACCATCCGTTTTGCTTCTGACTTCTAAAATTACTTGACGAGCTCATCAGAGCAAACAATAAACTATTGTACGCAAACAAACTCTCCAGCGGCGCCAAAGGCTTCATCAACTACGTGTAAATTATAAGTACATTTAACTTTAAGATGGTGAAGGAAATTGGAGTATCAATTTCCTTCACCCCGTCCAAAACGTTTGATAAACTAATAACGCAGTGAAGCTATAAAAAAAACCCATCCTTTGTGATCATAAAATACTGAGAATCTCCTAACAAATGAGTCGTTAAAATCTCATTCTTCTCTAAATATGATTTCTGGAGTGTGTCCCTTGAAATGGGGAGTATTTCGTAAATAATGGACTGGCAGGCCGAGACGAACATTGTGTGTAGACGTTATTAGCTGTCGTGTACGCCAGTCTTCACCTTAAGGGGCTTACAGGACCTAAACGCAAAAAAACGGTAGTTTTCGAAACAATAAAAGTATATGATCGCCTACAGTAAACAAAATCAGAAAAATATATGATATTCTTCAGGATATATGCTAGATAGATAGTGTTTTGAAAACACAATACAACTAATTTGGTACGATAGAAAAAAATCATGAACATACCTCTAAAAAACTTTCTTTTTACAATAAAAACCATACTAATATACATACAATCATTCTGATTTTTTGTCAGATTATTCTACAAGTAACATACTAAAATGATAGTGTTTTATTTTTTTATTTAAAACAATAGTTTTCTTGTAAATCGAATATTCATAGTTCCGAACATAAAAAGTGCGCATGTGTGCGTGAACGCCCGTGTAGCGACACTGCCGGCCGAGGCCTGATGCTATACGGACGTGTCGCTCTTTTCGCCGCACTATTTCCGTCAAGATTGTTATGTTTTTGTTAAGTTTTATTTGTAAATTCATTGTTTATTATTATTTGCATTATCTTCTTTCCGTAAATATTTTTATTTCGTGTAAATATAAAATACTTTTAAGTTTGTTATGTATGGGTGCAAGGCGCGCGCCATCTATTGTACGGCTAGTCCCAACTCCCGGTCGTTTCACTTGTGTCTCCCGGCAGCGGTCCGCGTACTACCTAACAAAGTTGAAATAGCGTAATAATTTGTAAATAAATGGGAAATATAGTGAAACATTCCGTAAGGAGGACTACAAAACGTTCATATAAAACAAAAGCCGAACATAATATGAACGAAAGTAAAAAGTATGAGCATTTTATTTTTAACTGAATATTTTTATTTTGCAATAAAACTATGAATTTTGGAAACATCTAAGAAAGTGCAGTCATTATGTTACGCATAAGCTAAGCATTTTCGGCTCCGCGTACATCTGTCACACCGGCGCATGTGGACGGCGTGTAGATTTGTATTCGAGAGTCCCCGGGTTCGATTCCCAAGGTTACGACAACGTACTTTCTTTTTAAATTTTATTTAAATGTATTTTGAATTTTTAGATAGATAGTGTTTTGAAAACATAATACAACTAATTTGGTACGATAGAAAAAAATCATGAAGATACCTCTAAAAACTTTCTTTTTACAATAGAAACCATACTAATATACATACAATCATTCTGATTTTTTGTCAGATCATTCTACAAGCAACATACTAAAATAATAGTGTTTTAATTTTTTAGTTCAAACAATAGTTTTATTGTAAATAGCATATTCATAGTTCCGAACATAAATAAGTGCGCATGTGTACGTAAACGGTAAACCCCCGTCACCCCGTGTAGCGATAATGCCGGCCGAGGCCTGATACCTACTATACGGACGTGTCGCTCTTTTCGCCGCATTATTCCCGTCAAGATTGTTGTTTTTGTAACGTTTTATTTGTACATACATTCATTGTTTATTATTACTATTTGCATATCTTCTTTCTGTAAATATTTTTATTTCATGTAAATATAAAATACTTTAAGTTAAAATAGCGTAATAATTTGCTATCAATTATATAATTTGTAAATATGGGAAATAAAGTGAAACATTCCCTTAGGAGGACTACAAAACGTTCATATAAAACAAACGCCGAACATATGAACGAAATTAAAAAGTAAGAGCATTTTATTATTACTGAATATTTTTTTTCACTATGAATTTTGGTAGTCTAAGAAAATGCACTTATTACGCATAAGCTCAGTTTTTTCGACGACATACTCAATCGTTACATTGGCTTATGTAGACGACGCGCAGGTTTGTGTTCGAGGGTCCCCGGGTTCGATTCCCAGTGATACGAAATCGATTTAATTTTATTTAAATGTATTTTGAATTTTTAAATATATTTTTATAAATAACTAAAAAAACGTCTACAATGTAATTATCTTTCACAGGAGAAAGAAAGTCGAAAATATCAACACGGAAGTTACTTCTAATGCGTAAGTACCTACACGTTTTCTAAGCCATTGTAACAATAAAAAAAACCTAAATTTATTAACAGCCCGCTACTTATTGATAATGTGCATAAACCTGAAATCGCGAAAAAAAAATCAGCTGTTCCCTACATTTTATGTTCGCATAACTCGTCAAAATGTAGGGAACAGCTGATTTTTTTTCGCGATTTCAGGTTCGGTCTCATAGTAAAACTTGTTCATAATAATGAGTACAATCTCCCATTTCGATTTGTCGCATGTGTTCAATTTCACCCTGTAGATATACAGGGTGTTACAGAAAGGGTATATCAATACAAACGGGTCGAAGAGTGTATCTGCCCCCTTATTCACGAACACTCGATATGCTTCCGTATCGTATCGAACATTAATCATTGTTATCGTAGGAGTCTTCTCAACGCTGTTCACAAGTCCAAAACCCCAAAATTTTGTCAGTTTAAATCAAATAGACGCCCGCTATTCTTCCAACAGCTATTTGCTGTTGAGGGGAAGTCAAATCAGGTTATCGAAATGTCAGGTTTTCGATACGATAGCCTGTCGTATGGTTGTGAATCAGGGCTCAGGTCTAGAATCTCTGTACAAAATTTCAGCTCAAAAGCATTAACTTTGAAAATGCTTAATATTATATTTTTTTATTTCGACATCACGGCGCTGCACTGGCGCGCGGCGGCGTGATATACGTGTACTAGGCGCACAGACACACTACAGATAATGGATAATGACCCTCGTAGTGCGGTGACATGTTTGTTATGATTTCAATTTAATAAACTATCGAAATAAAAAATATTAAGCATTTTCAAAGTTACTGTTTTTGAGCTGAAATTTTGTACAGAGATTCTAGACCAGATACACTCTTCAACCCGTTTGTATTGATATACCCTTTCTGTAACACCCTGTATATAAAAATGAAACCCGTTTTCCGTTGTCACGACATAACATGAAAACGGCTGGACCGATTTCGCTAATTCTTTTTTTGTTGTGATCGGTATTGCCGGGACAAGGTTTGTATGAAAGAAAATTTTGGAAATTAGAAAAAAAAATTGCACCCGTGCGAAGCTGGGGCGGGCCGCTAGTTTATTATAAACAAAATCAATTTTAAATCTAATTTCTTGCTTTTGATAATTTTCATCGCAATTTTCAGATGAAACTGTTACCTATTTCATTATGCCCATTATCAATAAGTCGCGGTCTGTTAATAAAAACATTAGGTCAGAATTTTTTTTATTTATGTAATAGCTTAGAAAACGTGTAGGTACTTGCGCATTAGAAATACCTAACTTCCGTGTTGATATTTTCGAATTTTTTTTTTCCTGTAGACTTTTTTTTAGTTATTTATAAAAATATATAATAGATATATTTAAAAATTCAAAATGACATTTAAATAGAAAATTCGATTTCGTAACCTTGGGAATCGAACCCGGGGACTCTCGTATACAAATCTACACGTCGTCCACATACGCCACTGTGACAGTTGTACGTGAAGTCGAAAATACTTAGCTTATTCGAAATGACTGCACTTTCTTAGATGTTTCCAAAATTCATAGTTTTAGAAAAAAACACTGCAAAGTGATAACTTTTATTTCGGAAGTCGGTGTCGCTGGTTCCGCATTTTCGTTTTTTGACACCGACTTCCGAAATTAATAGTTATTTATCACGCTGTAGTGCTTTTTTTGAAGTCGGTTGTTTTTTTTAACCGACTTTTTAACCGACTTTAAAAAAGGAGGTTCTGTATTCGACCCGTATGTATGTATGTATGTATGTATGTATGTATGTATGTATGTATGTTTGTATGTCCGCGATTATCTCAAAAACTACTGAACCGATTTTGATAATTCTTTCATGAGTGTGATCTACGTACTTTCAGGAAGGTTTTAGTATATAATACATTAGGTAATTATTCTTATGTACGAAGTTATATGCATAAATGTGCTGCATCTCCGGCATTTTTATGTGAATTTTGATGATTCTTCGAGTCGTGTCTTCAATGCACTAGTGTTAATTGAATTTGTGTGGGGTAGGTACAACTAAAAAGTGAAAAATAAAAACTTTTTTACAAAAAAAACAACCGACTTCAAAAAAAACACTACAAAGTGAAAAATAACTTTAATTTCGGAAGTCGGTGTCAAAAAACGAAAATGCTGAAGCAACGACACCGACTTCCGAAATTAAAGTTATTTTTCACTTTGTAGTGTTTTTTTTGAAGTCGGTTGTTTTTTTTGTAAAAAAGTTTTTTTTCTTTCTAATTGTACCTACCCCACAAAAATTCAATTAACACTAGTGCATTGAAGAATCATCAAAATTCGCATAGAAATGCCGGAGATGCAGTACATTTATGCATATTAACTTCGGACATACTACATAAGAATAATTACCTAATGTATTATATACTAAAACCTTCCTGGAAGTATGTAGGTAGATCACATTAGTGAAAGAATGATCAAAATTGGTTCATCAGTTTTTTAGAAAATCTACAAATATATATACAAACATACACACATACATACATTACATAGGTACATACATACGGGTCGAATACACAACCTCCTTTTTTGAAGTCGGTTAAAAATGTTTTAAATTTCATTGAATCAGTTTTATTTCAAAATCACCCACATCCTTAAGTTTTTCAAGTCACACTCAAAACGAATAAAATTTATTATGTTGTCACACATAACTACATAATTTGTTTGTTAGATCTTTAACTTATTTGCACATCGTTTCCGCGCCATCTATTAGAATACTAGGGCGTAATCTCACAAAACCGTTACTTCTAAATCTCATGTATGCTTTATGTCATAATTGTGATGGGCGTCGTCGTTAGATGGCGTTTGCGTCGATTCTGCATATGTGTGCATGCGTTTTTCAAGGACACTTAGGTCTAGTAAGCCTCTTAATGATAGGTCGCTGTTATTATTATAAAATTGTAACTGGGTCATGTCAACTTCAAACTAATGCAATATTATTAAACAAAGTGGAAAGTTTTGTTTGTTGGTATTAACAGGTAAATGTTTATCGAATTAACACGAATCTATGCAATAGCTAAATTATGCACGTGCCTACTAGGTACCTGTACCCATTTACGTCTAACCAGGTAAGCGCATTCGCGGGCGGTTGAAAGGGCGAGCCCCATGCTGTAAAAGATGGAATTATCTCACCGCTTTTAGTAAATAATAATAATAATAACCCCACCTCCGTATCTACGTTGACGTCGTGGTGGGGTTTGCGCGCTCCGAATTCTAGGCCTGTGCCAGAGTTTACTTTGCCGGAACAGGTCTAGGGTGAGAAGCCAGACCAAGAGGGATACAGAAACCCGCAGGTCAACATGTGGCGAGCTGTATCTCCCGGGAGTAGTCTTGTTCCTCACCTCTCGACTTGCCTATATTGGCCGGCTGGAGTGAACAATAACGAGGAACGGAGCTCCCACCTCATTCTTGCCTTTATTGGCCGGCTTGAGTAAAGATTCGCAAAAGCAAACGTGCTCGGAGGAAAGAAGTATTCCAGTAAGTCGCTGGTAGGGATCTTCACCGTACTTCCGGGATTGTCCCGATACCCGTGGAATAACTCTCCACTCCTCATAAGCACCTCAGGACAAGCTGCCCCCTTATCACTACGACACTACGTGCTAGAGACCGTTTTCGGGGGCCCATTATTGAGTGTGCAAGTCACCCCTGTCATTTTATCTGTGTAATTTATGTAAAACATTAGCTGCGCCCCGCGGTTTCACCCGCATAAGTCTCGATCCCATGGGAATATCGGGATAAAAAGTATCCTATGTCCTTTCCCAGGGCTCAAACTATCTCTATACCAAATTCCATCTAAATCGGTTCAGCGGTATAGGCGTGAAAAGGTAACATACAGACAGACGGACAGAGTTACTTTCGAATTTAGAATATTAAGTATGGATATTAGTATGAATTGGTCAGGCAGGGGCTATAGACGTTCCAAAGTCCTAAATAACTAGTTCACTTTAACCACCCAAACCTATAATCCAATATCTTTGTTTCCATATCCTGCAATAGTTCTACAACAACGGGGGTTGTCCTTATGTGCACTTGCATAGTTCGAACAGGGATAATCGTAGCTCAGTGCCTCATTTCATTAAAAGCGTCTAACGGGCCTCTGCGAGTTGGCTTCGGCCCCTCGTAAGCCTTCCAAAGGTCCGGGACCCCAGGGTCCCGAGAAATATCAAAAGAAAATATTATATTAAAAAAGTTCTTGCAACCTGAGAAAATAAATATTAAAAACAAAAATAATAATAACCGCCGGTAGCTTGGACCCTGTTCCCGATACCGGTGGGCTAATATTTTTTTTACATTTTTAAATGTGTTTACATTCTTTATATCCTAATATTTAAAAATATAATTTATATGTGTATAATGAAATAAAGGAATAATAATAATACAGTTTATTCATCAAAAAGTAAAAATACAATGTGACGGATTCGGTGAGCAAACTAAGCGTCGATTGTATCTTGTGGCTCTAGATAAGCAATTTTGTATTAATAATAATAATTATAATGTAAATTAATGTTCACTCACAATAGTAATTACATATAATATTATTGATGTTAATACGCATCGATAAGGTGTTGTGTACCGAACCGTGCATGATAAGACACACGTCTCGAATTAATTAATAATATACACAATCTGCGTACACAAATCTATTTACTCCAATTAGAAGCTTGGAAACTAATTATGTTATGGTTAAGAAATCCTTCAACAGAAGTCCAATACTAATTTCCATTTAATCTACTTTTTAAAGAAATATTTAAAACTTTCGGCCTCAGCGGCAGACAAAGAAATGAAACGAACGCCGCGATTGTAAATAACTTTGAGTGTTAAAAAGAAAAATAAGTTATAATAACATTGCAACCTTCTAAAATAGCTACTCTGCGATACTCTCGCTAGCACTCGGTTGTTTTCTTAATTAATCTTCACGATCCCCTTTGGGTATACTAAAAGCAACTCTTTATGATTTTTTATTAAAGAAGGAGATAGTAAAAAAGGAAGACGAACTTAGGTATTACAAGGGAACCTGTTTGCTATATTAAACGCAAAAATCTGATCTGCTCTTTGTTATACGTGTTATTTATGAGATAAACTATAATTATAACACCTATTAATCTGTTGGAAATAGAACCAGTTCCCATATTAATGCGACTACCTACTTGCTACGAATATATCAAGTTTAATTAATATTAATAGTAGACCGTGCTATCTAATACATAAGTAGTGTACGTTACACCGCAAACGGGGCATGTAACGCTACGAACAAAGACAAATTGCATGAACAAACACAACATCGTACACTATAGCAGGTACGCTTTAATGGAAACAAAGGTTTGATTAGAACTGTGCTGTCGTAGACCGTGTTGACCCATCACTATCTCGGATTTAAACACACTAGTACCAACTACATATTTATATTTTGGCGATGACGAAGGTACGTCCCGCATAGGAGTAAGATTAAATAAGAATGTAAGGGAATATAAATAATTGCGGTATAAATTTACGTTTAAAATGTCAGTGAAACAAAGTAACAAGGGTATGGGCGTCGTGCTGCCAACTAAAGTCGCCCTAGTCCAGCAATTAGATTAGATAAGGTACCTTCTACAAGAAGCGTTTCAGGTGGAGTAGACCTACACCCTTTGTAACGATAAGCCCATTTTATTGTCTGCGTTTGTCGCTGTCCGCTCGCCTTTATCTTTTTCGTGTCGGCCTGGCAATATGCTCCACAAGTTATGACAAGAACAATTATTTTTTTACTGACTGATCGATATTACACGACGAAGTATGATTTTATCACTTTGATTTCAAATGTAAGAATAATAACAGACATAGAATAAATCTAGGAGCGGCTGCCCGGCTGTATCAAACAGATAGCTGATGTGTGTAGGCGTAGCGTTCAAACAAAGAGTACATGACTGGTTGTGCGAATGTAATCAATATTGCATCCGCGTGGAGCTTGCTCCGCTAATTGGACGTATTTGCTCTGCCGAAGTATTTAATAACTTATATCCAATAACCGTATTGACGTAGGCAAGTAATTCTCGGAACGAAAATCCAATCACAAATAGTGTGCCGACTGCTGATCAAAAGATTGAAACAGTTTTCATTTTAAATTATTCAATTCATTTTAATTAATCTATCTTTATTATACAGTATCCAATCGTTTAGTATCCTCATAAAAATACATTACCTACGCTCGTGACATTAAAATTCACACGAAAATTTCGCAGCTGTTGGAACACCCCGAAACGAATTTAACGAATAATCGAAAAACGATTCACATTAAAACATGTTAATTTATAAAATACATTTATTTAATTAATTTCAAAATAACAATGGACTACCCATCAACTGCTAAAAATCAAAATTTGATTAATATCTAACAATAGAAATTCAATTGTGTCTCATTAGTTGAGTTGAACATTTTTTTTTTGTGGAGAACTTCGCAAGTCAATTTCTTCTGTACCACCACTCAGATACTGGTCTAAGTTTCGAATCAATCGTAGCGTTCCGCGAAGAGAAGTTCGTTTGTCGTGACAAGGTTATTTAGTGTACAATGTCTTAACAAGCCAGTCATCTAACTATAAAAACAGGTAGGTTAGTACACAAAACCCATCGTGCTCTTTATATTTTCTTAAACTTCAAAGCGCGTTTACTGCAAAGCCTCTCTTTTCCGCTTGGCCGGTCCCTCCCGACTCCCGAATTAGGTTTGCTTTAGTTGTTGCTAGGTTTACTAACGTTGTCCGCTTTGGCTTAGCTTCGTTTATTTTGAAGCGCTTCTGACAGCAGACTTCACTCTATCCATCTGAAGTGCACGAATTACCGACTTGTATGCTAATGTTGAAGCAACAAACACAATAAACAGTAAAACACCGCTGACGCTGCAGCCTTGCTCCCGACGAGCAAATGTCAAATTCATGCAACTTAATCCCAACTGTCTAAGAGATTTACTAATCTCATCCCGTCGTGTATCAGCAGAATTTCACTGTAACTACTGTTTATCTTCCTCCGAATTAAATTATGTCTCTGAATGTACCTAGATCCAAAATGTCACCAAAAACTAAAAGTATGTCACACGCCTGCAACTGATAACTAAGTCCCTACAGTCACCAATGACATCGGGAGCTAGTCGTGAATGTTCCTCACGTTTATTTTCCCTCCTTTCACAATGCACACATTTTTCATGTTCATTATCTCCACTTTGCACTGTATGAACATGAACAAAGTATGACAGCACATTCATTAGGAAGCCAGTCTTTTTCATCTTCACTAACTTTTATGTGTAGATTCTTGTTTTGAGATTCTCGGTATTTTATATATAAAGGCGACAAAGTGGCTGGGGGCGTTATTATGTTTTAGTTTTCAAAAACTCTCTGCATATGTCCTTACAGTCATAACAATTCACAATAGACGCAATACACAACGGTGTACGAATCTACGAAAATATAACATAAAAATATTAAATTGCGTGGGTGGAACGCTTTTCCATTGAAACAGTTTCTGTTGTTTGAAAAACAAATGTAACGATTTGTCTCCAAAAACGTTTTATTTAAGCGGTTTCTCTTGTCTCCCTTTCGTTAAAACATTAAAGCCACCGTGTTGTTACATAAATTTATTAGAACATGATCCATTTTCTGTCTTTAATGAAACTCTCTCTTTGTGCATCACGTTAATAAAGTCGTCTTACATCAAAAGGACTTCAAGGGTTTCCAATTATAGCGAGTGTTTGCGAACATTCATTGTTATCTTATCTCCGACTTCTGAATCTTTCTTCGCGGCGAGGTGTGCTTGACTTTTGTAGCTACCTCTGTTCTCTCGCCTCTTTCTCTCTCGAGTCTTTTAAACAATGTTAATCCTCCTTCATTAAGAAGATACAAATAAATATTTATCTGGCTCGCCGCTTTGCAATAACGAGACTTTATAGATCCAAATAGATAAAAAAGGTTCACTCCGCCTTAATATAGTTCAATTCAGTGAAGCTTTTAGATAAAACGAGGTAGTAGAGCACAATGCAAAACAAAGGACTGGGTTTCGTTCTTTCAAATGAAAGTACACAAAACCATTTATAACGTTTCACACATTATAAAAACGTAATAATGTGTTAAATATAATTTACGACTTGTATGAAAGAAGGCAATAAAATTTTAAAATGAGCGCCGTTATAAATAATGGTAGCAAATATCACGTCTCATAACTATAATGATGCCACCCAGACTTGTGGGTCTAAAGCAACTTTATGAGTTTCCTGCTCAAAGAAAATTGTTAGATAAGAGTAATGACTAACGTTATATTGTTACAAATGACAGGTGTCGTAAGGAGACGTGACAAAGTTGTTAAATACCAAATACCTGGAGAGAACCGAACACTACGCGACTCATACAGAAGCGCCATTACGGTCATTAATTAGGTGAGCTCCCTACTTAACTTTTAAATTAACAAAAAATATTCAAAAGAATCAATTAAATACAATTGCTAAATAAACCGTAAGGATATATTTTTATGTTGCTTCGTCATGCATTCAACAGGTACAGTTATATAGCAGACATTCACTGAAGAATGGATGCGCGTTTACGATATCTTATACGAGCACGATAATGGAGCGGCTGCAGCGGCGGCCGAAGGCGACGGGATAGTGCAGGCAGGGAGGTGTCGGCGAGCTGGCGACGCATCAGCCGGACTGAGGTAAATAATTAAATCGGGTAAGCGCTACTTACGCGGGGTGCGCGCTCCGGGGCGAGAGGACGGTGGTGTGTGAGGCCGCGTGGCCGGGCTGCGGCAGACTGTTGCTCCCGGGCCCGCTTCACTTGTTACGTGCCTCCCGCCCGCCCTGCGCGGATGGTAGCCGCCCTCCGCGCGTCGCACCTTCAACCCCGTTTCGACAACCCCGCCCCGCATCCGCTCACCAATATCACGGGTCCTTCACTTTGCAGCATCCTCACTCACTTTGATACGCACAAAGGTGAGCCTTTTCATCACTTTCTTTCGGATGCAGCCTTCGTCAGTCAGACACATGTCACACACACAGTTGTTATTCGTCAAGTTTAACATGAATCAGCATGACATTGTGCTTTTACCTCTGTATAATGAATGTTCAGTAATAGGTATAAAGCTCGCGTCAAACCAGCGAAGCCAAAGTTATTTTTATTTTCGTTTTCCTCAAACCTACAACAGTGGATCCAACCACGTTTACAAGTACATTTTGTTCACCTTTTTCAAAGGTTACAAAAACATACATATGTAGAAATGTGTCCCTTCGTGTGTATAAATAAAGTGACGTGATGTTGATGGTCACAACACTATCTAGAACGCAATTCAATAATAGCCAAAGTACGAGTCACATGTACCTTCATAAACACCTACACAATGTTTATATTTAGAGACATTACAGGTTTAGGGATCCCTGAACAGAGGTCACTATCAACTATTTTCCCTTCAATTTCTCTGCGAGAGCTGTTTATCCACTTACTCTACGCTTTCCCATGCGTGATATGCAGTGATCCAAGCTGTTGCAATGCGGGTTCACATTCAGAAACGGCGTACCTATTGGTACATTTTGTATCTACTGAAGTTAAGTTATGCTCTTTAAAAGTATTATGATAAAATGTTTAAAGCTAGGAAAGATAATAGAATCTGTAAGTACTCAATTTATTATTATTTTAAACATTTATACCCCAGTTGTCTACCAATATTAGAGGTTTGACGGAGGTCTATTTCGCAGATTAACGTGAAAACAATCTTATCACTCAACTCAACTGCGATTTCAACGAAAAATTATAGAAAAAGGGAATACTTATATAGGTAGAATACTCAAAGCCAGACGCTGAACGAAATTGAAAAATCTCTCGTCATGTAGGTACATTGTATAGGGACTTAGTTAGCTACATATTATTTAGAAATGTTTTGTGGTATCACACAAATGTATCTCTACATAAAGTTGCGTGTACATGTGGTACGATATAGCGATACGATGCGTTACAACGTTTATGAAAGTTTATTTTAATTAATTAAGTTAAGCACGTTAATTAAGATAGGAGGAAAATCAGAGCTTGGAAGGAGATTTGTGATGTAGATAACCTTGACCTATACAGGAATCGCAGCGAATACAAAAATTGATTCAAGGTTGAGGGGTTAAAATAAGTACAGGTACAAGATTGAAGCCTCGTGTAAGAGGTTTCGCGGCGGTAACGCCCCAAGCAAAGAGTAATCGATTGGTAAATGCAGACGCGACATCAATCGCGTGTCGCCGACGATAGATCTGCGATAATCCGCACAATTAAGCGACAAGCACGTCTCCTGTCCTCCCGGACGTGTGGCATAGATTAAAATAATAATTATACTACGGAGAGGCCCTCTAACGGCAATGAAAGTGGTGCATCATTCATAAATAATGTAAAGTTAATGAGCGGGTGACTGGTACGCTGCGTAATAAACGTAAGCGGGCTTGTTTATTAACATTTTGCTGACAAATCTCAGAGGGATAGAGGGAAAGGTCTAATCGTCGAGGTTCGAAGCTTGTATTGCCTCGAATCTTTAAATATTTATATACATAGGTATAAGTTTTCATGGGGCACATTTTTATAATTTATCCAGCAAGTGTAACTGTTTTAACGCAGAGCTAATTTTGTAATACAAAATAAATTAAAAATATTTTTTATCATATCCATTACAATTTTTTATAAATTACCTAAGAACATAATGTGAGCTCCATTTAAATATTTAAAAAATAAACGGTGTAGATAGTTAATAGAAAATTGTTTTTATACTTTACACGAATTTATGCAGCATAAAGAAAAAAAATGATATTTTAAGGACATAGATAGTTTTATTGTATTATGTCACTAGCAAATTGTATGATTCGTCGTTACACATACGACGCCGTCCGTTTGCATACTGTCGCCATTATGTACCTATAATACCTAATGCAAAATGTATACCTAACTCCTAGGCTCCTAAATCTGAAGGCCATGTGAAGTCCTTGAAATGCAATTGATGATTCGATCGCCGTATACATAATGCCTAGGCGAATTATATTAAAAAGGTGTTTGTATATTCTGTATATTTACTAAATTGTATTGTAATGTAATTTAGTAAATTATACAACCCGACTTCACCTACTATACGGCTGAGCATAAGGCTCTTTTTTCTTGTGCTAGCCTCATCCAAGGAGTATGAGTACCTATTAGGTATTAATTTAAAAATAAATTGCATGCCTACACAGCCAAAATATAGACTATTCTATAGACTTCCTATATTATCTGCAAATACATGATTCTTATAAAGAATACTATCCAACTAACTACCATACTAAACTATCCAACATATTGTTTTATTGAATTTATTATTGTATATGAAATGGTGATTAAATAATGCCATCTTAATTTATTGACATAAGTATTATTGTTCTATTAGTGTTTGGCATGAAATTGTGACATTTACTAAATGATTTTATTTTTGTTTTTATTTTGTTAATTGATATTCGAAAAAGTGAGCTATTTTTTTTATCTACCTAAGCTATTTATATTGATTCTGGCGGGACATAGTATATGGACCAAAATTGTTTTATATGTAACATCTGTATATGTAACAACCAAAAATAATAAATGAACTTGAATTTAATCTTTTTTTTCCAAGCAGAGAATCGGATCTATATCACAGAAAACTTAACAAAATACCAACCCGCAAAAAGACCACCCTTCACGAGCCCTTCCTACTGATTGAGCAATGGTTTGAGCTTATAATTATAACACTCACCATGATATAAAATGCCAAAATATAGATTTATCCGTAAAGCATACGGGACCACATTAGTATTTCCATAGTCATAATCTTGTACATAAAAAAAACCCTAACAAAGTACGCAGTGAGCACATAGAACAGTATTCACAGAATAGTGAAACTTCCCGTGTAAACAGAGCTTACTTCGAATAATATAGAAATAGAATCTTGTTATCATTATTTCGCCTACGCAAGCTACGAGCATTGCATTTCACTCATTTACCCAGTAACAACGTGGGCTGAGAGGATTATGCACCCTGTGATTTTCACTCCTCCTCAATTTTACAACAAAATGAACACTGGTTCTTTTGTTTTATTGATTGGCCGGGACACTGACAATTGCGTGGTAGTTGCTAGAATAAACCTGGATTGTATTGACGCATTTCACCTATTTCGGGAGGATATTTACAAATCTTTCATTGTTTACTTTGGCTCTAGAAATAATTATATGGAAAAACAAGGATATTTATACTATTTTCGGAAAAGTAAAGCTTGTTTATTATTAATGACGTTACACATAAAACGTTTATGTCTAACTTTAACATAAATGATAAAATGTACTCGTAACAATATGTACAAGTATATACTCGTAACTAATCCAAAATGCCTTTGTGTTTATTCCTAGTCGAGCAGTGGTGGCCCAGTGGTAATCGCCACGACCGTGTGGGTTCATACCCAAGCAGGTACTTTACTTTGTGTAAATTATTTCGTCACCACTGCTCTCAAAACGGTGAAGGAAAACATCATGAGGAAACCGGCATGTCCTAGAACTAAAAATTCAAAGACATCCACCAAGCCGTACTGGGCCCGCGTGGTGGACTATGGCCCACTCCCTCTTACAGAAAGAGGGAGGCCCAGCTTGTCCCAGCAATGGGAACATTATAGTAGGCTGATTATGTTTGAATTCATTCCTATACCTACCTTCCAATATCAACTTAAAGCATCTAATCACTTTATTTCGGTGTCATTTTAATCTGATCGCGCACTAAATCACAAAACCAAAAGTAAGCAAAAATCTCAATGTTTTCGAAATCGTAGAACCAAACTTAAGTGAAATATAAAACAATTTGTATAAAATGGTAGGGTTCAGCCGTTGGCAGGGCGGGCGGCGCTCTGGGCTCTCTCAAGGGCCTCGTAAAACCTATTCTCAAAGCTAGTTTCTCTCTATATCTCCAAATGATAGAGTTCATTTAAAAACGTCAAGGGAACGCTGGATTTTCCATTATTAAAACAAGAAATAAAGAAAAGTACTGATATTAATTTAAAATTAGTTTTAAATATTTGTGTTGCCCTAGATATGACGTGTGAAATCCCAATTAGAACAACGAGTTCTTTGGTATTTTCAAAGAGAATGGGTATTTCAATTAAATAACACTTTTTCTAAATGGTTGGATATTTATGACAGGTTACTGAAAAATTAAACATGGAGTCATTGTAATACTATGTAATAGTAATAAAATTCTAATAACCTCGTTGCATTGGCATCTCATTTTGCTGTGGGTTTGGGTTACGCTTCATTAAACAATGCCTTTAAATGATAAATCTTGGCAACATTTCTGAGTAATAGGTACCTAAGTACTTAGCGTCTGTTGTGTTTTCTAACACTTTTGTCTTGAACTCACACAATATAATAATAATAACAGGAGGGTTTACTTTGTCGGTTAAGGGTGAGGAGCCAGACCAAGACATACAGAATCCCGCAGGGCAGCATGTTGCGAGCTGTTGGGCAGTAGCGACCCCACGGACCGTACCTATCTCCCGGGAGGAGTCATATTGTTCCTCACCTCTGGCTTGCCTTTATTGACTGGCTGAAATGAATAGTGACGAGGAATAGAGCTTTCACCTCTTTTTTGCCTTTATTGGCCGGTTTGAGTGGAGATTTGCAAGAGCAAACGTGCTTGGAGGAAGGGAGTATTCCACTAACTGCTGGTAGGGATCTTGGCCATCTTCCGGGCTCTTGGATTGTTTTCGTAGCTGCGGAATACCTCTTCACTCCCCAAGCACCTCAGGAAATGATACACTCTTGTTGTTACGTCACTATGTGCTAGCGACAATTCCCGAGGACCCATTATTGAGTGTGTAAGTTACCCCCTGCCATTTTGTCTGTGTATAGATATAAAACATTGATCAGGCAGGAGCCATAGTCCCTCCATAGTTTTTGGTAACTAGTCGACGTGAGCCACCCAAACCTATAGTCCTCTTTTTTATATCCCGCAGTAGTCCTACACTAACCGGGGTTGTCTTTGGGTGCACTTGAAAAGTGCATACAGAGATATTCGTTGGTTGGTGCTGCATTTCATTAAAATTATCAAAGGGGCCTCTGCGAGTTTACTTCGGCTCCCGTATGCCTTCCAAAGGACCGGGACCCCATGGTCCCGAGACATATAAAAATAATAATAATAAAGTCTTCATTCGCTGACAGTTTTAAATAAAGAAAAAAAAACTTAATTCGATTAGGTAAGTAATTCCTACAATATTATTCTACTGCGAACGAGTTTGTTGGTCAGGTTGTCCTTCGACGTAGGCCTCCCATAGTTTCTTCCACTCATGTCTGTCATGAGCTAATCTTCTCAATCATTTTAGTAAGTCATCTTCCCATGTCTTGATTTGACGTACCTACCTTTTGTCTTATTCCATTCCTAAGGTGACATCCCATTACGGCATTCATTCATTTTTCTCTATTCGTTCTCATGTGACCAAACCGGTTCCATTTGAGTTTTTTATTTTTAGTAGAACATCGCTAACTTTGGTCCTTTTCCTTATTTTTGAGGTCGTCCACCTGTCACGTATGTTTAGCATGCTTCGCAAAATATTGCGTTGGCAAACTATAAGTTTTAGATAAAAATAATAATAAGTAAATAAAACAATAATGAATAATTAATTTAAAAATAAAAAATGTTTTTTACAAATTTAATAAATAAATAAATGTGTATAATTTATAAAACAATAATTATAATTCGTAAATTCAAAAAACAATAAGTATAACTTACTTAACTAATACGTATTAAAATTTATCATAATAAACACCCAGTGTTCTTCCTCCTCTCTCCTACTATCTATGCTGTGCCCGACAGGGTCCATAATTGTGACTAATATAATTATTTCTCTACCAACTATATACATTATGGTACGCAATAAAGAATTGAGAATTGAGAATTGTTTTTGCCCGTAACAGGCCAAATTTGCCATTTATACAGTTGTATTTATTTATACAGTTTGCTTTTCACCGACATTGGCATTGTTTCGTTTTTAACTATTTGTTTTAGTGACCAGTAACGTTTCCAAGTGTTGCTATGAATTTCTTTTGATAATTGTTTTTTATTGATATTAGCTTTCCCAAATATATTTATTTGTAGCCGTATCTACAACGCCATATGCGAACAACGCGTCATACTGACGTCAGGCAAAATCCTGCATCGCGCAAGCAGAGTTTACCGCGCTACTAGCATACTCGTATATACAACGGCCCGACATGAATCATCGGGCAGTTCTTTACCCGCCAGACACAATACCCGTCTGGTCGGAGGATCCTCCCTTTTCTATGGAGGATGAGTAAACTTTACCCCCTGTTCCTCATTCCTCTATACATTCATCAACATGCGATAACTTCCTGTCCTGTTTCTATTACTATTTCGATGTTTTCCAGCATTACTTTAGGCTGCGTACGCTCTGTCAGGTGACTTGCTTAGCGCCTAGAGCATAGCGAGTCACCTTGCGACTAGCGAAGTGAATCGAACGCTCTACAATTTTTGCAACCAGCCGCAATGTGCGCTTGGCGCCATCGCTAGTCGCCTAGCGCGTATGTACGGATGTTAAGTCTCTAGGCTTTAGGAGCTAAGCAAGCCACCTGTCAATGCGTACCTAGCCTTAGTCTTCGCTGGATTCATTGTTAAACCTGCTTTCCTGCTTTCATTGCCTAATTACTGTAACATAGTTTGTAATATGTCGGGTCTCTCTGCAAATTTCACAATATCGTCAGCCAATTTTAGGTGATTTAGGTTAGTTCCATTTACATTTATTCCATAATCTTCCCGATATATTTCTGAATAATATGTTTTCCAACACTGTCGTAAAAAGTTTTGGAGAAAGTGGATCACCCTGCCTGACGCCCCTCTAGATACTAAATTCTTATCTTTGCTTTTCCAGTTGGACCTTCGCTGTGGAGCCTTTGTATATTGCTTTTACCATTTTTATATATTTTCTTTCAACACCCTGGTTTTCTAGCGTTTTCCAGACATAGATATGACTAAGAGAACCGAAAGCCTTATTGTAATCGACGAATGCCATGTAGTAGTGCTGGCTATATTTATTTTTATAGCATGACTTCAGTTTCTAGTATGCAAGGCATTTCTCCTTCATAAGTATACTTCTCTGTTTCTGTGGATATTGTTTTATCTGTCTCCGTCTATAATATCTTATAGAATTCTTTCACTATTTTAGCTATTGATGATCTTGTTGTCGTCAATTTCACACATAGGTACTAAACCCAACTAACCTATTCTCGTAATTAGCAAACCCGTATGGAACTCATTAATGCATGCACCAGTGTGGCTGTGATAAGTTGCAAGCCCGTTGTTTATGATTGGGCCTAAGCTAAATATAGTTTGAAACAGTTCTCCACTAGCCAGCACGATTATGCAAAATATTAAGTGGAAATAGCTTGTTTTTCTCATAAACTATGAAATAATAAGAACAGTCACAATAAGCTAAGTATCAATATTTTGTCTTTCTTGTGATAAACGCATATAAATAAATATCTAACTTAATAATCTAATTCAAGATCAATCGTATTACTGATGACCTGGAAGTCGATACAAAAATAAACAATATTTACTTATTAATAATTCAATGCCATTCGTATTTAGTCAAAACATGCGTCATTATTGGGACGTCATTGTGACCTATTAATTGAATGAAACACAAATCTGCGCACAAAATATGTATTTAATTATAAACATAATAATTATTATCATAATCCATGCCATATTTTAAGCACAAAGAGCCAAAAATATTATCGAAATATGGATAGAAATATCACAGTTGGGATAAAATAAAACTGGGTATTTTTAAACAACGGGGTTCACTTTGAAGGACTTCGAGTGGGGACTGTGGGGAGAAGAGGGCTGTCCCGGACATAAGTGACAGATCTTCAGATAAAAATACACAAATCTCATTTGTTTTTCGTGTAGTGTTTAACTTACCAGATGAAACCGTTATTAAGTAGATAGGTACCCATTGATATTCTTTATTTTTCAATGTAATTCTAGGTATATCTATATTTATGAACATATCCTTTGCCAGGAATCCAACGTTTGTGTGGTTTTTCACAAAGAAACAACTTTAAATGAACTTTAAAAGGAATTTTCCCGGAGTTTTTCCTTTTCCTTCACCAGTCTCAAGAAATCTCGATTAGATTAGCGTCGTTGTTGATCAGCGTATTTTTCCTATTAAAGGTTTTTCCTAGTTTGTGCCCTATGTATTCGTAAATGTGAATTAAATAGTTAGATACTTACATACGCTGCTGGGACACTGGCCTCCTCTTTTTATGAGAAGGATGATAGATAGCTAGGTGCAACTAGGTGCAACCTAGACAATTAACAAATAGTACTTATTAATATAGAAGTGTAATGCATTACAAACAGATATGGCCCCTATACATGAAAAAACACTCATACACGATATCTAATAATTAGTAACGCTAGTTACACATAAAGAGACGAAGTTTTATAAATTATGATTGTGGGACCTACATTAGCATCCCGTTAGAATAAAACCGTAGAAGGTACAGTGCCCTCCAAAATTTAGTTGATATATTTTTCCACTTCAGCTGTAATGTCACATCATGATTTAAAATTCTAATTTCAAATGTTTGACTGTACACTCTAACGTTTTTATTTATTAATTTAACTTTTATTTTTATAATTACAGGCCTCATATTATTATTATTTTTTTTTTTTTGTACCACCTTTTTGTAATATGTCTGTACTAACATAGTTTGTACGATAATTTTTGTAATTAACAATATTGGACTTTGTCTGAGTAAATAAATAAATTATTATTATTATTATATATATTCAGTCATCATTCCATCAATTTGCTAAACGTGGCCCTTCATATACCTAAACCCACTAGGATAAGTGATTATTTTGTTTAATAAATAGAGTGACAGTTGGGAATATGCAGGCAAGATTTAGAGAGGGAATAGGCTGTATGGTCGTATGGATCTTCTCCCTATGTGCATAACCGAAAAACATCTGGCAAAAAACAAGAAAGTCTGTGTCAAGTCAGTACTGTGCTTTCGTTGACTTGAAGAAGGCCTATGCTAGTGTTTGGAGGGAAGCACTGTGGTCGACATTATGGTATCCATGCACGGTGTGGACTGGCGCTTGGTACGGGCACTGAAATCTTTACATCAAAGATTGTGTTAGGATAAATGGGGCATACACGAACTGGTTCTGCTTCTCGAGAGGTGTTAGACAGGGTTGTGTAGCGTCACCGTGGGTATTCAACTAGTTCATGGATAGTTGTCTGACAGATTTGAAAGAGGTTGAGTGTGGAATGTTATGTATGGAAGTGAATGTTGGGTGGTGCAAAAGAAGCATGAAAGTAGAATAAATGCTGTGGAAATGCGTTCCTTGCGAAGCATATGTGGTGTGACTATGAATGATAGATTGAGAAATGACGTAGTAAGGCAACGGTGCGGTTTACAAAGAAAATGTAATGACAAAAATAGAAAAGATTATGTTTAGATGGTTTGGTCATGTTGAGAAGATGAATGAAAGGCGACTAATAAAAGGTTTACAAGGCAGATGTAAGTGGAAACTCCTCCCCAAGAGGACATATAGTGACAACATCACCAATAATGGTTATGTTCTTCAGAAAGGTCAGGTGCGTAGTAGGTACTCGCAACCAGCGTGCGTATATGATCAGAGGGGCAATTCCCGTAATTTTAAGAATTTTCGCAGTCTGAAGGCCAATTCTCATAATTTAAAACGTTCAAAATCTAGTCGCAGTCTCATCTCGGCGACAAACAAATGTCAAAAACTTGTCAAAATGTAGGGAAATTAGAAGTAATTTTTTGACAGATTGAGACTGAGATCAGACTGTGAACGTTCTTAAAATTACGAGAATTGCCCCTCTGATCTCAGTCTCAATCTGTCAAAAACACTTCTAATTTTCCTACAGATTTTAAAAGTTTTTGACATTGATTGTCGTTGAGATGAGATTGCGACTAGATTTTGAACAGTTTTAATTACGAGAATTGGCCTTCAGATGTAAGTATGAACGTAAACGAGGCAAAAGGAGTATGTAAGGATCGTAGCAGGTGGCGTTCTGTAGTTTCTGCCTACCTCCATGGGAAGAAGGTGTTTTATATAAATTACTAGGAGGATGAGCGACGATCTGTAGGACCTACCTACTCCATCGGTAAACTGGAGTTTCATAAATCTTCCTCTTACAACTACAAGTGATTTTAACCGTAGAAGTGCTGAAAGTGGTTTTAAAATATTATAATTGCTCTACCGCTAGGAACTGGCAACGGACTGTGCCTAACTTTGACGACTCGATTTGTGTAGTGGTTGAGTGGTTGACTTCCGTTACGAAGTTGTCCCGGGTCTGGGTGTTTGTGCAAGAGAGCTTTGTATCGGTAGGTACCTATTGGTAGACAGATGGAACTTATATCCGTGAATGGAACGTTTAGGGAGTCACCACACTTATCGACGCGGAATCGGCTTGAGCCGATCATGTAAGAACTATGTGAGTCATTTTTAGGGTTCCGTAGTCAACAAGGAACCCTAAAAATGACCAACATTCATGATAAGAGTCAAGTGTGTGTGTGTGTTCCCTGCCAGCTAAATAGTTGTTTTTGGATATGTGAAAAAAATTACGGTAGTATGCACAAAGTTAAAAGGAAAACTATCACAGCTACGTAGGCCTTACAAGTTTACGAATAATAGTCGACCAACTTATATTTGCATTTGCAATGTATAACCCTTGGAACCCTTCATTGTGCGTGGTCCGACACGCACTGGGTCGGCTTTTTTTTTCTTAATTAGTTTTAATGATAAATAATCTGGCAGTTCGAGTATTTTATGCGGCCCTTTCTTACATATTGTTCGCCGAATCGTTAAGTTCCTTAAATTCTGAGTTGAGCTCATGATTACTGATAGGTAAAAGCGTGCACTAACTGAACAGGTTCATTCTTTGTGTGGTTCGTTCCTCTAAAAACCATCTCAGAGATTAATCTGCATGGTCCTCATATGATCAGACCAAGATTATGTCTGGACTTGAAAAAGGATTCTGAGCTCTGAGTTTGTTTTGGTCTTTCTTTTCAAAGTCAGATAGAAAACACCGAACGCATCTAGTTTTAAAACATCAGATAATTTTGACGTGTAAAAGTGTTTTTTTAAATCTATTTAAGTAAGTACAGAAATACCTACATATCATTTAATTTCATTGATTGCAGGCCCAACGAATCCTACGATTTACAAAACGCCACCAACAACTGACTATGGATGCAAATTTTGTCATCACGGATGTTAGCGTCTGAGACAGCTGTTGGATGTCTAGAATCTTTTCGTATGGAATTCACTATGCCCAGCTGGGTTGTGGTGTATTTATCGATCTTGATTAATAGGCATGCCACCCACATGACATTCTAAGGCGCGTCGCCCACACGAGCTAGAGTCGAGGCGGCGTCGAGGCGCGGGCGCACGTTTTCTATAGGAATAAATATAGTTAAATATAGGTATGTATTTATTCCTATAGAAAACGTGCGCCCGCGCCTCGACGCCGCCTCGACTCTAGCTCGTGTGGGCGACGCGCCCTACCTTACCTAATGGAAGATTTTTGACAAGAATATAGAACAAACTACGCATTATAAATCACGGACGGAAGTCTCGTTTCTCGCGTGATCATCCGGTCAAGTCAATGACTGATCCGATGGACAGTGGCTCGTCAAAATACATGTGTAGATCTCTAAATAAATATAATGTTGTATAAAACATTACCGATAAGTTACATTTAGGAGATGCTGTAAGAGAAAATAAAAATTACATCATGCATAAATTACTTATATCAGCAATAACAAAAATCTGGATTTTTAAAATTTTTGATTACATTATCTAGGCGCCAAGAATTATTCCATTTGATACCGAAATTAAAATAAATAAATACTTTGTATAAAGGCAAACACATAGGTACGCAAACGAAAAGTGTGCCGTTATTATAATTAGGTAAATGATGCACCAGTTCGTTCATTGTGAATAAATATAGTTCGCACGATTCCATGTTTGATTTTGCCCTCCCGCCACCCTTTTCGTTCGCGGCCCCGCCTGCGATCACCCGATGTGTCGGTGACACATATGAAATTAGTATGTACTATATAGACGCTATAAATTATAATAATAATGAGTGACCTACGACAAAAAGGGCACAAGCGGACATAGTTTTCCGACAGCTTTTTGAAGAGGCAAGAGAAGTAGCTGTGCAACTAGACGTGGAAATTAAATGCCCCAGAATAGTGTCAAGACAAACCATCCCAGGCCCCCAAATCTTAAGAAGTACTTTTTAATCAAATCCCAAACACGGTCAAAATATATTCAGTAAGAAGCAGATTGACGTTGGAGGCACCGTACGTATGCAAAGCTTCATATGAAAGTCGACAAAGTAGGTAACTCCTATTTATGCATGACTTTTCAAATGAAAGCCTTACCTACACAAGACAGAGTGTTAAAATTTTTGAGCTTGCTTCGCTCGCTCTAGCAGTCTACATTCTCTAACTTTCTGTGTTAGTCGACAAAGTAACTCTTTCTTTAGACTGACTCTCTTTATGACTGTCCAGTGAAAACCTTAGATACAGACGCCAGCACATCAAGCTACCCGAAACTGTCAAATTTTCCCAATCAACTTTGAACCTTATTCTTTAGCGATAAAGTTGGAAATCTATTAAAGAAATTTGACAGATTCTAGTAGCTTGATGTGCTGGCGTCTGTACCTACACAAGGCGGATCACTGGTAATTTTTTTTTATTCTTCTTACTCTCATTCCTGCATAACTTTTCTGCATAACTCGACAAAGCAACTCCTATTTTTGGAAGAATGTTCAACAAAAATCTAACCGAGAACTCCGAGACTAAGGGTCAGTTCACACCGCGACGCGACGCGGCGCGCAGTTTTCAAGATAACAATACAATTATAGACCTTACCTTCTACACAAAAAGGTACACAATTCTGTGTGCCTACTACGTCGAGCTACGCCGCGCGGTGCAGCGCGGCGCCGCGCGGCCCTCCTCACTGATGTGTACCTTTTTGTGTAGTAGATAAGGTCTATAATTGTATTGCTATCTTGAAAACTGCGCGCCGCGTCGCGTCGCGGTGTGAACTGACCCTAAGAATGTTGAGTTCGCCTCGCTTTCTCATGCATCCTAAATTTTTGATTTTCGTAAATAGCATATTGAGGAGATGAAAATTACACCTCCCTGAAAAAAACCTCCTGCCAGATGCGACTTTACGCACGTTATACTTGTTTCTCTTTGTCATCATTAGGTATTTTGCAAAATGTTATTAGAAATAAACAGAGAACACCGGGAGGCCTGATTTTGTATTGAGCCCCAGGCCTCTGACAGGCTTACTTCGCCATTGATTGGAGACTGGACTGGACCTCGATTATGTCCCCCTGACTCGGAGGCTGGATCCGCCCTTGGCGACAGGGCACTCGCCTATGTAATGCCCGGGCACTAGTGTTTATGTACATTGGCGTATCTAGTCTAGGGCTTCTTTCTAGGGGGGGGGGGGGGGGGCTGGCAGGCCCCTAACCTTTTTTTTACCCTCCTTCCGTGAAGGACTGAGGGTTATGATGTCGGACTTCTACCGATTAAAACCCCACTGTTGCGTGCCACTTCTTTGAGCCCGAATGCTCGATCGACGACACGGCCCCAATTTCGCCGCCCGCAGGCCCCTTCTTATGGTGGCCGGAAATCGTTAAGCACCCTTCGACGCCCGGCTGCACTTCTGGTGCGGAGGTGCGGGTGGAATGAGAGGTATGCTCTCTCTCCGTCTCCGCCGCCTCCTTTGCATGCATCAGCTCCTCGCAAAAAGAGGCTACAGCATCCCACGCGTTTTCGCTTCCGACCATGGACTGAACCACCGCCGAAAATGACAGATCACGTGCACCAAGTGTCGCGACGAGGGCACAGCGCTGTTGGGCCCAAGCTGTACTCCTCCAACGTATGTTGTGGCGTGTCCTCGTAGCAGTCCACACAGTGATGACAAGCAGGCGTCCGCTCCCCACCTATGTGACGGAGGTATTTCCCGAAACATCCGTGTCCAGTAAGCACCTGCGTCAGCCGAAAGCTCAGGGCGCCATGCTGCCTCTCCAGCTATTCTTCCATAACAAGCCTTACCGCCACTGTTGTGGCGAGCCCCCACCTAGGTTGCGCAAGTCGCTCCCTCCATTCAGCCACTAGGATCTGACGGAGCTCAGTCCTTCGTGGATTGAATTCCCGAGAAACCGGAGGCGCCGAGGCTGACCACGCGCAAGCTTCGCAAATCCTTGCGTCCCTATATCGCTGGTGGAAGGTGGACTTCGACGCACGGATTTTCTCGTCCAGATCCCAGGGCGTTGATCCGACTAGGAAAGTTGCTGCCTCGTAGAAGATCGTACGATATCCTCTTATCACCCTAACAGCCATCGTTCTTTGCGGCCTTCGTAATATTGCAATGTTGTGGGCCGTCAGAGCCATGGACCGCACAATCTCCACGTACAGTCTCCGGCAGGAGGTGTGGGCCCCCCCAAATTGGGTAGCAGTCGCGCAAGAGCAGCTGCAACGCTCATCAACCTGGGGACCAGCCGCTGAATGTGCGGCCTGAAGTCCCACCAGCTGCCGAGGACAAGTTCTAGGTAATTCATCGTCGACTCGAAATCGATGCGGACGCCTCCTACCACTATGTGTAAATCGCGTGGTGGCTTGTTCCGAGGCCCATGGAAACAGAGGGCCTCTTTGTGCAAAGTCACCTCGAGATCCTTCCAACGACCTGCGCAACCCCTGCCCTGGCCTGTATGGCCGATTGCCGATGCGTTTGTCCCCGGGCCGTCTAATCATAATAATACTCTAATTTATTTTGATGCTTATTAGTAGATTCAATTATTTTTGTGATTTCAAAAATAAATAAATAGAATGTATTATGTAGGTAATAAAAAGTTTGTGGACGAGTAGGACTTGGTTGTAGATTATTTATTTGATTGCTTTTGTGTGAAGTTATATTATGTAGGTAAGTATTTCGAATAGGTCCCGTAACATCCTAGGGTGGGCCTGAGACCATTCTAGGGTGGGCACGCCCCCCCCCCCCTTCCCCATATACGCCAATGTTTATGTATAACTCCTACATTGAAAGGCACCTCATAAACACAACAATAAAAAATATAGTAGGAAACTATTACTATTTTTTTCTAACTAGGTTCGTAGATACCTACATAATGAAAGTATTGTGTACTTCAATTTTCAAAATCAATTTACGCTTAGTTGTGCCATACTCCACCTAAACACGGTTCATGTTTCATTTGAAGACTATTCAACTACCGAACTGTGGTTATTCTGTTAGGTATTACTTAGTTTCAGTTACCATTTAGGTATTTCGGTAGGTATTCATCGACCCGATGAATTTCGGATATTACGAACAATAACAGACGATGGTCAAACGGATTACTGAATAGAATGTTGCGGTTCAGAACGGAACAACAAGTAAGTACTGAATAGGTACGGCTGTTGTAATTAGGTAACTTGTCTACTACCTACACCAATAACGGAAAGCTATACTAATTATGTGTAAGGTACGTTTCAATGTTAGTTAATAGATAGGTAATGATTAAACAAGGATGACCTATTATTCTACCTATTAAAAACCGGCGGCCAAGTGCGAGACAATCTCGCGCGCTAAGGGTTTTTAACTTACCGAACTAACGAATAGTCTGATTAAGGGGGATGAAGACAAACTTAACTTGCAGTAAAAAAATGTTATCCCGTACTTATTTATTATGTAGATTGATATATGGGAGAACATTTTTAATAGGTACCTACATAAATATCGGTCTTCAAACTGCAAATGTACTTTCCAATTTCTCAGTAGCAGCCCGGAGTCTGGATTTGTGCACGGTTAGTGGCAATGGGCACACTCACTTAAACAAAACTGATGAAATGTGGGTGTAACCACATTTCATGCTTCAACATACTTATCTACACCCGCACCCTAAATCTCAATTGGATTAATTTTGAAGGATATAGCTGATCCATTGCTTCATAATGTTCGAAAAATGTGTCTGCTCAACAACGTAAATAACGCAATGAATCTTGTTGAACTGTCAAAAAAATGAAACCCATTACTACTGATAGTGCATTACGCATTACCCCGCTGGCAAGTAGGGTAGGTAGGTATGTTACACATTCCTCCTTAGTAAATTTCATTTAACCGAAATTCGAAATTGCTTGTTAGATATCTACTATAACATCTATAAATGCAACATCCATACATTGAGTTCCGACGCCCTTCGTCAACGGAACTCAAGATGTATGGATGTTGGTCCTTTCATCATGATGGTGGTTGATGCAGGTCAGTGCCTTTCTACTAGGTACCTATTTGTTCTTGTGGCTGCTCTATCCTTATAAGCAGGTGCAGGCACACTTGGTGAAGAATGTAGTGGGTGTAAGCCGAGCCCCATTGTCACACAACCACCCTGTTTCTCCAGACAGCAGGTAAGCGCGCACACGACTTTTCTCCGATTCAAAAAGTTTCCCGGTGTCCCGGTCCCGCACGTATTATTTCAACTGCTTAGTTTCTAGTATCACTCGATAAACATTCTTATCATTCGAAGAGGTACCTCTCCAATCAACAATTGTAGGGCCTTGCCCTGACCTCACGCCATTATCATTAGCAAGTACGCTACATGCATACTTACGACCTACTTTGAACTCGCCCTTATCTCGCTATTATTGGAAAAGTTTTCCCTTTATCGGGAATAGGTATACCACGATAAGACATTGGTCGTATCTACATTTTAACTAACTAAATAATGACATTTATTATATAAAATTTATTTGCGAATTATAAATATGCACGATAATATTAATAAACCTCTACTGTGATAATGTGGTCTTTGAATTATAATAAGTTATAGGAAGGCTAAACATTCTGATAAAATAAATGGAAGATAAAATCAAGGTTCTCGGCCCGTTTTATGCAGAAGTGTCATGTTTATTGCAAATTATTATACTTACGCACACTGGCAGGAACATCGACGCGCATCCCGAAACCATGAATTGAGCACATGATCTAGCGTAGAAAAATTTCCTAGATTATCAAATAAAAATCTGCAATACCTACGCGGTGAAATTATATGGCAGAGTTAATTTATTTGATAACCGACGATAAATTTCAACGCCCGCACCCCTTTTTTTTTTTTTTTTTTTTTTTTTTTTTATGGATGGGAAATCATCAAATGACCCCTCCCGCTCTGGGTGGAGCGAAGGGAGTGTCAGACTCTTACTGACTAAAACCCATCCGTGTTCCTTCCTTAGCCCTTTATGTTCCGGGGTAGCGGTAACCCTTTCGGACAATCCCGCACCCCCGGCAGGCTTCGGCCCTGGCAGGCCCCTTCCTTTATGCTGACATCTCTTTGAGGCGCGCGTGGAACACGTACGCGCCGTCCGGCACGGGCCTGGTCCTGATCGGACGGTGAGCTACCCATTACTCTCCGTCCGCAGGCCCGCGCCTACGGTGGCCGGGAGTCGTCACGCGGCTCCCGACGCCCGGAGCGTCTCCCGCGGCGGCTGGGGTGTGAGGCTCTCTCCCTTAGCCGTTCCGCCACCTCCTTCGCTAGCATGACTGCTTCGCAGAAGGAGGTGACGGCCAACGCCCGCACCCCTGATGGTGGCAAGTGTGTTGGATCATTTAGCTCCCTTCAAAATCGTTGAGCTGCATGGTGATGATCCATGCGTCATGTTCATGAATGGGCGCCGTTAGCTGTGGGACTGGTCATCTCTTAGCTTATTTTAATTATTTTATACGTGTACATCTTTTTACATGGTTCTTGCATATTATTGTAAATTCAAAATTAATGAGTAGCAACATAATTTAAGAGTGTCGATGGAGTTTATTGTCCGTTCTGCTCCATGGGTACCTACTACGCTTTGGAATGGGAAGCTAGCTTCGTATTTAGGACTGACAGAATCCTTAACAATTCAAAAGTGCCTGGTTTTATCGAAATAAAAGCTTCGTGTTTAAAAAAAATATACTGTTTTTTTTAAGCTCTTCTGATTGAGGTGTGTTCGTGTCCCCTAGTTAGACAGCAGTACAAACTAACATTGATTTTTATAATATACATTATATGGATACAGCTAGTGCACTCTATCTATATTTCTTATTTCTATAACTTCTTTATTTTGAAGAAAAAAGTGTGTACACGCCTCTCGCAGCCGTTGCATTGTACTGTTCGGAGAAAACTCAGCATTTCCTGTCCAATTTCCAAGCATGTCAAGTTTGAAGCATAATAAAGAAAATCTTTAAGTGATCGTTTAGTTAGGTTCCATACAAAATGGTGTAGATTCTGTTGTTCACAAACTAAACTTAGGTAAGTTCAGTGCATCTTTTTCTATTTATTAAGAAAAGGACAGACGATTAATTTTAGTTTAGTCCTGCCAAATTCATCAGTGCCTGACGTAAATTGACGTAATTTCAATAGGCAAGTTTTTAATCACGTCTAAACTTGCATGGAGTAGTGTCAGGTGCTGATTAATTTGACAGGACTAAACTGAAATTTATCTTCAGTCCTTTTCTTACTGAAATAGAAAAAAAAAGATGCACTGAACTTAAATTTAGTTTAGTTTGTGAACAAGGGAATCGGCACCATTGTCGCTGAGCAGAGTTGAAGCGAAGCGTCAAATATAAGTATTGACGGTCGACCCTCGACACTCGACCTCGATAAGGCGAGGACGTGTGTATTCGTACGAATAAATCCTGTGACTTTTCTTAGACATCTGACGCTTCGATGCACATGAAGTCTGAAGAATGTACAACCAAAAATCAGTGCGTGAATGTGGAACAACCCTTAGTTCGTTTCACAGTAATTAATAATGTTTGATATACTAATTTGACCAATTAGTAATGCTTCAAATATCCTTAATCGTAAATAAAGACATTATATTTGTTATTGCGGGATTCTAAAAATACCTCCAAAGTTTCTAATACTTCATAAATAATTCAGTACCAGTACCAATGTAATTGAAGTTATTGTACATTATTGAGGTCAGTGCTATTATGCAAGTCGATTATCAGGAACCTCCAACAATCGGTTGTATTTAATAATGTTATCCTCCCAACTGACGACGTAGTTTGTTGCAAAATTGATTTTCATGATTTAAATAAAACAAGAATAGTACGCCGTCGCATTCCTTATATTGTAAGAAAACATAAAACATTAAAATTCATAAGGTGACAATAAAATGCAAGTACTTAATTGATTTATAACATAAACAATTGATTTAAAAAATGGGTGTTACAATAATACTTTAAAGAGCAGTCGCGAACGCGAAGATACCAAGTCATATTTTCATTACAATGAATGCGACCTATCCTCTAAAATGAAAGAAAAATGAAAGATGAGAAAGGGCGCCACCTTTTTCTCTGATGGTGTTATTTTGTATCCCTCTACTAATGACGTAAATGATTCTTACTGCTCGATGAGTTTAGATCTGCTTATCTGAGATACAAATAATATCTATATATCTTAATGTTAATTATCATCAAAAATATACGTAACTCCCACAACTTCTTTTTGAACAGGGTTCACAATGCGCGCTTCTCTGTCGCGCCATATTGACAGTATCCGATCTCTGGAGGTGGCGGCGGTGGTAGTTTATTTGATAAGGCCTTTGGCCTTGTAAAGGTCGCGCATCAATCCTTTAAGGTAGCGGATCTCGCGCTGTAAGTCGGAACACTTGTCGCTGAGTTTAGAGTTCCTCTCGCGCATCTGTTGTTCCTCGTTGAGAAGGTCTTCGATCTCAGCCTTCTTCTTCTGGCGGTAACGCGTTGCAGCATTTTTGTTCTGCTCCTTCTTGCGAGAGCGACGGTCGTCAGAGGGGCGCGAGTAGGGCTTGGGTCGGGATGACGACGACCACTCATCGTCGGTGTAGGACGAGCGCGGCGACGACGGCGGTGACGACTGCGGGGACACGCTGGCACTGTCTGCCGAGTGCTGCGGCGACGCGAGTTGCGCGGCGCGGTGGCGCACGAGCTCCTCCACGTCCTCGTAGCCGCAGTCGAAGTGCGGCGCGGCGTCGGGCGCGGCCGCGGCCGGCGCCCACTGGTCTTGTGACGGCACGAGCGGGAGCGCGGGCGCGTACGTGGCGCATTGTGCTTGTTGAGCGTAGCTTAGGAGCAATTGAGTTGCAGGTCCGGGGGGACTCTGGGGCGGAGTGAGATGAGTCAACTCGACGGCGCCGTACACGGTCTCAAACTCCCGGAGGAGGTCTTCCGTGGGCTGCGGCGCGGCGAAGGTGGGCGCGATGGCCAGCGACACAAGAGGTGGCGGCTCTACGCGCTCCGGTACTTGCGAGATGTTCTCAAAAATGGGAAGCTCCGATTTCTCCTCTAGCCAGTTGGAGAAGATGTTCTCTGCAAAGAAAATGAAAACAAGAGATTTATTTACGAACTACATTAAAATTAATAAATTACACATATAAGATTGTCTAAATTATGTTACATCAGAATGAACTTAATTTCAGACTATATTTTTTTCTATAATTACTAATAAATATTTAATAGTAATAACCGTTTAAAGGTACATAAATATTGTATAACTTCAACAATCATTAAGATTGCTTTGTTGGAAAATTCCGTTGACAATTAAAATGAACAAATTATGCGAAACAATAAATTATTCAAGTCATAAGCGTTGGTATTAGGACTACAACGTAAGCAAAGATGCAAAGTAGGTATCCACCCTGAACTAAATAAGCACTGTCTCATGTTGCACGCAGGCGCCCGAACAAGTGATGGGCCATTGTTCGATCATTAATTACTCTATTTATACCTTATTAAATGTCCATTATTCAACCAAGGCATCATCAACCCACTTTGGGTCGTGGACCACAACATTACCTACAGATTCGTTTATTTAT
This sequence comes from Amphipoea oculea, assembly GCA_945859645.1. Taxonomy (NCBI): domain Eukaryota; kingdom Metazoa; phylum Arthropoda; class Insecta; order Lepidoptera; family Noctuidae; genus Amphipoea; species Amphipoea oculea. Next base: position 11,053,848 of record OX243877.1, read on the forward strand.
AGCAAGCTATCACCAAAGTCATCAGCGGGTGCAGTCAGTTTTGATAACAGTTTAAAACAATCTTTTAAGGCAAGTTTCTTAATTACTTAGTAACAAGTTCAGTTGTGTTAAACGGATTATTTATCAAAATTGTGACTGATTTTATGTCTAAATAATTGATGTACCTCTAAACTTTAATCAAACCCTAGTTTTTATTATGTGGCAATACATACAAAATGTAAAAGTGACAACAGTTTATCAAGAATTTAAACGCAACGAACAGCGATGACCGTCGCCGCAGCGCAATCAACAATCAATTGGACGTAATTGTTCAGATTGGTGTCTCAGACCTTAAGAGGAGAAAAGAACATCAATTTAATGTTATCTATAGTATACGAGTCTATTGTAGAAACTTTAAGTAAGCGACAAATATCTAGCAAGTCGTTCGGACGGCTGCAACAGTCTGACCCCAGATAAACCTGCACAATCAGAGTTCGGTGACACCGCGCCCTCGATAGCAAATCACTAGATAAGTTCGCCACGGAGATATCAACATCTTATTTAAAACTTGTTTATGATCAAACCCGCTACCACTCAAGGAAAAGCAAGGAATATTCCATATTGCAAAAATCTAAATAGCCGATTCGGCCTTGTTATCATAAACTTGTCTCGAATCAGGCTTTTTGTAACCGTAGCAGAATAGTGATCGTGTTTTTTGTTCTGAATTCATTTAACGGTACTTTGTTTTCCAATTAACATTAGGCCTATATCACACTAGCACATGCGAGGCTTAGCGTAGGCGTTTGTCGGGAGTCAGAGCGGATAAACCTTTCATTTTTATTAATATTTCAGAAAACATCAAACTGTATCAATTTTAACATAATTATTATTAACAACAAGCCTTGGAGGACGCCTTCAATAAAAAGGCAATGAAATTTAATCGGAGCAAGGCAATCAAAGTAAAAAGTAAACTATATATTTTGTCACGCTTACAATACGTGCCAAGATACCTATTTATCCTACATTCGAAAGGTGTATTGGTAGGTCATATCTGTATCAATGTGTAGTGTAGGAATGGAAACAAGTGGTCAATAAGTCGCTTTAATTATTGGGCGAGCAAGCAAGCGAGGCCGCCTTGTGCGCGAACTGGTTTATCAGTAAAAACACGGCCCGAGTTATCAGCGAACAGCTATTCTTAAACGTAAACTGTTCTTCGAGAATTTTCTAACAATTAATTATAAATAGGTGTCATATACACACAAAAGTTGAATGCTGTCAGATAATTGTTCACGTTATTTAGAAGCTGAAATCTGAGCACGCTGTACCTCGTTACTTGCACCACAACCTAAGCATGCTATGGTAAATTTGTTGCGCAGGGAGACTTAAATTCCACCATGAATGCCGATGTGATAAATAAATAATAAGCTGCTACATGCTATCCAGTACATTGAATGTTACAGGACATGTCACCAAGTACTCTTTATTTATATTAGGTACATTGTTAGATTCATATCTTCAAGGATGAATATTATTGAATCTTTAGCCAATATCATCAGCATAATTATTTTTATTGATATCGGTGTACGTCATACTCATAATGTTTCCGGCAAAGTGAAGCTTGAACTGTATCCATGTTGTTATACAAACAAACAAGTTTGTTGCGCAGTTGAGTTATCGCTCCAAATCGAATCGTTAATGTGTCCAGTTACTTAATTGGAGTCAACATTCGAGCTGAACGCTGTTTGTACCTACTTACAACACAAAAACCAGTAGTTTTAGTAACATAAACATTAAATTACACAAAGAACAAAACAATAACTAGAGCATTAAGACCTTGAGGTCGCCTATCCGCCAGAGTAGCTCTGAATAACAAAACAAATAATATCAACTAAACTTAAAAATAAGAAGAAAAAAGCCATGACCACCTACCAACATACATATCTGCCAGAGCCATCACGAAGTCCAATGATATAGAAACTGCTTTACTATTCCAAACAATGTCCTTACTGCTACAATACAGTTCTAACGATAACTTTAAAACGATTATATGGGCAGTGGTATTCTAAAAAACTGGAATCCTCGTGGTGTGAGCAATGGTCGTCGTTAAAGGTTCAAGGGCCAGAAAAACCTAAGATCTAACGTCTTTTAACAAGCTTTTGTGAATTGAAAACTATCTCTTTATTCCAGATGCAACGATAGTGGCACTTCATTCTAACGGCGTCCAGACAGCGCATCGACGGTGGCAGACATAGGTTAAGACGAGAGCGCGAGCGCTCGAAATGTGCTTCTCGAGTCGAATTTATTGTCACGGGTTACAAAACAAAGAACGATCACCAGCAAACGCGGCGCGGCGCAGGTTAGTACTGAGCGCGCGCGCACGCTCGCCCGCCCGGCCACGGACCCCCGCGCCTTTCCCCACTACTCTCGGCGAGCCAACATAATAAATACAACACCAATATGCAACGCTGCGTTCACATTTTCACTTCGCTACCTAATCAACATGCATGCAGGAGATATAAATGTATGATACAAAATGATAAATACTTCAACGGCTACTGAGTGGATGGAAGAAACTTTTTTTTTTCGTCTGTGCTAATAATATTGACTGTATATATTTTCCTTATTGCGTATTTACTTAGAACTACGAAGGAAATCATTTAATCAATAAAAACAAAATTGTGAAGATAATAAACATGTCATGTCCTACTTAAGCTGAACAAAAGCAAAGTTATGTAGCTGTGCTTTCATAATATCGCGTTCATAATGTGGACAGTAGCCAACGTTGTTTGCCCGTGTAATTGATCGAGGCCTCGGCGACGTGTCACAATCAGTAGTGCAACAACCTGCGCCCGCTGGCCCTTTCTATTTGGATAATTTTCAACAGAACTTTGCCCAATATCACAACAATACATGATTAGATTTTAAGAAATAGTGCCTTTTTGTTAGCATTAATGCTGCAATTTTTTTACAATATTATATCTTTCTAATGCCATTTAATACTGCATTATCTAAACTTTGAATTAAGGACCTGCCATTTAAATTATAACCTTTCTTTACGGGTTTAAATGAAATAATTGTAGTGTTATGCGCTACGCGTGTCGAATGAATCACAACCGACCACAGTTAATTTTAATTTTGAAACAATATCCAATTTCCATTGTTTACCCAATAAAGAAATTCGTACTTGAATTGTGTAATGGCTATTTTAACCTAGTGTTTGAATGTTTCTCACATCTTGACCTTGACTTTGGACCTTGATATTGGGGACTCCCCCAATATCCAATAGGTAATTGCTTTTTTTTATTTTTTTTATTACTTTATTATAGTTAACATCCTTACATTGTAGTTCCGTGTGTAAGTTCAGAAGGCCAATTACCGTAATTTAAAACGTTAAAAATCTAGTCGCAGTCTCATCTCGGCGACAAACAAATGTCAAAAACTTGTCAAAAATGTAGGGAAAATAGAAGATTTTTTGACAGATTGAGGCTGAGATCAGACTGTGAACGTTCTTAAAATTACGAGAATTGCCCCTCTAAAGTTTTGCGAGCGCCTACGATAATTGTTCAAGCTAAATTATTATATTTGACAACACAGATAACGCACTAAGGCAGCAGGCTTTACCGTCAGCTTAACTAGCCAACCCGGCGGTCACAGACGGGCTGCGTTATCCAATCAGACACGCTATTAGTCCGATTGGTTTCAACAAAGTTACAGTAACCAATCAGGCATAGGTAACGGAACACCACAATTCATCGGATTGGCTGCCCTAACTGAGCTGCTCAGTGTACTATCTGCTTTAATTGCTAATTAGCAACCGTTGATAAAGTCGGCTAAAATCACGCAAACATTAAGTGACAAGTAGTGGTTAGAGGTGTGTCACATCGTGTTATCTAAGGGTATCATGTTGTACTGAATCTTAAGTTTGATTGCAGCCTTGAAATAATCGGACGTAGGCACCTACAAGTATTAATTACAGATTTCAGAATTGGGCAAAATCACGCTTTCAAATAATGGCATACATAACCTAGAAGTGTGTCATATTATAATATTGACCCACCATAAAACATTTTCATGTAAAATGTTGCCAAGACGAGACCACATATGGCTCGCACTGTCAAAAAGTTATCAGATCTCATGTAGAGACAAGCTTCTAACTCTACACGTCCTAACTCTACAAGCCCTAAATTCACAAACTCAACACCTTAGCCAAAATATGAGGCTTATATAAAATTTTGAATCCATTAGATAACTTAAATGTTACTTCTTTAGTCATTGAAATAACACGCCATCTTATTTAACGTTAGTACTACCTAAGAAGTGATACATGCATGCGTGCATGCCGTGCTGACATATAAATATTCCAAATATAGTTTTTTGATAGCATAACTCAAACAAATATTAGTTTCAATTTTATTTACAACTGTCACACATAATCAAATAATGGTGGAGTGTCATTGTTAATATTGTGATACTCTAAATAAAGCTTGATACCATACCTAATTATAGAAACACACACAAAAGTGATGATTGTGCAAAAAGTTTCAGGTCTTGACATTTACTGACAGTTGATTGCTCATCTACCTAATCCTAAGTAAAGGCCTATTTAAACCTAAGCGGTATTCGCTGCCGCTGTGGGTAGAGGTACAAGTTCCGCCGCGGAGCAAATACTGCTTAGGTTTGAATAGACCTTTAAGGCCTATTCAAACCTAAGCGGTATTCGCTGCCGCTGTGGGTAGAGATACATACCGCGCGAGTTTCGCTCAGGTATTTAGTATCAAGTTCCGCGGCTAGAGCGACCATTCGCTGCCGCTGTGGGTAGAAGTGCATACCGCGCGGGTTTCGCTCAGGTATTTAGTATCAAGTTCCACGGCTAGAGCGTGAAATCCGCTTTGGTGTGAACAGTAATATTACCGCATACGCACTCGGTTTTCTCTACCGCAGACAGTAGCGAATACCGCTTAGGTTTGAATTGGTCTAACACTCCCATGTAAAACTAGTACAGATCACAGTATGTTCTCTTCTTTATGACCATGGCCAAAGCCACACCAAAAGTATTAAATAGGGATATCCATATAAGTGAAAAACATAACCCTTTTAAGGTAAAATTCTTGACCTACTTATGATTTTTTTTTCTTTCACAAGATCGAATTAATTGGATTAAAAGCAATCGATTGGCATACTGTGGATCAACGTACTATCGACAGAAAACAGTCGAATCTGTTTGCTTATGAAGACAGAATAAAGTTATGCGCCTGTTGACTTATTATTTTATTAGACATAGGACGACATAAACAACCTTACAGCATGGGATAACTTTACAAATAGCACATGGAAACGATGCAAAAATTAGATACCATTGTATACGTATAATAAAAAACTGAGATGTATTTACTTCTAGTAGATTGACTGAAGATGCAAGATGCATCAACTGACCAACTTGGCAATGATAACAATAACCACAAGGAAAATTGTCGCGAACCATTATTTGATCAACATACACCCTGATACCGAGCTGGAAATTCCAAAAATCAGAGGAAAATTTTAATTTCGCGAGCTTACAACCTGTCCTTAGAACATCACCCTTAGTAAATACGGAAATCTGATGAACGTTTGTTCAGTGTTCGACCTATCGATGTGCCCTTGGTAAAATCTCAAATCAGAAACTGTTCCTTACACTGAAGAATTTAGCCGTCCCAATACAGATTTTATCTTCTAAGGTCGGCATTATAATCGTCGCAATCCGTTAAATCGATCAGGTAAAACTCCGGAATTGATGTTGATCAATACCATAAGCCCCTAAAGCACCACAAGGCGGTTAGGCGGCATTTTGCAGTTTTTGTGAACCGAGACCTTGTTGAGTATGACTAACGATTAGGAACAACTCCGCGATTGATATTGATCAGTACCATAAGCCCCTTTAGAACCCTAGGACGATTAAATGGTCAAAATTTTTGGAGCTTTTATGAACCGAGACCTTGTTGAGTCCCAAAGGCTCATCGGATACAACGTGCAAATTACTGATATTGAACGTTATTGTATTTCAACCTCTCAAGTTCCTTACCAAAGGAACTTCAGGAGCTCTTTAGTAGAGTTGAGGCGTGGCGTGTAACACACTTTAAGAACTACAGGCTGACCAAAAGGAAAATAAATAAAAACATATAAAGTATTTACCTTGTTTACAGTTGTTGTCTAGCTGCTGCAGAAGATCGTTGGCGAGCTCGGCGCGACTGGGCTTGATCTCCGTTGGAGACGGAGGGTACAGGCTTGTCGACACGTCGTCGTGAAGATGGTAGCTGTCATATTCCGTCTTCGGTGCAGCGCTTGGGAAAGTTTTAAGCAGATCTGTGGACAAAGGAGGATTTATGTTTAGAAAACAGTTGATAGCTTTCAAATGTTAACACATCCTACTCGGTTTGAACGTTTGTGATCGTCAAGTCACAAGTCATTATAGCTTTGAATAAAAAGCGTGGTGCGTAATTAGTGTTGGAATATTGCGCAATTAAACCAAGTTGTTTATTTTAATAATCTTTTAACATTTATGAGTTTCGACATTTATAATTAGACATAGAGACATTTATGATTAGTGATTAAGGGCTGATTTTTCAATCATCTGCTAACTTTATTCGAGGTAAGTATGAAATATTGTAAAATGTCAATTTTATTTCTCGAATAAAAGTTTTCTGGCGATGGAGAAATCAGCCCTTAGTCGTATTATATTACTCTATTTGTCAAGTTAATTCTTAAAAAAACATTATTTTTAAGGATAAATATTATTTATCCTTGTTTTCTGTTTTCACATAATGTTCCAAGCATTTAATTTATTTACTTAATGCAGATTACATATACTTCTTACTTTGTAGCAGCGATAACTGGAATTCCCTACACAGATCACACATTCCATTTCTTTTATAACAACACATTTTTGCACAATTATTGTGTTCAGACACTAAACTGACTTTTATCCAAAATAATTAATTAAAATAATTAGAGCGAATGAACAAGTCGCAGAAGCTTCAAGGTAAGTAGCTTAGATAAGTAATGTACAAAATACAGCGTGATGAGAGAAGACGTCAATATATATATGAACCATATCTGTCGCACGATATTACGTCAAAGTAACGCCCAGATGTCGTGATGATTTAAATCTTAAGCGATAATGTCACAACAATAACTTCTGTTATTATAAAAACATCTTTACATTGTTAATTTATGCCTTATTTTTTTAAGATTGGCCTGATATCACATTAGGGTCACGTTAGATTCTTTTATTCAGATTCAAGCTTTTAAATTCGATAATTTTTACTCTTGATTTTAAGCTCCACAATGACTAAGCGTTTACCTATTAAACTGCTGAAGAATAAAACATTGAAGATTTTTTTTTATGTTATTTGTTATGTTCATAAACTATAAATATTATAAGTCAGTCGATTGGTATCAAAATTGGTCAAATCCGTAAGTACTTTGATGACAAAAACATTAAAGATTTGCCGCATTCGCTTCTGTAGGCTAAGAGCTTTTTAGTGATTGATTTAGAAATTAAGTTTTAGGGTCGATAAACTGAAGAAGTAACTTACTGCAGTTTATTTAAATGACAGTTTGCGCGACTCAAAACCTTGTTTGTTCAATTCGACAATGCGATCAGAGCTCGATTCAACGATATGCAGCAAAGAACGTGATCATTTTGGGGCATGAGGTGCTGTTAACGAGGCCCTAAAGAGAATGAATTTACATGTTATCTGACAAAAACGCGGCATTCAACATTCATTTGTTTCAATATTATAAAGGAGGTGGGTTGATAAGAGCCATTTTTCGCCCATCATACACTCGAAAAAAAAAGTTTCGGACTCCGGCAATTTTTAAATGTATTTGTAAACTTGAAGATATGTATTTTCTTATAATATAAGGTTGACGTGATAAATAAAATAGTAAGTCAAAGAAATTATTGCCCAAAAATACAGTGTTTTGGGTTTTTTATACATTTTAGTCGTTTTTGTAGTTTTCGAATTATTATTGTATTAAGAAGCGTTCCATGAACCATATCAATTTTGACTACTTATGATACTACTCTTCATAAGCTTTTTTATGAGTATTATTTTACTTTGGTTCACTGTACGCTTCTTCCATAGACAAATAAAAGTTTCGCGCGACGATAGGTAACTACTTTTTGAACGAAGATTCCCGAATTGACAGTGGCGATCGTTCGCGACAAAACGACGTCTAGAACATTGTAGCGCGCTATCAGCTCATTGCAGCTCAAACCCGCTTTTCATCCTACCAGGATTAGAAATACCGAAGATGACGAAATAATCGCTCAACGGATGCTTGATTTGGTCAGAAACCCTAATCACTTACAACAGATGGTCATAGAGAAAGGATGGGCGAGAAAAAAGACCATCTACACTAAACTGACTGATACAGATCTTCAAGATTTTCCACGTCTAACTTGGGATGAGCTGCGACAGTTAACTCTTGGAATATATCAACTTAAACAAAGCCAGTCTTATTCTCTTTACATACACCATGAAGATGATTCTGTTATTCAAGTTCAGTTACGATCACGACACACAAGTTCCAAAAACTATAATATTTGGATAAAAACAGACCGAAGTAATATCGCAAACATACAGTGGTACTGTCAGTGTAAAGTAGGCGCAAGGGTCGTAGGGTGTTGTTCGCATGTTGCTTCCGTATTATGGTATCTAGCCTTGGCGTTACAATTCAACCGAAGTTAAAAGACCTAGTCTCAACTATGCCCATACACTACAGGATGCCGCCGCTGAAGGATGGTCTAGTAGCGATTCGGATGTAGACAGCGACAAGGAAAACTAATCTAAAACATATGACCAAAAGTGTCTTAAACTGTGTGATTATTTTTAATTAATTTATGATTTCCAATGTAAAATATATAAAAAATATAATAATAGTGAACTCTATTCATCATACATTACATTTAGTGTTATAATTCCATTGATTTTTTGGATTCACGCTAATTATAATCGTATTTATGTTAATAAATGTTCATATTACCCAAGTAATCATTTATTTTATTTTTCCCATCAACTGCAAACTTTTCATTTAAAATAATAGTTTGTTGTTGTTTGTTATGAGGTATACTAATAAAAAAAATATATGTCACATCTAGTGGCTGATGGGCGAAAAATGGCCCTTATCAACCCACCTCCTTTATAACAAGTACTGCTTTTTATAAGATTACTGGTTAACCCTTGTGTCGGGTCTCTCTTTAAGTCATTTACCACCAGATCGTCGCAGGAGTGCAACCAGCTCCGCTGTTGCTCTTGGTAAATAATTAATATTTTATTATAAAAACGTGCGTGATCGCAACACGTATCCCTACGATTTCGCGCGATTTACTAGGCAGGAAAAGTCGTAGTAGTAGGACATTTTGTCGCCTGGTTTGGTACTGTCAGTAAAAGTATTCGTCAAATAATAGTATAAAATTTCGATAAAAACGGTTTCTTGGAATTTTTTAAAGTTTATTTAAAAGGAAAATAAAATAAACAATACTAAAATAACCACGCCCTTAAGTCTGTAATATTCCGTATGCAGTACAGGACAAACAACATGTTATAAAATTAAATGTCAAAACATATTTTCATTGGAAACAAGATAAATAATGGAAACTAGCAAACAGGCGATATGCAATTGAAAACATGAGCAGAGGCCAGTAACTCAAGACAAATAATATATGTTTTTAGAAGATGATGACGTTATTCTTATCTCCAAACTACAGTCACTAACCAAGCGATTATCAAGACACACCCACTCACTCAACATAGCAACCATAAAGTTATTTTCTTTTAATATTTAATAACTATTTGCAGATGGAGATCTTTATCTCGCTTTGTATCGTCAAGGAAACAAAGAGAAAATAACCTCAAAGAATAGAAAGAATAATAATTAATAGATTGGCGATTTGATTTAATCTTGGTAACCTACTGAAACTGAAGTAAACCTGACAGTTTGTAGGCACGTTTTGTCGGGGAATATGTTTACTTTTAAAGCAATAAATATATATGCCTGGTATTAATAATAACTTCAGATCGCTATCTTGGTGGTTAGAGGTTTTTAGCAAATAAGATAATTTTAGGTTAGGGTTAGACTTATCAACTGAATTTTTTTATATCTCACTTACAGTACTTATAGAAAAATGTACTGTATTAAGCTTCAGCACTACCCCATAAAGACCCAAATTCTTTTGACAGGGCTTATCTCAAAACGGGGTTAACCATTGGAGCCAAGAGCTTTCAAAAAGGCATACATTCTAAAGACAATGACTTCCAAAAAAGCATTCATTTATACATAACATAATCAGCCTATAATGTTCCCACTGCTGGGAGTCAGACCTCCTCTCTGAGGAAGAAAAGGGCCATAACCAAACAGACATGGGCCTAGTATGGATGACCATGATGCCGATTTCCTCAAGATCTTTCTTTACCATGTTTTAGGGTACTGGTGATGAAATACATGCCTACCATAAACTCAAGCCTGTTACCTATAGGGGTAGGCAGAAATTGCAGAACGCCACCTGCTACGATCCTTACATACTCCGTTTACTTCGTATACGTTCAAACATCTGGTCATACACGTACACCGGTTGCAAGTACTACGCACCTGATCTTTTTGAAGAACATCACCAATAGTCAGTGTGTATCCTTTTTGCCTTTATATAGCGACCCGACCTGGCGTTTCCACTCACATCTGCCTTGTAAAATAGCTTTTGTTAGTCGCTTTTCATTCATCCTCTCATCATGAATATGACCAAACCATCAAGCAAACTATTAAATTTTTGCCGCTACACCTTTTAAACCGCAACGTTGTCTTACCACATCATTCCTAAAGAGTTACTCCACACATACTTCGCAAGGATCGCCTTTCCACAGCATATTATTTTACTTTCATGCCCCTTTAGCTGCACCAAACATTCACTTATACATAAGCGTAGGCACACCACTGTGAAATGTGACATCGACTGATTGGTCACAATCGCATGTATGGACCTATAGCACCATTCACTTTATTACTCGCATTCACTCTGCTTTTCACATCTTCGTCAATTTTTCCATGGCTTGTGAACAGACTCGCCAATTATACAAACTCATTCAGTTGCTCTCCTACCATGCATGAAATATGTTGCACTAAGTAACGAGTGAGCAATGGTGGTAGCGGCCCCGACTTCCGAGTAGGTCGGAGTTTCGAACCCAAGCAGGCGCTTTAACTTTGTGTAATTTATTTCATCACCATTGTTCTCAAAAACGGTGAAGGAAAACATCGTGAGGAAACCGGCATGTCCTAGAACCGCGTGGTGTATTACAGTCTCCCTCTCGCAGAAAGGAGGCCTGTGTCCTTGCAGTAGAAACATTATAGGCTGATTATGCTAAATAAAGTGCATCCATGCTTGAATTCGAACTCACACACACTACACCTCGTAAGTCATAGCAGTTACCTAGCGGGGCTAAGCTAAATATTAGAAAACAGTATTACTGGACGTGCTTGTAACCAAAAATCCAATGACTAGCTGAATCAAATAATATTTGGACAAACCGACATAAAATAGACTTTCAAAATCGTGCTACTTACCATAAATAGCTAGTCAGTGTAGCAATTATTGAAAATGTATCATATGTATTACAAAATAGTAAAAACGCAATCGTCTAGTGGAATCTTCACAGCAAATGTTTGCCTGTGACATATTTCAGGCGTCAATAGGCATTTGACATTTTTTTTATGCATTTTGCAGGTCGACTAGAAGGTTGTCGACTGCTTAACCGATCTTGCCTGTGGGTGCCTCAATAAATTAAGGCGTCCAGCCAGAGTTTAAAAAACTTACAAACGCTTGACTACACGCTGAGGGCACCCCCTGTGGGTACGGACCTCGGCATCGCTGGGGGAGGGCAGCAAGGTGGTGGATCGGATTATAGGCGCCTGACGGAAGGCCGCGTCCCATTTAAAAGCGATCGTCCCGCGAATACGCGATCGTCACGTCCACATGTCACTTTTTGTTCAGTGAACCTGAACGCGTGGGCGCGACAGAGGGCGCTTTTCGTTTTTCGAACAAAATGTGACAACGATCGCTTATTCGCAGGATCATCGCTTTTAAATAGGACGCGGGGTAAGACGCGTCATGTGACTTTTCAAAGTTAGCTTTTATATTTATAACATGTGCCTTGATATATTTTATTGTTAATACACTAACTACATAAATACTAACTACTAGAAGTCCATTATTTGTTCAAAAATTTAAAAAATTCAAATCAACATAAGACAGCTGTGTGTGTGATAGACGGTTAGAACCAGCAGTTGAGCAATAACGGGTTGAGGAATCTTGTTTAGGCAACATTCATAAACAAAAACGTTCAAATTTTTTCGCGAGTGAAGTCGCGTGTATCTTCTAGTACCTAATAAATGTGATATTTACCGTGGCTGGAATATTATTACAATCATATTGACCTAACACATTATCATTGTGCATGAGGTGAGTTCGTGGGGGTGCTGTCGCGTCAGGAATGAGCCACATTAATTATATTAGTTGTGTCAAACGGTCACGCGAGATAATTATGAATGCTGATAACAATGGCGCGAATTATGATAAGACGTCTATACTCCAGGATATTACGTCGGCTGCTCAAGGGAGATGTATTCGATTATATAACAATATAACATTAATACGTCAACCCACCCACGTTGACGATTCGAATCGAATTTTCTAGAATTGTAAAGATACGACTGCCTCCTTGGTCTAGTAGCGGCAAGCACGACTGCCGATCGTGGTTCTTGGATTTCGTCTGGTTTGGTAATTTTGGGATTTTCCATTGCATAGCAACAGCAACAACGATTGTCGTGTAAAAGTGTTTATACAAACCTACTTACAGAAATAAAATCATTTATCATTTAACACAGTCAGGATCAGTATCCGGTTATTGACAACAGGCTCGGCCCCCTATTACATGGGACCATGCAATTTATAACGTAACTAGCGAAATTGGTTCTGCTTATCCTTTCAAAGAATACTGGTGTGATGTTACGTAAAATATATGAAAGTGAAAAGCACTTCTTGTCGTACCTTCTTTAAATAGTGCTCTATCTTAGTTTTAGGTATATGACCATGCAATTTATAACGTAACTAGCGAAATTGGTTCTGCTTATCCTTTCAAAGAATACTGGTGTGATGTTACGTAAAATATATGAAAGTGAAAAGCACTTCTTGTCGTACCTTCTTTAAATAGTGCTCTATCTTAGTTTTAGGTATATTTTCATAAGCAGCGATTCAAATGGGCATAAATACACCTCCATAAGTAATAATACTTATTAAAATATGCCTAAAATAAATGTTACATGAACAAATCTTGATAAGTTCAATTATAGTTATCAGTCTATACAAAAATTCCATTAAAGTGGTTAAACGCTGACGTCTTCGCGCAATAAAATAGTTCAATAGATTACCGAGACCATATATTATCTGGCAGTGCCAAATAAGGTCATCGATTAAAAGCGCGTGTGCTGATCTACACGTTTGACTCTGAGCGCACCAATTAGGTACGTGACACTGTTGTTTTTGATACAAATAGTTGGTTATGTTTAGTTATCCTAAATCCATTCAGTCCTAAGTCTGATTGTTCTTGACCCTGTGGTTAGAGACCCAAGTTTATTAAATTCACCTGTTCTAACGCAGAAAAACCTTTTTCCAAAAAATAAGTTCAACAACATGCGCATATCATCACACCTGTAATCCCCGAAGGTTTAGGCAGAGGTGTACCTGTAACTAATTGCCAGATAATAAATACGGGCCGCTCATTCCTCGTGACAGACCCCTCTCACCTAACATTTTCTTATTTATCAGGCAGAACTTCGATTATGGGGACCTAATTCTTATATGCCATGCATTATATTACGGTCCAGAAAACCAGGCCCATATAAACATTCTAGAATTAACCGTCAAATCCATTTACTGTGACCACGCACACACTGCGTGATAATAATATTGTAAACATTTTTAAAGTAGTAAATGTGTAACTATGAAAGTTTCTTGCCTATTTTTCTTCAAACGAAACTGCTTTTTGGAAGGGGCAAGTAAAATCGATACCTACCATTTTCTTGTAAATTTTGCCGTTCAAGAGTGTCTTGTTTATATGCTTAATTGAAATAATCTATCTAACTTTGAATATCTTTGCCTATCTATGGGATAAGGTGCAATAATGTTGGATAATATGTCGATAAGTATTATTGCTAGTCTGAAGCGCCATAACTAGCCAACCATCAAACTGAAACTGGGACTTTTGCGAAAAGATGTGCAATCCATGTTAAAAGACACTGCAAATATAAGGCAAAATAACCTCCACAAACTTTGGGCCTTTAGCCCCACTTTGCTGGCTGGCTACCATTACAACAGCATGAATTTTTAAGTACAAAAAAATGTGCCGATGTGAGAGAAGAATAAGGCTCCAATTTTAATTAACTAAAAAGTTAAACGATTCTAATAATAGCTGTAATCAAATTCTCCAAAAACACATCTTCAGCTGCCTAGCCTTTTCCCAACTATGTGCATACCAGTATTTTACATGGAGCGACTGCCTATGTGACCTCCACAACCCAGTTATTGGGTAAGACTGGTTGTCGCAGTCGAAAAATACGCGCATTGACGTGGAGTTGCGGACTCCAGCCCGTATTACCTATTACCTAAGACTGGTTGTCAGATTTTCGGGCTTCTGACGACCCGTAACGACTGTCAAAGATCCACCAATGACAGCCGGGACCAACGGATTAACGTGCTTTCCGAGGCACGGAGAGGTCTTGGTTTAAAAGAAAAGATTATAAGGATAACTACAATAAAAAGATACTCAATGTAGGGGAACTATAGCTATTTATGATGTGACACACCACGTGCGAGCTCCGGACTTTACACACATTTTTTTTAAAGAATAACGTGTTTGATAAAATAATAATGATAAAGCAATGTCGCAGCGTCAGAGCTCGACGGGACGATCCCGTGAAGTAGGCAGGGCTTGCAGCAAGTTAAATCCAACCATCTTATTGGTTAATTTCCAATTTTCGGCTAACAATTACTTACGATACGATAAGAACAACTCTACACGTGATTCATCGTACGATTTTAATCAACAGAATTGTTAAACTTGGAATACAAAAGAGTAGATAGTTATACGGTTTAACCCAGCCTAAATACCTAAACCCAGCTCGCCACAACGCCTTTTGATGATTCTATCCGAAAGAGCAAATTCTCTATATAATAAATCCCAGGCAATAAAAATGTTCCTTGACAAACCAAAAGTGAGTTAAGTAATTGTTTAATCAAAGTAAAGGACTAATTCATTTCATACCCAAAAATTAAAGCGCCAGCCAATCTTTTGAGAATTTTGTACTATTACAACGAAAGTATGCCATTAACGGTAGCTATTTGAGATTGAAAATGCCAAAAATCATATTTTAATAACAAGTTTATAGGTCCAATAAAATGGTTGTGCGAGTCCGAAATAAATGATTTATTATTATAGTTAAAACATATTCAGGATGTTAAATTAAAAGTTGGTATTTTTTTAATGTTATCCTTAAAACACTTGCTTGCTTGGTTTGTTTTGCTGTAATAGTAAAAAATTATCAAGATATTATTTCGAAAATAGTAAGTACTTTTTTTTCTAGCCGCACTTTAATTTTTGGGTATACTCGATACTTTAATGATGTCCTTTTGAATTCCCGATATCTGAATTTCAGAGTCGGAAACAAACCCACGGTAATATGTAAGTAGCATCGAAATTCTAAATTATATATTGTTTTATTGCTTACTGACATACAACACAAGTAGGTAAATATAGTTTTCCGAATGTATTGCCCAAACGCCTGAGAATTTATTACAAGCAAGATCCATTCTAGCTGCATAAAATAATAGCAAAAAAAAAAGAATAGAGCAGGAAATTTTGAAGGTCGTTTGAAGTAATATTTGAAGGAAAGACCCGAGAGAACACGAGTGAAGAGAACATTCTGCATCTATTTTTTAAATAGAATGTTTGTCCATTTGTCTGATTATATGTTACTGATTGCCGTAAAAACTACTGATGACAGGTCTGGTCGTCGCATATGCTATAAATCAGGGACCGTTTTCGGTTAAGGTATAAGGTTACGCTACCGGTATTAAAAACCGGTACCGCTTTATTTTAAAGGTACACCGAAACCGGTTAAGATTTGCGGTTACGCTACCGGTATAAAATAACGATAGCGCTATTTTTTTCGGTACCGCTATACCTTTATTTAACCTTTACTCTACCGAAATAATTCCGGTACCGAAATTATTTCGCGTGCGCGTACCTACGATATATGCGACGTTGCCAGTTCTCGCAACAAATGTATTGCGATTGGCGTAAAGAGAGCGCCGCGCGTTCTATCCCCGCCGCCGCCGCCGTGCTGCAATAGCTACAAGCCTTGATACAACGAATAACGTTGTTCGAAATAAGACAAGTTTGCTTTGCTTGCTTGCTCGCGCAGGTTGTGTCGCTGTGCCACGTTCTTATTACTATTAGCTAATTACTAAATTACCAACCACTATTACTAATATTGACTTAAATTTATTTTATTAAATAATCCTACTCGCTGGAGTCGCTTTTGGCTAGCTTAAAATAATGGGAAGAAAACGAAGGAACGCAGTTTATGCTTTCTTTTCTTTTAATAAAGAAACGAATAGTTCTACTTGCTTAGTTCTTGGCTGTTCGTCAGTTATAAAGGTGAGAATTTAACTGTTCATTCTATCTTACCTACCTAATGCCTAATGAGTGCTTAAATATGTCGAGGCTCAAAGTGATGTATGAACTTTTTTAAAACGAGGAACCGATAATACGGAGATGCGACCTCGTTCATTTAGAAACATAAATGAAGAATTAATGGCATTTTGGAATGAGCCACTACTAAAGGCTACTGAAGATATTTTAAAATACAGGGAAATTAATAAAATTAAATATCCTGCGCTCTGTAAACTAGTTTGGGTCGTTCTTGTTAGTCCAGCTAAACAAGCCAGTGTAGAAAGACTATTCTCCAGTTTGAATGTTGTGGTATCAAAGTATCGTTTCAATTTGTTGTATCAAGGTATCGTTTCAATTTGTGGTATCAAGGTATCGTTTCAATTTAAAAATCGCAATTTGATTGAAGATATTACTTTTATTAGGAACATCAAATTATATTTAAAAAAAATTACATGCTGTAACTGATGTACATGGTATAATAGTGTTCTACTAAGATCCGATTTCCATTTTTTTTTTTTTTTTCGAGTGGTTGTTAAACGACATGCTTTCCAGAAACTCTCATCTATTTTCCTATTTCTAAATTCATATTACAGTTGTACGCAACGTGTACTGAATTACTACATACCTACTTTAAAAAATAAGTAGGTACCTTAAAAGTATAACAAGTATAGGCAACTGAATTATGGGTTGCTGTAGAGCATCTCCCCAGCAACTCCAAGTAAAATTTCAAGTGAGAGTTGGAATGGTGGGTGTACCACAGCGAATTAAATTATAGTAATTACCGATAAAATGTACCTAAAATGTACTATTCAGTACCTAGTTCTAAAATATCTGTACCTCTTTCCGAATGAAATTATTTCAAAATTAAGGTACACCCGCCATATTGACGTCAAGATGGCGGGTGTACTGTAATATTTTATTATTTAACCATTACTCATAAAATATAACTACACCAAAAAAATGTACCTAAAAAGTACCTCAAGTAGAAAAGACCACACACTTGATCAGTTGGATAGTTCCTGAGAAATGAAACAATCGTGTTTCACACGTCATTGACATTCTAAACAAATAGCGCCTTCTCTGATATCTTTCGGAAACTTATTAGTGCCATATATGATATCAGAGATGCCGCTAGTTGTTTAGAATGTCAATGACGTGTGAGACACGATTGTTTTATTTCTCAGAAACTATCCAACTGATCAAGTGTGTGGTATTTTCTACTTGAGGTACTTTTTAGGTACATTTTTTTGGTGTAGTTATATTTTATGAGTATTTGGGGACTATATACTTATTTGGGGTTGCTGGGAAGATGCTCTATAGCAACCCTCAATTCAGTTGCACGTACTTGTTACCCTGTTAAGGTACTTATTTTTTAAAGTATGTACTAATTTGGTACACGTTGCGTACAATTGTGATATGATTTTAGATACAGCAAAATAGATGATGGGGTTTCTGGGGAGCATAGATTTAATCATGATTTTTGCCAAAGTTGTTGAGTCATAAACAAAAGATAACGTTTTTAATAAATCTTTACTAATCGAATCATTTTTTTTATTAATGGTTTATCAACAAAATTATTCCACCTCCTCAAAAAACGTATTTAATGGGATTTCCGGATTAGTCGAATCAGCTCTTCTAAAATTACTTGAAGTCGGAATAAATAACACAACTGGATTTGATAGACTATCGCGGGTGTCGCCTCTTACAAGCCTGATGAAGTTCAGTATTTGTGGATATGTATTAGAACGACTTTCTTCAGACATACGTTCTAGTTCGAATGCTACTAGCCTTGCACCATTTTCGTATCTTTCATCAAAAGGGCTTTCATTGTGAAAGTCTATTTTAGGTAAAGCTTCAATCATATAAGTAATTCTATTGTTTTTATATTGTCTATATACCATAGCGTCAATTATTTCGGCTTCTGTAGTTTGAATTGACTTTTCTTGTGTAAATACATAATTACTTTTATTGTAAGTGCATCTTATGTTCTTTTTTGTAGAAATACGTTCCTGTCTTCCTGATATAATAGACGGTGAAGATGGTGGTGAGGGTGACTTAATATCGCATTGAATTTCATCGTCTTCGCATTGAGTTTCACTGTCATCCAATTCATAAATAGCTCTTCTCTTTCCTGTAAAACAATGAGTACCTATCAATGCTTTAGATTATTCTGACTTCCTAACTAATATTATAAATGCGAATGTGAGTTTGTTTGTTTATTTATTATGCTGAACGGATCTTGATGAAACTTGGTAAGGAGATAGATTGTGCTATGACTCCTTGAGGAAGGACATAAGTTATAATAATTACACAATATATGCAGATGAAGTCACGGGCAACAGCTAGTTATTTTATAGTCTTAGAACAGATAAAAAGAACTATAATTAAATACAAACCAGCCTTATTAGACCGCACGTTTAATGGAAATACTGGATTACTTGATAATAAATCTTCGTTACTTTCGGAATCGTCAGTCCTTTCAGGACATTTCATAATTTCTAATAATTGGGGGGCGCCTCTTAACGCTCTAATGATATTTAATATATCTGGAATACAATTGCGTCCTTCTGGCATACGCTGTAGTTCAAATGCTATTAGCCTTGCAAAGTTTGTATTTCGTGGATCGAAGGGACATTGATTATTATAAATGAATTTCTTATGGTATATGGTCGTTTGAACATCCACATCTTCGTAACTTTTGAAAATCTTCGATGAAGAATTAACCACTTGGGGTGTCTGGCTATAGTATTGAGTTTCATCGTCAGACTCATCGGATTCATCAATAGTAATGATAGGTAACTTCTTTCCTAGAAATTAAAATTATCATAAAAAGTAGGTATAATACATTAGGTATCATTTTAACATGATGTAAAGATTCCGGCACGGATCTTGAGCGCTGGCTTTCACTTGCGCAGAAGTGCAATATAGGGTCTCTTTAGAGGTATGAAGTGAGACGCGGGGGCAGTTCTCAGATCAGATTTTAGAAGTTAAGACACATTATAGGCGTGTACGAACGAACGAACAAGGATATGGCGCTCGCGGCGGCGCGGGGGAAACAGTTTCTTTTATCTTTTTGTACAAAACTGCTTCCTACCACGTAGGGTCCTGTTTTGGAAACAATATTTCGTGAATCTTAGAGATAGCAAAAAAAATTGGCTACTTCACTGTCGACCACTTCCAATGGCGAATCCATAGCTACTAAAGGGAACGGGGTGGTTGTTGAGCGTGAACACAAACCGAACTGTGTACGTAGGTATGGTGTTCTTGTTCGCTTTGCGTGCACACGTGAACCAAATGTTCCGTGTTCGATGTTCATATTCACCGTTATATTCGTTCGTATGACCTTTCCGGTCTATAAACATACGAAAATAATAAACTTTAAAGGTAAAAAATACAAACCAGCCAATCCAGCCATCTTCACACACCAATCACTAAAAATCCAGATTCACGTAGGTATCGATATTTTGATATCGATATCAAAAAAATTATTGGTATGCAGTCCCTGCTACGCACAGAGACTGAGACCCGCTCAGTAATCAGTTATAATCCTCGAAATACAACATACAAGATGTACAGTCGCCAGCAAAATTGCATGGGTACCTTAGTGTCTATTTTCCCGTGAACGTTTGAATTCATGTTTTCGAAAATAAACTAGATGGCGTTGGTTTCTTCACAACTATGACTAATTTACGAAACGTAAGTAAGGAGTTAGGAAGAAACGAAGGAATTACAAGGCTAATACATTTATCTAATTGTTACATTACAATTACCAGCATACGTAGCTTAAATGATTAAAATAATAATAGAAACCGATATTTATTAAGCTAACGAGTGGGTATTTTAATAATAAATTTAATATTCGAATTGGTAGGTAGTTACTTAGCAACAGGAAAAAAGAGCAGATTCATTGCAGGTTAACAGGCTCGCCTTGTGGGCTCGCAAAAAAAGGCACTATAAAAATTATAGAGGTTTATTTCTTACAGTTTATTATTCAAATTTAATAGTCAGTTTATTAAATATTATAGGTATAACATTATAATATTATGAAGTTATTGAGGCGATAGCTTAAGTATTCGTTTCCAAAATCGGAAAGAGGATTGAAGCTTATGTAACCTCAATAAAAACAAACAGGAGACCAGGTTATTTTATTACAAAGGTCAAACGGATTAAATGGATACTAAATAAGTAGGCTAAAAACTACAAAATTGCACAAAAACATATCAAATGGTTAGTAGGCAACATAAAAAACTAAAAACTATGTTTTTTAAACTTAAAGTGTTCATAACTTTTTAAATTATAAAAAATACGTAAGTTATAGTTTATACACACATAACCAGGTCTCCAGTCAATATAAATAATATTATATAAGTATAATTATTTAGCTCGTAGCTACGTAACCACTTGTGTATCGCGTATTATTTCGACGCCACAAACATAAGCGTCTGTGTTCACTGGACTTAAAAGTTTTTTCATCTGTAAAGATGACATTACTCCAATCGAAGTTTATGTGATCCAAAGCGAACTGTAATCTTGCCCTTTTATGGTTTACCGTGAGCAAGGGTTTCACAGCATGCCTCCGCGGCACAAGTTTTGACGCGGCTCCGTGTCAAAACTTGTGTCAAATAAACCAGCATAGTGGTTCAGCGGCAGAAATCCATTTTCTTCATACTGCCTTATCATGGTTTGATGCTGCAATGTGTTTTATAAGTCGAGGTCTACCAGTTCTTTGATGGTGTTTCAAAGAACCCTCCTCTTCAAATCGTCGTACTCAAAGAACAACTGTTTTTCTCTGCAACAATAAAAGAGAAATATATAATACCCAATAATGATTATTATGTAGTATAGTAACAAAAAAATAATGCAGTTTTTAATATAAAAGTGTAAAAATAAAACTACTTACGTTTACACCGGTCTCTGGCTATTTCTGACAAGTTTTTGGCTTGATTATTCAAAGCAATTATTTGAGCTCATGTAACGAAATAAATATTATAACTCGTGCTCGTTTTGGTAAAATAAGTAATCCGCCTGATCATAAATAAAAACTGAACAAAAGGCACTCGAACGAGGTAATCGAAATGAACTTAGCGAACGATCAATTGAGCTGTCAAATCTTTGATCTAAGTATTATTCATACCACCTACCAATTATTTATAAATCCATATTCAACCTACCCTCTCAAGTTTGAAAACTAAAACTTAGAAAATCAGATACCTACCTACTTATAAATTGATATTCAATTTTAACATAGTAGGTTAATAATTAGGAACAATTTTCTTTAAAAGAAACTATTAATTATAAATTGTTTGAATGTTTGAAGAGACAAAAAGAAACTCCAAAAATATTTTATCATATAAAGCAAAGCAACGCCATCTAATAACAGCATAATTCAATTTTGTTAGTCGTTAACTGGTTTTACGCTAGATGGCGTCATTTCTCGCTTCATACGATTTTGTTTCTGTACTACCCATGCACTTTTGCAGCCTACCGTAGGTAATATCTAAAAAAGACGAACGACGCGCAATCGGCGCAACGAGTGAAAACTGGCAACGGGCAGCCTGCCGCAGCACGACGAAAGAGCGTGGGAGTGGGGGTTTCATTAGGTAGCGTAAAAAATAACGGTACCGTTATTTTTCGGTAGAGAAAAATTTAGGTATCGTAATTTTTCGGTATCGAAAAATAACGGTTCCGTTGTTTTGAGGTATTGAAATAAAAAGGTATGACGTCATACCGTTAACCCTTATAACCGAAATTTTTTCGGTATGCGGTCCCTGCTATAAATTATCACGTTATTTGCTATGGGAGATTAGCAATATTGCATTATGTCCAGATTCCTTAACAGTTTACCGTGATACTTATTTGACGAAAAATAATAAAATATGATTTCGCCGGAATTCTCATATCTTGTTTCAGCTCTACAGTATTTTGTTTAATCCTAAAACCCTCTCTTATCTTAAAGAACGTTAAAACCCTCTCTTATCTTAAAGAACCTTCATGACACACATAGTAGATTTATCTGAGGTCATCGGAAAACCTGAGACTAAGAGGTGCCGATGCATTCCACCAGTTTCAACGACAAATCTTTTACTATGCAAACAGTACGGTTATGAAATGACTTGCCCGTGTCGGTGCATATGCAAAAATGCATTTCCTCTCTCCTTAAACTTTGGCTGCCGAGACCAAACCTACAAACGTAATACACAGTTTTTTTTTATGTGGCTGGGTTAGTATATTGTGATATCTTACGACTTCCACATGGACGAAGCAAAGGCAGAAGCTAGTCTGAAATAAGACTCAAATATAAAGATAGGGATTAAAAGAAGATCTTAAGTTTGCATTTATCGACAGCCTGATAGCCAGGTTCTACAAGCTGTCGATACGCATTTTTTCTAAATCATCTTGTCTCTACTATTTAGATGCATCCATTACCTACTAATTAATTATTTTTATGCTTTAATTCAATTCAATTTCTTTATTTCAGACATGAGTCCATAGTGTTAGTAGCAACAAGATAACTTAATAACTAGTGTTAGTAATAAGGAGACAAAGTATTCAATATATCAATTGGTATGGGTCCTCACCCAGTGGCGCAGCAGAGGGGAGTCCCATCGATCTGAGAACACGCTCAGGAGACTATTGGTGGCGGAGCGTAACCGGCCGGCTAAGGAGGCCGTCCTTTTTCTTATAATGGCGTAAAAATCGTCTGTGCGCGCCTCCGCAAACATAGCAGACGCACTACAACGCCACGACAGCCCCAACAGTTATTATTGTATTGGACACGCAGGTCGCTGTATGTCCTCTGCGTGAAACGGGTCCAAAGACTGCACGTGTAGAATGATTGACAGAAAGCTTTGAAAAGAGTGACTTTAACTTGATTTGTACAACGTGCAAATCTTCGAACCAGCATGTTACATCGGACAGCGAACGACCTGTGCTGCCTCTCTACATATATCCATATTGTCCTTAAGATCATCAGTGACCCAATGACCCAAGTACTTAAATTTTATCACCCATGCTAAAGGAGTGCCGCAGAGCGAGACACCGGGAACATCAGAATAATTCATGGCACTCGCCTTAAACATAATAAGTTCGCTTTTTTTAACATTGTACTTGAGCCCATGGGACACTGCATAGGACTCACAAATAGCCACCAGTTTTCTCAAAGCGCCGAACTTTCGGCGCTTAATGAACTTTCGGCGCACCCAGGCCAGGCATCCCCACTAACATCTACAGTCCGTTCAGTTATTTTACCTCTGATAACAGCAACCAAATAGCAACCTTATAGCAACGAAAATTAAGATTATTGTGATTTTGACAGGCTTTGCAATGGCAGCAACCCAACAGCGACCTTATTACCACGGCAATAAAGATCACTGTGTAAAATCAGAGGTAAGATAAATGTGAACAGATTTTAGCTGTCTGGCTTGCGAAACGTGGGAAGAAAACGTACATTAACCAACCATCGAAAGTTTTTTTTTTTTGTTTAGCCTATACTTTCCCACTGCTGGGCAAAGGCCTCCCCCAAGTCCTTCCAGGAACTCCTTTCCCGCGCCACCTTGAACCAGACCTCGCAGTACGCGTCCAGGTCATCTCGCCACTGCTTTCTGGGCGGACCTCGGCGGCGCCGTCCATCTTAATGCACCCAGTGTGTGAAAACTTTTGCCCAGGGGTCATCCTGCATGCGGCTGATGTGACCCGCTCAATCCCACTTGAGCCTGATAGCCTTCTTGCCTACGTCTAATATACCCGTTTTGTCCTGTCTTTTTACACCCAGGATGCGGCGCTCCATCGCTCTTTGGCAAACGCAAAGTGGAACTTTCTCGGTGAGCGACCAAGTCTGAGCACCATAGGTTAGGACGGGCAGGATACACATGTCGATGAGTTTGCGCTTCAGGGAGAATGGCAAATCACCCATCATTAGCGTCTTCATGGACCAGTATCAGTCTATTATCTATTTTTTATTTATTTATGCACGTAATTTGTAGTGTCTGTAAACATTATGAAGCTATACTATGTGTAAAAAGACCCATCACATAACCCTTACTTATGTATTTTGTACATCAAACTAAGTAACTTTATTTTGTTACTGTTACTAAGCAATTCTCAGTTTTACCCCGTTACTAATAAACGTATTATATCAGATGAATAGTTACACACCGATTTCTCTCCTCCAGTCGTCAGTAATTTGATTTTCGAAAGAAGTAGACAAAGCGTTGTGTAGGTAACTATACAGACGCTATACAACGTTTATTAGAAAGGGGGTTAGACAATAAAATTACTCAAAACGATTATAAACTTTGTTTAAAATCCTGTTAACGCATATCCTGCAACGTGGTTAGCACAAGTAAGTCTGAATAAACAGCTTATTATTAATCTGTTCATTACTTATTATGAATAATTGATTTAAGTAATAATTTCATCTACGTCATTATTGTGGCATAAAAGCAAGAGTGACTAACTAGGAAAAATTATATCTATTATATTAATTGAATAATAATTATATGACAATTCAGCTGAACTATTTTAATGTACCTTATTAAACCACAAAATGAAGTAATATTGTGGTTTCGTCAATACATTTACAAATTAGTTTGATTCATAATCAAACTAATTTCGTAGAAAAGAGCTTGGTAATAATTGTGTTCGATATAATGTCCAGTTTCTTCGAGTTGAAACAAATCAAATACAGCTTCATTATTTCATTCTGTGACTTCATAATAAGCAATTTTAAAGAATAGAATTTTAAACATAAGAAATATTAGGTCCTTACATATGAAATTGGCGTTTTTCGTACTGGCCACTTTAATCACGAATTTCTCCTCTTTGGTAAGGAATTCCAAATTCAAATTTGTACAGCTATTTACTCATGTATTTGTGCTTCGATGACCGTCATTCATTTGTTTTTTTTCTTCTGTTTTTTCTGTTTGCGTCACTCATTTTACAAAATGGAAAATTTAAAATATCGCATTATTTACGAGTACGAGTTCCGCCGTGGCACTAGTGCTGCGGAAACGACTCGAAGGGTGAATGATGTGTATGGCGGTCATGTTGCAAAAGAAAACACAGTTCGTTTTTGGTTCCAACGTTTTCGTTCTGGAAATTTCGACCTGCAGAACAAGCCCCGTGGACGGCCTGAGACCCAAGTTGATAATGGAGAATTGAAGGCTATTGTGGAAGCGGACCCATCGCAAACCACGTCCGAGTTAGCTGCAGGCTTCGATGTTAGTGATAAAACTGTTTTAATTCACTTGAAGCAAATTGGGAAGATTAAAAAGCTTGAAAGCACGACAACGCCAGACCACACACTGCGCAACAGACGGCTACCAAATTAGAAGAGCTTGAATTGGAATGTCTTAGACATCCTCCGTACTCCCCGGACCTTGCTCCAACAGATTACCATTTTTTTCGCAATTTGGATAACTTTTTGCAAGGGAAAAAATTCAACTCCGATGGGGCAGTCCAAATCGCCTTCAAAGATTTTATTGATTCCCGTCCGACTGGTTTTTTTAGTAAAGGGATCAATGAACTACCTATAAGATGGCAAAAGTGCATGGAAAACAATGGTTCATACTTTGATTAATTAAATATATTATATTAAAAAATATTCGACTTTTTGTTCCTTCCATACAAAACGCCAATTTCATATGCAAGGACCTAATATTAAATTGTGTTTACCATCACTACCCAACAAGTCCAGCATTTTGCGCCATAATGTTAATATCAACTTTAAAGCCTCGTATCCACTAGGCAACAAATGACGCGCAACACGTAACGCTCAACATGTTTTCGGCAGCGTTGCACAGCGTTGCAAGCGCGCGACGGTGCCAGCTGGCACGCAAAATGACGCGCGGCTTGTTGTTTGTTTCCGTGCAACATGCAATTGAGCATGAAATTTTGTCGAGTGTGTAACGAACGAGTGCATTCGGGTAAAATTGGTAAAAGATCCATCAACCATACGACTGAATATTCTAACCCACCAACGTGTTTTTTTTTTCTTTTTGATGCATTTTTACATAAAATTATAACTACCGCCGCTGAAATCAATAATAGTTGCATGCGTTCCATGTGTTGTCGGCGACATGTTGTCGACGACTGATCATGCGTAGACAGACAACGTTGCTAAACAAAAGTTTCAACATCTTGAGCAACATTTTGTGCAACATGTCGCGCGCCAAATGTTGCCTAGTGGATAAGAGGCTTAAATGCTACTAGAAAAAAATGTTTACATCAACCTTCCTTTCACATATGCGTAATGACTGGCAACTTATTAACATACTGCGAGCAAAACTGCCACGAGTTGTGTTGCCAGAAAAATATGTTCAGCAACACAGACACAATGTTGATGAACGTTTGTTCATGGGGCTTGTAGAAACTTTTGTTTAACAACATATCTGACCAACAAGACGTCCATCGTACTTGTGTCATAGCGCAACATCGTCGAAATGTAATGTTAATTGATAAACATGCCGAATGTCACGTGTTGCGTATTGTTTTTGGTTTTAGCTTGTAAAAACCAAAGTATGTAATAACATACTTTGGTTTTTACAAGCTAAGTATTGTTTAAATCTCTAGCTCCATCGTGTACCGATACTCACGCCATCATTCTATGTAAATACGGATGAACAAACAAACATCGGTTTTTTTTTTTGTTTTTTCAAAAAATGAAAGAAGTTTCCGTTTTTCACAGGTTCTTTGAAAAACGGAAACTCTAAATTAGAGAGCAAAAAGTCTAGTGTGCATCAGTTAAGTCGTTTTCTTTGTCTTAGAAAGGTCTTAGATTAGTAATTTGATCAAAACAAAATGAGTTCATATTTATAACGAACACGGAGATTCGTCGTACCAACTTAAATAAAGCGATTATTTGGCATCAGCGGCAGCGATAAAAATCTCATGCTATTCTACCATTAAATTTTCCAAGTTCTGATTCCTCTGCTTTATGTCAGAAAAAGAGCTACTTCGAGCGAGTTCGATAAACTCCTACTGAGTTGGCGAGATCGCTCTGATGAGATGGCAGTTAATTGTGCCCAAATTCTTTAAAGAATTTTTGGCACAATGCCATAAAGCGTCACATACCCATCAAAACTAACTATTTGTGCTGAAATTAAATCGATGTTGTTATTGCTTTACCCTTTATTCATAAACGTTGCTTTAAGTTGAGTAATGATTAGCGTCACATACTTCTTGACGTTTAAACGTCTCTCAGCTTTACGCAACGTTTATATAAATAAGAGGGTTAGTTTTAACGTGAGACAGGCTTCTACAATACGTACCATCATTGTTGTTAAAGAGCTGTTCGATGTCAGCATCGAGCAGGATGAAGCACTCTTCATTAGTAAGAAGGGAGCCGGCCGAAGCCGGCGACTGATCCCAAAAACTGGCACTCATTCTTGGAGCGATGCAAACTCTGAAAATGTTTAATTTCATAGTTTAATACAAAGAAACCATGACTGATACGTATTTTACATCGTATACGGTATTTGAATGGTTTTTATTATTTGTCTTTTTGATACCTGGAAAAAATTAAGCCACAGTAAAAAGAAATGTCACAAAAAATTACGTATTTGTATGAGTTATAACGTCTAGACAGAGACAACACTGCTGAGATCTAACGTCACAACACAGGA
Source organism: Amphipoea oculea (assembly GCA_945859645.1). Lineage (NCBI taxonomy): Eukaryota > Metazoa > Arthropoda > Insecta > Lepidoptera > Noctuidae > Amphipoea > Amphipoea oculea. The sequence continues at coordinate 11,082,211 of OX243877.1, forward strand.
ACCAAATTAACTTCGCGCCATTTAGTACAATGGTAGTTTGGCGTGACAAGAATAGAACAATAATTTCAAAACAGCATTAATAATTTTTCCACAAATCATATTTTTTAGTAATCTCTTTAAAATAAGTATTAATTCGTGTATATTTATTATAGTAGTCAAATACCCTAATGCCCTGTATAAAATATGAACAAGACTCAAAAACAAGACTCAACATTATATCAAGCGCATTATCAGGCGATTGCCTGATTCTCTTGATATAATGTTGAGTCTGGTTGTTTAATTATGAGTAGTGATAGTATGTAAAGTAAAGTAAAATCGTTTATTTCGTATTTCAAAATGACAATATGGAGGTATCGTTGGTCCCAAACCAGGCACAGCCTGTGTCTTGGGCACAATTACAATGGTAGGTACATTTTGATAATTTTATACGAAATAAGTTTAGTAGAAGTTGGTATAATTAAAGTTGAAGTTAAAGTTGTAAAGATAAAGGTTGATAGTAAGTTGCTTAACTGAATGAATAAAGTTGAAAATAAAAATAGAACTTACCACAGAAGAAAAAACAAGTGCTGGGAGATCAGAGTTCGATAAAAATGGTGGTTTTTGTTGTCGAAGGACGAAGCTGTCCGGTGAGGGCGCCATGGCGGCACTGGAAAATAACACACATGCAAATTAGTACACAGATATTACAATTAAGTTTTACAGTTAAACCTATAGCCTATAGCTAAGAACCTGACACACTAATGAAAGTATTTCAAATAATATTATTAGAGGTTTCATGGGAATTCCTGAATCTTTATATTTAAATTATGTAATTACAAATAATTCTTAAATTACACAACAAATAGGGAGATAAACGTTGGACTACCAGCAAATCAGAAGATTTAATATCCTCTAGTAGAACATGAGATAGACCTTACCTTAAAATCGAGAAAATGTGTAGTGTCAGTTAGCAGCCAGTATTTATTGCTTTTCGAGGTAGATAATTTGAGCATACATAAAGATACTAGCAGCGCCCCGCGGTTTCATCCGCATAAATTTCCCATGGGAATATCGGGATAAAAACAATCCTATGTCGTTTCCCGGGCGGGACTCAAACTATCTCTATACCAAATTTCATTTAAATCGGTTCAGCGGTATTAGCGTGAAGAGTTTCAGACATACTTTCGCATTTATAATATTAGTACGTATGGATTAGTATGGATATATAGTATGGATACCATTGTACTCATGCGCATTTGTGACAGTAATGTAAACACATTCCCATGCATCATGATCTTATTTTAGCCATATTGTTAGTGCTACCAGAAACAGATTCTATTGTGATGTTAAGCATACTACAAAGTTACAAATACAAAGTAAAGATTGTTGTTACTTTACTGATCAAATCAGAAGTGCATTGTCCTTTCTTATCCTCAAATAGGCAGGAAATAATTCCCCGTATTTTCCCTTGCAAATGCTAAGTAATTTGTTGTCCTTATTTTCCTCTACATTCAACATTCAGTTCTTGAAATGAGCCACAAATATGATAATTTACGTCAATTATGTGATGTCATGCAGACTTGTTTTTGCGTGCGGTCTTAGTTTTTGTTCTTTTACACTTATATTGCATTTTATTTATTATTGTATATTATATAGAAGATGAGTGTATAAGTAGGTGCATGGAACAATAATATTATTATGTATTGTGTGAAGGGCTACGAAAAACATAAAATGTCTTGGACTTCGGCCTTGATTTCTCGGCGTTTGTACATATTCACGATATGATGTTGATGACTACGGAACTATGCGTTTTTTAAGTACTACAGCAGCATGTTCTTTACCGTATGCTCGCATGAATCGTAAGTCGATGTACAGCAAGCAAACCTGTCATAGGTGTGCTAAATACTGGAATGTTAGTAACAATTCGTATATAACCATCCCAAAATAAATAGTACCTATCCTTTTACATAGGAACATGATGGAATAGGTATTTATGTAGGTAGGTATAGATGGATATCTATGTTTACTTACAGTAGACGAAAATAACAAAAATGATATTGTATCTAATCAAATATAAATTACGAGTATCGATTCGGTATTGTGAATGAAGAGAAATGTTGTTTTTTTATTAGAAACAATAAACTGATAAAGGGGAAGATCACATAACATATAGTACACACGGCGACACACCAAGATATATACATTTCCAGTTGCTGACTTCGCATTTTATAGGTTCTTCCTAGAAGTCAGCTTTTACTGGAAATCTACAGAGTGTTACAGAAAGGGTATATCAATACAAACGGGTTGAAGAGTGTATCTGGTCTAGAATGTCTGTACAAAATTTCAGCTCAAAAGCAGTAACTTTGAAAATGCTTAATACATATTAATGCACTACGAGGGTCATTATCCATTATCGGTAGTGTGTCTGTGCGCCTAGTACACGCACATCACGCCGCCGCGCGCCAGTGCAGCGCCGTGATGTCGAAATAAAAAAATATTAAGCATTTTCAAAGTTAATGCTTTTGAGCTGAAATTTTGTACAGCGATTCTAGACCAGATACACTCTTCAACCCGTTTGTATTGATATACCCTTTCCGTAACACCCTGTATAGCTTGATATGCCGTCGTCGTGCGCACTACATAACATCATTGAAATAATAAGCTTGAAGCCGCACGTACACGTACGTATTGCAATAGAGACCATTGACGTCATTAATGATAGCGCAGTTACTTTACTATTGGTCCACCCGATTCTTACAGCTTTAGAAATAAAGCTGAAAATAGCTTGAATAATAGTCAATTTACGAATCTCTGTGATACTCACGTACAGACAATCTATTTCACCTTACTATGTCTCAATCTCAACAGTTGATTGCATTGACTTTCAACATGAACAAACCATGATTGCGCAAAGTTTTGAAATGCTAGGTAGGCGGGTACTTACAACCACCGTGAAAGTTGAATATTATATTGTCTATAAAGACATGTAGTAAAAATAAAATAATACCTAATAATTATAAAGGTTATAATTTACACACGAAAACTGTGTGTCAACGTTTTTTTTCCTTTCCCATTGGTTCAGTAACCGAAAGCGATAAAGCCCAACGTTCGTTTCCCATACTTATTACTGACTTAAAACGTTCTGTAAAATACAATTAATAAGAAGATGTTTGCTATAAATTCCGGGAACAAATTAATATACTCAACCACGCGAGTTTCGAAATCGCGTAATTTTTTTTTTTTTTTTTTAGTAAGACTCGCTCCGTAAGGATCAAGGTCATAGCACACTTATCAAACCAGAAAAGGATCGGCACCGTATCAACTCGAGCCGTTCATTATTCTTTGTATGAAACTCCCTACTGCAACGCACACTAATCGGAATCGTAACGTATTCGCCTTGCCTCGGGACAAGCTCACGAACCGCGGTGCAGTGCGTTACGGCTCGTCATCGCCGCACTTACGTCTTTTCGTACCCGAGCTTACATCTCTTCGTGCACCCTTGCCCCTCTAACCCCTCCGGCCTGCCTGCTGCACCATCAACCAGCGATCGGCGAGCCGTAAGCGCGGCATCGCCTAGCCGTAGCAGAGTCGACGTATCGGAGCATCAGCGATGCTATTCTGTAAAAAGATCACCGTGATGATAACTTAGGTGAAGTGAGCTTAAAGTGAGCTGTCATTCCACCTGATGCTCGGGATTGACACTATTGACAGCTCACTTCACCTAAGTTTTAACGGCGAGATTTTTACAGAATAGCATTACAGCATAGCTATTCACAAACACTCGATACGCTTCCGTATCGTATCGAACATTAATCATTGTTATCGTAGGAGTCTTCTAAACGCTGTTCACAAGTCCAAAACCCGAAAATTTTGTCAGTTTAAATCAAATAGACGCCCGCTATTCTTCCAACAGCTATTTGCTGTTGAGGGCAAGTCAAATCAGGTTATCGAAATGTCAGGTTTTCGATACCATAGCCTGTCGTATGGTTGTGAATCAGGGCTCTGCATAGCTATTCACAAACACTCGATACGCTTCCGTATCGTATCGAACATTAATCATTGTTATCGTAGGAGTCTTCTAAGCGCTGTTCACAAGTCCAAAACCCGAAAATTTTGTCAGTTTAAATCAAATAGACGCCCGCTATTCTTCCAACAGCTATTTGCTGTTGAGGGCAAGTCAAATCAGGTTATCGAAATGTCAGGTTTTCGATACCATAGCCTGTCGTATGGTTGTGAATCAGGGCTCTGCATAGCTATTCACAAACACTCGATACGCTTCCGTATCGTATCGAACATTAATCATTGTTATCGTAGGAGTCTTCTAAGCGCTGTTCACAAGTCCAAAACCCGAAAATTTTGTCAGTTTAAATCAAATAGACGCCCGTTATTCTTCCAACAGCTATTTGCTGTTGAGGGCAAGTCAAATCATGTTATCGAAATGTCAGGTTTTCAATACGATAGCCTGTCGTATGGTTGTGAATCAGGGCTCTGATCCGCTTTGGTTACATGCTTACGTTAGATTGACGCCTGTTTGACGGCAAGGCGAAAAAAACTTTTCACTTTTTAGTTGTACCTACTACCTACCCCACAAAAAAGTAAACGAAAAGATCGTTAAAGTAGACAATGTAGATGAATTTTTTTTAGATTTTTGTTGATGTTTCAAAAACCGCTTGTCCGATTTCGATAAACTTTTCATGGGACCATTTGGGAAGAATACCCTTTCCAACAAAAAAAGAATTTTTCAAATCGGTTGGCAAGCGACGGAGTTATGCGCGAACAAACATAAAAAAAAAAAATACAAACATCCGAATTGAGAACCTCCTCCTTTTTAGAAGTCGGTTAAAAAACGATACGGTGCCGATCCTTTTCCGATTTTATACGTGTGCTATTGTAAACAATTGAACATCTACTTCATTAAGAACTGTTCAAACTGAGGCGGATATCGCACCAGTTTGAACACCTCCATGCAACTTATTTGAAACAATCGGCGCGAGCCAATTTCGTCTCCCTACCCGCGCGGTATTCAACTCAGTTTGACCAGAGCATATTTCTCGGCACAGAGCACCAATTCAATACAGACAAAATACACGCAGCGGCACGGAATCTTGGCCAAGCGCTTATCTCGCAAATACTCGCAATAACAAATTCCAATTATTGTTTCTTATGTATGAGGGTAGGTCAAAAAAATGTTTACTCTTAGTTCAAGAGGGTAATTCATTATTTTTGAGTACACTATGGTGCAACTTTTAATTTTTAGTTGAATTGTGTCTCTTGAGTAGTGATGGGTAATTTTCCGAAAAATTTCAAAACTCGGAAATTTTTCAATTTATTTTTCTGAAAAATTGAAAAATTGGAAAAATAATGGAAATATATCTTTTTATCGAAATTATTAGTTTATAAAATATGTATAGTTCATAATAAGTTGAAATTCAAAGGATTTAATGGCTTTACATGTTGTTTCAAAAAAAAAAACAAATGTGCAAAGTTATATTTTAATACAGATTCATGGTCAATGGTTTATTTTACACATAAACATATATAATTACGTCACTCATGATTAATCTGAATCCAAATCTGAATCATAATCATCATAAAAGAATTCGTCATCAACATTTTGTACATTATCTGCATCTACAAACAGTAAATCTTCAGTCGGTGGACTGATATCGTCCTCCTGATTATTGTGAATATACAAATCATCATTATTTCTATTTTCCATATTCCAGTTATAAGCAATAAAAGCCATTTTTTCAGCTCGCTCCGTCAGCAGTCTATTACGCTTCTTTGTGTGAATTCCACTTATTGTACTAAAAGAACGTTCACATGCGGCAGACGTTACAGGAGCCGTGAAGATAACTTCAGCCACTTTTCTCAGTTTCGTAAATTTACATATGCCTTGCCACCAAGAAAGGGGGGTGACATTATTTACTGGCGACCACACAAATCTTTGACTCCAAAAGTTAGATTTTGATTTAAAATCGGAAACTTCCGCCATTATATCATCAATATTTAAGTACGTTGCTAGTTCATCGATAAAATTCATTGCTGCAGCATCTTCTTCATTACTTAAGTTATCACCACAGATCTTAGGATCTAGCAGACATGCAGCAAAATGGATAGGTTTTACAACTGTTCCTTTTCTGGATTCAACTTTGTCAAGCAGAGTTTGCTTTTCTTCTTCATTGATAATATTGGTGTGAGCAAAAACTTCTGTTATTTTTAATTTTAAGGTATTCCACACTGAAACTGTTTTCTGAATTAAAATATCGTTACCTTCTAGTTGGGAGATGCTAACAGCGATTGGTTCTACAATTGCAGCAACTTCATTTGTCATTGTCCAAAATCTTTCATCTAATAAATTTGATTTGTTTTCTGACGACAACTGTGCTCGTTCATGCACCGCCAACGTTTGCATTGCTGGTTTGACAAATTTCATCACTTGCAGCGTATCATGTACACTGCTCCATCTAGTTTTAACAGGTAGCTTCAATTTTTTGTTGCAGTTTTTTTCAATTGAAATTTTCGTAAAAAGTGACGAGAGTACTTGACTGTATTTTATTTCTTTTACTACATCGACTATCATTTTCATTATAGTTTTAATCACATTAATCTTTAGAACGTCATCTGCCAATAAATTTAATGTATGTGCTGTGCAACGTAATGTGATTATATGTGGATATAATTCTTTCACATTCAACAGAGCTCTTTGAACATTATTTGCGTTATCACCTATTAACACAAAGAACTTTTCGGGGCCAATATGATTCATCACTTTAAAAATCTCTGTGGTCAAGTATTCTGATGTATGACGATTATCAAGCGTGTTTACAAAGTCTACGAGTAAAGGAGCAGGTGTGGAGACTAAAAAATGTATAATACCTTCATTTTTTATATTGGACCAGCCATCTAGCTGAAGATGCAGTATCGAAAGAGATTTCAAATTAATATCTTGACTCTTTTTCATTTCATCATAAATGTTATCCACGTAAGTTGTTAATGTTTTTCGTGTTGGTAATGTGTAGGATGGCGCTAAAGCAGAAAATACTTTTTTCCATAATGCATGTTCTACCCAAGAGATAGGAGATCCTGATACTGTAGTTGCTAAGGCGATCAATTTATCGACGTCTTTTTTATTAACGGAACAATCTGCTTCTGAAGACGCAGCGGAAGAAGTAGAAGGCAAGTTTATGCACGAATCGGCTTCTTTTGTCAAGCTAACATTTAAAATTTTCATATCTTGTGGACATTTCGTGCAATTTGCAATATGAGACCGCATACGAGTAACATTCGCGTATCGAAACATTTTGTTACAATATTTACAAAAGACACTGTTATTCCGTTTTTCAAACGAATTCCATACTGTAGTGTTTTTATTACGACCCATTTTTGTCCCAAACTCACTTAAAAAATAACAACACTTCCTTATTATACCACTAATACAAACACTCCGAAGCTAAATGAATGCCAGTCAACTACATATTGCCACGCAATTTCCAATTCCTTACTAAACACATATAACGGGGAATCCCCGATCATAGATTACATGCTATTACGTTACGTACTTACCATAAACTAAAATTTGCCGGACAGTCAGTGTAATGAGAACATTAGAATTTCAAATTTAATGTTTTGTAAATTTATCTCGCATGAACTTGACCGGTATACCGGTGATGAACGGTATAATCTTATGCAAGAAATCATAAAAGTCTTTAAGAAAAATAATAAGTAACAGTCTTAGTAATAGGGTACGGAATCCTAAAAATGAGAAATTTTAGTATTTTGATAAAAAGTAACAAATAATTTGTTATCTTGTTTTATTTTCTGATCTTGGTCGACTTCCCATTTTTTTCCAATATTTGAAAAATATTTGAAAAATTGGAAAAATATTGGAAATTTTTCATTTTTTCTTTTCTTTTCATTCCGAAATTTTTCCACTACCCATCATTACTCTTGAGCGACTACAATAAGTTGCAAGTTTGTGTGTTGTAAAAGTTTACGATTAGCTTATTGAATATGGTGGTTTTGAGCCTTTTATTGATCAACTGCAGGTGCTTTAACACCAATAAAAATGACATTAACACCAGCACAGGTTGCAGAGGCTGTAGCATCAATTGACCAAGGGTTGACACAGCGTGAAGTTGCTGTGGTGCTTACTGTACCACGTTCGTCGATGCAGTATGTCCTAAAACGATACCAGGACATAGGCCATTATTCCCGTAGACCAAGTAGTGCACATCGGCTCGAGATGACAGTTTTATTGCCCTGGAAATTTTAAGAAACCGCTACCTGACCGCTGTTGAGATACGCCAGCGGCTTCAAATTGCAAGAGGCGTGAATGTTAGTGAGCGTACAATGAGAAGACGAATGGAGGAAGTGAATTTGAAAGCCCGTAGACCAGCACGCGGTCCAGAACTCCTCAGACATCACCGAGTAGTTCGACTTCAATTCGCACGTGAACACGCCAGCTGGACCCACGAGCAATGGGCTCCAGTGCTGTTCACAGTGTTCACAGATGAGTGTCGAATAGCTTTGCGTGCTCCAGACGGTCGGGAGCGAGTGTGGAGAAGAGGAGAGAGATTTCTACCCATTACCACCACACAAACTGTGAGTTTCCATGGAGGCTCTATAATGGTTTGGGGAGGAATAAATTCGTCGATAACCGGCTAACTGCAGCCCTATAAATCGAGGAGGTCCTCCAGGGACATGTTTTGGTATATTCGGGATACATTGGGTTCGACCAATTCCTGCTAATGCACGATAATGCACGCCCACACGTTGCACATTGCGTTGAAGAATTCCTTTAAGAAGTTGGTATTAAAAAATTGCAATGACCAGCTCGTAGTCCGGACTTAAACCCGATTGAGCATATGTGGGACATGCTCAAAAGAAAGATAAAGTCCACTTCCGACCTGCCAAACTCTTAACCAACTTCGAAATGCAGCACTGACTGCTTGGGAAAGCATACCGCAAGTTGATGTCAGAAACATCATTCAAAGTATGCCAGATCAAATGCAGGCTATTAGAGGAGGAAACACCCGATACTAAAATGTAGAGACAATAAACCAATTTAGGATTTTTTGTATTCTATGTATAGTGTTTTAAAATTGATAGTGTAAAATTCTTTGTTTCTGCAAAAGTGCCCAATTTAATGAATAAACTTATTGGTGTACTGACGTTTTCAATTTCTAAAAGCATAAGAAAGACTTATTGAGTGCATCTACCCTTATTTCAGTGTCAAAAATACATTTAAATGCAAAATATCATGAAATTTACATGTGGCCAAGCCAAGTTTCCGTGCCGGTGAATGTCTGAAAAGATAAGTACAATGATAAACAGGTCAAACTCAATGTAATTAAAATGCTATGAATAAGATAAAAAAAAATATCTATTTGAAAAATATACTTCCTGTTTTTTTTTTTCATTATTGTTTATTAATGATAAGACAGATTTTGATTTAAGTATGTAAGAATTCTCTCCCCTCACCGAGGAGAGCTGACATGTGTCCCAGCAGTGGGAACATTATAGGCTGATTGTGCTTATGCTATGTAAGAATTTGTTTGAAAGAATGAGTTTTTGCTGTTATAATATTGAAATCTTATAATATTCTTGCAATGTAACTATATAATTGGCCAACATTGAGCAATTCGATGTAACAACATCTGAAACAAGTTGGTGACTCATCTACCAGTAAGCTGACTGAAGTAAATTATGGTATGTACTTCAGTACATGTTAATGACTGAAAAATATAAATGAAACATGTACAACTGGCAGAACTTGTCACCAAATTAGATTTTTTATGATTTTAATTGTGTCTCATTAGTGACAGTTGAGCTAATAATTATGTTCCAGTGATTGCATGCAGATGTGAATATTGAACAAAAAATAATACAAACAAAAACAAATGAATGCTGTAACAACATAATATTTAAAAAAATACTGTATGAATAATAAATTCAAAATAGTGTGAAATGATACCAAACATGGGTGTAATTTGAGGTGAAAACTAACATTGAAAAGCATTAACAAAGTTCTCGCTTTTACTTTTACCCATACAAATAAGTTGATACAAGTTACTACACTACATAGGGACATTACTACAGAATCATTTCTGAGTAATGCACTATCGAACTTATGGCTTTTTTAATGTTAAAGAGATAACAGTATAATTAATCCATGAAACAAGTACTTTACTATACTCCTTATCAATTACTAAAAGAAAGGAAATCTGTTGTATTTACTACAAATTTATTGATACTGTGCAATGTAACTTTGGTTCTAAAATAAAGAATTATTAAGATTTGTAATTTTGTATCAATATTTATAACAAGGATAAAGTAAAATAAACTAATTAATTATTGTTAATTCTTAATGAGGAATAATAAAGTTCTTAAACCAGAATTAAACAGTAATAACATTTACATGTTGACTAGCAATGGAGTTAGATATATATGCATTAAGGTGAATGCGTAGTTGTAGCCCGCGAAATTCAATTTTTCTTACGTTTTTTGCAATTTTCAGGTCAGTGTCAGGTTGTATCTTGATCAAAATATGATTCGCGACAATAACAGGTACGTATTTACAGAATTATAATAATTAGAATCATTAATACATCTTCCTAAGTTAGATTTCTACCGTTAAGAACAAATCTCGTATGGAAAAGTGTTGGTGGTAGAAATCTAACTTAAACAGATGTATTAATGATTCTGATGATTATAATTCTGTGAATACGTACCTGTTATAGTCGCGAATCAAATTTTCATCAAGATACAACCTGACACTGACCTGAAAATTGCAAAAAACGTAAGAAAAATTGAATTTCGCGGGCTACAACTACCCATTCGCCTTAAGCTCAAAGAAAACCACTCATCACAATTTTGCGCATTAATTAAATTGCAATTTTAAAAAAGGTGCAACATTACAATGGGTAATCGGATTTTCATAGTTGTTGTAAAATTGCTGATAACTGTAATGTGATGTTATGAACTGGTGACCTGCTCGTGCATATGCCACAAGCATACATAATGAGATTGTGAACCGCTTGGCATTTGTTTTACGGAATGTCGTAATGATAGATCTCCCGCGCAACTTGGTCTTGGTGAAAGCGGACTCGTCCACTCAAATAAAACTATGTCAATATTCGTGAGATGAAATACACGCTTTCGATCAAAACAAACAAGTGTATGAAAGATTAAGTGTCTAAATATTGAACTATTGTACCTTTTAACAGTGTTAATTGGTTGGAAAGCAGCGGCAAGCAATATGCTATGGAATGGAAACCTCATTTGTTAACACCAAAACAAAACTTTAATAATAAAACTTCTACTTACAACATTTTTTATTACGTGTGACGGCACACGTAGGTGTGCAAACTTTAGAACTAGTAACCCATCTTGAACGCAATATTAGCACGGAAAAACAAATTAAACACGTCTACTAGTTTTGAGCCATTGATGAGTAATAGAATCGGGGGGGGCAGGGGGGCAAAGAGAGGGCTAGGCAAGTTAGCGGGAGTCGGATTTTTTTTCGACCTGGCAATTTTGCTTCCTTTCCGACTCGGAAATTGCCAGGTAGAAAAAATATTTTTTTGAGACGGTAGCGCCTTCATGGTTGGTACTGAACTAAATGATGCAATAGGAGCTTCATATTGCATAGTCATCACTGACCTCTATTATAATAGAGGTCAGTGATAGTCATGAATTCGATACAATAATTTTATTGAAACGACTTATGATTTCGCACAATGAATTATTTAAATAAATTCAAGGGTTAAATCTATCTTTGCAAACGTTATGTTAGGTACACACATGTGTCTAGGGTAGCGATGGGCGTTGAATCAACGAACTAGTTGAATCAACGTTGATGTCTCTTCAACGGGATTAACGTTGACCATAAACAAATCAACTCGTTGAATTCGTCAACGAGTTACGAGACAACGACGTTTATGAATTCAACTCGTTTATGAACTCAACGTTTTGTTATTTTCAACGTACGTAAATTGTATTTATATTTACAAAACTCCCGCTACGACGCGATAGTCATGACAATAATTTGAACTCTAAATAACGAATAAAAGATTTGATATTTATTTAGTAATTTGATCATTATTTTTAAAAGAAAGTAAACGATGACATTCAATTATCTACGCCTGAAATTTGTGTTTTATAGCAAATTAATCAGTCAGTCCTAAGCCTGAAAAAAGTATGAATGGAAGATCATCTAGAAACCTAGGTAGGTAGTGGGTAAAGTCATCATAAAATGTTATCCAATTTCATTTGGTAAATTGCATCAAATTGTTCGTAAATTAACAGCGTACGTTAATAAAAGCGTTAAGGCGTTTATCGTTCATGCAAGTTGACGTTCGTAACACGTTAACTCGTTGACGAAATTAACTAGTTGATCAACTAGTTGACAAACGCAATTCAACGTTAACGTTTCGTTGACGGAAAAACCTTCAACGACCCATCGCTAGTCTAGGGCATTATGCACATTCAATGTTGCAAGTATAGGCAATCTTAATAAATATTTTATATAAAAAAATAGAATAATTTTTTTGCACTTCCATGGAAATAATTTTTTAGGTAAAAACCAAAAAATAATTAAATGTTATTATAATAGCAATTTATTATTTTAATTCACAACTTCCTAAGAAAATTTCATGCTGTAACATTCCAAATTCGACAAGTTGACTAGAGCTACAGTCGTCGAATCACAAAAGTTTGGTATACACACCAGCCTGGTGCGCTGTCCATTCTCTCCTAAAAAACAAAATTTATGCTTAGTACATGATTACTATTGAGATTATAAAATATAGTCCTTGATTGAGATGCATGTTATATTTTTAGAAAGTTAAAATCATAGTATGTACCTTCATATAGATCTGTGGCAAATTCAGCAGAATTACCACAATAATATATAGCCGGGCAGTTATAAATAATAAAAGGGTCTGTTTCTGTGCAGGGGGTGCATGGAATGGTGTCTGGACAAGTTGGCGCAATGTTCCTCCAAAGCAGGGTTTTCTTCATTACTTCCAAGGTGTCGTCTAGCTTACTGTATCTCATAATGTCTTTTATGGGTTCACCTGAGGTACCCAAGCATGTTAAACCTGAAAAAAAAAAACACAAATAGTAGAAATTCTTATATTGTGTGTAGCAGCAACTTTCTGGATATAATACAAATACACACCTCCAATTTCGCATTCATAAGGATTGGTGACCCGATTGAATGATTTGTACTCAATAGCTTTAGGGAATAAACCTGAAATACAGAAAATTATTATTACTCTTTCATTCAACTTAGTTTTTACCTATTTCTATGTGGAAATAACAACTAACAATAGTGAAAAGGTTTCTGTGGCAACATTATTCCAGTTGGGTCTTTACTGCTGGGCATAAGGTCTAGAGGTGCAACAGCACTGACAGCAGTTGCTAAGGAGTCCATTAATTCTACTGCTGCAATGAACTCAGACTCATTCACACCACTCTCATTTGTGTGACTTGCTAATACTCCACCTGAAAAGCAAGATAAATCCTATTATTTAGGAACTGGCGAAACAAAAAAAAATCCCATTATTTAAGAAATGGGTGATTTCTAGAGTTAGAATTCCTCACTTCACACTTAATATTATAAAGGCGAAAGTTTGTGAGTGTGTGTTAATATGTTTGTTACTTCTTCACGCTCAAAAGGCTTGCCCAATTTTGATAAAATTTTGTATGGAGGTAGCTGACACCCTGGATTAACATATAGGCTACTTTTTATCCCAATATTCCCACAGGATCGAAACTTATGCGGGTGAAACCGCCGGGCGCAGTTAGTTTGCTTATATTTTTGTTACAAAAGCATCCTTACCAGCAACAATAACCCTGACAATCTTAGAAACTTCCTCCTGATATTCAGACGTGCCTGATAGTCCAGACAACCATTCCATAAACAGATGCATTGAGAACATGTGATCTGCTGTTCTTGAGGTATTCAATCCAGACATAAGGACTATGTATCTGAAAAGATATTTATACTTTAGAAAGACTGGCAATGTTGTTTGAACCTCTTTAGATTAAGGAATTAAAGGTCTATGTCATACCTGTCTGAACTTAACATTGGTAGCGGTTTTTGTATACCGCAGCCAGCCCAGCACACATCCTTGACTGTGAATATTCCATCTTCATCCTCAGAACCTGAAAAATTATATAAATATTTCAGTTCCATGGCATTCAACGGGTATAATTTTGATAACTCAGGAGCAGTTTTACTTTCACAATTCACCAACCCGTTGAGTTGAATGATCTCTAAAGTTCTCACAACAAATAACAACTTGAATACAGCAGAGAACCAGTTGTTTCTGTGATTAACAAACAAAAGATAATCCATGCAGATAGTAGTTGAAAACATACCTAACAAAGCACAGACCACACCGGTCACAATGTGATGGACATCAATACATTCACCAACCAGCTTAATTCTTTGCAGCTCATCTTCCAACACTATACTGTCTGATTCATGTACAAAATGAGTTCTGAAACAAATTCTTGGAATAAAAACAACTCTTTATTTTATAGCAGCATGTTTTAACCTCTCTTTAAACTTACCTAGGAGCTTGCGGAATGATTTCCAATTGATCTGACAATTCTTTCAGTATACTGGGTTTTAATTCTTGAAACTTGAACAGTGTTCCAATTATAACGCAAGTTGTACCCTTATCACGAAGTTCACATAGTTTTAAAATCTTATGCCTATTCGACCACTTTTTCATGACTATCGGAGTTAAGATGTTTCTAAAAGTATTGAGTCTAGCTGAATAAATGTGAGCATATTGTTTTGAAAAATCTCTCGCCACTTCCTGGAACCGTTTTGAACAATCGGTGTACTCTACATCTTCCCTCACCAGTTCATGAGACTCAAAATCATTCTTCGTTGTAGTAGATGCACTAGATTTTGGTTTAAATAACATGATTCTTATACTTGCAGATTCTCACAGACTTATTATTTATTTAAATTTTTTACTGAATTGATGTAATTTGTTGATCAATATTTTCGTTTTGGCGGTTTTCTTTTCTCTGACATTTTCTCATCACAGACGGAACCATTGAGATAGGAAAAACATGGAGAGGCCGCGTTATTCTATACATACATTTGCTTATACAAATATGAGTGAAATATGATTCAGAATGTGAAATATCGTTTTGTCTCATTCTTTCCAATAAGATAATCGTATTTGACAAAAGAGACAACAATATTTTAAGTTGTTGCTCATTATGGCAAAATTTTGTCGTGACGTAGTGACAGCTGTAGGTAAGTGCCGTAGCAGCCATCTTATGCGACGAGATTAGTAATCTGTGGACGAGTTTCGTGGTAGTTTTGCTGTCAAATGGTTGTTTATTTTTTGTATTATTGAGATTTGCGAGAAAATTACAAGGTTTTTACCTTTTAAAACTGCATATAAATGTTGGAAAACAGCAATTCAACATGCCTGTGTGTTGTATTGTGAAGTGTGGTGCAAGAAATAATGAAAATCAATCTCTATTGTCTTTGCTCAGGTTAAAGCCGTATTTCATGCAATAATACATAAAATAATACACATTCGATGATAAATTGTAACCCGATCATGAATTTATGGCTAAAGTATTGATATTTGGGTTATTTTCCGTATAACAGACCTTTTTATTATTTTTGTTACTTCACTCGTTTGTTTACAATAATATGTCATATTGGAATAGTGTTGTACCGTTGCCAAGTTTCCGAATCTAGTTCCTCCGCTGAAACGATATCGGTATTTTCTGCGATGTTAACATAAATAATCCTGCGTCTTATTAGGTGCGAGCGACCTTGCTAGGTTCGGCCCGTGTGGTTCACAGAACCAAAATCAAAATATTTTATTTCACATAAACCTACATAGGCACTTATGAAACGTCAGACTCAGAAGCTAGGTGCACGGTTCCAATAAAATTGGTTGTTTGCTATGGAGAAGAACCGGCAAGAAACTGTTACTGTTTAATAAAAACATTTTAACAAAAAAAAAACAACCAACTTCAAAAAAAATACTACAAAGTGAAAAATAACTTTAATTTCGGAAGTCGGTGTCGTTGGTTCCGTATTTTCGTTTTTTGACACTGACTTCCGAAATTAAAGTAATTTTTCACTTTGTAGTATTTTTTTTGAAGTCGGTTGTTTTTTTTTTGTAAAAATGTTGTTATTTTTCACTTTTTAGTTGTACCTACCCCACACAAATTCAATTAACACTAGTGCATTGAAGAATTGAATACACCGACTAGAAGAATCATCATAGAAATGCCGGAGATGTAGTACATTTATGCATATAACTTCGTACATAAGAATAATTACCTAATGTGTTATATACTAAAACCTTCCTGAAAGTATGTATATTACATTAGCGAAAAAGTTATAAAAATTGGTTCATTACTTTTTGAGAAAATCGCGGACATACAAACATACGGGTCGAATACAGAACCTCCTTTTTTGAAGTCGATTAATAATAATTGGCTTTTACAATGTTTATTTTGGTAAGTAACTGGCACTGGTTTTAATAAATAAACAACTCGTTTTTTTTTTTTATGGACGATCTGTTTCTCTCTTCTTGCCACTGCAGATTCATATATCGATACTCGATACAGTAACACCAATTTTCCTTGATTGACACAACCCTAGCAATGGCAGCCATTTTATGAGACAATATGAGTTGTAGGTATGCACCCTATTTTTGTAGGTATTTCCAGTCCATACTTTTCTATGTCAATGGACGGAACAGTGAACACTATACTCCTGTCAGTGTCAGTCACAGAGCAGAGCAAAACTCAATGGAGCAGAGCATGTAACCATAGAGGAAAAATTTTAATCATGTAACCTTTTATCTATCAGTTTTCTGTTGCCACCATATAAAGGTGATGGCACATCATGGCCTCCAGATTACCCTTAGACCATTGGCACTGAATCTCTTCGGTGCCTATTAAAAAAAAACAGATACATTTATGGCGTGCGACTTCTTGCCGCTGTATTAGAAATTTAGAACAGTACTTTATCTGTCTGTACTATTGTGAAAAATGGCGGGAGTTCAAAAAGTTAGATTAAATCAATTAAATATGAATATTAAGAATGCTTTGATTGTCGGTATAGTTATTGCAAAAAATAGCCCTCGAACTATAGGATCAAAGAAGAAAAGCGGTGAATCAAGAGGAGTTACATCCTTCACAGTAAGAGATTCTGATGTAGACACGATCAATGTTGATGTTTGGGGCTCCGAATACTTTGTTCTAACTTTTTACGAAAGATTTTTAGTAGGAGATGTTGGTAAGGGCCTTTTTTATGTAAAACTAATCATCAATATTTTAGTCACCATTTTCTAATCTACCTACGTACAAAATTATTTTCACAGTGGAAATTACGTCTCCAAAGATTTGCGTTAAAACTGGTGATAACGAAATTTACAGACCCCATGTGAGTTTTGTAAGAAGTCACTTGCTTTTTATTCTCGAGTTCTTTTTTTCTAAGTTAACTAATTACGTAAACATTTTACAGTACCTACCTAGTGTCTTATTTTCATACAAACATTTTCCCCTCGAAAGGTGACCTCTCCGTTCTACTTAACCCTAAACGAAGGGATGTCGGATGTAAGCATCCACAGTGGCGATACTTTTTCCATGTACTTACCGCTCCTCCACATACCTACCAAACAATCCTCTGGATATTACGGACTCGCTGAAGTATTGAAACTGCCAGGTACGTACCTAATAATAATACCAGCATTACCAGCCTATTATTGACCCACTGCAGGGTAAAGGCCGCTCCTCATACAGAGAAGGCACGAGCATTGATCAACACCTGGGTACCTAATAGTATTAGGTACTAAGTTACTTGTATTAGCCTTAGACGTTCCTTTAACTAGGACTATACCTAGCTATACAGGGTGAATTTTCCAAGTGGGCGTGGATGGCCAAATTCTAAACTATGAGGAATAGCGAAAAGTACTGAAAGGAGTCACGGGCTCGATTTTGATGAAAACTAAAACTGCATCATTGGATTTTTGAAAAATCTATTTTTCTAGCCAGGAATCGAACCTGTTGATTTTGAAAAAAAAAAACACATGCTGTATTATTACACCATTCGATAGTGTCCCTAATAAGGATCAAATTCTGGGAAGTAATGACATACGGCAAACTTAAGGAAAATGTTGAATTTTAATAAACTGCTTCTTATTTTAGAGTATTCATACATACATTACGTACCTTATGATGCTCAATATTATTTTTTATTAACACACCCGCAGTGCAGTCACCTTCACAACATTAGGTTCTAAATTTAAATTTCTATTACGATCTCTGGAAAATATTCTAATGGAATCAATAATATTGTAATGCTGAATGCAGTACAATCCTTGAGACGTCGAATCCAGTTATGTATTGAAAACAATGGTCATCATTTTGAACAATTAATCAGTTAAAGTTTAGTAGGTAGGTAACATAACCCGGGCCCGGCTAAATAATAACAGCCGCACAGGTCAATCCATCAGGTTAACCTACGCTTGCCGCGGTTGGTCTGTGGATGGGTGACCATCTTTACATACCGAGGTATTCAGCTACATCCGGTTAGAATGGAAGCCCACCCCAACATAGTTGGGAAAAGGCTAGGCAGTTGATGATGGATGAGGTAGGTATAGGTAACATAAGAAAAAAAAAAGTATTTTGTTAAAAATGAGCTCTTTCCTTTAGTTTGCCGTATGTCATTACTGGCACCGTTGAAGAGACTGCAGTACAGCCCATGTCTCGATCGAATCAAAGGCTTTCTCGTAGTCCACAAACGCTAAGCAGAGAGGCAGGTTATACTCTTCGGTCTTCTGTATAACCTGTCGCAGCGTATGTATGTGGTCTACGGTGCTAAAGCCTTTACGGAATCCGGCTTGTTCGGGAGCCAGATCGACTATCGGTACATCGAGGTGCTGAAGTGTCTGTACGAAAACGCCACTATGTCAGTCCGACTCCAGGACCAGACCTCGAAACCTATCCTTCTGCAGCGAGGTGTGAGACAGGGAGACGTTATCTCTCCGAAACTGTTCACCGCTGCTCTGGAGGATGTCTTCAAGGTTCTGGACTGGAAAGGAGCTGGCATTAATATCAATGGCGAGTACATAACTCACCTTCGGTTTGCCGACGATATAGTAGTCATGGCTGAGACTATGGAGGACCTCAGTACAATGCTCGATGACCTCAGTAGAGCCTCTGAAAGAGTGGGTCTGAAAATGAACATGGACAAAACGAAGGTCATGTCAAATGCCCATGTAACACCCACTCTCATGAAGATCGGAGACGCTACACTCGAAGTCGTGGACGAGTATATTTACCTAGGACAAACTGTCCAGTTAGGTAGGTCCAACTTCGAGAAAGAGGTCAATCGTCGAATCCGACTCGGCTGGGCAGCGTTCGGGAAGCTTCGCAATATCTTCTCGTCCCACATACCGCAGTGTCTCAAGACGAAAGTCTTTGACCAGTGCGTGTTGCCAGTGATGACATATGGCACTGAAACGTGGTCGCTCACAATGGGCCTTATTAGAAGGCTGAAAGTCACCCAAAGGGCAATGGAGAGGGCTATGCTTGGAGTTTCCCTGCGGGATCGAATCAGAAATGAAGAGATCTGCAGGAGAACCAAGGTAACCGACATAGCCCGAAGAATTGCCAAACTTAAGTGGCAGTGGGCAGGGCACATTGCTCGCAGAACAGATGGCCGATGGGGCCGAAAGGTTCTGGAGTGGCGACCGCGTACCGGAAGGCGTAGCGTTGGAAGGCCTCCCACAAGGTGGACCGACGACCTTGTGAAGGCCGCAGGAACTCGTTGGATGCGAGAAGCACAAAACCGGTCGAAGTGGAGGTGCTTGGGGGAGGCCTATGTCCAGCAGTGGACGTCTTTCGGCTGAAATGATGATGTCATTACTTCCCAGAATTCGATCCTTATTAGCGACACTATCGAATGGTGTAATAATACAATGTGTGTTTTTTTTTTCAAAATCAACAGGTTCGATTCCTGGCTAGAAATATTGATTTTTCTAAAATCCAATGATGCAGTTTTAGTTTTCATCAAAATCGAGCCCGCGACTCCTTTGAGTACTTTTCGCTACTCCTCATAGTTACAGATTTGGCCATCCACGCCCACTTGAAAAATTCACCCTGTATATTATTAGAAATCTACTTAGAACTCTAATATCGCTAATGCTACTTAATTAGCAGAAATATATTTCAAATCTCTTTAAAAATATTGGTCGTTGTCGCCAAGTTGTCAGGCCTGAGATAGATAGCACCTCATGGCTGCCCAATTCCACTTACTCCTCAGAATGGAATACCCAATTCAGTATGGAATTAACTGAAGAAGAAACTAAGCATACTTAGTTATAGTTTTCTAGTAAATTTATTGGTCACTGATTCGCTGTTAATCAGATACCTAATCGAACCTCTATTTTCGGTAATATTTTTTTAAATGTCTTTCAGATGAAAGTAGCAATGTTTACGTCGATTTACTAGTAGTTGTAAAAACAGTGAAATCTGCGAAAACTATAAAAACTAGAGCTGGTAAGCAAAGTTAAAACTTTACGAATCATCCATAAAGACATTGCGTATCTCAAGTCACCTAATGTTTTCTATTTTATAGGAGCAGACATGTCGGTTCGCGGTGTAGAGATCATGGACAACACAACGCCAGCTTGCCTCTTATTGGACATTTTTGACATCGACACTATACAAAGGTTTCGAAATTCACCTAATAATTAATTAAAGTACACCGTTATGGTTGGTTTAAGTAAGTAGGGTACTTTCACTCTACTCCCTGTATAATTTACCCCAAAAGTTAGGATAAGGTGCAATATCAAAACAAAATTGTCATGGATAGTCATAATCATTTTATATAGGTAATTATCCCTATAAGACTATAACATACTACATCGTATGCAGCACTAGCACACGAGGTGGTCAGACTCTGTATCTGCCCAAAGCTCTCTTTTGATGACCAGCAAGCAGAAGGATCATTCGACGACACATTGCTACGAGTCATTGATCTAATCAGCCTAATTAAAACTTCAGGAACTTATGGAGAAAACCGAATCTAAAAATCTTGGTCGTCCTTCTGCAGGGCAGAAGAATGGCGTCCATTGGAAAGCGTGCTATTCATAGCAGACGCTCGAGTATCGTGGCGAGGTCGCGCGGTCAGTGTGCAAGTGTGTGCGAAAACTGTAATCACACATCAACCGCACACAGCAGACGCCGAAGCCCTCAGACTGCACATACGTAACCAAGCAACGGCGCGTGAGTCACAGTTCTAATTTTAGCATTTTTCTGAGCCTGCCTGAGTTGCAATTTGCCAAACGTCAAGATAAAAAAATGTTTCTGTGTGTTTATCTTTGTGACAAGCCGGCCACACCTGTTTTAGTCAACAATGTTGCAATATTTATTCAAAATGTCTCACGTACCTACTTATGATTCAATTTTAACATTGCATCATTTATTGTGAAGTGATATTACATTGGTTCGGCCATTCACCGATGATCTTGCAAAAATAAGTAACTAAACTAATGAGTTTGCATAATTATTTTCGCAAGATTTTGGGAATTGGGCAATCCCCTACGAATTATCTGCTACCATTAAACAATTTTTATTTTCATTAGCGCTAAACATTTTTGGCCGTATTTTTATTTACCTTGCGATTGTGTTTCTTTTACTTACACAGGAGGCGGTGAAGCCGCAGCTTGGGCAGCGTGGAGCGGCGAACGTTCATGCGCGGCATCCGTGTCACAAGTACGCGACAGAGTCGCAGGCGCAGCGCCATTCTGTGCGTCACTGCATGCACTGCTTACGCATCTCGATTTGGACGAACTTGATACTTTGTATGCTTCACATTACACGCGACAGTTAAGCCGGCTAATTCCTTATGAATTGATTATGTGTCAATTTTCAACGTTGTTTTACAGAGAAAATAATACTGAAGACAATATCCGGGTTCGCTTTGCTGACCACACTGGAGAGTTGACGGCTCGACTTCCTGTCAACGTTCTGGAAGATACTTTGGGCTATTCTGTAAATAAGCTCACTTTTATGTTAAGTATATAGTAAAGCCCAAATTCACTAGGCTGTCTTAGTTAAAGAAGCCAAAAACAGAACTGATTTACTTGAGCATTATTATAAATTATCAATGATCAGTCTGATGGTCTGGCGATCAGATTTTGCTTTTAGTATACCTAAGTCAATAAGCCGTTGCCCAAGGAGGGAAATATGCGAGAGCCATTGAATAAGAGTGGGGGCTACAAACACCAGGACTAAAATTACTAAACTACGTTTTTGATATTTGTAGATTGAGCAGTTGAAGGCCATGCCAGCTGAGAAGAGATCAGCAGTACGTTGGGCTATACTCCTAGAGCAATGCACCGTGAAACTTGCAGCATCGCCCCCGCGCCTGATAGTGCTGACTCTAAGACGAGCCACACAGGCTGACCCAATACCTCTCTATTAAATTATTTGAATATTTTTGTTAAATTGATTTGTTTTCTTAAGTAAAAGTTACAAGTACCTCTTATGATCAATAAGTCATTTGATTTACTACCTAGCCTAACTACCAGTCTGCCAATAGCTACATTTAGAAAGGTTCGTTACCTCCGTCTATATTATGCGACGCAACAATACCTTATCAATCCACTTAAGCAAAACAAAAGACGCAATATAGTTAAAAATTAATTGATTGTTTTGAAGACCACATATTTTGAAGACACAGACACATTAGCATATCGCCGAGGTAACCCCGTAAGTTTATCGATCTAACAAAGGCTATCTGAAGTGAACTTTCTTTCCTCCATTCTACTGAACTTACAATCATGGAGAAGCCGGAAAAAATTGAACTTGTATATGAATACAAAAAGCGTAGAAAAGAATTCGGGAAGCAAACTTTGTTTGAAGATCATGGTCCTGAAATGATAGTGAGCATTCCCAATAATCCTGCGTTTTATCCGGACTACATTCTTCGAAATCCGGTAAGCGTTGCCATCCAGAATACAGTCTCTATGTCTGAGCACTGGGTAAATTCTGTAAGGTAAGTAATGTGCTATCAAGTAGGTACTACATGCAGATTTATATCCACTACAAATATCATATTTTACATCCAATGAACTTCCTATAATTTTCTTCTACTGCCATAGATAGTAAGTTTTTGAACGTGGCGGAAGGTTATTTAAATAATAATAATAATAATAATCATTTTATTATCAGGCAACTGAGGCCCATAGATAAAATACACAAAATAATCTTATGCTATAATAAACTAATACATATTAAAAACCTTAAAGCTATGACTATACACGTAACGTTGTCGGCGTCGTGTTTCGCTGCGTGGTGTCGCGTAGCCGTCCTCGGAAACGTCGATATACGACACCGTAAAACAAATCCATTACACCGTATTATTGTTTCACGATCACGTAATATTGTTTCACGCTCATGCGAGGCTGGGTTCCACACTTATCGAGTAGGTATCGATGTTGGACCCCAGTAAAGATATATATTTCTTACATCATTACCTATCAATTTAGAGCTGAATACACAAGTTCTGGAGTGTGCCACGTTGAAGGTGGATGGCCAAAAGACATCAACATAAATGATCCTGAAGCAACACAGAGATATCGACGTAAAATCGAAAAGGATGACGCCTATGTTCATGCTGTTATGCACTTAGGACATGTAAGTGATTACGACGGTAGAAAAACAATAATAATAATAATATATTCAATGATCAAAATATACCCAAAAGCGCTACTTTTGTTCTGCAGAGCATGGAACACAACATACTCCAAAACAATGCAGTAGATATGTATGAGACCTATTATACAAAATTGCCAACAATTCCACCTGTAGAAAACAGCAGTTGCCACACTGTCAATGTGTACCGAGAACCGGAAGGAAGGCGACCGATCCGATCATTGTCTTGGCAAGCGGATGGAGGAGCGAAACTGGCAGTAGCTCATGCAGATATCGAGCTTACAAGGAATTCAAGAACTCCACAGTATTCATACATTTGGGACATTGGTACATACAGGGTGAAATTTTAATCACGAATTTCCTCTTAAGGCTATTCGATACATGATCTCCCAGCCACTTTATCGCTAGATGGCGGCACATTCGCACTTCGAACATTTTCAATTTTTACGCCTAACTCAGAAAGCTTTGCGAAACAACTTTATTATATGCGTCAACTAACGCATTAACATAATCTTTTTAGATATTCACTTTGCTTGTTAACTCGTCACATACAAAGATTTGTACCCCTAAACATTTAGCCGTTTCACTTTATATCTTTACTATGTCTTTACACACACATGTACAGTTACACACTACGTGTATAGTTTTACTTGCGATATAACTAGATGGCGTTGTATTCATAAACTTGGTTTGTGAACTTGTTTTCCAGAGGTGGCGTTAATTAAAATAAAATATTTTTACGAAAATATTTTTATGACTGTCCTTCATTCTCTAAAGAAAAGCGTACTTTTTATAGTAAAAACTGAAGAAAAGAATACTTGATTGCTACAAGGGTTGTCAGTTGCTTATTCAATTATTCTAAGGGTGCTTATGTAGTGTGTTAGGGTAGGTTTAGGTTTAAAAATAATAAAATAATAATAAATCCCCTGACCGATTTCGGTCACGGTGGCCAATTTCAAAGAAGATTAGCCAGGTTTGCAGGAGATATTATAGTGCACAAGTGTGTGCGCAAATACAGGTGCACTCGCTGTTCCTTTACTCTCATAGTTCGATGGGACGGCAATCCGACACGACCGGAGAGAGAACAGGCGCAGGACCAACGGCTTTACGTGCTTTCCGAGGCACGGGGGTATTACGCCACCAATTTCCAAACTCCGGGCAAAAAAAAAAGGAAAAGAGTAAAGAAACTCCTAACGGGAAAAACCCAATTTAAATAACACTGTCCGACCTGAGAATCGAACCCAGGACCCCTAGAACGGCAGATGCACTTGTGACCACGAAACCAACGGGACAGTTGAGATTCTTTGTATAATTAAACGCTACTATAAAACAAAATATATAAAATGTTTATTTGAGTCGTGCGCGAGAGATGCAGCGGCGCGACGGAATTCCGTGAATTTCGGTCGTAGGTATAAATGTATAATAATAATGTATCATTCAACCGCAGCCCAGCGTGCCCGCCGTCGCAGGCAGTAAGGCGGTGTACAGACGCGTGAAATTATTAGGCCGTGTACACAGGGTTGTGGGTATTTAATTATTAGTGTAATTTTATTACTGTTGTGTGTATGTGTATGTATATGTATATAAGTGTTATGTGTAATATGTATTATGTGTTTACTATTTACGTGTGTTTGTATGTTTAGCCTAAAAACCAACAAATTCACATACACCAGCGTCCACTCAAACCAACAATTCCAATTTCAAATGAGAAAATGAAAAAAAATCAGCTGTTCCCTACATTTTGACGAGTTACCTATACGAACATAAATGTAGGGAACAGCTGATTTTTTTCGCGATTTCAGGTTTGGTCCCATAGTAAAAAAAATTGTTCATAATGATGAGTACAATGACCATGTTAGTGTTGTTCCAATAACCCTGTATATACTTATACTATATTATATCCATACTAATATTATAAATTCGAAAGTAACTCTGCCTGTCTGTCTGTATGTTACCTATTCACGCCTAAACCACTGAACCGATTTAGAAGAAATTTGGTAGGTATGGGGAAGGACATAGGATAGTTTTTATCCCGATATTCCCACGGGATCGAAACTTATGCGGGTGAAACCGCTGGGCGCAGCTAGTTGCAAATAAAGTTTATTGAACTCTTCTCTCTCTTCGATAATTGAGCTTTGTTGGTACCGACTTTGTTTTGAAGATTCTATACATCTTTTATTACTTATTTACACCCTAAGTTACATTAAAATTAGCAAGGAAAAACCGGCCAAGTCCATGTCGGACCACAATGAAGAGTTCCGTAGTCGAAATGAATTTATCCCAAGAACAAGCTTAACATTGTAGTTGAAAATCATGTCCTCCCATACATTGCAACTAAAAGTTGGTCGACTATTACTCGTAAAGTCTACTCAGCTGTGATTTTGATTTCGTGACATATAAGTACTACTGCCGTGAATTTTAGTATTTCTTCTAGTATTTCACAAACAATTTAGGGGATATGACATCCCCCTGTATCACCCCCCTGAGCAGTTGGATGGGGCTGGTTTTCTGATCATGGATCTGGAAAGTCATCGTTGCAGCATCATACAAACATCTCAACACTTCGATGTAGCACCAGTCAATTCGACATCATTGCAGAGAGGCCAGAACTGCCCATACTTCGATGGAATCGAAGGCTTTCTCGTGGTCCACAAATGCCATACACAGTGGCTGACTGTACTCCTCGGTCTTCTGTACAATTTGTCAAACAGTAGGTATGTACCTATATGGTCTACGCTCGTAACTGCGTACAAAACCATCACATCGTCCGGCGTCCGTTCGTCACTGTGGAGCATTCGAGACTGTTTGTTTACCGAGTGTAAACCGAACTCGCGGCGCGTAGGTATGACTCGCATAATAATATTACCGCGGTAGTAGATTGATGTACTTGCGTCTGTACGTATTGAATTTCATTCATTTTCACCTATTTTTTTTCGCGGAACTTATAACATCAGCTATCTGCCAGTGGAAGTCTCGTCAAAATCAGTCTAGCCGTTTCGGAGATTAGCCGGAATAAACAGACAGAGACAAAAATTAACAACAAATGTTTTTTGTTCAAAGTAGGTACCGTAAATATAAATGACTGTATTCAGATTACTTTATTTGATCAACCGCACAAAACAGAAAGGTAATTTGGTACTTGCACTTTTCATACCTACGCTCGGCGGTCGCGCTGGGGTTGTCAACTTTGGCAAAAAACACACAAAACAAAAAACACAAAAAACTAGTGTAGTAGTGGTACTCGTATCTAGTTATTTGATTCATTGTTGAGAATGAAACAGCAAGAAAGGAAATGATCGTATTTTTTAGCTTATAGGTACTACAATAAATATCTAATATAAATTGTAAAAATATTACAACGCCACAAAGTCATGTTCGCTTTTACGGCTCGGCGCCGGGGGCCGGGGCGCTTACCTACCTACCTATCTAACTATTCGATGTATTTCAAAATGCAAATGCCTACTTACCTCTCTGAAACAACTGGAATTCATCGTAATGTTGAATTTAAACAACCATCCACTCAACAGTTACTTATAATTACTTTTTTTTTTGTTACTCCATTTTTGCACTTCACAGCTACGCGTGTCTCGCGCGGATGGCAGTCTGTAGGTACTCTCTATATTTTGTGCCTGTAGGTACTGCGCGGTACAAGTAGGTACTAGGTATTACATTTATATACGGTACGTACCTACATTTTATACAAGTCCGTTGCCTAATTTCAACTTCTTCAATACGTCTATTGAAGAAGTTGAGATTAGGTAACGGAACGCGGAATTAAGAATTTATTTAGGTAGGTACCTACTGCTACTCTACTCCATAGGTAGAATAAAATTATTTACTTTTACTTTTTCGTACTTTATGGAGGTACTAGATTTTTTCCGCAGCTTCGCCCGCGTGGATGTCGGAGATTATCCCACGGAATCGTACTACCGGAATAAAAAGTATCCTATGTCGTAATCCTACCTAACCCAGCACTCTAATTACCTACGTAACACAATCATTATCAATCTCAATCTGAATCATTTTGAAGAATATTGCTAATCCATTGCTTTGCATTACCTATGTTCGAAACATATGTATATCATTTCTATGGTTCGAAAAATGTTTTTGCTCAAAAACGTAAATGATGCAATGAATGTTGTTGAACTGTCAAAATGAAAGCCATTGCTACTGATAGTGTGTTACGCAATTACCCCGCAGGTCATGGTCTACCCATGTGCCAAATTTCATCTAAGTAAATCCGTTCAGCTCAGCCGTTTTAGCGTGAAAGTGGAACAAACAAAGTCAATTGCGCATTTACAATATTAGTTAGGAACAAACATAATATGAAAAAGCTAAAGTATTTGTGTATATTATAAATAATTTCCATATACCTAGTCAAAAATAACGCTAGTTCGGTAGGTACCTAGATTGATAAAAATTCAAACACACATCTCCCCGGCGCGGGGCCAAGCGCTTCGTCCGTACTATAGGTATGTAGTTATATGTACCTGCATGCAGAGCAATTTACAAAACTAGTGCATTTATGCGCGCGGCCAAGTAGCGAGGCGCGTGCGAGGTGCGATGCGACATCATGAATGAATGGCTAACCCACCCACCCAAGCGCTCCAATAGTGCCGGCCGGGCCTGCCGCCCAAAGTCCATGCTGCCGCCTGCGAGTGAGCGGCGGAAGTTACCGAACCCGAACCGAACGCCAACCGACCGAGCGTTCAGGCGCTATCTCTCTCTTTTTGCTTTGCCTCTTTTTCAAACAATGCGCTGGATTGAACAACAAAAACAAGCTTAGCTCCGCTAGGGAAAGGTAATAGTGTTCTGTGAACAAGCTTTTGACTATGCCCGCGTTGACGATAGAATAGACGGTCTGGGAACAGTGGGAACTGGGAAGGGCTCTCTCAATAGGTACTTACCAGCCTAATGCAGAAAGATTTTTAATTCAGAAAATTTCTCGAAGACAGTTCAAGTGTAAGTTAGTACTTACATTTATGTAGGTACTTAGGTACATAAACTTAGTATGTAGGTACATACATTCATTACAGTAATATCGAACCCAGGGTAGATCGCAAATACTATCAATAAGTAGGTAAAGCATTTTTTCTCACTTCATGATTCAATTGATAAATTGATTTAATATATAACTGCGCGGGCAGAGCCATCGCGCCAGCCTTGTAAGAAATATTGCATACCTACCAACGATTCGCAACTTGTCAAAAAAAACACGCATAATTCAACGATTTATTATAAAATATTGGCCAACCTGTTTGACATCAAACAACGCCATCTAACGAGCAAGATCAATTGTTGTTGATAACCTTAGCAAAAATTTGTGTTCTGCTTCTCGATAGTTCTTTGAAATATCCTGCAGAGGGCGTGTTCCGGCCGCGCACACATAGAAAAATTTATCGATTTTGTCAGGCCTAGATATCCTGGAAATAGTGTTTTTTTATAGGTTTTTGTCGATATGCGTCAATAATAAGTCATAACAACTTAATATACGTGCTTTTATTCTGCAAAAATCGTTTATTTTTCGAGATTTGTACCCCGAAAGAATGTATGAAAAAGTGTCAGTATCCAATCACCTTAAGGGGCCATTGTACTTTTTACATTGGGGTTATGAATAACTTTTACTATGGGACCAAACCTGAAATCGTGAAAAAAAAATCAGCCGTTCCCTACATTTATGTAAGCATAACTCGTCAAAATGTAGGAAAGACCTGATTTTTAGTAAAAGTTGTTTATAACGATGAGTACAACGGTCAACGACCCCTTAAGAGGAAAACGGTGATTAAAATTTTACCCTGTATAAATAACGTGCCTATTTTCGATTTGGAAAAATGAAAACATCTAGAAAAAAATCTTTATTGTTTTTTGCAGAGAACGCGAATGCACCTGAGCTTGTAATTAAGCCTCCGCAGCCTTTACTGGATCTTATTTACAATCCTCGTGATCCTCATCTTATAATTGGAGGAATGGTGAATGGGCAGGTAAGTAATGAAAATGGCCGCATTTGCCTGAACCTCTAAAAAATCAGATTCGGTTTATAATATGATTGTAGGTCGGTTGGTGGGATACACGTAAAGGCGGGGATCCCGCTGGAGTTTGTCCACCGCATGTTGCGCACCGCGACATAGCTCGAAACGTACTATTTATCAATTCCAAAATTGGAGCAGAATTTTTCTCCGCATCTCCGGATGGTGTCGTTAAATGGTAATTTAATAAAAGTAATTTAGACATAAAAGTCTTGGAGAATACTTTTTGAGACTGGTTTATTTTTTCAGGTGGGATACCCGAAACATGAGCGAGCCTACAGACTTCATGATAATAGATATCGTGAAAGCGGTAACTGATACACAGTCCATTGATAACGCTATTGGAATTTCAGCACTTGAATATGAGCCCACGATACCAACAAGGTAAATTATGACGATAGATAAGGAACAAGATAACATAATATGTATTCCCCGAAAGGATAGGCAGAGACACACATGTCTCATGGGGCGTAATATGTTAACCTGTACATCCCACAAACGTGTAATAGGAGGCAAGCCTATTGCCATCAATTAGACAGAAATCCAGACTCCGTGCTGCTTCAGAGAATTTCCTAATAAACCGAATAACACTACTTGACTTTAGGATCAAACTGAGGCATGTTCAGCAGTCCGATGATGGAGTTGTCGATGGTCCACGACAAATGCAAATATGTATATTAACCAGTCAAGCACCGCGCGTCGCTTATTGGCGACGAAACAATAGAAAGTCAATTGTGTCTCATTAGCGGAACTCCACAGATTAAAAAAATATTATTCTTTTACAGGTTTATGGTTGGGACAGAAACTGGGTTAGTAATTGGCGGTAATCGAAAAGGGAAAAATGCTGTTGAAAAACTTCCGACAAAGGTTAGTTACAAGGAAGAGGTTTCTCCATTTAATTAAAATATTTTTCTATATTTAGGCTCCTAACTGGCGATTTACGAGTGTTGGCGCTTCTCCAACGTCTGCGCAGCGCCAACGTTACGCAGACGCGACGTTAACGTCGCGAGTTTCTTGCGTCGCGTCTGCGCAACGTTGGCGCTGCGCAGACGTTGGAGAAGCGCCAACGCTCGTAAAACGCCAGTGGGTTAGCGGCCTTATTAGTGTTTACGCATTCTTGTTTAGTACGAAGCCCATCTTGGTCCTGTATACGCGCTCCAAAGAAACCCGACGTTCGTCAAAAACTTCCTAACAGTTGGCGACTGGACTGCTCGAGTTTGGAGCGAAGACTGCCGTGAATCTGCCATTTTATGGACTTATTCGCACCGCACGAAACTGACTGATGGTGCATGGAACCCTATCAGGTACGATGAAACTGTCATGCTGGCATCTAATCGTCGAGGAATCGTCATTAATTTATGAATATTTGGCTATGAGGATAAAAGAAAGTCCTTCGTAACAAAACACGGATGATTTATCACACTTTTTCGAACTATTGCCGCCTGTATATCACTTGGCCCTTGACTTACGTAAATGAACTTACAGAGAAAAGAAGCTCTAATTTGCTAAACAGTAAAGTCCATAATCAAAATTCATAAATATTACCTATAGATACTTCCTCCTCTTCTGTCGCAGGTTTTCATTGATGCTGGTGACTCAATGGGATGGCTGCCTGTCTTGTTGGGACTTGTTACGAAGAAGAAGCGCTCCGTTAGTTACAGCACAACTTTGCGATGAGCCCTTACTCCGTTTGCGCCCTCATGAAGGAGTTAGTAAAAACTAAAAAACAACATATTTTATAATTATTAGCTATTACATTTGTTTTATTTAAACCTTTCGTCAATTTCATAAATTTCACAACGCGCTCATGGCTTGCACCGAATAGAACTAAGGTACATTCACTTATAAAAACTGTTTCAGGGTCTTCTAGTGGCCTGTGGCAGTAGTAAAGGAACAGTGTACTTAGCTGAACTATCGGAGAACCTCGGTACAGCAGACAAGAATGACAAACAACTTTTAACTCACGTAAGTAGTATGTGCTACAAATTGATATCACAAGTCCATGCAACAAATTGCTTCGGACGTAGACAGTAGACACCAATCTTTCACTCTTTTAGCGTCACTTAAATGACTGTGCACTAGAAATTAAGAAATAGGCCTTATTTGCTTCAGGTTTTGGATCGCGAGAACAAAAGAGAGCGTATCCTCGAGGCTCGGATGCGAGAAATAAGATTGAAGATGCGTCAAGGTGGCAATGTTGGTGAACCGGCCGTTGAGAGTGACCCTACTGCTAACGATAGAGACTTAGAGGAGGCAACTGCAGAGTATATGCAGACTATCAATGATCTGCAGGCACAACAGAAAACAGAGACTTGAAAAGTAATATGCAGTGATCATGTAAAACTTATGACGAATTTGTAACGGATTGGATGACCATTCGTCACATTGGCCATTTCGTCGCTATCCCTAATAGGTCACTTTCACTAATACGTCACCTTTGGTCAGTTTCTTAACTCGTCTCATGCTGTATTTCGACTCATTCCCAACTCGTCCGATGGATATGTACAATTAAGCACAAAAACAAACATTTTCAGTACAACAAAATTTTATTATAAATGAGGTAGCACAATCTTGTTAGAATTTTTACTAGAAAGACGACAAAGAAAAAAAACTCTACTTAAATAAAAATGGACTCTCTCGTAACATAAATAGGTAGGTACCTAACTAGCATTTTAATTTATTTATTTATTTATTATAAATATATTTATTTATTATATATGGTTTTAGGATGCTGTTGGGGTTGCCTCGCTTTTGCAGTGCATCAGGTATGTTTGCTAAGGCTAGCACTGACTGCTTTAGGGCTATAGTGAGGAAAAGAGTGGCCTCCCTGATGCGCCGCGTGCGGGGCAGCACCAACAGCCTTCTGAATACCATATTGGAAAGGGTTGATTGTCCGGTTGTGAGGCACTGGAATACCGTTCACGGATCTGGAGGGGTCCGTTTTAATGTTAAATAGAGTAATAATGTATGTGTATGTGTTTTTTTTAGTGTAATAATGTATAATTAATAATGTTGACATTGAATAATAATATACTAACATAGTTATAAGTATGATTTACTAACAATGTATGGAATATTTTTTGATTCTGAAATAAATGAATAATAAATAAAGTTTCATTTTTTATTAGGTGTTGAGATCATTGTGAACAGTCTGTTCGTCCCGACATTTTTAACGCTGACTGTATGTTGTACATATCCATCGGACGAGTTGGGAATGAGTCGAAATACAGCATGAGACGAGTTAAGAAACTGACTGAAAGTGACCTATTAGGGATAGCGACGAAATGGCCAGTGTGACGAATGGTCATCCAATCCTTTGTAACACTTGTTTATGAAATAGTCTTCAATAAAACATTGAGTTAGGAAACATATACATAGTTTATTTCGAAATGAACTTAATTTTAATTACGCTACAAACTTGTCAGTCATAAAAAGTAGCATTATCCGATATTTTGGACCTACTTACTATTTTTGGAATATAGAATTGCTTCCCTTTGTAAAAACAGTATCAGTTTTATTGCAAAATCGATAATCACATATACTAAATGCCTTTTTAATTAGGTCTTAGAACTCCAGGGCTTACGAAAAAAATTAACAATGAAACTTAAATTCTAGTTGATCAATCAATAATCATTTGTTTAAGATAATTTTTAACATGAACTAAACACCCCTAACTGCTAAAAGTGAATCAAAAATACTTTTGTGTTACGATAATATTCTTCATTAAAATAAAATCAACCATCTAATAGGTGAATTTATCTCATAAGCATCATGCTCCTAGCCAATTACTTTACTTTTACACTTGCTTTTTATTACCATTTCAATTTACTTATTTAGAAATATTTTGTACAGGATGAAGTGTGTTATTTGTTCTTACATCAATCTTTAGTGCACATATTGTAATTAGAACGCAAAATACTCCGATATGCATAGGTATGTACCCTCTTATTTCTTAGCAGTCAAGGTTGCTTCTTGTCCCTATTGAAGGCAACGAAGGACCAGCGATGTTCGATGTTGGCGCCGACGCCACTGGTAGTGCGTTCGAACACATCCGTATGTTTTTGTAGAACGTGGTGTATTGTAGCCTGAGACACAAGCGTGAAGATGGCGCGGACATACGACACTACGTAGTCGAGGCTGGCCCCTTGTGGATGTACCTGAATTCATATGTTTTTTGTTAATAAAATGCAAGAACAAATGCATAATAGTATAAGTTTTAATATAAATGAAGACTACAGACGGAACCTTAGATTGTTTTGCGTCGAAAAAGAATTTTCGACTACCGAAAGTTAAAATTGGTAGAATTTTGCTAAGCAAAATTTCTTATAAAAATATTTATTTATTAAAGCTTTATGCACAAGTAAAAATACTGTACAGTGACGAGGCGAGCAAGGACTTAATTCCCGAGGCATTTTATACCAGTCAACCTTAGGGTGATGTAGGGGTTGGATCTAGTATCGTTTCGCAGGAGTAGGGGGTAAAAGGGGTTAAAGCTGGTAGTGGTTGGGTCCCCGATTATGACGCTACTAAACGAAACGTAAAAAAAATTATGAATATTTTGTTGTTTTATTTGCTTTTATAACAACCTAGAAATTCGGCTCAGAAGAAAGTTAGTGTACCCACACTGATCGAATGTGTGTACAAAAGGCAATGTTACTATACTATTGTTAGTAGGAGAACTTAGAATGCAAGAGCGAGTGAAGCGAGCTCGGGACTTGGGGCACCCCGACTCGGACAGATTAGGTTCGAAGAGGATGGCAGGGTCTAGTGAGCGAGCGTAGAGAGCGAACTCAGACCCTGCCGTCCCCTTCGTGGTTATTTTTTTTTAAACTACTACTACGCCGACTATGCCTTTTATGCCACTTTAAAGTTTTTTGAGGTTAGGTTACAATATTTTTTTTTCTCAAGAACGGTGCGTTGCCTTTTCATGGAAGTCGTGCCAGGGGAGAGACCCCACACCCCACTCCTACACCCCTCCTCCTACCAAACGATACAAAATTTTTAACGAATAAGTACTCATTCATAAATATCTTACTTGCAAGAAAGCAGACATGACTCCTATCAGCTTGGCTTCTCCGCAGCCTGCTTCAACAGCCTCCTTAAGGTGCACTGCGGAATCCAGATCCTCAGGCAATGGCGGTGGTGGAGGGGGCTTCACGATCGGCGACGGCAAAGGAGGCTAGAAATAACAAGTATTGATTTTAGTTTACCTGCCAACTACATAGTCCTACTGGCTATGCAACATCTATAAAGCCGTTTGATTATGAGCTCATGAGCAGGCACATAGCCCGACCAGATAATTTGCTTTATGGTATAAACTAGCGACCGTCCCTGCTTCTCAAGGTTTTTTTATTATATGTATGTTAAATGTACAATGATGGTGCCAATAGTATAAAAATCCGTTGCGTAGTTAGGACGAACAACGCGGTATAAATTAAAGTCGCTTTTCCTGTCTGTCTATATGACACTGTAATTTACAATATATATAGATAAACAGTAAAGACTAAATTAAATATTTTATAGGACACGGAAAACATCTTACATTTTTGTCAATATTTCCTTGCAAAGCCTGTCGCGCTATAAATTGTGCCTTAAATTTCTCCATCTCCTTCATAGCATCAGATTTTATAACATCAACCTCATTTTTATATGCTTCCAGTTGAAATTGGAGGCTTTCATTCTCACGCTGAAAAAGTTCAACTATTTATTAAATTGTTCAATTTTTCCACATGTAACAAAAAAAGTTAATAATTATGAGAAACTGACTTTCAGCTGTTGGATTTCTTCATTGCTATCCGATGCCCGACTGTAACCATTGAATTCTCCTTCGTCGTTAAACTTTTCATAGAATTCTTCTTTCAATGAATTAAACTCCTGAAAGATGGTATATTTGCTTAGTGGAGAATGAATAAACAAGTATTATTACTAAAACTAGTGGATACGCAAATTAGAAAATATATAATTATAGCTTTCAATTATTACTCAATACATTCCTCCCTCTGTTTACCTGTTTCTGCTGTCTCCTCGGTCACCTAGATTTTCCGCCATTCTTAACACTATTGAACCAGCATAGGTTAGATCCATCCTATTGCAGTGCATACTTACTGACACCAAGTTTAGTGTTAAAATTATGGTTTACAATAATATAGTGTAGCAGCGTTATCACGAACATTTGTGTTTGCATTAGTTACTAAAGTCTTTCCTTGTTTCCTAACAAAAAAACTGCTGTAAAAGTAGTACCTGTGTCATTTTCTGCCATGTCTCAATATTCTTTCTCTGAGGTTTTGTGAAGTGATCCCATACACGTTGATGGGACGATGCGGCAAACACTTTCGCCACCTGTTCGACTGAGGTTCACAAAATTATGTTAAGAGATCCGACTTTGGTCTCACGACCAAAACATACCGTCGTATTTTCTCGATCGACCAGTCATCCCAGGCTCTCATACTGCGGTCTATTACGCCGCAGTCGAACGTAGTATACGTGTACCTATCACATGCGAGGGTCGCGAGTCAGTCGGCAGGGTTGCGCACACGCTGCACCTCGCGTTACAGAGATGTGACGTACGATATGATACTGTGCCATTGCACAGGAGTACCCAACATATTCTGACAATTTATTTTTAACCAACTACATGACAAAATAAACTTTATACTATTTTAAATTACTTGTTATCTTTTGTTTTGTTGGAACAAAAACACCCAAAAGTTAAAATTAAATTGTCATGATATAAATAACTTACAATAGCACCCATCTTTTCAGCAATGATTCTGTTGTTTCATTGATACTTGTGGCTGGAAGTCATCTGGTGAACCGGGGTAATCCATTTGTTGACTACTGACTGAGCATTAAGATTACAAGAGTGACCATTTTGAGAAATTATTAATTTATTTAAGACTTGACACCCTTGAAGTTGCAGAAATGTTTGAATATTATTTTCAAAAGCATTTTACAACATTCAATGTGAAGACTATGCTTTATTAATACTCTGTTGCAAAACAATTCAATGAAAATATAAACACAGTTGTTTTACAAAAAATGGGACAGGTTATGTAAGTGTAGTTGGCATATTGTATTTTAAAATTGAGAGATTTGATTATTTGAATCCTTTAGATCTAAATTTTAATTACCTTAAATAACGTCTATAATTTGAGAAGTATAGTATCCAAGACCACTTTCCGTGAACGATTTTTCAATTACAGTTTTATATGTTAAATTGTGCGTATGTTACAAGTCCGCCCGATGGGATTTCCCATCAGCAACTTCTCAGTGAACTCCCATATCAATCTTCATCCCTATTTAACCCCCATAAGCGATGAGTTTACAAAAAACGATGATACATCCACTGAGATAAAGTACTTACGCTAGAGTAATAATAGTTCTATGGATACATCCAACTTTTACCAAACCAAAGTGTAAGTACCAATTTCATGTTTTCCACTTAAGAAATGACAAACTTTCATGCCCTATTTGTCCCACTTAGGGGGGTGAATTTTCAAAAATCCTTCCTTGGTGCTCTCATGCAAAATTTCATCCTTTCAGACGCAGCAGTTTGTCACTGAATGAATGAATTTAAGATTTTTAT
Source organism: Amphipoea oculea (assembly GCA_945859645.1). Lineage (NCBI taxonomy): Eukaryota > Metazoa > Arthropoda > Insecta > Lepidoptera > Noctuidae > Amphipoea > Amphipoea oculea. The sequence goes on from OX243877.1 coordinate 11,119,528, forward strand.
TTAGTAGATTCAAACAATCATTCATTGTTGGAAAAATGCTGAGATCATTTAACATATACATGAATATGCAACTAATTGCCTGTAGTGAGTGATTGCAAAAGTTTGTTTACAATTTCATTAAAAAGTTTTGGAACAGATTGCAATTTCTACTTGAATGTTTTCATAATTGAAATGAAAACATTATGACCGTCTTACCTTTAAATTACTTAGAAATATAAAATAGTGTTGAACTAGAGACATAATTATCACTGATTTCACACATTCACCTGATGAAGTGGATTGAGAAATTGTTGAAACCATGTCTTAAAAACTTACGTTGTTCAATCACAGATGCAATGTGATTCTTGACTCGTTCCTTGCAATCAAGTAACTCTTCCTCAGCTTGCATTTTCTCACTGAACAATCTGCGTATATGTGCATTTGTTGCTTGTATCATTGAATAAAATTGATTTGCATTCTTTTTCGTACATTCTCCTCGCTCTAACCAAGCAATCAATGTCTGTAATAAATAATAATTGTAATTTATATTTTAATGTTTTTGGTAAATTAAATACTAAGTTCTAGCCATATTTTGTAAAAATTACAAGGATTTTGTTTACAAATGATAACTTACAGGTAAAGTTGCTGGGAATAGTTCTTCATTTTTGAGTTTTTCTGCTAATTGCATCATGGATGCATTAGAATATGGTTGTACTCTAGATGGTGATGGTGTCCTCCTACGTACATCTCCATAGGGGGGCATGGTACGATTAGCTATGTCATTTTGGGAATTTAATTGCTGCATATGTTGTTGCTGAACCCGCAAGGCTTGTCTTTGTCGCCGCTCAAAGTCATTCTGGTCATCTCGGCTCTACAACAGGAGTTTCATGATTATTATTGTATAATGTAAAATTTTAAAATAAAGTAAGAAAAATAAAGGTACATTATAAATTGTGCTCACCAACGCATAGTCTACATGTAACCAGCCAGAAGTGGAGTGTGAATTTTCATCATCATCATTATCCTCCACCATATCATCTTTTTCTTTTATGTTAATGAGTTTAATACAATAACCAGATATCATCATTGCTTGATCCACACACTCCTCTCTATCAAAACGAATGTGACAAAAGTTTTTCTTTGACAATCTCAGTGTATGTATTCTTCCATAAGTCTCAAAAATTTCCCTCACAATGCTTTCTCTGATTTTGTCTGGTAATCCTCCCACAAATATTGTTCGGCATCCAGGAGGTTTAGACCTCCGTGGCGGTTGTGGTGTGCGTACATCAGGAGGAATGAGCCTGGCATGCTTAAAAATGATTTCTTTTTTTGCCTGCACATTAGACATATCGCCACCCATATTGGGGTACATTCCCATCATGGCTGGGTCCATCATCATTCCCCCCATCATGCCCATGTCCATGGCAGGAGGAGCAGCAGGTGCCAATGCCTGTCCACCCATTGCTGACATGTCCATAGCTGCTTGTGGGACCATATCCATGCCTGGTCCAGGCATCATTTCCATTCCTGCAGCAGGCATACTAGGCATCATGCCCCCACCAATCATTGCCCCTGGCATCATCATGTTTGGGTACATTCCACCAGCCATCATCATGTTGGCTAGAATAAATTTAAAGTATTATCTAAAATATAATTATTTAAAATGTTTGTGCAATAATGTCCTTCCACAAATATGTGGGTAAATATAAATAATGCTAATAATATAAAACACATAAAAAGTAAGTACCTTGTGGATACATATTGGCCATCATCATAGGATTCATGACATTAGTCATGTTATCACTAGATTTCCCAGAATCTTGTGATTTGTTATTATCACGCCTGCGACCATTATTGTCGACCCTCAGGGGCGATCTGGACCTATCCGTTCTGTTACCTAGAAAAAATGTTTGGCATGGCAAAACTTTTCGTAAATCCAATTTTGGTTTTTTGTCGTTGTTGGTATTTTTCTTGGACAAAATGAGGATGTCCATAACTGTGGAGTCAATCGGTATATGTGTAATATTAATAAATTATTACAAACCTTGCATGATTCCTTTGTTGAATCACACAATCACTCTCAGCCGAGAGTACGGTTTTGTTGTCCCACTGTTGTTCACTACAAACAGGCTACTGGCTAAGTAATTCTCCACTAAAATTGCTACCACAAGGTTCCAAGGAGAAATAATATTACCACAGTTTTGAAAGAAAGAATCACAACATAGAGGAAAAATTCACAATCACAAGCTTGGTAGGATTTTCAGTCTATTAAAAAGTAGGTACTCTGTGATTTTTGCTTAGGGCTGGATCCACAGGAGTTGACAGCATAGAGTATAGTAACTAAAATGGTTGACAGTCTGACAGAGTGCAATAATAAAGCTGGATCACAGAATTCACACAGAGTATAATTAAAATAGAGTATAAAAACCACAGACTAAATAGAGTAATACTTCAGACCCAGCTGGGGGCTTACTACCAGTTAGTAGGCATAAAGATATACAAAGTAGCTTTTGCCCGCGGCTTCGCTCGCGTTAAATTCGGGGTAACACGGTTCCCCTTTCCTGATTTAGAACACGGAAGAGAACTCGGAACAGAGTATTATTTTAATACGCTAATTTCCATCCCCTATTTTAGGGGCTGGGGGAAGATTTCCAAAAAAAATAAAGCAGTTATTTTTCGTTGGTAACAAAGAGTCTGTGTACCGATTTTTAGCTTCCTACCTTGAAAATCACGAAAAGTACCATATTATCCATATAAAATTTCACCCCTTCTTTTGAGGGGTTGGGGGCAGATTCCCAAAAAAAAAATGGTGCACGATTTTTTTGTTAGTCACAAATAGTCCGTATACCAATTTTTAGCTTTCTACCTTGAAAATTGCGGAATGTTCCATACAAACTACCACCCCCTATTTTAGGGGAGTGGGGGAGTAAGAAAGAGACAAAAAGTAGCCTATGTCACTCTCCGTCTCCATCCCTTCAACTATCTCCACTTAATCACGTCAATTCGTCGTTCCGTTTTACCGTGAAAGACGGACAAACAAACAGACAGACACATACACTTTCACATTTGTAATATTATGCCGCGTTCCGAATTAGGAATGTAATCGATATTATCGATTTGAGCGTGCTTCAAACCTAATTCGGTACGCTCAAATCGATAATATCGATTACAGTCCTAACTCGGAATGCACCCTTAGTATGAATGATCACTGACAGTTAACACTGACAGTGACATGAGTACATGACATAACAACAAATCCGACCGCGAAACATTGTTTTGAAATGAACTAAAAGATTTGCAATTTGCATTATTTCCAAAAATCAAAATGTTTATATTAGCAGAAATGAAAGATGTCATCAGAATCACTCCAGAGCATTTTCATCAAAGTTTAACAGAGTCAATCACAACATTACTGAATAGAAAACTAGCTAATAAAGTAAGAATGTGTATAACCTCTTAATTTTAACAAGTTTTGCAATTTAATCTAGAACGAATGTTTCAATTGTACTGCAATAATTATCATTTTTACCAAAAAACGAATATATTTATTTAGTTTCACTAATACTGATAATTTTACTGAATATTCGTATCTGCTACTTTAACGTGCATTATTTAGCCGAGCGGTCCACCCACACTGCAGGAGACCGCATAAGTCATAACGTATGTGGTCGCGACCTTCTCCCCTAAGGGAACGACGGAGAAGAGAGAGAGAACGTGCATTAATATTTTGAATGTTTCAGGTAGTATTGAATGTGGGATTATGCATAGCTTTATTTGACATCATAGACATTGGACATTCATATATATTTCCTGGGGATGGTTCGTCTCACACAGAAGTAAAGTTTAGATATATTGTCTTCCGGCCTGTTGTTGAAGAAATACTTATTGGAAAGATAAAAAATTGTAGCAGAGAAGGTGTACACGGTATGTTAGTAAATATGCCCAAATTTAAATAGATATTTTAATTTATTGCAATCTACTTGATCAGAATCTGCATAGATAAACCACACATTGATATGACCTAATAAATAGGGGATGAACAAATGAACATTTGTATGAGAGGTCATTTTTGCTGGTTGAAATTCCCTTGAGCAGACATCTTAGTTGCAAACTAATTAATGCCTAGCAGGCTAAGTACTAGGTCTAGTTCATATCAATGTATGGCCAGCTTATTCACTGTATCAAAGAAAGTATTAAAACTGATGTTGTAATTTTATTTTGCATGTTTTATATTTCAGTGACTCTAGGATTTTTTGATGACATTTTAATACCCGTGAATGCTCTACAGCACCCATCTAGATTTGATGAAACTGATCAGGCATGGGTATGGGAGTATCCAAAAGAAGATGGAGAGAAACATGATTTATTCATGGATTCTGGTAATTATCTGTTGCACTTCACTTTACTACACTACTACTACTTCTTTCTTTACTATTAGTGCTAGTGTGGACAATTCTTTCTTCAGCCAGTACATTAATTTGTTATCTATGAATACGGCTGCAAAACAAGTACCTACTCCTCTGTTACCTAGTATCTTAATTTGTAACTCATAAACATTTTAAGAAGTTCAGGCTGAAGATAGCTGTTGCCTAAAAAAATACATAGACCAGAGATGATCTGACCAGAACTAGGAAAGTTTAATTTAAGGTACTGAAGACTAATAATAATATACATTTGAACGTTTTTTGCTATTACAGGGGAATCAATAAGGTTTCGCATCACAAGTGAAGCCTTTGAAGAAAGTTTACCCACAGCACCTCCAGGCACTGAATGTACAATACAGACGGTAGCACCTTACAAGATAGTTGGTGGCATCAATGAGCCTGGATTGGGTCTATTAATTTGGTGGGAAGCTCCAGAACAAGATGATGATGATGAGAATGAGGAACAAGAAAATGATGAGTAAATATAAGTATAACAAAAGCCAGTGTTTTAATTTTCAATTCCATTTGATAGTGTGCACCCTGTTATGGATATTTTTATCCAATGTGACTATGAAGTTTTGTAAATGTAAACTTTTTTTTCGATTATTGTTGCCATTCGATAGCACGGTCCTATGCGCTATGTTAACCGCTGCGACAAAGCTCCTACGGAGCCCGAAGTCGGCTTGCGTGCCGCAAAGCTGAACACACCGGTATACATCTCCCGCCTACACTGCACCACAAAGGCGGAGGACATCGTGGAGTACGTGCGCCAGAAGACGAGGTACACGCCGAGGGTGCAGTTACTGGAGTCGTGCCGCAACCGCAACGTCAACTTCAAGGCGTTCGTGGTGCGCGTACCGAATTGTTATCTGCCCGTCGTCATGGAAGAATACTTCTGGCCGCAGGACGTGGTGTTCCGTCGATTCCGCGAACAAGTACCACAGAACAGCACAAGAACTAGCTAGTGAAGTGATGAAATAATTTAATAATAAAAATATGTAGGTATGTTTAGGTTAAGGTATTTATCTATGGGCCTGTGTCGCCTGAAATAAATGAATAAATAAATTACATGGCACTCTGTATTGAATGAAAAGCGACAATGATCATTTTTTAAGCTAGATGAGGTCGGCGTTTCCTGAGAAGAAAGGCCGAAATAAACTCAGAGGTTAAAGTCCAGACAAAATATTGGTCAGATCACCGTGATCACCGTGGTTTGGTCCCATAGTAAAAGTTGTTCATAATAATGAGTACAATGACCTCTTAAGAGGTTGTTGGTGTTTTTCCAATAACCTGTATACTTGAAACCAAATTGAGAACCTCCTCCTTTTTTGAAGTTGGTTATTTAAATCAATTCATGAACAAAAAAGTTATGCTCATATTTACTTCCAAGATTAGAGGTACCCCAACAACTTTGACAGAAATGAAGGTGTACCGTGGTATACTGAACACATCTGCGTACCCCTTTAGAGGGTACAAGCGTGATGTTATGTTGTGTGATAGCGTAAACAATGCATACCTATGAGATAGCAGCAATCGCTGGCATTTATTGAAGAGTTCCGCTATCTGTCTCCGAAACTCATCATCAGATCTTTACGAAATTTAGGTGGGACCATTTCGGAATAAACTTCTTCCGAACAAAAAAAGAATTTTGCAAATCCGTCTATACAGGCTTATTTTTTTATCACCATCCAAATTTTTACAGGGTGTTCTACCCATAAATATGAACAACTTTCACTATGGGACCAACTCTGAAATCATGAAAAAAAAAATCAGCTGTTTCATACAAAAGTTCAATACCTACTTGACCAAAATGTATGAAACAGCTTGGTGGGGTTTGGTGATAAAAAAATAAGCCTGTATATGACGGAGTTATGCTCGAATATACATAAAAAGAATATATAAACATCCGAATTGAGAACCTCCTCCTTTTTTCAAGTCAGTTAAAAATGAAAAATATTTTTTATGATTATTTCATTCTATTTTTCATGCCATTTGATAGCGCGAACCTACTTTTTGCCATGGATGATAGACACCAAGACACGTCAATCAGACCCTTTGCAAATCTTAAAATGCGTGAGGTTTAGGTGTAGATATTAAAGGAAACCCAAGTGTGTATATGCAACAAATATATATATTTTTTTAATTTTTTTATGCTCGTTTAGAAAATACAACATTATAATATTAATAAGATAATACATTTGATTATTCTTATATAAATTACACTTATGATATAAACCGTCAATTAAGAATATATTCCAATATTCTCATTTAACACACAAGGGCAAACAATAACAGCCGAACATCACAAATATTTATGCGCACATTTACGATATAGCGTGTAAAATGTGTCTTAAATGAAATGAGTGAATCATGAAGATTCATTAAAACTATTTGTTCATGATATATAACAGCAAATTACTTAAAAACAGCGACATTTATACTATAAGTACAGTTTTTAAAATGTCTGGAGGTATGTTGATGACTTGATTTTGAAGAATAAAAAAAACTACAGTAAAATTATTTATCATTAAATCACAGGGTGTAGTGAGATATGTTATCGGCAAATTCTGCCGATACACAACATCTACTCTTAATATATTGAGACCTGATCGAGACAACGAAATAATATTACTTACTCATTTTCAATATATTTTTTTTTGTTGTCATTATTGTGATTATCAAACAGAATTTCAAATGCCAGAGTTATGTGGATGATATTAGACATTTTTTTAACCTTTCGTATGCCGGAACGTAGATCTACACGAGACACAATGGCTTTTTAATTGTGTCTGTAATTACGGCATTCAACCGGTTAAATAAAGTTGGCGACCTGTTACATAGTTATTATAGTGGATGCAAGGCGACGAAACTAACCAACATCTGACAAGTATAGCGGCTCAGCAGTGCACTTACCACAAAATAATTGTTCCGCAGGACCATACTCCCTACGAGCATTCGCTTTGCAATTGGTTTTGCAAACGTTCTCTGCGCTGGCTTTTGACGCACCGATCAGTAATCGCAAAACGATCATTCGTTAGATTCACGAGTTCACGACGACTACGTTCCTACAGAATAATGATTTTGTTGTTTTTATTACAGTTTACATTCCATCTAACCACTGTCTTTGTGGAGTCTTTACTGGTAAATTAATCTATCTAATTCAATATAGAACCTTCCCAAACATAAGATAGAATTTAGTCATCGATTTAAAAAATAAGGTTTTTTTTATCAAACATCAAGTAGCTTAGGAGTGGCTAGTTCGAAAGCAACATATAAATTTACATTCTGATAAATAATTTCATTCTTATAATTACTGTCTTTTACAGACACTGGGAATATAAATAAACAGGTAAACAAGAATAATTGAAAATAAAGACGTTTGATTTTATGTTATTGAGATCATAATTTAGAAACCATGTGTGAAATTAATACTAAAATTTACCTAAATATGAACTAAACAACTACAAGTCTACATGATCACAAAACTTAAACCTATAACTGTTTTATTACAACACTGAAACTATTTAACTAAACGAAAACAATCAACAAATAAGTTTATATTTGGTCAACTTCAGCACCAGGAAAGGGGTTTGAAGGTTTTGGCCCTAAAATCAGCCGCCATTTTGATTTTTTTTCAGAATCGCGGTGCACAACAAATGTTATATATTTAGATAGAGGACACTTATACAAACAAAAAATGTAAAATAACATAATATCCTAAAGCGTCAGGTTTCGGAGTTATTCACCAAAATATAAGTCGAAAACAACAAGGATTTTTTTGTGGTTTTTCCCTCTAGGTAAGCATATTGAACTATTGAGGTAATAGAAACGTTATGAAACCTTTATGGAGAAGAAACAAAAGAAAAATAGACATTTTTTAAATAAATAATTAAACACCGCAATTTATAGTTCGTTTTTTAATCCCAGAGACTAAACTGACAAGTGTAATGTCAAACATCTATACTAAAAAAAAACGAAAACACAAAAGACTTAAATGTCAGATAGTCTCTGGGATTAAAAAACGAACTATAAATTGCCGTGTTTAATTATTTATTTAAAAAATATCTATTCTTCCTTTGTTTCTTCTCCATAAAGGTTTCATAACGTTTCTATTACCTCAATAGTTCAATATGCTTACCTGGAGGGAAAAAAAACAAAAAAATCCTTGTTGTTTTCGACTTATATTTTGGTGAATAACTCCGAAACCTGACGCTTTAGGATATTATGTTATATAACATTTTTTGTTTGTATAAGTGTCCTCTATCTAAATATATAACTTTTGTTGCGCACCGCGATTCTGAAAAAAAATCAAAATGGCGGCCGACCTTAGGGCCACCCTCCATACAAAAATCTTCTAACCCCTTTGTACCAATAAGCAACTATTGCTGCAACATAATAATTAAATATGAGTTTTCTTGTAAACTGATTTATAAAGTCGGCATTAAAACAGGAAATAAAATTCCATATTTCGATAAGATCTATGATAATGAACCTTGAAGGACAGTAATACGTATATTATTAGTTACCAATATAAGTACGTTTATTAAAATGTATAATTACCTACTTTAGATTCCGGACTGAGAAATTCCTATTTTAGCATCATCGTGGCCGTGTCGTACACAGAGTATTAAGCAGATGCGAGTGATATAGTGAAGAATTAATCGTACGATGACAAGCGATATTTTCGTTTCCGCAGCTCAATTAACGGTCAGAAAGAAGAAATTAGTTCGATAATTCACCTTGGAGACCCATCTGCTTATTACTTAATTGTGTCAATAGCAATCAGCTGATTACTTGAAAGTGTACAGTAGCGGTGAATTGGTAAAGTGGTGGGCGTTGTTGACGTGTGATATGAGTCGTCCGTCGAGTAGATGTCTTCCGTACTGTACCGCTTCGTGCTCGTCTTTAGCTAGGCCACAGTTTATTAGCCAGTGGACTAGACAGGAACCGCGGAATACGCCCCGGTATGTGCGCATACGCCATCTGGGAAAACAAGTTATAAAAACATTAGATAAACAGTCTTTAAAAACACTGAGGATTGTTTTATGAATAAAAAATGAGACCAGTATGAGACGTCTATAGCGATCCACTCTTGGACAAAGGTCTGTGCTCTAACGAATAGGTAATATAAAATTAATTTTCGAAATAAAAAGACGTACTTAGTTGCAGATGTTTACCGTTTTTATTGTATGACTGCTTAGCTCCATAGCCTGATGATTAGTAATGGTAATCATTTACAAGGTTAAATCTGTAACTATCTGCTATAAGTATTTGTTCGCTATCCAGCCCAGTGAAGAAAAGGAATAATTCGACTGTTGGCATACACTGGTATATTGTCATTGTCATCCTTTCGATAATAATAGTAGGTACATAATCAGCCTAGAATGCAAATATTACTAAAGCTGGGACACCTGGGCTCCTCTCGGTGAGAGCGAGTGGGCCGTAATCCACCACGTGGACCCAGTGCGGGCTGGTAGATGTCAAATGTCTTCGAATTTTTTGGTTCTAGGATATGCCGGTTTCGTCACGATGTTTTCCTTCACCGTTTTGAGAGCAGTGGTAATGAAATAATTTACTCAATGTAAAGTGCCTGTCTGGGTTCGAACCTATACGACCTACAACTCGTAAGTCACGATCGTTATTACTGGGCCTACACTGCTCCTTTTTATTGAATGGAAGTGAATTATATTTACCTAGTATCTTTAGCAATAGCCTCCCTGCAGCGTTCAAGATGATGCGTGATAAACTGGTCGCAAACGTGTTTCGTTTCAAAGGTTAGATCTTCAATGGTCGGCAGAATCACTATGTCTCCACCATACCTAGATTGGGAGAACATATTATTATGAAATGTTATAACAATTATTTGATTTGTTTTACTTTGAAAACGTCGTCACTTAAAAGTTTCGTTGGAATTTGTCAATAACCCTAATAATTCCAGTAATTACCATTTGTTCTTCAAGAATCTGACAGCGGGTATCAGTATTTCTTCAGGGTCAAGTCCAAATAGTATAAACATAACCAGCGCTTGTCCGTAGTTGGCTACTATGTCGAGGAACTCAATCTCGATGAACACTCCGCTTTCATCCTTCAACATCATGCGCCAAGTCGTGTAGGTTATGCCCTGGAATATCATAAAAATACATTAATTTAATTAGCTATTGGTAGCACAGGATAAAAAGGAAAAATTGGGTGGATATTGACATTTTTTTTACATAACATAGGGTTCAAATTCAAAACATGTTCATTCACAGAATCTTTTGGCGTTCGAACGACGTTGACAGAGGGGGTTGGTTAAACTTGTAGCAAATGTTCTTTCCTGAAACTTATTGAGAAAACAAGATGGCGGCGATAGTTCCGATGTTGGACACACGTCAAAAGAACTTTGTAACGCTATATGTCTTATTTTACTTTAAATATGCGTATGTTTATGTATCATTAAGCCGCAAGACATGCACTGCGGGAAATAGGCCTCCCCTAATCAGGGTTAAAACGACCAATCATGTACGACGACGCTCCAGCTCGTTCAGGTACTGGCACGTGCCGGGGCAGGAAATGTAGATATACTCACAATGAACATGCTGAGACTGTACACGATGATGAGCACGGTGTGTTTGAGCAGCTGGCCGCCGCGGCCTCGCGACTGCTCGGGCGGCAGTAGACCCAGCGCGCCGGCCGCTCGCTCCAGCTCGTTCAGGTACTGGCACGTGCCGGGGCAGGAAATGTAGATATACTCACAATGAACATGCTGAGACTGTACACGATGATGAGCACGGTGTGTTTGAGCAGCTGGCCGCCGCGGCCTCGCGACTGCTCGGGCGGCAGTAGACCCAGCGCGCCGGCCGCTCGCTCCAGCTCGTTCAGGTACTGGCACGTGCCGGGGCAGGAAATGTAGATATACTCACAATGAACACGATGATGAGCACGGTGTGTTTGAGCAGCTGGCCGCCGCGGCCTCGCGACTGCTCGGGCGGCAGTAGACCCAGCGCGCCGGCCGCTCGCTCCAGCTCGTTCAGGTACTGGCACGTGCCGGGGCAGGAAATGTACCTAGATATACTCACAATGAACATGCTGAGACTGTACACGATGATGAGCACGGTGTGTTTGAGCAGCTGGCCGCCGCGGCCTCGCGACTGCTCGGGCGGCAGTAGACCCAGCGCGCCGGCCGCTCGCTCCAGCTCGTTCAGGTACTGGCACGTGCCGGGGCAGGAAATGTAGATATACTCACAATGAACATGCTGAGACTGTACACGATGATGAGCACGGTGTGTTTGAGCAGCTGGCCGCCGCGGCCTCGCGACTGCTCGGGCGGCAGTAGACCCAGCGCGCCGGCCGCTCGCTCCAACTCGTTCAGGTACTGACACGTGCCGGGGCAGGAAATGTAGATATACTCACAATGAACATGCTGAGACTGTACACGATGATGAGCACGGTGTGTTTGAGCAGCTGGCCGCCGCGGCCTCGCGACTGCTCGGGCGGCAGTAGACCCAGCGCGCCGGCCGCTCGCTCCAACTCGTTCAGGTACTGACACGTGCCGGGGCAGGAAATGTAGATATACTCACAATGAACATGCTGAGACTGTACACGATGATGAGCACGGTGTGTTTGAGCAGCTGGCCGCCGCGGCCTCGCGACTGCTCGGGCGGCAGTAGACCCAGCGCGCCGGCCGCTCGCTCCAACTCGTTCAGGTACTGACACGTGCCGGGGCAGGAAATGTAGATATACTCACAATGAACATGCTGAGACTGTACACGATGATGAGCACGGTGTGTTTGAGCAGCTGGCCGCCGCGGCCTCGCGACTGCTCGGGCGGCAGTAGACCCAGCGCGCCGGCCGCTCGCTCCAACTCGTTCAGGTACTGACACGTGCCGGGGCAGGAAATGTAGATATACTCACAATGAACATGCTGAGACTGTACACGATGATGAGCACGGTGTGTTTGAGCAGCTGGCCGCCGCGGCCTCGCGACTGCTCGGGCGGCAGTAGACCCAGCGCGCCGGCCGCTCGCTCCAACTCGTTCAGGTACTGACACGTGCCGGGGCAGGAAATGTAGATATACTCACAATGAACATGCTGAGACTGTACACGATGATGAGCACGGTGTGTTTGAGCAGCTGGCCGCCGCGGCCTCGCGACTGCTCGGGCGGCAGTAGACCCAGCGCGCCGGCCGCTCGCTCCAACTCGTTCAGGTACTGACACGTGCCGGGGCAGGAAATGTAGATATACTCACAATGAACATGCTGAGACTGTACACGATGATGAGCACGGTGTGTTTGAGCAGCTGGCCGCCGCGGCCTCGCGACTGCTCGGGCGGCAGTAGACCCAGCGCGCCGGCCGCTCGCTCCAACTCGTTCAGGTACTGACACGTGCCGGGGCAGGAAATGTAGATATACTCACAATGAACATGCTGAGACTGTACACGATGATGAGCACGGTGTGTTTGAGCAGCTGGCCGCCGCGGCCTCGCGACTGCTCGGGCGGCAGTAGACCCAGCGCGCCGGCCGCTCGCTCCAACTCGTTCAGGTACTGACACGTGCCGGGGCAGGAAATGTAGATATACTCACAATGAACATGCTGAGACTGTACACGATGATGAGCACGGTGTGTTTGAGCAGCTGGCCGCCGCGGCCTCGCGACTGCTCGGGCGGCAGTAGACCCAGCGCGCCGGCCGCTCGCTCCAACTCGTTCAGGTACTGACACGTGCCGGGGCAGGAAATGTAGATATACTCACAATGAACATGCTGAGACTGTACACGATGATGAGCACGGTGTGTTTGAGCAGCTGGCCGCCGCGGCCTCGCGACTGCTCGGGCGGCAGTAGACCCAGCGCGCCGGCCGCTCGCTCCAACTCGTTCAGGTACTGACACGTGCCGGGGCAGGAAATGTAGATATACTCACAATGAACATGCTGAGACTGTACACGATGATGAGCACGGTGTGTTTGAGCAGCTGGCCGCCGCGGCCTCGCGACTGCTCGGGCGGCAGTAGACCCAGCGCGCCGGCCGCTCGCTCCAACTCGTTCAGGTACTGACACGTGCCGGGGCAGGAAATGTAGATATACTCACAATGAACATGCTGAGACTGTACACGATGATGAGCACGGTGTGTTTGAGCAGCTGGCCGCCGCGGCCTCGCGACTGCTCGGGCGGCAGTAGACCCAGCGCGCCGGCCGCTCGCTCCAACTCGTTCAGGTACTGACACGTGCCGGGGCAGGAAATGTAGATATACTCACAATGAACATGCTGAGACTGTACACGATGATGAGCACGGTGTGTTTGAGCAGCTGGCCGCCGCGGCCTCGCGACTGCTCGGGCGGCAGTAGACCCAGCGCGCCGGCCGCTCGCTCCAACTCGTTCAGGTACTGACACGTGCCGGGGCAGGAAATGTAGATATACTCACAATGAACATGCTGAGACTGTACACGATGATGAGCACGGTGTGTTTGAGCAGCTGGCCGCCGCGGCCTCGCGACTGCTCGGGCGGCAGTAGACCCAGCGCGCCGGCCGCTCGCTCCAACTCGTTCAGGTACTGACACGTGCCGGGGCAGGAAATGTAGATATACTCACAATGAACATGCTGAGACTGTACACGATGATGAGCACGGTGTGTTTGAGCAGCTGGCCGCCGCGGCCTCGCGACTGCTCGGGCGGCAGTAGACCCAGCGCGCCGGCCGCTCGCTCCAACTCGTTCAGGTACTGACACGTGCCGGGGCAGGAAATGTAGATATACTCACAATGAACATGCTGAGACTGTACACGATGATGAGCACGGTGTGTTTGAGCAGCTGGCCGCCGCGGCCTCGCGACTGCTCGGGCGGCAGTAGACCCAGCGCGCCGGCCGCTCGCTCCAACTCGTTCAGGTACTGACACGTGCCGGGGCAGTAAATGTAGATATACTCACAATGAACATGCTGAGACTGTACACGATGATGAGCACGGTGTGTTTGAGCAGCTGGCCGCCGCGGCCTCGCGACTGCTCGGGCGGCAGTAGACCCAGCGCGCCGGCCGCTCGCTCCAACTCGTTCAGGTACTGACACGTGCCGGGGCAGGAAATGTAGATATACTCACAATGAACATGCTGAGACTGTACACGATGATGAGCACGGTGTGTTTGAGCAGCTGGCCGCCGCGGCCTCGCGACTGCTCGGGCGGCAGTAGACCCAGCGCGCCGGCCGCTCGCTCCAACTCGTTCAGGTACTGACACGTGCCGGGGCAGGAAATGTAGATATACTCACAATGAACATGCTGAGACTGTACACGATGATGAGCACGGTGTGTTTGAGCAGCTGGCCGCCGCGGCCTCGCGACTGCTCGGGCGGCAGTAGACCCAGCGCGCCGGCCGCTCGCTCCAGCTCGTTCAGGTACTGACACGTGCCGGGGCAGGAAATGTAGATATACTCACAATGAACATGCTGAGACTGTACACGATGATGAGCACGGTGTGTTTGAGCAGCTGGCCGCCGCGGCCTCGCGACTGCTCGGGCGGCAGTAGACCCAGCGCGCCGGCCGCTCGCTCCAACTCGTTCAGGTACTGACACGTGCCGGGCGCAGTGCAGCGGTGCTTTTGAGACGGTGGGCAGGCGCAGTCCCTGGGGAAAATAGAGAAAAACTTTAAAATTACAGAAAGTTTTTATTTTTCCATTCCACTTTCCAGGTAATCAAAAAGACCACTATTTCGTGTAATTTCTTCTGTCGTGTTGATGGCACGTATTATAATATATCCTGTTAGCCCAGTACTCCCTTTACACGGGTAGCGATTTCGCATCATCACATAGATACTCGTATTTTATAATCTTTAGTGTTTAATGTTCCTTTGTGAGAACCAATTAACGTCATCATATCAGCCGATCTTAGCTGATAAAATACACCAATGTCATGTTGGTAACCCATCTTGACATTTCTTTGTTATGATAAGTTATCTTAAATAAATTTATTGTAAATAAATAAATAAATTTTATATTAATTTATTTATATTAATTAAATTTATATAAGTACAATAGTTATCTGTTATTAATAATTCTATTCCAATTTATCCTAATTTTATCTAATATTATCTATTTTTTTATCTAATTTTGACCAATTTTGTTTCGCTTTATTTCATTTCATCCTTTTATTATGTGATTTAAGGATATTCGATACATGATCTCCCAGCCACTTTATCGCTAGATGGCGGCACATTCGCACTTCGAACATTTTCAATTTTTACGCCTAACTCAGAAAGCTTTGCGAAACAACTTTATTATATGCGTCAACTAACGTATTAACATAATCTTTTTAGATATTCACTTTGCTTGTTAACTCGTCTCATACAAAGATTTGTACCCCTAAACATTTAGCCGTTTCACTTTATATCTTTACTATGTCTTTACACACACATGTACAGTTACACACTACGTGTATAGTTTTACTTGCGATGGAACTAGATGGCGTTGTATTCATAAACTTGGTTTGTGAACTTGTTTTCCAGAGGTGGCGTTAATTAAAATAAAATATTTTTACGAAAATATTTTTATGACTGTCCATCATTCTCTAAAGAAAAGCGTACTTTTTATAGTAAAAACCGAAGAAAAGAATACTTGATTGCTACAAGGGTTGTCAGTTGCTTATTCAATTATTCTAAGGGTGCTTTTGTAGTGTGTTAGGGTAGGTTTAGGTTTAAAAATAATAAAATAATAATAAATCCCCTGACCGATTTCGGTCACGGTGGCCAATTTCAAAGAAGATTAGCCAGGTTTGCAGGAGATATTATAGTGCACAAGTGTGTGCGCAAATACAGGTGCACTCTGTTCCTTTACTCTCATAGTTCGATGGGACGGCAATCCGACACGACCAGAGAGAGATCAGGCGCAGGACCAACGGCTTTACGTGGTTTCCGGAGCACGGGGGTATCACGCTACCAATTTCCAAACTTCGGATAAAAAAAAAATAAAAAGAGTAAAGAAATTCCTAATGGGAAAAATCCAAATTAAATATTAGTTGGTCCGACCTGGGAATCGAACCCAGGACCCCTTGCACGGCAGACGCACTTGTGACCACGAAACCAACGAGACAGTCGAGTTTAACTCTATAATTAAACGCTACTATAAAACAAAATATTTATTTGAGTCCGCGAGAGACGCAGCGGCGCGCGGCGCGGGCTGCGCGGGGGGTATTCCCCGAATTCAACTCGGTGGTAGGTATCATTCAACCGCAGCTTTCAGCGTACCCGCCGCGCGCCGCCACAGCACATGAGTAGACAATTCCGTTTGTCTAATCATGTGGCCACAGGCCGCAGGCAGTAAGGCAGTGTACAGACACGTGAAATTATTAGGCCGTGTATACACGGTTGTGGGTATTTAATTATTAGTGTAATTTTATTACTGTTGTGTGTATGTATATGTATGTATATAAGTGTTATGTGTAATATGTATTATGTGTTTACTATTTATGTGTGTTTGTATGTTTAGCCTACAAACCAACAACTTCACATACACCAGCGTCCACTCAAACCAACAATTCCAATTTCAAATGAAAAAATGAAAAAAAAAAAACAGCTGTTTCCTACATTTTGACGAGTTATAAATGTAGGCAACAGCTGATTTTTTTTTGCGATTTCAGGTTTGGTCCCATAGTAAAAAAAATTGTTCATAATGATGAGTACTATGACCATGTTAGTCTTGTTCCAATAACCCTGTATATACTAATACTATATTATATCCATACTGATATTATAAATTCGAAAGTAACTCTGTCTGTCTGAATGTTACCTTTTCACGCCTAAACCACTGAACCGATTTAGATGAAATTTGGTAAGTATAGAGATAGTTTGAGTCCCGGGGAAGGATATAGGATAGTTTTTATCCCGATATTCCCACGGGATCGACACTTATGCGGGTGAAACCGCTGGGCGCAGCTAGTTGCAAATAAAGTTTATTGAACTCTTCTCTCTCTTCGATAATTGAGCTTTGTTGGTACCGACTTTGTTTTGAAGATTCTATACATCTTTTATTGCTTATTTACACCCTAAGTTACATTAAAATTAGCAAGGAAAAACCGGCCAAGTGCGAGTCGGACTCGCCCATGAAGGGTTCCGTAGCAGCAAGTAACATAATATAAAAGTTCTTGTAGTTCGTTGTAACTTTGTGAAAGGTAAATTGCGGTTTTCGATTTATGACGTATTAAAAAAAAAACTACTTACTAGATCTCGTTCAAACCAATTTTCGGTGGAAGTTTATATGGTAAGTAATGTACATTATATATATTTGTTTAATTTTATCATTCTCTTATTTTAGAAGTTAGAGGGGGGGGGGGACACATTTTACCACTTTGGAAGTGTCTCTCGCGCAAACTATTCAGTTCAGAAAAAAATGATATTAGAAATCTCAATATAATTTTTGAAGACCTATCCATAGATACCCCACACGTACAGGTTTGATGAAAAAAAATTTTTGGAGTTTCAGTTGTAAGTATGGGGAACCCCAAAATTTATTGTTTTTTTTTCTAGTTTTGTGTGAAAATCTTACTGCGGTTCACATAATACATCTACTTACCAAGTTTCAACAGTATAGTTCTTATAGTTTCGGAAAAAAGTGGCTGTGACATACGGACGGACGGACAGACAGACAGACAGACATGACGAATCCATAAGGGTTCCGTTTTTTGCCATTTGGCTACGGAACCCTAAAAACCGGCCAAGTCCGTGTCGGACCACGCACAATGAAGAGTTCCGGAGTTGAAATCAATTTATCCCAATTCAAGATTGTATTTTACCACTTTGTCGGCGTGATTAATATGTATATCCTTGCCAAATTATAGCTTTCTAGTACTAAGAGTCTCTGAGCTAAGCTGCGGGAGGACGAACGGATTGTAGGACGGTCATGGCGAAGCTATAAGGGTTCCTTGTTGACTACGGAACCCTAAAAAAACGAATCTTTCTTAGCTCATAACTTTTTAATGGCTTTTCATTTTACTATTTTGTTCCAGCGCATACAAACTTAATAAAACTAAATAAGAAAAAACGATATAATGTTTAACTTTGGATGTACAGACGCCAGCAAATCAAACTAGGTACTTACTGCAATCTGTCAAATTTCATTAATAGATTTTCAACTTTATCGCTAAAGTATTAGGTTCAAAGTTGATTGGGAAAATTTTACAGTTTCGGGTAGCTTGATGTGCTGGCGTCTGTGCTATGTCAAACAGTCCACTGTTATTAGGTACTCCAGTACCTAATAAATTCCTGAAATTTGTAAGTATGGAAAAATTTCGGCTAGTGTGCTCATCAACTTTATAGATGATACGTTCATTATTACAGTAATGTCGAACCCAGGGTAGATCGCAGATAATTCTATCACAAAGTAAGAGCCACCGCGCCAGCCTTGTAAGAAAAAAAATTAACAAAAAAAACCGCCTTCCAAAAAAAAACTACTAAGTAAGTCGAAAATAACTTCGGTGTCTTCAGTACCTACTTTAGTTTTTGCCTCCGACTTCCGAAAATAAAGGTTTTTTTGCCTAGTAGTTTTTTTTTTTAAGTCGGTATTTTTTTTTTTTTAATTAAATATATCTCGCTTTTTAGTGGGTCTGTTTATAATTTATCTAAGTTTCAATAGCCTAATGTCAACTTGCTTATCGCCTTTACAAAATATTGCTTTTCCCGATGCAGGGACGTTAACTGTTGAGGAGTTCTCCTGGTATTTCACCATCAGCTCCATTTCACCATTCGCATTGTGACGAGCATAATAATTAATTGCTTAGCAAGCACATTAAAGTAATCGAATCGCAACCCGTGAAATACTTATTATTGAGTAGTTCCAGTGGCCATCAGTCATGTGGTCTTCATCATCAGTTCCACTTCACCAAATGGCGCTTTCCGAAAGCAAATGCACGAGTTACTATAAAAAATAGGTACCCAAATCGCTATAGGTGTGCTTATAATATTTTAAGAGTTCCTTCAATTTCTCCAGGATTCCATCATCAGATCCTGACTTGATGACAATGGGACCACCTGGAAAGTATACCCTTTCAAACAAAAAAAGAATTTTTCAAATCGGTCTAGCCGTCTTCGAGTAATCGGGTCGGGTAACATGTATAAAAAAAATTAAAAAAGATTCCGACAAACTGAGAACCTCCTCCTTTTTTTGAAGTCGGTTAAAAATTGCATACCTACGCTTCGCAACCATCGATCAATAGTGATCGATGTTCGCAACTAAACTTGTCAACAAAATCACGCATAATAATGCCTGTGCGACGGTTGACTACAACGCCATCTAACGATCAAGATCAACTGTTGTTGATAACCATAGCAAAAATGTATGTTCTGCTTCTCGATGGTTCTTTGAAATATCCTGCAGAGGGCGTGTTCCGGCCGCGCACACATAGAAAAATTTATCGATTTTATCAGGCCTAGATATCCTGTAAATAGTGTTTTTTTTATAGGTTTTTGTCGATATGCGTCAATAATAAGTCATAACAACTTAATATACGTGCTTTTATTCTGCAAAAATCGTTTATATTTCGAGATTTGTACCCCGAAAGAATGTATGAAAAAGTGTCAGTATCCAATCACCTTAACCTAATTTTATGATTGTATGACATGTGTAATTACCAGTGATCGGAATAGGCTGAGTATATTTACCTAAAGTTTAAAGAACAGAGACGGAAATTGGAGACTTCCTTATGACTAAATTTTTTTTTTTTTTTTTTTGTGTTGGTTGTCATTTCAATATAACATGAAGATATTAATGAGTCATTAAATATTCATGTTATATTTAAATGTTCAAACAACATAAAAAAAAAATTGTTATTTTATTTATCAAAACATTGATTACGATTTATTAAAGCATTTATACTGTTAATGATAAAATAAGATATTAAAAGTTACATAATTAAAGTTCCGGTATACTTACCGGTAAAAAAAAATAAGTCATAAAGAAGTCTCCGATTTCCGTCTCTGTTCTTTAAACTTTAGGTAAATATACTCAGCCTATTCCGATCACTGGTAATTACTAATATTGACTAATAACTTGTGTGTGTGGTGCAAACTGTGAATATAAAATAAATAAAAAAATCTTAGATAAAGACGAAGATAGTATTTTTTTAAAATGGTAAGATTTTCCAGCAGTTTTTTTTAGTTTTGCACAAATCGTTCGGTCACTTAAAATTAGAATAAGATAAAAAGCTATCACTTACTTGTTATCCACGATGTCTTCAATATCCTGCGCGGCAGTCAGGCCGCTCTCACAGTTGGGGTCATCAGAACAACAGCCAGGCTGCTTGTTGGGCGAGGGCGTTGTTGTTATGGTTCCGTATGTACCTGCTAATGTTATAAGCTCAGCTAGAATAACGCTGGCTCTGCCCAGTTAGATAAATAGTAATAATAGTCATTTATTTCCTAACACTTCAGTACATGTTAAATCAGTGAGGTCTTGATCCTTAAGCAGCTAGGACTAGCCAGGCTAGCTAGGGGTCTAGGTCGAGGAACCCAACATTTGTCGGGCTGATCATAATACTCAGATGGTTGGGAAATACACCAGGTTAAATCCGACTATGTGTCGCAAGAAATTCAGAGGTAAACATTAGTGCTACCAACTTGTTAAAATTTTGTTATGAAACAATCTCTTACAACTAGAGACTAAATACTGAGTTTCTAGGTATAAGAAAGTAGTAACTGGATAAGAATGGCCGAAGATCTATCTGGGTGGCGTACATTATTATTCCAGCACGTGACTGCTTTGACAGTTCAGCAGAGGACCAGCCTCGAGGTTTGCCATCGAGCAATGGAGCGCTCCTTGGAGTTCGACTTACCGACCGGATACGGAACACGTTACTGCGCTCTAAGACACAAATCGCAGACGTTACCCAAAAAGCAACCAACCTCAAATGGGACTGGGCCGGACACGTTTGCCGCATGTAATATGCATTGTGATCTAAGACCACCACAGCATGGGTTACTGAAAGCGTCCAACGACATCGCGGAAGACCCAGGCGTAGATGGCGGGACGAACCTAACTGCTATAGGACGGATTGGTCCATAATGACTCAGGATGGAGTTGAATGGAAAAAAGAAAGAGAGGCTTTTGCCCTATAGTGGGACAATACAGGCTGATTGTATAGTGCTGTACGTGACTGCTGGGCTATTTATGATACAAGGTATAAAGAGATAATCACACTAATATTATAAAGGCGAAAGTTTGTGAGTGTGTGTGTTTATATTAGGTCCTTACATATGAAATTGGCGTTTTTCGTACTGGCCACTTTAATCACGAATTTCTCCTCTTTGGTAAGGAATTCCAAATTCAAATTTGTACAGCTATTTACTCATGTATTTGTGCTTCGATGACCGTCATTCATTTGTTTTTTTTCTTCTGTTTTTTCTGTTTGCGTCACTCATTTTACAAAATGGAAAATTTAAAATATCGCATTATTTACGAGTACGAGTTCCGCCGTGGCACTAGTGCTGCGGAAACGACTCGAAGGGTGAATGATGTGTATGGCGGTCATGTTGCAAAAGAAAACACAGTTCGTTTTTGGTTCCAACGTTTTCGTTCTGGAAATTTCGACCTGCAGAACAAGCCCCATGGACGGCCTGAGACCCAAGTTGATAATGGAGAATTGAAGGCTATTGTGGAAGCGGACCCATCGCAAACCACGTCCGAGTTAGCTGCAGGCTTCGATGTTAGTGATAAAACTGTTTTAATTCACTTGAAGCAAATTGGGAAGATTAAAAAGCTTGAAAGCACGACAACGCCAGACCACACACTGCGCAACAGACGGCTACCAAATTAGAAGAGCTTGAATTGGAATGTCTTAGACATCCTCCGTACTCCCCGGACCTTGCTCCAACAGATTACCATTTTTTTCGCAATTTGGATAACTTTTTGCAAGGGAAAAAATTCAACTCCGATGGGGCAGTCCAAATCGCCTTCAAAGATTTTATTGATTCCCGTCCGACTGGTTTTTTTAGTAAAGGGATCAATGAACTACCTATAAGATGGCAAAAGTGCATTGAAAACAATGGTTCATACTTTGATTAATTAAATATATTATATTAAAAAATATTCGACTTTTTGTTCCTTCCATACAAAACGCCAATTTCATATGTAAGGACCTAATATGTTTGTTACTTCTTCACGCTCAAATGGCTGGACCAATTTTGATAAAATTTTGTATGGAGGTAGCTGACACCCTGGATTAACATATAGGCTACTTTTTTCCCGATATTCCCACGGGATCGACATTTACGCGGGTGAAACCGCGGGGCGCAGCTAGTAATTATATATTTACCAGTCCCAATTCCATTAGTAGAAATAGGTTGCGTCTGTGAGGCCGGCTCGGCGTCATCGATCAGACTCGTAGACTCTTCGCGTGGACTTGAGGAGGTCGCAATGTCGGCAGAGAGCGATGCGAACTGTGCGCTGCGCCTTCTGAACCTTATGTACAAGGTCAGACATCCCGTCGTCACTGTAACAGTGTTTTTGTAAGAAGTTTATTAAATAAACTATTATGTAAATAGAACAGTAAGTATAGCTGTCAATTTTAAAATAAATATCATAATGAATCAAGAAGGTAATTAGAAATTTCGATAAAAATAAGAAAACAAGTTTTATCATCTTCATCTGCCTGCCTAGCCTATTCACAACTTAGCCACGAGCCCCTCGTTTTTGTTATAAGTACCGTATATATTTTCATCTTATATTCAGAATAAAGAACAACAGAATCGTCCTATATTGTGATAACGGGCTACTACGGAACCCTACACAGTGCGTGGCCCGACACGCACTTGGCCGGTTTTTTTTTTTAAAGTTCGGAACCTTAAAAATTAGAAATACATTAGAACATATTAAAACTTTGGGGGTACTAACCCCCCACAGACGTAAAAAAAAAAACAAAACTCCTATAAAACTCCTATTGTCTTTTGTGTCACTTCGTTCAGTGCCCTTCAACCAATTAATAACTTGTTGTTTATAACTTACCAGTAATGCAGAAGACAAGCAGGCACAGTCGTATCGCGTCGGTCGCCTTGCAGTCAAGATCGCCGTTGCCTTTAGTAGCTAACAACACTACCACCATCACAATGGGAGCTCCCCATGCCACGAACCCTAATACCGGCCAAAGTGTCACCACGAAACAAGGTCCTCGACTCTGGAACAAGCACACGAAAAATAAGAACACAGGGAAGTTTATACATATAATAAAATAGTAACGAAGATTTTTTATCCGTGTATATTCCGGATTAGATATTTTGTGGGCAAAAACGGCTGAACGGATTTGGATTTAATTTCGCATACAGATTAGTTTAGACCTAAAACATAGGGTACCTACTTTTAATCCCGGTAGTACGACCCCTTGGGATATTTTCCGATATCCACGCGGGTGAAACCGCGGGCAAAAACTAGTTTATTTATAATTGTTTGTAAATTCAAATCACAACTGTCAGTCGTAGGAAAAAGCTTTATATTAAAAAGAGCGAGAGAGAGTGAGTAGGTACAGGTCTGAAGACTGGTCCTGTTGAGGTAAGTTCAATTGATGCATTGACAGTGGAGCCCTCATTGCTTTAACAAATACAGAAATGCTATTGAAAGTAACGAAAAAACAAATTCGTTTTATTATTCACCTGTAACATCAGTAGTCCCACAGAGATCATAGAAGTCCACAGCAAACAAGAGTACATGCTGAATATCCTCAGCGCCTGTTGCATGGTCGCGTGCCAAGATGGCGTGTAACCGGTAAGGGGCCCGCCCCACACCACGCTTATAGCCAGGAGCAACTGAAAAGTTTATTAAATACTTAATGTATTATAGGAATCGAATTATTACATGATTTGAGTAGAAATTATGATTATTACATAATTTAAGCTTAGTTAATAATAATAATTCAGCCTGTGTTAATACAGGCTAATCTTGTCAGTTGGTCAAATTAAGAATTTTCTTTTTTCTGATTGTTGAATGTTAAAAATAGAATGTTGAAAAATAAACGTAAGTTTAAAAAACAGCTTTGTTGTCTCTAACATGGCTCCGACATACTTGTACCTACATTGACATATTTTGCTATTCATAAACATATTAATCAAAGCACATGTTTCTGTAACGATTATACGGGGTTATCAGTTTTCTTATCGCATTTTGGCGCCAAATTTTATAGCCGTTATAAATGATATTCATACTTTACAGCTAAAAGTTCTATTCAAACCTAAGCGGTATTTGCTGCCGCTGTGGGTAGAGGTACATACCGCGCGCGCGCGCATGTTTCGCTCAGGTATTTATTATCAAGTTCCGCGGCTAGAGCGACCTGAGCGATATTCGCTGCCACTGTGGGTAGAAGTGCATACCGCGCGGGTTTCGCTCAGGTATTTAATATCAAGTTCCGCGCCTAGAGCGGAATAGTTGGTGCCATAGAACCGCATAGGTATTGTTTCGCTTGTTGGGCGAAACAAATTCCGCCAGTCGACACGGCGGCGGTGCGGGAGCAGCGGAATGCATCCCGAAATCCGCTTTGGTGTGAACAGTAATATTACCGCATACCCAGTCGGTTTTCTCTACCGCAGACGGTAGCGAATACCGCTTAGGTTTGAATAGGCCTTAAAAATGCCTATAAGTGATGTACTTACACAGTATTGAAGACTTGTGATTAACTATTTTTATTATCCTTGTAAATATGTCGTTGGTGGCACCTTACATTATAAAATAAATTAAAAAAAAAAGTGGTTTGACGTACTTAAGTAATTTTTTTACATTACCTGCGACACGATTAAACACAGCGTCAGTCTATGCGGCATTCGTGTGTACTTCTTCGTTACTGTGAACACGAAGAGAATCCAAATCGATGCGACTAAAGATACGATAGACAAGTCAAAGCCAAACTTCTTCAGCTGTTCAGCAAAGTCCTTGTTTATGGCTATCATTTGCGTCGACATAAACATCATGGGGGCCGACAGGAATGTGCAGATTACCATGGAAGATGCCATCTGAAATAAGATATTTTGTGAAAAATTAAAAAGGTTCTTAAACAGATAGACATCCCATAAAATTAGCTTCGCGTTTAGCAGTATTAGCAGCGTTCATTTAATTAAAAGCCATACTAATATTATAAATGCGAAAGTGTCCGTCTGTCTGTTACCTCTTCACGCTTAAACCGCTGAACCGATTTAGAGAAATTTGGTATAGAGATAGTTTGAGTCCCGGGAAAGGACATAGGATACTTTTTATTCAGATATTCCCACGGGATCGACACTTATGCGGGTGAAACCGCGGGGCGCTGCTAGCCATCCATAATTCTCCCTATAATAAAGCTCGGCAATAGCGCAACGGTTCAAGTGCAGACTATGCCGCAAGAGGTCGTGAGTTCGAACTAAGAACTCCACCCAGTATTGTAAACTTCGTAACCCAGTAAATGCTACTCTTAATGCATATTTAGCTTAGTTGCGTGCGACCTACATTGTTAGTAACTTTTTTGCTATCAGGATTGCAGATAGTTACTCCCCAAAGGAGTTTCATAATATTCTCAGAAGAAATCTCTACTTTGTTAATTTCTGTAATTTATACATGAAGTACATACACTCATACAGTACCAATTTCTTACATTTCGACAACATGTTAAGATAACGTAGCATAATCAGCCTTTAATGTTCCCACTGCTGGGACACAGGCCTCCTCTCTGTGAGAGGGAGTGGGCCATAATCCACCACGCGGGCCCAGTACGGTTTGGTGGATGTCACATGTCTTTGGTTCTACCTAGGACATGCCAGTTTCCTCGCGATATTTTTCTTCACCGTTTCGAGAGCAGTGATGAAATAATTTACATTAAGTAAAGTGCCTGCTTGCGTTCGAAAAAACGATCTACAACACGTAAGTCGCGGCCGTTATCACTGGGCCGCCACTGCTCTTTAAGTTAAGATAACGTTAATGAGTCATCAGTCTAAATAGATAGGTATATTTACCTATCTATTTAAAAATCATTATATCGGGTCAATAGACCCGATATAATGATTTTTAGGTACTAATAGAATTTGTTGCGCCGCACACTATAAAAATATGTATAATTTAATGGACAGGTCGTATTAAATCTACGTGCGCTGATACCGTTAACAAAATTTGTGATTAGACAAGGCAATAGTCACGCGATCGACCTAGTCTATTCAAACTTATGTTTCAAATTAATATTATTTCAAGTTAAACTAATATCAACTTTGTTTTAATGGTGATTAAGTTGATTTCAGAGTTACTAGTACTATATTAAGCAAAAAAAAAGATGTTTGAAGTTGTAGCGTAAACTGAACTTTATTGTGTAGGATTTAAAGTAATTTTTCCATAAACTCATAATTTTGTTTACATTTTTGGCAAATCGCGAATGCAGATTAGGTACAAGTACAATTTTTTTCTTAAGTGGTCATTTTTTTTTAAATACCTAAGTACATACATAAACTCACGCCTTTTTCCCATGGAGGTAGGCAGAAACTATAGAACACCTGCTACGATCCTTACATAGGTACTACTTTTGATTCGTTTACGTTCATACTGGTCATACACGCACGCCGGCTACGGCGAGTACTACGCACCTGACCTTTCTTAAGAACATCACAAATAAGGTCACTATATTATGTAGTATGTACGTATATATTTTATACATTTTTACAAAATATCTTACCAAATCCATCTCCAACTGATATAAGTTGGAAAAGACGAACACTGCAGGCGCGGTCGGTATGGTTCCATACAGGAAGGCGTAAGTAGAGAGTGACAGTGTTTCCGATTCATTTGCGCCCGCGTGAAGGGCGCTCACGCTCTCCCTCATAACTACTGGCAGGACGATTCTGTAACATATTATTTTATTAAAAAAGAAACTAAACTTAAGTGGGACTGGGCCGGACTTGTTTGCCGCATGTCAGACGACAATTGGGCTAAAAGAACAACCGATTGGGTCCCACTAAACGCAAGACGCCATCGCGGAAGACCAAGACGAAGATGGCGGGACGAGCTTGACTCCTACCGTAAGAACTGGCCGACACTAGCAATGGACAGAATTGTGTGGAAAAGGGAGAGTGAGGCCTTTGCCCTGCAGTGGGACAACACAGGCTAGTTAGATTAGATTAGAACAACAAACAGCTCCATTATACAATATTATAAACAGAAAAAAATAAATAACTTAAGTAATTATGTAGCCTACAGCTGTGCTACAGCGCTGTTGACCGACACCGACACACTTACTTTTTCTATTGTTACCGATCTTAATAAGGCTTCTTAGCAGACAAGGGGTTAACATTAATAAGTAAAACTTTAAAGTCACTAAAAGTAGTCATTTTGAAGCAGACTGCCTCTATGCTCTAGTGTTCGCAAGCGCTTCTGCTGAGCATTAGGTCCTGGATTCAATTCCCAGGTCGGGCAAAGTGTTATTGGGTTTTTTTATTAGGAATTTTGCAGTACCAGTCTGGATTTCTGCCCGGTTGATGGTTGATGTGCCCTCTGTTACATGGAACTTGAATATAACTGGCGAAATGTGTGTCTATAATAGGCACACCTCTGCATAGTCCCATAGGCGAAAACAGGCGTGATGTTATGTAAAGTTTTGTAGCACATAATCAGCCTTTAATGTTCCCACTGCTGGGACACAGGCCTCCTCACTGTGAGAGAGAGTGGGCCATAATCTAACACGCGGACCCAGTGCGGGTTTGTAGATGTCACATGTGTTCGAATTTTTGTTGCTAGGAAATGCCGGTTTCGTCACTATGTTTTCCTTCACCGTTTGTAGCATGTTTTTATTATTCTACTATCGTGTATGTTTCGTGATGACCCAATTATTTTTTAACTAGATCCGAGAATTAGAAAACATCACGTGACGTCAAATTTTACGGTATATATCACAGACTTATATATGTCAGACTTATATGAGCCGATAATAAAATCCGCAAGTTTATAAATTTCCTAGGAAATTTATAAACTTTCGTAGGATTCTAAACGAGAGATAAATTGTATTATTTTACGCCCACATTTTCGCAAATTTATCAATTTGCGACGTCTCGTGGTAAATTTATAAACTAACGGATATCCATTCGTAAGATTCTAAACGGTTCGACCAATCACAGAAGAGCTGTTAATTTTACGCTTTTTAAAATACGGCAAATAACACACTCAGACCAATAAAAAAGTAATAACACACTGCTTTCTGATTGGTCGATGTTGACAGTGGCGATGCTTGTGTCCATAGACTTTGGTACAATTATGGGTCTAGTTTAGTAACCTTAGCAAAATAAAATTATTTTCACAAAATAAAACTTTACAAAAACACACGAGCAATCGGTTTGTTTATGTTCCGTGGCGAACAAAGGCGGTGGAGAGGAAGGAGAAGGAACACGTGACTTATTCAACCAATCAGAGCGCACATGGCGTTTGGTTATTGCTTACTTATTATTTTACGCGTGAGTTCGGTAAGTATATCAATTTGCGAAAATGTGAGCGTAAAATAATACAATTTATCTCTCGTTTAGAATCCTACGAAAGTTTATAAATTTCCTAGGAAATTTATAAATTTGCGGTTCTTGTTATTTTCCGGTGACATAATAAATCTGTGACTCTTAATATAAAAAGATATTCTGTAAAATATATCAAAACATTAATTTCTAACAAAAAAAAAAGTGTGATCTTCTTGTGTAACAAAAAGATTTTTTTTTTTGTTTACAGAATGTCTTTTTATTAAGAGTAGTCAAATGTTGTTTACGTTTTGTCTCAAGCCAAACTGAATAGGGTATAGTTATGTCATCTACTTCATTTGCAATGCATGTGTGTCAAAGATATTTGAACTTGTTTATACAGGGTGAAATTGAAAACATGCGACAAATCGAAATGGGAGATTGTACTCATCATTATGAACAACTTTTACTATGGGACTGAACCTGAAATCGCGAAAAAAGAATCAGCTGTTCCCTACATTTATGTTCGCATAACTCGTCAAAATGTAGGGAGCACCTGATTTTTTTTTCGCGATTTCAGGTTCGGTCCCATAGTAAAAGTTGTTCATAATGATGAGTACAATCTCCCATTTCGATTTGTCGCATGTTTTCAAATTCATCCTGTATATTCCAATGTCGATGTCGTAACGTCTTTTAGAATAATATCTACTTAATGCGCAAATTGCGAGAGGCCTATGTGTAGCAATAGACTGCGATAGGCTGTGTTGGTCGATTAGTTTTATTTAGAAACCGAAAAATTTGATGCATAAAGCGCTGTTTGTCCGTCCGTCCATCTGTCACAGGGCTATCTTTTGAACCATAATACCTAGGTAGACACTTGAAATGTTTACAGAGTGTGTACTACTATAGCTGCTATAACAACAAATAATAAAAATAAAATTTAAGGGGTTACCATACAATAAAGGTGCTTTTTTCGGCATTTTTGGTCGATCATTTCGTATGCGAATGCGACTCGCACTTGGACGCTTTTTTTACTAGCCATTGATGTCCCACTGCTGGGTAATAGCCTCCATACTCTCCTTCCACCTTTCTCTGTCCAATCATAATATGTAAGTAGGTACAGCTTAAAACTTGAAGTTATTCAACAGACAAACAAGGTCATTGCTCAGTGTCAAAGTACAATTTGATTGATGAAACCCATGGATGTATAAAAATAGGGAGATTAGGTACGCGCTCCTCGACGTGGACCGCATACATTGTGTTGCGGGAACACAATCGACCTTAGTGGCTTAGTCTCAATCGAACTGGCGTTTGTGTTGCACATGTGTAGCACATTAAGTAAAATTACCGTAATCGTCTAAATAAGCAGCAACGATGCCTTCCTGTGCTTTTAAAATGTGCACAAATAGTTCAAAAAACAAAAACAAGTTCCACGGGATTACTTTTCACTCGTAAGTATACCCAAAAATGTTAATTTGTTGAAAATTATAATAATATTTAGTGTTTGCTTCGTCATATGTTATTCATAATCGTAAACATTCGGCCAACATTCGGCGGCTAACGCGATTTCGCTTGCACAACAGTGCCAGCTCCTATCTCCGTCCTTGTCTATGTCAGCGCAAGCGACAGTACCGTCAACAAAAAACGTCTCAAATTTAATATTTGAATAATATTTAATTTCATTTTTACCTACCTACTTAGAGGTAATTTGTTTACATTTGTAACGTCAACACAATAGATATACCTACTTTGTAAGATGTTCCTGATATTGTTTCATATCTAAATTTATTTATACCACCCTCGGACCCTGATCTTGTGCAATTTATCACAATTATTTAATAAAAAAAAAAATTATGAGTAAATTTTTATGGTTAGGTTTCCTCAAGATGAAATTTGGAGACATAAGTGGCTCCAAGTTGTCAGAAAACAGAGGCAAGAACCCGATTGGCTACCACACAGTAGTAGTAGAATATGTTCAGTTCACTTCAGAACAGAAGATATGTATACAACCCACAAAGGATATAGAAAGATATTAAAAAACGCAGTGCCATATTTTCGTGTAGGTATTAATTATAATGCATAGTTGATAATTACATAATTATATTTACTTATTATCCTACAGTTTCACTTACAAGTAAAACTTAGATAGGTCGGTTTCATCGGCAGACTGATGGTTGTTTTTCTAGATAGGTATCCTTGTTGAAGACAGGCCAATAATGTACAGCCAATAAACCGTGTACCTGACAAAAATAATGTTTTCAAGTTACGTAACTATGCGTTAATCCTGACTTTGTTCAAAAATTCCCTTGCAAACTTACTTTAAACAGTCTTACAAGACCAAAATATGAAATCTATTAACAAATCTAAGCTATGTAAACTAATTAGAATAAGTTTATCTTATTGTAATTTGTTTACATAGCATATCATAATAAAACAAATCTGTTTAAAATTCTAATTAAGGACTTTCTAACTGACGATTCGGTGTGTTATAATTATCATAGCAGACCTTCCGCAGCTTGCACCAATGTGCGAAGATAGGGTCTCGTTGCCGATAGGCACCATGGTGCCAAGTGACTAAGTAAGTGAGCCAAGCGAAGTGACAGAAATTAATAATTATACTAGAGTATTATTTCATTTCGATATTTATTTGCTGACGGTACCTACATTACTTTTCGGGGAATTCCGGAATGGGTATTCCCCGCAATAGTTTCTTTCTTATTGGTTATGGGTACGTAATAGTGACAATTATTGTTATCTCGTTCCCTCTACAGCCCGCGTAATATGTCTCTCTATTTCGGTTGTTGAGCACATGACGCACGACATCGGGAAATGTAGTTGTGTGAGTGTGTTTACATGTAAGTGTTTCTAGTCCGTTTAATGTTTACGTGAAGTTAGAGAGTGGCCTATCTTCCTATTTTTATACATCAATGATGAAACCACATTATTATGAATCATGACCGACTCTGAGTAATTCTTTATAAACGAGAACAAATATGTATAACATAAATAACTTATGTTACTAAAATGCTATCAGTGGCTGAGCCGAAAGGGTTATCCTTATCACTTATCTGGCAAAGTATTAATTGGTTATTGGGTACTGTGCAATATATTATAGCTACCGTAACATGCTTAATTGTACATATTGCACAAAAGATACAGATAAAAGGTACAACTAATAAAAAGATAACTTACAACTTAACCATAATCAGCACACATGGCAGTAAGAGCGCTGGCCCCCTTAGCCGGTGTATCTGACCCACCATGCGGAGTCCCAGCAAAAATAAAGCAGTTGCTGCAAAAGATTGGCCAAATACCTAAAAAAAATAAACTGTAAATGTAATTAAAGTTTTTTTTTCACTATCCTGCGCTGTCCCACTCCTGGGCAAAAGTTTACTTAAGGAAAAATATGAAGACAAATAAATGGTATTACATTCATGCAAACCTTATCTAAGGAAAGTCAAAAGTTGTATTGTCTTACACCCAAACTTCATTGGCGTTACAAATAATAGTCAAATCAAATAAAATAGCTGGCGAAAGTTCACAGACGGGAATTAATATTATCTAATGATGATAACAGAAGAAAAAAAAAATATTTCAAGTACATGACTACACTACGCGCGGCCGTCGAGCTCATAATCAACAGTAGTTACTTGTAATTATAAGTTTAATGAATAATATTTTATCATAATTTCGATACCCTTCATACTGTGAAGTTTCGGTAGTTAGTTAATTTAATTTGTCCTTGTACAGACGCCAGCACATCAAGCTACCCCAATCTGTCAAATTTTCCCAATTGAATATAAACCTTATTGCTTTGTAGTAAAGTTGAAAATCTATCAAAGAAATTTGACAGATTGGGGTAGCTTGATGTGCTGGCGTCTGTACATATGTCAGGGTGTCAAAGACAAAGACAAGTTCCTTGAATTAACATAATTAACTAATATAAAATTATTACAAAGTCCACTTACATCCAAAAGGCCTTCAATGTAAATAGAAAGTTGGTGTTTGAATGCAGCATTACCAAAAATGCCCAAAACAGTCATCACAACAACGGGATTGAAAGCAATGCCCTTTGCTATTTGCTTCAACAATTTCAAACTGCATACACACCATTTCGATTGACCTTCAATAGTTATAACTGGGGTCTGATCATTTTGTTTATAGATCTCCATCAACACAAAGGCGATTGGGTTCAAAATTGCCAGCGAGATTGGTGCCATCAGATATAAATAAAGAGCATATTCCGGATGAGTCTTGCGATACAGTGCATTTACTGAAATGAAAAACACAATAAATCTTCTACATTGAATAAGAAAGAATAATTTTTCTTAAGACGCTGTAGG
This sequence comes from Amphipoea oculea, assembly GCA_945859645.1. Lineage (NCBI taxonomy): Eukaryota > Metazoa > Arthropoda > Insecta > Lepidoptera > Noctuidae > Amphipoea > Amphipoea oculea. The sequence continues at coordinate 11,152,649 of OX243877.1, forward strand.
TACTAATAAAACCGATCGTCGCGGTCATTAAATTTTGCTCTGCTCTGCCTCGCCGCTAATTTTCTGCGGGTTGGGACCCGCAGAAAATTAGCGGCGAGGCAGAGCAAAATTTTATAGACGATCGCTGTCTGTTAGGACACCGGGGAACACCGTGTCCTAATACAAGCGATCATCACGTATATTTTGCTCGGCGAACCCAAACGCGTCGGTGTCTTGGGCGCGTTCGGATTTTCCGAACAAATGAGTGACAATTGACAAATGATCGCAACGGCACACATATCGAAGTCTATTTTGAAAGGACATCAATCAGAGCTCGCGCTTTACAAATCAAAACATAAAATTCATATGAGCGCGGCGACGGCGGCGGCGGTGTGTTCTAACGCGCGTTTACCCTTTGTTTAGGTTTTTTTTTTAAGTAAGGCGCTCCACACACTGCACCGCGCTTTGCCGCGGTGAGCAGACAACGCGCCCCCGCGCGTGTGTTTCATCATGATGTTTAAAAAATCACGCGCGCGGGCGCGTTGTCTGCTCACCGCGGCAGAGCGCGGTGCAGTGTGTGGAGCGCCTAACTTCCATATAATTTTCAAAGGCCACGCGCTCAGACATGCATTACCTACCGTCATTGCTAGTTGTTGAATGAGTTATAAAAAACCAGTGTGAAAGTTCGTTCTATTTTAAGGTTTTTGAAGTCATTGCCATCAGTTATATTTCAATATAATCAGCTGTGTCCATTTAAAACTTGTTAATTATTCATCCATTTAAAACTTCTTAATTGTTATAATGTAACCTTGACCCTTTATCAATATGATATGAAAAGCTATTCAATTGGCATTGTGTGCTTAATCATGTTAATGCTCCCAAATAAGATAAAAATCTGATTAAGCTACTAATATTTACCCGCGACTTCGTCCGCGCGAAATTTCTTATTCCCCCGACTTGTTACCAGTGCCTGATTTAGAGTTCTGACGGCCCTAGGCTAACTATGAATATGCGCCCCTCCCCCGAGCCTGTTCTGCCTAACCCATGAATATGTCATACTAAATTTTTATATTTTGCTAGATTTACGACCCGCGGTTTCGCCCAGATTTTCCCGTGAAAATACGGTAGGTACCTATTTTCCCGCGGTTAAAGGTTTTTCTTCAGGATGCATGTTTTCAGTCTATCTTCTTTCCTTATTTCATCGAAATCTGTTCAGCAGGCGTAAAAAGGTAACAGAAAGTGAGTTCTTCCGCATTTATAATATTAGTATGTGTATAGTTAAAGTTATTTGTTATATTCATTCAATTACATTATACACACACACACTCACACGCGCACACGTTCTTATATTTTCCGTTCGGAAACCCTGACGGAAAATATAAGAACGTGTGCGCTAAAGAGAAGATTTTGTATGAAATGCGTGCATTCAGGGTCTCTGTCTGTATCTGAAACCGGACGTATGCGGCCGGCCTAAGACTCATTTCTCGCGGGTGGAAGCTAATATCACACTATCACACTAATATTATAAAGGCGAAAGTTTGTGAGTGTGTTTGTGGTTATATGTTTGTTACTTTTTCACGCTCAAACGGCTGGACCAATTTTGATGAAAATTTGTATGTAGGTAGCTGACACCCTGGATTAACATATTATAGGCTTCTTTTTATCCCGATATTCCCACGGGATCGACATTTACGCGGGTGAAACCGCCGGGCGCAGCTAGTATTATCATAAATATGGGTACGAACTTTTAGCTTTTGCCTTAGAACAAAGTGTGTCCCCGGATTTAATAAAGTACAGTAACTTAGACTTATAAGTATTCTATTTGGTAACATAGGGTGAGTAAAATGTAGTACAGTAAAGTTATTCCACTTTTCAAATCTGGGGACAGCAAAGACTATATAATTATAGACCCGTATCGGTTTAGCGGGTTTTCAGTATGCTATGCTCAATCATGAAATGTTAAAGCTAAATAGGGTGCAATTTTCTCAATAATGGATTGACAAACTTTAGTAGACACATCCCTCAGATCTTTAGTAACTTTGACCTTAAGTTGCTTAAATGCCTTTATAATTACTATAGGGTTTATATGTTTAAATTTAAATTCCACAGGACAGGCTGATACATTCGCTCTTAATAATTCAATAGCTAGTGATGGCGAGGAATTTAAAGTTTCTGTAGTTTTAATTGGGATAGTGGTAAAGAAAGTGGCAAATTCTTGAGCAACATCGATGTTATCGCTAGTGAGACTGCTGGATGTGTCCAGTGTGTGTAATCAGTATTATGTGTTTTGTTCCTGTTCGTTTCATTGTTAATAATTTTCCAAACTTATTTTATTGTCTGGCAAAATAACATTGTTGCTAATGAAAGAAGCTTTAGCTGCTTTGCAGATAGTTTTAGAATAAGTAGCAACATACTTATTAAAAGTATCTGTGTTAATATACGGCTTAAGGCCATACAGTTCAAATAATCTTTCCCTACTTTTCCTGATTCCTTTAGTTGCCCAGTCACTGAATAAAAACTTAGGGCAAATAGTTGTAGATGTCTTGTTAAAAGAATTATTGAACTCTGTTTGCATCACGGAGCTGAGCAAGAAGAAAAGAGTTAGAAAAAAATGCTAATTGAAAACTATGTAATTGTGCGGGTAGGCTATGCGATGGGGTGCGTCGGGGGAACAAGAAATTTCACGCAGATGAAGTCACAGGCAGAAGCTAATTTAGAAATAAAAGACAAAGATACTTACTAATAGGATATCCCAAAGCGAAGTCATTACTCTGTGTACAGAATATTGCAAATATTCCTGCTCTACCTAGGTTCAGTGGTTTAGATACCAGCATGGTAACAATCATAACACCAAAGAATACTAAGCCCTTAGCAATGAGTATTGCAAGAAGAAATGTCCAGTTGACTGTACTGAAGTCCAGTTGGGCCAGTGAGAGAAATATAAGAGATGGTAGAGCAAATGTACCCACAAATGTTGCAATGCCTTTAGATTCTGTTGGTGAGACGACATTTAGACGGCCTGCTATGTACCTAAAAGATTAATTATTTATTATTATGGGAAATATAAATAGGTTTTTCAAATGATTGAGTAACATTCTGCATATTGATTATGTTGATATTACAACAAATTGATACTGTTGTGTTATCATTATTTACTAAGTAATTGAATTTATTCTTGATTCACATGCATGATCTTAGTGATTAAATAATAAAATTATAAAAGACCAGATGATGTTACTGTTAATATTTATAAACCAACAGAATAACAACTACAGGTACACAGATTGTGAATAAACTAAGGGAAAACAAGAAGTATACTATCATATTTTTAAACTTACCCGCATAAAATAATAGTGAAGCACTGGAACAATGCTGGATATAAATTATCAGTCGCATCCTCAAATTCAACGAGTACGACTTGCTCCATATTTGTCTATAAAGTCGTATGTTTACAAATCACCGTTTGAGAGTAATTTTTTGCGTTAGAACATAATTATTGATATAACTTCAAATTACTGTACCAACAAGAGATATTCAACAGGATCATTTAATTAACTTTCTAGAATTATTGGTTTATTTTAATCAACACTGGTACAAAATATTTTGTATATAAATATGTCCTCAGAGATTTTAAATTTTCACATTCAAATCCATTGATTCGCCCACAGTTAATCTATGCTTCTCATGCTCAAAATGACTGAAAATGATTAGATTATCAATTTATCAGTTTGACAGAGTTTGACACAGGTTGACACAACTTCAAACTGACATTTCCGGTTTTTTTTCTTTTGTTCCTTGTGGAACAGGCTAAGGTCAGGGACCATGCTGCCTAGTCATCAGTAATGCTGGGGCCAGGCTATCGCGATAACGCGAAGATTTGCGTCATTTGTCAGCCAATATGAAACAACTTATCGCGATTTTCCCGTATAGTGTGGCTCATTAGTGACATTTCCAGTCTTTCAGCCAGGCTGACTTCAGTAGTTTTACTACATTTACTGTAAGTAAAAGTAACTAACTATATACACTAGAAAACTACTAATAATAAAATAAAAGACTAGCTAACTTCCAATACAAATAAATAAAAAAAAAACAAAGGACACTTAGGCGTCGAAGTATTCGTCCGCATCGTATGACTTATGTAGTAAAACGTTTCCGGATGACGGCCACGAGTTTTGGCTTAGTGGCAAGCAGCGCGGTTTCTTTTGTATAGCGTTGACGCTACCAGCGGTGCGTCGTGGCACGGTTCATACATTTTGGTATATTTGTTTTTACCGCTCGCCGCCCCGCGCTAACGTGCCGCTGATAGCGACAAGTTTGTGGCCAGGCCATTACAAAGGTCAAACCTTACCGCCCGGCCACGACTTAGCTTAGCGGCAAGCGGCGCGATTTCTGTTGTCTAGCGATGACGCTGCGAGCGGTGCGTCGTGGCATGGTTCATACATTTTGGTATATTTGTTTTTACCGCTCGCCGCCCCGCGCTAACGTGCCGCTGATAGCGACAAGTTCGTGGCCAGGCCGTTACAAAGGTCAAACCTTACCGCCCGGCCACGACTTAGCTTAGCGGCAAGCGGCGCGATTTCTGTTGTCTAGCGATGACGCTGCGAGCAGTGCGTCGTGGCATGGTTCATACATTTTGGTATATTTGTTTTTACCGCTCGCCGCCCCGCGCTAATCTGCCACTGATAGTGGCGAGCTCGTGGCCAAGCCGTTAGGCAAAGATTGCGCAAATTGCGAGTGCGAAATTTTAAGACCCAAGAACTCAGTCCTTTTTATACCGGTTTTTTATTATGACCTTTAAATTTTTATTTAGAAAAATACCAGAACTCTGCATTTAAGCTTAAGGTGAATGGGTAGTTGTAGCCCGCGAAATTCAATTTTTCTTACGTTTTTTGCAATTTTCAGGTCAGTGTCAGGTTGTATCTTGATGAAAATTTGATTCGCGACTATAACAGGTACGTATTCACAGAATTATAATCATCAGAATCATTAATACATCTGTTTAAGTTAGATTTCTACCACCAACACTTTTCCATACGAGATTTGTTCTTAACGGTAGAAATCTAACTTAGAAAGATGTATTAATGATTCTAAGTATTATAATTCTGTAAATACGTACCTGTTATTGTCGCGAATCATATTTTGATCAAGATACAACCTGACACTGACCTGAAAATTGCAAAAAACCTAAGAAAAATTGAATTTCGCGGGCTACAACTACCCATTCGCCTTAAGTATTATTACCACTGGACAGGCTGTTCCAAGCGTTTGACAGCAATTTTTTTGTGTCTATTTGAAGCGCCACTATGGCCACTAGCGAGTGTCCAGAGAACTAATTTTGACATATATTACATTTTGGTTGGGCTGTTCCAAACAATGTAAACGAATCATCGAAGCAATGTGTGGGATACAAAGCAGGTTTTGTGATTAGATCTATCAAGAACAAAATTACATGTATTGATTGTTTGAGCGCTTGTGAATCAATACCGTCCGATGCCATATCTGATCGACGAAACGGTATCGCACTAATTATTCAAAAAAATAGAGGTTGACTAACTATTCCATCACAAAGCATCGTTTCTATATGTTTGTTAGTGGAATCACTTTTTCGAAAAGCATGCAAAAAGTCCAATGGGAAGCCGCCGGTGGAAAAAATATTTTCGGCAGTTCTCACAGCAAAAGTTATAAAAGAATTGCTACCAAAATCAAATACTTTGTTTCCAGAACTACGCGTTCATTTTTTGGAAACAATGATGTTTGAAACTTTAAATATCGGCGTTTTACCTGAAATAAAACGCTTATTAAACTACTTACCTTATTCGAAGCATAATTAACAATTGAGATAGGCTGTATCTTGTTTCCTGTGCCATTTTTCCTTACGATTCTAGCCGTATAGCTCTGTCTCGCTCTCGTGACGTCACCAGGTCAGAGAGGGGAGTGCACTTGCGAGTGCGCGAGCCTCTGTCTTGCTCATTGGATGATTGACTTTGTCACCAGGCAGAAATTACTATTATGCTTCGAATAAGGTAAGTAGTTTAATAAGCGTTTTATTTCAGGTAAAACGCCGATATTAAACCACTTGACCGTTATTCGAAGCATAATTAACAATTGAGATGTGTCTGTTATCGCCTGGTGACGCTCACGACGAACGCCAATGTGTAGGGATAGATCAAGAAAAAAGGGGAAAGTAATAGAAAATGCATTGTATTACAAAAACAGAAAAAAAAAAAAAAAAACTAAATTAAGTATTAAATCTAGCTACTTATTTCACTGGATTAAATAGACCAGTAATGCTGTTACTCCTAGAAGAATCCAAAACTTGTCGCTTATAAAATCGAATAAAAGTATTAGAGGACCTCCAATTTCCCCGAGCCATAATATCTTCTATGGGGAAGTTGTCCAACCAATTCTTAGAAGCAACCGCGGACCGGATACTTCCAGGAGTAGCAACAATGCCTGCCTGACGCATCAGGGTTTTTATCCAGCCTGCAATAACCGTTCGCGAGGCCGCACGAGCTGCACCTCTTGTTGTGATAAACAAGTTATAACATTTTGCTTCCTGGCGTCTAATGGAAAGCAGTGATACGGTTCGTTCAACCCAGTATACCGGATCCAAATTCCTATCATCATTATTTTTAAATAATCTCCATCCTGATTGCCTATGGTCAGATGAATCAGTCTTAGACCCAAAGGCAGGCCATAAAGTTATAAAATCGTGCTCTGGTGATTTTAAATAATTATCTTTATCAGTCATGAGGAGGGTCAAGTCATGAATACGTCTACCAGAACAGAGTACTAAAAGGGCAGCAGCTTGACTCGATACATCAAAAATATTATCACTATTTATCGTTCTATTGCCAAGAAAGGAAACAAAATCATCAATATTCCAGATGGGTAACTTGGAATCAATAGGTTTTTTAATTGAAATCGATTTCAAAATGTGTTTTACCAAAACGTGATTACTTAGAACACCTGAATTATTTACATTGCAAAGGGTAGAGACCACGGACTTATGCAACATTATTGTATTATAAGACAGTTTATATTTTATGTGCAGATCAGCTAGAAAACGCGCCAGGTCAGAACCTGAGGGGTTCTTAGGGTTAACATGCTTAGCTCTACACCATGAGACCCAGCGGTCCCATGCAGGCTTATAAGTTCTCAGGGTGGAAGCGCGCCAAGAACCCTTCAGTAGATCTATTTGAGAATTATCCCAATCACCTAAATGATGTGTCCACCCCCACATTTCCATATTTCCAATACAAGATCCTGGACGCGAGGTGGTGGTAGTCCTGTTGTCACATCGATTAATACTCTGTCCAGGTTCTGTATTGTGAAAGGTGGGGCTAAAGCCCGAGCTTTGAGATCGCCGCGCCAGAACACTTTTTCCCACCTCGGTGCTACCAGTAAGTAAATTCCCGATGCCTGATTGAGGTAGCTCAGAACTTTGGGTATCAGAAACGGGGGCGGGAAGACCCATGCCAGTTTGAATGTCCAAGCAACCGAGAATGCGTCGTGGGCTACAGCTTGTTTGTCGTTCTGATCCTTCGATACGTAATAAGGGACTACGTGGGCGTTGCTGGAGGCAAACAGGTCCACTTGGGGAATGCCCCATTTTAGGAATACTGTTTCTGTCACTTCGGGCAATAGATGCCATTCGGGGACCTGGCGAAATCGTGATAAGTGGTCGGCATGGTTGTTGTACCTCCCCGGAATGTAGTGCACGTTGATTTGAATTTGGAACTGATCTATCAAGCAAAATAAGTCGTAAGTTATGTCCATCAATTGCATGGATTTGGTCCCCCCTTCGTGACGGAGATACGCTACTACTGCTACTACCGTGCGATTGTCGCATTGTATGGTGACTGTAGATTGGCTCAGATACATGGAATGGCTTTGAAAAACCTTCAATATTGCCAACATCTCTTTTACGTTGCAGTGCCCATTTTTCTCGTTTTGAGACCAAGTTCCCCTTAGGGACTGATTGTCTATTTGGGCGCCCCAGCCTAAGTCGGAGGCGTCCGTCGTGATAAAATGAGTCACTGGTGCGTGGTGTAGAATTGACGGATGTTTCAAATTCTGGGTCCACCACTCTAGGTCGCCCATTGCGTCTGCCGGTACAGAATATATCTTGACAGAATTGTTTAGTTCTAGAGTGTTTACGAATTTTAACAGAGCTCGATAATGCAATCGCCCTCTTTGGACGACAAAACTCGCAAAGTTTAGTGCTCCTATCGCGCTCTGCAACTTTTTCAAGTCTGTTCTTCCAAGATTTATGATGTGGCCAATTTTCGCCATCAATGAATTTACTTTTTCCTTTGGTAAACATTTGAGGTTTAGCCAAGGGTCCCACAGCACGCCCAGATAAACCAGAGATTTCTTTGGTGTTAAGATGGATTTTTGGAAGTTTATTTGCCACCCTAGATATTGTAATGTTTTTACTAGAAGGCTCACGTGACTTGCGAGAATTTCTCGGTCTTGGTGGGCCAAGAGAAAATCGTCGAGAAATACCAATATTCTCACACCTTTGCTTCTCATTACTTGGGCAATCCAATTTGTCAAACTGGCAAAAGTTTTTGGGGCCGTGCTGAGCCCGAATGGAAGGCAGGTCATTTGCAGAAGTTGTTTGTTGTAAATAAGGCGTAGGAAGCGCCTGTGGGGCTTTGCTATATTGAGGTGGAAGTATGCTTGAGAAATGTCGAGCTTGCACATCCAATCTCTGGGTTGAATGAAATCTGGGACTCTGAACACATTTATCAGACTGAATGGGGTGGTCAGTACGAATTCGTTTAAAGCTTTTAAATTGAAAATCGGTCGGGCCGATCCATCGCTCTTTGGTATCAGGAAGAGGCTGGATAAGAAACTTGGAGTTGGGCTTACAATTTCTAGAATTCCTTGATTTAACATTTTTTGAATGACTAAAGTCATTTCTGTCGACACTGGTGTATGAAACGCTTTGTTGTTTAAGTTGGGCATAATTAACGGTGGTTTTTGCTGAAAGGGTATACGGTACCCTTGAATTATTCGAACAAGAAATTCTGGTGCTTGCATTTCCCTCCAATGATCGACGAAATTCGATAACTGACCGGCTTGAAATATGTTCATGTCAATATTTATTTCTCTTGGCATTGAAGCCTGAAGGTGGTGACCTTCGTTTATGGCTGCCACGTCTGTGAGCGTGGTATCTTTGGTTCTGTCTTGCCCCGCGAGAGCGAAAGGACCCTCTATCTACTGTGCCACTACCCTGCTGAGGATAATTGTAGTACGCATGCGCCGGTCCCTGCGAAGGACATTGTATATTATGCTGCAAAAGGTCACCGTGCGAGGGGACATTACAGTTCTGACAACCGTGTGCGGGCATGCTAGTATTATAGTTCTTACCCTGCGAGGGCGGAACCGAATGCTGCCCCTGCGAGGGACGAATTAGCCATTTTCCAACTTGCGAAGTTGAGGCCGAACCATAAGTCGTTTTAGATGAGCTAGTCGATTTAGAAGCAGGCCAGAAGGCCTTTCTGATACCACCCACTTTTTCTAAAGCGACAACAAACTGCTCAGAATTAAATAAGTTGACCTCAGATGGAGGTATTTTCCTAATTGATGCTTTAACTAACGGGTCGCGAACTGCATTAGTTATGCTATCTCTGCGCATTTGTATGGTTTCAGCCCTATGTCCACAAACCATTTGTAAAAGGTCTGCCGAAACCTTGCTAAATTCACCAGAAGTAAAAATATCGTTAAGCTTTTGGTTTATAGCCTCGAAGCTAATTTCTTCTTTCTGGTCTCGGACCCATGTCATAAAGGCACAAAGTTCCTTTTTTAAGGACTCTTTTTGCTTTAACAAACCGTAAGTTAACGAAGCATAAGCTCTCTCTGAGTAGCTTAGGTGCTTAAGTGTGTCATAGGGTCTGATCTCCTCGTTTGCCTCGAGTTCAACGAAACCTGGGCTATGGTTATAAGACTTTTGGGTTTCCGCGTAACGTACTTCACTCCAGTCTGGTTTATTGAAAAACTGAATTTCTTTTAATATGTTTACGTAACGCATGTCAGCCTTTGGAATAGCTGGTTCTTTAAGCTTAATCTCAACACCCAAATTATCAAGAAGATTACTACCTTCCTGTTCGAATTCATCCTCGGCGAAGAGGGAAATGGCATCATCGGCCACTGGTACACTGTTATTTAAATACTGATTAGGTAAATTACTGATTTGTTTCACTTTACGCTCTGAGTGGCGACGCTTGTGCTTGCCCCCCCTTTTTTTATGACGGCGGCGACGCGCACTTTTATGTTTTGACCTATGGTCAGAAGAACTAGATGAACTGGAACTGGTACTATCAGAGCTACTACTACTGCTGCTGGAATGTGAACGCTTGCGTTTTGTCCTAGATTCCTTATTATTAGCAGCGTGGGAAGGGCCTGCGACCGGTTCATCTTGTGAAATCAACGTTATTTCTTTATCCATTTTGTATTATATTTAAACAATCGCACATCAAAACACTGGAACAAAGCTTAATAAACAACACACGAACGGAAAAACCGTTAATTTAAATATATCAACGTTGATTTACTAAACATTAAAACAGTTAAACTTATTAAACACTAGAAACAGTTTAGTACATATCGAAAACTGATAGCCAGTTTTCGATCGTAAGGAAAAAATAATGACGGTTATAATTTTTTTAAAACTCACCTGAGGCAACCGTCTTCGGCAAGGAAAAGAACGCCAATGTGCAAGACAGAGGCTCGCGCACTCGCAAGTGCACTCCCCTCTCTGACCTGGTGACGTCACGAGAGCGAGACAGAGCTATACGGCTAGAATCGTAAGGAAAAATGGCACAGGAAACAAGATACAGCCTATCTCAATTGTTAATTATGCTTCGAATAACGGTCAAGTGGTTTAATAGTCATTATGATGTATTAATTAAACAAATTATATTTAAGTATATCGATGTTAGAATTTTTGCAACAACGAAAAATTACTCTTTGTCAATTACAGGTCAAAGTATACGAAATTTCTTAACCCGTCAAATAATTTGGGCACGTCAGTAATTAAAATCGCTTATGCTGTTAGGAAGATAAGGCAGTTAACAGATGTAGAAACGGCGCGTTTAGTCTATTTTAGCTACTTTCACAGCATTATGTCGTACGCATTGATTTTATATATCAATGGTCGTACGGCATTTTACTATGGGGTCGAGCTGCTGACATTGAATCCATCTTTATTTTGCCAAAGAGAGCTGTCAGAGCCATTTATAATCTACGTCGCCGCGAATCTCTCAGGGAACTATTTATAATAAATGCTTTGACTTTGACTTTGAAAAATATAAATTAAATATATAAAACGTGTTTTGTTTTACCTTTTCGATACATTCATTATTCCATTATTATTATTCATTATTCCTTGTAAATTGTTAGTAGTAAATATGATGATACGTTTATTATATCGATATTTGCTCGCTGATATCGACATCACTAGTTTTAGTACCACAGACACTCGCTACGGCTAACAGCGCCAAAATGGCGATTATCAATTAGGCACAAAAGCACTTTGACAGCCGCCAGTCCAGTGGTAATAATAGAGGTCAGTGCTTAAAACTCAACTTTAAATCGCTGTTAAAAAAAAAAAACTAAAAGCGATCGGGATCTTCGAACTCTTTTAAAAAGTTTTCTAGTTTGTCTCCTTTCCAACGGTGTGCAATATACCAAAAAAAACGTTTGGCAACTTCATTAAGCTAAATGTGTAATCCAAACACATTATTTTACAAAAGAAGGTTTAAACACAGATCGTGTACGTGTGGTCTTATGCGATACATTGTTGCTTGTGTAAAAATGACACAAGTTTTCATATGGCAATAGTCAAGTTGGGAAAATTCCGTTTCCGGTTGGCGGCCATTATCGAGTTGTTCGTTCGCCGGGTCTGAGAAAGGTCGCTAGTGAATGAAGAAATTTTAAGAATTCCAAATTCTCTCATTTCGAGAGGTCAGTACTCGATTGTGAAATTAAATACTGGATTATTAGCCTAATTTCAATATAATTTTGTTCATAAGCGTGATTGTCGTCATCTTGTTCCAGATACCTATTCAAGCGATCAGCACCTCTTAAGACCACAGAAAAGACTCATAACGCACCAGGATGCAGTACAACGGATTCCACAACCAGCATCCGATGTAAGCATCTAGCATAATTTTCTATTTTTCACCTTTGTATGGGATTTCACATAGTATCGATCGTGTACTTCACGGGCGGCCATTTTGTGAAGTGCATTCATTCTGCTCAGCTGATATATTGAACGCAACCCACATAGAAAATCAATAGTTCCGTTTTCTGGAAATATCTATTTTAGTTATAGATTTTGCCTATTTGATGGTATTAATAGTATTTTATGTCATTGTTTCGTTGATATTTCGTCAAGCTGTAGTATGATTGGTTACCTATGTGCGTTTCTACTTGATTAAATGTTGAGTAGTTGAAACCAACTTGTTCATGAGGCGTTATTGGATTACATGTTAATTAAAATATTCCGGAACTAATTTGTAAATTTAAACTTAATTGAACGTGTTACAAGCCGTTCTAGGTTTCTGAACTCCTTGCTCAAAGCGAGCTGAAATTTAACATAGGTTTTGGCCAATATGGCCATTGAATGCCACCCCACACTTCACTATCTAACATTTTTCAAGGTTAACTATTACGATTTCATAACAGAGAAGGTTTGAAATACAAAAAACTATATTGTGGATGATCAAGCTCAACATTATAAAATTATTTCTGCTTTCTTTAGCACATGCTGTAATTCTGTTTATTTTGAAAATTCCGGATTTCTGTCAATCTACTGTCAGAAACGAAACCACTCCTTTGTCAAAACTTACAGTGGCTACTGTTTGCCTTTCAAGCCTTTTATTTTCATTGTAAATGTGACTAGAAATCTGTACTTTCACTTGTGAATGGGTGGGGTGGGATGGCATAGGTTTGCTAAAATATGATTACATAGCCTTGATCTTATAAGAAAAAAGCGGTCCTTGTGGTAACAGCTGATACAGTGGGAGGAATACATATTATCTATGCTACAATACACATCAATATAGCTTAAAATATAAGGAGAGTTGGGGTGTAAGGTGTAACTTATATTCAACAAAAGACCTTGTGGGTGGGGTTTGTTATGTCAGCAGTAATTGTCCTAAACAATTACCCCCTTATTCATAAAACTTATCAAACCTATTTTAGTTAAAATGGGGTTTGTCTCTTTCTTACACACAGAAATGACAATGTGACAGATAAAGACAAACATTCTATAAACCTATTTTAGCTAAAATAGAGATAAAATAGGATTATGAATAAGGGGGTTAGTATGTTACAAGACAATATTTAAATTGATAATAATTATGTCAGTATTAGCCTACAGTTTACACTTGGCTGCTGACCAAGAGGTTTTGAGTGATCCCGACTCTGCACTATTCACATGGTACCTTGGGTATCAGCTGATACTAGAAAAATATGCACTAGTTATTAATTATTTTACTAAAGCAAGTGATACATTCAAGATAGTACTGACGTTGAATGTATTACTAATTATATGTAAAGTTTAAAAAAGCATTTACTAAAATTTCTAAAATATTTGGTTAATTGCTGGATTAGTGATTTTTTTATGTAATTAGTTTTGACTTATCAGGGATTTAAATATGGTAGAGCTGGGATGCTTATGACAATATCATTGTATTTTGATAACCAAAACAAAGCTATGAAAATATTTGCCTGAACTGAATATATATAAATACAGGTGAGTTCCACAGATAGCACTGCAGACTTAATCAATATGATTATCATAGGATAAAGGATTTATGGCCTTGTCTTTGTAAAAAAAAAAAAAAAACAATATGCTGCAATCCTGTTTTTTTTTGTATACATAGAATGTTTTGTGGAAAAAATAATATGGATAACAAAAAATGTCTGTACTTTGTGGGTGTGTTTACAACAGACTGGACAAAAACAGAAGGCCACAAAAAAAATCCATGCTAAAATCAAAGCTGCAACACAGCACAGCAGCCAATGGCTTGGCCACTACCCCACCTGTTATTGGTTGCAAGGGTGTGTAGCTGAAATGGGTGGATCTTTTCAGAAATACTTTTGGTTAGGTAGGTAATTTTGCTGCTCTGCTGTCATCTGTTTGGATAATCGCACATCTGATAAGGTAGTTTTTGGGTTATTACTGTAGGTCTCTACTGTATTATCTTTTTGTTTGTAATTTTCTTGTATACATAAAATTCAGTTGTGTATCTTTGTGAAAGTTTGTATAAAGCCTCATGTCCAAATTGTGAATATCGAATAAATGGCAAATGCCTTACCTTGACTGACAACTTATTTTTTCTTATATATGCGTAAGTACCTACTTAATAGCTATTTTAACCTTTTAAGCATAAAAGCTGAACAAATTATTATGAATTCCCACTTACTGTCTTACATTAGTGATCACTTTAATAAGGTTTGAGGGCACAATCTTTATTTTATTATAACATGGGTATTTAATCACTTTTAGTTTCAGACCTCGACCAGACCGGAATGAACAATTCGGTAAAATACCATTTTTTAATGGAATGGATTTTGGGGGGCCTAAAAATTTTGGACCTAGAAACATGGGAAACAAACCCAATTTTCGGCCCAGGAATGACTTCAATGGAATGAGGAATGACTTCAAAAATGAAAATGGTGGAAATCAAGGTGATTTTGGTGGACCGAAAGATTTCAACAAAATGAAAAACAACTATAATAACCAACCCATGAAGAAAAATGATTATGAAGCTGATAAAGCAGCAGGTGGAAATATGCAGTTCTATGGAGCCAATGGCAAACCTGATTTTGGTGGACCAAAACAAGGTTTTCCCAAAAATAATTATAGTCCTAAAAATTTTAATAATCAGAATGGACCACAAAACTTTGGACCAAAAAAAGTTTTCAATCCCAACAATATGCAACAAGCTGTTTTTGATAACAAGCAAAGGGGAAAGAAAACCAAACATCCTGGAGACAGCTTGGTTAAGCCCATGTGGGATTTATCACAACTTGAGCCAATCCAAAAAGATTTCTATAAGCCACATGTTAATGTAGAAGGTCGTTCAGATGAAGATGTGCAGACATTCCGAGTCTCAAAGGAAATAACAGTCAGTGGAAACAATATTCCACGCCCTAATCAAATTTTTGATGAGGGCAATTTCCCTGATCACATCATGAGCACCATCAAGGAACAGGGTTGGGCTGAGCCCACTGGAATACAAGCTCAGGGCTGGCCAATTGCATTGTCTGGACGTGATATGGTAGGCATTGCTTCAACTGGATCTGGTAAAACCCTAGCATACATGTTACCTGCTGCTGTTCACATTGTAAATCAACAGCGCATTCAGCGTGGTGACGGGCCTATTGCTCTTATTCTTGCTCCTACCAGGGAATTAGCCCAGCAAATTCAATCTGTTGCGCAGAGCTACAGTGCTCGTGGCTGTATTAGGAATACTTGCCTATTTGGAGGCTCGCCAAAAGGACCTCAAGCTCGCGACTTGGAAAGGGGTGTTGAGATCGTGATTGCTACCCCTGGGCGATTGATCGATTTCTTGGAACGTGGCACAACTAACTTGCGCCGCTGCACTTATTTGGTTCTGGATGAAGCTGACAGAATGTTAGACATGGGCTTTGAACCCCAAATTCGTAAGATCATTGAACAAATTCGCCCAGATCGCCAAGTACTGATGTGGTCTGCTACATGGCCCAAGGAGATTCAAGCTCTTGCTGAAGACTTCCTTAATGATTATGTCAAAGTAAACATTGGTTCATTGAATCTGTCTGCCAATAATAATATTAAACAAATAATTGAAGTTTGTGAAGAGCATGAAAAAGAGATGAAGTTGACCAACTTGCTGAAAGAGATTTCTCAAGAGAGGGATAACAAAGTCATTGTTTTCGTAGAAACAAAGAAAAAGGTATATTTGCTAGCCATTATCATTTTACCTTCATCCTAAATCATATAGAGTATAAGCTCAGTAGACAATATGATTCCAGGTGGACGATATTGCTCGTGCTGTACGTCGCAAGGGACACAATGCTCTTGCTATACATGGCGACAAGTCGCAAATTGAGCGCGATGCAGTGCTGACGGAATTCAGAAACGGCGCGACGAGTATCCTCATTGCCACAGATGTTGCAGCACGCGGCCTTGACGTCGAAGATGTCAAGTTTGTCATCAACTTTGATTACCCAAATTCTTCTGAGGATTACATTCATAGAATTGGTTAGTTTAATTTTTATTTTAAAGGGTGACTTCCAAATTCTTAAATAATCAATACATTTACAAATATAGTCTTAGATTAAAATAAAGAAAAGTTAAGTAAAAATATTCATAGGCTTATATTGCTCAGTTGACACAAATCATTGAATAAGTTGCATGATTGTGAAAGTTTACTAATCAAGTTGAATGCTATATCTGTAAAAAATGTAATATTTGTAAAAAGCTAATAAATCCTTACGTTGTTTATAGGTCGTACCGGGCGTTGCCAACAGTCGGGTACAGCTTACACTTACTTCACATCCGGGGACGCCCGCCAGGCTCGCGGTCTACTTGCTGTGCTTCGCGAAACTGGCCAGAATCCGCCAGCTAAACTGAGTGATATGGCTCGCAGTAACAACAATAACTCAGGTAAGTTTGACGCGTCAAATGATTGCCTAGTAGAAGCCATCGGCATGTAAGTGCTTGATGGTTTTCTCGATAATATTTATTGTTGTTTCTAAATATTAATAAACTTCGTCCAAATTATAAAATGATACATACGAATAAAAAAAACAAATTTAATTTGTTTGACAGGTCGCAACCGCTGGCAACAACGCAAAGAAAACAACAGTGGTGCCAGTTCACCACGGCAACAACAGAATAACCAGTGGAACAACAAGATGGCTAACTCAAACCCTGAAGAAAGCCAAAACTCTTACCAAAACCGTGGTGGAAACCCACAAGCTCCTCGATTCTCAAACCAAAACCAAGGAAACCAGGGATACAGGCAGAACAGCTATCAAAAGCAAGTGCCCTTCCCTAGCCCCAATGTATTTGAATCTATGGGCAACTACCAGGGTGGTTACAACAATGGATATCAAAATGGATACAATGGACAGAATGGATATGCCCAACGCCCATACAACAGTTAGTATTTACAGCACACTCATCAATTAAACCTGTGTTGGTTGGTAGTTAAACAACAAGTTAACGCAATTTCCAGCTGCCATGCAGGAGTGCTCTTAAAAGAAATAAATAGAGGAAAATGTATTTTAATTATTTTTAATTTGTTTTAGATATGCGCAACGGCGGGCAACAGTACCGCAATAACAACGCTGGTAACAAGACTAACGGCACCGGCTCATCGTACGGATCTCCACCACCGCACTTTGCTACTCCACAGCACTACCCCCAGATGCACCCTCATCATCAGGAGATGTTAGGTTTGTAAAATTTTAATTTCTAAAGTTAGTAAAATTAAATTGTTTTCATTATTAATAAATAACAATGGACACCCATCTTGCTTCATACTTGAGAGCTTCATTTGGTTACTATGTACTTAAAATTATATGGAAGAATGTTTTGCTTTTTTAAATCTAAGATTTCTTTTTAACTTTAGGCGGCAAATTCTACGGCGGCGGTGTTGGTGGCGGTGGTCCCTGCGGTTACCAAGCAGCAGTGGGTGTAAGCGGGCCATACGCGCACCTGCCGCCCGGTCCTCTGCTATACGCGGCTCCAGTGCAGCAGTAATAAGATTTTGATGACACACCGCCTCTAAGCTCTACCTAAAAACAACCGGTTTAAAGTCGTATGCCAGTTTGTAGGCGATAGCATTATCGACGTAATAGTTATATTGATGTTCAGCATAGATTTCCCTTTTAGCTCTCTCTTTGTCCGTGTCCTGGTACTTGAGCTATAATATCAAATAATCCTTATGTCTAAGCGGGGTGTTGATTCTTTCGATGTCAATAATATTTTATTACTTTCATCTTTTGTTAGATCTGAATGAAGGCTTACAAAATTATTTTTACTTACTAAAATGTGTGGACAATATATCCTTACCATAATGACTAATGTTAAAATTGCATTGTCAACTAGATTACCTTAGCATAAATACTTTGTCTATACAATGATGAAACTTTTTGTGAATTCTCTTTCAGATCCATTTGAATTAAAGTTAATAATGTGTGTTAGGTTTATAAGATAATTCTCTGTTGGTTGTCTTAGTTTTTTGAAACACAAGAAAGCAGTTTATATGCATATTTGGGCAGTTGTGATATACCCAAAATGTAAAACTGTAAATTTTTGCGGATAACTTCCACACAATATTTATTAACAGCACTGATGCCGCCAACAGAGAATTTAAAATTTTCCAAAATATGATTGTGTAGTGGAATATTATTATGAAAAAAAAAATTGTCAGTTTCACTTTAGATTTTAATCATTATATTTGTTAGAGTAGTTGGTGTGGGTACCCACTCGTGTAATCCCGGGTGCCTTTTGTTTTCTTTAAAGTGTCTGTATGATGTACGAAATGCACGAAACATATAGAAGATGATTGAAAATTTAGGGGGAAAGTTTTAATATGACAGAAATTTATCTGAAATATTTTGTATAAATTATTTTTACTATTAACGATTGAATCCAGTGGAAAATGGGACAATTTAGTATTAGAAAATTAAAATACTTAAAAACGCGTTATGAAAATGCTTTTGATATCTTCATAGTAACAATCTGTATTGCCAGATAAAATTGTGAATATTTTTCTTATGTAAAGTGATGTCAATGACATTTCAGTCACTGATTTCAATGTTATTTTTTTATTAAAGATTAGATCTTTATAATCTTGAATATTATGCCTAGGGATACTAATTAGTCAGCGTCAATTTGATCTAAGACAAAGTTGGGCTTTGAATAAAAAAAACTCATTTTACCATTCACAAAAATGTAGAAGTGTGTATATAACATGCATTTAACTTAGAAAGATTAGTATTTTGTGCGTGATAAATAATCAACCACAATGTTTACTTTCATAGCAAAATAAGTGATTTGTTCTTATTTTTGATTATTTTTATGTCATCATTTCAGATAAGTCGTCTAGTTACTTACTGGATTTCTTTGTACGTACACGGGTTCTAAAGGCTATTAATAAGAAAGTCAATAGGTACAAATTATACTGAAAGTTATAACATATGTATTGTTTAGATGCCCGTTACTGTCCAAAGATTTGGAAAAATCTGTGATATTTCATTACTATATAACCTGTCGTTGCGTTGGTCAATTGTAATGCATAAGAACACTTCCTAAGTCTGGAATGTGTTTCCTAGACAAAAATATATTTTTTGACTATTTGAACGAATTTCATGAGAATGTTTGTGACAACAAAGCTTGCAAGTCGTTCACAAATATATAATAATTATAATAGGTGTAAGATTTAATAATTTATTGTTATTCAATTTAGTTTTCCGTTAACCGTTAGGTGACGAAAATGAACCAGTTCAATGGGACGTAAAAGTTATTATCTATAGTGAGAACCCTGTTTTATGAAACATCCTCGAGATACGATATTGTAATAGCAACGGGTCTAATAAACGGATAAAGGGGGTGAACAACGTGTTTGTGAGTTTCGCATTCGTGACGAGTTTAAATGCGGGCTTGCTTTGTTATTTGTGTACATTATAAGAGAAGACTGCCATGAAAGGATGTATATGTGCGTAATTTCGTCTCAAAGATGATATCATAATGCTAGCTGGCCAGGGAAGTCGTCGTTAGATTTTTTTTTTTTTACTATTTATTAATCAGATTTCGTCTGAAGTAGGTCACTGGTGGCGGTAGGACGGCCATGCTAGTTATGCGTGCGTAATTTAGATTGGCCATCGTGTGTCGTGTCCGGAATGGTCGCGGATCGCAGGTAGCTCCTGTATTATTATGTACAAAGTACTGCACCCACCTCTACTAAACAACTGTGATAATAACACTAAGTAGCGTAGCAGGCGATTTATATACTAGTTACGTCCATGAGAAGGGATGACATCATATCTGACATATTGTATTGTGATAATATTTATATCAAGGCGTGCTCACCGCGTTTTGACAAAATGTTTTCTCTAAACAAGACTGATTATTTCTTATTAATAAATATTTTATACATGTTCCACTTTGACTGAATGAATTAAGATGTCTGTATTTATATTGGTAGTATTTTCTTCTCTCTTGCTGTGTGTTTTCTCAAAAATTGAGTACTCACTATGTTGGATATGTGTCACAATGCCTTTCTATGCGGTCACCGAATTGATAAAATTTAATGTTCATTTCGTTTTTGTTCATTGGTTTCTAGTTTTCTTTATTGTGATGGAAAATGTTGTTGACAAATTATGTGGCAGCGGCAGTATAAGCACTAACTAGAGTATATTATTTGTTGTTAATTTGCAAAATTTTATTGATTCAACAGATATCTCATAGGCAATCGTACTTTTATGCTTTACTATTTAAGGATTTAGTTTCGAAAATTGAGAGTTGGTGAAAAATATACATAGATTTTTAAGTATGTGGCAATGCAGATCTTCATAAATATTGATTATATTATCACGAGCGACATATTTATCCAATTTATAAAATATATGGAGAGAGACTCCTTATATAAAACTGTCCCAAAGGGAAGTCTTCTGAATGTTTCGAAGAAGTGCATTTCTTCTATGTAATACAGTATTAAATTCAGAATAATAAATGTATGATTATTAAAATAAAATGCATTTTTTAATTATCACGACTTGCCTCAAGGGGATATTTTATGTATATCAGAACCGCGGGTGTACTTTTCAAATCTGCCTAAATTTATTGTAATTATTTGGTACCTTCTGTGTACCTTTACGTACCTCTCTTGAAAATCTGTGTACCTACACCCGTACAGTGATATTTAAAAAATTAGGTACACCCGCCATCCTGATGTCAGAACCGCGGGTGTACTGCTAACCCATATATGTAGCTAAGTACACTCTACAAGTAGATTTGGTACCTCTTGTGTACCTGCAGAAACAAGTATTAAATAAACAAAATACTGTCAGGTTGCTGCGAAAAGTAAAAAAAACAATTTTCTTTCTATGACGTTGTTATTATTTAAAAAAAAAAACAATCTTCAGTATTAATAACGCCTCAGGCTGTATTGACTAGTCAGTCTAGGAAAAAAAAGAAAAAAAACAACATTGAGTTTCTGGCTAAGTTTCTGTTTTGCTATTTTATTGTAAAACCCCACAAAATATTAATGTTTCGACCACTAAAATACCTACTAGCTTTGAAATTATATAAAATGATCAATAGAATTAGCATAAAAATTATTATTAAAATCTCGATTATGATTGTAAATGTATGCTTGGTCAATCCCTGGTATCAGGTGGGATGACACTGATAGTTCACTCCACGCTCACTTCACCTAAGTTTTCACGGTGAGACGGTTACAGAATCGCACGGCAGCATTAGAAAATAGTGAGAAACGATAAACCAAGTATGTCAACCACAAAATTATATGCATCAATTATCTATTATCTATATGTAAATACTGGTATGTATCTATTTCGGTCTTGGAACTGAATGGAAATAATTTTATATTTTATTATTATTGATATCAGGATAATCATAAAGGAAACAGAGGCAACAAGAAAATATAATGACTGCGTCTTTGCACCAGAGTTATACAAATGCAACCAAAAAAAAATTAGTTTTGACTGCTTCGTTGGGACTTACCAACTGAACTTCGACAAACTTTACTACGACAAGATTTTAATTCGACACTACAGAACTCCGACACGTCTTCATTTCGACAATACTTTAGTTCGAAATGCCCTAAGTCCGACACTACTGTACTCCGATAAAGCGTTTCTTCGACATTACTTAACTAGGAAACGATGCGACTTCGACGACGTGCTACTTCGACAACTATGGTAGTCCGACATGAGTCAATTTCGACATACTCTACTCCGGCATGCTGTACTTCGACAATATCAGATATGTCGAGTTCTTTCATTTTCTGTGTTCCTTTGTTCTTTCTTTATTTAACTCTATAATAGTTTTAAAAATATTAATTTTCTTTCTATTAAAGAGCACTATACATTTTTTTTTTAGTAGTAGTCGGTAGTCACCCCCTTTCTAGCCATATCATCTTTCACAAAATTTAGTTGTTCCCTAATGTCGCAGAATAATTTCGAAGTAGCATCGTGTCTCAGTATAACGTCGAAGTACAGCATGCCGGAGTAGAGTATGTCGAAATTGACTCATGTCGGACTACCATAGTTGTCGAAGTAGCACGTCGTCGAAGTCGCATCGTTTCCGAAGAAACGCTTTATCGGAGTACAGTAGTGTCGGACTTAAGGCATTTCGAACTATTGTCGAAATGAAGACGTGTCGGAGTTCCGTAGTGTCGAATTAAAATCTTGTCGTAGTAAAGTTTGTCGAAGTTCAGTTGGTAAGTCCTTACACTAATATTATAAAGGCGAAAGGTTGTGAACCGCGGGGCGCAGCTAGTAGTGACTAAATGTTATGCGGAGGTTCTGGATTCTGGATTCCTGGTATGGCCACAATACATGCTTAACGTGGTGGTTCTGGGTTCGATTACCGAAGATTGTTATTTATTCTCTGACGTCGTTACTATATTTTTTATAAAATAGTAAGAACGTCAAAGAAAGAAAATTGTATCTTTTTTACTTTTCGCAGCAACCTGACAGTATTTTGTTTATGTAATACTTGTTTCTGCAGGTACACAAGAGGTACCAAATCTACTTGTAGAGTGTACTTAGCTACATATATGGGTTAGCAGTACACCCGCGGTTCTGACATCAGGATGGCGGGTGTACCTAATTTTTTAAATATCACTGTACGGGTGTAGGTAGGTACACAGATTTTCAAGAGAGGTACGTAAAGGTACACAGAAGGTACCAAATAATTGCAATCAATTTAGGCAGATCTGAAAAGTACACCCGCGGTTCTGATATACATGATATTTTTACCACTGTCGAGGGATTATTCCCTTTATCCACCCTAGGTACAAGTCCGTAGCCGACTACAGGCAGAAGCATCAGGCGACGTATCGCCGCGACCTTACGAGGGAGGCCACACGATGCGTTAACGGTGCGGTGCGGCGCCGCACCGTTAACGCATCGTGTGGCCTCACTATTACTGGTTTCTTTATATTTTTAACCGACTTCAAAAAAGGAGGTTCTAAGTATGAGGACTGTATTCGACCCGTATGTATGTTTGTATGTCCGCGATTTCTCAAAAACTAATGAACCAATTTTAATGATTCTTTCAGGAAGGTTTTAGTATACATATAATACATTAGGTAATTATACTTATATGTACGAAGTTATATGCATAACTGCATCTCCGGCATTTCTATGCGAATTTTGATGATTCTTCTAGTCGGTGTCTTCAGTGCACTAGGGTTAAATTATTGTATTTGTGTGTGGGGTAGGGTAGGTAAAAAAGTTTTTATGAAAAACCTTTCAGTTCGTAGCCACAGAGTACATTTCGTAGCTAGCAACACACTGTCTGCCACGAATTTCATGGAAACTAGTAATGTCGCGGCGATATGTCTGCAGTCGACAAATAAATATCTACGACGAATAGGGTCGTTAGTCGTAACCAACATAGTTCTCAGCCGTTTAAATAAGACCAAGGCATGTCCTTGACTACCGCCGCCTTACCTACGCCAATCGTTTCCATATTTGGTAAATAGTTAGTACTCAATTGGTACTAATTAGGCAGGTAGTACTCGAACAACACAAAATTGGTAGAGATAACCATTTTAAAAATGAACGCCCCTCTTAATGGAGGGGCGTTTCTTTACAAACATTTGAAATGTGTATATTATTATGCAACAAGCAGTGGAGGGCGTGGGATATGTTGAAAAAATGTGGTTTTTAGGGTTCCATACCCAAAGGGTAAAAACGGGACCCTATTACTAAGCCTCCACTGTCTGTCTGTCACCAGGCTGTATTTCATGAACCGTGACGTGATAACTAGACAGTTGAAATTTTCACAGATGATGTATTTCTGTTTTGAGTATTTGTTGTTATAGGGGCCTATAACAACAAATACTAAAAACAGAATAAAATAAACATTTAAGGGGGGCTCCCATACAACAAACGTTATTTTTTTGCCCTTATTTGCTCGATATTAATCACGGCAACAGGTAGACTCTTGAAATATTCACAGAATATTTAGTTGTATATTCACTTTAAAAATAAATATTTAAGGGGCTCCCATACAACAAATGTGATTTTTTTATATATGTTTTGTTAAATATTGTACGGTGGTACGGATGGAACCCTTCGTGTGCGAGTCCGACTCGCACTTGGCCGGTTTTTCTATTTCGTGTAACTTGAAGTATGTGGAATAGGGATTTAACATTTTGGTATATGTTTTTTGACTCTTTGGTCTAGTAAAAAGAATACACGATTCAATTAATTTTTCTCGATACAAAAAAATTGCAGGTTTATTTATTTTTTTACATTTTTCGACATCACGGCGTAACGCTTAAGAATTATTCAATGGAATTTACTTTAAAACATAGAGAATTATCATATCAAAGTTTACTCAAAGTAGTTTTAAAAATTCATTTATTTTGTTAAAAAAGGAGTAAATTTGTTTTGGCACATACGTCGTTTTATTCCGAGCGCACGCACACTTAGCCATCACAATTGTTTTGTCTTTCAAAAGTAATTGCTTCACTTTCGCTCGCTTAGTAGGTTTTCGAGGATTTTAGATTTTCGAGGTAGCGCCCTACCTTAATAGTTTTCGAGAAAATCGACTTTGAAGGCGGTAGTCACGCTCTCCCTTCAACAGGACCACTATGAGCGCCGAAAAAGGGTGCATGCTACAGATATTCTAAGTGTACAAATAATTAGTATACTTAAATGTGATACATTTCGTAAAAAAAAAACAGAACTGAAACATTTGTATGTACCGAGAAATCAGCGATGATAACTTTCACGCTCTCGTTCAGCAGGCCACGACTTTGAATGTTGATTCCAAGTTTGAGGAGTTTGTCGTTTTCCTCAACCCTACATAGAAAATTTGTACAGTGCTAGGCACGAAACTTGAGCGCTCGGTTTAAGAGAGGGGATCGGTTTACGCATTGTATTCCTTTGGTAAAAAAAGTCCCCACTCTATCATCGAGCGCTCAAGATTCGTGCCTGTCATTGTACCCTGCAAAATAAAATTAGTAGGTACCAAAATTCAAAACTAGTACTCCAGTAGTTTACGAGATATACCATGCCAATGATGGGGTGGCGGTAGTCATGGTGTTAGATTTTCATTTCAAGATTTCCCTGTTAAAATCTCTGTGATTTCTTCCCAAAATCCAAAAATTAGTACCTACTCCTGAAGAAGTTATAGCGACCAAAAATTCATATTCCTATTTTACATCTTTCATCAAAAGTCGTGTAGTCTAAAAAAAAGAAAAAAATGTTTGAGAATGTGCAAACTGCGCTCTTTCATATGATTCCCCACATGTCCTAGTAGCTCTACTTCAAATTTATCAAATCACTTTTCAATCCCTGTTGCAAAAAAAAAAAAAACAGTTCTTTCTTATTTACAAAATAGTTGGGCAAACGTCATCTAAAACTATTTCAAGTTGATGGCATTAGTAGTACTTACTTGAGATATCCAGCTGTGACAGACAGACAGACTCAGTCGCACCATAAGGGTTCCTTTTTATTACCATTTTAGTACGGAACCCTAAAAAGAGTACTTAATTAAATAGCCTGATTCAATACAATCGGATAACTTCCACGGCTTGATAAAAAAACCCATTGTTTAAAACATCCAATACACAATACTAATTTCAC
Organism: Amphipoea oculea; assembly: GCA_945859645.1. Lineage (NCBI taxonomy): Eukaryota > Metazoa > Arthropoda > Insecta > Lepidoptera > Noctuidae > Amphipoea > Amphipoea oculea. The sequence goes on from OX243877.1 coordinate 11,178,488, forward strand.
AGTTATTTTATGTTTGATTTTGCATCACTGTCAAAAGCACAAGTTGCTACAAGGCTGCAGATGGTGGGTTACTAAGTGCTAACAGAGGTAATTTAACTGTTAAAGGACTCATTACTCCCATCCCATTTCATGGAAATGAAACAACGTATCAATCAGAATGCAAAATAATAAAAATATCTTTCTTACTGCCACCTATCGGAAGTCTCTCTGAACCAGGAAACAAATATTCGTACCTCCTACGCGGACTGGTAATATAATTTTCCGTTCGGACTGTTGTACGGAATCATCTCCTTTGATCTTAGTAGTGGTCACCAGATGGCGTAATGTCTAACTTCGTATGTGGTAATAGTCAGTCATGCTGGATTTTGGGTTGAATGGCTGATAGTAATAATTTTATAAGTGATTGTTTTTTTAGGAAATTTGCAATCAAACGTGCAAGTGTATAATTGTAATGTTGTGTGCATATTAGTTAATAAAGGGAATAAGTGAAAACATTGGAAATCGCTGGACGTCGATTCATTTTGGTGTTTGTGTTGAAAACTGTAACAGATTTAATAATCGAGGTCATAATTTTGCAATGGCTGAAATTGTAATGGTAGGTAAAGTGTTAATATCTCTATTCTGATACTTTCTGTAAATATGTAACTACTTAAATGTTTTTAGCCTCTGATTAATGGAAGTTAATTCAGCATTTCTATAATTTTCCACTCCCACATAACCCAACTTTTATTCATACCTACATAGCTAGTCCAGACGACCTTGAATCTAATCTTGTCAAGTCAATGTCGTTTGTTTATCAATAATTCCGTCTAGAATTTGACGTGGTCATCTCAATTTCAAAAATTTTGCAATATTTTCATGATATTTACCTATTTAATTGAGTTCATCGCGGTGCTTATTGCTTTGTTTTTATTAAGTAGGTTCTTTTTTAGTCCTGTTAATTATGTATAAAACTTTTTTTACTATAAACAAAACAACCGACTTCCAATAATAAACACTACAAAATGAAAAATGACTTTAATTTCGGAAGTCGGTGTCGTTAGTTCCGCATTATTTTTCGTTTTTTGACACTCATCATCTGCCTAGCCTTTTCCCAACTATGTTGGGGTCGGCTTCCAGTCTAACCGGATGCAGCTGAATACCTACCAGTATTTTACATGGAGCGACTGCCTATTTGACCTCCACAACCCAGTTTCTGGGTAATACGATACCCCTTGGTAAGACTGGTTATCAGACTTTCAGGCTTCTGACTACCACTAACGATTGCTAGTTCCACTCGACGAATGACAGCCGGGACCAACGGCTTAACGTGCTTTCCGAGGCACGGAGGGGTCTCGGTATGTAAAGATGGTCACCCACCGTTTATATTGATGATGTTTTAATAACTTAAAACATCATCAATATAAACTAAGTGGAAAAAATCGTATTATTGAATCTAACTCAAAAATTACTCAAGCAAAGTTAATCAAATTTAATTGGGACTACCCCTGAGGCAAAGATAATTAAAACCGTCATTGCCCTGAGGCATACCTTATCCATTAAGAATTTTGCAAATCCGGACATATTTGACGGAGTTGTGCCCGAATATAGGTACATTAAAAAAAATATCGCTCATTTGGAGAAAAATTAAAAAAGCACTTAAAGCGTATTTACGTTAGGAAACTTCGATCAATAATAACAGATCGAAGTTAAAATAGCAGGCTTAAAAAAAAGTAGCAGTTACGTCGATGTTTCTCCAAGTGAGCGATACCTATATAAACATCCGAATTGAGAACTTCCTCCTTTTTGAAGTCGGTTAAAAATGGTCAAGAGTTCAAGACTATCATTAGGTACTTACCTAGCTATGTATTAGATTAATGTGATTATTAGCAGGTATAGGTTTAGAAGGCAATGTGGTAAAGGGCACGTTACGTGTCTATTTTATTAGTTATTGAGAATTAGCTGCCTGCAACTTAGGTGCGTAATGGTTGCAAAATAATAGTTTTCATGGAAATGGAACATTCTGTGAACTAATATTGTACCTGTAATGTGTTTTTATAGCTTCCTGTGTCCTCAAACCCGCGCTGCACTTACGCAAGGATACTAACATACAATATCCTGGTATCCCAATATAAGCAATCGTCACGTGAATACGTGATCGTCAGGACCATTTGGCACTTAATTTTTAGGGACAACTGAAAGGCTCGTTCAGGTTCGCTGAACTAAATAGGCAATCTTACGCAAAGCTGAGAGAGTAGGTGGCGCCACCTAGACACCATAGGTATCTCTCACTGAAGTAGATCGGACGGTTAAGCACAGAATTAACACTGGATGGATGAAATGGCGGCAGGTCACGGGAACAATCTGCGACTCCCCTCCCGCATTGGGGTAAAACCATGATTAGACCTGCTGTCTTGTATGGATCAGAATGTTGGGCCACAAAAGGGATGAATGAAAGGCAATTGCATGCAACTGAGATGAGAATGCTAAGAGGGATGTGTGGTGTTATACGAATGAATAGAATAAGAAATGAGTACATGAGGAAGTTTGAAAGTGGCAAAGGTAACTGAAAAGTTGTGTGGGAATCGGTTGTTATGGTATGGACATGTGTTACGGAGAAATGAGGAAAATGTCGTGAGGAGAGTTTTGAGTATGGATGTCGATGGCTATAAGAGTAGGGGAAGACCAAAGAAACGATGGATGGAATGTGTGAATGATGATATGGTTAGAAAGGGGGTGACTACCGAGATGACGACTAATAGAGAAGTATGGAAGAAAAAGACATGTTGCGCTGACCCCAAATCAATTGGGATAAGGGTAGGAGAATGATGATGATTTGAGGGCAATTCTAACCTAAGGAGTTGTATTGCTTATTCTAATGATTATTATTTTGTAAAGCCATATTTGATACCGTCGCGAATCATATTTTAATCAATATTACAACGGACAACCTGACTCTGACCTGCAAATTGTAAAAAACGTAAGTAAACTTGAATTTTTCGGGCTACCTTTGCGCATTCTCCTTAAATATTTAATTGAAATACCTACATACCTATTCATTCATTCACGACGACGCACTGCACAGCCTAAGGCGCTGGGCCTGGTGGGTGGGCACGCCACGACAGTGGCGATAAGATCCCTCTTTGAGGAGTGGCTAGAGAGGCGTCACGGCGTTCTCACCTACCGTCTGACGCAGGTCCTCATCGGACACGGATGTTTCGGGAGATTCCTGCTCATCATCAGGCGGGAGGAGACGCCCGGGTGTCACCATTGCGAGAATCGCCCAGAAAACACGGTGGAGCATACGGTGGAGGTCTGCGGACGGAGAGTAATGGGTAGCTCACCGTCTGATCAGGACCAGGCCCGTGCCGGACGGCGCGTGTGTGTTCCACGCGCGCCTCAAAAAAAAGCCGCTGGGTCTGAAGCATGAAATCTTGCATAAAATTCCTTATTTATTTTATTTTAAGAAAACTTATTTAGTTGATGGCCAATTAGGTACAACGATAGTGAGCACTAAGGAAGATTTTTAAAAATGATGCCCAAAGGGATTAAAATACTGTGATGAAAGTTCGTATACAAGTTCGTCATTTTTGCTGATGGGAAATCCTATCGGGTATTTCAGTAGGTAACATAGTAGTGTTTTGGGGGTGTTTTGGTGAATTATGTCGTCCATTATGAAAATTATTACCAAGAAATATTACAAATTAATAATAGGCAAAAAGACGAGTTAATAGTTATGCAACTGTTTTAATAGGTATTAAAACAGATCGTCTTTCCAGAAACTTTTATAGAGGATTTAGAGCATGGGTGTAGATAAAACTATTAAAACACTTGTAAACAAAAACAATGCATTACGAACCAATCATCGATGATACAATATAGGGAGATCCACATTTAAGGAAAATGTCAACAGCGCGTTTGGTAAACAAGTGTATATTGTTTACGTTTTGTTGTCCGCCTGAAATAATCGACATGCTAGCTATTTAAAACCTGAGGCGTGTGACACTTTCCACGTGTGATTTTAATTAACCTGCTTAGAGCGCGGCGATCACATGTTTACTCAAGTAACCTTATATTAGACAAGTCAGAAGCTAGGTTTTAAATAGATAATTATTTACTGTAGGTATGTATTTATATTTTAATATTGCTGTAAGTCTGAAGAAACAAAGTAAATAAATCACATTACTGGCTAACATTCATATCCCACATTTTTTATTATATTATCATACCATGATTTCGTGTGATACTTCCTGGCCGCGCCACAGTGGAAAATTAAAGTAATACGTTTCTAGATAAATTGTACCCTTTATGTACTTCAGGGTACATGTAGTGAAAAAAATTGTACCTCAAAGAATAATGAAATATAATGAAGTTTAGGTGGCGCGGCTGGGAAGTATACTTCCTGGCCGCGCCACCACGGATTTTGTAAGCTATTAGGCGTACCCGGACATAGTGTACACTAAAGAATTGTACCAAAATTGTTCTTTTCCGTACGCTATAAAGAGATTCGAAAGTTTAATTACTTTAGAAATTATAGCCTTGTGTTGGTGGCGCGGCCAGGAAGTATACTTCCCAGCCGCGCCACCAAGTTTTATTGGGCGTACCCGGATATAGTGTACGCTAAAGAATTGTACCAAAATTGTTCTTTTCCGTACGCTATAAAGAGATTCGAAAATTTTATTACTTTAGAAATTATAGCTTTGTGTTGGTGGCGCGGCCAGGAAGTATAGGTACTTCCCAGCCGCGCCACCAAGTTTTATTAGGCGTACCCTGACATAGTATATACTAAAGAATTGTACGCATTATGTACTACCCAAAAACATAATAATATTACGGAAGGCTGTAATATATTAAGAGAAAACATCAAAACAAGCTTCAACGCATAAGCAGACTTGCTGATCTTTGTACCTACTAGATGTGGCCTCCAAATTAGAAGTAGGTACTGGAATTATCTCTGTGGGATGGTTGTATAACTTGCATAGAAGGGCGAGAAATAAGCAATCGATGTGCACAACAAGAGGAATTGACCTTCAGGAAGAAGATAAGAACTTGGTAGGTACTTAGGTATTAGGGACGGTCAGCAACGCTAATCGTTAACACTGTTACTTTTACGTTTCAATAATTATGATTTCAAAAACTGAAATGTTGATCCACTTCGTCGTTAATTATACGAACCTACAGTACCTACATATGTATATTATGTAATTTAAAAAAGTTTATGTAAAAAAAAATTGTGGCGCTCGCTATAAGTCTGAACCTGTTTTATTTATACAGGGTGTTACAGAAAGGGTATATCAATACAAACGGGTTGAAGAGTGTATCAGGTCTAGAATCTCTGTACAAAATTTCAGCTCAAAAGCAGTAACTTTGAAAATGCTTAATATTTTTTTATTTCGATAGTTTATTAAATTTAAATCATAACAAATGTGTCACCGCACTACGAGGGTCATTATCCATTATCTGTAGTGTGTCTGTGCGCCTAGTAAACGCACATCACGCCGCCGCGCGCCAGTGCAGCACCGTGATGTCGAAATAAAAAAATATTAAGCATTTTCAAAGTTAATGCTTTTGAGCTGAAATTTTGTACAGAGATTCTAGACCAGATACACTCTTCAACCCGTTTGTATTGATATACCCTTTCCGTAACAACCTGTATAAGTACAGGCCTCCAAAAGTTACTTGACATTTTTCTACTTCAGCTGTGATTCCATGCCACATTATGATTTAAAATACAAAAATAACCAGGTAATCCAGAGGGATTACAAGTAATAAAAAAGTTCTAGTGTAGGTACAGTTCACACATTTGGACCTAGATTTTAAAATAATCATAATTTCGTGTCACAGCTGCAGTGTAAAAATGTCAACTAACTTTTGGAGGTCTGTACTTATACAGGGTGAAATTGAATTCATGGGCATCCTTTTAAGGGGTCATTGTAATCATCATTTTGAACAACTTTTACTATGTGACCAAACCTGAAATCGAGAAAAAAAATCAGCTCTTCCCTACATTTTGACGAGTTATGTGAACATAAATGGAAGGAACAGCTGTTTTTTTTTTCGCGAGTTTAGTGGTACTCCCATAGTAAAAGTTGTTCATAATGATGATTACAATGACCCTTTAAAAGGATGCCCATGAATTCAATTTCACCCTGTATAAATAAAACAGGTTCAGACTATAGCGAGCGCCACAATATTTATTTATCATAAACTTTTTAAAATTACATAATATATGTAGGTACAGACGCCAGCACATCAACCTACTACAATCGGTCAAATTTCTTTAATAGATTTTCAACTTTATCACTAAATCATAAGGTTCAAAGTTGATTGGGAAAATCTGACAGTTTCGGGTAGGTTGATGTGCTGGCGTCTGTACAATTAACGACGAAGTGGATCAACATTTCAGTTTTTGAAATCATAATTATTGACACGTAAAAGTAACAGTGTTAACGATTTGCGTTGCTGACCGTGCCTAATACCTAAGTACCTACCAAGTTCTTATCTTCTTCCTGAAGGTCAATTCCTCTTGTTATGCACATCGATTGCTTATTTCTCGCCCTTCTATGCAAGTTATACAACCATCCCACAGAGATAATTCCAGTACTTACTTCTAATTTGAAGGCCACATCTAGTAGGTACAAAGATCAGCAAGTCTGCTTATGCGCTGAAGCTTGTTTTGATGTTTTCTCTTAATATATTACAGCCTTCCGTAATATTATTATGTTTTTGGGTAGTACATAATGCGTACAATTCTTTAGTATATACTATGTCAGGGTACGCCTAATAAAACTTGGTGGCGCGGCTGGGAAGTATACTTCCTGGCCGCGCCACCAACACAAAGCTATAATTTCTAAAGTAATAAAATTTTCGAATCTCTTTATAGCGTACGGAAAAGAACAATTTTGGTACAATTCTTTAGCGTACACTATAACCGGGTACGCCCAATAAAACTTGGTGGCCCGGCTGGGAAGTATACTTCCTGGCCGCGCCACCAACACAAGGCTATAATTTCTAAAGTAATTAAACTTTCGAATCTCTTTATAGCGTACGGAAAAGAACAATTTTGGTACAATTCTTTAGTGTACACTATGTCCGGGTACGCCTAATAGCTTACAAAATCCGTGGTGGCGCGGCCAGGAAGTATACTTCCCAGCCGCGCCACCTAAACTTCATTATATTTCATTATTCTTTGAGGTACAATTTTTTTCACTACATGTACCCTGAAGTACATAAAGGGTACAATTTATCTAGAAACGTGTTACTTTAATTTTCCACTGTGGCGCGGCCAGGAAGTATCACACATGATTTCTCATAACCTTTTCACTTATTTTACTCAGAATACTTAGTATTTTTAGAATTTAAAACATTGCTAGTAAGTACCTACTTGCTACATAAATTCCAAAACTAGGAATAATTACACAATATAAATCAAACATTTAAAATAAAATAACGGCCACAGTCAATAACTTGAAGACTTTATTAACTTACACTGACTTACAGTAAGGTCCTTCACGTGTTACTGTATGACTATATAAATCTAACCCACTTATCTTGTAGAAGCTAGGAGGATGGCTAAGTGATACTGCTGATTATAAAGTCAAATTAAATATATTATTTAGACCAAAGGTTTAGTAATACAAAGGAGCGAGGGAGCACACGCGATGACCGCTAATCGTGTACTGAATACTCGACTAGTATCAATTAAGAGCGCAGTCGGTCTGCGACAAAATTGAGAAATAGGTATTTGTACAAACTATTGCCGTCGCGTTGCGCCTAGGGCTAGCAATCCGGATATCCGGATATCCGTACTATCCGGATATCCGCCGATTTTCAAATCCGGATTTGACTTGCATAATTATCCGGATTTTACGGATATTACGGATAGTTGTATTTCTCTTTTAAATATTAAATAAAAAGTTGTTAAACACATGAGTGTTATTGCGTTATATTATTTTAATATAGTTAATCACTTGCAATTATTTACTTACTTCACAAATCACAATAATTCAATCTAGTGACAGAGATCATAACAACATTGTACACTTGTTTACTTTATGTTAAACTCCCTACTGCATGCATTTGCAATATTGTATCGTATTGTTTCGCAAGTACGGTCGCTTCTCACTTAAACCAGTCTTTTTTTCTAAACTTTTCACCCACGCTGAGCCCCTCATTGTTATTATCAACCGGTGGCGTCCCGGCCCTTCGCACACTCATAAACAAGTTGTATTCCATGTAGAGAGGTGTTGTGTTGTGTAATGCGTTTGTGTAAAAAGCCAATGCAGTAAGATGTAATCATGTAAGTAACTTTGATTCTTCACTTTCGCTATCGCTGTTAATAGTAATGTACGTACTCGTATAGTGTAATCTATAATTCTTAAAATTAAATAGGGCTTTTCTTTGTTTACAGATTATTCTGATCAAAAATATTAAGCTTAGCTAAAAATGGCATCCAAAACTCAATTTTTTGAATACAAAAAATGTTCGCAAATGAAGAACTCAGTCTGGCAGCATTTTAAACGCAGTGTTGATGGTGCTCAGGCACAATGCAATGTTTGCAAACAAGTTTTTAAAATCGCAGGATCGACATCATCTTTACATAATCACCTTCGATTAAAACATTCAATTAATGTTAAAAATCAAAGCACTTCAATACCAGAAGGCACATCGACTGGCCTGCCAAGCAGTTCGATTACTATGACAACACAAGCATCCACGTCTCATTCTGAAGAAAATGTGATACCAAATAAAAAAGCTAAAATAGTTGATTATTTTAAGTCTGATGAGCACGAGAGTATGGAAGTGATGATTTCTAAATTGGCAGCTCTATACGGATTTGCATTCAGTGCTTTCTGTACATCTCAGACATTGCGTAAACTTTTTTTAAAAAGTGGGTTAAAATTACCACAATCACCTTTACCAATCACAATTAAAAAGATTGTTTTAAATCATTGTGAAGAATTAAAGGTAGACCTAAAGATAGAATTGGACCGATTGAAATCGAGAGAATGCAATTTTGCAGTAAGTCTAGATGAATGCCCAACAAACAAATTGGTTATATAAAACATATCTTACGCGACTTTCGGTTATATAACTGTTGAATAGACGTTATTAGACAACTACGACGTTGTGTAACCGTTATTTCTACAACGATTCAGTCCCTGTAACTAAAAGGTCCTATTAAATAGTTGAGTGAACGTTTTAACGACCACTTTATACAACGTCGTATAATGGTACAAAAAATAGGTTAGGTAAACGTTATTACAACTATATAATGCAACGTCGTATAGTGGTACAAGTGTTTAGGTTAGGTAAACGTTTTGATGACTTCTTTATATAACGTCGTATAATTTTGCCAGTGAATAAGTTACGTAAACGTTTTTACGACTGCTTTATACAACGTCGTATACTGTAGGTTGGGTAAACGTTTACCCAACTAAATAATACGATGTTATATAACAGTTAGATAAAAGGGTTCATTTAACCAGCGTTGTAGTCTACGTAACCTTAACACGACTTTTATGTAATCAAACCGTCGCCAAAAGTTTATTTTTAGACCTGAATATAACGAAGTATTTTAGTGGTGAATTACGAATCATTATACGACTTAAGCGTTATTTTGTAACCGTTACAGAACTTTAAGCAGACCTTAAAATTATATAAAGGTCCAAAAGGGCCTTTTTTAAAACTAACTTCCATTTTGTCAGCTAAACAAGCGTTGTTACAATATTTACAAAAATATGAATCTAGATCAATGGAAAAAGCTTAAACAAAGTGGGGCTTTCAAGCGGAAAGTAAGAAAAACTTTTGAATCACTGAAAACTGGCCCGTCATCTGCGAATTTTGTACCTCACCAAAGCCTCAACAACAAAAATGGTTCCGTATAAATTTTATTTTTATTAGAAGTATTTCTATTACTTGTTTTTTATTTATTATTATAATTCTATTATAAATGACATTATTTAAATATTCCAGATGAAACTTATGAGGCAATATCAAAAATTAAAAGTTCATCTGGTGGCATTGACATACAACAAAAGAATATTGTACCAGAAATAAACAGTAAGTTTATACTTTAAGATAATCACCACATATTATAACTATTTACAATGTCTCAAGTTGATTTAATTATTTTAGGTGACTCCGTTGATGATTATTTGGAGTATTTAGAGCCCTCTGAAGGACTATCTTCCGATACTTCAAGCTTATCTGCTGACAAAGATATCGAATTTCACGAAGATATATTAATACTTGGCAAGTATTTAGATGATTGCATCGATGCATTTGAAAAGCCCATGAAATCTTCTCTACTCAACATATTTATATGTAATATCAATAATGTGACCAAAAGAGAGATAACATGTACAGTTTTAGATATTAAATGCAAATTGGTGTGTACAGTGCTTAACGAGCACATGTATTTTGTACCTTTAGTGCATACATTGTTGTAAGTGGTAACTGAAAAATAAAAATACTGAAAAAACTGTTTATATCTTTTTATTTACTAAGTTAAGTCATGCAAACTCACAGTACTTAAGTACAATGTCACAACTGTGACAGTTATAGCAATTGCTTGACAATATAAAATGAGTTCTTCTCCAAGGCCACTTGCGCCTTTTGAGGTTTTTTTAAATCATTCCGTGTTATAAATTTATCGACATCCAAAAACACTACCATAATTTATTGATGTCCACTGTCCACACACACTACTTCACCTGAAAAATGATAAAAAATGTTAATTTTCGGTCATTTTATGGAACGTGGGTCCGGAAGTAATAATTATAATAAAAAAGTCACATTTGTATAATGAATGTGTCATTGATGACTTGTTTATATTATGTATGACCCATGTTCTTTGGTGAATTTAATTTGATATATTGTTAACTATTCATTTAAGATGTAGGTATATGTTGGTATTATATTAGAACTACGAATTATTATGGCCGTGTGGGCCCGCGCGCCCCGTCGTATCCACGCTCGTCACGTGCAGCGTGTGGTGTCAAAAAATTGCGTGCCATATTGGCTCAGGGGTGAATTCAGTGTCAATAAAGGAACTCAAGAAATTAAACAAATAATCACAAGATGCACCTATTTAGTATGTTATGGTCGAACAGAAAAAGTACAGGACACTGCACTCAATAATACGTAGGTAATTAATTAGATAACGCGTTTTTATAAAATATTACACCGTGTAATATTTTGCAAAGTAGGTAATTACAACACAAGCATAGTAATATAATTGTAATTGAGTCATTAAAATCAAGTACATTCAATAAAATTAATGTCATTTGTAATGTGATCATCATTCTGTGTTCATAATGTTTATTATCTCACAGAACTCTAAAATCATTCATAATGGCCGGCTATCTTGGTCGCAAGAAACCGCATTATTGACCTTTTCATTCTATAATTGTTGTATAGAAGTCACTTTTTAACTTTGACAAGATGGCTGGTATTCAATATAAAAAAAATAAATTAAATAATAATCAACAATAGTTAATTTTTAACGAATTCGAGGGGGGCGCAAAAAATTTCCCAACAACACACCTATATTTCATCATAAAACTAAAGGTCCCATAAGAATTAGGTGCACTCTGTTCGCGTATATCATAAACCTTGTAAAGTAAATGTAAATTTAGTTATGATAATTTATAACTTACCTTTTATATTCCAGCAAATATCAGGAACGAATGAGAATTAATGGAATGGACTGAATGAATACTATAAACGTCGATGTTAAACACTTGTGTGACATTTCAGTCATCTTCTAATGTCTATATAACCCTTATGGGGACTTCAGTGGTTCCATAACAGTCGAGATATAACCATTATCTAACCAAAAAGTGGGTCGGAAACTTTTATTTAACATTTAAGCAACGTTAAAATAGTTCTCCACTAACTTTTATGTAACTTTTAAATAACAATAATGTTGTATAATTTGGGCCTATTTCGCGTTGTATAAACGTCTACAACTACGTTTATACAACCCACCTCATAGAACCAACAGTAAATGAAAAACGTTTACTCAACTATTATACAACGTAAATTTGTTACTTGGGTGGACATCAGTTCCAAATAAAAGATTTATGAACATGAATATACATTCGACACAGTTTAAAAACAAATCATTTAGAAATTTAGGACTCTCGTTGATGACAGGAAAAGGTACGGCGGATAATTGCCTTAACCTTCTCAAATCAAAGTTGACACAGTATGGTCTGTCACTGAACGATGATGTTATTTGCCTGGTAACAGATGGCGCTTCGGTGATGTGTGCTCTAGGAAAAAAAACACCAATGTACCACCAATTGTGTTATGCACACGGGATTCAGCTTGGAGTTCTAGACGTTCTGTATAATAAAAAAGAGCCAGCTGTTGTCATACAAGACAATACTGATAATGATGACAGTACAGAAGATATAGATGAACAAGAAATTGAAGACTCCGATGGTGAAGAAGGTTTTATTGTAGCTACAAGTAATATACATGCAACCGGTTGTAGAACTGAAGTTTGTTTAAGAAACCAAGATTATAACGAAATAATAAAAAGAGTTAGAAATTACTTAAAATATTGGTATAGTTTCTTATTTCTTTGTCATTTTGCTTGAGAGACTGATTAAAACGTGTAACAAAAGCTTACTAGTTTTATTTATAATAAAATCTAATAAATATCCGTATTATCCGGATAATCCGGATAGTAAAATATTAATATCCGTACTATCCGGATAGTAAAAATGAACGGATATTGCAAGCCCTAGTTGCGCCCAAGCGACCGCGCTATCAATGTGTGTGTGAGTAGTCTGTGTTTGTGTGCGTGCGTACCACTCCCGCGCCCGGCCCGGCCGCTTTTCGTTCTGCGGTCTTTCAGTTGCATTTGCTATCGGCATCGGTCGGCGTTTGCAGTGTTTGCCATTTACGAGCTACTTACTTGATCAAAATATTGTGTTAGACGTTTTTTACCGACTTCACAAAAACGAGGAGGTACTATGTTCGACTGTTTGTATGTTTTTTTTTTTGTATGTTTGTTCATCGTATACTCCGCCAATTGTCGACGGATTTACAAAATTTTTTTTTTGTTCGAAAGTAGATAGTTCTGAGGTGGTGCCATTGTCACCAAGTTAGGATCTGATGATGGGATCTTAGAGAAATCGAGGGCAACCCTCAAATTTTATAGGCTCACTTATTGTTTTTCGCATATTTTATGAAGTATCTTGTTTATTTGCGTATGGTTGTCACCATCTCAGGTAGCTGGGCTGATGATGGAAGGTACAACTCCTTAACAGTAAGAAGTTACTCAAACAGGCAAGGACTGTTTTAGTAAATTGTTTTGATGTTTGATAGGGCATTTGCCACATTTGGTCTCATGATCATCAAGTCATGACCTGATGCTGCAGTCAGGATAGTCTGCAGAGTACCTAACTCCTCGACAACTAACAGCAGATATATATATCGTGTTTAGGCTCATTGAAAAGGGCTCGATGTGTGGATAAACGTACTGTTAATGAGGAACACCGAAGTACATAGAGACCTGATGCTGAAGCCAGGAGCATCAGGAAAAGTACAAACCTTGAAATTACAGCACCGTAGTCGTATTTGGGCTCATTTTAAACAGAACTAAATTTTAAGTTCAATGCAATGTTGACATAAGTCTGGCCTGATGCTGCAGCCAGGATTATCAGCATCTAGTCTAAAAACATCAGGTCAGGATTTGATGATGGGATCCTGGAGAAATCGAAGGAACTCTTCAAATATTATAGGCACACCTACAGCGATTTGGGTATTTTTTATACGAGTAGTAACTCGTGCATTTGCTCTCGGAAAGCACCATTTGGTGAAGTGGAACTTGATGATGAAGACCACAGATGGCCACCGGAACTACTCAATAATATCTAAGTATTTCACAGGTTGCGATTCGATTACTTTAATATGGTTGCTGAGCAATTTATGCTCGTCACAATGTGAATGGTGATATAGAGCTGATGGTGGACCTGGAGAACTCCTCAACAATTAACTTCCCTGCATCGGGAAAAGCAATATTTTGTTTGTAAAAGGCGATGAGCATTAGGCTATTGTAACTTAGATAAATAAAAGCAGACCCACTAAAAAGCGTGAAATAAAACTTTTTAAGAAAAAAAAAGCAACTTCCAAAAAAACACTACAAAGTGAAAAATAACTTTAATTTCGGAATTCGGTGGCAAAAAACTAAAATACAGATACAAAGACCGAATTCCGAAATTAAAGTTATTTTTCACTTTGTAGTGTTTTTTTGGAAGTTGACTTTTTTTTTCTTAAAAAGTTTTTATTGTTTACGGACTTGATTCTATGCTTTACTGAACTGACTTGGCTTGTGTATCGGATTTTGAGTAATTATATTTACGACTAAAGAAAAAACGTAAGTACCTACCCACCTATTATTTTTAAATATTTTACCCACTTCAAATAGATAAACGAAATGCAATACCTATACATATTATATTTATCTAAAATACTATATATACCTACTGATTGATAAATAACAATTTACAAATGTGGAGCTATAAGTACCTAATCATGGCAATTGTTGTTTCAGTTAAACCTTCTCTGTGATGGGTAAAAGAAAACAAAATAAAGCGCGTTTATTCTTGAGCGCTAAAAGAAAAAATAGTAGATTGTACAACTAAGGCATAAAAGAAGCTATTTTACCCCGAGACGTTTATTAGTGGATAGTTAATTCGAGGGGTAAAATGGCTCGTTTATGCCTGAGTTATACACTCTGCTTTTAACTTCGATTGCGAGAAATCGGTCCAGCCGTTCTCGAGTTATAAGTGTTCGAACAAACAAACACGACTTTATTTTATATATATAGATAGCCATTCTTCTTTTGTGTTCTGATTGATTATATTTGCTTTTGGAGAATAAAATTAAAAACTTAAATTCTGTAAAATAAAAACTGAATATTTTTTTGCCTTAGTCAAACAATTTAAAACTATATTATCTGTGGCTGTATGAATGAACTGTCAATGTCAAATTGCTTCTTATTTATAATTCTAGTTTCATATAAAAATACAAAAACACTACTTTTCGCCCCGCGGTTCAAAGCATTTTCCCGTGGGAACGGCATACAGATACCAAACTCTATACAAGTAATATCGATAATGATGGAAATCACTACATTATCGATAAAAAAATCGACAGTGGTCACTTCCCTATTTGTATACGTATTAGTCTGACCCCCCCCTCACCCTTGATCTTTCCCCGTAATGTGCGATAGGGACAACTGCAGCTCAGACCGATTTTCACTACAAAATCTTGACAAGATCGATGCTTTGTATTCCCCTGTTTTCTCCGCCAAACCTGCGCCGATTCAATTATGTTTGGTGTCGAAATTTAGAGGAAGAGTAGATCTATGTTTCTATTATTTTATTTTAACGTAAAAACTTTTCATGTTTGTCTGGTAGTCATCTGAATATGACAGTAAAAATGGGGCATTTTGTAGGTTTTCGAAAATTCGTATCTGTTTTGGTAATTATTTTTTGGGAAAAAGTAAATGACAGGGGCATACATACAGTAGATCTAGACTTTATAAAAAAAAACGAGTCCTCTAGAGGGATAAACCAGGAAGTAAATAGGGGAATACGTTTGTATGGAAAAAATGCTGCTAGGATACCCTCTTAAGTGAAATGAAGTAAAAATGCACGAATAAGCATAAGTGCATTATTAGTGTATGGTTTCACCGTACATATCTAAGTCAGGGTGCTACAATTTTGAGCTCGCTTTCCTTGCTCTTGCATTATCTTAGTAAGATTACAAGCCCAGCTTAACCTAGTAACCGAATCAGGTTTCAGGATGCTCAAGGCAGGAAGCTCACTTCGCGCGGTCTTGCATTCTCTTAGTAAGATCACAATGACACCTTTACCTTACAAGTCAGCATGCTCTCTGTCTTTTATTTCTTTTTTGTAAAAATAATGTGGCTAGTCTGGTTAAAAGGGCCCTCAACAAATTTTGATGCAGTTACGCCCTTTTGGACTAGGCACTGAACTCAAGCTTTAATCAAAATTATGCAACTAGATATATCATTATGATTACGGTTAGTTTGAATCCTAACGTGTAGGAGGCATTCTAAAATTCAAGACGCAACGATGTCAACTCTGGCTAGGTAAGCCAGAGTTTCTTAGTGCGAAGACAATAATTATAGTGATAGCAGCATCAGATCATCTCTTAAAACTATCAATTAGCTTATGTGAATCTGTGATAACCTTAATGTCAAAGAAGCAGCTATTCATATAATTTTCTGAAAATTGTAACTTGTATGTGCGTTATACATTATACTTACCTCTTTTTTTACTGGGCATTGATGTCGCACTGTTGGGCAAAGGCCTCCCTACTCTCCTTCCACCTCACTCTGTCCAGAGCTGCCACGGACCAATCTTTATTAAAGGAGTACAGCTCTTCCCGCTATCTCCATCTGGGCCTGCCGCGATGTCGTTTCCCTTTAAGCGAGATCCACTGGGTCGTAAGTTTGGCTCATCTCATTGTTTGTCTGACATGCGGGAGATATGTGGCTGCTTTCCGATTGACATCGGTTATTTTAGTGATGGAACAGATTGATACATTATTTTATTTCTGTAAGTAGGTTTCCACAAACACTTTTACACGTCAATCCAGTGGCGGATTTACACATTTGCCGCCAGTAGGCTATTCAAATTTTGCCGCCCCTACCGACCTCTACAATAATGTCCCATGTCTTTTGTATACTGCTTCGCCTTTTCTTCAAAATACTTACAATGTTCTCGTTCATCAGCTACGAAAAACTTGCAAAGAGAGTTGTAAAGATCGGCAACTGTGATAAAATCTACGAGCTACGGTAGAAGCCTGAATTTGAGCATTCACTTTATTTATTCTTTCCAAAAAACATGGTAAGTAGGTATATAAATATTAATATTTTTAATTTCAGCACCTAAGACATTTAAAAAAAATGTTAGGCCCTAATTTGCCGCCCCTAAAATCTGCCGCTCTAGGCTTCAGCCTACTCAGCCTATTGGTGAATCCGCCACTGAGTCAATCATATTTTAAAAACTAGATGAGATTGGAGTATCATATCTCATTGAGAAGAAAGTCCGAAAGAAACTCAGAGGTCACAGTCTCTTTGAAAGTATAAACTGGGTCAGATCATGTGAAGACCATGTAGATCGATGTCTGAAATGGTCTTTTGAGGAAAGAACCAGACAGACTGATTGGAAATTTCCAGTCAATGCACGCATTTGTCCGTAATCGTGCAGCTTAACACAAAACTTATTATAAGGAGCTCAACAATTCGACGAATAATACTAAAGAAAGGACCATTTGAGTAGGCCACATAAATTAGTCAAACTGCCAGACCATGACAAAAATAACAGAACAAAAAGAAAAAAAAAGAAAATAAAATGACCCACATAGTCTTCACATTCACAACAATTAAAATAATTTGATACTTTACAAAGTAAGCAAATGTCATTGTATATGTCGCAGGTGGATTGTAAAATCCGCTGTTTTATAAAACCACTAGTTGTTTTACAAAACAGCTCCTTTATGTAAAACAACTAAACAACGTTCAGCTGGATTGTCATTGCGCTACGTTTTACAAAACTGCTACCGACGTTCAGGCTTAATGCAGAATGGCTTATTTGCAGTCACAATAAGCTTTTTTAATAAAACTCTGATAACTTTTAATTAATATTGTCCCTAAAATCATTGTTTTCACTTGAGTTAGAGCAGTATCCCGGATTGTTGTATTCTTAACCCGATCTACAAGTTAAATACCCAGAATACTCCGTTCCATAGCTCTCTGGCTAACCTCGAGCGTGGACCTCTGCTGAATTGTCAAAGACCATGTTTAAGAATCATACGTGAAGATAGTAAGAATACACATGTCGATGAGTCTTCTCTTGAAGAGAAGAGAAGCTCTTCAAGGCATTTTCGGTGCGTCTTGCAACTACTTTGTTTTCTCTAGGTCAAATATGACTAAATGGCCAGGACACGTCTCTTCGACATATTCAATGTGGCCACCCTCAAGTTACTCAACCTAGTCCATTTTAATCAAATCAAATCAAATCAAAAGTCATTTATTCAAACTAGGCTGAGAATCAGCACTTTTCGAACGTCAAAATTACAAAAGACAGTCCCCCAAAACGCCCGCCCTTCGCCACTTCCTAGTGCTTTCGCTGGGGAGAAGAAGTGGCGGAACAAACTCCCCAGCAGCACAGCTGTCTGTTCAGTTAGAAAATAATTAATTTTATACAATACTATGTATGCAAAGTAATTAACATTACAGGACACAGAACCTTAAATTAAATTATTTGCCATAGGTTAACTAGCCACGCCAATATACCAACAAATACAATAAACAATAAACGTACTCAAGCAAAAAAAAATTAAAAATATAACCAAAAAAAAACTTACTGACCAAATAAAAGCCTCCAGGTATAAAGGGCGTGACAGCTTACATCAGTGCATTTCAACAAATTGTTCCTATATTATAATGTTGGCTCCCCTGTCCTCCGCTAGGTGCATATGTATTTTGTGCCCATGTATGTCAAGATAGTAGATATGGGAAGACGATTCTGCGGATTTTTTTAAAGATTTATAAGGTTTCCGTGTTAGAATCATGCCCAAAACATTAAGGAGTGGTGAAGAATAAGAAGTGGTATACATTGCTGCCAATATAACGGCAAGGGAAGTATTTTTTGAAACGCACTCACATATGTATGCAATGCTGGGTTCTGTTTACATAGCTGTCACTTGAAGTCACAAATGATAAACTAGGACCATCGAAGTAAAATAAATAAACAAGTTATTACTACTAATAACAACAATAAAACCATGGTCAGCAAGACGACCAGTCACCACAAGCAGCACCCGTTCACGAGCATAACGCAAAGATCAGCCATTACCCCCCTCGCCATATTTGAGGGAAGGAGGCAACCCGACCCCCGACGCTACCGCAAGCAATGACATCTAAGGGAGCATGACGAACTTGCTGCCGGTTGCTCAAGCAAGAATAATAATATGATCATTCGTAGAGGTCGCTAGCTAACCACATATTGCAATCAACTCATTAAAAGACATTGAAATGAGCAGATTATGTCAATAATAAATTACAATAAAATTAAACCGAATTGACTAAAACTCTCAACTAAAAAAAACAAAAAAATAAAATAAAAACAATTATATAAACTCATATAACCTGTCAGTAAGCTAATTCTGGAGAAAGAACATAATAATTGAAGACGTGAGTGGATGAAGGGGATATGTCACAAAATTCTAATTTCGAGAAAATTGAGTTCAAAGTTTCACATAAAGTGTATGTGAAACTTTGAACTCAATTTTCTCAATTTTTTGAATTTTGTGACATATCCCCTTCATCCACTCACGTCTTCAATTGTCTTGAGTTAATCAGGGCGACCAACTATTCTTATCGTTTAAGTAGTCGTTGATGGAATAGTATGCTTTTGAACAAAGGTTGGATTTTACTTGAGCTTTAAATCTATTAAAAGGCAAATCTAGCAAGGAAGAAGGTAGCTTGTTATAAAAGGTTATACCAAGCCCAACAAATGAGTTATGAACCTTATGAAGCCGGTGAAAGGGAGCACGTAGTTTGTCCTTATTCCTAGTGTTAACATTGTGAGTATCACTGTTTTTAGTGTACAAGTGTATATTTTGCCTAACATATAAGATGTTGGCAAAGATGAACTGTGATGCAACCGTGAGAATACCAATATCTTTAAAAAAATCTCTTAGAGAAAATCTGGCGCCTAGCTGGTAAATCGCTCGAACAGTTCGTTTTTGCAGGACAAATATATTTTGTATATCAGCGGCTTTGCCCCACAGCAGAATACCGTAGGACATAACGCTGTGAAAATAACTAAAATAGACTAAACGAGCTGTATCAACGTCAGTGTATTGTCTTACTTTCCTGACGGCATAGGCAGCCGAACTGAGCCTTCCTGCTAGGCTTGATATATGTGGTCCCCACTGAAGTTTGGCATCTACTGCTATTCCCAGAAAAACTGCCGAGCCCACTGTTTCAAGCACCACTTTATCTAAGACGATGTTGGGTCCTAGATTTCTAACATTTGGTAAGGCAAATCATTTCTTCCTCGTAATATTTCCTAATGTGTAAAAAGATAGATATTTATATTGTTTTTTTCTATCCAGGAACAAATACATGGGCAGATGGCGACCAAGGGCGTCAGCAACTAGGTTAAAGGCGTCATACGCACATAGCCTGGCCGTTATTGCGGAACGAGGTAAGTAAGAAACACAGCCTTTTATGGTCTCGCAACTCGCTTGTCATATAAAGAATGCGTGGTAAACACTAATTCATTCTGTTACGGTATGCAGGTGAAATTCTGTGATGCGTCACTTTTGTTTTGGCATTTGGGTCCTTGTTTACCAACGTTTCTCCATTTATTGTCCACTTACTCAATTTATTGTTTACAAGAACCTCAAAAGAAAGTGACATTATTTCGTGTTTCTTCAATTGTTTTATTTTAAAAATTCGATAAAAAAAGTCTTTGTCAAAATACGAAATCTTTTACCTCGTCACCTCGTGTGTACGTTTTCTAAATTAAAACGTGTCGGCTATTGATTAAGTGTACACTAAAACTACTACTTAAAAAACTCCAAATGTCGCAGTGAACATGAAAATTAAAACGGACACTATTGTAAAGTGAAACCACCCGGTACATGTTGTTACCTTCACCAGTCAGTGGACATGTTTACAAACAAACGCAACGTGACCGCGCCTGCGTGAATGCCACGTCTCGTCTCCGTCATATGCAATCATTGTGAAACCACCCTAGCGTTAAATGTTGTTTAACCATGAAAATGTGTTTTCCAGACTATCTATTCTTTTGTTACTGATAGGCTTTGTAGCTCAAAATAAAAGCACTAGCAGGTCTTAGTTGAAAAGGTTTAGGATTCCTCGGAGCTTTACTATTACAAACCAGAAAGGGATTTATTCTGAAGAATTTCTGAACAAAAATGATAAATAAAAGAAGTTTTTTTTATAATTTTTCTTTAATTAATACTGCACCGGCAGTAGCCGATCACAGTAAAAATACAGCTTATGAACAATTTGCAGTACGTTCATATAGTTGAATTCATAATAGTTGTTGTTGTTTGTGATCCTCTCACATTCATACATAAAGTCATTCATTTGGGTCAACTGTTCACCGCCCACGCTACTTTCATCGATCCGTTTCCAAGAAAAATATTTATTTAGAAATGGAATAACTTGTAAAAAAAATACTGGAACACGTTCATAAATTTGTGTAACCTTTTTAGGGTTCCGTAGCCAAATGGCAAAAAACGGAACCCTTATGGATTCGTCATGTCTGTCTGTCTGTCCGTCCGTCCGTATGTCACAGCCACTTTTTTCCGAAACTATAAGAACTATACTGTTAAAACTTGGTAAGTAGATGTATTCTGTGAACCGCAGTAAGATTTTCACACAAAAATAGAAAAAAAAAACAATAAATGTTGGGGTTCCCCATACTTACAACTGAAACTACAAAAATTTTTTTCATCAAATCTGTACGTGTGGGGTATCTATGGATAGGTCTTCAAAAATGATATTGAGGTTTCTAATATCATTTTTTTCTGAACTGAATAGTTTGCGCGAGAGACACTTCCAAAGTGGTAAAATGTGTGTGTCCCCCCCTCTAACTTCTAAAATAAGAGAATGATAAAATTAAAAAAAAAAAGACGGGTTGCACTCCGGGAGTGCCGGCAGAAGTGAAAACTTGAATATTAACGTTGAAATAAATCAATTATTAATTGAATTAATATAACTCATTTTTTTCACTATTTCTGCGTCCCTTTTTTCATTAATAGAGGCACTTTGTTCAATTTCCATATTTTAAACACTTTATATACACGAATGTTACGAATACACAGCAGTGTGACCACGTCCACTTCCACTTCGACTTCGACTTCGACTTCGACTTCGACTTCGACTTCGACTTCGACTCCGACTCCGACTCCGACTCCGACTCCGACTCCGTCTCCGACTCCGACTCCGACTCCGACTCCGACTCCGACTCCGACTCCGACTCCGACTCCGACTCCGACTCCGACTCCGACTCCGACTCCGACTCCGACTCCGACTCCGACTCCGACTTCTACTTCTACTTCGACTTTGACTTCGACTTCGACTTTGACTTCGACTTTGACTTCGACTTCGACTTCGACTTCCACTTCCACTTCCGCTTCCACTTCCGCTTCCACTTCCACTCCATCCAATCCATCCATCCATCCATCCATCCATTGTCGTGTGTCACTAAACTTGGTTCACTTCGGTTGGCGCCGCCGTAGAAAGAGAGGCGGGGGGGGGGGGGGGAATCTCTCCTGACGGTCACGTGTCCTGACGCGAGTTTAACATTTTTTACCCATTACAAAAAGTGCTCAACGCCGCTAAAGAAGTTTTCACTTCAAAAAAAATATAATGTACATTCATGTAAACTTCCACCGAAAATTGGTTTGAACGAGATCTAGTAGGTAAGTAGTTTTTTTTAATACGTCATAAATCGAAAACCGCAATTTACCTTTCACAAAGTTACAACGAACTACAAGAACTTTTATATTATGTTACTTGCTGCTACGGAACCCTTTATGGGCGAGTTCGACTCGCACTTGGCCGGTTTTTTTTCAGTTGAGTTAATTTTAGATCCACCTATTGTCACTCTTGTGTATTTGTGTCATAAACGACACAGAATAACTAATAGTACTCTTATACAGAAAAACATCTACCACATACCTACTTACAATGAAACGCAAGTAAACATCCAATAAAGAGCTTGCGTTTTTTTAGTTTGACTTGTTTTATAGAACGGTTGTTTATTTAGCAAACTTTCTAAGTTACATAACGGTCATATTTTGCGTTTGTTTTGAAACAAAACTGTGTCGTAACGGTAACGGATCCTGTTTACAAACAACACTTACAATAACAAGCCTCTTGCACGAGCACCTGGCATTCCACCAACATGTTTCCAAATGAAGCCACGTAAACATTTTACTCACGTTTATAATTAACAACCGCAACCGTGAAACTTGAAAACTAAAATTTCGAAAAAAACTAACGTTGAGCAATAAATCTTGTTTTGTATTTGTGTGGGTATTACATATTTTGATATTGAAGCTGTATAGGTAAAAAGTTAATCTTTTCAGTCTTTAACTGAAGAGCCAAGTTATAAATTAATTTTTAGAAAGTAAGCTTAAGAACTGTAGAAACTGGGTGCTGAAAATTTATTTACATCTTTTAGTCTAAAACTTTACATGAGAATGGCTGGATGTTATCTACCACGTTAAAAGAAGTTCTCATGCTTGTAAACATGAGAAGAGCAAATAAACACGAAACAAACGCAACCGTCTAGATTGTGTGTGACATCCGCAACAGAACCGGAATGCGAGCGCATTGCGCAACTTGTTTTGACGGCGGCGCGGGCGCAGCGAAACCTTCATTGCTTCATACAGATTACAGATATTACTTGCTTTCCAGTCAAGTGTCAAGTAAGACAGGTCTGTATACGAGCTCTCTTTTGTAAAAGATGACAGAGACCGACACATTCTGAATTTCGATCTTCCAAAATACGACTTTGATCGAAATAGTTACTTTGTACAATTTAAAGTTGTTATGTTTTCTGTTTCCAATCGTCTTCCTGTTAGTAAATGTAAATAAGGCGTCAGTCATTTATTATTTATAACATTTTGCGATACCTATTAAAACATCTTTGTTGCTAATGTTTATAAACTTTTAAAGAATCTCAATCACTGCAAGGCACCGCTGTTTCATTCGTTTAAATAAGAATTGTAGTCGGGTTACATTACAAGCATACTGAACAAATTTCATTACCATGAAACTTTTTCCAGGATAATATAAATCTAAATGCGAGATGCAATTCAATAAATCTGTCCGTCATAGTTTATTGTACAATTTTCCTGTTGTTTTTGTCGCTACATTCGATTTTACAAGATCTAACGTCAATTATATTCGGCGAACATTGGACTTACATAGATATAATTAATGCTAAGTCATACCTTCTTCGATATTTTGGTATTTACGTCAGTGTATTATCGTGCAATAAATAATCTAATCACTGTCAATGTTATGCTTTGAAAAATGCAGTTTTGTTATTTGTGCCTGTAACCTACAAAATATCGATGAATAATATTATAGTAGTTGCTGGTAGTTAGGTACATAAAGTATGCGTAAGTTATGTGCTTGTTGAACTGTACGTAACCAGCTGGTCGGATCCGGCTGCGCGGAGTCTGCGCCCGCGCCGCGCTCGTGTCGACAGCCTTGCTGGAGGCGGTGTTTTTGCAAAACTATTGCAACAACAACGAGGCTACGATTGACTCTCTCTTTCTTGTCCTGTTGCGAATAACCGCTATTGAAAGCAAGTTGTTGGCATTATTAAATCGCTTTGTGAAGCACTTCTTAATTAATAGTCTGTTGGAGCTGTCAGATGACAGATAACTCTTCATGTCTTATGAAGACTTATTTGCATTGTGTATCGGCGCATATGCAATTATGCATCAACAACAAATTCAATACGAAACCGAGCTGCTGATCGAAGCTTAGAATACAGATCTCGAAACGTGTTTACTGAATATGATACAATATTTTGGTCAAACTTCACCATGAAATCAATCGCCTTACCTACCTACTTCAAAAGTCCAAATGATAATTATTTTTAACATTTATAAACAGACAAAAACATACCGACAGCCTCAGACATTGAAAAAAATCATCACATAACTTGCCTTGCTTCTTAACTTATGTAAAATCAAAGCAAACATTTGTACGTGTTCGCGAATTTAATCAAAAAGTTGACATTGAGTTCGCATGTCGGTTAATTACACTTGTTAGTTAATACATATGCATTAACTAACTATTCGTCAATAAAATGTTGTTCGAAAAGCTGTATAGTTAGCATAAGTATGTATATAGCGTAATTACGTGTATAGGATGTACCCACTGTGAAAATATCAATAATGAAAACAGCTATGTCATGTTTTCCGTGGCGCCCGCCGCCTTTAGCGTAAATAAATAACGTTTCTTTTGAAATGACTCGACGTTGTATGCTGTCCTAATTTATAATTTGCAGCCCGCGTTACACACACACCAAATTCAGATATTAATGGACTTTCCTGGTTGATGTCATCTTATCATGTTTGAAGTCATCAGAACTTTGAGTCATCTCTCTGTAAGGAAATGACTCTTGATGTGTTGTTTATTTTTTTGTTTGGTATGTCTTGTTCTGAATGACAAAATGATGTCTTTTGGGTTCCATTAATTGTGGTTTGTTTGTTACTTGCTTTATTCGTACATATTATTTCATCATTATTCATGTGGTATTCGATACTTGTAGTTGTGACTCCGTCACTGTCAATTTCATTCCATCAGTTGATCGTATCGTAGCACTAAATGCTTTGGTCTCTTTCCTCTTTTGAGCTCGTCGTTGATTAATTTGGAGTTCTTATTCATAAAATTATACATCGATCCGCAAAGAGAGACATTATTCAGTAGAAATCCGCCGATCATTTGACATCATAAAAGCTTCAGTCAAAATATACGTAAGAGAAAATTATTTCCTTTAAAGTTTCGCTACAGGTCTCGTTAAGAGTCCTCACGTGCTCGGTATATTAATTCCTTCCTTTGAAATCATTGAGCTTACCCCACTTCTAACCGCAGTGTTATTTAGACGACTTTCCTCTTTTCATATCAGCCTGTTCCCGTTAACGTTTTGTAATCAAAGTACTTTTACTGTTAAGTGTTAACTGTTACTTAACTATCGGGTTTCATAATTCATTGTGACATTTCCTTATTCCTCCTTTTGTTATTGTTCACTATGGTTTACTACTCAAACGAATTTCGGTATTCATTAATCAGTTTTGTTTCTAATATCACATAGACATTTAAATTTTTTATTACAATATTTTTCTTATTTCAGTAGCAGGTATTTGTATTGTTTATTTCACAAGTATCTGTGTACAGTTTTATTCGTTGCATAGTTCGTGTTTCTGTGGAGCGCCTTGTGCAGTGTTTTGTTTGATTCGAACGACCAGTCGACCACCGCAAGGTCGCCGCTCGCTCCACTGTCACTCACCGCTCACGTTGTTTCTCCTACCGTCAGTCGCGTCGTTGTAACATCAATTTACGTAACATTGAAGTGTGCACAGCTGTTGAAAACAAAACATTGAACGTTTTTATAATGCGCTGTTTCCTTAGCATTCATTTTCTTATGAGGTACTTAAGTAAAAAATAAGTTTCTCGAACCGTCTAATGGTTTACAGCCACTTGTTTATGCTCAACACGACCTTAGGTAACAATACTTTTATTGACAGTTGTTTAATTTTTGTTTGTTGCAAAATACTTTCTGTTGTCATCAATAATCATATACAGCCTGTTACCAAATTCTGTCGTTTGTTGAGTTCAGGTAGAACGTCAACTATTTTCAGAAGCCCCGTTAGGCCTGTTGCAATAAAGTCGTCGCGTCGTGTGTAATTTACACGCGATCCACAGTGGCTACATAACTCAAGACCACCACAACTTGTGTCAATCAAGTCAACCTACACCGGGCTCTTTCGAAATTGTGTCACACTTGCTGGTGGGGCTTCTCAGCACGCAGCCGCCGAATGCTCCACTACACCTCACACCGCCTCGCCGGCGCTCACAACTGGGCTAAGGTCGCGATTGTGCATTTTTCATGTTACCTGTATACGAGTAAGTACACGGCATTGTTACATTCCAAATCCATTCATATGCCGACGGAACGAGTTTTGTACTTAAAAATCCAGTTGAGAGAGTTGTCACACATAATTACGTAATTCATAGAGCTGATTTCGAAATAGTTTTTAACTTCAATCGTGCATTCCATTCTAATACAATAACATTATGTTTTGTAATTGATATCTAAGTAGGAGCTCTTTGAAAAGTCTTATTTGTATAATTGCCGAGTTCTTAGGAACGTAGATTAGGTTCTGCGAACGTTAATATGTAAGTAACAAAATAACTAAATGTTAGCCTGTTAATCATTCGGTGTTTTGGATCAATTTAATAAAACTGGAAATGTTTTGTATCTTAAACGTTTGAACTCATCATTCAACTTTGCAAATGAATGTCCAAACACAAACGTAAAAAAAAAACGTGATTAAATATTCTATGTTTGTTTAAGGAAAATATAAATGCTGACGTTACGTCCACTGAGGAATGTGAATGATTTAGGACAGGGGAAAAAAACTAAATAAAGCTACGTCTAAAATCGCTTTCATGTTAGAGTGCGATGCGATGCGGCTGCGCCGCCGCCGAGCTGCGACTGCGTTACAAAACTGGGTCAGCGAGTAAAACAAGCCACGTTTGATACGGGCTCGTATTATGATGCCCATCCTACTGGCGCCGCCAACGCGCCGCGCGCCGCTGCAACCTACCACTACATGATATGGGGCAATTTGGAAAATGGAACACCAAATACAATGCTTCGGTTAGCCATTTTGTCGGATAACATTAGTGAGATCTTTGATGATGATATATATATTTTGAATTGATTGAGATTTTGCTACGATTTTGACTCGATGTTCGATTACATTTCGACTTCAGTCATCAAGACATCAGTAAATCTAAATATAATCGACTTGTATTTAGTGAAGAGGCTTATATCCCAAATATCCCAATGGATGAGCCGGGTGTAATGAGTCGGGACGGGCGCGCCGCACCTCCCGCATGAATCATGCCGTACCTTGCGCGCAGCCAGCAGACACAGCCGGAATGTAGGTCACCTGCTCGCGATGGTTTGTTTGGGTCGGTGGCTCCCCCAAATTAGAATGTGTTAATAATACGACAACCTTTGCTTACAGCGTCTCGCACGTCACGTTTTACATCACTCTATTTTTATCAGCAGTTAAACATTATCAGCATGCAGTAGCATCTCGGTGACACTAAATACTCTCTCGCCCAGTGTCTTCTACTCGGAGCTACTCAATTATGTTGCTTTCTAAAGTTTCTATACTTTAAATCGTTTCTAATGACTATTAAATGCCAATTATTATTGCAATGGAAACATTTGTATGCAGTCTCCATGCTAATAATTTATTTATATCTGGCGAAAAAATGAATAATCTGCTGCACGTTAATTTTCCTGTTAAATCTTGCAACAGGAAAATAAATATTATTACACCAAGAAACTGACGACTTATGATTTCCAGTAAGATAATAAGGAAAGACCGTTCTTCTAAGTAAGCATAACGTGCGAAGTTTTGTTTGTATAAGGTATAAGTGCGGATTGCTTGCCAACTCGCGAAGGCGAGTCTTCTTGGAATGTTTTCTATTTCTTCGATATTGTCATTGCAGTGAGCCACTCGGTGCTGACATTCCGCAATCATTTATCGATTCTACATTTGGCCGAGGTACTTATGCAAGCTGCACGTTGGCGCCGTAATATTGCTGCATCCGCTGGCCTGCTGGTAAATAGGTCAGTCGCCCACGCCGCCGCAGCGCCCGTTTGTTTGGGTCCCCTTTATTGATCAAGCTCCTCGGGACCCAAGCTGTGCGCACGCAGACACCCTAGCTTGTGCATAAACTTGCCGATGTAGTCTCTATACTCTCTTTATTCCAATGCTCAACTTACACAACACATTTATAAGTAGTTACAACATTGAAAGGTAGTAGGAAATTCAGTCATTTGAATCATTTCAGAAAAATGCAAATTTATAAATTGGTCCAGATAGCACCAATTTATCAGGTTGCATTTTTCTGAAAGATCATAGCAATGATCAAATTCCAAAAAAATATTTGGAGTTATATTAGTGAGTTGTTAGGGACTTATCAGGGCGGAACCGACACGGGTAGGTCAGGTGGAGACAGACACACACACCCCTGCTATAATCTTTATGTTAGGTTGACATGACAACGACACATTACGAGGACTCCGCCAGACGGAGCTCCGGCGGGACCCGGACACGAGGTTATACCAATTATATAATTTTATTCATGCAGGAAGACTGTCGCCAAATTGATTGATTTTACCTTTTGAGGTAACATTATCCTCCAGTAATAGGAAAAGGAAATATTTCAAAGCTTGAGGAAAAATAAATAAAATGAAGGAAAGTCACAGTCGAAAAGGTTTTTTACCCTGATGTAAATTGAAATAAAGCTGAGATCAGCAGTGGGACAGCACAGTATATTCATTCGTAGTTAATATTTTACAAGCAAGTTACAAAGTACAATAGAATATAAACAACCCGTAACTAAGCTTATTTAAATCAATGACAGCAATGTGTTACATATGATTATTTCTCGCAGGCCAGTATATACATATAAATATACGACCTCCAATACGCCCCCTTAATCTATTACACATGCATATCACTTCTGTACTCGGTACATAAAAATAAATCAAATACTAACACTTCTGTGTTTAACTGTACTAGCTGTATACAAAAGTATAGTACAAAAAACAGAAGGATAACAAAGAAAAGAATGCATAACGAAACTACATAGAAAATTATCTATTACCAAAACAACATAAAAATAAACATTTAACTACTCATCGCCCCCTTAATCGAATAATTTGATAGGGATAAATCCTTTAAAAATTCTCTTAACTTCGGGCTATGAACACTTTTAGTTAAAATGTCGGCTATCATATTATTAGTTGACATGTACTTTATCTCAATTTTGTTAGTAAGTACACACTCGCGAATAAAATGATATTTTATATCTATATGTTTCGTCCGATTATGCATCATTTTGTTACCTGCAATTTTATGCGCCGACTGATTGTCATTGTAAATTACTACCGCTTTACTATCCACAGCCGTTAAACTATTTAGTAAACTCCGTAAATAGAGAGCTTCCTTCGAAGCTTGACTTAATCCTACGTACTCTGCTTCTGTACTTGACAAGGATACTGTCGCTTGCTTCCTACTCTCCCATGACACTATATTTTTACCTATTTTGAAAATTAATCCTGTGAAAGACTTTCTATCAAGTGCCCCTCCCCAATCTGCATCTACGTAGCCTCGTAAGTCTAAATCTCCCGACTTCCTAAAAGTGAGACAAAGGTTAGACGTACCTTTTAAATACCTTAAGACCCGTTTCGCACATTTAAAATGTATTTCATCATAGCATGAATTGAATTGTGAAAGTAGACTTACCGCATGTGCTATGTCTGGTCGCGTATTACAGGCCAAATAGTTTAGACAGCCTATTAAGCTTTGATACGGCAGATCGCTATGTGAATTTGTCGATCTTTCTAATTTCATACCGACTTCCATTGGGGTTAAAACTGGCTTAGCGTCTGTCATGTTAAAGTCATTCAAAATATCCGAAATGAACTGTTGCTGATCTAGACAAATAACATCTTTGTCCCTCCTCAACCTCATGCCTAAAACATGCCTAGCCTGCCCTAAATCTTTCACTTTAAACTTGTCAAGCAAATTGTTTTTTAATTTCTGCTTTTCTTGTTCACTATTTCCAAAAATAAAAAGGTCATCTACGTAAATAACGACAATCAACTTCTTGTTGTTTTTAAACTGCTTTTGATACAAACACGGTTCTATTTTTGATTGTACAAAGCCTAAATTCAACATTTCTTTATCCAATTCCTTGAACCAAGCATTTGAAGCTTGTTTCAATCCATACAAAGAACGCTGCAATTTGCATACCTTGGTTTCTTGACCTTTGACTACTGCTCCTTTTGGTTGGAGCATGTAAATGTCCTCTTTAATTTTTCCGTATAAAAAGGCAGTCGTGACGTCCCATTGTTCAATAAACCAACTGTATTCAACAGCTAGCGAGAACAACAATCTTAAAGTAGAGCTTCTTACTACAGGAGAATATGTCTCAGTATAATCTACACCACATACCTGTGTGAAGCCTTTTGCTACAAGTCTAGCCTTGTACTTTGTTACCTTGCCATCGCTATCTTTCTTGATTTTGAACACCCATTTGCATTGGATAGGCTTCTTATCAGCTGGAAGATCCACCAACGTCCAAGTCTGGTTCTCCTTCAGTGACATAAGTTCATTATCTATCGCTTTTTGCCATAAATCACCATCTGGTCTCGCCAACGCTTCATTAATAGTCAATGGATCACCATCAAGACTGTTCTCCTTGGCATACATAACATTGCATCCGTACCGGTCGACTTGTCTGCGTTCTCTTAAAGGATACCTCCTTTCTGATTCAGGTATTCTGACTTCTTCTTCAGTCAATACATCATCAGATACTCGCTCTGGTACTATAGGTTCAGGTCCTATGTCCTCCGATACTTCTACGTTCTCGTCTTCAGTATCACGATACATATCGTTGTGAGCCTCTAAATGTTCAGATCTGCTTGTAGATACGTTCGGTAAACTGGAAGGAACAGAATCTTTATTTAGGTTTATGATTACTTCCGACTTTTCTACGTTTTCCTTTTGGAGAAAGACGTTTTCCAGAAATTTCACATCTCTCGCAGTCGTCACTTCACCTGTCTTAGGATTCATCAGACGATAACCCTTCTGATTATCAGGATATCCAATAAAAATCATCGGTTCCGTCTTCATGTCCAGTTTCCGTCTCTTTTGCTTTGGCATCAATCTATATGCCAAGCAACCAAAGATTTTCAGATGACTAACATCCACATCTTTTCCATTCCAAAGCTTTTCTGGTACCGCATTATTCAATGCTTTCGTAGGGCTTCTGTTCTTTAAGTAAACAACAGTATTTACAGCCTCGGCCCAATACTTCTTGCTCAAGTTCGATTCTGACAGTAATGTTCTTGCCTTCTCTATTATAGTACGATTCGCTCTTTCTGCGACAGAATTATGTTCCGGCGTGTACGGTACAGTCGTCTGGTGTTTTATACCTGCAGACTTTAAAAATGATTTAAATTTACCATTACAATACTCCGCGCCGTTGTCAGATCTCAGACATTTAATCAATTTACTTGTCTCATTCTCAACTTCCGCCTTATATTCACGGAACTTATCTAATGTTTCGCTTTTGTTCCTCAAAAAATATACATGAGTCTTTCTAGTATAATCGTCAATAAATAGAAGAATATACCTCGAACCACCGAACGATGGCTCCTCGATTGGTCCACAAACATCGCTAAAAACCAATTGTAAGACCTCGTTCGCTCTCGTACCTTGCTTTTTAAAGGGACTTTTACATGTCTTTCCTTCTATACATGGAATACACGGCTCGCATAAATCGGTACTCTTAAATTCCATACCGCTTACTAAAACTTTCATTTTATTCATATAATTACGCGATAAATGAGCTAATCTTTTGTGCCAAACGTTCGAAATATTTTCATTTTGTTTTGACAATGTCACATTCACAACGTTATTTTGATTTTCTGTCAATTCATAAATTCCGCCGATCTCTTGACATCTTGCAATAATTTGTTTTTTACTTTGAATCATGCAACCTTCTTTGTCAAAATTCATGCAATAATTTTTTTTGGTCAAAT
The DNA here is from genome assembly GCA_945859645.1 of Amphipoea oculea. NCBI lineage: Eukaryota > Metazoa > Arthropoda > Insecta > Lepidoptera > Noctuidae > Amphipoea > Amphipoea oculea. Next base: position 11,210,941 of record OX243877.1, read on the forward strand.
CGCTCACCGAAATTAGGTTCATGGATAAATCAGGAACATGTAAAACGTTTTCTAAAATTAATTTTCCGTTTTCGCTGACTTGTGGCTCAGCATTTCCTCGTCCTTTCACCAATAACTTCTCCCCGTTTGCTACTGCGATCTTCATGTTGTCGTTTACATGTGTGTAAGACAACAATTTGTTTTTATCATGGGTCATATGATTTGAGCACCCACTGTCTAAATACCAATTATCTTTGTTTATCGCCCCCTTTGTATTCAGGCAGATATTCGCGGTTTTTATCCGCTCCTTGCATTCGGACGCCTTGTGACCTTGCTTGTGGCACTTAAAACACTTATAGACGAACTTCTGCTTACGATCATTAGTTTTAGTGTTAGATCTAGCATCGTTCTGTACTTTACGTGTTACTAAGGCTTTTTCGTACTCTGTGTTCAACTTACTCTGTCTACTTCCTTCTTGTAACAATTTCATTTTGATTTGCTCCAACATGATTTCTTTTCCACTATTATCTACAGCCATAATGAGAGGGCTGTACTCAGCGGTCAATCCACCCAGCAAAATCGATATGATCCAATCATCAGGGATTGGAGCATCTATATCTGACAATTGTTGTGTCAGGAACGTAATTTTTGATATGTAGCTTTCCATAGAATCAAAATTCTTTAACTTACAGTTAAAAAGCTCTCGCTGAATATGTATACGTCTTCCCCAACCTTTGTCTTCATACGCTTTCCGTAAGCTATTCCAGGCTTCTTTCGCAGTCTTCGCATTGTAGACGTGGGTAAAGCACTCTGGTTCCAACAACAAGCATATTGTTGTTCGTGCCTGCCGGTCTACGTCAGCATTCACTACATCTGTAGAAATTACTTCCCACCAGTTTTTATTTTCCAAGTAATTTCGCACCAGGAATTTCCAATTTGGGTAGTCGGACGAATTTTTCAGCCTCTTAATACCACTTATGCCAACCTCAGCTGACATAATTGCGATTTCGTAAGTTTCACAAGCACACAAATAATATTTAAACCACTCAACTTATAAATAATGCTCTAGCATTTGTGCTTCTGGGATCTGGGCCCATAACCAATTGAAATAAAGCTGAGATCAGCAGTGGGACAGCACAGTATATTCATTCGTGGTTAATATTTTACAAGCAAGTTACAAAGTACAATAGAATATAAACAACCCGTAACTAAGCTTATTTAAATCAATGACAGCAATGTGTTACATATGATTATTTCTCGCAGGCCAGTATATACATATAAATATACGACCTCCAATAATGTAGGTACCTACTTTTGTTATCGCGTTCGTAGTTACCGATATGCCGCCATAAGAAAAACCACACACAAGCCCGAAATACCCACGCCGCAGTCAAAACCACGTGGGGATTTTGTAATTAGCAAGTGTATGTACGAAGACACAACGGAATGAGGATATTATTAGCAGTAGAACAAGTATGAAGTAATTAATCATAATCAATTTGTGTCACTGAACTTTTCCATGGCGCCATAAAAATAGATCGGTTGTAACAAAAATCATATTCTAAAAATGGATATATTTCTTTACGTCCTGGTTCTGTAGACATTTAAAAAATATGGGTTTTATTGGAGTGTAAAATACAAAATTTAAATAAACTTAGTTTTCAAATACAATCATAGATTCTATACATTTTTACTTTGAAGTTTAAAAAATCTCGTAGCACCCTCGTAGCAATTGCTACGAGCACAAACGATTGGAGCAACATTTGAAACTTTAATTTGTGGGGACGATTTCGAATACGTTTTTCTGATATCCGATAGTCTGTTACGGGCTTCAAACAACTGTAGCGTCACCACGTGGTTTTCTATGTAATGAATTGTGTACACGGATTATAACGATTGTAATTGCGGAAAAATCTTGTAAGTACATTTTATGTTGTGCTTCTGATGAAATGAGTTTGGCTTTGAATTTGTGCCCGGTGGATGGCAATAGACTCGCCTAATACATGGGACTTAAACATAACTAGCAAAATGTGGGTATATACTGGTATACCTCTCATCTCATCGGGAAAAAACAGGCGTAATTTTATGTCTTGCGACAACATTTTCGTAATTTTTGACGACCTCAGACATGCCGGGAAAATTCGCGCCATTTCTCTATCACGGGACATTTTTCCCCTCGTGAGTAAATGGCTTTATGATCCGTGTCGCAGTATAAGCTATGAGCTGACTAGCTGACCTGTCCCGGCAAGTAGGCCACGGCTGTTAGCGTTAGGTCACTCGTGATTGCACTCATAATTCCGCACGATAGCAAAATACTGCACCAATGTCGAAAATATAATAATATTTAATGATCATCGGCATTACCTGCATAACTTGGTGATGGCACTTTAATTACTTTAGGCACGGTAATGTTATACCGTGCTTTAAGTATTGTCATTTGTGGCGTCAATGTCATTTTTTTTTTAAAGCGACTCTAGTCTTAAACTCTTCGAATGGTTTGTTTTTGTGCTGTTTTGTTTATTTGGAACCGGAAATTAACGATTGTCTATGTTTCAGGAAAAAGGTTGATAAAAAGTTCGAGGATACTTTTGGTTTTTATGGATAGGTTAGTTATCTTATCGCTGGTTTTAATGTTTGTTTATAAAAGTAAAATAATAGTAATCTATACAAATAAATAAAATTGGAGTGTCTGTTTGTAATCTTAAAATAACCGCTTTTTACTAAATGCATATGGATGTATACACGGTACATAATAGGTACATATACCAAAATATATTTTTTTTGTACAATTTTTGTCTGTCTGTCTGTCGCCTGTTTGTTCCGGCTAATCTCTGAAACGGCTGGACCGATTTTGACGGGACTTTCACTGGCAGATAGCTGATGTAATACTTTTATTTTAGAAAAAAATATAGAGTCCCACGGAAAAAATGAATCTGAACAATAACTTTTTTGTTCAATTCCTCGCGGATGAATTCGCGGCTAGTAAAAAATATGAACTGAATTCTAAAAAAATTCACTACTTTTCCTTGCTACGGTTAGGTAAACAATTTTATTTGTTCAAAAAATATCGCTTAAGTGCACTGTAGTATGTTATTTAAAAAAGCTACTTAAATAAAATTGTCTCTACACATAATATTTACCTAACAAACGAATAACATCATTAAAGTATGGAAGTAATCGTTGCTTTTGGGCGCCACGTGGCCATTACCCACGTGGTTCGATTGATCGATGGTTCCGTAGAGTAGCCTTGTACCTTTTATACACAATAAGATTACCTAATTTATTTAGTAGGTCTGTCCCTGAATTCATTATTAACCTTATTTCTTTTCAGTAAAGCTTTGTAAAATATTGAAAATATTGTTTTTACGGCAATATCGTGAGGTCTGACGTTTAAATTAAAACGAGAACAAACTGCTGAAAGGCCTGTGTAAACCAACTTCTGTATGAAATTCATGGTTTTCGGAAGAGTAAGTGTCATGGTCGAATCCTTGTGGAATTTATATAACAAAAAATTGCAGATCATATCGTCTAGCAAGTTTAGCGCCGCGCCTGCGCCAGTGTAGCCGTGTTTCCGCGCCACCCCCATTCTAGGGTTCGATCGCGTTACGTAGACGGTACGTGAAACGTAATCGTAAGTAGGTCGCTGGCTGAAGGTGCGCGCGCAGGCTGCCCCTGCCCCCCCCCCCGCGCCGCCACTACGACGTCACTATTGATCGTGCACGTGGCGCCGTAAGTGACGTAGAGCCTGGCGCGTCCGATAGTACACCCTCCCCCTGTCTGCCCCCGCCGACGTACCTTGCCACTTGCCACCCTCTACCCCTGACGCTGGCACCCACTCCACTTCTACTGCATACTGGAATTACGATGCTATGCACCTATTTTAGTACCAACGATGACCACAATAACCGCAATTTTGTTTGAACTTGATGATTCTTTGATGATCACTTAAGAAATGAGGAAAAATAATAATAAGTACCTACCTACGCCATGTTTACCCTACCTGGCAATTTGTTTTGTAGGTCTCATAAGGTAATTTTGTCTCCAGCCCGTCAAAACGTTACGTTACAACTTTCAAAGTTACTCATTTCATAAGTTACATACCGTGACTTGTTATTGTGAAAAATACTAGTAAGTCTAGAACATCATATCGGATTATATCAACTTGTTATTGTGGTACTTTAGTTACCTGGAACTGATAAATAGCAGCAGATCGAAGTGCGATTTCTAGTTATTTTTAGTTTGCACAATCGAGTGACGTCATAGTACTATGTTTCGTAGAAGTGCTCTATGACTTAACTAAGGAATGCTTTATTATTATACTTGTTTTCCCGTATGTTACTACTTAGCGATAACAGCGTAATATTTAGATAAATGTTCAAGCCAGGTAAGGTAATTAAAGTTCTTGTTTGTTTACTTTCACGTGGCACAATGGTCTGTTGTGACTTTAGTGAGGTTTCCACAATTAGTGGAAAACGTCGTACGAACTTTTTTGTCGTTATGTCCATCCGCAATGTTTATCCACGTGCCACAAAATTGTGCAATTTTGTTTATCCATTCTAAGCACGATTTCAAAAGAACCAATCACCACTCACAAACTACCTTTGTGTAAAGTTAGAAACGAGCAACGTTATTTATTTCAATCCTTGCAAATATTTATGTGCAAATATTAGGTCCTTACATATGAAATTGGCGTTTTTCGTACTGGCCACTTTAATCACGAATTTCTCCTCTTTGGTAAGGAATTCCAAATTCAAATTTGTACAGCTATTTACTCATGTATTTGTGCTTCGATGACCGTCATTCATTTGTTTTTTTTCTTCTGTTTTTTCTGTTTGCGTCACTCATTTTACAAAATGGAAAATTTAAAATATCGCATTATTTACGAGTACGAGTTCCGCCGTGGCACTAGTGCTGCGGAAACGACTCGAAGGGTGAATGATGTGTATGGCGGTCATGTTGCAAAAGAAAACACAGTTCGTTTTTGGTTCCAACGTTTTCGTTCTGGAAATTTCGACCTGCAGAACAAGCCCCGTGGACGGCCTGAGACCCAAGTTGATAATGGAGAATTGAAGGCTATTGTGGAAGCGGACCCATCGCAAACCACGTCCGAGTTAGCTGCAGGCTTCGATGTTAGTGATAAAACTGTTTTAATTCACTTGAAGCAAATTGGGAAGATTAAAAAGCTTGAAAGCACGACAACGCCAGACCACACACTGCGCAACAGACGGCTACCAAATTAGAAGAGCTTGAATTGGAATGTCTTAGACATCCTCCGTACTCCCCGGACCTTGCTCCAACAGATTACCATTTTTGTCGCAATTTGGATAACTTTTTGCAAGGGAAAAAATTCAACTCCGATGGGGCAGTCCAAATCGCCTTCAAAGATTTTATTGATTCCCGTCCGACTGGTTTTTTTAGTAAAGGGATCAATGAACTACCTATAAGATGGCAAAAGTGCATTGAAAACAATGGTTCATACTTTGATTAATTAAATATATTATATTAAAAAATATTCGACTTTTTGTTCCTTCCATACAAAACGCCAATTTCATATGTAAGGACCTAATAGTACAATCAAATATGCACTCAGTTATTATCATTCATGCTCACACAAAGCCTTTTAAATGTTAGCAACACGTGCGTGAAACAGTTTTAAACACGTGTTTTTACTATTTCAAACCCGTTCAAAAGATGAATGAATTCATAACGGGACCTGCTAGTATGCGACGTATATCGATTTGAAACTGTGTCCTGCATTATGTCAGGAACAATACAAACCGCATAGTCGGCTAATCTTAGATTTCACGTGAGTACTAGGAGCTCATAGCACAATGGAGCTAGCCTGTGTGTGTACACAATTTGCAAGTGCGTAACAGCCGGCTTAGGCGCGCCCTACATAACGCCCTTCACTTTACAACAGAATGCATTTAGCATTGTTTACGTAACACTGCACTTATAGCGCTGCAAGGAAATCGTTATAATCCTCTTACTTAGAGACTGTTCTTTAATCAAATACCTTGGTCTACATAACTAGGTTTCTAGAATCATGTCACCACAATGTGTAATGTTTTGAAACGTGCACGTAAATAGGTTTTATCATCTAGAAATAGAGCCTGTGCACCGCTGATACCTTATCAATCTTAATTTAACTCAAAGCAAGTATTCTATAAATATAATTCATTATGTCTTATGGCACTTACAATGTCCGGTTATGCAGTAGGTTAGAGATAAGAACAGGCAATAACATTGGAAACCTAGTATGTTGCACAGAACTAGACTTATGCTGATGCAAACCACAGCCGACCTAAAGCGTTGGCGCCACTTGTAACCATATACATAGGTCAACACATACTCTGTGGCGTAGACCTTCTTGTTGTACCTAAGTACTTATGAGAAATTGACACAGTTAATTTTATCTTTGCCTACTATGATCATGATTATAATACAGTAAATTACAAATCAACTCGTAATAGGTGTATGTATGGCTATTTCCGTCGAATGACGACAGGTATACGTCATACCTGAAACGTGCGAGAGATAAAGTAACAAACAAAACAGTAATGAAAAAGATCCTGGAATTGTTTTTATAGTGTCGTGTACGTTGATCGCAAAATAACAGGTAAAATTATGTCTTTGATTAAGCGCCGCAAGAGGAGCGGGCAGCACTACTGTACTATTCTCCAATGGGGCGAACAGCAGGAATGCTGACACAAATCTCAAATGTGTAAATTGTTTATAGTTTCCTTTATTTATTGTACGTACCTAACCTATGTCACTAGTATGTGGGTAGGTAAAACACACACGTGATGGCAAAAGATAGGGGTTCCTTCTTTATTTATTTAGAAAAAAATACGTACATAATGATGTTTAGTCATGCACATAAAAAACATTGCTGAATTTCCTGGACTGTATAAATCTATTTTACCTGTTTTGTTATTCTGCTTGATAGCAAAGCGTCATGGTTGTTTTTGTAGGTACGTGGTTTTACGCTTCTGCCCAATCACTTGAAATAATCCCTTCGTCCAATTTTACAAAATCCTGAAGGGGTGATTTATGCTTAGCCAGGTACCAAGGCCGTAGTCCCGAACCTCTACAAAAAAGAAGGCATTTTTTATATAAACATCCTGTAAATAACGATAAACGACAGGTAGCTTTACCTTACTTATCAGAAAATATTTTGACCTCCAATTGGCATACTTGTGCAATGTTTGTACATCTCGATAAATCTTTGATAAAAGTCGAATTAAATAAATATTTTGCTGACAAGGGTACAGTAGTGATGACAAGGTTCAATGAATGTTAAACGTACGTATATTTATTGTTTTTTGTATAAATACATTAATACAGGATGAAATTGAACACATGCGACAAATCGAAATGGGAGATTGTACTCATCATTATGAACAACTTTTACTATGGAACCAAACCTGAAATCGCGAAAAAAAAATCAGCTGCTCCCTACATTTTGACGAGTTATGCGAACATAAATGTAGGGAACAGCTGATTTTTTTTTCGCGATTTCAGGTTCGGTCCCATAGTAAAAGTTGTTCATAATGATGAGTACAATCTCCCATTTCGATTTGTCGCATGTGTTCAATTTCAGTCTGTATAATAACTTTAACTACTGTTAATAGGTGGTGGTGTTGTTAGGTGCAAGTGGAATTTAATAACGTCATAGTCATAAATTATTGACGTACTGCAGTAATACTGTGGCCGTAAGTAATAAAAAATCGTGACGTTATGTACGTAAAATAAATCATATAATAAACAAAACAAGGTAAATTTTGACGTGTGTGAAGGGTTGCGCAATGTTTTCATTACAGCCTGAAACTGAACAGGTACATCCGCTCACTTGCCGCTCTCGCTGGCGGTGCACGCCGCTTGTCGCGTGACGCGGGAAATTGCGCACTTTGTACACGTGTATAACCTTTATGATTGCTTCTAAGGCTATTTCAATGATGACGTCAGTAATACGCTAAATTGTCTCGCGGCAAGGGTACGAAATGACCGTGTGTTTGCTCAACAATAAAACACAAACAATGAGAATGAAAACACAATGAGCAACGTTACTGTAATGATGTTCTTGGCGCTACCTGCAACGTTTTCAGTTGTTGCTATAAATAAGTTTATTGATGTTTGGTAACTGCGCAGTTTGTCTGTACTGTAAGCTCTGGCCACCTTGTATGGAAGTTAGCGGTAGAACATAATTTGTGTTACACTTACATAAAGCTTGTGCTGCACTATTATTAAACATTATATTGCCTCGTTCCGCCTGCAGTCCACGAGGCCGTGGGTGGCGCTGAACTTTACACCCACTATCCTACTCCCACGGTAGCCTTAGAACTTTAATTTGAATTCCGTCACGGGAGAAAAAGTTGCAGTAACTGGTCTCTGAACCGGATATTAATTTCCTAGCATTTCTGCTCATGATTTCATCCACTTTGTCGTGATTTTCCGGTTTACCGGAATGACACCTACCTTAATAAGTTCAGTTTACGGTTCCATTTGCACAGCGGTGTCCTAAAAAAACATTTTGCAATAAATTGACATTATGAGAGAGAAAAACATCCATCGAAACGTTGACGAATGAAACTTTCGCGTTCATTTGTTGGCTAAAATGGTAAAATAGAAATCTAGCTTCTCGGATTTCGCTCGTATGATATAACATTGCATCAGTTCGATTTGGGTCAGGCCACGCTGCAGCGGAAAGGCCGAAGGTCGTGGTGCACTGCAGCTGTGGGGCGTGGGTGTGTGAGGGTTGGAGGCGGCAGGTAGGCGCCAGGAGTAGGCGCTGAGGGGGCGCGTACACGCCTACGTTACATAACTCTACAGCTGTAGCTATAGTACTTTACTTGCCGAGTTCCGTTAATACCGAAGGTTGCTGCGCATAAGGTCGTCCGTCTGGGTCACGACGCAATCCGTGGCGCGCCGTATTTACGCCTATATTTTCTCGGTAATACAACCTTCTAGTTCTTCTACTGCGTTTATGTTGGTATCTATTTTTAGCTTCCAAAGAATGTTAATTATAATGATCCTGTAAAGAGTAATACAATAGAAAACAAATAACGTATGAACTATCAACGTTTCAATACATCTTATTTCTCAGTTACCTATTTGAAAACTATTTCAACATTATACAATATTTTGACACAATAGAGGCTATTGACAGTCCATATAGCCTGAAAAGTGTTATTGTGTTTGTGTAGTAATAGTATCCGTTATCTCTTCCTCGTATCTACGATGTTGGTTCACTATCAGTTGTTTTCAAAGTGCATTTTATCAACTTGTCGCAATACTTATGCTAGATTTCATTTGAGTACGTTTGGCACTTAGCGCCCCCAAATTTCAAAATCAACTTTTCGTGTAACATGTACAAACAAGTACTATCCACCCTGACATCGCGGAAATGGCGGAAATATAAACCTGCGGGGTAATTGCGTAACACATTTTATCAATCAGAATCGGTTTCATTTTGACAGTTCAACAACATTCATTGCGTTGTTCACGTGCTGAGCAGAAAAAACTTTCGAACTTATGAAGCAATGGATTAGCAATTTGCTTCAAAATGATTCAGATTCCGATTGATAGTGTGTTACGCAATTAGGGTGCAGGAACTGAAATCTTCCGAGCCTGCACTGCTACTACGCTGCGGTTACGTCGTAGAGCCTACGCTGCGTCTACGCCACGGAGGCTACGCTGAGCCTACGCAACCTCTACGTCGTCGCGGACGCGATGCTTATGCTGCTGCTACGCTGCGTCTACATCGTGGAGCTTACACTGCGTCTATGACGTGGAGCCTACTATGCATCTACGCCACGGAGGCTACGCTGAGCCTACGCTACCTCTGCGTCGACGCGGTGCCTAAGCTGCTGCTACACCTCACTCTGCCTACTTTTTGTGTAAAAAGAGACGTGAACATTCTTTCATTGAGCATACTCAAATTTCAAGAATATCAAGGTAATAATGCTCTTATTCTGGTTCTATGTTCGTTTCGTTAAAACACACAGAAAAATAGCTTTAAACAGTAGTGCAAATTATCGTAAAATGTATTAACAAAATACGTTTGTCAAAACCACAGTTAACTTAATCCTTGTAGTTGTTAGCACATAATATCGCGAACAAAAGTGGTCCAAGGGCAAATATTAATTTCCTTTACGTTGGGTTTTTCTAGCGTGTAACGGTATAGTTTTGTTTAGATTACTATTTTATATACTTATATGTATGCACCGTTGCAGACAAAATATATCAATCTTTAGTTGTGGTGGTTTATCTTAGTTTTTATAATCTAACCATACAGCATACTCACTAGGTATCTATTTACTATGTAGGGATTTTAGTTTCGCATAATTTCATATACTATAAATCATAGATTTATAAATTCATTGACATATTCATATTGTTTCCATGACGACCATGACGTTGTCGCGTCAAAACTGTTGAAACTGTAGACAATAAATTAGTTTTTCATACGTAATAATGTCTATGGACACAAATATTCGGTTCGTAGACAGATATTCTCGTATGCCGATTTAATGTGTTGGCCAATTTGTTGGATGACTTCATTATAATGGCAACATTTAGAAGTTGTAGGACATTCTAGTTATAGAACGTTTATGAAGCGTTTATGAATACAAAATTTTATCGAATGTTTTAAAGGCCTATTGAGCATTTTAACTAATGAATGGTTTAAACCTTCAATAGGCTTTTTTTATGAATAAGACCTAAAGTGTTTAAAATATGGAAATTGAACAAAGTGCATCTATTAATGAAAAAAGTGACGAAAAAAAATGAGTAATATTAATTAAATTAATAATTGATTTATTTCAACGTTAATATTCAAGTTTTCACTTCTGCCGGCACGAGTGCAACCCGCCTTTTTTTTATTACATGCGTGTTATAACTTTGATCATTCTTATCAACATATTGGTAACATCTCAAAGATCATGTACAAAAGAGTACTTTTATACAATAAGGTATTTTGAAATAGCTGTGGTTGTAGGATTTCCCCGCTCCGGTGTGCGTCATCGGTGTATCGTGCTGTACACAGCATAATGTAGGCACTTTGTAGTTACCAGATTACCTATTTATAGCTTTAACGAAGTTATTTTAAAACGAGTAAAAACCTAGTCAGGAATAAAACTGCATTGGTTTTGTACGTTTTAACTCAGTTCAGTGAGCTTTGCGTCTGTAAAGTTTAGGTACTGGACGCTGAAACTTTGAAAATAAATACAAAGACGCGGTTGGCGCCGGCGCTATCCGTCTCGCGATGACAAATCAGATAGGAAAACGATGTTTCATCGTCCTGTAAAAACCAGATAGCTCATCTTAGCGAGGGCTGAAGTATTGTTATTGTTGTTTCTTATAAATAACTTATGCATGACTAATCTTTTTTGATGATGTGTTTCATGAATCAATGGATTAGCAATTTGCTTCAAAATGATTCAGATTCCGATTGATAGTGTGTTAGGCAATTAGGGTGCAGGAACTGAAATCTTCCGAGCCCGCACTGCTACTACGCTGCGGCTACGTCGTAGAGCCTACGCTGCGTCTACGCCACAGAGGCTACGCTGAGCCTACGCAACCTCTACGTCGTCGCGGACGCGATGCTTATGCTGCTGCTACGCTGCGTCTACATTGTGGAGCTTACACTGCGTCTATGACGTGGAGCCTACTATGCATCTACGTCACGGAGGCTACGCTGAGCCTACGCCTTTAAGAAAATAAACTGCAGTTTTAAATTATGATTTAACCTAGGATACTGTGGTTATCTCGCATCGTACAGACTGGCAACACATCACGCTACTACAATCTGTTTTGTTGACCGTTAATTTGATCGTTCAGGGAATCAGTATGGAGCTATATTGAAGTGCACGCATTTGGCGATTAAAAATCGGCCGATCAAACGAGTGCACAACAAAAAGTCGCTAGTGCGCGCTGGCAGTCATCTATACAAACTACATTTGAGTGGTGTAAAAACAACACGCCCTTGTATTATTTTGTGTTTTCCCCGAAATATCCTCAAAACTCTTACTACGTTCCGATCATAGAAAATTGGAACATTCTGCCGTCTTGACAAATGGAAATCCCATTTTTTTTTGCTGTTCTATGGAACAGCAAATAAGAAAAAATTGGGTTAGTGGTCAAAATGTATGCATTTTGACCGCGTAGGTATTGCACTTTTGTAGGAAATAGCAGTTTTTAGGGTTCCGTAGCCAAATGGCAAAAAACGGAACCCTTATGGATTCGTCATGTCTGTCTGTCTGTCTGTCTGTCTGTCCGTCCGTCCGTATGTCACAGCCACTTTTTTCCGAAACTATAAGAACTATACTGTTGAAACTTGGTAAGTAGATGTATTCTGTGAACCGCAGTAAGATTTTTACACAAAAATAGAAAAAAAACAATAAATTTTGGGGTTCCCCATACTTACAACTGAAACTCCAAAAATTTTTTTTCATCAAACCTGTACGTGTGGGGTATCTATGGATAGGTCTTCAAAAATGATATTGAGGTTTCTAATATCATTTTTTTCTGAACTGAATAGTTTGCGCGAGAGACACTTCCAAAGTGGTAAAATGTGTGTCCCCCCCCCTCTAACTTCTAAAATAAGAGAATGATAAAATTAAAAAAATATATATAATGTACATTACCATGTAAACTTACACCGAAAATTGGTTTGGACGAGATCTAGTAAGTAGTTTTTTTTGAATACGTCATAAATCGAAAACCGCGATTTACCTTTCACAAAGTTACAACGAACTATGTACAAGAACTTTTATATTATGTTACTTGCTGCTACGGAACCCTTCATGGGCGAGTCCGACTCGCACTTGGCCGGTTTTTTTTTTAACACTCCGGCACAGTTACGCCCCTCCGACGTAATAACAATAAAACTTCTATTGTGTCTCGTTCGGTGTCCTTCAATGTGTTAATAACCGACGAATAATTTCAACGGAGCGGTGTCAAGAATCATGTAGGTACTTTTACTCCTTTGTGCTCACTAGTTCCTTTAGTAGTTCCTTTGAAAGAATCCATGGTAACAGGTTCTGCGTCGATCCCTGTCACCCTGTATATAAAATAGTGATTTCAGTCTGGGATTTTGAAAATTATTGTAACCTTTAATTGTGTGTCTAAGCTGCCTGAGGTTGAATTTTGTCTTGTTAGTAGAATGACCTTTAAATAAAGATAATTTCAGTTGTTATACTTGTTATCGAGAAAGTTTAGTAAAATCACATCAAAAGCCTCGGCTCGGCCTTCAATTACAAGTACGTACTTACGAAGAAACCTCTTTTTAAAAACATTGGTAGGTATCTATTCAAGTACGGGGGTTCGTTATCTACTGATATCGAATTTGACAAAGTTTAAGTTTACAAACGAGGTATTTTTTCCTAGAACGATTAAACGATATGGCAATTAAATAAACGTTTTTCCTGTATCTGTTATATCTGAAGTTGTAATTGCTTTATCAACAACATGTGTTGACTAAAACTAATAGAATACGTAGGATCCACAAAACATTTAACATCCATAAATAGATAGTTGTTTCTTTATTTTATACCTACTTGTGTTTTTATTTTTATTCTTGGATGCTCAAATATTCATGTATTTTACACATCCATGTAAACTACAGATTATTTATGTATAAGTTAAATGCAGATGATTGCCATTATGTTTAATTAAAATTAAGCATGTGTCATGTGTACTCTAATAATTTATGACAAATGAATAAACAATTGCAGCTCAGTGGGAAAATGATTTCCATTCACGCAGCGTGCTCGGTACGGATTCCACTAAAGTGGAGGGCTCGCGAATCGGGCTCAGGACTGACGCAAGTTGTTTTGCCAACTTCACTTAGTCATTACTTTATAAAGTATTTCGCAAGAAAAGGTGCCGCGTCCTCGTTTCAGTTTGTAAACAAACATCGCCACGGTTCTGCGGGCTCATAACGCGTCTAAGCCATCATTTCTGTGTTCATTCAATAATATTTCATCAGTGAGTGACAATAAATGCAGCAGTTTTTAATTGACTTACTAAACTATGACTGTGGAACCTTTGTTAGTGCTCAATATGTTCCAGAGCTCCGTAAGTTACAATTTGTTATTTACAATTATTATTTAATTTATATGTATATATATAGGTATGTAAATGATTTATATCAAATGTAGGTACCTAACTGCCTGTATCTCACTGACCTCTATTATTACCACTGGACAGGCTGTTTCAAGCGTTTGACAGTAATTTTTTTGTGTCTTTTTGAAGCGCCACTAGCGAGTGTCCAGAGAACTAATTTTGACATATATTACATTTTGGTAGGGCTGTTCCAAACAATATAAACGAAACATCGAAGCAATGTGTGGGATACATAGCAGGTTTTGTGATTAGATTACTCTTTGGAATGGGCAACTAGCTTCATCTTTCTGACTGACCGACCCCTTGACAATTCAAAAGTGCCTGTAATTGGTTTAATTGAAATAAATGCTTTGAGTTTGAGATCTATCAAGAACAAAATGAACATGTATTGATTGTTTGAGCGCTTGTGAATCAATACCGTCCGATGCCATATCTGATCGACGAAACGGTATCGCACTAATTATTCAAAAAATAGGGGTGGACTAACTATTCCATCACAAAGCGTCGTTTCTATATGTTTGTTAGTGGAATCACTTTTTCGACAAGCATGCAAAAAGACCAATGGGAAGCCGCCGGTAGAAAAAATTTTTCCGGCAGTTCTCACAGCAAAAGTTATAGAAGAATTGCTACCAAAATCAAATACTTTGTTTCCAGAACTACGCGTTCATTTTTTGGAAACAATGATGTTTGAAACTTTAAATAGTCATTATGATGTATTAATTAAACAATTTATATTTAAGTATATCGATGTTGGAATTTTTGCAACAACGAAAAATTACTCTTTGTCAATTACATGTCAAAGTATACGAAATTTCTTAACCCGTCAAATAATTTGGGCACGTCAGTAATTAAAATCGCTTATGCTGTTAGGAAGATAAGGCAGATGTAGAAACCGCGCGTTTAGTCTATTTTAGCTACTTTCACAGCATTATGTCGTACGGCATTTTACTATGGGGTCGAGCTGCTGACATTGAATCCATCTTTATTTTGCAAAAGAGAGCTTGTAAACAAGCATACTATAAATGAGAAGATTATTGTAAACAAGCATACCTACTATAAATTAGAAGATTATATCCAAGATAAGAACGCTTGGAAACATGCTGGTCCTGCTCCATAGGACAATCTAGAGTCTAGACAAAATCAAACTGGTTGCTAATTTAATTGTAAAAATTTTTATTCTTTTTTTTACATTCATTACTCACACCCTGACTTATTACTTGTATTTTTTTTTTTTATTAAAATTGTTTTGCTTGTACCATGTTTGTAAATATGTGAGCACCATGTATCTATCAGATAATTAATTCATATGTCATTTCGTTTTTAATTCTTTTACCTATTGTGGTATAGTAATTTTATTTTAGGTGCATATGTTATTATATAATTAATGTACCCTTGCAAAATATTGTACCTAAAACATTTTAAAAGACTAACGGTGGAGTTTCTTGCCCATTCTTCTCCATACGAATACTACCTTTTGGAATGGGCGACTAGAATCAATTCTATTTTAAGATAATTTTTGACGTTCAAAAGTGCCTTTTATGTGCCTATTTGAAATAAATGCTTTGACTTTGACTTTGAAAAATATAAATTAAATATATAAAACGTGTTTTATTTTACCTTTTCGTCTGTTACTTAATACATTCATTACTCCATTATTATTATTATTCATTATTCCCTGTAAATTGTTAATATAAGTAGTAATTATGATGATACGTTTATTAATGTAAAAATATTATCAAAAGTTATCGATATTTGCTCGCTGATATCAACATCACTAGTTTTAGTACCACAGACACTCGCTACGGCTAACAGCGCCAAAATGGCGATTATCAATTAGGCACAAAAGCACTTTGACAGCCGCCAGTCCAGTGGTAATAATAGAGGTCAGTGCTGTATCTACATACATTTAAATGGTTGTTTGTGTTTACATGTTTTTGACTTGTTTTCATTAGGGTCATCAAATCATTATTTTGATGATTAATTACGTTACGGCCATCTCAATATTAATCAGCATTATAAAGGGAACATATCGGTCAGTGGGTCGTCTTATATCATTAGAAATGTAGGGTATTAGTCCTAGGTAACTGTGTATACAGCCTACTAAACTAAACATCGTGAGGAAACCAGCATGTCCTTAGAACCAAAAATTCGAAGACATGTGACATCTACCAACCAGCTCTGGGCCCGCGTGGTAGATTATAGCCCATTCCCTCTCGAAGAGAGGAGGCCTGTGTCCCAGCAGTGGCAACATTATAGGTTGGTAATGCTTATACAGCCTACTTAGTCATATTTTGCACAGTCACTCATTACTTGGTCTACGAACTTAGAAAATAGTACAATCATACATTGAGTCGTATGTAGTGTAGCTGTAGATACTTATTGTTCTATTTCTTATTGTAAAACGGGATGTTTAGTCGACGCCAATCTCTATCGACAATCGTATTCGGTTATCTGTCGTAAACAATGGCGCTTGCGCATGGCCTACACTGAACGATCATAATACGACAACTACGAGTAGCGTACACTATACTCTGTAGTTTCAATGTTAGAAATCATAATTATCGGGAACTACCTTCTTCTGTATGAGCACTATGTTGTCGTGCATTCAAGATATCAAAGCGTGGATATTAATTCGTAGAGTTGTTTGCTAGCTACAGGTTTTTCACAGGGGATGCGAAAGTTTTACGATTTCGTAGCATTTATTTTATATAGGTCTGCATTTGTTTGCATTTCGTTCGCACATCTACATATTATTTATTATTATAAATTAAGTTGCTTTTCGTGTCTGTCTGTATGACAACGTTGTCTTCTAAAGTACGCAACGGATTTTGATGCGGTTTTTAACATCATTTGGAGAATTTATTCGGGTCGCTAGTTATCATTGTGCGCTGGATTGGAGGGCGGAAATTGAACTGAAAAATTAAAAAACAAGCTAAATGATTTTAGTATTGAATGGGCACAAGGTAAGTACTAAATAGATGTGGTTGTGCACAAAACTGGAAAACTGAAAACCAATCCTGTCATTGCAGACGGTTCCTTGGAACAGTTCTTTAGAGGTCCCCCGACTTCGCTAAAAAGATAGGCTTTCAGTTTTCCACTTTTGGGCGCAATGGCGGTTTAGTTACACAGTAAATATTATAACCTATTTAGTACTTACCTTGTGCCCATTCAATACTAAAATCATTTAGCTTGTTTATAATTTTTTAGTTAAATTTTTTAATTCACTTTTTGACAAGGCAAGGCAAGGTATTTTTAATGATTTATTTTTTACCCTAAAGCTTAAACTATGCGATCGGCTGTCCTGGGCAATATTTGAACAGTTAAAAGCCCACTCAGATAATCAGATCTCCAGTTACGAGTATGTTTTCACCGAATAGTAGGTATTCTTACTTAGTATTAGAGCGCCAATACCACCACATAAAAGTCTCTACTTTTTATACTATATCGTTTATGTTTATAATATATCGTTTAAGGTTTTCTTAGGAGGGGCCCGTGGCTAAATAATAACAGCCGCACAGGTCGATCGATCAGGTTAAGCTATGCTTGCCGCGGTTGGTCTGTGGATGGGTGACCATCTTTACATACTGGACCCCTCCGTGCCTCGGAAAGCACGTTAAGCCGTTGGTCCCGGCTGTCATTTGTCGATCTTTGACAGTCGTTACGGGTAGTCAGAAGCCCGAAAGTCTGACAACCAGTCTTACCAAGGGGTATCGTATTACCCAGTAGCTGGGTTGTGGAGGTCAGATAGGCAGTCGCTCCATGTAAAATACTGGTATTCAGCTGCATCCGGTTAGACTGGAAGCCGACCCCAACACAGTTGGGAAAAGGCTAGGCAGATGATGATGTTTAAGGTTTTCTTTATTTTTTTTTTATCATTCAATTCGACATGTTACATCTAGGCCCGCGTTGTACAGGGTTTTTCAACAAGAACTTTGTTTTCTAAAACAAAATAAAACAAAGAATTTAGATGAATATGATTCAAATTTTTATTGAATTACGAGGAGAAAAGTTTGGCAAATATGAATGAAAAATGATATCTGGCAAATGTCCACCACGACCACGCTGACTGTCAATTCTTTCATCAAAGTTTTTAGTCACTTTTTAGCAAAATGGCGGGTCTATTTCGTTAATCATACCTCGGATTTTGAGTTTTTTAAGGCTGCAATCGATTCGATTGGCTCCGTATAGACTCTGTCCTTAACATAACCAAGCAAGCAATTGCTAACATAACATAATTCTTAATAGCAGTCTCAGAAGGACGATTATGTTGTCCGAAAATATCACGAATTTTAAATGTAACTTTAACAGAACCACCATTTTCATAGTGGATTTTAATTATTTTAATTCAATTTTCGAGCGAAATTTAATTCATTGTAACAATTGCCAAAGCATCTACTATGAATACGTCAAAAAACTAAATATCAAAACTGTCATGTTGTTGGTGCTGCCCCAATTGAAAAACAAAGTTCTTGTTGAAAAACCCTTTAGATTACGGCCTCTTGAAGAGACTATGACTATGCTTATCATTCAATTAATGTAGGTGTAGAAAAGTTTCATTTTAAATTAAATTAGTAACTAATGTTTTGACAATTGTGGACTAGAATATCAGTAGGGAGAAAATTTTATTATTATAATGATAATTTTGTTTACATGCATATTCTATGGGGTTTTTCACAGTCATTAGCTTTGTTTTTTCCTCGAATGCGTGCTGTTTTATGGCTATTATAGTAAATACAGTATTATCCTTTTCATAATACAAATACAGCATAGTTACTTAAAGCATTGTGTTATTATGTATTGTTTCCTAAAACGGGCAGAAAAAATATTTTGTTCTTCCGGAAGGTAGCGATTGTTTTTAACTTTAGTTACTTCAATAATTGAATGTATTTCAATAGCTAATCCAATTACGTCTAAGTATATTAGATTAGTAGTTATAAACTTATCACTAAGCCGGCAGTGTTTATGAATTGGTTTGTTATTACAAAAATGGAAATTCCGTAGTGTGCAAACTGACGATAAAACAGATTTTCCTTGTATTATATTTCTTTGACTACAAAAAACCATAAGTTATAAATGGGCCAACATACATACGTTTATTTATATAACCCACGGTGATTTCAGGGAAAAAAGGAAAATGAGAAGTTTATATTTCCGCATAATATTGATGTTATTAATTACGTTATTGTTAATATAAACTGAAAACCATTACGTATAACATGGAGTTTAAATAAGAATAAAACAGACCAAGTGCGTGTCGGACCACGCACAATAAAGGGTTCCGTAGTTGAACTTGGAATTAATTTATCCCAAGAACCAACTTAACATTGTAGTTGAAAAACATGTTCTCCCATACATTCCAACTGAAAATGTACGCACAATATTGAGAGACTAGCTTCCGCCCGCGACTTCGTTCGCGTGAAACTTCTTGTTTCCCCCGAGCCACCCCGCCGTATCGCATCACCCGCCCGCGCTATCACTTAACGTTCTTTTTTACTTTTTTTCTTTTTGCTCGGCTCCTAAGGGTCATAGCGTGATGTTACATAGCCTATAGCCTTCCTCAAGAATTGGGCTATCAAATGCAAGAAGAATTTTTCAAATCCGACTGGTAGTTCCAGAGATTACCCCCTACATACAAACTTACAAACTTACAAACATACAAACTTACAAACTTACAAACTTTACCTCTTTATAATATTAGTATAGATTTACCATGTTGTTTTAAGACCAGAGTTCTTATAGGTTTTCCTGTAATCTATAGGTATAGAACTATTTTCTGTATTTTTGAAGTGAAAACTTCTTTAGCGGCGTGGTACACTTTTTTGTAATGGGTAAAAAATGTTAAACTCGCGTCAGGACACGTGATCGTCAGATTCGTAAGACGGAATTCGTAAGACGGATGGAGAGTAGACAGCCGGCGTGGCGTAGGAGAGGAAGTATCCCCTCTCTTTCTACGGCGCGTCGAAAATGTATGCCTGCTGTTTCGTTTAGGCGGCGCAGGGATGGATGGATGGATGGATGCATGTGGATGAGGATGTGGATGTGGATGGATGGATGGATGGATGGATGGACAGCTGATGGCTCGACCGTCTGTGTAGTGGCCACACTGCTGTGTATTCGTAAAATTCGTGTATATAAAGTGTTTAAAATATGGAAATTGAACAAAGTGCATCTATTAATGAAAAAAGTGACGCGGAAATAGTGAAAAAAAATGGGTTATATTAATTCAATTAATAATGGATTTATTTCAACGTTAATATTCAAGTTTTCACTTCTGCCGGCACTCCCGGAGTGCAACCCGTCTTTTCTTTTTTTTTTCTAAATTTTAGGCTCAGTAGTTTCGGAGATGGGGGAATGGTCAATTTTCGTCTATTTTCTTAAATAACTTTAATACAATTTACTTCAAAATATGAAAAAAAAATATTTTAGATCCTCACAGTAAGCCCTTTCATTTGACACGGTACAGATTGCGAAAATTTTTTTTTAAATTTTACTTTGCCCCTCAAAAATGACCCCATATTCAAAATTCATTTATTTACGTACACGTCTGTGTTTGGGTCACAGAGATTCATAAATGTGTACCTACCTCAACTTCGGTCCATTAGATTTAGAGCAAATTGGCTATGACAGACGGACGGACAGACAGACACACGAGTGATTCTATAAGGGTTTCCTTCCATTTTTTCCTTTTGAGGCACGGAACCCTAAAAAGGGTTCTTAGAAACACTATAATGTTACAATGATTCTCGCCCGAAATTTCAAATTATACAGACGTCTAGACAAGACTTTTATATTATACATCTATAGTATTGTCTAGACAGGCCATGACCCTTTTAATATCAGAGTACTTGAGCGCTAAGGTAGACGAATTTCATGAGCGTACTACGAATTTACTGGGTGCGACTTGTAGCTAGTGCTAGTGACCCCCGGGGGTTTACTTGCCACTCGACTGGAAGATAGCGGGTGAAGGGTTCATATCAATCGGATTATGGAAGTCCCCCACAAAACTTTTCTGACTTATTATATTAATTTAGCAGATTCCACCACAGTCAGAGATATGATTATAACTATGTTTAATATAATTTGATTAATTAAATTTCGTCTATAGTCAAGGGCCCTTAAAACATTGTGTTTAAAACTTGGGAATTAATTCTGGTCTTGCTTCCCTATGACTTCTGAACAAAACTCCTGCCCGTCAATAGTTGTTTCTAGGGGAGACAGACTGCGTGAATCTTACAGGATGGAAAAATAAGGCTTCTATTGAATATGATTTGGTACACAACAAAAAAAGGTTAATAATCACAGCCACTTGAACGCTCAGAATAAGTATGTCTCTGGTACCAAGGTGAAACTGCCTATTTTAAGTCAAAAGTCATGAGACGGTTCTCAATTTTCAATCACCAATTACGATTTCTTGAGCAAATTACTTACGAAATAATTATGTAGTATGTACCTATTTTGTTCTATTCATAACAATTGATATCTTATCGTTTATTTTCGTTATTGTTTTTTTGTACAATTACTGCTTTATTTATAACTATCGATTAATTTTCAATTATAAATGCAACATGTAAATTGAGGATTCATATATTCAGATTATTTATTTTCTTATTTAAATAATAACAGCCGCACAGGTCGATCGACCAGGTTAAGCTACGCTTGCCGCTGTTGGTCTGTAGATGGGTGACAATCTTTACATACCGAGGCCCGAGGGGTCTCGGAAAGCACGTTAAGCTGTTGGTCACGGCTGTTATTCGTGGATCTTTGAAAGTCGTTACGGGTAGTCAGAAGCCCGAAAGTCTGACAACCAGTCTTACCAAAGGGTACCGCACTTACTGGGTTGTGGAGGTCAGATAGGCTTCGCTCTATGTAAAATACTGGTATTCAGCTGCATCCGTTTAGACTGGAAACCGACCCCAACATAGTTGGGAAAAGGCTAGGCAGATGATTGTAGTTTTATCAAAACAAATCTTGTCCTTGATAACATGCGTTTTCGAAGACATTTTAGGATGAGAACCAGACATCTAGTCCAAGACAATAAATTAAAACATTGTTTAACCCTTCGTATGCTTTAACGTGGATCCACGCGAGACACAATGGCTTTGTAATTGTGTCTGTAATTGACAACATTTCAAACCTGACACGACCTTAAAACAAAAATACTATTTCTTTATTTTCGTATCCTGAGTTCAAATATATTTTTATTTTATTTTTTTATTTCTAAATTTCTGAGAAAAAAAAAAAAATATCATGTGATGACGTCACATAAACGGCGGAATGAGGTAGTTACCTTTGCGCATTCCAATGTCTTTGATTGAAAACATTATATCAAACAAGACATGTCAATGTCACCTAAGAAGTGTAACTAGAAAACAACTAAAAAACTGAATTGAATTCAACAATATTTTTTCCTATCAACTCGACACGCTGCTTACTGTTAATATTATCATTTTTGATTGATATTTCGCCAATAAAATGGATCCCAATGAAAAATATACGCCAATGACGGAACCAAAACAACGACTGAGACAAGTGACATCTAACAGTTTTTTTGACGGGTCACAATAAAGCAAAGGTAATATCGCCATTCTACCGTCATCTGGCACTTACGTCTTTTTAGAATACACCGAATTTCAAAGTTAAAATTATGAATGAAAAGTACATAATTTCGAAAAACGAAAATATATGGGTGCCCTAGATTTCAATTTACTTTTATATAACGCAACTAGCTGCGCCCCGCGGTTGCACCCGCGTAAATGTCGATCCCGTGGGAATATCGGGATAAAAACTATCCTATGTCCTTTCCCGGGACTCAAACTATCTCTATACCAAATTTCATCGAAATCGGTCCAGCCGTTTTCATGTTATGTCGTGACAACGGAAAACGGGTTTCATTTTTATATATACAAAATGAAACCCGTTTATAGATAATACATGCAGATTAAAAATATGAAATGTTGTCAATTACGGCATTCAACCGGTTAATATTTAATAATAAATTTATGTATACAACTATAACCATTTAAATAAATATTATGCAAACTAAACAAATTGTTGAGTTTGAGGCTAATAGCAATAGTAGCAAACAAACATGTTTTTTCTTTAATTTTGCAGCTACTTAGACTATCGGAAAACAACATCATCATGGAACCATCATCAGTAATGATGATTCTCAGCAATTATTTTGTATTTCCGTCTCAGAATAACATGTTATTGTGCAATTGTGGTTCATTTGGCGTTATCTGTTTTCTGTTCGTGTAAACACAAGCTAAAGTGTAGGTAGAACTCGTGTCATTAGCAGTCACATTGGCATGGCGGGATCACGCGGTGTTTTGGATCTCATGAAGGACATGGACGTGAGAATACCGTCTTTTGTGTACCTTATTACTGAAATAAAGAACCAATGACAAGGTATGCGACCTTGTTTGTTTACATACTCACATAAATGTAAGAAATACGACTGTGTAACATAAAAAAGTTGGGTGTGAACATTTGTAAATATTATGAAGACGTGAACATGATGAATCGATATCGTTTATGCTTGGCGGCGCGAGCGCGGCAGCGTTTCATTCTGCACCGAAAAATTTTAAATTAATGTTCAGCAATATTTATAAAACTCGTCACTGTTTTAACAATTTTATTTAAACTAGACACTGATGAATGATGCAAAATGCGGTCAATGTGATTATGTGACATTTATGTTCCATAGTCGCTGTCAGTAATGTGTTTGTTTTCTTTTATTAGTATACTTCTATTCTATCTATTACTAAATATTCAGTAGTTGCTATAAGTTGCTTATTAAATAGCAAATACTTGTTATAAGCATGCAAAAATACGTGCGTCTGCCTATGAATTTGATCAAAATCAAGTTTTTTTGCCAAAGGAATGGGGCAAAAGCTAATGTTTGAATGAATTGAAACAACATTTTCTCACACAAGAGGCTGGTTTAATTTATCGACTCCGAAATCGCCAAAATACCTCATTAAATAAGTACTAATGTTGTTTAATAAAATGTAACTCATTGAACTGGTTTTGATAAACGATCACGTATCCGTCTCGTGATCGTGACACTAACGATTTGGTGCCGGATAATAAATTTAAATAATATCAGTTGAATTGAAAAAAAAATCAAAGAATGAAAGTGTTGTGGACGTTGTGGTAATACATAATAGCATGCGCCGCTTCCGGGGCTGTGGGTGCGCGGGCACACGCGGACGAACGCGGAGCGGCGCGGGCGCCACGCGCGTGGGAACCGCGCAGCCACCACAGAGTTCCCACGTCCTATTGTCTCTGATCGGCTCACGGCCCAACCTTTGACACATCATATTCGACCTAAAAACCTGCAGACAGGTAAAGTAGTTATAGCCGCGTTGTTGTTATAGTGTCCAAATGGAACACAGTACTTATACATCTATTTCAACACGCACAAATATCACTCATTGCAAGATTTAATATAATCTTGATCACGTTCTGTTGTTTATGTGGCGAATATATAATATTTGAGATAAGATAAAAAGTATAAAGGCAAGCAAGGTACCTACGCAAAAAGTATCTTCTACTTACCTCTATAAGCAGCTTTACTAAATTATAAATTTAATGTTATCGTGTGTTGTGTTATGTAATTATTGTTTTAATATGTGTAGCGAAGACAATACGGTCTGCGTCGGCGCCGCCAAGGTCGGGGTCGTTGAACCTATTTACGTCTTTCAGCAAGAGGCGCCGGGCGTCGCGCCGCGCCACGCCACCCCGCACGTGGAAATAAACTGACAATAATACAACACCCTGCGATAACTAGATTACTGCGATTACTTGAAACTACTAACTTTCAGGAATTGTCTTGACCATTGTTTTGATTACTGTTCCAAAAAAAACTACCTATAAAATAGGTATTCCGGCTTTGAAAGGTTTCATATCAATGTGATAAGCCTTTTTATGCAAATGCCCTCATGAGTTATAAAATTATGTGCGATGATAATATGAGGTACAAAAAATAATTATTATAAGCGACTGATTAATTACTATATTTTTGTGTCGTTTAGCGCCTCATAATTAAGCGTGTTAATTTCTGTATTGTGATAGATGCAAAACTAAATAGCGGCGCGGCGTACAAAAGCGCGGACTGTTAAAATATTTGTTGTATCTCTGACGTCTTTCACCGGCGCGGCGCGCCATGTTTGTTCGAGCGGGCCTCACTACTCACTGCTCGAGTTTTGTGGCCTCATCGCTGTCATTGTGTTCACCGTCAATCAAAATATCATTTATTGATACGACCGACTTTACCACACGACCATTGCCACTGTTTGACAAAATTTCTAACGCCCCCTGTTCGCTTTGTAGTTGTTCTATCGGAGTTATACTTTAAATATTTAACTTTTCGACACATTCATGAACTATTGCCTCTAACTCTTTATCTGACTTGAGTTCAGAGCTTTATAATTACACTGACGACCATCCAACAAAAGCCCCATATATTTTGTCATTCTCAAAATTCAGGGATTGAGGGTTCCCTGAATTTTGACGTCACCACGTTGATCAACCATTTTTCAATTGCTAGATAAGAACTTACTGCGCAGTGACTTCGGACTGAAATGATCCGAGATGTTTGTATATTTCATTGTTGAATAAGAATCTCACATCCTGCTGCCAAAAGTATAAACATTGGCTTTGCGTGGAAATCAGAAATATATCAGTGTGAACGTAAACACCGTGGGTACCGCGAGGTGGTGTACCCACGTCGAGCCCTGAGCTCACCCACTATGACAAGTGGCGCAATGTTCCTCGGGCATACACACACCGTCAGATTTAGTTACTATTGCGTGGGATTTCTCACGACGTTTCCCTTCATAGTTTCACACTGGGTGATAAATTAAAAATTTGTAGGTACGTAAGTACTGTTACGTATACGATATGCGTTTTATATCAGCGTAATTTGTAATGTTCTGAAAAATCCATGTAGTACCTTCACCAATCTCTACATAATAGAGGACTGTATTGAACGGAGCTTTCAGTCTGCTTACTAATCAAGCAATACCCAGAACTTCGAGGTATCCATGACGCATATTTCCTGCAGATTTATTCACCCGAAATAGGTGCAATGTATACTTATTTTTCTTTTTGTATGAAAATACAGACAAACTATCAGTCACCGTTTTTAGTATCGTCTACACCCGTACCCTAATTGCGTATACACAATCAATCTCAATTTGAACAAGTTTGAAGGATATTGCTAATCCATTGGTTCATATGTTCAAAAATTTACTTCTACTTCATATGTTTTTTAAAACGCAATAAATGTTGTTGAACTGTCAAAATGAAAACGAAAACCCTGCCGGTCAGATTTACCCAGCGTTAGCTAAAATCAGCATTTTTTATTTAATTTAAATAGCTGTAGCCATCATACCAATGAGATACAAATTAAATTGATGACTCCATCAACAACAACAACTTCAATGTGTTTATCGAAAAAGAAAAAACAGGTCACGATTCTTTTACCTATACATTTTGAAAACATTTTGAGCTCGATAGGTGGTGGCACAGAATACTTAAGTACTACGTACTCTACGTAGTGGTGGCTTGTTTACACATTGACGAGAAGGAAAGGAGGTTTATGCCATTGCGGTTAGATTTGTTTGTTTGTATTCCTGCTTGTTGCTTTTTCTCTAGTGACGTCAGACCTATTTATTTTGATGTATGGTCCTTGTTGTTAGAGTGATGCTACGCCCGCGCCAGCTATGCGACTGCTACGATTCCCTATGTTTAAGATTACCCAAAATACAGATTCCATTACGATTGTTGTGGAACAGGATTTTAATAATGCGCTCTTCCTAGATCATCAACAACAGATGTAAGTCACGTGGTAGTTTTCCCTCTAGACGCCAATGAAAACGACAATACTTAACTTTTAAAACTTTGTTGTAGTTTTGGTAAGCAAAAAAAAGTAAGCTATAAAATATCGTGGCGGTTACAATAAATTTAATCAGAACACGTTCTTAGTAGAATGTATACCTACACGCATATTTGCGCAGACCTTGGAACAACTCACCATGCCATGCCGGTGAGTGACCGTCGACTGGCCGGTTACTGACACCCATCGCAAAAACTTCGCGCCAAATAACATGGAGATTAACGTCCTTATGTGAAAACAACACACTTCGCGCGCGGTTTGGACCCTTGGACCTTGCCTTCCATGATAGCTCGCTAATCTGGGAAGTAATTAACAAAATCATTACAACATTTTAGTCATTTTTTCCCGATTTAATAACAATTTAAAAATACACACGGACACGGAAAGATTAACTAATTTCCCCGTGTCCATTCATATAGGATTCATGCCATGATGTCAAAATAAAGAACTATAACGACCCTATTTGAAAGACCATTTTAGGCAAAGATATTTAAGATAACTAAATGTCTTTGATTTTAGGCATCAAATGTTATGAATTGGTTAGTTTGTAACAACAATTCGGTTTCGGATATGAAAGCCACAATTTCATTATTTTTATATACGTATGCTACTAACTTATTTTTTTTAGTGAGTTTTTCCGTACACCACATTACGTAAATCGAGGGTGGGTTATATAGTCTTTGGATCGAGGCGAAAGCATGCTCTTTAGGGATGGAAATCGAAGTTTTTATTATCCTTATTTATCCGAACTGGTAGGTAGGTAGCTAGTACCTACACTCTCTTGAAAAATAGTTGATTTTACTACAGATTACTCATTTCTGGAGTTTTTTTTTTACCTCCCACTCGAAACGATGAACTCATTTCACTATTGACAAAATGACAAAGGTACTTATGCGGAAAAAATATAAATATAAGGCTGGCCGCATGCGTCCGGTTTCCTGATTCGGAATTCAGGTTCAGAGACCCTGAATGCACGCACTTCATACAAAATCTTCTGTTTAGCGCACACGTTCTTATATTTTCCGTTCGGAAACCCTGACCGAAAATATAAGAACGTGTGCGCTAAAGAGAAGATTTTGTATGAAATGCGTGCAATCGGGGTCTCCGAATCTGACCGGAACCGAACGTATGCGGCCGGCCTTATCCACAAACTCAATTGCTTTTGCTTACTGAAGAAAACGTACGTTTTCCCTACGTATTCCCCAGTAAAAAAAAAAAAAGACGGGTTGCACTCCAGGAGTGCCGGCAGAAGTGAAAACTTGAATATTAACGTTGAAATAAATCAACTATTAATTGAATTAATATAACTCATTTTCTTTCGCTATTTCTTCGTCACTTTTTTCATTAATAGATGCACTTTGTTCAATTTCCATATTTTAAACACTTTATATACACGAATTTTACAAATATACAGCAGTGTGGCCACTACACAGACGGTCGAGCCATCAGCTGTCACCATCCTTGGATGCGCATCCAAGGATGGTGACAGCTGATGGCTCGACCACGCTGTAACATAAACACACACGAACATTCGCGCAAGCGCCCTGCGCCGCCTAAACGAAACAGCAGGCATACATTTTCGCCGCGCCGTAGAAAGAGAGGGGGATACTTCCTCTCCTACGCCGCGCCGGCTGTCTACTCTCCATCCGTCTTACGAATTTTCGATCAGGTCACGTGTCCTGACGGTCACGTGTCCTGACGCGAGTTTAACATTTTTTAACCATTACAAAAAAAGTGTACAACGCCGCTAAAGAAGTTTTCACTTCAAAAAGATTATTAATCTAAAGCATCGCTAAATGCATCGCAAGCAGGAAGTCGTACAAATAACAAAGATCACATCATCGTCACATTTGCTCTATTCCATGAGTTCTAAATCAGGATATCTCGTAACGTTTCTAGCTAACAGAGATAAACAAAATCGCTAATTTATAGTATGTAAATGTTTTGTCCAAAATAATGTATATATTGTGTCGATGTGTATTTGTGTATGTGGTGCAAGCGGCCGGGTATTTCCGGTGTACTGTGCTGTGTGATGTGTTCGTGTCAGAGCAGAGTCCAGCGCGGAATATTCTCGGAGCTGTTTGCCGCCAGCCCGCGAGCGATGCCCCGTGTTTACTGTTTTCAATCATTGTACCCTGCACACGCATATACCGTATTTAACTATAATATAGCCACTATTTACTTTGCGGCGAACTGTAAATAAGAAACTGTTTTATTAAATCCGCCTTTCATTACATTTCATTGTATCTACTCCATTGTCGAGATGTTTCATGTTCATCTTAATGTTTTGATATCACGACAGTTATACTTAATAACATAGACACATTCAAGTTGTTATTTCATAACAAGCCATGTACATGTCACGTTGTCTGTTTAAAAAAAAATATGACCTCTAGATATAAAACAGTTGAGCGTGAGTAAAATCGTGTGCTATGTTTACAAACACGACCTTCTGATAAATAGGTTATCAAGTGTTCACGTTGAATTTCTGTTTTATTAGCCGGATGAATGAATATATCGGGGAAGGATCAGAATATCTTGGGTTCGTTTTTGCGAGAATGACGATATTGTTTACTGTGAGCGGAATTCGAAGAATGAAACACTAGTATACTCTGGCGTGTTCTATTATTAGTGGATGATGAGCTGCTTGATGGATGGATGACGCGGCCTCGCCGACGCCGCCCGCCGCGTCGCTGCAGCTTGGCGCGGCGCCGGCGACCCGCCCGCGTCGCCTGCGACTTGTAGATCACGAGACGGGGGCGCCATACCTATACTACTACCTACTTACGTACTCGTTGGACACATCTGTATTTAATATACAACAATTATGTTACACATGCCTTATCACGAGGTGACGTACCTACGTTTCGCGTACCAATGATGTAACTTTTTGCTGATCGCATGATACGTACTGAATGAACGCTATTTTCATTATAAAACCGTCAAATGATGATGCAGGTAAGTAGTTGTTTTGTTATAACTAGCTTGTCAAACTTTAAGTAGGTTCTACTATAGGACTCTAAGACTGACTCATGCGTAGGTGGAAGTCAAATAACCTAAACGAAATGCTGAAAAGGGTGCAACTCAAAATTAGCTGACTTAGATAAAATTGGCGTTAATGATTAGCTCTTTTGGTTGATTGTTGGAAATAGTTCATATTATTTCCAAAAAAATTAAACGGACAAACGGCAAGTTTACATGTGGTTTGTATATTATGATATTATGTGCACGCATACTAGCCCTGACCGAATACTGAGTTATAAATTGTCGCGACAAACAACGTTACGTTAGCAGATTTTTTTATGTTACTGGCGTCACACTTTTTTGTTAGAGAACTGACAAAACAATAAAGATAGCTATTATTTATAATAGGGTCAGGTTAAAAACAGAGCGTGTGAGTGTCACAAGGCGACTGATTTGGTCGCGCGGTGCCTGCGCCTACGCAACTAGTGATTCATTCGTTTGGCCGCTCAACGGTAAACATTACCCTAATTACTGTACACTAGCGCAATGCGAACCGACCTAGCTATAACCGAAGAATGTTAGCGTGATCAGCTGCGTAACGGTGACATACGGATACCTCCGCAAATTGGATGAGCCGCCAAAATTGTGCGTTGGCCCAGAAAGGTGTCGAACAGTCTTGTGCGATCTAGGGCTAGGCAGTTCATAAGTCACGTAATACACCCCAGTAAGTTAATTAGTCACTTCTTTGATGTGTTCTTATTCATAATATTATGATTTACATTATAATTATGTATTTTAATTAATCTCCCTGCTAGATAAGCAAGCAAATATACTAGAATATCATATGAGGTTCACTGATCGTCGCATTAGTTTGAGATTAAATTCTGTGTAAAATCAACATTAACAGAATGAGGTTATTGTGGGTTCTAACTTCTTGTTAATACTTGTGCTAGTTATCGCACCATTAATGATATAAAGTGTCATTTCCGTAAGTGGTTATTAGCTTAATTATATGCCTATAAGGTGTACCCAGTTATTAGCATTCCTTGCTAATGGAGACGTGGGCAAAACCTATTGAACAGTCATTTTAAACGGTTTCTGCATAGGCTGTGTGGGTTTTTGATGTAGGTAAATAAATAAGTGCATAATAGGAAATACTTGTCATCATCCACATTTTTACAGGGTGTTCTACCCATGAATATGAACAACTTTCACTATGGGACCAACTCTGAAATCACGAAAAATATCTGCTGTTTAATACAAAAATTCAATACCCACTTGACCAAAATCTATATAAATATAAACAAAAGGCCTGACTGACTAACTGACTGACTGACTCATCAACGCCCAGCCCAAACCCTTGGACCTAGAAAGCTGAAATTTTACACAATGGTTCCCTTTATAATGTAGACAAGGAATAAGGAAGGATTTTTCGAAATTCAACCCCTAAGGGAGTTAAATAGGGGATGAAAGTTTGTATGAAAGTCCGTCAGTTTTAAAGTTAGGATCTTCAAATTTTGTATTTAGGCCGACGATTGAAAATTAATTAATACGTGTCTCAGCGTTTTTGATAATTCTATCCCCAAAGGGCTAAAAAGGGGGATGAAGTTGTGTATGAAAGTCCCTCAGTTTAAAAGTTAGGATCTTCAAATTTTGTGTTTAGGCTGACGATTGAAAATTAATTTATACGTGTCTCAGCGTTTTTGATAATTTCACCCCTAAAGGGGGATGAACAACCTGACTGAGATATCAACGCACAGCCTAAACCGCTGGTCCTAGGGACATGAATTTTGGAGGGTGTGTTGTTTGTGAAGAGTAGGTATCCACTAAGAAGGGGTTTATGGAAATTCAACCTTTAAGGGGGTGAAAAGGAGGGATTTATTTTATATGAAAAATCTTATTCCTTTAGTCAATAACCTTGAAACGTGGCACGAATACTTATCTAAGTAAATTATGAAGTTTGGCATTTTTCGTTTTTTTTAAACTACCCCCTAAAGAGGTATTGGGGGGTGTCAAAATTTGTATGGAAGAATTTTAACGCGCTGTCCGATTAACTCAAAACTCAGTATTTATACTAAGAACTAAAAAGAAAGAATAACGTGTATCAGGCTTTTTCGAAAATCTACCCCCAAACGGTGTGAAAAGGGGTAGTTAATTTTACAGGGGAGGATTTTACTGCGCGGCTTGATTAGCTCGAAAATTGGCATAAATAATCTTTGAGTAAGTTATGATCACATCTTACGCGATTTTTCATAATTCTACCCATATAGGGGTGAAAAGCGAGAATACAGTTTATATGAAAAATCTTATTCATTTGGTTAAAAAACTTGAAACTTGCCACGAATATTTATGTAAGTAAATTATGAAGTTTGGCATTTATTGTTTTTATAAACTACCCCCTAAAGGAGGATTAGGGTGGGGGTGTCAAAATTTGTATGGAAGAATTTTAACGCGTGGTCCGATTACCTCGAAACTCGGTATTTATACTTAAAACTAAAAATAAAGAATAACGTGTATCAGGGCTTTCCGAAAATCTACCCCTAACGGGGTGAAAAGGGGTAGTTAATTATACAGGTCAGAATTTTAATAAGCGGCTTGATTAACTCAACAATTCCTATAAATAATCTTTGATTCAATTAATGAACACATCCCAAAAAAAATTTTGAAATTCCACCCTTATGGTGGTGAAAAGTGGGAGCGCAGTGTATATGAAAAATCATATTCATTTGGTTAATAAACATGAAACTTGGCACGAATAACTCGAAACTCGGTAATTACACTTAAGACCATAAATAAAGAATAACGCGTATCAGGGTTTTTCGAAAATCTACCTTTAACGGGGTGAAAAGGGGTAGTTAATTTTACAGGGAATTTTACTGCGTGGTTTGATTAATTCAACAATTCGTGTTAATAATCTTTGAGTCAAGTAATGAACACATCCCAAACGATTTTACGGAATTCCACCCCAGTGGGGTTGAAAAGCGGGGGATACAGTTTATATGAAAAATCTTATTTATTTGGTTAATAAACATGAAACTTGGCAATATTTGGGTCAGTAAATAATATAGATTGTCACTTTTAGTTTTAAAAAACCCTTTACAGAGGATTTAGGGGGTGACAAAGTTGATAGGTTAGAAAAATATGTGACCCGCTGTCGGATTAACACGAAACTCGGTACTACTAAAACAAAAAATAAAACAAGTATGTGTTTTAGGGTTTTTCAAAAATCGACTCCTACTAAGGTGGAAAAGGGTAAGTAATAAAGTTTAAGGGGTGGATATAATATTACTGCTTGCTTCCATTAACTCGAAAATGGGTATAGGTCTTTGAGTCAAGTTATGAACACATCACGAACGAATTTTCAAAATTCCACCCCTGTGGGGGTGAAAAGCGGGATACAGTTTATTTGAAAAATCTGATTCCTTTGATCTATGAACTTAAAGATTATCCCGAATACTTATTTATCTAAATAAATGATAAAGATCATACCTACATACATTTTCGAAATTTTTAGAGGAAAGTACGAATTTCACGCGGGCGAAGTCGCGGGCAGAAGCTAGTGTGTAAATATAAATAGCCTTATACAATAGATAAAAATGCCAGACCTTTTATGTTCAGTATTTTGCAGCGCCAATGCGGATGCGTGCGGTACGGCCTTGTGTACAATTTAGAATCATAATGCAACGTCGTAATAAACAACATGATGTCTATGATATCGTAAGTAGGCTGTCAAGTTGACAGTGTAAACATTCACTCTTTATTAAAATTGCAATCAATAAATAAAGTATAATTTGTATACTTAAAGAACACTGAGAAAGAATATAAAATTTTGATTCACCATATTTAAGTTGTTAATAGTAGAATTTTTATCTTCCTCACCTTCGAGTATAGGCATGCTCCCTCGATCTACGAGGCGAAATTCTTCACGTGTGAGCTTATCGACCGCTTAGCTAACTTCACTAATAATACCTACTTTAAGTATTATGTGCTAATAATACAATAAATTGTCATTATTGTGTGTGAAAACGTTACATCACATCACTGGCTTGCAAATAGAAAGCCGATTATTAAAAAAAAAAGACGGGCTGCACTCCGGGAGTGCCGGCAGAAGTGAAAACTTGAATATTAACGTTGAAATAAATCAATTATTAATTTAATTAATATAACTAATTTTTTTTCACCATTTCTGCGTCACTTTTTTCATTAATATATGCACTTTGTTCAATTTCCATATTTTAAACACTTTATATAAACGAATTTTACGAATATACAGCAGTGTGGCTACTACACAGACGGTCGAGCCATCAGCTGTCCATCCATCCATCCACTTCCACTTCCACTTCGACTTCGAATTCCACTTCCACTTCGACTTCCACTTCGACTTCCACTTCGACTTTCACTACGACTTCGACTTCCACTTTGACTTCTACTTCGACTTCGACTTCCACTTCGACTTCCACTTCGACTTCCACTTCCACTTCCATCCATCCATCCATCCATTGTGTCCGTGTGTCACTTCACTTCGGTTGGCGCCGCCGTAGAAAGAGGGGGGGGGGAAATATCTCCTGACGGTCGAGCCATCAGCTGTCCATCCATCCACTTCCACTTCCACTTCGACTTCGACTTTGACTTCCACTTACACTTCGACTTCCACTTCGACTTCCACTTCGACTTTCACTTCGACTTCCACTTCGACTTCCACTTCGACTTCCACTTCGACATCCACTTTGACTTCGACTTCCACTTCGGCTTCCACTTCCACTTCGACTTCCACTTTGACTTCCACTTCCGACTTCCACTTCAACTTCCACTTCGACTTCGACTTCCACTTCCACTTCCATCCATCCATCCATCCATCCATCCATTGTGTCCGTGTGTCACTTCACTTCGGTTGGCGCCGCCGTAGAAAGAGGGGGGGGGGGGGGGGGGGGAATCTCTCCTGACGGTCACGTGTCCTGACGCGAGTTTAACATTTTTTACCCATTACTAAAAGTGTGCAACGCCGCTAAAGAAGTTTACACTTCAAAAAAAAAGACTGGTTGCACTCCGGGAGTGCCAGCAGAAGTGAGAACTTGAATATTAACGTTGAAATAAATCAATTATTAATTGACTTAATATAAGTAACTCATTTTTTTTCACTATTTCTGCGTCACTTTTTTCATTAATAGATGCACTTTGTTCAATATCCATATTTTAAACACTATACTCGTAAATACACGAATTTTACGAATACACACAGTGTAGGTACTACACCCACACCCACACCCACACCCATCCATCCATCCATCCATTCATCCATCCATCCATCCATTGTCGTGTGTCACTTGGCTCACTTCGGTTGGCGCCGCCGTAGTAGTCTCTCCTGGCGATCACGTGTCCTGACGCGATGTCCTGACGCGAGTTTAACATTTTTTACCCATTACAAAAAAGTGTGCAACGCCGCTAAAGAAGTTTACACATCAAAAAAACAAATGAACACTTTAACGCGGGTACAACAACTGTATTTTCAAATAAAAAGTTCTGCCTAGGTACTACTTAGTTTTAATTTTCGCGCATAATTTGAAAAAAGTACTATACAAGCCTTGGCCACAACTAGGCATTTATGGACTTACGTATGTGTCCCTCGACTTCGCCTCGGCCCACATTTAAACGTTCGTCCATCAATGCCTCTTTTGCTGGCCGCTGTAGTATCTAATCTACTTATGTATGTAGAAGTAATTCTAAATATGTAACGCATTGACATTAGATAATCGCTCTATTACGTGTGCATAACCATTGGCATTGTCATCATTAATAAACTTGCAGGAAGGATTGCTCATACCCACGTCAATCGGAACAATTGATGTCGTAACTCGTAATCATAACTCTCCTTTTTAATTATACAATAGAAATAAAGGAATGTTATTATCAGCTAACCAATCACTATAAAACTTACTAATAACAGAGACTCATCATCTGCCTAGGCTTTTCCTAACTATGTTTGGGGTCGGTTTCCAGTCTAACCGGATGCAGCTGAATACCAGTATTTTACATGGAGCGACTGCCTATCTGACCTCCACAATCCAGTTACTGGGTTGATACCCCTTGGTAATACTGGTTGTCAGACTTTCGGGCTACTGACGATAAAATAAAAATAATAGTAGAATTAAATAATAATAGTAATTTTTTTATTTCAGAAAAAACACATTTAAGGTTCACAAAACAATTTTCCAAGTAAAAATGAGCATTACAGAAAAAAAGTGTATCGTTGGTGCCTGTACTAATGAAAGAAAATCATTGTATCACAGACACCAGCGCCTTCCAAGATAGGTTACATAAAAAAAGACGGGTTGCACTCCGGGAGTGCCGGCAGAAGTGAAAACTTGAATATTAACGTTGAAATAAATCAATTATTAATTGAATTAATATAATGTCGTGTGTCACTTCGTTCACTTCGGTTGGCGCCGCCGTAAAAAGAGGGGGGGGGGGGAATCTCTCCTGACGGTCACGTGCCCTGACGCGATGTCCTGACGCGAGTTTAACATTTTTTACCCATTACAAAAAAGTGTGCAACGCCGCTAAAGAAATTTTCACTTCAAAAATTAAAATTCGAACGTGCTATATGTAGGTATAAGTGAACTCTTAAAAAATATGACGACCCGTAACGACTGTCAAAGATCCACGAATGACAACCGGGACCTTTCCGAGACACGGAGGGGTCTTGGTATGTGAAGATGGTCACCCATCCACGGACCAACCACGGCAAGCGTTGCTTAACCTGATCGATCGACCCGTGCGGCTGTTATTACTATTATTACTAATAACAGTCTCTGTGACTGTTAAAACCAATAGAAATGCATAACAGTCCGCGAAGTACGCAGGTCATACAGCATACGCAGGTACAATTAGTGTCCAATGATACAATGAAATGACGCAGCGCAGTCATCGTCAAACCGTCTTAAAACAATTCATCTGGCGTTGCAAACAAACGAAGGTTCACCTTGTTTACTGTTGGGACGGGTTACAGGAAATGCCTGGCTGACTGTTCTGCAGAAATGACTTCAGCCGTTTTGGCAATATTCCTGTAAATATTTCGTCATTCGTAGCGCTCGTAGCGCGCAGATTGCGTAGCGTCCTTGCGCTGGCACTCGGGATGGGCGTATAGTAATGGCTGCTGCATTCTGCAGCTAGATAATGTGCTGTTAGCTACATCGGTTTATATCTGCGTGCATGTCTTGGGTGTTGCTTATTTTCGTTTATTTCTGCGTGCGCTTCGGTGTCGAGTCCGCTTTTAGCTGCAACATGAGCCGCGAGCGCGTAGACGCCGCCGCCATGTCGATGCATCGCGCCAACAATACGACGACTTACTCTGTTATAAGTATTCTTTTTTTTTTTTCAAATTCCATTCCGATTGATACACCAAGAAGACTTCTTTGATACTGTTTATGCGTAGATAGATACTAAATTCTTCCAGGCACTGTGCCAGCGCGGTCATTGATCACAGGACTTGATATTTGATACATTTATGTCCATGGAGGTGCTTTGTTTGGGTGCCGAAAGAAGAAAACAAAGAATAACAGCTGAACGTCATATCATTTGTGGGAGGCGTATTTTTAAGCGCCTATGTTGCATTTTATGCGTCCTAGTAATGGAGGGGGACGGCCGACTCAATGAAAATATATAAATACAACACGCAGACGAGGCGCCCTGCTGATCTGTTTTTTCATTCTTAGAAATGTATCGTGTTTAGGTACTAAAGATTTATTGGTGTCAAAATTTTCCTAGCCTACGATATATCGTGTGAATTTTATTGCATTAGACGACCTTTACATAAATTATTAAAATTTTTATGCACACAATCTTGTGTTGATTAATGATTAATTTATTTTTAAAAATATGCTATTGAAGATATCGTCATTTTGTGGCGATTAAAATATACTGAACACATTGCCGATTGTCTGGGGGATAACACCTGAAAGCCCAGATTCAGAAAGTTCAGCGGGAGAAACTTTCCATAATCGAATTAATAGCATGCAGTAGAGTTGATTGAATGCCTCCCTTCGCTTCCACGTGCAGTTGTTGTACTTCGTCATCGTGCTTGATTTCATTTTATATTGCGATAATGGAAAATTTCATTCCTTTTCCGTGCTGACCATTATTTTTTCTTGTAAATGATAAGCGGTTAATGTAGTAAGTTCAGTATAGCGTATAGTATAAACCACGTGTAAGCGCCTAGCACGCACCATTTTATATAGCTTTATTTATCTACATGTACAATAGCTAAGGAAACACGGAGACGTTATGTAACAAAAGATTAGGTTTATGGCCTTTCAGAGCTGTGAATAATCGATAAAGTATACATGATGGCATGTACGTGCAAATATCTTGCACTCTTATCGCCATACACGTGCTTCCAGTTTACTATGCTACAATACTACTTGCACTATTGTGAAAAGCGACGTAGCTGTTAGTAATTTGCTTGACAACCGATAACTTGTGAACACGTCTCATTTATTTGATTTATGCGATTGTGGCTTATTGGGAATATTGTTTGATCAATTACGTAGCCGTGCCTTCTACCCGCATGCTCTCTATTGTACCGTCAGGCTCAGGGAGAAGCGTGCGAGGACAACTCACTGCTCTTGATACAGTATGTATTTTCACATAGGTTCGTCATACATTTATGTAGTTGATGCCACCGATATTCGTTGTAGTATCATACTCAGTGGGTTCGTTTTGCTTCGCTTTATGTCTTGTAATGAACCAGTGTTCATTCATATTGAGTGAAAGTGCTACTTTCGTTAGTACACTTGAGAGAGGGACGTCGACATACAAATTCACATTTAAATATAAATGTCTTAAGATACGGCCGGATATGTACTCTCAGCCTGGGTTCACCCAAGGTGAGCAGACGGCGAGGCGGCGAAACGCTTGCCGACCTCTACGCTCGACTTACTGGTTTCTAAATTAAATCATTCATGTCTTTGATTGTCACTATGGAAATTCAATACTGTCTGACTAACACAATGGACATAAAGAACGGTTTTACTAAAGACGTATTGTACTAGACCGCAAATCTTCATAAAACCAGTCGAACACGAATGAGATTTGCAAGAAAAGGTTCCGCACCATTGTTTAATATACGTCCCTACTACTTCAACCACTTGACGCTTCAGTTTTCTGAAGGGATATTCCCAGACGCGTTAAAAAAAACTATAATAAAACCTATACACAAGAAAAACTCAAGGTCAGATCCAAATAATTACCGTCCAATTGCACTATTACCGACATCATCTAAAATCTTCGAAAAAGCAATGTGCAATCGTGTTTATAAATTTTGTGAAAAGTTTAATGTTTTCGATGAATGTCAAAATGGTTTTCGAAAAAATAGATCCACGATTTTAGCAACGTATAAATTCACACAAAAAATACTTAACATTCTAAATAATAAAAAATACGCTATCGGAATATTACTTGATATGACCAAGGCATATGATAAAGTACTGTATAATATTTTACTAGACAAACTAAATGGTATCGGCGTAAGAGGAATAACTCACGAGTGGTTCGCATCCTACCTACAAAACCGGGAACAATTTGTAGAAATTGAACATTGGGATCATAACACTGGGATATTCAGCCTAATACGTTCAAATAGACTTTGCGTTAAAAATTCAATTCCACAAGGGAGTGTTATCGGGTGTTTGCTATTTTTAATTTATATCAATGACCTCCCTAAAATAATTACGGACTCCTGCGTACTGTTTGCTGATGATATTTCATTAATAACTTCCTGTAATGACTCTCAACACCTACATGAGAACTTAAATAGCATAATGTTAAACATACAAAATTGGATGAAAGACCACAATTTAGAAATTAACTTCTCGAAAACCAAAATAATGCAATTCAGACCTTACCAAAAAAATCCCTTGACTATAAATTTTACGTTTGACGGTATCAAATTGGAATGCGTAGATACTTTCACTTTGTTAGGTCTAGACCTAGATATCCACATGACCTGGAAAGCCCATATACAAAAAATTAAAGCAAAACTAGCTAGTTTTATATATGCATTGCGTGAGCTCAAAAAAACCACAGATTTAAAAACTGCACTATCTACTTACTATGCATACGCATACGCATGGCTTAAGTATGGTATAATTCTTTGGGGAAATAGTGTAGATAGCAACGACTTATTTATCCTCCAGAAAAAATGTATTAGGATAATGGTTTATATTGACAGTGACGTAAGTTGCAGACCGTATTTTAGGAAATTAGACATTCTAACATTGACATCAATTTATATTCTAGAAATCTGTAAATTCGTAAGACAATATCCAAACTTCTACATTCAAATTACAGACCAACCTCGCAGATATGCACCACGTTCACGATTTGAAAACACGCTCGTAATACCACAATCTAGGCTAAAATTACACAGTACAAGTCCTCATGTAACATCAATTAAAATATATAATAAAATACCTAACGACTTAAAAATGGTAAAAAACGATAAAATATTTATTACACGTCTTAGAAAACTACTTGTCGATAAATGTTACTATACACTAAATGATTTTTTTAATGATGACCTAATGGGATGACTTTATGAATTTGCTAATTTTTTAGACGTTTATTTTTATCACTTTTATATTGTGACTTTTGTTTTATTTACCTTTTTTTATTCGACTTTTATTATTATTTATTAATTTTCTTGTAACAATTTAATCTGTGACAATATTATTATTATTTTATTTTATGAATTGTATTTTAAATGACCTTTTATTGTTATGTTATGTATTGATTCCAATTATTAATTAAAGCATGCTACTCTTCTTATTATAATAAATTGTTGTGCCCGACAGGGTCCATGTGAAACATTTAACATTATTAAGATCTTTTATAATACACATGTGAATGCAATAAAGATTTGAATTGAATTGAATTGAATTGAGTTAAGATTTTGTTCGTAAATACGGAACAGAGCTTTGCAATTGTTTATTTGGTACAAAAATAATGAATTAATTATGTAACTAATTAATGTACCTAACCAGTAGAATGTGGGAGAATGGAGGAAAAAATAAAAATAACTTGCCTACCTACTTATTAAGGTAAGGTCAAATACACGTTTATTCTGCGAATAGAGTCCGGAGTTTGAAACCCACATCCTTGTGTGAACAAAGAAATATCAAGTGATCAGTTAATCGCTGATAGTTATTGGTCATTATATCAATTTCTAGCGAGACCAGCCATGGGAAATTGATACTTGCATGCAAATTGCATTGATCAATGTCAATTTTCTATACTTATTGCTGTGTACAAATATGGTTTCGAAAAAAATATTTTTAAGAGGGAGTCGCCAGGGTAACCCGCGAAATTCAAATATTCTTACGTTTTTTGCAATTTTCAGGTCAGTGTCAGGTTGTATGTTGAACAAAATTATGATTCGCGACCATAACAAGTACGTATTTATAGAATTATAATCAAACCGGACATTCGGTCGGACACTTGTTTTAGGACAGCAGAATGAGAATTATTCATTATATTAGAGTGTAAATTCATATTTTTAGGACATCAAAATGGGAATTATGAGGGGTTAGATTAAATACATGCTATTAACAAATGTACCTACTGATGTTATCCGTTGTGTTGAATTGACCAAGGATTACTAAATCATGTACCTAAACATTTCGTTTTTATTCAAAACATGATCTCCACATCCTGTTTGTGTTTCGGTATTTTAATAAATATAGATATAATGAACCTTCCGGTGTTAAATCATGTCAGTCTGGGCAAAAAGCGATTGTTTTTACAATTATATCATTGACTTTAGATAAATGTTTAATCTTGAGTTAGTAATCTTATGTTTATTTATAAACTGTGATAAAACACAATGCGATTGAGATTATCACATTCCCCATTAAATACCCGACCAAGATGATGATGAAAAGTCGTAGATACGGTATTCTGTTTTAGGGAAACGCCTTCGACATTCAGACTATCTTTGATTAGCGGAAAGGGTTCGTTCAATTTATTAATAAGTAGCTTCTGTCAGCGACTTCGGCCGCGTGAAATTTCTTGTTCCCACAATCCACCCCGTCGCATCGCATAGCCCGTTTGCGCTATTACCACAGAATATACAGGTTGAAATTAAATTCATGGGCATCCTTTTAAGGGGTCATTGTACTCATCGTCACGAACAACTTTTACGATGGGACTAAACTTAAAATCGTGAAAAAAATCAGCTGTTCCTTGCATTTATGTTAAGTGTAGTAAAAAATATGTGGAAGAGCTGATTTTTTTTCGCGATTTCAGTCTTGGTCCTATAGTAAAAGTTGTTCATAATGATGATTACAATGACCCCTCAGAAGGACGTCCATGAATTCAATTTCACCCTGTACTTATTACTTCGTTTTCGCGTAGCGTTCTTTAGGATTTTTTTTTGTTTATGCTCGGCGCGTTAGGGTTTTAGCGTGATGTTGGGTGGCCTTCCTCAAGAAGTGGGCTATCTAATGCAAAAATATATCTTCAAATCCGACGGGTAGTTTCAGAGATTATAGCGCGTTCCGACAAACAAACTCTTCAGCTTTATTATTAGTATATATTAAGTCGGAGACACTCGCAGACAGGAGAATAACTGTCCTTTCTTCTCAATATATTTATGAAAATTTTTATATGCTCATTAAAATGTTTAAAAAATAATTAAGGTATTTTTTAAACGTTTTTATGGGCATATAAAGATTTTCATAAATATACTGAGAAGAAGGGACATCCATAAGTAATCCATAATATTAATACTTGGAACAAGATATTTCTACTTGTCATTCTTACACTTTTTTATTCTCTTCCAACCTTATGTGAATCAAAGCATAATAAATAACACAACGTAGACGTTCGAATGACCAATGTTATGAATAATTATTTTCTCAGTCAATGATCGGATTCATCAACAAGGAAAAAATCCCTAATTTTTTATGACTTGACCATACATAATAAACAAAACATGTTTTCGTTCCAAACATCCAAGAGGAAAAAAATAACAAGGAGCGGTTTGGGTTTCATTCGGAACTGTCCTTATTTCTATCATAATCAGCCTATAACGTTTCTTCTGCTGGGACACAGGCCTCCTCTCAGTGAGAGGGAGTGGGCCGTAATCCACCACGCGGGCTCAATGTGGGTTGGTAGATGTCACATGAATTCGAATTTTTGGTTCTAGGAGATATCGGTTTCCTTACGATGTTTTCCTTCACTGTTTTGAGAGCAGTGGTGATGAAATAATTTACACAAAGTAAAGCGCCTGTCGTAGGTTCGAACACGTCGAACCTACGACATAAAACTCGTAAGTCGCGGCCGTTACCACAAGGCCACCACTGCTCTCAATGTCGAACAAATCTGTGCTAAATAGAGACCCCATCGCCATCGAAATATTTAAATCTAGTGATTTATATATTTCTACCCGCGACTTCGTCCGCGTGAAATTCCTTGTTCCCCGACCCACGCCTTCGCATCGCATCGCCTGCCTGCACTATGACCACAGAATAACTAATAGTACTTATTCTATTACTTAGTTTTCGTTTAGCGTTCTTTCTTACTTTTGCACGACTCATTAGAGAGTGATTTACTGTCGAATTTTTTTTTCCTCCTTTCTGCAACTGTTTCTATTGTTATACTCATAGGTTATACTCCTGCTAGTACGCAGAACCTACTTAACGTATAATACCATTTTATAGATACAATTTAATGGGGATTAATTCTGTACCTACTTTTGTATTTTTCAGACGGGTTGCACTCCGGGAGTGCCGGCAGAAGTGAAAACTTGAATATTAACGTTGAAATAAATCACCGACACCGTCACCGTCACCGTCACCGTCACCGTCACCGTCACCGTCACCGTCACCGTCACCGTCACCGTCACCGTCACCGTCACCGTCACCGTCACCGTCACTGTCACCGTCACCGTCACCGTCACCGTCACCGTCACCGTCCGTCCGTCCGTCCGTCCGTCCGCCCGTCCGTCCGTCCGTCCATGCGTCCGTCCGTCCGTTCGTCCGTCCGTCCGTCCGTCCGTCCGTCCATCCATCCGTCCGTCCGTCCGTCCGTCCGTCCGTCCATCCATCCGTCCATCCATCCATCCATCCATCCATCCATTATCGTGTCTCACTTGGTTCACTTCGGTTGGCGCCGCCGTAGAAAGAGGGGAGGGGAGAGGGAAATCTCTCCTGACGGTCACGTGTCCTGACGCGATGTCCTGACGCGAATTTAACATTTTTTCCCCATTACAAAAAGTGTGCAACGCCGCTAAAGAAGTTTTCACTTAAAAAAAAAAACCTGCCAATCATAATTATGTGAAACCTGAAAACGTAACTAAACTCGCGTCAGGGCATCGCGTCAGGACACGTGACCGTCAGGAGAGATTCCCCCCCCCCCCTCACTTTCTACGGTGGCGCCAACCGAAGTGAACCAAGTTTAGTGACACACGACAATGGATGGATGGATGGATGGATGGTTGGATGGATGGATGGATGGATGGATGGATGGATGGATGGATGGAGTGGAAGTGGAAGTGGAAGTGGAAGTGGAAGTGGTAGTGGAAGTGGAAGTGGAAGCGGAAGCGGAAGTCGAAGTCGAAGTCGAAGTCGAAGTCGAAGTCAGAGT
This sequence comes from Amphipoea oculea, assembly GCA_945859645.1. Lineage (NCBI taxonomy): Eukaryota > Metazoa > Arthropoda > Insecta > Lepidoptera > Noctuidae > Amphipoea > Amphipoea oculea. The sequence goes on from OX243877.1 coordinate 11,255,549, forward strand.
CGAAGTCGAAGTGGAAGTGGACGTGGACACACTGCTGTGTATTCGTAACATTCGTGTATATAGTGTTTAAAATATGGAAATTGAACAAAGTGCATCTAATGAAAAAAGGGACGCAGAAATAGTGAAAAAAAAATGAGTTATATTAATTCAATTAATAATTGATTTATTTCAAGTTTTCACTTCTGCCGGCACTCCCGGAGTGCAAACCGTCTTTTTTTTTTAATAGATTCGTTTGGCCCATTGGAGGAACCCTAATGAAAATGGCTCTTTTATTCAAATAAAAATCTAACTAATATAATATCTACTTATGGTTTTTAATATGAAAAAAATGAGCATTACGAGTCGTGCACTTTTGGTTTTTGAAGTGAAAACTTCTTTAGCGGCGTTGTACAGTCACGTCTAAAAGTATGCATACACTTGGCTTTATTCAAAGGCGATTTTCTCCTCTATTTTTAAATGAAATTTTATGTTATTAAAAAATAGTATTTTCGAACCTATACGTTTATGTTAAGTGACGTATTTCAATTGCAATTGAAAATTGCCAATTGTATACATAGGTTTACTTTTAGACGTGAATGTACACTTTTTTTGTAATGGGTAAAAAATGTTAAACTCGTCACGTGTCCTGATCGAAAATTCGTAAGACGGATGGAGAGTAGACAGCCGGCGCGGCGTAGGAGAGGAAGTATCCCCTTCTCTTTCTAAGGCGCGGCGAAAATGTATGCCTGCTGTTTCGTTTAGGCGGCGCAGGACGCTTGCGCGAATGTTCGTGTGTGTTTATGTTACAGCGTGCCACGCGCATCCATGGATGGTGACAGCTGATGGCTCGACCGTCTGTGTAGTGGCCACACTGCTGTGTATTCGTAAAATTCGTGTATATAGTGTTTAAAACATGCAAATTGAACAAAGTGCATCTATTAATGAAAAAAGTGACGAAGAAATAGCGAAAGAAAACGAGTTATATTCATTCAATTAATAATTGATTTATTTCAACGTTAATATTCAAGTTTTCACTTCTGCCGGCACTCCCGGAGTGCAACCCGTCTTTTTTTTTCTGCTCTATTCCTAAGGGTCATAGCGTGCTGCTAGTTGACCTATTAGCCTTCCTGAAGAATTGGGCTATCAAATGTACTTAAAAAGATTTTTCTTAAAACCGACTCGTAGTTTCAGAGATTAGCGCATTCAAACAAACTCTTCAGGTCAAACTACCATCAGTATTATTTTATTATTTTCCTTCTTGCCCTTTTATTTCCTTTTTTTCCTATTGATAACCTAAAGTGAACTATTCCTTAAAGGGATAATCTGTTAGCGAAACCTTTGGCCAGTGCCCAATAAAAGGGCGCGAATAAAAGTTCCAGCCCTCCCGTAGCTCAACTGCCTTTAGCCCTTTACACGCACATGTGTACGTAGTCCTAATGTAGTATTACGCACACTGTACAGTCACCAGCATACTGCGTAAAACGGAAAAGAAATACGTTTTTTTTAATTATCTATACTATAATAAATCTGTAGAAGTGAAAATTCAAAAAAATAAATGGCAGGGGGTGTTACTAGACCGACAACGAACCCAAAAATGTGATTAAAAAAAATTGTCTGTCTGTCTGTTCATCACGGAAAAACTACCGGTCCGATTACGATGAAACTTGGTGTAATTATTCTTTAATATCCTGGGCACCACACTGGGTACTTTTTATCCCGAAAAAGTATCTATCTATATAAATAAAAACAAAAGGCCTGACTGGCTGACTGACTCATCAACGCCCAGCCCAAACCCTTGGACCTAGAAAGCTGAAATTTTACACAATGGTTCCCTTTATAATGTAGACAAGGAATAAGGAAGGATTTTTTGAAATTCAACCCCTAAGGGACTTAAATAGGGGATGAAAGTTTGTATGAAAGTCCGTCAGTTTAAAAGTTAGGATCTTCAATTTTTGTATTTAGGCTAACGATTGAAAATTAATTTATACGTGTCTCAGCGTTTTTGATAATTTCTCCCCCAAAGGGGGATGAACGATCTGACTGAAATATCAACGCACAGTCTAAACCGCTGGTCCTAGGGACATGAATTTAGGAGGGTGTGTTCTGTGTGAAGAGTAGGTATCGAATAAGAAGGGTTTTTTGGAAATTCAGCCTTTAAGGGGGTGAAAAGAGGGGATTTTGTTTGTATGATAAATCTTATTTCTTGAGTTAATAACCTTGAAACTTGGCACGAATACTTATAGTAAATTAAGAAGTTTGACATTTTTCGTTTTTCTAAAATACCCCCTAAAGAGGTATTGGGGGGTGTCAAAATTTGTATGGGTGAATTTTAACGCCCTGTCCGATTAACTTGAAACTAAGTATTTATACTAAGGACTAAAAATAATTAATAACGTGTATCAGGGTTTTTCGAAAATCTACCCCTAACTGTGTGAAAAGAGGTAGTTAATTTTAAAGGGGAGGATTTTACTGCGTGGCTTGATTAGCTCGAAAATTGGTATAAATAAGCTTTGAGTCAAGTTATGAACACATCTGAAACGATTTTTCAAAATTCCACCCCTGTGGGGGTGAAAAGCGGGGATACAGTTTATTTGAAAAATCTGATTCCTTTGTTCTATAAAATTAAAAATTGGCCCGAATACTTATTTATCTAAATTAATTATAAAGATCATACCAACATACATTTTCGAAACTTTTAGAGGAAAGTACGAATTTCACGCGGACGAAGTCGCGGGCAGAAGCTAGCCTATAATAAATACCTTACAGTTACACAAAATTCCAGTGTTTTTTTTTGTAAAATATTACTTGCTACATAGAGAAAAAAACTATTTCATAATGGTATGGTTTCGATAATACTATGTTCGTAACACCATAAAATATCTATCAATACTTTAGAAGAAAATCGCTCTTGAATCATGCATAAGTGTAAAGTATTTATGCTCGTGACTGTACCATATCGGCGGTCGTTCCCTCGTCTGGTGCTCTCGTCTGGGACGCCGCGGCATCGGCAGGGGAAGGACGAAATTAAAGTATTTAGCGAGCCGCCCGAGCATCGCCCGAGGGTTGGCTGGGTAAGGGCGGCGAGTCGCGGCTATGACCGAGACGGCTGGGTGAATGTACGCTCCGAACAACGCCACGCTACGCTCTAGGGAGCGTAGTGTGCGCATTTATAAGTGTAGCGTAGGCGCTACACTTATAAATGCGCACACTTAATGTACTTACATGTTATTATAGCTGTACTCGATTTAATGCCTATGTGTCTGCAGATTGCATAGACAACTGTTTTTTCCTTATAAATTATACTTAGAATTATCGCTTATCATAGAGCAGCAAATAACGTTCTGTTACTTCTGAAGCACAGAGTCTCAATCGTGCGTGGCTTACCCGCTTACCTGTTTTTATTAAAAATTAAAAGCATAAAAACATAATTTCCGAAACTGTTCCCTCAAAGTAAAAGCAACCCATATTCCATTCTTGGCTATAAGATTACCCGATGACAAAAGAACTAAGCACAAAGAGGGCGACGTCATAGCATAGACAAGATTATTCTATTTTTATGCCGTCTGTATCCGACCGACCGTTAGATGAGTCCATAACATAAAGCCCAGATTACTCATTTGTAGTATATAGGTACCTACCTACTTAACTCTGTACAATTACAGTAAATTCAATAGCTATACGACGTAGCTCCAAGCAGAGTCCTAGTATGGAGACTCATTCGCATGCCTTATCGTTTAAATCTGTGTAGGGAATGAATGAAGCTTAATTCTTGCTATAAACCAACCGTTCCGTAACCATGTAGGTACGCCTGTTCGTGGCGTCCGTTGCTTGTTATGTTCATGTGGACTGTAGCAGTAAGGCCAGATGGTAGTGTTGCAAACTCTAACTTTGAAAGTTTAAGGGAGAACTTGAGAAAATAGAATAGAATAGAATAGAATAGGTACTCTTTATTATGTACACCATATAAATTACAGACATAAATATAGAAAACTTCACAATGGGTGACACAATGGGCGGTCTTATCGCTAAGAGCGATCTTTTAAAGACAACCTTTCCAACTTTTTCCTTGAAAATCTGAAAGTTAAATGAAAAAGAAAATGTTAATGAAAATAAATGTAGGTAATTCATTGAGTATTTGGTTCATTAATCTGAAAACTTGCTGTAGTATAATTTTTATAGTTTAGCGTCTAAGTTAGCCAAGGGATACCGTGCCTCAGGTGCCAGCAAATGAAAAAAAAATTAAGCGATTTGTATTCTCTAGCTAGAAACTTCAAATCAAATTGTATCTCATTAAATCAGGACAGCATAGTTGCAACACTACAGGGACATGCTGTTAGTTCGTGAATGGGCGCGGACAATAGGATCCGCGAGCTTGCGCCGGCGCTGCCTCCACGCGGTGACTCACGCGCAGACCACCCACGCCTCGCAATACCGACGCGCTAGGTACTTCCCTTACTAAATGTACCTTTGACGAAACAATGGCAGGACATATTCTGCAGTTACAGTGCCCTAGACTTCCTTGATGAAGATACTAAAACTTGTAGAGAAACGATTTGCACAGATTGGGACATGACGAGTGCTTACAAAAAAACACGTGGTTTTCTTAAAACATTAGAAAAACCAAGGGTTTTTTTGTAAGCACGCGTCATGTCAATATTATGAAGATGATTCACAAATCTACATAATTTCGATCAATAGACTTTTCTCCTGTTTTCGGTTTTTGCCACAGATTTCGAAGGATCTTGCTGACAAAAGATCTAAAATGAACATTTCAATAAGCGAAGGATTAGTTCTAAATTAATGTATGTATGGATGTTTCGAAAGCCATTCTAATTCCACAAGATAAACAAAGAGCCACACAAACATACCCGGAAATCTGAATCACGCCTTTGTTCTTTCAATCTTACTGAACAGCTACTTAAGTATGTACGTACTAAGAAAAAAACGGTATGAGCAATATTATAACTATTATACTACACAATATTTCTATCATAGACTATTTCGGGAAACTAGACCAAATACATGATGCGCTTCTCCAAATATTTCATGTGAACATAATATTGAAAACATTATGTTCACATGAAAAGCTTTTAGAATTGCTTTTACCAGCTAATGTAAGTGGACTAATGTAGTGGCGGCCTGGCGGGAATGGTATGCGTGGAATGCAACTTCGTCTCGCAAACGGTGCAACGGGTGGCAACGGCGCGACGCGGCGTGCAACTTCGGCGAACGACCGTGGACAAGGTGCGCCGCCAACATGCGTGGTTTCGGTCGTCGGCTTCGCGACTTGCGACCACCAAACCCTGCAGACCTGTTTGCATTCCCTCCAGTTGATTCATCCCGGCCTGTCCTAGCGGATGATAAATAATGATTAGTGTAGTCATTATTGTGCTGATCTTTCTTTTAAATTCACAGCTTAGTAGAACTGCTAGACTTAGGTGCTGTTATTTAATTACCAGTGTTTTGTGAATTCGAACGAAAGAAGATTATTATTATAATTATGTTAAGATAGAGATGCATGTACTGATTGGCCAGCTGTTGATGATATAATATGGTGAAATAGTGAATTCATTTAAGTGTCAATTACGGTACAAATCCTCAATCATCATGAATTGAAGTAATTAATTTATTTCGCTATCTTTTAATTGTGAAATAAATAAATTCGTTGCGTAACAATATCCAATGCGTAGCGAATTGTTGTACATGCTTTGAACCTAGTGGGTCATGGACCTCCAAAAATTATGCGCAGTAAACAGAGGTTTTTCTTTGTTTCAAGGCTGTGCTAGTTTAATTCGACTTCCTTGATGATATTAGATAGAGTCAACGTGAGAACAAACTTGTACTATTTTCTCACCTGGGTAAAAAGTACATCACAGATTAACGGTACAATGAAATATTATTTAGTTAGAGACACGTAGCCGTTGAGGTATCGTAAAGTACAGTTAGATGTACAAAACAATAATTTATTAATGAAAATATTGTCAACATTTTAAACAACATTCGTTTCGTTTTTTTTTTTTTAATAAATAATTTAGTTGTCTTATCTATACTTGGATACTTGTGAGGACCTATCGAAACCTTAGTAATAAATAGGTGCCTTTTGCATAATTAGTAAATCTCTGCAGGAGTGCAAGCTGCTTAGACGGTAGAACTCTACTTTCACATCGTAAACTTTACCGTTGAATTCTTAGACAAATTAAATCGTGATTTTCCTTAAAGTTATCAAGAATATTTCCACGAGGGTTCTCAGCATTCATCCTGCAACCAGATTTTAATATTTTATACTTATCCCCATTATTAAAACTTCCCAAGCCAACATTTTCCCGGAAATGAAAATCCGTTACATATCAAGATATTTTCATTCGATGTGTAGCAGCTTTTTGCCATTTGCTTCTGGGTTCAACGGCCAGACAGTTCGGATCGTTGATTTTTTCGCTTGAGTGCTTGTCTGTATTCACCAATTTTGAGGTACATTCTTATATTTACTTATTTGCAAAAATATATTCTTTCTTGTTGTTTTTCGGTGAAATATTAAGTCATAGCTGCTTAGTGAAGATTATTTGCTTGCAATTTCAAACGCAACGGTCACCGGCAGGCTAGCCGGTTAAGTAAAGTTGAATGCATCGGCAGGCATCTCATCCTTCGTGGAATTTGCACCCACACATTCTAACGCAGAACTGCACATTACGATGCCGCCCTCGCCGCGACCGCGCCGCCGCGCCGCCTCTATACTTGTTGTTTTTTCAAGTCGCCATACTTTTCCAAGAAGGATCAAAATTTGAAAAAAAAAAAAACAAATATTGGGAGCCTGTGCACCTATTGTGAGTTAATTTGAATGAAATGTTGTTGTTATTCATGTACAGATTGGCATTGCGGTCAATAGCTTTATTTTAAGAACTGAAGTCGGCTATTATCGGTCCATAAATTTTATCAAATTATTTTCATTCTTATTTATTATTATATATCTGTAAATAGGTAACCGGATTTTCTATTATTCCTTTGGAAACTAACAAAATTATTAGTAAAAAATACAAGGACTTGACATCAGTGCTTATAAAATATTAAAACATACTCAAATATGGAGAAAAACAAATCGTAGTAAGCAAGCGTAGCCTGTTTGTATTTGTTGAGCACGTGGTCCGCCGCCATCTTGGAGCACACGCTTTTGGCGCGAAAGCAGTGGTGTGGTTCCTGTTCTAATATTCCCACAAGAAAATTATTATATTTTTCGACATTTCTACAGATTTTATGTTTATATAGGTCTACAATAACAATTAAATAATGCAGCAGTTTTGTTGATCAATGTAACTATCCGGTGGAGCAGAAGTACCTAATTTCTAACACCTTGCACCTAACAATTAGGTGCAAGGTGCTCCACTGCGTAACTTTTTAAAGAAAATATGTATATTTCCTCAAAAAGTGCCCTATGATTTAGATTATAACAGAATCGAGGCTAAGGTTACAAGGTAAATAGGTAGTCAATCTCATCCTAAGGACTCTATTTCCTTAAACGGATGTATTGGCGCCAAAATGCGGCGTGCGTAGTACTTCCACATTAATGGCTGCCGTTCATTGCGCTCGCTTGGGTGTATTGCCCGCTGCTCACCACGCGCATCCTGCCTACTACGTTTACTGCGTCCTGCTCGCACTTATTTCTTATGTTTATACACAAAAGAGACGCTCACTTCACGTGCAGCAATTTTTGTGCCACAGAAGGACGCGCCTGAGATCAATGCACTTTCCGAGGACAGCGAGCCCGTTTTTATTAATCGTTAACGTTGGGCTACTCTCGACGTAATAGGGATCTTAAGAGGTAGCCCTAAGAGTTAATTTGGCCGGAGCAAGAACTTGGAACTAGAGGTCGATGTCTAGACGCGCGGGAAGTGATTAAAGTATGTGGAATTGTGAGTGGAAGGCATTCCGCTCGTATAGGGCTGTCCATCTCTACTGTAACTTAGGGTGCGTTTTAGATAAATGGCTCCATTATTAAACAAAAACTCATTTTTACTTTAGAGAAAAGGAAGTGGAGGTTTTGTCTTAATTAAAAAAAAAATGAGAATGAACATGCAAGAGATAGAAGAGGAGATATGCTATTAATATAATGTTATTAACATTGCAACATGGTCAACCCTGTTCAATTACGTGTGTGTGGTGCCTGCCGCCTGGCCGCTGCGCTGGCGAGGCAACTTTTAACACGCTTTTTGCCTTGCAAGTTGCACTTTACATAGTCTTGCCAGTTTATAAGGCTTACTTATTTTTAACTCAGACGGACTAAAATACCAGTGCTCTGACTAGATTTATTTTTAGTTTATCCTACGCAAAGGCACAAGTTATGTTAATATTCTGTACGCATTTAAAGTACCTAGATGTTTGTTGCTAAAATGTTTAAATTGTTTGAATTTATCATAATATTTCAGCAGAATTCTCTTTATCATTGTCTTATTTGTTATGTATCAATCAAATCACAAAAGTAAAGTTGGTTTTGGACCTGATTATGCCTGTTATCTATAGTATAAATAAAACAACTCGGGTTAGTTACACCATTTGTAACTCAAGAACGACTGGACTGATTTTTATGATCTTTGATTTCTTTGATTTGTTTAATTTGTCTCCGCCTCGAATAGCAGAATAACTATTGTAGGCTGGCCGCATACCTACGTCCGGTTTCCTGAATTCAGATTCGGAGACCCCGAATGCAAGCGTTTCATACAAAATATTCTCTTTAGCGCACACGTTCTTATTGTATTTTCCGTCACTGACGGTCTCCGAATCTGAATTCCGAATCAGGAAACCTATGTGGCCAGCCAAAATATGAGAAAAAATCACGAAAAAAAATTAAGTTAATTTATTTTCTCGTCTATTTTGTATTTATTGATTCTGAGGCGGTACGAAGTTCGGTCATCTAGTTGTTTTATAAAATCAAAACTTATTAAAATTTAATGCTGGGTAAAACTATTTTTTATGACGAGTAGGTAAATCCCAGATTGTTTTTATGTAGGAATAGGTACTTACCTAAAGCCACATTGTGATATGATATCTATTGCTTGCTAACATCTTTTGATCATAAGGAAAACGATGAGCAAAAAATGAATCATACCTAAGTACTAATAAAATACTGCACGGAGGCTAAACTTTATAGTTTCCTTAAGGTTTCGGTTTTTTTTTATGGGAATTTTCTATAAGTACTTACTAGAATTTAAAACAGAGAGTAGATGAATGTCTACTGTCTCACTGAAGTTAAACAAATAATATATCCTAGTAATGTTTCATTCATTAGCTTATTCAGATCGGACGTTGTCATACAAGGGCAATTTATTTTCGCGATTTGATAACCTCTTATTTGTAGAAAAAGAAGATATTATGATCATTTTGTGTGATTGATATTCTTTTATATGTGTAATATGGTATTTTTTTAACCATTAATTGTAAAATACTTCATTATTGTGATACTGATTATAAAAAATATTACATAATTACCTTCCATACAAGTACCTAAGTAGTGGTAGCTACTTCATGCATGACATACGGTCGCGTAAAAAAATCGATGTTTTCGCCATCCCTAAAAGTAAAAGAAGAAACTCTAGTTAGCAAAAAGCTGCTTAACCTGAAAAATACTTTTAAAATAATAATAATTGAGAGTCAAGCTAAAAAATAGTTCTATTTTTAACCGGGCTATTGCACAAATAAACATGTTCATGTGTTTTGGAAGTGCATAAATGATAAACAGTGTTATCTCGGCACAAAGTCTTGTACTTTGACCCGCTCTACTATCTGTGACCGCAACTAAATTGTTTGTAGTGCGTTAATTGTTTTTCGATGAGACAACACATGCTCTGTCATTATTTTATCGATATTGTCCGCGGGTGGGACGGGGACTCGCTGCATGCCACGCCGATGACTAGGCCGTCATTAATGCATCATAAGGAATTCATTCATCGACATTAATCGCATGCCCTCAATTATCTCCAGTGTCACATCATTATTAGATTCAAATATTGCAGTAAAAATATAAACATGCATTCAGATGCATGTTAGTGTGCCTATATATACTTAATTAAAGCTTTAATGAGGCATGAACAGGAAAGAAGCCTTTTAATAGTAAAGGAAGCTTCACATAGAACTCGGGCATCAGATTACACAACTTTATCAGCGTGTTCCAAAAAAACAAACACACATAGTGTAATAACAACAAATTATTTTTATATCAATACACTTGTTTGTGTTGAACGACTCTATTCATGAACTACCAACTTATAGATTAATTAAATTTACATGTTAATGCCAAACTCGTCCAAGTAAATACATTAATTAACCTGATTCCTGCTGCTCTTATTAAATATTCTCTAATGCGAAAATAAAATAAGGACGGATACTTTGTGCGATGGGTCGCACAGTGCGCTAGACTGGAGGGTGGAAATACGGCAAGACACTAGTCGCTGTGAAGATGGACAGCGGACAACGGTGGAGATACTGTGTTCCACTGTCAAAGGTAGCGAATACTGAAGTCTTACGGTGTACCAGATCTGAATAGGAATTGTTTATAAAAAAAAAAATATTGTAAACTCATTTGGTGCGGATAACAATGTCGGCACAAAACTGCAAACTACAATCTATTGAAAAGTTTACTAAGAAATAAGTATTTTTGTGAGCGAACTAGAAGCCCATCCATCTGGCCTTCTGGGAACTTCATAGAAAACTCAGATCCCGAGAAGTAGTCTCCATGCCCCCACTGCATGGTCCACCCTGACAAAACCATTGCCTTTGATGATGCCCACAAGGCTGAATGCCTGGCAGACAGTTTCGAAGCTCAATAGTCACCCAGCTTTCAATCAGTAGACCAAGCTCACCTGTCGGAGGTCGACGCGGAAGTCGAACTTAGAGACTCCCTCCCACCCATCGAAACTGAAAGGCTCAGTTGGCTCTGTTCGCAGACAACACAGCCATTTTTTTACACTGGTCCCAGCGAAGTCCAGCTATCTCTCACTCTCCAAACCGCAGTTCATAAACTCGCTGCCTGGTTTAGGAAGTGGAGAATAGAAGTCAATCGCGACTCAAACCCCCCATGTTCGGCAAGCCGATCGCTTGAAAAAAGAGAATCAAATCTAGGTGTAATCCTCGACAAGCAGCTCTCCTTCTCAGAGCACATAAAGACAGTCCGCCTGCGCGCCGCTTATGCTCTCGGTAGACTCCACTCCGTCCTCAATGCACACAGCAAATTGTCACTATAGTGCAAATTGCGCATTTACAGGGCGTGCATTCGTCCAATGATGACATATGCCTGTGTAGTCTTCGCACACGCAAAGCCCCATCACATCCATAGGATGCAGTCGATGCAGACCCTTCAAGACCGTTTCCTCCGTAAGGCTACGGCCGCTACGGGATCCCTAATCCTCATCCAGGAGAGCAGTAGGGCAACCAGTACACTGCACAAACACAAGAAACCGACATTTTGACCTCGCCGCCGCGCCGAGATCCCTCGTGACGTCCCCAACTAAATTGTGCCCCCGACCCTTACTCGATGAAGTACCAGCTCGCGCCGAGCTGAGCCTGTGGCTTCAAATTCCCGACTGTGACCTCTGAGTTTGTTTCGGCCTTTCTTCTCAGAGTAGTCAGATAGGAAACGCCGATCTCATCAAGCTTTAATTAATACTTAATAACAATTTGATCCAGCCTGTCCCATCTTGCTGTCCTCTCCCCAGCGACGCCCTCCTAAGCCGAGGTTCGTACCCCACGGGGGGTGCCCTTAGCGTGCAGTCGATTAGTCTATTAGATATTCGCCCTTGGCTGGAGGCTTTGAGTTTACTTAAGGCAACGACCATACAGCCCTAAGGCAACCACAGGATGGTCCTGTTAAGTAGTTACGACCTCTCAAGATCAACAACTACGCGATGCCATTATCTAAAAAAAAAGCGTATTTTTATGATGGGCGCAGGCAATAAATAATCTTTGTTTACTTCTCAACTATTAAAACAATGAATTTTACTACGACCCTCGGCAATAAAAATAAATAAATAAGCAAATACAATACGTGAGCGTGATACAAAGTTCCCGAGCGCCGTAGGGTACTCGTATCTAATATCTGGCATCATCTACTTTCTAAAAATCGTTATTATCATAAATATTGCTACCCAAAGATAAAAATAAAATAACACGTGCCAATAACTATTTTATTTACTCTAATGTTTAGACTGGGATCGGCTGTCCTGCACAGATACCTAGGGATCCATACTAATAAAATAAATGCGAAACTGGTTACTTTTTCGCGCCTAAACCAATACCAGTGGTATTATTTGTTGGTATCCGTATTAGAACGTAATAAATCCACTGAACCGATCGTTGTTTGACAGATTAGATAGACTAGCCTGGGACCTGGAGACAGACATAGATTACTTTTCATCCTAGATAGCAGACGAAGTCGCGGCCAACAGCTAGTTCGCTATAAAAGTTACAATACCTTCAAAAATATATCGCTCATTTGGAGAAACATAGACGTACTTAACTGCTACTTTACTTTTTTTACATATTTATTTCTCCTAACGTAAATACGTTTTCTAAGTGCTTTGTCATATTTACCTAAATAATTTTTGGGAAAAAATACATTTACGTCGATGTTTCTCCAAATGAGCGATATGCCTAATTGATAAATGTATGTACAGGGTATAGCCTTTATTTATACCGTTAATATGTTGAGTGTACCTCATTAGTCAGTGGGTAGGTAAAAATAAAGAGTAAGTACCTATTCACCTACCTATATTGCGAGTTTGCGAGTTCAGCTCACCCGCGGGGCCGCAATTCGAAGGTTATCAGGAAAATAAAAGCTACGGTTAAGGCCCTTGAATTAATTCATCGGTCATCGAACTTATCACGCCCGTGTGTCGCGAAAATAATTAATTAAAATTCTGTGAAACAGTGAAGCGGCGCAAACTACGCAAGTGATTGAATTGTATACCTAGTTGGTTTAGTTCAAATATCACGTGGAAATGATAATTAGTAATTGATACCTGCATACTTTACGTGCGGTACCTATATGTAGTTAGTGCACATTCTACACATGCACTAAGTTTGATCTCAATATACAAAGAGACTTAGCTGTGTTTTATTTAGGTATATTTGATTTAATATAAAAATTTAATTAACTAAGTAGCATCAAGCTCATACTTATCTTTAGTAAATGGAATACTAATAAGATATTTTTGTGAAAAAATTACTGACAGCCTCTTTTAATTAATGTCCTACGCGAAAATTGTTTAAAGTTTAGTTTTAGCTTGTGTTATGTTTACATAAGTGCGTATTATGTATGCCATAAGACCGTTGAAGTTTAAATATGCGAGGGGCACTCGAGCAGGTGGTTCGAGAGCGTCGGATATTACTTCCAATGGAGGGTCAAAGGACTACTCAAGGCCGCAGCCACGACATTTCGGACGTCGATAACCTTCGCTAGGCGCCTTCGTAAATTCGTACCGCGAATACTGCTATATCATACCAAATACATAGGTACAACAAGGCACCTCGGGTTTACACGTGTTACAAACACTATTAATATTATATTAAATAGTCACCGCTTTAACTAATCTGGTGTTTTTAAGTAAAATTAAGCATTATCTAATTGTCTAAGTAGACATATTTTATCATAGTTTCTATTACCTATAATGTATAAATAACCCATATTAACTTATGTTTTGTAATTTAGTCATTATATTTTAGTTTAATTAAATCCTGAATTGTAATTTCATGGAAAAATCCTATAAATAATTATGTTTCCTGCGGGACAGGCTTAGCCAAGTCCAGCATGTCTGGAAATTGCTTAAATTCTTAAAAACCTAAAATGGTATAGCTGTAAGCTAATACATAATTATTCTGTAACCCTTATTTTATTTATTTTATTTTGACAAAACTCTTATTGTTAATTAATAATTAGGCTATACCAACTTGTACATGCGGAAGTTTTGAAGGATATTGCTGTTCATTAGATTCTACGCTAACTCATATAAATAGCAACACAATAGTACATACATCACGCGTACATGTGTATGATTCGGTATTTTATTAGAGTGCAATGACATGCAGTTACACGTACGTGCTACAGTTGCATACAATACATATAAATAACATATTATTACTTATTGGAATAGCTAAATAATGTGCAGTACAACAGTGTAGTGCGACCTTGTCATACTTGCACGTGTTTTCAATAATAGAGAAGATATTGCCATGGTAGTATGTCGGGTGTGGACTAAGGTAAAGGAGAATAAACTGAAAGTGGATTTTTATCTGCTGCAGATTTTGAAAGGACATTGCAAGATCGATTGAGAAGCAATTACCCTGATTGGTAGGAAAATGGAACAAACAGAAGCGGAAAGAAGGCGGTATAGAAAAGTAACACGTCGTCTTTGTAAAGGAAAACAACAGTTGTATTGACCATTCCTATTGCATAAAATGCATATTCAAATATTTTGTTGACAATCAAATGCTTTGTTTTGTAATTATTTATTATTCGGATGATAAACCTTATCTGCGCATGATTTCGCGCACGTTATCGATCGTTATCGGTGTGATATCGATATCGACACACCTACGCCGAAATTGCTAGAGGTGTGAACTGAGTGAATAGTAGTTATCCCTCTTTTATCATTACAGTTGTACCTTGTACGGTTATCAGTTTGTTGTTTTACTTGAGCGCCATACTTAGATATTTTAATGATTCCTGAGCATCATCACGGCCACCTGTAAGTGATTATACCTAATGATAGTAATAATTATATAGGTAGGTACCTCAATAACATTGTTTATTATTACGACACACGTGTAGAATGCAATAAGGTAACCAGTGTGAATAAAAAGAATCGAATGCTTACCGAAAAAATAATACTGTTCAGCTAAAACTACCTAACATTTAATTTTCTAATGTAGAGAAGCCAATGGGTAGACTGTATATTTTTTTTCTGACCCCATATGAATACCGTACGTATCACATAAAAACAGAGCCAGGTGGTGGGTTCAATGTTCGATGCAGCTTTTATTTTGTTTTGAAACGTAGCGTAGCTTCGTCGGGGCCCCGGCAGGGGTTGCAACTGCGACAGACTGCTATCCTTCCTACCCACAGACAAAAAAAAACCGATCAAATGCGTGTCGGACCACGCACAATGAAGGGTTCCGTATGAATTAATCCCAAGAACAAATGTAACATTATAGTTGAGCTTTTTTAAATTTTCTTTTATACCTTCCAAAGTGACCTCCATTTTCAAAATTCATTTACATATTTACATTTCACGTCCGTCTTTAGGTCACATAAGTTCATATGTGTACCAAATTTCAACTCAATCGGTCCATTAGATTCGGAGCAAATTGGCTGTGACAGACGGACAAACAGATAGACACACGAGTGATCCTATAAGGGTTCTGTTTTTTTATTTGGACGTACGGAACCTTAAACAACATACTCTGATCCACCTGGCGATTGGCGATGCTTTACATCCATTTGACTTGAATCGTGAAGTGCATAAGTTCGAAAATTAAGTAAACTTCAAATAATACATTTATATCGCGTCGCCCGACTTGTTTATTAAGAACACCTGCTTGAACACAATATCACTTGTCATTTTTATTTACATTGACGCTGTATGTACGTAGGTAGGTAATACACGTATGTACAACGTCAGTATTTTTTTGTTCACTGCACACGTTATCCTCTAAATTTAGCTGAAATAAATGTAAACAATATAATTAATTTATGTAAAGTACCTAGGCATATTAAATTACCTAATTGTTTTGAATTAATAAATAGTTTTCTCTAGTTAATACATACTTAATTCGTATAGTGGTGTGGCCACTAGAAATAAGATAATTGAGGTTTTTGGAACTATTATTAAATTCTGGAAACATACAGGGTGAAATTGAATTCATGAGCATCCTTTTATAGGGTCATTGTAATCATCATTATGAACAACTTTTACTATGGGACCAAACCTGAAATCGCGAAAAAAAATCACCTCTTCCCTACATTTTGGCGAGTTATGAGAACATAAATGTAAGGAACAGCTGTTTTTTTTTTTTTGCGATTTTATGTTTAGTCCCATAGTAAAAGTTGTTCATAATGATGAGTACAATGACCCATTAAAAGGATGTTTCTGAATTTAATTTCACCCTGCAGCCTAATTGCGGAACGCCAAATCGTCAAATGATTCTGATCAGTTGGCTTCATTTCTGTCACAATTGGCTTCATTTTACGATTTTCGAATTGCGAAACTCTAGTTTCTGCGCAGGGCCTTAACGTTCATAATTGGTTTCATAATAAACTAGAGTTTCGCAATTCGAAAATCGTAAAATGAAGCCAATTGTGATAGAAATGAAGCCAACTGATCAGAATCATTTGACGATTTGGCGTTCCGCAATTAGGCTGATTTTAAAAGCTCGCATAGGTAAAGCTTTTGTTGGGTCGACGCATGAAGTGAGCAAGTTGTAGCATATTGTTGTAGGTGTATATTACATGGATGCAGGGATGGTTATCAAAACGCACATGTGTGCCCGACAGCACGAGCTTGGGACACGTGCTGCCAACAGCTGCTGCGGCCCACTCAACCTACATAATACATTGAATCAAGAAAAAAAAAAATGCTTTTCTTATGCTCCGTCTGAAGCTTCTTCGGCTATGTATTTTAATAGCATTATCCAGATGTTTAAAAAGGTATAGGTCAGGTAAGATGTGAATACTTGATGTACCCCTTGTTTGTTAATCTTTTACCCAAAGATAAGAATGTGTTTTGTTTTTTTTTTTTAATATTTATATGGGAAGACCGGGAAGACATAAATAACAATACGCAGTGTTGGTCCATTGCCTTTAAATTATCGCATGCGCGTGCGCAAGACCGCAATTTAAACAAATCACAGAATAACGGGTGGTCACTGAAACAGGGTCTGCCTTATTAATAAAACTTATCTTTGATGATTTTTTATGTACATACTACCTGTACAGAGAACGGTGTACCTACCTACTTGGCATGAAAAAAAAATTAAGTGAGAGGCTACGAATAAGTAATTACTTATTCGTAGGTGAGAAGGCACTAAGCTATGTATTACACTGCATCATTATAAAGTTTTGAAGACGCTTATAAAAATATATTTTATTTCGGATTCCGATTATCTTACTACACACAACTTTATTAGACGATGATTTAGGTTAAGAACAACGTTTTGATATCTATTGAAAAACGCACAAGGACGCAGATTGTGCACGATGCATCTGATCTGACGCTATACGATGCTGCATTCTGTTAGATTCTATTGATTTGTTCCCACATCCCGTTCTCGACACCCCGAGAACTTTTCCGAAGTGACTCGAACAATCTTGGTTGGAACCACCCCCCGCCCTCCCTACTTAGAACTTTAGAAAAATAGTCACGTGCGGTGCGGTGCGTCCCTCGATTTGAAGAATTATACTTACTTTACTTTATTATTGGAATCGTCGTTCAGGAACAAAATAATAATGGTCTTTACCTATGAAATTGGAGATTTGTGTGAAAATTTTAAAATATTAAAAATTTTGGTAATTTTTTTATTTCAGATAATCAAGGTACTGGCCCAAATTATCTCTACAATTTTGCCATTTTGATGGCAGTTTGTTTATCCCTTTACTGTAGAAGTCTGTCGGACGGGAGGCGATGAAGTCAGCGAAAGCATTTTGTACAGTCACGTCTAAAAGTATATACACTTGGCAATTTTTAATTGCGATTTTTTCGTGAAATAACGAATGCAACGTTGAAATACGACACTTAAGGTGCCACTATTCGATATTTTTTCCATACAAATTTTGGGAGAGTATTACTCCACTGTTTGACATTGTGCATCCAAAGTTAAACATTGTATCGTTTTGTCTAATTATTACCTAATTGTGTCTGTACGGAAGCAGAATTGTAAAATAACAAGCCATTAAAAAGTTATGAGCCAACAAATATTCGTTTTTCTTGCTATTTTTAACGTAACTTTGGGTGTAAATAAGTAATAAAAGAACTGAAAAATATTAAAAATTAAATCCTTACCGACAAAGCTCACTTATCGAAGAGTTCAAAAAACTTTATTTGTGATTGATTTATGTAGTGGATTTTTCATAGAACTCGATTTTCCAAAGCACTTTTCAAATATTTTTATGCGCCTATCAGTTCGGAACGGTGTTTCAGTGCGTGAGAACTAGATGTTGTGCGTGTAGATTAGCGTCTAACTGCTCATCACTGATACTAGCTCCGTCAGACACGAAGCCAAGTTAGACAGCGTGATTTTGGCCATGACCACCAGTGAGTTCGAGCTCGCGTTTCAAACTCAAAACTCAACAACTCTTGAGTTTGAGTTGAGTTTGAGTTTGAGTGAGTTCGAGCTCGCGTTTAGTTTACTCTTAACATAAACCTATGGGTTCGAAAATACTATTTTCGTAATAACATAAAATTTAATTCAAAAATAAAGGAGAAAATCGCCTTTGAATAAAGCCAAGTGTATACATACTTTTAGACGTGACTGTACGACCTCCCGGGTGTTGAATTTTTTCCCACTTAAAAATTTTGAAAAAATTTAGAAATATGTTTGGGCAAGGTTCCGGTGGTTACGGTCGGTGACGGAGAGCTTTCAGCTGTAACTCTTGTAGCTTTGCGATGGTCTGTTGTGAAGTGTGAGCTCGCGCGTTGTCTTGTCGTGGAGAAGCAATGGGGAAGAGCAATTGACTAGTCTTGGTTGTTGAATTGCGAGCTTCTCCATCATTGTTTGCAATTCGTGGCAATAGACATCTGCCGTCACTGTTATGCCATTCGGTAAGAAGCTGTGATGTACAAGTCACTGGTCCACCAGAGAGTCACCATCATCTTCCTATGAGTAATCTTTTTTTAGCGCACTGAATAGGTGCTGTACCCGGGTCCACCCACTGAGACGAACGCTTACGGTTGTCGTACAGGATCCACTTTTCATCGCAGGTAACAATTCAATTAAGAATTCCCTCGTTTCTATGCCGATTCAGTAGTGCTATGCATGCTTCGACGCGTAAGTCTCGCTGTTGGTCGCTTAGTTCGTGAGGCACCCACTTATCTAGCATTTTTATCTTTCTGATTTGACGCAAGTGATTCAATGTTGTTTTGACACTAACTCTAGCAAGCTCAGCAGTAGATTGAGTTGGATCCGCTTCCACTATCGCCTTCAATTCGTCGTTGTCGACAATGGTTACCGGCCGACCGCGAGCCTCGTTGTTCAACTCAAAATTTCCAGATTTAAAACGATTGAACCAATAAATGGACCGTGTTTATATGCAAGCAGTGTTAGGCCCGTACACGTCGTTAATGTTTCGTGTTGTTTGCGCAGCGGTATTTCCACGTAGGAAGTCATATTCGAGAATTGTACGAATTTTCAGTTTATCCATGGCGCCAAAAACTACCACAATCTCACAAAAACAAAAACTATCTAAAAACAGATGACTGAATTTGAAATTAAATTAACACTGCTTTCGAATAAAATTTATTTGAATTTCGAATTGCGCGCCAATCCTCAGATAAATAAATCTGAAAATGCTGGTTATAGAATCTCCAAGAGTCCAATTACATAGGTAAAGACCTATTATTATTTCGACAGCACTGAACAGTTAGAATTCCTTAAATTATTTATTTATTTTATTATTTATGTACTTACACACAGTAAAATACATAAGGATATGACATAATTACAATTTGAGTACAAAGGTACTGCTTATTTCTTAAGAAATTTCTTCCAGCAGACCTGCGAAAGGAAAAGAAAAAAATAGTAGATTGTACAACTAAGGCATAAAAGAAGCTATTTTACCCCGAGACGTTTATATCCACGCGAGCCGCAGGCGAGGGTGGATAGTTAAGTCGAGGGGTAAAATGGCTCGTTTATGCCTGAGTTATACACTCTGCTTTTCACTTCGATTGCGAGAAAATGAAACAGGCATAAAGTATACAGTACATAATTAATCAAAAATGTTGCAAATCATAGCTAATTCCCGCCACCACAGATAATACCGCCACGAAACTTTTTAAAAGTTTTTTTTTTTAATTTCAACATTTGTCATTCGACTTGGGTACTTCATACTGCCAAGTCATAAAAAAGTTTCTTTGCGTTTTTAAATAATAAATGACAACTATTTTACCTGATTTTATTAAATTAACGATAAAAAACACTGAAGTGGTATAAATTAAAGAAAATGAAATAAATCACGACTTTAATCTGCGAAGTTTTATTGTGAGTGTGGCTGTTGGGCCTGATTACCTTAGTCTTAGAAAAAAAAAAAATTACTTTATGCACTAGAACATAAAAAACGATTTTATGTCGCCTAAGCACAACATAAAGACGAACTTTTAGAGCATGAGAAGTGAAAAGAAATGTAGACAATAGTGTGTGAGAACAAGAAGAGAAAAACCGGCCAAGAGCGTGTCGGGCCACGCTCAGTGTAGGGTTCCGTAGTTTCCCGTCCGTCACAATAAGTGTTCCCACGTACAATTCGACAATACCCGACCCAATGTAATAAGTACCTACAGCGCCATCTCTCGGGGAATTGGGTTACTAATTAATACATAGACGTGCCAGAAGTTTTCGGTGGTAATTTTGGATTGCGAGAATCGATCTTAATAATTCTTTTTTTGTTTGAAAAAAGATACGTTCAGGATAATAAAACATGTAAAAGAAGTTAAAAAAAAATGCTTGCATATACGATTATACTACGAACTTAGTTCAGAAATGATTTTGTACAACTTTTTGTCTTTTTTGTACAAAAACTGTTGTTTCTATCAAGTTCAAAATAATTTTCCTAGAAAGTCCTTATAAAGTTCTACTTT
Source organism: Amphipoea oculea (assembly GCA_945859645.1). Classification (NCBI taxonomy): domain Eukaryota; kingdom Metazoa; phylum Arthropoda; class Insecta; order Lepidoptera; family Noctuidae; genus Amphipoea; species Amphipoea oculea. The sequence continues at coordinate 11,276,350 of OX243877.1, forward strand.
TCAGATTTTTTTCATATTTTCTAAACATATGGTTCAAAAGTTAGAGGGGGGGGGACACATTGTTTTTTACTTTTGGAGCGATTATTTCCGAAATTATTGACATTACCAAAAAATTATTTTAGTAAACCCCTATTCATTTTTAAATACCTTTCCAACAATATATCACAAGTTAGGGTTGAAATTTAAAAAAAAATCACTTCCCACTTTACATATAGGGGGGCTACCCTAATAAAACATTTTTTTCCAATTTTTATTTTACCACTTTGTCGGCGTGATTGATATACATATTGGTACCAAATTTCAGCTTTCTAGTGCTAACGGTCACAGAGATTAAGCGAGGACGGACAGACGGACGGACGGACAGACAGACATGGCGAAACTATAAGGGTTCCTAGTTGACTACGGAACCCTAAAAATATGAATGTGTGAAGTCTAAAACTAAAATATTAAATAAACCTACACATATAATGCAAAATATAAAATTAAAATAACATAATAAAATTATTGTTATTATTTTAACAGTAAATACTTCAGTTTTTCTTATTCTTACAAAAATTTAAGTCAGGAAGTTTTATTTCTAGATTAGCTTTGAAACATGCCTTCAAGAGTAGACTTTTTGAAGGGTAAATACCTAGGTAGGTGGTATTCGAGTGTAGGAGGCGAATGAGGGTGACATGCCACGCTTCGTCCTTCCACACATAGATTGAACCCAGAGGGGTAGAGTGGGTTGCGACTGGGGAATGGGGTCTCACCACAAGTACACCAAGCCGCGCGCGCCGCCCGCCGCCGCCGCCGGCCACGCCGCGCCTCCCCCCATACATACCGACCGATGCGATGCGATTATTCTGTCTAGCGAGAGGGAGACGTAGTCAATGCTCCGCTCGCGTCAGGTCGCTTCGTTGCATTCCACCAGTTAGTTGTCAGTCCGCAACGCGCCGTTTGACCGAACGGACGTACGCGCGCAAATAACATTGGAAAATTATCGTTGTTTATTTATTTATTTTGATTGCATATCTCTTAAATTTACTAGTTTAAAATTTGTTTGAACTCTATTTGTGACTACTTCGTGCTAAAGAACAATAATCAACCTTCATGAACTGTGATCGTGTTTTTGACCGTTTCAAACAATAACAAAACGGAAGAAAACTTAAGTGTGAGACAAGTCGAAATGAGCGGATTGACCAACAGAGTTAAAAGAGGATCGAGGGGTAGTGCTACTCTTCTCGAAGCAGCTAACAGGATTTTGCGGTTACTTGGCGTTAGCTCCACGAAGCGCGGGAAACAGCCCTCGCCCAAATCTAAGGTAAGGTCAATGACTGTCTGCAGCCCGTGTTTATGTGTACCCCCATGTCGGTCTGTTTATAATAATGTTCAATAACGATTGACTAGTTTGAATGAAGAGAAATGGAAACTATTTTGTTATAATGTAGTGTAGTACATAATGTGAAAGGTATTTTCTAAATTCTTATAAAAGACTCGATCGGTTAATAAGTTACCTATGTAATATAATAATAAAATAATTATTTAATATGGTGTGAGTAATTTTAATGAAATTATTTTAAAATGGCAAAGAATATTTATTTATTAAATTAAATAATACCTAATTTCACCGCAGTTTCAATACTACCATGATATAATTGAAAAAAGTATTTAGTTACGAGTAGAAAGACGTGGCAATGTTTTACGTTTGTGAACTTTCGCTGTGCAAACTGCAAAGCGGTGATTGCACACTTTCGCCCTGTTTTTCTGTGTGTCATTGGATGGCTCGGTGCTCCGTTCACTACGGCGAGTGTGACTGTCTGATACAAACAAACACCGTCGGCGGGCGCGGCCATAGCACTTGTTTGTTCACGCGTCGACGGCGTGACCAGCTTGTTTACCACTGCGAACTCCTCACGATCTCCGCGTTCAGCAGACCGCTACGGCTGCAATCATACAACGATCGTAAACACAACGTATCCATACACGCAGATTGTTCAGTTAACTTTGCCGCGCAATATGCATGATTTGCACGACCTTTACGATATAGCGCTACTGATGTGCTCACGTGGATATTGGCCAAAATATTTGTTTATGAAAATGTCTGATTTGTAAATTATGTTAGACAATGAGTTTACAATAATTATCAAAATAGGTTATTCTAATCATTATAACTAGGTACGCAGCTGCCTGCCGATTTGATAAACAATAGTCATGAATATTAGTACTTATTATTTTCCAAAATAATAGCAATACTTACCTACTAAATTATCAAAATATTTTGCTGTTACACTTCGCCCTTTACCCATATACTGTTATCTAGATAAAATTACACGCCAACGCCATCGCCACGAGAATGTTTGCTCATACGTCACCACCAGTGATGTTGTGGCGTAATACTCTGCGCAGGAGGTTATGTACACCCACATTCTTTATCTTTCCCGATAATTTTTATAGGGCTTGTGCCATTATGCCTTGTGGAAAAACACTGATTTCACTGGAAAGTAAACAAATTAAACTAAACCAGCACATATTGGTACCTACTAAATAAGTGTTTTTAAAACGGCATCAAAGCGAATGTGGCACTGCTGTACATAGGTACCTACTTCGTTACTTACTTAAATTACCTTCTACAAAAATGTATAAAACATGTTTGTAGGTTTTTGTTTACGAACGTAGACGTAGGTAGGCAGACTCATATTTTTATAATATTAATTAGAGGTCGTTCTGAGCGCGACGAAGGATGTCGCTTGTTGTTGAATGTTCTCAACAAAGGTTGTTTACACTTCGTGATTCATGATCACGCATTCGGAATTCTCATTCATCTTTCACTTTTTCTTGAATGTAAATGAAGTTTCAATATAAAATAGCTTATCCGTTATATAGACTGTTAAACAACTGTCAGCATGCTGACTAAACATTAGTTAGTTATAAACCGGATGTAGATTGTAGGAGGGGTAAACATAAAATGCACCACATCCGTCTGAACTTGATAGGCGCTTTTATTGCACATTCTAGATCATCACTCATCTCGTTATTTATTTTCACAAGGAAGTTTACGTAACTACTAGCTTTAAAGGAGAATACCTATTTCGAACAGCAGTATTTATTATCCATACTCAAACATTACATAAAGTCGTGTAGGTATGTTGCAAACGGCATTGCAATGTGTAAAGGAAGGTTCGGTGGTGGGGATCTAGGTCGGCTATGAAGTCGGTGTTAGTGGACGGTGGAATCCGTTGCTGTGGGAATGCGAGTGTAAGTACCGTTGCGACGGTGGTCTACACCGCCGCCGCACCGTCCCAGCGCCCCAGCCGCGGAATGCGAGACCCATTTGCGGCGCTTACAACCAAGCTTAATTGTTAGTGACTCATTCCTTCATCCAAACTTCAACGAACCAAGCAGCTGTGTTACAGAAGTGCAGAATCCATTATGTCCAGTATTTTGATTTTATCATCAATACATTGTAAATTGTTTTCGAAATAAGCGTAAACAAACTTGCTAGACGACTGAAACTTTTCATTCGTGATCAAAGCGTGCAACGCGAATTATTAGAGCCTGTCCCTAGGTCTTTTAGATTTTGGTTTTCCTTTACATATTATTCTGACTGTTAGCATTTCCGTCGGCATATCTAGCTTCAGGGACTGTTTATCTCTTAACTGACAAACGTAA